>CM074856.1:107387500-108637500 GCA_037501455.1 Lantana camara | reverse complement strand
CATATTACCATAAAAATTCTTCAATCAATAACAAACTATTGCGTATCACAATAGTTCTTCAAAATCTAAATATAATTTTATGAACTCAAATGTCAGTACTTTATATTAAGGAAATTAAGGGTAAAATAGATAATTTATATGAATAGGGAGCAAACTAAAAATTTATTTGAATTGTGGAGTGAATTAAAAAATTTTAGTCAAACATGGAGTTTACTCAAAAACTCCCAAATAAAAAATTAATAAAAATAAAAATATTTTTTTAAATAAAATAATAAATTTTTAAAAAATTAAAATATAAAAAAAGCTAAAAATATGGAAATAAAAAACTTAATAAAATAAAAAATAAAAAATAAAAAGTATAAAAAAATAAATACTAAAAAAATAAAAAGTATAAAATAGTAAATATTAAAAAATAAAAAAGAAAAATGAAATTTAAAAATTTAAAAAATTGAAAAAATTGAAAAAGATATAAAAATAAAAATTAAAAAAATAAAATATAAAGAACGAAAAAAAAAAGTTAAAAAAAGTAAACAATTAAAGACAATAGTTCCAATAAGTATTAAGGAACAAATCAGTCATTACATCTCATTCATGAGTGGTGGATTAAATAGTAGCTCCCTTAAGGAGCTATTATTTAGTTTTGTCCATTCCATTGCTATCATAGGGCTCCAGGAAAGGAGAAGATTGTCTCTCTTTCAAAATAAATGATAGATTATGACATATTATTTAGTAGACCCTCCATATTCTTTCAAAGTAAACTCTCCCTAGGTGAATGACGGATGAAACAAGTCCTAACTCAAGCCAGATTAGAAACTACACTAAGTCGATGATCCCAATAAATAGTGGGAGTGTTAATTAGGCTCGGTTGAGACTTGCTCGTGGGATTGCGTCTTTAAGAAGGCTCTTCCTGTTTCATGGGGTGTAAAGTGCATAGTGGATGCATACACAATACGCGAGGATTCTCGTTATGAGAATGAGTACACTGAGTTGTCCCACATGAGAGGATTCCTAAATGGGATAGGAAGTTTCCACTTCGGGAAGAGGAAACTTTCTGATTAGGAAATATCTCACATGTCAATGTCATGAGTAATTAATCCATTGACTTGAGATTCTATTGATGTCTTGTGTGCGCAAACTAGGTAATCTTAGATTTAGGTCTAAAAGGGTGTCGCTCTAGACACCTGAACTACGACTTATGTTGGGGTTACAAAAATGACACATGAAGGCATGTGAGAATCAACAAAGGGCATGAACTTGCTTAAGGTAAGAAAATCTCTTATTGCATAAACCGAGTTGGTGCATCAAGATATCAAGAAAAGAGTTTATTGGATTGAGATCAAATGGATATGAAACAAACTTAGTTTTAAGATTAAGATTAGTGGGACTCTCATTATTCTCATGTCCTAAGTCTTAATCGAGAGATAGGATGGCAGGAGGATCGTATCTCATAGATGTCATTGACTGAAAGGTTCTTTCGATTTAACTCGTTATTTGTGTAGGGGTCATACACCTGTTGCTAGATTATGGTCGTGATTTGTGAGCTAATTAATTGATAAGTGTATTAATTAAATGGGCTTACTGCTAACTGAATAAAGAACCTAGAGGATCATATAAATGCCAAGTTTAAAGGGTATTGTTGGAAATATCAAATAATTGATCGAAACATGACCACACGTGTAAAGTACACATGTGGCACATAAGCAAGTTTGGGCCAAATATAATTAATTACAATTGATTGGAGAATTAATTATAAGGTTCAAATATAATTAAATGAAGAATTAACTATAAAGGCTCATTAGAATTAATTAGAAATTAATTCTAAAGCCTAATTCCAAATAAAGAAATCCAATTAAAAATTACTTAGGTATTAATTATTATTATTAGAATATTAATTTATTTATTTATGAAATAAATAAAAGATAATATCCTAATTTATTTATTTATGAAATAAATAAAGGATATTATCCTAACTTATTTATTTATGAAATAAATAAGTAAAAGGTAATATCATTATGATATTAACCTAATTTATTTATTTATGAAATAAATAAAAGGATAATATCAAAACTTATTTATTTGTGAAATAAATAAAGGATAATGTCATAGTTTATTTATTTATGAAATAAATAAACAAAAAATAATATCCTAAAGTTGTTAGGATAAAAGATATTAATTGATAATGGAATTATTAATTATTTATCTTAATTATCTCATGACGTTAAAATAGAATTTTAGAAGAGATAAGATCTCTCCCCTAACAGAAGAGACAGATAATTAGTTTTCCTAGATAAAAAGGAGAAGAGTTTTTCTCTTTCTCTTAGACCGATGTTCATTTCTCTACTCCGGAGAAAAGAAAAAAACTCCGAACTCTATCTTGTAAAATAGATGGAATGCTTATTCTTTGGGGCTTATGCATGAATTTTCTCGTTTCTTTCAATACACAAATTATAGTACTAGTATACTCACTAATCTAATTTAAATCTAGGTATGGTGTGGATACATTCTAGAGGGCTTCTACTTTGGAGTCTCGAAGGAAAGAACCGATTGAGAAATGAAAAAAATTCATTATCCCTTAAAGAACGTTTGAGGGCCGCTCAAAATGTTTCAAGAAAGCTTCAAGTAAAGTAAGTTGCTGAGAAACTTTTTGTTTTATTTTGGAATAAAAATTGTAAGTAAATTGATCCTTGTTGATAAAAAAGACTTAACCTTCTACTGCGTTTCGAATTCATTTTTCCAATAATAACTCGTGTTGCGATCTACTTTCTCGGAGCCAGTGCACCTTAGTCGTTGAGTCCGCCACACTTCCTCTCTCGCATGCCACTCCAGAATCTCCGTCTTAATTTTCTTCTTAAGTTCTTTACTCTCTTCCGTAATAACTCCGCTTCTTAACTCCTTTAACTGTTCTTCTAACTCGTTAATTCGGTTCCTGGGATTTATAAAGTTATCTTTTCTCCATTTCATTAGGCCAGATTGACTAACCTTAATTTTGCACTATGCCTTGAGTGCCTTATCTGTAGCGCCCGGAGCTGTGGGATACCACATCCCCCGCACTAGGACCCAACACGCACATGGAATGGAAAGTTTGTACACGTTCCAAGTCAGAGCGAATAGGAGACAAACAAGCACACCTAAGTTAGACAGAACTTAGACCCTTAGAACAGAGTGAGAAAACAAAGAATAAATGCGAAAGCAAGCAAAATAAAACATTTCAACCAAAAATCATAGTTTAACAGATCATACAACCACTTGCCCAACACGAGCCAAAATAGTACGCCAACTTTTCAAAGCTATAACCAATAAAAGTGTCTCAATTGTAAATCATAAATACATAACATGTCAGAGTACAAAGCAAGGAATGTATGCAAACTCGAGTTAAGATCAAGTACGACTCAGCAGACACACTTGCCACCTAGCTCGAACCTCAAGCCTGTACCTACAACTTAAGAAGATAGGGAAAAAAAGAAACAACTCCTAGTGACTGGCGAGGGGGCTAACACACACACCCATACATATACAAACAACGAGTAAAGCAAGTATTAACCAAAAACTCATGAACAGGTGATGGTTTTTGCACGCTCAAACATTTTCCGTGATAATACATATGTATAAAAGTTTAAGACCTAGAGACAAAACTTAACCAATTTCTTATTTATGAATTCATTCCCGTTTCATGAACCATATCAAAGTCTAACAAAACCTCGGTGAGTATAAGCGTTGTTGGGAAGTTTTATTTAAAACCTCATATGCGTGCAAGCTTACACATATCAGGTGCAGAGCATAAGGTGTCGAACCCACAGGGAAGGCAAAATCAAACAATCACTCTTATATATTCTCCAATCAATAGACCAATACAAAACACAAGGGGTTGACTAAACTACTACGACAAAACACATAAACTAAACATGAAAATAAATGAATAAAACTAACAGACTAACACATAGCCAAGGAAGTAACAATAGCATAGCTCAGTGCTCGAATTCATGCTTAACAAATTCTCAGAATATCACAATTTTAATCTCAAATATAGATGCAAGCTTCTCTCAAAGTCAATCACATGTGCTTGGGTGTTTGTGTATGCCACTCTCATGATCTAACTTGCATAAACCATCCAAACCAATTAAACAGGAATAGTATGAATCAAATAGCAGCGGCTAGTCATACACTATTCAATCACAAATTGCTCAAAGAAAGACCAAATCTCTTTGTGACTTTAACCTTAAGTGTTATGGAATTAATAATCCGAATTCACCAACTATTCTCAATTAAAAGGTAAATTCTTGAATCATGCTAAAGTTGCGCAGGCTCCAACATGCAATTATATCAAAATTCCATCACATGATATCTTACGAATTCATATAGGCCTTTCATCTAACACATACACTACACAATCATTATTCCTCGGCTAAAGACAATTACTCAAACATAATCCAAAGAATCATAAAACAATAAATAGTCAACGATTTCATTGCAATCATTAACAAATATCCAACAAATAATACATAAAATTGAAGTAGATAAGCTGAAATTAAACTAAGAATTGTTCTAGAAAAACTTGGGAAGATGTTTAAATGAATTCGGATGACATGGTGTTATTGTCTTTTAACATGAGTGGATTTCTCCATCTTCAATTCTTCATCAATTCTCCAAGACTTGCAGAACTCGAAACCCTAATCTACCTCAAAGCTGCACTGAATAATATGTGATACGATGCAGAAAATTAGGTTTGAGTTGCTATATATGTGTGTTTTTGTACTGCATCGCGAACGCGAGGCATTTAACATTGTCTGGATCTTGGGTGCGATCGGGTACAAAGACTCTTGAATTTGGGAAATTACATCATCGCGACCGCGAAGGAATCCTACGTATTTGGTCCGTTTTATGTCTTAATGCCTCATTTATGCTATAATCTCGCTATTTTTCGTATTTTATGACTTCGGAATGAAAAATACCTGAAAACGCACGAAATTACCACCATAAGATACAAAAATAGCATAAAATGGTACAAAATATATACTAAAAATATTAAACATTTTATACTCAACAAGCGTCTCCATCCTTACTTCCAAGGCCAAACAAAAATCAACATCAAACATATCCAACCTCAAACCGGTGATGGAAAAAGGTGGTGATCCTAAGACCACGGTTCAATGTTTATCTTGAGATGGGGGTTCGTTACTTACACACGCTCCTTCAGTGGGGTTACCGCCGGCTCAAGAGAACTCACTTTTCCCTCGACCTCCCAAGGTTGAGCAAGCTCTCTCAAATGGAGAATGTGCACAGGAATAGTACCCGATGACCAGATATCGTCTCGAGGCTCCTTACTCACATCTCTGGGGCCCAACAAAATCAAATTCAAATGTACCAAACCAATCTTTTATAGCTAAAACTCACACACCAACCCTTTTAAAAAATAAACGTAAGCATAGCTTACTTATACATAACGTTTTCAAAGGTTTCATAACAAATGGGACAAGTCCCCAAAATACTTACCCAACACATATTTACATACGTAATATGCATAGGTCGTATGCGGGCTTAAAACACATATAGTTTTATAGGTCAAATTAACTAAAAGAAATAAAATCTCACCTGAACAAAAGAGACTAGCAAAGAGGCCAAACGACACCTACTGAGTGGGTTGATCCTCGACCTGTTGCTCCTCTGAACAAACCAAACACAAAAGATAAGACTTAAATTCGAAATGAACTACGTAGACTCTTGGTGTTGAGCGTAAAATTACATGAATTTGAGCATTAATTTAAAAATATTTTATGCCGTTTCAAGAGCTTATATTGCTCCATTTAGGTACTATTTGCATTGGAGTTAAGAAACAAGACAAAAATACGAATTCGGAGCTAAGGATGGGAAAAACTTAAATTTTGGTGGATTTAAGGGGACACGCCCGTGTCCCACCCACAGAAGAAATCGAGACACCCCCCCATCTCAGTACAAAAGGTTGAGGAGAAAGGAGACACGACCGTGTCTCCTAGCAAGAAGAAATGGGGTGTCTCGGTACAGGTGATTCAGGCTAGGCGAGGCAGGGGAAACACGGGCATGCAAAAATAGTAACACGCCCTGTCACTTATAAAAGCGCCATTACGATTTTGGTGAGACACGGGCGTGTGTGGGATTTGTGAAGGACAGAGACACGCCAATGTCTCTTGTCGGCTGAAGATTTCTAGCAACAACTATATATACACGCGAGAGTTATTATTTTGGGGGTTCGCTTTCGGAGATTGAAAACCTAGCATCTTGGGGGCAAGACGAAAAAACGAGAGAAGGTTTCGGGGAATTTTGAGAAGACGAAAGGATTGAATTCTTCAAACAATTTCTTTACTTCCGGTTCATTTATTGCTTTAATTCATCAAACTAATTCCTTTAAGTTTTGTTTTAACTCGTTTAGATTCGTTTTTCTGAATTTCATGAATGTTTAGGGTTTGGTTTTTGGAGATTTGTTTTGACATGATGAACATGAATTTCTTTAATGCAATTCCTTTAATTTTCATGAGTTTTGAATTAATTATAAATCCCTAGGGCTAGAGGAGTGATGATGAATGCATACTAAGTGTTGGATATAATGCTTGAATGGCCTGTGTGAATTCTTAGTTGTGGAAACTTGGTTTAATTTAATTGCAACGGTTTGGCCAACCTTAGCATAATCTAGGATTGCCTAATGATTAAAAGATTGATGGTAATTATGACTTTTTCTGTTAAGGTATAGAGGAAAGGAAAAAAGGTTTTTGTATTCATCGTATTGTTGTTATCCCTCGGAGTACAATCAACCCTAAGATAAATAGCAGCAAAACAACGTAATTAAGGGAATGACAACATCCTTAACTAAGGTAAGAAAATCCTTTCCAAACTTAGCTAATCTTCTAACACTCCCCCTCAAGTTAAGTGATGAGATCTCCGATGCTTAACTTGTCCAGCACCTTCTCGAAAACTTGTCTTGTAACTCCTTTAGTTAGGATGCTAGCTAGTTGTTCCTCGGACCTGACAAATGGGAGCTCAATGGTACTATCTTCCAATTTTTCCTTGAAAAAGTGCCTGTCGATCTCCACATGCTTTGCAGCTTTGTTGTCACATTTCAGCTGCCCTGGACCTTTCGGGATCATCCCTAACTCACTCATTAGCCTTCTCAGCCAGATAACCTCTGTCAATGTCTTTGCAATACCTCTGAACTCCGCTTTTGCACTAGAAAGGGCAACCACTTTCTGTTTCTTACTTCTCCATGTCACGACGTTTCCCCCAACAAGGGTAAAATACCCTGAAGTAGATCTCCTCTCATTTGGATTTCCTGCCCAATCAGCATCTGTATATGCTTCAATATCCAAGTGGCCATGCTTACCAAACAGAATCCCATTCCCTGTGGAGCCTTTTAGGTATCTTATAATTCTCATGACTGCTTCCATATGCTCTTTTTGAGGTCGATGCATGAATTGGCTGACTACCCCAACGACATATGCAATATCGGGCCTAGTGTGAGCGAGGTAGATCAGTTTTCCCACCAAACGTTGATACTGTTCCTTGTCAGCTGGTTTCCTACTCTCTTCAAGTTTTAACCTGTGATTCACTTAGATTGGAGTGTCGACTGGCTTGCATTCCACCATCCCTTTCTCTGCAAGTAGGTCCAGAATGTACTTCCTCTGAGAAATAAAGATTCCTTGTTTGGACCTCAAAACTTCTATCCCCAGAAAGTATTTCAAGCCTCCCAGATCCTTCATTTCAAACTCCTTGAACAGATTATCACGAAGCTTGTCAATCTCTTCTTTGTCACTCCCTGTAATGATCATGTCATCTACATATATGATCAAACAAGTGATTAATTCGCCTCTCCTTTTTAGAAACAGTGTATGATCAGCATTGCTTTGCTTGTACCCGTACTGTTGCATTGCTTCAGTGAACCTTCCAAACCAAGCCCGAGGGGACTGCTTAAGTCCGTACAGGGCTTTCCGAAGTCTGTACACTTCATTACCCCTAAACTCATCTGTAAACCCCGGAGGTGCTTCCATGTACACTTCTTCAGTTAAGTCTCCGTGTAGGAAGGCATTTTTCACATCAAACTGGTGGAGTGGCCAATCTTGGTTTGCAGCGATTGACAGTAGAACCCGTACTGTATCTATCTTTGCCACCGGAGAGAAGGTCTCAGAGTAGTCGATCCCATATGTTTGTGTGTACCCCTTCGCCACCAGTCGAGCCTTGTATCTTTCCACTTTTTCGTCTGACTTATGTTTGATAGTGAAAACCCAGTTGCACCCTACTGGTTTCTTGCCTTGGGGTAGATAACACTTTTCCCAAGTTTCATTCTTTTTTAGTGCATTCATCTCCACCTCTATGGCTTCCCTCCATTCTTTATCCTGAATGGCCTCCTGAACAGTTCTCGGAATCTTTTCCCTACAAAGACTTCCCAAGAATGATTTGGCTACTTCAGACATGCTCCCCCTGGCTATATTTTTCCCATGGGGTATTTGGATGTTTGAGAGATCCGGTCAGGAGAGTACCGGTTTGGAGGCACCCCCCTATTACTTCTCGGGGGTAAAGAGTACCTGTGACTTACTACATCATCTGAAACGTGATTAACTGCATTTGTAACACCTTCATTAACTTGAATTGGAAGAGAGGGATCAGAATGAGTTACCTCGTTTTGGACATCATGCGGAGGAGGATGATTGGTGGTGGTACTGAGCTCGACGGAGTGGGACGGCGTATGTTCCATGTTGTTGAAATCCGTTAACCAGCATAGAGAGTCATCCACACTCTCCCCCTGAGTACTATGCTGGGCCTGGAAAAAGTACTCTGTTTCCAAAAACTCACAATCCATCGTGACATGAACCCGGCGTGTTGTAGGATTATAACACCGATACCCCTTTTGATGTGGGGCATATCCAAGAAACACACATTTTATTACACAAGGGTCCAATTTCGTGCGTTCTCCCTTCGGAACATGAACAAACACGGAGCACCCGAATATCCGAGGAGGCATGGTAAGGGAAGGGGGTATAGGTGTCTGTGTTTGAAGGACAGAAAGTGATGTTTGGTGATTAAGTATTTTGGTGGGCAGATGGTTTGTTAGGTAAGTGGCGGTGGCTACGGTATCCGGCCAAAAGTGTTTGGGTACACAGGATTCTGTCATGATGGCCCGGGTCACTTCAAGAAGGGTTCGGTTTTTACGTTCAGCAACGCCATTCTGCTGAGGTGTGTTTGGGCAGGTGGTTTGGTGAATTAAGCCATGTTCTCGGGTAAAGTTACTCATCTGTTGGTTGACGTATTCACGTCCATTATCTGATCGAAGGACTTGGATTTTTTTGTTAAACTGTGTTTCGATCATTTTGAAAAAGGTCACAAAGGTTTCAAACACTTCTGATTTGTTGCGAAAAAAGTAAACCCAGGTCATTCGGGAACAATCATCAATAAACAACACAAAATACTGAAATCGATTCTGACTTGAAATTGGGGCAGGTCCCCACACATCTGAATGAACTAATGAGAAAATAGACTCAACCCGAGTGTTTGTAGGTTTAAAAACCGTTCTATGACTCTTTGCAATAAAGCAAGTTTGATAGGATAAACTCAAATGCTGATTGTTTTGAAACAAAGTAGGAAACAATAAACGTAAATACCCCACAGATGGGTGGCCGAGTCGGCGATGCCAAAGCCAAACTTGAGTATCCGAAGTCCCTTGTGAGAGAAAACCCTTGGAAGGTGATTCCATTTCTTCCATGTACTACAGGCCATCCCGCTCAGTACCATACCCAATTATCTCCTTCTTATGAATGTCCTGTATCAAGCAAAAACGAGGGTAGATCAGTACCACACAATTCAGCTCACGAGTCACATGACTTAATGACAACAATTTACAGGACAAGGAAGGACTATAAAGGCAATTTATGAGTTGTAATTTCGGAGATATGGAAACCAAACCCTCTTGCTTAACTTCTACAAGTGCCCCATTAGCTGTTTGAATATGTGTTTGTTTTGGCGTGGTGGGTTCAACAATATCTGAGGGGTCAAATGTCATAGTATCGGTTGCCTCGCAATCAAAAATCCACTGTGAAGTCTTAGGTAGATGAGTTTGTGTGTGACAGATTTTACTTTGAGGGGTAATAGTGCTATTTTCATAAAGATGTGGACCCATTTGGGAAACTGAGCTTGTGGAGGGCTTGATTGCATCAGAGTAAAAAACCGGGGACTTAATTGCAAATAAGGGGTTTTGGGGTCCTTTAATTGAAAGAGGGCTAGGGTTTGGGTCATTAACCCCAAACCCAATACCTGAGATGTCGCCCTCCATGGTTGCTGCGGAAACCGCCATTACGGCGTTGGCCCACTGTGTTCCAGCCGCTGCTGTACCGGTGGCTCCTCCACCGACGCCGCCTACAGCGGCGTTGCTCTGCTGTGGTCAGCCACTATCACCAATCGCGGCGTGGGCTCGCCGTCCTCTATTCCCGACAGTCCCTCCGCCACTTTCTCCATTCTTTCGGTTGCCTACCCACCACTCAGGGTACCCAATGAGCTCGAAACATCCTTCAACTGTATGTTTTCTTCTCCCACAGTGAGAACATTCCAAGAGGGATTTGTCCTCTGAAGGTGAAGGTGGAGGTGGAGGTCGCCGGATTCCGCCGTCACTCCGCTTGGCCCCATCGGATCTGGTTCGTCCGTACTTCTCCTTCTTCGCAATAAGTCCAGACCCAACGCTAGATGATGAGGACTCCGCTATGCCATTGGTTTCAGTTTTCAAGATCTGAAAACGAGCAGTCTCCCGTCGGACAGCGGCGTAAGCGGATTCAACTGAGGGCTTGAGTTCCAATTTCAGAAGTTCTCGTCTCACAAAGTCATATTGTTCATCGATACTGGTGAGAAATTGGTATAACCTCTGTTCTTGTATTATCTGATTGAAGGTGGTGATGTCGTCTGGGCACTTCATCGGGTTTGGCTGTTTTCGATCGATTGCTGCCCAGATGGACTGGAGTTTATTCCAGAAATCTTCTAAGCTATCAAGTCCTTGTTTCTGGGTATTGGCTTTGCAATGGAGTTCGAAGAGTTGGAGCGGATCTGAACCGGATCCGTACGTTGTGGCTAAGCCATCCCACAGTGCTTTCGCCGTCGGGTACCGTAGAACATTATTTATCAACTTTATGTCAATGTTTTGGATGATCCATGTGAACACATTTTGATCTCTTTGTTCCCATTGATCATAATCGGTGCTATCAACTGCTGGGGCTGGAGGGATTCCGGTGAGGTGTGCGCGACCACCACGTCCCCCGATTGCCATTTTCATCAATCGGGCCCAGACCGGGTAATTGTCACTATTCAATTTGATTCCAATTGTGAAATTTTCTGAATGGTTTGGGGCTTGCATATTGTTTTGCCATAATTTGGCGATTTGAGGGGTGAGTTCATTGTTTTCTGGTTGGTTTTTTTCTGATGGTTCTGCCATGGTTTGTGTGTTGAAGATACTGCTAATCTTGGTCGGTTTCAAGGGCTGAGGGGGGTATTAGGACGATGATGTTGGAACTGAGTCCCAATGATCGTTACCGCTTTGATACCATGTTAAGGTATAGAGGAAAGGAAAAAAGGTTTTTGTATTCATCGTATTGTTGTTATCCCTCGGAGTACAATCAACCCTAAGATAAATAGCAGCAAAACAACGTAATTAAGGGAATGACAACATCCTTAACTAAGGTAAGAAAATCCTTTCCAAACTTAGCTTATCTTCTAACATTTTCGTAACTAGTGGATTTAGGTTTTAAAGAGATTTAACTTGTAATCCATACAACTTGTAATTCTTATTCCATGCCGAGCCGTTAGAGTTTGAATTGCACTAGCTTTAATCAAATTGGTTGAATTGGTTATTGATGATTGTGAGAACAACGTTGAAACTAATTGAACACTCGTTTATACCTTGAAAATGGATAATACGAATCTACGTGACTAGGTTATAGAATTACACTGGTTGGATATGTGCTAAATTGAATTCCTGAAAGCATTGATTGTTACTCCCCGACCTATTTAGTCTATTGATTTATAATCCGCAATTTAAGTCTTGTTACTTGCTAGTTTTAGTAGTTGTTAAGTTCTTTTGCTAGTAATTAATCAACCAACATGATGTTCGATCTGTCTTGAGATTAGAGTTAAGTATAGAGTAGTGATTGGTTTCTCTTCCCTGTGGGTACGATCCTATTGTGCTACACTTATATTCACAGTGTACGCTTACACGATTGGTTTTAACTTAAAATCACAACAAGTTTTTGGCGCCGTTGTCGGGGAAGGCATGTTAAATCAATATTACTTAAATACCTAAATCTAGTACTTTAGACCATTTATTTTATTTGTGCTTTTCGTCACTTGCTTCTGTAGAATTGAACTAAGGATTGTCTTTCCTTTGTGCAAGTATACGGTGCATGCGGCGATCTTTAAGTTTGGAACTAATGCTATACGATCCAGAGATTGAAAGGACACTTTGCGCTATTTGAAGAAAATGCAGAGAAGACAGACATTCAACTCCTGAACCAATGGCTAAAAATCCAAACAACGGAAGAGATGGGGGAATTCAAGATCCAACAACCCCACCTCCTCCTGCACTTAGAGACTACAACATGCCAAATGCTGGAGTAATTCAGAACAATATAGTCCGTGCTCCAGTTGCACAAACAACTTCGAAATTAGGCCTGCTATAATCAACTTGCTGCAGGAAAATCCGTTTGGGGGATTGTTTTATGAGGTCCCACGACACACCTTGCTCGCTTTCTTGAGGTGTGCGATACTTTCAAGATCCACAATGTTTCTAGTGATGCTATCAGAGTCAGGCTATTCGTGGATCAGTTCTCTACCTAGTGAGTCTCTTTAGACTTGGGAGGTTCTTTCTCAAGCATTCCTGGCGAAATTCTTTCCACCTAGCAAGACTGCGAAATACAAGAATGATATCACAACCTTTCGACAGTTCGATGGAGAGTCTCTTTATGAGGCTTGGGATAGATTCAAGGAGATGCAGAGAAAATGGCCATATCATGGCATTCCGGGTTGGCTCTTAGTGCAGACATTCTATAACGGCATATCTCAAATTATGAAAGATGCGATAGATGCAGCAGCTGGCGGGGCATTCATGGCAAAATCTGAAGTAGTTGCCATTGATCTCTTAGAGAATATGGCCATCAATGATAGCTATGTCCACGAGAGGAGCAATCCTCAACCAGTCAAATTTAATGCCCAATTTGATGCACTGAGCAAGAAATTGGACCAATTAACCGTGAATGCGGTTACCACACCTCCTCAACCAGCATCTCTGGTACAGGTAACTTGCGAAATTTGTAGTGGTCCACATGCATTTAACGTATGTCCTTATACCAATGTAGGTGAACAGGTGGTTGCCAGTCAAGAGCAGGTGAATTATGTAAACAATTCGAAGCCGGTGAACGACCCTTACTCAAACACCTACAACCCATGTTGGAGGAACCACCCCCATTTCTCTTGGTTTAACAATCAAAATGTTCAACAACCACAACCACCTCAACCCAGGCCACAATTTCAACCTAGGCCATAATTCTAGCCGAGACAACCAGGCCAATTTCAAGTTCAATAGCCACATCCACCATTCCCTCCTCAAAATCAACCTCAACAGGAACAAAAGCAGGGATGGGAAGCAACCCTTGAGAAATTTATCAATGTTTCTGTGGATAGATATCAGAAGTTTGAATCTCAAGTGGAACAGGTGGTAAATCAGAATAAGAATTTGGAGGTCCAACTTAGTCAGTTTGCTAATTCCTTAAACATGAGAGGCCAAGGTATGCTACCAAGCAAAACGAAGATGAATCCCAAGGAGAAGTGTAAGGCTATCAGTTTGAGGAGTGTTAAGGAATATGAAGTGTAGCACCCCTACACTTGGGGATGCCACACCCCCGCACTATAGGTCGATCCACGTACGAAACGGGTAATCCATACATGAACCAACCTATAGCGAACGGGTGACAATAAAAATAAACCAGCTAGCTAGGCGGGACTAACTCGCAAATGCAACAGAATTAAAGCGGAAGCATAGCATATCCAATGCCAAATATCAACTATTAAAGCATGCTATTTCCAACTACATCTCATGTATCAATACATTATCATCTTCATAATACATAACAAATGATGTTAACAATAACCTCATATACAACAATAAATAACCAATTAAAATGCACCGTGCTTGACTCGGTTGCAAAGACTAGACTCGACACTGACTCCCGTCTAGCATGCACCTGCAAGGACCTAAAAGGTGGAGGCTTCAGTCTATGAAGACTGAGTGAGGGGTTTAAATAAATATTAGCGCAGTTAACATGCAAGTTATAACCTCGGGTAAGGTTTTATAACTAAAAGTAATATAAGTTCAAAACATAATACGATACACTTTGCCTGAGATTACAACTATCAATATTAAATACTTTGATCATTTTCATGCATTCAATACGTGGCCCGACGAGTGAGGGCATTCTCCAACCTTACTCCAAGTGTGAATGATACATGCTTGCTTGATTAGTCAATAGGTGATCATGATATTCAATTATAATGCATTAGTGCGATAGTGTATTCAGGCAATACAATCAAGGAATGAAAATCATGCAATAAGCCGAGGACAATCCGTGGTGCCGGACCCGTCCCCAGTCTCCTTCTCCCTCCAATGATGGAAAGGTAGCTGGCCTTTACCATCCACGACATGTTGAGCAGAGGGTATATGAATCCCTAAGCCCAGAACTCCTTCATCCACTAATCTCCTAGTGGATTCAGGGGTCATCCCAATGTGGTGAGGATAGCGCGAGAGTTACCCGTCAGCCCATGCTTTCCCGGTTGGCTCAAACCACTACCCTCGGGCCTAAAGTGAATAATCATGCTTACTCGCCTAAAACATGCACGATACATGACTTGCTTGTAATGAACGGGACTTGCTTGTAATCATGAGTATTTTCGAGGAAAATTATAGTTATAAATACCTTTTGGCCGAAATCTCATGTAAGGGTTATATAGGTTCTAGGTAACTAGAAATTATACCTCACCTGATAGGCGACACGATGACTCATGGATGCGTGAACGTGCTCATGATCAACAATCTCCGCCCTGGAGAAGAACTGGACAAGAAATGGAAACATTTGTGCACTCGTGAGACAATAACTCAAGAATGTTACCAACTATGACTCACGATGTGATCAAGTAACGAGATGGCATGCATTCACGAATGTGGCATGATACACTCATATTATTGCATGATATTAACCATATAATAGCACGTCGGGATCAATTAAGACATTGGAGCAAAATGTGACATTTGTAGGTACTAATGCAGAACATTTTTAGCATGCGCACGTTGTATTCAAATAAGCATAACTCCTTCATCGGGATGAATTTTAATGAACCGCAAAATCCCTAGGAAACTAGACAAACATATCTTTACAATGATGTGAGGCTCAAATTCTAGTTCATCCTGAGTAAATACCAGTTTTTGTTTGAATATGACACAAAGCAGAAAATTTCCTGCAGCGCTATTAGTGAAAGATGGTCGTCGTTCCCTTATCAAACGAAGTCGAAACGATCTGAAAATTGGCGGAGATACTTATAACATACCCAGAAATACACCAGTAAAACAGTTTTAAAAACTTCCACCATTTAGTCTCTCTAATCAAGCCAAAACCGAAATATGAAAACAGGGGACAACAGGGGATGTTGCTATTTTTCTCAGAGTCCAAATCAAATCGGATTGGCACCAATTTTTGCAGAGAACATCTATAATATATCAAGAATATCCATGTAAAACAGTTTTGAAAAATTCCAATTCAACAAGCCACAATTCGCTTTCAAATCGGGTTAATGCAGATTCGTGACAATTTGGCGGCACCAAATTAAAACAGCCATAACTCACAAACGAAAATAGATATTGATGAACTGTAAAAAGGAGAGTACTGTACACTTCAAATACTTGTTACAGTAGAAAAATCAGAGGAATTGGAGCAGGGGAGGGGTGTCGGGAAAATAGGGGAGCTACAAACCATAACCAAAGCTCCCCAAAATCATCATAATTCAACTCTAAATGCTATAATTCATGGAAAGAAATACATATACATGCTTAAAGTGTGATAAAACTAGTATAAACACTCATATCACACATTAATCACCAAGAATAATCATCATCATTTCAAATATGAGTTCATCAAATAACTCCATGATTCTCATAATATATGCAAGGAATTCAAGTTCAAAACTCCTAATCATGCTTTTAGCATCACATAAACAAGTTATTACATAAAAATCATAACCCTAGCTTCAATCAATAATTGCAAGAGTTGGTATATATCTTCATCTTTACCTTAAAAGAAAAGGAGAAGAGGAAAGTGAAGTTATGGGGATGATCTAGAGCTCCCAAATTCAAGTTTTGATGGAAAAATAAACTTGGAGAAGATGAAGTCCCTTCTTCTTCCTTCTTTGAGGTTGATCGAGAGATATGGAGAAGCAAAGTGTTGATATATTTTTGTTTGGTATGATAATGAATTGAAGGAAAAGCTTTGTACTTAATTTAGCTTCTCAAAATTGATGAAATGATACAATTTGCAATTAAATCCTCCAAAGATGTAAGTTATGCAATCAGGGATAAAAGTCTTGGAAAATGATCGATTAGGTCCAAGAAATAATCATGTGATTTGGTCCTCTAATTTAAATAAATGTCAATTAAGGACAATTAAGCAATTAAAACAAGTTGGGCAATTAATTCATGTAACAAATGAATTCAATATGTAAAATAATTCTCAAGTTAACAAGTATTTCACATATTTTCATGTAGACACGTTGAAATATAATTCATATCATTTATCATAAAATGTAGGAATTTAATAAATGAAAGAACTAAAATAAATCCTAACCCTCAAAATCACACGTGTGACACGCGTACCTGAACGTCTGGAAAATTGGGGCGTTACATGAAGGACTGTTTATATCTAAGGAGAAAGAAGCTGATCTTGGAGTTGGTGATAAAGGGGGTGAAGAGGAGTCAGTTGAGAAGGAGACTAAGGATGTGAAGAATGATGAGCTCTCTTCAAAGCCAAACAAGAAGGTGGTACCAAATCCATATGTGCCACCGGTACCTTTCCCGCAGAGGTTGCAGAAACAGAAACTTGAGAAGTAGTTTGAGAAGTTCCTTAGCATCTTTAAGGAACTACACATCAATATCACGTTCGCAGAGGCATTAGCTCAGATGCCTACCTATGTCAAGTTTCTGAAGGAGATCCTCTCTAACAAGAGGAAATTGGAGAAATACGCCACAATTGCACTTACTGAGGAGTGCAGTGCGATTATACAGCATAAGCTTCCCTCGAAGCTTAAAGATCCACGGAGTTTTTCGATCCCTTGTACTATTGGCAATTTAAATTTTAATAAAGCCTTATGTGATCTTGGTGCTAGTGTCAGTCTAATGTCTTTGTTTATTTGCTGGAAATTAGGATTGGATACTCTGAAGCCGACTACCGTTTCCCTGCAGTTAGCTGACCGATCTGTCAAATATCCGACCGGAGTGTTGGAGAATGCTCTAGTTAGAGTAGGCAAGTTCTACCTTCCGTTAGACTTCATCGTGCTTGATATGGAGAAAGACAGAGAGATGCCATTGATCCTAGGAAGACCTTTCCTAGCCACAGCTGGTGCCTTGATTGATGTCAAAAATGGATTGCTGACTCTAAGAGTGGGGGAGGAACAAGTGGAGTCCAACTTGCTCAAAGTTGTGAAGAGCCTGGTGTTAGAAGAAAAATGCTTCATGGTGGATGTAAAGCCCGATCATACATTGATATCCACACCACAGAATGATCCTCTTGAGCTATGAATCTGAAACTTTAACTGTTGTTGTTGCTTCTGATTTGTGTGATTCACAATTAGATGCATTGTTAAGGGTTTCGAAGGAACATAAAAAGGCAATAGGTTAGATAATTTCTGATATAAAGGGGATTAACCCGTCTATTTGCATGCATAAAATTCTTATGGAAGATAAGCATAAACCCTCGAACATCAACGCAGGTTAAACCTAATTATGAAAGAAGTTTTTAGGGCTGAAGTTCTTAAATTGCTAGATGCTAGGATTATTTATCCCATTTCAGATAGTAAGTGGGTTAGCCCTGTTCAGGTTGTACCTAAGAAAGGGGGAATAACTGTAGTAAAGAATGAAAATAATGAATTGATTCCTACTAGGACAGTCACGGGGTGGAGAGTTTGCATTGATTATAGGAAGCTCAATAATGCGATACGAAAAGATCACTTTCCCCTTCCCTTCATTGATCAGATGTTAGAGAGATTAGTTGGACATGCATATATTACTGTTTTCTGGATGGGTATTTGGGTTATAATCAGATAGCTATAGCTCCGGAAGACCAGGAAAAATGCACTTTCACTTGTCCTTATGACATTTTTGCTTTTAGGAGAATGCCGTTTGGATTGTGTAATGCCCCAGCTACATTTCAGCGATGTATGATGACTATATTTTCTAATTTCATTGAGCGTACTATGGAAATATTTATGGATGATTTCTCGGTTTTTGGCTCTTCTTTTGATTCTTGCTTGCATAACCGAACCCAAGTTTTGCAGAGATTGTACTTGGTCATAGGATTTCAGAAAAGGGGATCGAGGTTGACAAGGCCAAGATCAAAGTGATTGCCAAATTACCTTCACTGACCAACATTAAGGGATAGACCCAAATTAAAGACACTCTAGACTCTAATTCCCGCCTAGCACGCACCTGCAAAACTGAAAAGTTGAGGTGTCAGTCCAACAAGGACTGAGCGAGGGGTATAAATAAATATAAGCACACATACATGCAAGTTATAATCTCGGGTAATAATTTTGGAAAATAACAATACAATTTAGTAAAATAAGAGATACTATCGCCCGAGGTTACAACTAATTCAATTTATCAATTTAATCAATTCAATACAATCAATTCGTGGCCCGGCGAGTGAGGGCAATTCTCCAACCTTACTCCGATTGTGTACAATCAATCAATCAACTATTTAATGGTTAGGTGATCAAGCAATTCATTACGGTGCACAATTAGCAGTTTCAATAACGCCTTCTTCCTCCGGGTGATGGTGGGATTGCAAGGCCCCACCATCCAGTCAGTCTGGGTAGAGGGTACATGAATCCCTAAGCCTGGAACTCCTTCCTCCCCTAATCTCCTAGGGGGTTCAGGGGTCATCCCAATTTGGTGAGAATAGCGCTCGAGTTACCCGTCAGCCCATGCTTTCCCGGTTGGCTCGAGCCACTACCCTCGGGCCCACAGTGCAATACAATAGTCGCCAAACAATCAATCAATCAATACAATAGTTCGGTAAATCCTTTGAAAACCAATATCATTTGAAAACTATAGATATATAGGTACAATTTTGGCTTAAAACTTCACATAGGGTTTTACGGGTTCTATGTATGTAGAATTAGACCTTACCTGAATGACCAAAACAAACAAGGAAACAGCTCATGGGGCCTGCTCCTCGTCACCAGGAAGCTGGTCTGTGCAAGAAAGACAATTGTCCGTGAGACACGACTTAAAATGTACCAATTAGGACGAACGGCGTAATCATGGACATTAAAACGTGCAATGATAATTTATTGAATGATATGTTCAATTTGATACACAAAACAATCATATAATAACATGTATCGATCAATTAAGGCATTAGAAACGGATTTGGAAAATCACATTTTATGCAGAAAATTTTGAACACCCACTGGAGCCTGGGAACGGCCGTTCCAGTTTTGAACTGGGACTGGGAAGGGCCGTTCCCAGCTCCCCGAAACAAATCCCGCGCGTCTGTAAAGGTTTGGGAAAATTTTTGGGGCTGGCAAAGGCCATTCCGGCCACAGGCCAAAACTGGGAAGGGCCGTTCCCAGTCTCGTGGGACAGCTGGCATGGGGTGGGAAGGGCCGTTCCCAGAGTGAACTGGGACGGGAAGGGCCGTTCCCAATATGCAGATGCAGCAGAACAGAGCAGTAGCAGCAGAACAAGCACGAACCAAAATTCAATCCAACCAAATGACTTCAAACCAATATTAAACGCATATATTTCATGCAATACATATACTAGCATACATATAGATCAACAATAACTCATATAAACATTCATTTCCAAGTTAGATCATCAAGAATCCATCATTTAAAACCCATATACTCATTCATGCTTCAAGTCCAAAAATCTCAAGATAAATGCATCCAACTTAAGCTCAAAGTTCATAAACATATTTCCAATAACCAATACACAAATTCACCAAGTCATTGCAAAGCCCTATCTATCCCATAATTTCAAGAAAATCATCAATTCTCCAAAATTACCTCAAATGAAAGAAATGGAAGATGAGATGAAGAGAAGATGTTGATGATGCTTCAATGATCACAAAACCCACAAATTATAGCTTGAATAATGGTTCGGTTGAAAGGGAAGCAAGAACAATGTGTATGAAATGTTTGTATGAGAAACGAAGGCAAGGTACGTGAAATGCTGCTAAGTACCAAGAAGAAAAGCCCCAATTGCTATTAAGTCCCTCATTTTATTAAGTTATGCACTTAGGTTCAATTTCATGACAATTAATCAATTAAGTCCAATGTAATTAAGTCCCCAAATTCATGAAAATGAGCAAGTAAGACCATAAAAGAAATTAAATCATGCTCAAGAATGTAATTCATGTTGCAATCAAGTTCAATTTATGTAATAATTATAATATGATATGAATTTCAATAAAAACACTTAGAATATAATTTTTAGAAAATTATGGCATGACATGGAAAATTAAAGAAATGATCAAATAATAATTAAATTACAACTCTCAAACCCACACGTGTCCTTCATACCTGAAATGCCAAAAGTTGGGGCGTTACAGGTGTGTCCTTTGAGTCGCACTTGTCAGTTTAGGTCTTGTTGGGTTGCATTTGTCTGCATACATTTCCTACTATGTATAATTATATCTTGAATACCTGTAAGATTTAAATATTTAGTTTTGATGAGGCCGTGTGGGCCATTGTACAGGTTGTTATTTGTTGGCACCTATAAGTATCTATGATATGCATATAATTACTTGCTTTAGATTATTTTCTTGCCTCCGCGTACTCTGAGTTAGATTAGTTAGCTCCACCTGGCTTAGTGAGTGAGTTGGTCTCCCGTTCGCTAAGGTTCGGGCTCGGGTACGGATTTCCCATTTTGTGATAGGATTTGGATCTTGGTGCGGGGGATGTGGTCCCTACGGTTGGGGTGCTACATTTGTGAAGGACAGAGACATGCCCATGTCTCTTGTCGGCTGAAGATTTCTAGAAGCAGCTATATATACACGCGAGAGTTATTATTTTGGGGGTTCGCTTTCGGAGATTGAAAACCTAGCATCTTGGGGGCAATATGGAAGAACGAGAGAAGGTTTCGGGGAATTTCGAGAAGACGAAAGGATTGAATTCTTCAAACAATTTCTTTACTTCCGGTTCATTTATTGCTTTAATTCATCAAACTAATTCCTTTAAGTTTCGTTTTAACAAGTTTAGAATGTTTAGATTCGTTTTTCCGAATTTCATGAATGTTTAGGGTTTGGTTTTTGGAGATTTGTTTTGACATGATGAAAATGAATTTCTTTAATGCAATTCCTTTGATTTTCATGAGTTTTGAGTTAATTATGAGTAGCTAAATCCCTAGGGCTAGGGGAGTGATGATGAATGCATACTAAGTGTTTGATATAATGCTTGAATGACCTGTGTGAATTCTTAGTTGTGAAAACTTGGTTTAATTTAATTGCAATGGTTTGGCCAACCTTAGCATAATCTAGGATTGCCTAATGATTGAAAGATTGATGTTAATTGTGACGTTTTTGTAACAAGTGGATTTATTAAAGAGATTTAACTTGTAATCTATACAACTTGTAATTCTTATTCCATGCCGAACCGCTAGAGTTTGAATTGCACTAGTTTTAATCAAATTGGTTGAATTGGCTATTGATGATTGTGAGAACAACGTTGAAACTAATTGAACACTTGTTTATACCTTGAAAAAGGATAATATGAATCTATGTGACTAGATTGTAGAATTATACTCGTCGGACAAGTATTGTATTGAATTCCTGAAAGCATTGATTGTTACTCCCCGGCCTATTTAGTCTATTGATTTTTAATCCGCAATTTTAGTCTTGTTACTTGTTACTTTTAGTAGTTGTTAAGTTCTTTTGCTTGTAATTAATCAACCAACGTGATATTCGATCTGTCTTTAGATTAGAGTTAAGTATAGAGTAGTGATTGGTTTCCCTTCCCCGTGGGTACGATCCTATTGTGTTAAGCGTATATTCACAGTGTACACTTGCACGATTGGTTTTAACTTAAAATCACAACACTTGGCGATGCATATGAATAATAATCATACAGGCTAGAATGCAACAATTAAGTTTCACATAGTAATTCAAGTATAGTTAAATAAACAAGGCATATTATAGCATTTAAGTACACTTAATACGTAATTGAAATCAAATATGTAACATGTAAAATCATTAATAACAATTTAAGATTATCACAGATATTAGGAGTATGCTCGGGTGGGAAAAGACAGAAGAAACGAACCAAAAACAATTAAACAAAGTCCAAAGCAACAAATAATCTAACACACAAATAGCAGAGGGGAAACGGTCATGTTGTGTTGCAGTTCAAAAACCGCACGGCCGTGTAAACCCTTTTGATCCAACCCAAGAGCTTCACACGACCGTTTAAGGTTTTAGAACAAAACCCACACGGCCGTGTAAACTCTCCTGCTCCTCCCAGTAGCTCTTACACGTTTTCAACACGAAAGCCAAAAGGTCGTGTCAGAGCAAAAAATGACTAACCCCTAGAGCTTCACACGGTCGTTTAAGGTTTCAATTCAAAAACCACACGGCCGTGTAGAAGCTCCTGCAATAAAAAGTTGTAGGTCATCCATGACGGCTAGAAACAGAGCCTCCCCAAACCTGCACAAAACTCAACCCGAAAACGCTGCAAACAACACAAAATCATCACATATCATTCATAAATCACTCATGCTAGCTCAAGAATCAACAAATAACTCATATTCTCCCAAATTGAAATTCAAGAAAACCAAGGTATTAATGGCATTTCATAAATACTCCAACAACCATAAGTCTAAGCTTATAAATTCAATCCCAAAGCTTTAATTAAATACATTAGGCACATTTTCAGCTCATAAAACGGATCATCAAAGTATGAATTCAAAATTCTTACAAAACCCTTACTATTCATACATTTCCTCAACACTCATCAAAATTCATGCATTCAAGAAGAAGGTGGCATGGAAATGAAGCTAAGAACGTGGAGAGTTTGATTCTTACCTCGGATCATCGGTTAATCGGATGAAGGTTGCTAGCTTGAGCTCAAAGCTTGAAGGACTAACGTGGGGTTGTTTTCTTCTTCTTCCTTGCTTTCTTGTCGCTGCGTGTGAAAGTGAGAAGGAAGGGGTGATGGTTCAGCCACAAAATGGGCTGAATTGGGTCAGAAAATAGGTTAGGTTCACGGTTCGATTCCAGAATGGTTTAATCCGGTCCATTTGGATCGAATTTTAAAGCAAGAGGTTGTCAAACGGCTTCCGAAAAATAAGAGGCTATTTTCATTGAACTCGAATCGTTGAAACAAATCCAATGGTGAAGTTAGAATCCAAATCTGAATTTTCGAGCTCAAAGTAGTTGAAAAAGCCCTAAAACAGCCTAATTACCATTAGGCCCCAAAACTTTAAAAAAGAGACAATTAGGCCCAAGTATTAATTTCAATTAAGTCCAAAATTTTCAAATAAGTTACGAATAAGTCCATAACATCAAACAAAACACAATAGGTTACAAAATCAACATGCTCAACAATTAATTCATCAAATTACATGCTTACACGTATATTCAAATTTAAAACAAAAGTTATAAACAATTAATTTGGTTAGAGCATATCATTAGCACGTAATTCACTTAAGAACGAAATTAAATAATTTAAATACACAAATAAACTTTCGTGTAACAACATACATGTACGGTCAGATGAGCGGGGTATCACATTATCCGAATCCTCCGCTGAGTCCCAACAACTTTGAACAACCTCAGCGCAATCTTCTGTCCTAAGCCATGCCGCCTCAAACTTGAATGTTTGTGTTGTGGTTTTTTTTCCAAATTTAGGTTGTTGGTTTATGAGTGAGACCAGAATCACTGAGTGATCTGAAGCAACAGTCTCTACATGAGTTAATTTATAATTAGGGAACAAGCCTCTCCATCTAGTATTCCCCACGGCTCTATCAAATCTCTCATTTATAGTGTATGATCTTATGTTATTATTTCTTCAAGTATACTGGAGTCCTTGAAGCTAAGATCGAACAATCTACAATCATCAAGATATTCTTTGGAAGCTTTAATTTGTCTTGGAGCTCAGAGGTTACCACCTAGTTTTTCTTTGTTGTAAAGGATCTTATTGAAGTCGCCTACTGTTGGGAAATACAAAACAGTAACGCAGCGGAATTTAAATTTTTTTCCCCTAAAGCAAGATCTAGACTTGCAATTCCTATTCCCGATTCGCAAGGATTTCAAGAACTCGCTTAAATTGAAGCTTTCTTAAAACGTTTTGAGCCACCATCAAATGCGCTTCAAGTAGCAAGTCCCTCGAACTTCTTCGAATTTTTAAGACTCCGAAACCGCAGTCCTTTAGAGTAATATTCCACACCAATGATCACGATCTAAATAGGGAGGATGCTAGTAATATATTTAGTGTTTAGGCTCTACGGAATTTGTATGAAGTAATTTGGAGAAAATTTCTATCAATCTCCCATGGGGTTCGAACCCCACCCTTAAATAGGCTAAGGGGTTCGAACCCCTTGTCTTGTTGGAGTGGGTTTCCTTAACCCCCAAGACTTTGAATTACTTGTTAGGTAAGAAATGTATTCTACTTTGACCAAAAGTCTCCTTTGATCAACTTACCTTGCAAGAAATTTGTTGTGATTTTAACTTAAAACCAATCGTGCAAGTGTACACTGTGAATATACGCGTAGCACAATAGGATCGTACCCACAGGGAAGGGAAACCAATCACTACTCTAACACTTAATTCTAATCTAAAAACCGATCAAATATCAAGTTGGTTAATTAATTACTACTAAAAGAATTCAACAAATAACTAAAACTAGCAAGGGATAAGACTTAAATTGCCGATTAAAAATCAATAGACTAAATAGGCCGGGGAGTAATAATCAATACTTCAGGAATTCAATACAGTACTTGTCCGACGAGTGCAATTCTACAACCTAGTCACATAGATTCGTATTATCCTTTTTCAAGGTATAAACGAGTGTTCAATTAGTTTCAACATTGTTCTCACAATCATCAATAACCAATTCAACCAATTTCATCAAAACTAGTGCAATTCAAACTGTAGCTGTGACGCCCCGATATTTTGGTCGTACAGGTATGACGTATGTGTTTACCAAATTGTGCGAATTAATTATTTATACGTGTTTTATATATTTAATTTTATTTTATATATTAAATGTTAATTTTTATATATATTAAGTTAGTTAATATTATATATATATGAATTAGCGGATATATATATATATTTTAAATGTTAATAATTATATCTATATATTAAATCGTGCAATTGTTTTAGTAATATTATATTATTAAAATATTTAATTATTTGAAAATATTTGAATTTGAATTTATATGAATTTTCTTTGAACTATTTGCGCTTAAAT
This sequence comes from Lantana camara, assembly GCA_037501455.1. NCBI lineage: Eukaryota > Viridiplantae > Streptophyta > Magnoliopsida > Lamiales > Verbenaceae > Lantana > Lantana camara. The sequence goes on along the minus strand of CM074856.1, from coordinate 108,611,778 downwards.
GACTTAATTGCTTGCCGTTTCTACGTGAAATGAATTCAGAATTTCGTGCAAATTTAATATGTTGGACTTATATGTGTTATGAATAAGAATATATGATCATTTCATTTTTTCGGGTTCGTTTGCATACGTTTCGAATTTATTTTGATTTTTGGAATCCAAATCGGGGGCTAACGAGTAATTAGCGCAACCTTGGTTCCGTATTTAATATCTTGAGCTAGGAAACTCGGATTCGAGTTTCGTCACCTTCGTTGAACTCGTATTGAAAATTTGAGTTTGATGAACTTAGCCTTATATTTTTCCAAATTTATTTGGACCTCCGAAATTCAACCGAAACATGCAACGGGAACCAAATCTGCCACCTTTTACCAAATAAATCATAACTTATTCATTTGTTGACCAAATTAACCATGGTTTGAGCCTATGGAACCCTAACTCCACCCTCTATCTGATCCTACTCTCCTTAACCGAACCACACCCTCTCATTTGGATAAGATCAGCTCCTCATCCCCTGCATTCCAGAAAATCCCGTAACTCAAGCCCTCCTTGGAGATTCAAGCTCAAATCTCCTCCAACCTTCAACCAATCCACAAGGTAAGCTTAGGGTTGTAATATACATTCATTATGAGTCATTTTGATCCATTCCTCCCCAATTTTGAGCATGTTTTCATGAGTTTTGAAGATGATGAATGAATAGTTAGGTTAGGCTTCAATTCTTGAATCCTTGATGTTGCTTGCTTTATGAGCTGAATTGAGGCATTTTTGTTGAGCTTTTGAACTCCTTAATTTCAGTATTTGCCTTATCTTTCATGGTACTTGAGCCTAGCATGAATTACCATTGTTGATTTTCATGAAAACTTGAAGAAATGTGCAGAAAATAATCTGCTCTTCCTTGCCCAGCTGCTGTCAGGTTTTGGGGACTGAAATGTTGGGATTTTTGTGGTCCTTTTCATGTATTATGGCATGGCTTTGTAGTATATATGTTGCTCTGTGTGTATCCCTTGTTGAGCCTTGGTTTTGGGTCAGTTTTCAGCTGCAAAAGATGTAGAACAAACCGCCGTTCACGAGCTGCTGCTGCTGTTGCGTTTTTGCCTTATCTTTCTTTGCCTTTTATTTGATCCTTTAGTCTCCTTTATGTCTTATTTATGTTATTTAATTGCTCCAGTACATGTTACATTTCATGACTTGAATTTTAATATAAATTGTCCTGCACCTACGTGAAATATGACCTTTTGCTCTCTATTTGCAATACATGAATGTATATGTGGTTTAATTGATTTGTTTTATATTTTCTTTACCCCTCTATGATATTTATAATTTATTAATATGTTAAATAGAGTGATTTGAGCATTTTATTAAATTTATGGATTCATTTGACGTGAAATGTGAATGATATGAACTCGTTTGAATACGAATGCTTCATTGAATGAATGAAATGAACGTTTATATGTCTTTAAGACATTAATAGTGCACATGAACATGTTCATTACATGACATACTCTTTCATGCATTCATATCATGATCATTTCATTGCCGAGCGTCTTAATTGGTCATTTTGAGTCTCACTTCACCTTTTTTTGCACAGATTTTGATCCGGTTGGAGACGAGGCCAATCCTTGAGGCTTTTGTGTCTTCTTTTGACGGTTTAAGGTGGGTTTCTCTACTAATAGTTATCGTGACCCGATATAACCCTTATGTGACCGTTTTAAGCCAAAAGTTATATTTATATTTATCGAGTCTTTTAAAGAGTCTTATGATTTTCGATTGTTAGGCCTTCTTTCATGAAAACCTACCTTATGTTTTGGCGAGATTGCATGTATGTTATGATCACGGGCCCCGGAGCTTAGTGTATCGTGGTAAGCCGGGGAGGCAAGGGCCTACGGTGAACCCGTGCACTAGTTCCAACCATTTTACGTCGAAACAGATCTCGTCAGGATTTTTGCGAGAAAACGCTAGTCGAGCTTTTGAGGATTCATGTACCTCACTAGCCATTATGTATGAGGTGGTCGAGTCTTGCAAACTCGTCCACCACCGGAGGAAGAAGGTGTATATGAATGATTATGATCATTATGTATGGGCACATATGTTATGTATGACAACTTATGAATTTATGAATATGATTACACGAGGAGAAGGTTGAAGATGATGCACGCCCACTCGCCGGGCCTTAAACCCTATGTTAATTATGAATGAATATGATAGTCGTAATCTCATGGATGTTTTATTTGTTTTGCTCGCTTGGGAAATTTCTTATCAAACTTCTATGGGATTAGGGCTTGCATGTGTATGTTTCAATTTCACGATATTTATACTTAAGCCCCACTTTTATACCCACCAGTCTCTTTTAGACTGAACCCGGTTTGTTTTCAGTTGTTTCGTGCTGGTTTGGAGGTGCTAGGCGGGAATTCGAGTCGTCTTGGTCTTGCATTTGTGTCTAGCATTTCCTTTACACTCATTTGCATTTATATTTTGTATTTTGGATTAGTATGGAGCGAATTATGCTATTTTGAGCCATGATGGCATTACTACTACTTATTGTATAGGTTGATCTATTTTTGGAGCTTGGATGCTCAATGTGAATATTTATGTTTATTGCTTCCGCTATTGCATTTGTTTCTCGATTTTAATTCATGTTGGTTATTGTTTGGTTTAAGGGTTAGCTTCCGCCTAGCTTAGCGTGTGTGTTGTGTCCTCGTTCGTCGTGATTTGGCACGTGTAGGAATTTTCCATTTCCTATGCGGGTCGGGTCTCGGTGCGGGGGGATGTGGCGCCTCACGCTCGGGCGTTACATCCTTTAAGTGGTATCAGAGCCAAGGGTTGCAAAACCCGGGCTCTAGTGTCGTGTGAGTCAGTTTAGGTCGTTCGACTTTAGGACTAATTGACAATGTGATTGCATATGTATCTCTTATGCACTTTATACGTGCTTATGTGCTCTATACTTCGATCTAGATTGAACTAATTGCATTTTCATGCATTAATTAAGGATAGCACGCATTTCAGTGTTTTCTGAACAGGATGCCCCCGCGTAGACATCGTGAGAGATCACCGGGGCGACACCGACATCGTGATCGATGTCCTACACCACAACAACAAGAACAACAACCACAATCGCCTCCGATGGATATGGGAAACTTTATGGAAGCGGTATTTAATTATGTCGAGCATAGGAGAGCTCAAGCTCCCCCACCACAACCCGTTGAACAACCGACTCCGTTGAATAACAACAATCATAGGGATCCTCATGGGATATTTCTAAGTTACAACCCTCCACGGTTTTCTGGCTCAATTGATGATGAGATATCGGAGGGATGGCTGACGAGAATAGAAAGGATATTTGGAGTTCGATAATTTACCACCCAAGAGAAGGTTCAGTTCTCCGTATTTCAATTGGATGGCGAAGCTTATGATTGGTGGGAGAGGTCGAGGGAGAAGTTAGAGGTTGATGAAGAGGAGATTACGTGGGAAGTCTTCAAAAGAGAGTTTCGAGAGTGTTTTGTGCCCGAGGTGGTGAGAGAGAGAAAGGAGCAAGAATTCAAGAACTTGAAGCAAGGTAGCCGTTCAGTGGCTCAGTACATTGCCATTTTTAACCGACTTGGAAAGTATGCACCTCATATCACGAGGGATGAAAAGAGGAAAGGCGAAGAAGTTTATTGCCGGACTTAGACAGGATCTGAGGCATGGCCAAGCTGGACATAATTACTTATCCTTTGCTGATACTGTACAGAGAGCTTTGGAACAAGAGGAGGAATTCAAGAAGAAAGATCCGATTTTCAAGGCTCCTATGGGACGAGGATCGGGGTATGCTAAGAGGCCTATGGTACAAGCGGCTCCACCTACACAAGGTCTTTTCAAGAAACCTAAGTTTGGAGGGCAAGTTTCTCAGAATGCTCCGCCTCGATTGATGGCTCCTAAAACTCAGCAGACTTCGAGTGAGGATCGATTGTCTAAGATGCCATGTACGCATTGCGGAGGTCCAACCCACAACTTCTACAATTGTTGGTAAAGACTGGGCTTATGTATCATCTGTGGGAAAGCGGATCACATGGCGAATACGTGTCCTGACAAGAACCCGGGATTTCAGAAAGGAGTTCCAAAGCCTATGATTCGAGCTCGTGCTTATGCCCTTGAGGGCGAGGAGCAGGATGAAGAGGTTGATCCGACAGCCGTGGTGGAAGGTACCATATGCATTCACGCCACGAACATTCATGCATTATTTGATGCGGGTGCGACGCACTCTTTTATATCTCGTGATTTATGTGCTTCTCTGTGCCTACCTGTTATATGTGCCAATTCTTGTTATTTTGTGAGTTCTCCTCTTGGAGGAAATTTGCAGACGGATCAAGTGGTTCGGGGTTGTTCGGTTTTGATAGAAGGGAAAGATTATCCAGCCGATTTCATCGTGATGTCTATGAAGAGATATGGGGTAATCTTCGGTATGGATTGGTTATACCGGCATCGGGCCAAGGTTGATTGTTTTAAGAAGAAGATTAAGTTGGGGAAAGAGTTGATTGGAGAAGTGGGATCGAAGAATGTACCTCTCTTATCTTTTATGGAAGCTCATAAGCTAATGAGAGAAGGGGCTATGGGATTTGTTGCTTATCTTCTCAATAAGCCAAAAGATCAAATTAAGTTTGAGGAGACCGCCGTGGTTAAGGATTTTCCCGACGTGTTTCCGGAGAATTTGGGTTCGTTGCCACCGGATCGTGAGATAGAATTCGTTATAGTTTTATATCCGGGATCAGAACCGTATTCTAAGACTCCGTATAGAATGGCTCCGGCGGAGTTGAAGGAATGAAAAATTCAGCTTGAGGAATTACTTAAGATTGGATATATTCGGCCGAGTTCATCTCCGTGGGGTGCTCCGGTTCTCTTTGTTAAGAAGAAAGATGGATCGTTAAGAATGTGTATAGATTACCGGGAGCTTAATCGGGTGACTATCAAGAACAAGTATCCATTACCTCACATTGAAGAATTGTTTGATATGTTACAAGGCTCGGGTGTTTATTCGAAATTAGATTTAAGGTAAGGTTACTATTAGTTGAAAATCCGGGAAGAAGATATACCTAAGACAGGATTTAATACCCGGTATGGACATTATGAATTCACTGTGATGCCTTTCGGTTTAAGTAATGCTCCCGCAACATTCATGGATATGATACATCGGACTTTTCGGCCTTATTTGGATAAATTCGTGGTAATCTTCATCGATGATATTCTGGTTTATTCGAGGAATCCGGAAGATCATGCCAGGCATCTCAGATTGGTTTTGGAGACATTGAGAGAGCACCGGTTGTATGCGAAGTTTAGTAAGTGTGAGTTTTGGATCGACCGGGTTACTTTTCTAGGTCATATTGTCTTGAGTAAGGGTTTGGAAGTAGATCCTTCGAAGATAGAGACGGTTATTCAGTGGCAGAGTCCGAAAAATGCTTCCGAGGTCAGAAGTTTCTTGGGTTTAGCTGGGTATTATCGAAGATTTGTTAAGGATTTCTCTAAGATCGCAGCTCCTTTAACTCGGTTGACAAAGAAAGAAGTTAAGTTCGATTGGGACGAGGCATGTGAGGCAAGTTTTCAACTCTTGAAGGAGAAATTGACCACTGCACCCGTATTAGCACTCCCTAAAGGCACGGAAGGATACATGGTTTACACGGACGCCTCGAAAGAAGGGTTGGGATGTGTTTTGATGCAGAATGGTAGGGTGATAGCCTATGCCTCGAGGAAATTGAAGAATCATGAACAAAATTATCCCACCCACGATCTCGAGCTAGCAGCGGTGATCTTTGCTTTGGGAAAGTGGAGACACTACTTATATGGAATTCCTTTCGAGATCTTTTCTGACCACAAAAGTCTTCAGTATTTTTTTTCTCAGAAGGGGTTGAATAAAAGACAAAGGAGATGGATGGAGACTTTACCGGATTATGAGTGTACAATCCGATACCATCCCGGGAAAGCTAATGTAGTCGCGGATGCACTTAGAAGAAAGGCTAGTGTGTCTAGTGTGAAAGTGGAAGTTGAAGATGAATCCAAAATTTTCAAGTTGAGAGTAAGTGTTCGGAATATTACGGTACAACCGGATCTTCAACCAAGATTATTTGAAGCTCAGAGAAGAGATCCCGAAGTTCAGAAATTAGCTCAGAAAGCTAGAGATGATCCCGAATGTCCATTTGGGTTCGATGACACGGGACTCTTAAGGTTTAAGAACAGGATTGTGGTTCCGGATGAATTGAAGAGGATTGTTTTGGAAGAAGCTCACCGTTCAGGGTATTCGATACATCCCGGAGGTAATAAGATGTACAAGGATTTGAAGCAATTTTATTGGTGGAATGGGCTTAAAAGGGATGTGATCAATTTCGTGAAACATTGTTTGACTTGCCAAACCGTGAAAGCTGAGCATCAGAAGCCATCCGGGCTACTTCAACCGTTACCGATCCCAGAATGGAAATGGCAACAGGTGGCAATGGATTTCGTTTCGGGTCTTCCTAAAGTGAAGGGTGGTCTTGATGGGATTTGGGTGATCGTGGACAGATTAACGAAATCGGCACATTTTATGGCTGTTCGAATGTCGGATAAGGTACCTAAGTTGGCAAAGAAGTATGTTGATGAGATTGTTCGACTTCATGGTGTGCCGGTCAGTATTGTATCAGATCGAGATCCGAGGTTCACTTCTAGATTTTGGCAAGAATTGCAAAGGAATTTGGGAATAAGGCTTCAATTCAGCACAACTTTCCATCCTCAGACAGATGGTCAGTCGGAAAGATTAATCAAGTATTTGGAGGATATGTTGAGAGCATGTGCATTGGACTTTTCGAGTTCAAGGAATGAGCAGCTGCCTTTAATAGAGTTTGCCTATAATAACAGTTTCCAAGCTTCGATAGGAATGGCGCCTTATGAAGCTTTCTATGGACGAAAGTGTAGATCTCCCTTATTCTTTGACCTTGAGGAATGGAATTGGACAAAGCAAGAGGGAGTGAAATGAGGAGAAAAGAAAGAGAAGCCTTCTAAGGCCGTGCAAGCGGCGATTGATAAGGTTCAGATCATTCAGCAAAGAATGAAAGCAGTTCAAGATAGACAGAAAAGCTATGCGGATCGGCGGAGAAAGGATCTTAAGTTCGAAGTTGGGGATAGAGTATTTTTGAAAGCTTCTCCACGAAAAGGATTTTCGAGGATTGGAAAGGGAGGTAAGTTGAATCCTCGTTATCTAGGTCCGTACAAGGTTCTTGAGAAAATTGGAGATACGGCTTATTGCTTGAATTTGCCTCCGAGTTTGACGGGAATCCACAACGTATTTCATGTCTCGCAACTTCGCAAGTATTATCCGGATGAATCCGAGATCCTACCCGAGGAAGAGGTAGAAATTGAGCCTAATCTCATCTTCGTTCAGAAACCGGTTAAGATTTTCGATCGGAAATTTCAAGAATTAAGAAACCGGAAAATCCCACTAGTTAAAGTGTTATGGAGAAGTGATAAGACATAAGAGGCTACGTGGGAGACGGAGGATAAGATGAGAAAGTTCCATCCCGAATTATTTCCGAGCAATCAGTGAATCCGAGGACGGATTCTTTTAAGGGGGAGAGGTTGTGACGCCCCGATATTTTGGTCGTACAGGTATGACATATGTGTTTACCAAATTGACCGAATTAATTATTTATACGTGTTTTATATATTTAATTTTATTTTATATATTAAATGTTAATTTTTATATATATTAAGTTAGTTAATATTATATATATATGAATTAACGGATATATATATATATATATTTAATGTTAATAATTATATCTATATATTAAATCGTGCAATTGTTTTAGTAATATTATATTATTAAAATATTTAATTATTTGAAAATATTTGAATTTGAATTTATATGAATTTTCTTTGAACTATTTGCGCTTGAATGACTTAATTGCTTGCCGTTTCTACGTGAAATGAATTCAGAATTTCGTGCAAATTTAATATGTTGGACTTATATGTGTTATGAATAAGAATATATGATCATTTCATGTTTTCGGGTTCGTTTGCATACGTTTCGAATTTATTTTGATTTTTGGAATCCAAATCGGGGGCTAACGAGTAATTAGCGCAACCTTGGTTCCTTATTTAATATCTTGAGCTAGGAAACTCGGATTCGAGTTTCGTCACCTTCGTTGAACTCGTATTGAAAATTCGAGTTTGATGAACTTAGCCTTATATTTTTCCAAATTTATTTGAACCTCCGAAATTCAACCGAAACATGCAACGGGAACCAAATCTGCCACCTTTTACCAAATAAATCATAACTTATTCATTTGTTGACCAAATTAACCATGGTTTGAGCCTACGGAACCCTAACTCCACCCTCTATCTGATCCTACTCTCCTTAACCGAACCACACCCTCTCATTTGGATAAGATCAGCTCCTCATCCCCTGCATTCCAGAAAATCCCGTAACTCAAGCCCTCCTTGGAGATTCAAGCTCAAATCTCCTCCAACCTTCAACCAATCCACAAGGTAAGCTTAGGGTTGTAATATACATTCATTATGAGTCATTTTGATCCATTCCTCCCCAATTTTGAGCATGTTTTCATGAGTTTTGAAGATGATGAATGAATAGTTAGGTTAGGCTTCAATTCTTGAATCCTTGATGTTGCTTGCTTTATGAGCTGAATTGAGGCATGTTTGTTGAGCTTTTGAACTCCTTAACTTCAGTATTTACCTTATCTTTCATGGTACTTGAGCCTAGCATGAATTACCATTGTTGATTTTCATGAAAACTTGAAGAAATGTGCAGAAAATAATCTGCTCTTCCTTGCCCAGCTGCTGTCAGGTTTTGGGGACTGAAATGTTGGGATTTTTGTGGTCCTTTTCATGTATTATGGCATGGCTTTGTAGTATATATGTTGCTCTGTGTGTATCCCTTGTTGAGCCTTGGTTTTGGGTCAGTTTTCAGCTGCAAAAGATGTAGAACAAACCGCCGTTCACGAGCTGCTGCTGCTGTTGCGTTTTTGCCTTATCTTTCTTTGCCTTTTATTTGATCCTTTAGTCTCCTTTATGTCTTATTTATGTTATTTAATTGCTCCAGTACATGTTACATTTCATGACTTGAATTTTAATATAAATTGTCCTGCACCTACGTGAAATATGACCTTTTGCTCTCTATTTGCAATACATGAATGTATATGTGGTTTAATTGATTTGTTTTATATTTTCTTTACCCCTCTATGATATTTATAATTTATTAATATGTTAAATAGAGTGATTTGAGCATTTTATTAAATTTATGGATTCATTTGACGTGAAATGTGAATGATATGAACTCGTTTGAATACGAATGCTTCATTGAATGAATGAAATGAACGTTTATATGTCTTTAGGACATTAATAGTGCACATGAACATGTTCATTACATGACATACTCTTTCATGCATTCATATCATGATCATTTCATTGCCGAGCGTCTTAATTGGTCATTTTGAGTCTCACTTCACCTTTTTTTGCACAGATTTTGATCCGGTTGGAGACGAGGCCAATCCTTGAGGCTTTTGTGTCTTCTTTTGACGGTTTAAGGTGGGTTTCTCTACTAATAGTTATCGTGACCCGATATAACCCTTATGTGACCGTTTTAAGCCAAAAGTTATATTTATATTTATCGAGTCTTTTAAAGAGTCTTATGATTTTCGATTGTTAGGCCTTCTTTCATGAAAACCTACCTTATGTTTTGGCGAGATTGCATGTATGTTATGATCACGGGCCCCGGAGCTTAGTGTATCGTGGTAAGCCGGGGAGGCAAGGGCCTACGGTGAACCCGTGCACTAGTTCCAACCATTTTACGTCGAAACAGATCTCGTCAGGATTTTTGCGAGAAAACGCTAGTCGAGCTTTTGAGGATTCATGTACCTCACTAGCCATTATGTATGAGGTGGTCGAGTCTTGCAAACTCGTCCACCACCGGAGGAAGAAGGTGTATATGAATGATTATGATCATTATGTATGGGCACATATGTTATGTATGACAACTTATGAATTTATGAATATGATTACACGAGGAGAAGGTTGAAGATGATGCACGCCCACTCGCCGGGCCTTAAACCCTATGTTAATTATGAATGAATATGATAGTCGTAATCTCATGGATGTTTTATTTGTTTTGCTCGCTTGGGAAATTTCTTATCAAACTTCTATGGGATTAGGGCTTGCATGTGTATGTTTCAATTTCACGATATTTATACTTAAGCCCCACTTTTATACCCACCAGTCTCTTTTAGACTGAACCCGGTTTGTTTTCAGTTGTTTCGTGCTGGTTTGGAGGTGCTAGGCGGGAATTCGAGTCGTCTTGGTCTTGCATTTGTGTCTAGCATTTCCTTTACACTCATTTGCATTTATATTTTGTATTTTGGATTAGTATGGAGCGAATTATGCTATTTTGAGCCATGATGGCATTACTACTACTTATTGTATAGGTTGATCTATTTTTGGAGCTTAGATGCTCAATGTGAATATTTATGTTTATTGCTTCCGCTATTGCATTTGTTTCTCGATTTTAATTCATGTTGGTTATTGTTTGGTTTAAGGGTTAGCTTCCATCTAGCTTAACGTGTGTGTTGTGTCCTCGTTCGCCGTGATTTGGCACGTGTAGGAATTTTCCATTTCCTATGCGGGTCGGCTCTCGGTGCGGGGGATGTGGCGCCTCACGCTCGGGCGTTACAGTAGCGGCTCAGCGTGGAATAAGTATTACTAGTCGTATGGATTACAAGTTAAATCTCTTTGAACCCTAATTCCACTAGTTACGAAAACGTCATAATTAACATAAATCTTTCGATCATTAGGCAATCCTAGATTATGCTAAGCTTGGCCAAACCGTTGCAATTAAATATAACCAAGTTTTCACAACTAAGAATTCACACAGGTCATTAAAGCATTATATCAAACACTTAGTATGCATTCATCATCACTCCCCTAGGCCTAGGGATTTAGCTACTCCTAATTAAATCGAACGCATAAAAATCAAAGGATTTGCATTAAAGAAATTCATGTTCTTCATGTCAAAACGAATCTCCAAAAACCAAACCCTAAACATTCGTGAATTCAGAAAAACAAATCTAAATATGCTAAACGAATTAAAACGAAACTTAGAGGAATTACTTTGATGAATTAAAGAAATAAATAAACCAGAAGTAAAGAATTATTTGAAGAATTCAATCCTTTTGTCTTCTCGAAATTCCCCAAAACCTTCTCTCATTCCTCCGCCTCAATCCCCGAGATGCTAGGTTTTCAATCTCTAAAAGCGATCCCCAAAATATGACATCTCGCGTGTATATATAACAGTCCAAAAATCAGCCAGCCGACAAAGGACCCGGGCATGTCACCTTGTAGTGTAAAATCCTCACACGCCTGTATCAATAGAAAAAACGTTATCGCGACTTTATAAGTGACATGGGCGTGTCGCATATCTCTCTGAAAACTTTGACCTTCTGATCCCTCGACACGGGCATATCTCCTGTGGTCCGCCAAATCTCATCTCCTGACCCCCGACACGGGGTTGTCTCGATTTGAGTATGTAGGGGGACACGAGAGTGTCCTCCTTTTGTAACACTTAGCTCCCAATTCGTTATTTCCCCTCGTTTCATAACTCCAACTCGAATAGTACCTAAATGTAGCAAAATATACACATAGGCTTATGAAACGACACGAAATATATTCAAATTAACGCTCAACTTCATGCGAATTTTACGCTCAACAAACTCCCCCACACTTGATTATTTCTCGTCCTCGAGAAATATAAAAATCATAAAAACACATCCCTATCAAACCTCGTCTCTAAAGCAATCATCGAGCCTTCACCTAAACAAGTCTAGCTTATCAAATCAATTACTCATAAACACAAGATCATCAAAAATAGTGTGAATAATATACCATTGTGTAGTGTGTGATTTCGAACGGAACAATGTACAAAGATTAGAATGAAAAATTCATAATTTTCGCCTAAGTTCCAATCATGAATTTTGGAATACACTCTTCGCACCTATCTCCACTAATGGAGTTAACTCAATACTCAGGATCAGTAGGTCTTTCGAGCTTGTAATGTAGGCTTTGGGTAAGGTTATGGAATTTGTGGATCAAGTGACTACTCACCAAGCTTATATCGTTTAACCATTACAAAACACGACACTTTCAAATGGCCACTAAATTTCCCCCATACTTCGACATTTGTATCCCATTATTCAATCTCACACTTTGCATAATTTTTTTTTCTTTTCTTTTTGCTCTTTTCTTTCTTTCTCTTTTCTTTTTTTTTTCTATTCCTTTTTTCCATAATTTTCTCTCATTCTTTTTTTTTTCCCCCCGTTTACATAAATCTCTCAAGTTCAACACAAGAATAATCAAAAGGGGGTCCAAAGATAGATACTCAATATAAGATCAACCGAGCAAGCCTTGGTGTAAAATTAATAAGGTGGGTTATACTTTGTTGTGCATTTGGCTTATAATGTGGCTACAAAAGTTTTTGCACAACAATTAGGCTTAGCGGGGTCAACAAGACAATGCTATGTAGTGAAAACGGCTAAAAGAAAGGTTGTAATCCTCCGACAACGAATGCCTACTTCACTTCCCTAATCTATCATCAACTCAAAATTTCTCCTCGGTAGGACTAAAATGCACACTAATCAATTCTTGGACTCATTTGAAAAACATAAATTAATCTTTCTAAGCAAAGTACTTCATCTCAATCAAAAGTGCTCAATGTGTAAGGGCATTCTAACACACTAAATTATCCAATTTCATGTAAATTTTCATCAATTCAAATAGCATAACTCTTTCTAGCAAATGATCAATGATCAAACCTCAAAGAAAAAGTTCAAAACGGGGGAAAATTTTCAAAATTCTTACATTTTCTCAATTCCTACGCAATTCACAAGTTTAAATTTGTAGCCCCAAGCACAAACATCCCTTCATGCAAATTATAACAAGCAAGCTCATAATCAAATCAAAATTACACATGCACTCCCCCCCTCTCCCCCAACTTATTCTTTGCAATGTCCTCATGAAAAACGAAAAGGTAAGGCTCAAGAAAACTCCCTTATTAATTGTAGACCCCAACGCGATAGGAAAGCTTCCAAAACCTGAAATAAGTGACTGGACAACAAGGATCAAGTACGAATATAGCAAATGACAATCAATCTGCATCCTCAAGCAATAACACAAGTCACACAATTCAAGGAAAAGAAGAGCACATTAACATAACAGGTCAAGGAGTTCTAGGAACATAAACAAAGAAACAAGTAGCAAAAACATTCAAATATAGCAATTAGTAAAGACCCAAATTCAAGTAAAGGAAATCAAATAGAACAAGTGAATCAGAATTGTACTGCACCGTGTTTTCGTCTTCCAGGTACACGCCCCACACATGTGAGTTTGAGAGTTAGAATGTCCTTGCATGCCTACTTGAATTATATGTTTATGTGAAATATGTGAATATGTGATTTAAATGCTTATATAAGTGTCTTGATTTAACTTCTTTCATTCATTACATAACATATATCTATTTTATGATTCATACACTTCATAAACATATCATATTTTAATATATACTGAGAGAAGTTAGTGGTTGCCATAGAAGAATTGACCTGGGATATTTTTAAGAGAGAGTTTCGGGAGGCTTTTGTTGCAGAGGTGGTGTGAGAAAGAAAAAAAAAAGAATTTATGGGTTTGAAGCAAGAGGGCCGATCGGTAGCCCAATACTTGACCGCATTCAATAGACTCGAAAAATATGCTCGACAAATTACTCGTGATGAGAAGAAAAAGGTAAGAAAATTCATAGCCGGTTTGAGAGAGGACCTAAGGCATGGATAAGCCGGGTATAACTTTGAATCTTTTGTCGATATCGTGTAACATGCCCTTCTTCAAGAGGAAGAGTACCGGAAGAAGGACCCCGTCCCTCGATCACATCAACCGGGACAAGGTTCAGGGACCGGTTTGAAAAGGCCCGCTTATCCGGTGACACCACCTTTTAAAGCTCCATTCGCTAAGGGTCCGGGGAAGAAACCCCGAGTGGCGGGGCCGGTACTACCACCACCTCAAGCACCTCTACCATTGCATCAATCCAAGCCATGCACTCATTGCAGAGGCCATACTCATACTTAGGAGTCTTGCCGCTGTCGCCTTAGGGCCTATTTGATTTTCGGGTCGATGGAGTATCAGATGGCAGGATGCACTCAATTTAGATCGGGCTAGAGCCTTATTATGGGCTAGAGCTTATGCCATTGATGGCGAGGAGCAGGATATCGAGGTTGATCCCACTGCCGTTGTTGAAGGTATCATATACATTCATGGAACGAGCATACATGTATTGTTTGATCTTAGAGCCACGTATTCCTTTCTTTCTCATGGCTTAGCTGCTTCTATGTGTTTACCTGTTGTGTGTACCTCTGCATGCTATGTGATTAGTTCCCCGTTAGGGGGGGAGCCTTATGTCTGATCGGGTGTTTAAGAGAGTTTCAGTGAGCATTGAGGGTCGTGACTTTTTGACGGACTTCATTGAGATGCCCATGAGTCGGTTTGAGGTAATTTTTGGTGTGGATTGGCTATTCGAGCATTTTGTAAAGGTTGATTATCGAGCTAAAAGAGTCCAGTTGGGTTCAGATGTGGTTGTGGGTTTTGGTTCGAAGACTCCTTCTTTGTTATCTTTCACCGAGGCTCATAAGTTGATTCGTGATGGTGCTTCGGGTTTCTTAGCCTATCTCCTTAACAAGCCAAAAGATCAGGCTAAACTTAAGGAGGTAGAAGTGGTGAAAGATTTCTTCGAGGTTTTCCCAGAGTGTTTAGGGTCTCTACCTCCTGATCGGGAAATCGAGTTTGTGAGTGACTTGTATCCGGACACCGAGCCATTATCTAAAACTCCTTATAGGTTGGCTCCTGCCGAATTGAAGAAATTAAAGAAACAACTCGAAGAGTTATTGTCTAGCAGGTACATTCTTCCGAGTTCATCTCCTAGGGCGCACCGGTCCTATTTGTGAAGAAGAAAGATGGGACCTTGAGAATGTGCGTTGATTATAGACAATTGAATCGGATGACGGTCAAGAATAAATATCCCCTCCCACATATCGAAGAGTTATTCGATATACTTCAGGGTTCAAAGGTCTATTCTAAGCTCGACCTAGGTCAGGGATATTACCAGTTGTGGATCCGATAAGAAGATATCCTAAAGATAGGGTTTAATACTCAGTACGGGCATTATGAGTTTGTTGTGATGCCATTTGGTCTAACTAATGCCCCCGCAGCTTTTATGGACATGATGCACAGAATACTCAGGCCTTTTCTGGACAAGTTTGTGGTGATATTTATAGACGGTATTCTTGTGTACTCGAGGTCCGCCGAAGAGCATGCGAGACACCTTAAGCTAGTTTTGTAAATGTTCAAGGATAATCAGTTGTTCGCCAAGTTCAGTAAGTGTGATTTCTGGATCGATAAGGTCTCTTTCTTGGGTCATGTTATTTCAGAGAATGGAGTTGAAGTTGACCCCGCAAAGATTGAAACAGTGGCTAAGTGAGAGGAACCAAAGAATGCCTCGGATGTTCAAAGTTTCTTGGGTTTAGGGGGATATTATAGAAGATCCACGAAGGACTTCTAGAAGATCGCCATCCTTTAACCCGATTGACTAAGAAATAAGTGATATTTGTGTGGGATGAGGCATGCGACAAGAGCTTCAATCTCTTGAAGGTGGAATTGACTACAACCCCAGTCTTGACACTTCCCGAAGGCTCCAATTTGCGGTGTATACAGATGCATCAAATGAAGGATTGGGTTATGTTTTGATGCAAAAAGGGAAAGTTGTTGCATATGCCTTGATGTTTGCTCTTGGTAAGTGGAAACATTATTTGTATGGAGTTCTATTTGAAATATTCACCGACCACAAGAGCCTCCAATATTTGTTCACTCAGAAGGAGTTGAATTTAAGACAAAGGCGTTGGATGGAACTTCTTAAGGACTATGAGTGCATACCATTCCGACAAAGCTAATGTGGTCGCCGATGCACTTTGTAGGAAGACTAGTGTATCAAGTTTGGAAGTGGATGAAGGAAGTAAGGTTGAGCCAATTGTTGTGAAGGCTCGTGTTGCCAACATTACAACCGGAGTTGAAGCACCGGTTATTTGAGGCTCAAACTAGTGACCTGGAGGTTCAGAAACTTATTGCTAAGGTAAGAGATGATCTGGAGTGTCAGTTTGAGTATGATGAGACGGGTTTGTTTCGATTCAAGAATAGAGTGGTTGTACCCAAAGAGTTGAAACATGTTATACTTGAAGAGGCTCACAAATCGGCTTACTCTATCCACGCCCGAGGTAATAAGATGTATAAGGACTTGAAACAATACTATTGGTGGAACGGGTTGAAGAAGGATGTAGCCGAGTATGTGAAACATTATATAGCCTGTCAAAAGGTTAAAGCTAAGCATCAGAAACCCGCAGGGCTTCTACAACCGTTACCTATCCCCGAGTAGAAGTGGGAGCAAGTAACTATGGATTTTATGTCCGGGTTACCGAGAGTTAAAGGTGGTTATGGCGGTATTTGGGTGATTGCTGACCACCTGACTAAGTCAGCTCATTTTCTACCGGTTCGGATGTCCGATAAGGTCAACAAGCTAGCCGAACTTTATAATAGAGAGATTATTCGTCTTCATGGGATTTCGGTTAGCATTGTGTCGGATAGAGATCCGAGGTTCACTTCGAGGTTGTGGCAAGAGTTGCAAGGTATTTTGGGTACAATGCTTAAGTTCAGAATCGCTTCACACCCGTAGACGGATGGACAATCCGAGAGGTTGATTAAATGTCTTGAGGATTTATTAAGGGCTTGTGCTTTGGATTATCAGACTTCTTGGGATAAACAGTTACCCTTGATTGAGTTTTCTTACAACAATAGTTTTCAAGCCTGGATTGGTATGGCTCCGTATGAGTTACTCTAAGGTCGGAAGTGTAGGTCCCTATTGTTCTTTGATCTTGAGGAATGAAAATGGACTAAACAAGAGAGTGTTAAGAAGGGTAAGAAGATGGAGAAACCCTCCAAGGCCGGGATATGATTGAGAAAGTCCAATTGGTGTAACAACGGATGAAAGCAGCTCAAGATCGACAAAAGAGCTATGCCGATAATAGGAGAAGGGACCTTAAGTTTGAAGTTGGGGACCGAGTATTCTTGAAGGCGTCACCTCGCAAGGAATTCACTCGGATTGGTAAGGGAGGGAAGCTTAACCCTCAATATATAGGTCCGTTTGAAATTCTTGAGAAGATTGGTGAAGTGGCTTACCGTTTGGACCTACCGCCGAGCTTAACAGGGATTCACAATGTTTTTCAAGTTTCTCAACTAAGGAAGTATTATCCTGACGAGTCCAAGACTCTCCCTGTTGAAGTTGTTGAAGAAGCAGATTTGTAACTGGATCTAACTTTTGTCCAAAAGCCGGTAAAGATTTTAGATCGCAAGTTTCAAGTGTTGAGGAACCGGCAAATCCCATTGGTAAAGGATTTGTGGAAGAGTGATAAAACCGAAGAAGCCACGTGGGAAACCGAGGACAAAATGAAGAGGTTTCATCCGGAGTTGTTTTCGTCCGAGCAGGGAATATGGGGACCAGATTCTTTTTCATCCTAAACACGCTACACCAGCCTAAATGACCACCTCCCACCTTTTCAATCATATCATAAGCTATAATTAGACAAATTGAGCAAGGTTTAGACCCACATGACCCTCATTTAACCCTTAATCAGCCACCTTATCTCTCATTTCATTTCATAGATCAAAACTACGTCATTTTCAGCAGCAAAACCAAGACCTTTGAGAATAGCAAGGAAACCACTATTCATCTTCTTCCTTTTGAGCTCAATTCTCCTCCATTTCACTCCACACTTGAAAGGTAAGCTTGTGATGTTATTCTCCATCCTCTTCTCTTTCTTTAAACTCCTCATTTGTTAAATTTCATGTTTTTTTGGGTATGCTACGGATTAAATGATGAATACTAACGGTTTATGTCTATGGGAATCATCCTTGTTTCCTTGTGAATTCTTTGTGTTTGATGCTTGAAAGTTGATCCTTAGACTTCGATTTATAATTCCTTAGATGTTATTGCATGGTGGTTGAGAATTAATTGAGAAGCCATTAATGAAATTTGAAAGAAATTAATGGAACTTGAACTTTTTTCTTCCTTGCTCACATATGGTTTGTTGCTGTGATTTGATGCATGGAATGAGAGGTATTTTACTGAGTATTTATTGCATAATCTTACCTCAACTTGTTGGCTAAATGTTGGTTGAAGCTTGATGATGATTTCTGCTCTGTTTTGCTGTGTATCTGCTACTGTTCGTGCAGGCCGAGGCTGTGATCGCGCCAAGTTCATTATTGGTCGCGGCCGCAGCTGCAAATTTGATTTTTCTCGATTTATTAGGTCGCTCCCGCGACCTATATCATGCATAAATTTTTCACGCCCACGACTTGATTTTTGGCTGCTCACGTATTTTTTTTTTTTTTTTTTTGGGATTTTGTGGGAGGTAGCGGCCACTACCATTTCATAAGGGAAATGGGTCGCGGCCATGACCCTTAGCACATGCATGCATGAATTTTGCCTTTCGTTTGTACTTTACATGACTTTTTCGTCTCGTTCTTGGTTCGTATGCTTCATTAACATGTCATATTACGTGTTAACTTGTGTGTTATGATTTTTCATGAATTTTGGATAAATGTTTTACGAGTTATGATTTAATATGACTTCGTTGCTCCATAAAGTGCATGCATGCTTCGATGCTTCATTTGTGAACCTTAAATGATAATTTCTACCTTCTCTTATGATTCATATGAATTGTATATATGTTAAAGTATGTGTTATGATCGTTTTATGAAATTTATGAATTGAATTGATATGAAATATGAAAGATATGAACTTGTTTGAGTACGAACGCTTCATTGAATGAATGAATTGCTTGTTTATATGTCTTAAAGGCATTAATTGTGCACATGAACATCTTCATGACATATTATTATCTCTTATGCATATCATATCTTATTCATTACATTGCCATGCGTCATATATTGTAGTGCCCAAGCGAAGGACGCCACATCCCCCTCACTATGACCCGACCCATACATGAAATGGATAACCCATACACGTGCTAGATCAGAGCGAACTGGGACTCACTCACTCGCTATGCTAGGCAGGATCTAACTTTCACAACCAAATAAGCATAACAAAAAGAAAACCAAGAGCAAGTTAAAGAAACATGAGTGGAAGCAATAACGTTGGTTAACATAGTTAATGAGCTCACAGGTTCCAAATTTAAACATTAAAGCGCTTGTAGGCGTTCACAATCATAATAACAATGTAAGTGATATGAGTGTAACATAAAAGTAAACTATACACGACTCCTCAAGACTCTAAGGACCCGAAATACCGCCTAGCACTCCAAAACCTGCAAGAAACTAAAAACGAACCGGGTTCAGTCTTTAAGAGACTGGTGGGTATAAAACAGGGGCTTAATACAATAATATTGTAGACATTAAACATGCACATTCAAGCTGTGATCCCGTACGAGGTTTTATAATAATTCCCAAGTGGGTGAAAATGAATAAAGACAGCGAGCAGGATTACAACTATCATTTAACATTAGGTCATTCATGGCCCGGTGGGTAGTCATGCATAATCTCCAACCTTCTCCTCGTGTGTGCATTATCCATTTATTCGTTTATTAGTGATCATGCAACATTCATTCATTCATAATCATTCATCTCATTCATGCATAATCATATACCCCTTTTTCCTTCGGTTGGTGGATGGCCCCGACCAAAGAGCCGTCCATCCATTCTTGATGGCTAATGGGGTCCATGAAGCCCCAAAAGCTCGGTTCCCCTTCCTCGCCAACTCTTAACAAGGTCGGTTTCGCTGTAGATCATAGTGGAACTAATGTAGGGGATCACCGCCAGCCTATGCTTCCCCAGATAGCTACGTGCACCAAGTTCCTGGGCCCGTGCTTGCATTCATGTCCTCGCCAAAATCATTAGGTAGGGATTCATAAAAGAAAGGCTTTACGTTAAAATCATTGACTTTTTTTAAAAGACTCGATATAAATATATATAAATAATTCTTTAGCTTAAAACTTTCACATTGGATATATCGGGTCAATCATAACTAATAGAAGAGAAACCCACCTGTTACACCTTACCGAATAATACCAAAAGAAAGAAAGACTTGAAGGTAGCCTATGAACCCGGCACGTCTCTACCCTAGAGAAGAATGTACAAAAGACAACACCGTGTATCGTGAGACTCAAGACTCTAAATGAACCATATATGATGCACGGTAATACATTAACATGATAAAATAGACATAAGCGATAGCAATATGCTATGAAGATGTTCAAGTCACAATTAATGTCACTTAGACACATAACCAAGCTATTCATTCATTACACGAATAAATCGTGTCCGTTCATTATTTTTTTTTCGTTAAAACATTCATGCAGAAAATCACGTTTACACCCCGTAATTCAAACCATAAAATTCATAAGCACATTTTAACAAATCATACATGTATCAATTTATATCATAAAGTGAACTTGAAGGCAAGAGAAATCACTTAGAACCCTAAATGATGCACGTTCGTAGTTCGAATAAATCATATCGAATCACCCCGTAATTTGAGTCCAACACTCAAAAATCATTAGTCACACATGGGACATATCAAAATCAAGTAATTACAACTCATAACATGGTAATTCATACATGTAAACAAACACATAACACATTAGGATCAAGATCGGGGAGGGAAACGAGTGAAACGGGAAAACAAGAGAACAAAGCACATAAACATGCAGTCTAGGGACTAGAGGCCGTTAGTCCCCTCTGTTAGAAAGTCCCCTAAAGGCCGTTAGTGGGTACAGAGACCCCAGGTGACGAAACGGCCGTTAGGCGTGGCCATGCCTAACACCCGTAATGTTCGAAAGCGCTCAGGGGCTAAAATCTCAAAGTTCAGTCCCTGTTTCAATCCTGAAACATCAACCAAACCAAACCAAAATCAAGGAAACACAATAAGGTAAGTTTAAGCATCAAAAGTCATGCAATTCATGCCAAAATTCTGGGTAAAATAGAGCCATAACAAGAGACAAAAGCAAGCAGTGCAAACAAGTTCATGTTCTTCCATTTTCTTCAAAGTTCATTAATGCCAACTAATGAATTCTCAACCACCACTTAAATCTAGTTCATAGAAGTCATAAAGGATGTCTTAGGATCATATTACATGCTTCACATCAAAAGAATTCACAAGGAACCATGCTAGAACCATCAAATACTCAAAACCCTCACTATTCATCATCTTCATCAAACCATGCTCATAATGAAACATACCGACCGATCGGAATTTCAGGTAATCTAATATGTACGTAATTTAATTATTTCCCTTATGTGATTATGTGATATTTAAATTCTAACGTGAATATTTGAAGTTATTCGAATTTAATTGCTTTAATATGAATTTGATAATTTTGAATGTTTAGACTTTCATGCCTTGTATTTTGCTCATTTTGGATCCGAACTTAAATCTGATTTTTGTGATTTCTTGATATGTGCTAATTATGTGAGTTATGGACTCGTTTATATGCTCGTTTCATGTTTTGGAATTTGTTTGGTTTGCCTTTTTGGTTCGTTTTGGAGACGGGACCTAAAGGAGGCAAAAGGGCATTTAGCGCACCTTGGGTTCTGGGTGGCATATCTTGAGCTCAGGAATGCGGATTTGAATTCTGTCACAGCCGCTGAAATCTTTTCGATGATTCGGGTTCAATGGAACAAGCCTCACATTTTTCCAAGTTCATTTAGACCTCCAAAATTGGACCGGAACGAGCACTTACGCCTAAGAGACATCTTTTGACCTAACCTTGATTAGTGGGTCCCTCTTAACCCTAACCAAACCTTAACCTTGACTTTTAGCCTTGAGTTAAACTCTCCCTCAGCCCTTAACCCCTGAAAACCGAGCCAAACCCTCTCCCACAACTCACATGTTCAGCTCCAAGTGAAGAGAAGAGAGAAGAGAAGAACCCTTTGGCTATTTTTGTGATTTTGAGCTCTAATCACCTCCAAAACTTCCCAAATTTGAAAGGTAAGTCCATAATGTTATTCTACATTCTATCCTCTTTCTTTTATGTTCTTTTGGGCTGAAATCCATGGTGGTTTGATTGCGTATTGATTATATTGATGAATAGTGTAGGTTTGGCAATTTTGATGAATTCCTGACCCATGCTTGAATTTCTTGAGTCTTGGTGATTATATGTTGCTCTTAAGACCTTATTCTAAGTATTTATTGCATGTTATTTCATGGTAGTTGAGATTTGGATGATGCACCATTAATGAACTCTTGGGAAATTTGATGAAATGGCTTGATGAATTCATTTCCTTTCTTGTCTTGTTTTCTTGCATTTTTGGAGCTGATCTTGTTGCTAGCTTTTATAGCATGAATATATGTTGAATTTTCATTTCGTTGCTTTTTGTTGGCCTTTCTTGTCTCGTTTATGACTTGTATGCATGATTAACTTTTTATATTATGTGTTAAGCTTTACGTGGCGAATTTACGGCTTGTTTTATGCCCTCGTTTGCGAGATATGATCTTATATGCAATGTATGCTCTTACATGATCTAAGTATGAATTCATTTCACATCATTTGCATCATAAACATATATATGCATTTACCGAGCATCACTGTGGTTCATGTTGAGTCTAAGAGTGTCCCTTGTTGTTTGTTTTATTCAGAGGACCTTCCCGTTGTGGACGAGATTGCCCCTTAGGCGTTCGGGTTACACTTTTGTCTCCACTACACGCGTGTTAAGATGAGGTTTTTGTTCTTTTAGTTAAATGACCTATGTCCCTATTTGATTTGAAGCCTCGTATACGATTATGTATATTATATAGTAGATAAGTGTATGATATGTATGTTGAGGGCTTATCCCGCTTGTTGTAAGATTTTGGAAACGTTTTGTATAAGTATATAAGCTATTTTGCTTTTGTTTGGAAAACTTTAGCTTTATGCAAGTGTGTGTGTGTAAGCGAGATATGGCTTTGAAAGATAAGCTTTATGGTATGTATGTGATCTTTGTGATAAGTTTTGGGCCCCGGAGAGTGGTATGGAAATCTCGGGACGGCCGAGGGGTCACCGAGCTCTTCCATCAACACCTCCATTTGAGAGTCTCACCTAATCTTGGGAGGATCGAGGAAGGGTATTTCTCTTGAGCCAGCGGAGATAACCATCAAAGGTTTCAAGGTCGTGATTAAACCTTATCTCGTGAGTATATGGATAGTTAGGGCCGTCAACCCTTCTATCACTCGGTATGGGGATGGATTATGATTTTTTGGTTTGCTTTGTTAAGTTTCGTTGTATATGGAAGTGGGAGTTATGACTCGTACTCGCCGAGTTGGATTCGCTTGAATGATCTAAGGAACGAGAGTGGACTTCTAAATACCTAAAACTTGAGGTTTAGCCTTCGACCCTTTTCTCCTCTATTTAAACTTATATATATATGCATATATCACGGGAAACACTTTGGCTTGCAAAAACCACTCTTGGTTCGTGGATCCTTTCGATTTAAATATTTGCTTTGCTCCATTTGTATATCGGGTGTGTGAGTTAACCCCCTCACTAGTCACTAGGACTAACACTCGTTGTTGTTTCCCCTTTTCCCCTTCATTTGAGTTGCAGGTATTTTCGAGTCAAGATAGGCAGCAAGTGTCGGTTAGGTTTTACTTGTGGTGTAGCTTGAGTCGTCATGCATTGTAGTGGCATACATATTAATTTACCTTTGCACTTTTGGGATTATGTATTATGAATACTTATGTCATTTTGGCCTTGATGGGCATTGTATTTCCGGTATATATTCTAACATGGCTAGTTGTTAACTTGACCCTATTTTGCTATGTATATATGAGATATTGGGAATTATGTATGATGTTTTATTGCTTCCGCTACTGTGATTTTAATTAGCGCAGTTTTGAGGGTCTAGGCCGCCTAGCGAGGGTGTGTGTGTTTTGTGTGTCTTCGGTTCGCTATGGTTTGATATGGGTGCGAACTCTCCATTTCGTTACTCATGTTAGACCTTAGTGCGGGGGATGTGGCACCGTTTGCTCCGGGGTGTTACATCCTTGTGTGGTATCAGAGCTCTCGGTTGCAAAACCGGAGCTCTGGAGTCGTGTTGAGTTTGTCTAGGTTGTTCGGTTTAGGATTATGTGACTATTTGCATTCATTTACATACTTATGTGACTTATTTGCTTTAATTCCATGATAATTGATCTCATGAACACGAACTGATCCCCATGCAACAATATTTTCATAATTATGAATTTTAAGGATGCCTCCAAGAAGGATACTGGATAGGGAGCAAACTACGGATCTTAATCAACCTCCTCCACAAGCACCACCATCTCCACCGATGAATGTTGAGAACATTGTACAAGCTCTTCTCAATCAACTTCAATAGAATCAGAGGGATAATCCTCAATGGGAAGGGCAAGGTGGACAAGTTACTCCGGCCTTCAAGGAGTTTAGAAACAACAACCCACCTAAGTGGTATGGAGGCGACGACATCAAAGCAGAAGAATGGTTGTCTGAGATTTCGGGAATATGGGAAATTTACCCCGCTCCTTGTCATTAGAGAGCAGTTTGCGCGGCCCGGTTTGTTCAAGGTCCCGCATTAAATTGGTTAAAGGCAATGAGAGCCCGATTGGAAAGAAGTGGAGAAGAATTTAATTGGGAAAGCTTTGTTAGGGAATTTCGTCATAAGTATATACCACCGAGTGCCCGTGAAAGAAGACTCCAGGAATTCTCAGAGTTGAAATAAGGGAATCGAACCGTTGAAGAGTATATTTTGTTATTTGAAAGGCTTGCTTCGTATGCTCCCCACATTACCAATGATGATACCCAGAAAGCTACAAGCTGCTACCGTGGATACTTGGGAGAAAGCTACAAGGAAGGCAATCAAAGTGGAAGCTACTAGGTTAAGGTTGAGGCCCCCAACTTATTCTTCTGGCCAAGGTTCTAATTTGGGGAAGAGGCCTGCATCTCAAAGTGGGCCTCCGGTTTTCAAACCCCAAGGTCCTAATACTTCTGTCAAGAGAGCCCGACTTCCGGTACCGGCAGCACCCGCTCTACCCGCACCAATACAATGTGATTATTGCAAGGGCCCCAACCACACCGAGGAGACATGTCGAAAGAAATTGAAGAGGTGCTATAAATGTAGAGAACCCGGCCCTTTGATTGGTAATTGCCTTAAAATGAGAGTCCCTCAAGCTCGAGCACCTCAACCTTTGAATGTGATGCCTCCGAGAGCACCTATCCAAGCAAGGGCTTACGCTTTAGAGGGAGAAGAAGAGGATGTAGAAGTGGATGCCAACGCCATCATTGAAGGTACTATCAACATACATGGCATTCCATTGCATGCATTGTTTTACCCGGGAGCAACGTATTCATTTATTGCTTCTCGACTTGTTTCTACTCTTCCCTTGCCTGTTGCTTGCTTTGATGATTCCTTTGTTGTGAGTTCTCCCCTCGGGGGAAATTTGGTGACGAACTGTGTCTACCGTGGTTGTGGAAGATCAAGAGTATCCGGCGGATTTGATTAAGATGCCGATCAAGAAGTATAGGGTGATTCTGGGCATGGATTAGTTGTTTCGACACCGAGCAAAGATGGATTATTTTACTAAGAAGGCAACTTTGGGTTCTAAGGTATTTTTGGGTCTGAGGTTGAAGACCTGCCCATTTATTTCCTTTATGGAAGCAAGCAGATTGTTCCGGGATGGTGCGATGGGCTATGTGGACTATCTTTTGAATAAGCCGAAGGATCAGGCCAAGCTCGAGGAGGAGGAGATCATGAAGGAGTTCCCCGATGTTTTCCCGGAGAATTTGGGATCTTTACCTCCGGATTGGGATGTTGAATTTGTAATAGATCTCTATCCCGGAGCAGAACCGTATGCAAAGTCTCCCTATAGGATGGCTCCAGCTGAGTTGAAGGAGCTGAAGGCACAACTTGACGAGCTCTTAGAGTGTGGTTACATTCGCCCGAGCACTTCTCCATGGGGTGCTCCGGTCCTATTTGTAAAGAAGAAAGATGGGACTTTGCGAATGTGCATTGACTACAGTGAGCTGAACCGGTTAACGGTTAAGAACAAATACCCGCTCCCTCATATTGAAGAGTTGTTCGATCTCCTTCAGGGTTCAAGTGTTTGTTCTAAGTTGGATTTAAGACAAGGGTATTATTAGTTGCGTATCCGGGAGGAAGACATATCGAAGGCGGGTTTTAACACGAGATATGGGCATTTTGAGTTCGTGGTCATGACTTTTAGCCTTACTAATACCCCTGCCGCGTTCATGGATATGATGCTCCGAATATTCCGGCCTTACCTCAATAAATTCGTGGTCATCTTTATAGATGATATCCTAGTGTATTCGAGGTCCAAGGAAGAGCATGCGCGGCATTTGAGAATCGTCTTGTCTACACTTTGGGAGCACAGATTGTTTGCTAAGTTCAGTAAGTGTGAGTTCTGTTTGGATCAGGTTTCCTTTTTGGTTCACTTCATTTCGGGAAATGGTATAGAAGTGGATCCGGCGAAGATTGAGACGGTTATGCTTTGGAAGCAGCCGAAGAATGCCTCAGAGGTGAGAAGTTTTCTCAGGTTAGCAGGGTATTATAGGCGCTTTGTGAAAGATTTCTCGAAGATTGCCTCCCCGTTGACCCGGTTAACAAAGAAAGAGGTTAAATTCGAGTTGGACGAGGCATGTGAGAAGAGTTTTCAAACTCTTAAGGAGAGATTGACTACTGCACCTGTTTTAACCCTACGCGAGGGTTCGGAAGGCTACTCAGTTTACACCGATGCATCGAAGGAAGGTCTCGGCTGTGAGCTGATGCCGAATGGCAAAGTAGTGGCGTACGCCTCCAGAAAGTTAAAGGATCATGAGAGAAACTACCCCACTCATGATTTGGAAATCGCCGTGGTGGTGTTTGCTTTAATGAAATGACATCATTACCTCTACGGAGTTACTTTTGAAGTATTCACAGACCACCAAAGCCTTAAGTATTTGTTTACTCAAAAAAATTTGAACGTGAGACAGAGACGCTGGATGGAGTTACTCGAGGACTATGATTGTAGAATTCAATACCATCCGGATAAGCCTAACGTGGTTGTGGATGCTTTGAGCAGGAAAGCTAGTGTTTTAAGTTTGGAAGCAGGTTCTAGTAAACAGAGTTCAGTGGTTCTAGTTTGGGAAGCTCGTTTGGCTAATATTTCGGTTCAACCAGATTTGAACCAAAGATTGATAGAAGCTCAATCTATGGATCTGGAAATTCAGAAATTGGTGACTAAGGCAAGGATTGATCCTGAAACCAAGTTCGGGTTTGATGATTCAGGGTTATTTCGGTTTAAATCTCGGGTTTGTGTTTCGGAAGAACTTAAGCAGTTGGTACTTGATGAGGCCCATAGATCAGCTTATTCAGTACATCCCTGTACTACCAAGATGTATAGAGACTTAAGGACTTTGTATTGGTGGAATGGCATGAAAAGGGACATTGCTAATTTTGTAAGAAGGTGTCAAACATGCCAAGTGCAGAGCATAAAAAATCGGGAGGAACTCTCCAACCACTTCCAATTCCCGAATGGATGTGGGAGCAAGTGACAATAGACTTCGTATCCGGCTTGCCAAGGACCAAGGGAGGTTTTGATGGAATACGGGTTATTATCGATCGGTTGACGAAGTTAGCTCATTTTCTCAAGGTAAGGATGTCCGATAAAGTTCCTAAGTTAGCCCGGTTGTATCGGAAGGAGATTGCTAGGTTAGTTGGTGCACCGGTCAGTATTGTTTCAGATAGGGATCCTCGGTTCACATCAAGTTTTTCGCAAGAATTACAGAAGTGTTTGGGAACGAAGCTTTAGTTTAGTACTGCTTTTCATCCAAAGATACATGGTCAATCCGAGAGGTTAATAAGGTATCTCGAGGACATGTTTCGTGCTTGTGCCTTGGATTATCAGGATTCGTGGGATGAGCAGTTGGATTTGGTTGAGTATGCCTACAATAACAGTTTTCAGTCTTCAATTGGCATAACACCGTATAAAGCTTTGTATGGAAGGAAATGTCGATCCCCTCTCTTTTGGGATATTGACGAGTGGGGATGGACCATAGACGGAAAGCTCGAAAGAGCTAAGAAACCAAAGAAAATTCAAGATACCAATGAGAAGGTGAAAGTAATTCGACAAAGGTTGAAAGCGGCGCAAGACCGACAGAAAAGCTACGCAGATAAGAGGAGACGACCCTTGGAGTTTGAGATCGGAGATAACGTCTTTTTAGAGGAATCTCCTAGAAAAGGGTATGCTCGGATTGGTAAAGGTGGGAATCTTAACCCATGCTACTTAGGCCCCTTTGAGATCCTTGATATAGTTGGGAAAGTAGCTTACCGACTTAAGTTACCACCGAGCTTAGCCGGGATTCACAATATTTTTCATATCTCACAACTTTGGAAACATTATCCCGATGAGTCTTCTATTCTTCCAGTTGAGAAGGTACAGTTAGAGCCAAATTTGACCTTTAAGAAGTACCCGATTAAGGTTTTGGACCGGAAGATGCAAGAGTTGAGAAATCGGCAAATCCCTCTTGTAAAGGTCTTGTCGCGTGATCAGAAATCCGAGGCAGCCACTTGGGAGACCGAGGATAAGATGAAAAGTTCTATTCGGAGCTTTTCAAGACCTCGCTCCGGACCTGAGGACAAGTACTTTTGAAGGAGGGAGGTTTGTAACATCCCTACCGATCGGACTTTCAGGTAATCTAATATGTACGAAATTTAATTATTTCCCTTATGTGATTATGTGATATTCAAATGCTAACGTGAATATTTGAAGTTATTCAAATTTAATTGGTTTAATTTGAATTTGATAATTTTGAATGTTTAAACTTTCATGCCTTGTATTTTGCTCATTTTGGATCCGAACTTAATTCTGATTTTTGTGATTTCTTGATATGTGCTAATTATGTGAGTTATGGACTCGTTTATATGCTCGTTTCATGTTTTGGAATTTGTTTGGTTTGCCTTTTTGGTTCGTTTTGGAGACGGGACCTAAAGGAGGCTAAAGGTCATTTAGCGCACCTTGGGTTCTGGGTGGCATATCTTGAACTCGAGAATTCAGATTTGAATTCTGTCACCGCCGTTGAACTCTTTTCGACGATTCGGGTCCAATGGAACAATCCTCACATTTTTCCAAGTTCATTTAGACCTCCGAAATTGGACCGGAACGAGCACTTATGCCTAAGAGACATCTTTTGACCTAACCTTGATTAGTGGGTCCCTCTTAACCCTAACCAAACCTTAACCTTGACTCTTAGCCTTGAGTTAAACTCTCCCTCAGCCCTTAAACCCTGAAAACCGAGCCAAACCCTCTCCCACAACTCAAATGTTCAGCTCCAAGTGAAGAGAAGAGAGAAGAGAAGAACCCTTTGGCCATTTTTGTGATTTTGAGCTCTAATCACCTCCAAATCTTCCCAAATTTGAAAGGTAAGTCCATAATGTTATTCTACATTCTCTCCTATTTATTTTATGTGCTTTTGGGCTGAAATCCATGGTGGTTTGATTGCATATTGATTATATTGATGAATAGTGTAGGTTTGGCAATTTTGATGAATTCTTGACCCATGCTTGAATTTCTCGAGTCTTGATGATTATATGTTTCTCTTAAGACCTTATTCTAAGTATTTATTGCATGTTCTTTCATGGTATTTGAGATTTGGATGATGCACCATTAATGAACTCTTGGGAAATTTGATGAAATGGCTTGATGAATTCATTTCCTTTCTTGTCTTGTTTTCTTGTATTTTTGGAGTTGAGCTTGTTGCTAGCTTTTTATAGCATGAATATATGTTGAATTGGTGTTATTTTCATGCATGATATGTTCCTTTTGATGGCCTAAGAGACTCCCTAAGGCTTGCACACGGACTGCCCTGTTTTGCCCCTTTAAACCAACCTGCTGCGCCTAAAATTTTTTCATGGCTGAATGTTGGACACGGCCGTGTCCAAAAACCCTTGCCACCTGACACGCCCGTGTTGAATTCTCGACTTGGGGTCCTGATATAAATTAAATCGGACACGGCCATGTCCGTTTCATGTGTATTTTGGACATGGCCATGTCCACTTCGTAGGCGATACCCGGGGGGAAGTTTCTTTCGTCGTTTTGTTGCTTTTCGTTGGCCTTTCTTGTCTCGTTTATGACTTTTATGCATGATTAACTTTTTATATTATGTGTTAAGCTTTATGTTGCGAATTTACGGCTTGTTTTATGCCCTTGTTTGCGAGATATGATCTTATATGCAATGTATGCTCTTATATAATCTAATTATGAATCCAATTAACATCATTTGCATCATAAACATATATATGCATTTACCTAGTGTCAATGTGATTCATGTTGAGTCTAAGAGTGTCCCTTGTTGTTTGTTTTGTTTAGAGGACCTTCTCGTTGTGGGCGAGATTGCCCCTTAGGCGTCCGGGTTACACTTTTGTCTCCACTACACGCGTGTTAAGGTGAGGTCTTTGTTCTTTTAGTTAAATTACCTATGACCCTGTTTGATTTGAAGCCCCGAATGCGAGTTTGTATATTATATAGTAGATAAGTGTATGATATGTATGTTGAGGGCTTGTCCCGCTTGTTATAAGATTTTGGAAACGTTTTGTATAAGTATATAAGCTATTTTGCTTTTGTTTGGAAAACTTTAGCTTTATGCAAGTGTGTGTGTGTGTAAGCGAGATGTGGCTTTGAAAGATAAGCTTTATGGTATGTGTGTGATCTTTGTGATAAGTTTTGGGCCCCGGAGAGTGGTATGGAAATCTCGGGACGGCCGAGGGGTCGTCGAGCTCTTCCATCAACACCACCATTTGAGAGTCTCACCCAACCTTGGGAGGATCGAGGAAGGGTGTTTCTCTTTAGTTGGCGGAGATAACCGTCAAAGATTTCAAGATCGTGATTAAACCTTGTCTTGTGAGTATATGGATAGTTAGGGCCGTCAACCCTTCTATCACTTGGTGTGGGGATGGATTATGATTTTTTGTTTTGCTTTGTTACGTTCCTTTATATATGGAAGTGATTCGCTTGAATGATCTAAGGAACGAGAGTGGACTTCTAAATACCTAAAAGTTGAGGTTTAGCCTTCGGCCCTTTTCTCCTCTATTTAAACTTATATATATATGTATATATCACGGGAAACACTTTGGCTTGCAAAAACCACTCTCGGTTCGTGGATCCTTTCGATTTAAATATTTGCTTTGCTCTATTTGTATATCGGGTGTATGAGTTAACCCCCTCGCTAGTCACTGGGACTAACCCTCGTTGTTGTTTCCCCTTTTCCCCTTCTTTTGAGTTGCAGGTACTTCCGAGTTAAGCTAGGCGGCAAGTGTCGGTTGGGTTTTACTTGTAGTGTAGCTTGAGTCGTCATGCATTGTAGTGGCATACATATTAATTTACCTTTGCAGTTTTGGGATTATGTATTATGAATACTTATGTCATTTTGGCCTTGATGGGCATTGTATTTCTGGTATATATTCTAACATGGCTAGTTGTTAACTTGACCCTATTTTGCTATGTATATATGAGATATTGGGAATTATGTATGATGTTTTATTGCTTCCGCTACTCTGATTTTAATTAGTGCAGTTTTGAGGGTCTAGGCCGCCTAGCGAGGGTGTGTGTTTTGTGTGTCTCCCGTTCGCTATGGTTTGATATGGGTGCAAACTCTCCATTTCGTTACTCATGTTAGACCTTAGTGCGGGGGATGTGGCACCCTTCGCTCCGGGGTGTTACATCCTTGCGTGGTATCAGAGCTCTCAGTTGCAAAACCGGAGCTCTGGAGTCGTGTTGAGTTTGTCTAGGTTGTTCGGTTTAGGATTATGTGACTATTTGCATTCATTTACATACTTATGTGACTTATTTGCTTTAATTCCATGATAATTGATCTCATGAATATGAACTGATCCCCATACATCAATATTTTCGTAATTGTGAATTTTCAGGATGCCTCCAAGAAGGATAGTGGATAGGGAGCAAACTCCGGATCTTAATCAACCTCCTCCACAAGCTCCACCGTCTCCACCGATGAATGTTGAGAACATTGTACAAGCTCTTCTCAATCAACTTCAATAGAATCAGTGGGATAATCCTCAATGGGAAGGGCAAGGTGGACAAGTTACTCCGGCCTTCAAGGAGTTTAGAAACAACAACCCACCTAAGTGGTATGGAGGCAATGACATCAAAGCAGAAGAATGGTTGTCAGAGATTTCGGGAATATGGGAAATTTGCCCTGCTCCTTCTCATTAGAGAGCAGTTTGCACGGCCCGGTTTGTTCAAGGTCCCGCATTAAATTGGTTAAAGGCAATGAGAGCCCGATTGGAAAGAAGTGGAGAAGAATTTAATTGGGAAAGCTTTGTTAGGGAATTTCATCACAAGTATATACCATCGAGTGCCCGTGAAAGAAGACTCCAGGAATTCTTAGAGTTGAAATAAGGCAATCGAACCGTTGAAGAGTATATTTTGGAATTTGAAAGGCTTGCTCCGAATGCTCCCCACATTACCAATGATGATACCCAGAAATCTCAGACTTTTGTTCATGGTTTGAGATATGAGATTCAGAACGCCTATAAGCTGCTACCATGGATACATGGGAGAAAGCTACAAGGAAGGCAATCAAAGTGGAAGCTACTAGGTTAAGGTTGAGGCCCCCAACTTATTCTTCTGGCCAAGGTTCTAATTTGGGGAAGAGGCCTGCATCTCAAAGTGGGCCTCCGGTTTTCAAACCCCAAGGTCCTAATACTTCTGTCAAGAGAGCCCGACTTCCGGTACCGGCAGCACCCGCTCTACCCGCACCAATACAATGTGATTATTGCAAGGGCCCCAACCACACCGAGGAGACATGTCGGAAGAAATTGAAGAGGTGCTATAAATGTAGAGAACCCGGCCCTTTGATTGGTAATTGCCCTAAAATGAGAGTCCCTCAAGCTCGAGCACCTCAACCTTTGAATGTGATGCCTCCGAGAGCACCTATCCAAGCAAGGGCTTACGCTTTAGAGGGAGAAGAAGAGGATGTAGAAGTGGATGCCAACGCCATCATTGAAGGTACTATCAACATACATGGCATTCCATTGCATGTATTGTTTTACCCGGGAGCAACGTATTCATTTATTGCTTCTCGACTTGTTTCTACTCTTCCCTTGCCTGTTGCTTGCTTTGATGATTCCTTTGTTGTGAGTTCTCCCCTCGGGGGAAATTTGGTGACGAACTGTGTCTACCGTGGTTGTCCGGTGGTTGTGGAAGATCAAGAGTATCTGGTGGATTTGATTAAGATGCCAATCAAGAAGTATGGGGTGATTCTGGGCATGGATTGGTTGTTTTGACACCGAGCAAAGATGGATTATTTTGGTAAGAAGGTGACTTTGGGTTCTACAGTATTTTCGGGTCAGAGGTTGAAGACCTGCCCGTTTATTTCCTTTATGGAAGCAAGAAAAATGTTCTGGGACGGTGCGATAGGCTATGTGGCCTATCTTTTGAATAAGTCGAAGGATCAGGCCAAGCTCGAGGAGACGGAGATCATGAAGGAGTTCCCCGATGTTTTCCCGGAGAATTTGGGATCTTTACCTCCGAATTGGGATGTTGAATTTGGAATAGATCTCTATCCCGGAGTAGAACCATATGCAAAGTCTCCTTATAGGATGGCTCCAGCTGAGTTGAAGGAGTTAAAGGCACAACTTGACGAGCTCTTAGAGTGTGGTTACATTCGCCCGAGCACTTCTCCGTGGGGTGCTCCGGTCCTGTTTGTAAAGAAGAAAGACGGCACTTTGCGAATGTGCATTGACTACAGTGAGCTGAACCGATTAACGGTTAAGAACAAATACCCGCTCCCTCATATTGAAGAGTTGTTCGATCTCCTTCAGGGTTCAAGTATTTATTCTAAGTCGGATTTAAGATAAGGGTATTATCAGTTGCGTATCCGGGAGGAAGACATGCTGAAGACGGGTTTTAACACGAGATATGGGCATTTTGAGTTCGTGGTCATGCCTTTTGGCCTTACTAATGCCCCTGCCGCGTTCATGGATATAATGCACCCAATATTCCGACCTTACCTCAATAAATTCGTGGTCATCTTTATAGATGATATTCTGGTGTATTCGAGGTCCAAGGAAGAGCATGCACGGCATTTGAGAATCGTCTTGTCTACACTTTAGGAGCACAGATTGTTTGCTAAGTTCAGTAAGTGTGAGTTCTGGTTGGATCGGGTTTCCTTTTTGGGTCACTTCATTTCGGGAAATGGTATAGAAGTGGATCCGGCGAAGATTGAGACGGTTATGCTTTGGAAGCAGCCGAAGAATGCCTCAGAGATGAGAAGTTTTCTCAGGTTAGCAGGGTATTATAGGCACTTTGTGAAAGATTTCTCGAAGATTGCCTCCCCGTTGACCCGGTTAACAAAGAAAGAGGTTAAATTCGAGTTGGACGAGGCATGTGAGAAGAGTTTTCAAACTCTTAAGGAGAGATTGACTACTGCACCGGTTTTAACCCTACCCGAGGGTTCGGAAGGCTACTCAGTTTACACCGATGCATCGAAGGAAGGTCTCTGTTGTGTGCTGATGCTGAATGGCAAAGTAGTGGCATACGCCTCCAGAAAGTTAAAGGATCATGAGAGAAACCACCCCACTCATGATTTGGAACTCGTCGAGGTGGTATTTGCTTTACTGAAATGGCGTCATTACCTCTACGGAGTTACTTTTGAAGTATTCACAGACCACCAAAGCCTTAAGTATTTGTTTACTCAGAAAGATTTGAATGTGAGATAAAGGCGCTGGATGGAGTTACTCGAGGACTATGATTGTAGAATTCAATACCATCCGGGTAAGGCTAACGTGGTTGCGGATGCTTCGAGCAGGAAAGCTAGTGTTTTAAGTTTGGAAGCAGGTTTTAGTAAACAGAGTTCAGTGGTTCTGGTTTGGGAAGCTCGTTTGGCTAATATTTCGGTTCAACCGGATTTGAACCAAAGATTGATAGAAGCTCAATCTATGGATCTGGAAATTCAGAAATTGGTGGCTAAGGCAAGGATTGATCCTGAAACCAAGTTCGGGTTTGATGATTCAGGGTTATTTCGGTTTAAATCTCGGGTTTGTGTTCCGGAAGAACTTAAGCAGTTGGTACTTGATGAGGCCCAAAGATCAGCTTATTCAGTACATCCCTGTACTACCAAGATGTATAGAGACTTAAGGACTTTGTATTGGTGGAATGGCATGAAAAGAGACATTGCTAATTTTGTAAGAAGGTGTTAAACATGCGAAGTGGTGAAAGCAGAGCATAAAAAATCGGGAGGAACTCTCCAACCACTTCCAATTCCCGAATGGAAGTGGGAGCAAGTGACAATGGACTTCGTGTCCGGCTTGCCAAGGACCAAAGGAGGTTTTGATGGAATATGGGTTATTATCGATCGGTAGACGAAGTTAGCTCATTTTCTCAAGGTAAGGATGTCCGATAAAGTTCCTAAGTTAGCCCGGTTGTATCGGAAGGAGATTGCTAGGTTAGATGGTGCACCGGTCAGTATTATTTCAGATAGGGATCCTCAGTTCACATCAAGTTTTTCGAAAGAGTTACAGAAGTGTTTGGGAACGAAGCTTTAGTTTAGTACTGCTTTTCATCCAAAGATGCATGGTCAATCCGAGAGGTTAATAAGGTATCTCGAGGACATGTTTCGTGCTTGTGCCTTGGATTATCAGGATTCGTGGGATGAGCAGTTGGATTTGGTTGAGTATGCCTACAATAACAGTTTTCAGTCTTCAATTGGCATAGCACCGTATGAAGCTTTGTATGGAAGGAAATGTCGATCCCCTCTCTTTTGGGATATTGACGAGTGGAGATGGACCAAAGATGGAAAGCTCGAAAGAGCTAAGAAACCAAAGAAAATTCAAGATACCAATGAGAAGGTGAAAGTAATTCGACAAAGGTTGAAAGCGGCGCAAGACCGACAGAAAAGCTACGCAGATAAGAGGAGACGACCCTTGGAGTTTGAGATCGGAGATAAGGTCTTTTTAGAGGCATCTCCTAGAAAAGGGTATGCTCGGATTGGTAAAGGTGGGAAGCTTAACCCACGCTACTTAGGCCCCTTTGAGATCCTTGATATAGTTGGGAAAGTAGCTTACCGATTTGAGCTACCACCGAGCTTAACCGGGACTCACAATGTTTTTCATGTCTCACAACTTTGGAAACATTATCCCGATGAGTCTTCTATTCTTCCAGTTGAGAAGGTACAGTTAGAGCCAAATTTGACCTTTAAGAAGTACCCGATTAAGGTTTTGGACCGGAAGATGCAAGAGTTGAGAAACTGGCAAATCCCTCTTGTAAAGGTCTTGTGGCGTGATCAGAAATCCGAGGCAGCCACTTGGGAGACCGAGGATAAGATGAAAAGTTGTATCCGGAGCTTTTCAAGACCTCGCTCCGGACCTGAGGACAAGTCCTTTTGAAGGAGGGAGGTTTGTAACATCCCGACCGATCGGACTTTCAGGTAATCTAATATGTGTGCAATTTAATTATTTCCCTTATGGGATTATGTGATATTTAAATGCTAACGTGAATATTTGAAGTTATTCGAATTTAATTGCTTTAATATGAATTTGATAATTTTGAATGTTTAAACTTTCATGCCTTGTATTTTGCCCATTTTGGATCCGAACTTAATTCTGATTTTTGTGATTTCTTGATATGTGCTAATTATGTGAGTTATGGACTCGTTTATATGCTTGTTTCATGTTTTGGAATTCGTTCTGTTTGCCTTTTCGGTTCGTTTTGGAGACGGGACCTAAAGGAGGGTAAAGGGTATTTAGAGCACCTTGGGTTCCGGGCGGCATATCTTGAGCTCGAAAATTCGGACTCAAATTCATTCACCGCCGTTGAACTCATTTCGATGATTCGGGTTCAATGGAACAAGTGTCACATTTTTTCAAGTTCATTTAGACCTCCGAAATTGGACCGGAACGAGCACCTTACGCCTAAGAGACATCTTTTGACCTAACCTTGATTAGTGGGTCCCTCTTAACCCTAACCAAACCTTAACCTTGACTCTTATCCTTGAGTTAAACTCTCCCTCAGCCCTTAACCCCTGAAAACCGAGCCAAACCCTCTCCCACAACTCACAAGTTCAGCTCCAAGAGAAGAGAAGATAGAAGAGAAGAACCCTTTGGCCATTTTTGTGATTTTGAGCTCTAATCACCTCCAAATCTTCCCAAATTTGAAAGGTAAGTCCATAATGTTATTCTACATTCTCTCCTCTTTCTTTTATGTGCTTTTGGGCTGAAATCCAAGATGGTTTTATTGCATGTTGATTATATTGATGAATAGTGTAGGTTTGACTATTTTGATGAATTCTTGACCCATGCTTGAATTTCTTGAGTCTTGATGATTATATGTTACTCTTAAGACCTTATTCTAAGTATTCATTGCATGTTCTTTCATGGTAGTTGAGATTTGGATGATGCACCATTAATGAACTCTTGGGAAATTTGATGAAATGGCTTGATGAATTCATTTCCTTTCTTGTCTTATTTTCTTGCATTTTTGGAGCTGATCTAATTGCTAGATTTTTATGGCATGAATATATGTTGAATTGGCGTTATTTTCATGCATGATATGTGAGTTTTGATGGCCTAAGAGACTCCCTAAGGCTTGCACACGAACTGCCCTGTTTTACCCCTCAAAACCGAACTGCTGCGCCTAAAATTTTTTCAAGGCCGAATGTTGGAAACGGCCGTGTCCAAAAACCCTTGCCACCTGACATGGCCGTGTTGAATTCTCGACTTGGGGTCCTGATTTAAATTAAATCGGACACGGCCATGTCCGTTTCATGTGTATTTTGGACATGGCCGTGTCCACTTCGTAGGCGATGCCCGGGGGAAGTTTCTTTCGTCATTTCGTTGCTTATTATTGGCCTTTCTTTTCTCGTTTATGACTTGTATGCATGATTAACTTTTTATATTATGTGTTAAGCTTTATGTTACGAATTTACGGCTTGTTTTATGCCCTCGTTTGCGAGATATGATCTTATGTGCAATGTATGCTCTTACATGATCTAAGTATGAATTCATTTCACATCATTTACATCATAAACTTACATACGCATTTATCGAGCATCAATGTTGTTCATGTTAAGTCTAAGAGTGTCCCTTGTTGTTTGTTTTGTTCAGAGGATCTTCCCGTTGTGGACGAGATTGCCCCCTTAGGCGTCCGGGTTACACTTTTGTCTCCACTACATGAGTGTTAAGGTGAGGTTGTTGTTCTTTTAGTTAAATGACCTATGACCCTATTTGATTTGAAGCTTCACATGTGATTATGTATATTATATAGTAGATAAGTGTATGATATCTCTGTTGAGGGCTTGTCCCGCTTGTTATAAGATTTTGGAAACGTTTTGTATAAGTATATAAGCTATTTTGCTTTTGTTTGGAAAACTTTAGCTTTATGCAAGTGTGTGTGTGTAAGCGAAATGTGGCTTTGAAAGATAAGCTTTATGGTATGTGTGTGATCTTTGTGATAAGTTTTGGGCCCCGGAGAGTAGTATGGAAATCTTCGGACGACCGAGGGGTCACCGAGCTCTTCCATCAACATCTCCATTTAAGAGTCTCACCTAACCGTGGGAGGATCGAGGAAGGGTGTTTCTCCTGTGCCGGCGGAGATAACCGTCGAAGGTTTCAAGGTCGTGATTAAACCTTGTCTCATGAGTATATGGATAGTTAGGGCCGTCAACCCTTCTATCACTCGTTGTGGGGATTGATTATGATTTTTTTTTTTGCTTTGTTACGTTCCTTTGTATATGGAAGTGGGAGTTATGACTCATACTCGCCGAGTTGGATTCGCTTAAATGATCTAAGGAACGAGAGTGGACTTCTAAATACCTAAAACTTGAGGTTTGGCCTTCGGCCCTTTTCTCCTCTATTTAAACTTATATATATATGCATATATCATGGGAAACACTTTGGCTTGCAAAAACCACTCTCGGTTCATGGATCTTTTCGATTTGAATATTTGCTTTGCTCTATTTGTATATCGGGTATGTGAGTTAACCCCCTCACTAGTCACTAGGACTAACCCTCGTTGTTGTTTTCCCTTTTCCCCTTCTTTTGAGTTGTAAGTACTTCCGAGTCAATCTAGGTGGCAAGTATCGGTTGGGTTTTACTTGTGGTGTAGCTTGAGTCGTCATGCATTGTAGTGGCGTACATATTAATTTACATTTGCACTTTTGGGATTATGTATTATGAATACTTATGTCATTTTGGCCTTGATGGGCATTGTATTTCCGGTATATATTCTAACATGGATAGTTCTTAACTTGACCCTATTTTGCTATGTATATATGAGATCTTGGGAATTATGTATGATGTTTTATTGCTTCCGCTACTCTGATTTTAATTAGCGCAGTTTTGAGGGTCTAGGCCGCCTAGCGAGGGTGTGTGTTTTGTGTGTCTCCTGTTCACTATGGTTTGATATGGGTGCGAATTCTCCATTTCGTTACTCATGTTAGACCTTAGTGCGCCCGGGGGGGGGGGGGGGGGTGGCACCCTTCGCTCCGGGGTGTTACACATAACTTGGAGAAATCATGCAAATCCTAACTTAAAATGACCACAAGGAGATGTAGATAACAAATATGTACTTACCTTTAAGAAATGGTGGAAGATGGTGATAAGATGAGCTCAAATACTCAAGGTATGAATATTGGTTCTTCCTTTCTTCCTTCTTTCTTCTTTCTCCCCTTTTTTCAGCACCTTTTCTCTTTTTGGGGATGTGTGGTTCAAATGGGAGTAGATAAGGGCGAGAGAGAGAGGTAAGTCTTGGGTGTATAGCTCAAGAGTTAGGGGCTTAGGGGTGTTAATATAGGTAGAATAGTCAACGGTTGTCATTTAGGTACGAGGTGCTCGTTCCAATTGAATTTTGGAGATCCCAATGGTCTTAGAAAAATATGAGGCTTGTTCCATTAGATCCGAATGGTCGATATGAGTCTAATGGAGCTGACAGAACTTGATTCCGAGTTCCCAAGGTCAAGTTATGCCGCCCGGAACGCAAGGCGCGCTAAATGCCCTTTAGCCCCTTTTTGGTTCCAATCACACAAACGAATCCAAAACTCAACCAAACAAGAATAAAATCATATAACGAGCATATAAACATAATGATAATACACATAATTCATGCATACCCAGTTTTCACATAAAACAGAAATCGAAATAGAAGCAAACAAGGCACACCATAATCACGTATACAAAACGTTCAAGAATTCAAATTAAACTCCCTAACAATTATTTCACATTAGTTCAAATAGCATAAGAATATTAAGATTATCATGTAGTTACATAATTAAATAATTAAAAAGTGCACGTAGCACCCTCGTGACGTCATACATGTACGGCCCGAGCGTAAGGTACCACATCCCTCGCACCGAGACTCGACCCACATATGAAATGGAAAGTCCATACACGTGCTGAATCACGACGAACGGGGAACCACCACACATGTTATGCTAGGCAGGAGCTAATAGAAGAAACCAAATAAGCAATTACAAAAGAAAATTACAAGTGCGGAAGCATTAATGTTCATTAACATAATTAATGAGCTCACAGGCTCGAATTCAACAACATACATGACGCTCGAAAGCCTTCAGAATAAAAAATGACAATTATAAGACATGAGTGTATAAGTGGAAGAACTACACAAGACTCCAAAATGCTATGAACTCAAAACCCCGCCTAGCTCCCCAAAACCTGCAAGAAAACTGAAAACAAACCGGGTTCAGTCTTTAAGAGACTAGTGGGTATAAAACAGGGCTTAATACAATAATATTACAGAAATTATACATGCACATGCAAGCTGTGAGCCCGTACGAGATTTTACAATAATTCCCAAGTGGGTGAAAACGAATAAAGACAATGTGTGGGATTACAACTATCATTTTAACATTAGGTCATTCATGGCCCGCGGGGAGGCTTGCATAATCTCCAACCTTCTCCTCGTGTGTGCATATATGTATATGCCATGAATATTTCTTGTACCATTCACCGTAGTAAGAGATTTGGAGTTGATAACTTTATAGCCACCCAAATGTGTGGTCTGACCCAAAAGCTGGCTTGATTCTTAACTTGTCTTTGATACCTCTAACGTATATCCAATTGAGAAGAAATTAGACCTTCGATCGATTCTATTCTTGATTTTGTTCTGATTCTTACTCCCTGATTATCTTCTTCAATTTGGTGAAGTCCTTCGACTTCAAATAGACCTCTCGGAGGTGATGGTCATTGACTTCCTCGCTCCCTCATTGTCAACCCATAATTCTTCTCTCAGCGTGACTAACTCTTTAATTAACTGATCCCTGACCTAACTCGCATACTTGTTTTCTTCCTCTGTAGTTAAGAAAATCCGATGATGACCCAACTTTCAATCTCTAATTTATCTTCATACACTGTCTACAACTGTACAGCTGTTGGTTTAGTTCTTCGTTGGAGACTTGGTTAGATGGAATTCATTGGCATCATCTATAAACAAGACAACTTGACCAGCTCCCCTTCTTCAAAACTACTTAAGAAATCCATCATAAGTTCTTTGATAATACCATCATCTTCGGTACCTGAATCACGTATACGTGAATACCCAAATGAACCCATCTCTTCGACGCCTCATGGAAGTCTTCAACCCAGGTGTAGTAACCTAATCCCCACTTTGAAAGACTAGGACTGATAAACCGTCTCATCCTTTTCCCACCACTATTATTAGGATTTTCATTCCCACAGTGGTTCACATTTCTGTTGTTCCTACTAAAGTACTTCCTCGAGCATAACCTTCAATTTAAGTTCGTTTCTTGGTCGTGCTCTCCCCCTTAAGAATTTCGCCTCCTCAGGTCGATCCTTATTCATCACCTCATAGTCGCAATTCTTAATCTACTCGGAACAAAAAATTCTAATCAGGGATTACATTCTGTTTATTATTCACATTCCCTTAGGAGCGATCAAATTGAATGACATCCTCACTCTTTCATTCTTTAAATACCCTTTTTATCCGAAATCCCTTTTCATTCATGTCCGTTCTGAACATCCCAAAACCCACTTCAACTCCTTTACTTTCTGAAATACCATTTCCATCTCTATCTTAACCCTATCACCAGAATGGTTTTTCGTCAACACGGTTCGATAGAGCTTTGATTGAATTAATAGTTGAAGCCTCAAGCAGGAAAGACATCCTAACAAGTAAACACTGAAATAATGCATGTCGAGTTAAAGTGCCAATGTTATGAAGCACATATTTCAGAATAAAACATGCAACACGAATGAAATCACGATATTAAAGTACATAAAATAAAATCAAAATATATCAATGCAATGTATGATGTGCATGCCATGGATGTAATGAACCTGTCACCGTAGTAGCGGTTTTAGCAAGGCTTCCTGGCCTCGGATCTTGATTTGTGAGTATAAGTTACAAGGTTTGAGCCTTGTTCGATCATTGATGGTGCTCTCCAATTCTTGATTGATTCCATGTATCAACGTGTTTCCCGAAGTCCCAATACGAGGATAGAACTTGAATTCCTTTAACTCCCTTTTTGTATTTCAGCTTCATGTCCACTCGTTAGTTGACGGTAGTTGTTACATCAATTAAGCTTCCTTGCTTGGCCCCATAGTGAATTCACATGATTGACACTCTCCATTCCATACATCTTAGTTAAGAGACTTTTAATACACCTTGAATTTAGATCTAAACCGTATGTTATCCTTGAACTTCCCAATTTTGCCTTCTCTTTTAATCAATTACTTCAACCTCAAAGGTCTCGGTGATGAGCTTTGAGTGGTTCGATCTTGTATTAAGTATCTTCATAGTTTGATGACTAAGAGTTCCACGCTTATCTCGTTGCTTCACGTATTCTTTAAATTGGTGGTTTGGGTCCCCACGATGCACATATAGTGATAATCTTCAAGACTTATAGAGAGAATGAGATTGATGAACTTCTCCATGGTCAAAGCCTTCTCTCACAATGCCGGGCAATGAAATGTAGTTCCATTTTGTAAGCCATGAAGTTGCAACACCGGGGCTTCAAATCCCGTTGGATCCATAATCCCATCATTGGTTTAGTAGAACAAACTTGTAGTTGTGGTTGATAGTAGCTTTGTTAGCGTGATAGCAACCTATAATCAAA
The DNA here is from genome assembly GCA_037501455.1 of Lantana camara. Lineage (NCBI taxonomy): Eukaryota > Viridiplantae > Streptophyta > Magnoliopsida > Lamiales > Verbenaceae > Lantana > Lantana camara. Next base: position 108,568,588 of record CM074856.1, on the reverse strand, counting down.
TACTCAACTTGAATATAGAGGCATGCGGATTAGGATATGCTTATGGCACATATTCGGATCAATAAACACATATTAAATGTGAAATGCAACACGTAAAGCAACATAATTAAAAGTAATTCATGTATAACAAGTAATTTTCAACAATTAGCAACGAAAATCAATGCAATGCACATGTTGACAATTAGTTCCTATATCGTACTACCTAAACTGACTCAATCACAATACGAGAACCCCGGTTTTACAACCTGGAGCTCTGATACCACTTAAAGATGTAGCGTCCGAGCGTGGGACGCCACATTTCCCTCACTAAGACCCGAACCGTATATGAAATGGGTAATCCATACACGTGCCAGATCAGAGCGAACGGGTACTCATTCACTCGCTATGCTAGGCGGGAGCTAACTTTCGCAACCAAATAAGCATAACAAAAAGAAAACTAAGAGCAGGTTAAAGAAACATGAGCGGAAGCAATAACGTTGGTTAACATAGTCAATGAGCTCACAGGCTCCAAATTTAAACATTAAAGCGCTCGTAGGCGTTCACAATCATAATAACAATGTAAGTGATATGAGTGTAACATAAAAGTAAACTATACACGACTCTTTAAGACTCTAAGGACCCGACAATGTTGAGTGTAGAAATTGTATGAATTTAAGCGTTAATTAGACTATAATTGTGTGTCGTTTGATGCGTTTATATGTTTATTTTGCTCCAGTTAGGTAATTATTGCGTTGGAGATGAGAAACGGAGTTCCAGTGTGAATTTACGCGTTTTTGGAGGAAAGTGTGGTGACTCCTGTTACCCCTTGGAAGAACAAAGAGAGTAACCCCCGTTAACAGACACAGGAGCAAAGCTTTTGGCGAGAGAAAAGGGGTAACGCCCATTACCCTTGGGCAGAAGGAAAGTGGTAACGCCCGTTACCACTAATAAAAGCGTTATTACGATTTCAGCAGTAATGGGCGTTAACGATATTAGTGCATGGATGGGTAACGCCCGTTACCAGATTCGGTGAGAGAGTAATTAGGGTTTCTATTTAAGTGCGTTTTGGTCTTTTTGAGAGAGCTTTTCTTCTGGGTTCGTGACCTAGGTTTTTGGAGAGAAGACAAGAAGTGTCAGAGGAGTTTTTCAGAGAATTCGAGAAGACGAAAGGATTGATTTCTTAGAACCCAGTTTTATTGTTGCTTTAATTATCAAAGTAATTCCTTTAAGTTTAGTTTTCATACGTTAGATTCATTTTTTAGACTTTTACTGAATGCTTATGAGTTTGCTTTTCAGATTTTGTTTAGAGTTGATGAACATGAATTTCTTTAATACAATTTCCTTTAGTTTAATGAGTTTTGCTTTAATTATGAGTAGCTAATTCTCTAGGGCTAGGGGAGTGATGATGAATGCATGATAAGTGTTCAATATGATGCTTGAATGACTTGTGTTAATTCTTAGTTTGAAAACAGGTTTGAATTGACTTGCAATGGCCTGATCACCCTTAACATGTTTTATAATTGCCTATAGATCGAGAGATTGATGGTAATTTAGATTATTTTCATAACTTGTAAGTTGTAGAATACATAGAGATTTGGTTCTAGTTTATACAGCAGTAATCTTATTCCATGCCGAGCAGCTACAATATTGAATTGCACTAGTCTTGTTCATATGGTTTAATTAACTATTGGTGATTGCGAGAGCAACATTGAACACTAATTAAGCACTTGGTTACACCTTGAGAGAGGGTAATACAAATATAAGTGACTAGGTTGTAGAATTACACTTGTTAGATGAGTATTATATTGACTCTTGATTGTATGATTCGTTACTTTCCCCTGCCTGCTTAGTTTACTGATTTCTAATCCGTGTGTTTAGTTATTATTTGCGTTTATTCCTAGTTATTCGGTTAATTCTGTCTTTAGTATATTAATAGACAACAACAATTGCTTTTCGTTCGGTCTTTAGATTAGAGAAGAATACAGAGTAGTGATTGATTTTCTTTCCCTGTGGGTACGATCCAATTGTGTTACACGTATGTTAGTGTACACTTGCACGATTGGTTTTAACTTAAGTGAAACACAACAACAGAAATCCTGCCTAGCACTCCAAAACCTGCAAGAAATTGAAAATAAACCGGGTTCAGTCTTTAAGAGACTGATGGGTATGAAACTGGGGCTTAATACAATAATATTGTAGAAATTAAACATGCACATGCAAGCTGTGATCCTGTACGAGGTTTTACAATAATTCCCAAGTAGGTGAAAATCAATAAAGACCGCACGCGGGATTACAACTATCATTTAACATTAGGTCATTCATGGCCCAGCGGTTAGGCGTGCATAATCTCCAACCTTTTCCTCGTGTGTGCATTATCCATTCATTCGTTTATTAGTGATCATGCAGCATTCATTCATTCATAATCGTTCATTCATTCATTCATGCATAATCATATACCCCTTTTTCCTCCAGTTGGTGGATGCCCCGGCCAAAGAACCGTCCACCCATTCATGATGGCTAATGGGGTCCATGAAGCCTCAAAAGCCCGGTTCCCCTTCCTCGCCAACTCCTAACGAGGTTGGTTTTGTCATAGATCATAGCGGAACTAATGCACGGGATCACCGTCAGCCTATGTTTCCCCGGATAGCCACATGCACCAAGTTCCTGGGCCCGTGCTTACATTCATGTCCTCGCCAAAATCATTAGGTAGGGATTCATAAAAGAAAGGCTTTACGTTAAAATCATTGACTCTTTTGAAAAGACTCGATTTATTTATATATAAATAATACTTTGGCTTAAAACTTTCACATTGGATATATCGGGTCAATCATAACTAATAGAAGAGAAACCCACCTGTTACACCTTACCGAACAATACCAAAAGAAAGAAAGACTTGAAGGTAGCCTATGAACCAGTTACGTCTCTACCCTGGAGAAGATTGTACAAAAGACAACACCATGTATCGTGAGATTCAAGACTCTAAATGAACCATATATGACACACGGTAATACATTAACATGATAAAATAGACATAAGCAATAACAATATGTTGTGAAGATGTTCAATTCACAATTAATGTCACTTAGACACATAACTAAGCTATTCAATCATTACACGAATAAATCGTGTCTGTTTATTATTATTCTTTCGTTCAATATCAATTCATAGCAAGTTATAATACATGTTAACAATGCATATGAATCATTTAGAGGTGAAGGGAATCCATTAAACACATAAAGAACGCAAGGGTTACAAGGAAGGTCACGTTGTAGTATTTAAACATTCATGCACAAAATCACGTTTACACCCCGTAATTCAAATCATAAAATTCATAGGCACATTATAACATATCATACATGTATCAATTTATATCATAAAGTGAACTTGAGGGCAAAAGGAATTACTTAGAACACTAAACGATGCGAGGAAAGCATATAGCACTTCATAAGGTATCACTTAAGGTATACACGTTTGTAGTTAGAATAAATCATATCGGATCACCCCGTAATTTGAGTCCAACACTCAAAAAACATTAGTCACACATGGGACATATCAAAATCAAGTGATTACAAATCATAGCATGGTAATTCATACATGTAAACAAGCACATAACACATTAGGACCAAGATCGGGGAGAAAAACGAGTGAAACGGGAAAACAAGCAAACAAAGCAAATAAACATGCAGTCTGGGGGACTAACGGCCATTAGTCCCCTCCCTTAGAAAGTACCCTAATGGTCGTTAGTGGGTACAGAGGCCACCAGGTGACGAAAAGGCCAATGGGCGTTAGCCCGCGCAGGGCTGAAATCTCGAAGTTCAGCCCCTGTTTCACCCCTGACACATCAACCAAACCAAACCAATATCAAGGCAACACAATTTATTCATCAAAATTCATGCAATTCATGCCAAAATTCTGGATAAATTCGAGTCATAACAAGAAACAAAAGCAAGGAGTGCAAACAAGTTCATGTTCTTCCATTTTCTTCAAAGTTCATTAATGGTAAACTAATGAATTCTCAACCACCACTTAAATCAAGTCCATAGAAGTTATAAAGGATGTATTAGGATCATATTACATGCTTCACATCAAAAGAATTCACAAGGAACCATGCTAGAACCATCAAATACTCTAAACCCTCACTATTCATCATCTTCATCAAACCATGCTCATAACTTGGAGAAATCATGTAAATCCTAACTTAAAATGACCACAAGGAGATGTGGATAACAAGTATGGACTTACCTTTAAGAAATGGTGGAAGATTGTGATGAGATGAGCTCAAATACTCTAGGTATGAATAGTGGTTCTTCCTTTCTTTCTTCTTTCTTCTTTCTCCCATTTTTTCAGCACTTTTTCTCTTCTCGGGGATGTGCGGTTCGAATGGGAGTAGATAAGGGAGAGAGAGAGAGAGAGAGGTAAGTCTTGGGTGTATAGCTCAAGAGTTAGGGGCTTAGGGGTGTTAATATAAGCCCGCAATCTCAAGAATAGTAAACGATTGTCATTTAGGTACGAAGTGCTCGTTTCAATTGAATTTTGGAGATTTAAATAGTCTTAGAAAAATATGAGGCTTGTTCCATCGGATCCAAATCGTCGATACGAGTCTAATGGAGATGACGGAACTCGATTCTGAGTTTCTGAGCTCAAGCTACGCCGCCTGGAACCCAAGGCACGCTAAATGTCCTTTAGCCCCTTTTTGGTTCCGATCACACAAAAGAATCCAAAACTCAACCAAACGAGAATAAAATCATACAAAGAGCATATAAACATGATCATAATACACATAATTCATGCATACCCAGTTTTTACGAAAAACGAAAATCAAAACGAAAGCAAACGAGGCACTCCATAATCACGTATACAAAACGTTAAAGAATTCAAATTAAACTCCCTAACAATTATTTCACATTAGTTCAAATAGCATAAGAATATTAAGATTATCATTTAGTTAGATAATTAAATAATTAAAAAACGCAAGTAGCACCCTCGTGACGTCATACCTGTACGGCCGAAAAGTCGGGGTGTTACATATATGGTCATTTTGAGTCTCACTTCACTCCATTTGCACAGATTTTGGTACGGGCGGAGACGAGTCCGGTCAATAAGGCTCTTGCGCCATTTCTTTTATTTTTAAAGGTGGGTTTCTCTTCTATTAGTTAAATGACCCGATATATTCCCAATGTGTAAAGTTTTAAGCCAAATTAATATACGTATATATCGAGTCTTTTGAAGTGTCAATGATTTTGAACGTTAAACCCTTTTTGTAACGTCCCGCTCATCCGATTAATAAGGTACGTCACCTTCCAACTTTTTTATGTGTTTAATAATGTGATTGGCGCGTGGTGTGGCCCTCTTTTGAACCCTTTTAGAGTTAGGGCCCTTTTTGTAATTTTCTTCTTTTGGGGGGTTTTTCCGGTCACTTCTCGTTCGGTAGAGATTTTGACTTCTTTGACCCCTCCTTTGCGTTCGGGGCATCGAGACGAGTCCGTAGACTCTAAGTTTGCCAAATTCTGACTTCGTTAGCCCGTTCTTTCGACCCTTTCTGCGTAGAGGACCCAAGATATATACTCGGATTTCCTCGTTTTGCATGCCAAAATCAGATCAGCTTCCTGCATCGTCTTCCTCCAGCGATAGGCACTATTCACATACAGTGAAGGTGTGAAAACACACACATGCTCGTTCTCCCTCGTTTCTCGACGGAATTCGACGAACCAATAGTCGAAATTTATCAGCTCGACGAGCCTGTCACAACCGTACCAGTTTCTTGGCCAACCGAAGACCGACGGCAGCACATCGGCTGCCTGAAAGTGGCGGGTGGCGCCAACTCTTCGTCGGCGGCGTTCCGGCGACCCTCACCGGCCAACAACCACCCAACCCCACGTTTTCGACCCTTCCCGTTCCATTTTCGGCCTCCTTTTTGAGCGAATCGCGGCGGAGATGGCCGAATCGGCAGTGGCGCAACGGCAGAAATTCGGCGGCGGATTGGGCCCTCTTCCCGGCCGGTTTTGGTGGTGGAGTCTTCACAAAAGTTGCTTGGAATGACGAGACTTAGCGGATGGCATCGACGGCTTTCCGAGAACCGGCCGGCGGCGGCGGACCGGTGGCGGACCGGGCCTGGACTGGCGGTTCGATTTTCCGGCGGTTTTTCCGGTAATTTGACTTGGAGCTTTTGTAGGGCCCGTTACAAGCTTTCCAACGGTATGCTCGGATTTCATTTTCGTTTTACGGTTTACATTTAATTTCAGTTTTCATACTAGGATTTAAGTTCGGTTTTTCGTCAACGAAGTCCGGCGTGTTTGGCATTTTCTGAAATTGATTGAGGGCTTTTGTTGAGCAGGCCGAGACGCACGTTTCTGTCCTTCCGGGGATTTTTCCGACCATCGGAGGCGGTGTTCCGGTGGCGGCCGGTGGCTGTTCCACCGGCTGCGGTAGCGGCATTCCGGTGACTTTCGGACAGAAGGTCCCTTTCGTTGTGGTAAGTCCAACGCCACTTTCCGTTTGTCAATCGGATGCCCGGTTGATTTGTTGTGATTTATTTTGTGTATTTCTATTTATTTGAAATTAATTGTTTTAATTGCAATAAATTGTCAATTGCTTGAATTGTCGATCAATATGAATTCCAATGTGTACGAAAGCATGTATTAAATGAACTATGATATATGTTGATGCTTTGATTTGCAATTTGAGCTCCGATATGCCGTATTTGAGCTATTTGTCTAACTTGAAGGGGTATATGTGTAATTTTGTAAACAATATGAATATTGTTTGATTTAATTAGGTAACCTTGTAATTGAATCCGTTTAGTGATATATGAATTGAGTATGCCAAGTGTGAATTATATAAAATTGATATAGTTGGATTTGATATGTGACCTTGTGAGATTTAAGTGATTTGAATATCTCTATTTTGTCTATTTATTAATTGTAAACTTAATATACTTGAGTTATAAATGTTATATGAAGCTCATGACTTGATTGCAAGGAATTATGAAAGATATGAAATGATTGGGCTTGAAACCCTCATGTATGGAATGTACTTGAAAGAATTACTTGATTATGTAACTTCATAACATCATTTTACTTCTTATACATCTCATATCATGGGTTTAGCATTGCCGTGCGTCTATGTGGTTTCATATTGAGTCAATTCTCACCAGTACACATTGTTCCTTCTCTTGTACAGTTTGTTTCCAGGGCGGAGACTTCCAAATTGAATAGGCACCCGTATTGCTCTTGTTTCTTGTCTCGTGGTATTCCAGGTGAGGGTGTTTTCGTTCTAGTTACTTTTCAAACCCTACAACCCTTATGTGAAAAGCTTTGGCCAAAACCTTATGATTATATATATGTTACTTTTAAAGTAAAGTCATCGGGTAAATATTGATCGAGTAAATATTGATTGATCGAATAAATATTGATCGAGTAAACCCCTTTTTAAATGGATTATGAAATATGGTATGATTCTTATGAATCAAATGTTTTGGCGAGAAAAGAAAGAATGATTGATTGATTGATTGCACAGAATGGGGCCCAGGGGCTTGGTGAGAGTGGGGACCCGAGGAGGCAAGGGCCGATGGTAAACCCTCACACTAGTCGGTGGTACCGGACCTCATCAGGAGATTGGCGGGGAAAGGGAGCTGAGTGCCATCTGGGGAGTCATGTAACCCTTTTGGCCAATGATTGGGTGGTCGGGCCTTGCAAACCCACTACCAACCCGGAGGAAGAAGGTTGGAACTTATTTATGATTGAAAATGATTGACTGATTGATTGATTAATTGATTATAATTGATAGGCACTGTGCGGGAAGGCCGGGAAATAGATTGCCCAAACGAATATATTCAGGACATGATATGTGATCTGTGTGTGTTATGATATATTGCATGATCACCTATTTAATGTATTAATGATATTTGTCGTACACGGTCGGAGTTTGGTTGGAGATTGTGCACGCTCACTCGCCGAGCCTTATTGATTAAGTATGATATATGAACTTATTGAATTTAAAATGAATAGTCGTAAAGTCTGAGCATTGCTTAGTCATTCTTTTGCCTTTTTGGGAGCTAATTTTAAATAAAACCTTGCTCGGGATTTATGACTTGCATGTGCATGTTTCTATATTATATGTATCGCTCCTGCTCACTCAGTCTTCTAGAGACTGACCCCTCCTTCCCCCTTTTTCCAGTTTCTTTTGCAGGCGTTGGTTACTAGGCGGTGTTAGAGTGTCGAGTCATTGTTCTAGTCTCACTGCATATTATATTGTCTCTAAGTACTGTATTGAATTATTATTGCTGGCCGGTGTGCCCTTATTGAATTGATATTGATTCGGGATAGGTTAGGATAGGTTCTGGAGCCAGTTGAACCCGTTGTTATGTTATTTCCTTGTACTGATTCGGGACAGGTTAGGACAGGTGTACTGATTAGTGGAACCCGTATTTATATTTGTATTGGATTTCATTTATTTCATGGATATTACATAAATGATTTCCTTGCTTCCGCATTTTGGTTTTTTGTTGATTGTTCCAGGGTTAGCTACCGCCTAGTCAGGTTTGTTCTTTTGATTGTCACCCGTTCGTTGTGAGTCCGATTCATGTGTGGACTGCCTATTTCATATGTGGATTAGACTCATAGTGCGGGGGATGTGGTGCCTATCGTCCCGGGTGCTACATCTTTAGGTGGTATCAGAGCAACCAGGTTCAGAACCGGTGCTATGGGTTGTGTTGTCTCGAGTATAGGTCGCACGGCATAGGAACTAATTGTCAATGTGTGCATCGTATCATTCTTAACACTGAATTGTGATTTTTTTCAAACTTTATTAGATTATTTGTTGCATTTTGCATGGATCCATTCTTTTGGTGTTAATTATGTGGCATGAGCATATACTAATCGCATGCATTTATTTTCAAAATGAGCTGTGATTCATAGGACAAGAAGACAATATCAAACCACGGCCAATCTTTACGACAACTACAGGCTACCACAAGCTCTTCTCTCTAGCTCGAAAGTTGTAAGGAATGCCTTGGGAATTTCTACAGAAATTTAAGAGTCAAACCTTTTCTAAAATGAGGTTAGGGCTCGAGTGACAAAGTCCAGAATAAGAGGTCAGTTCGAAGGAGAAGTTTGCTAGCTCTATTACCGATGGTGAATCCATGATGGGACGGGATTTGTGGTGTGTAATGATTTGGTTTCACGAGATCAACATGTTTGTTTACACTACGAAGATTTGTCAACCAGATTCCAAAGAAGAGAAATCTCGAAGATGTTTTAGATTCGAGGTTCTATCCACGTGGAGGCGATGACCTTCAAGAGAATTAAAGTAAAGTAGGTTCGTGGTTGAGAAGCAGTAAATACCATCTAACTTGAGAAAGAGGCAAGAGAAAATAAGAAGAATAATATAGCTTGGGATTTAGATCGATGCAAAAGGATGAAGAGACTACGAAGAGGGAAATTATGTATTCGAATGTAAACAATTGGGGGTTGAGCTCATACAACTATTCGAACTCATAAGGAATAAACCAGAGATGCTTTAATCAAAGGAACAACTATGGTAAGGACTAGGACAACAATTGGAGATTGATTCTTCAAGAGAAGTCAAGATACCAACTTCATGGGTGTTGAAGAATTTGGGTTCAAGAGATTTCAATCTCGGACTTCGGAGATCCATAAGTTGATACACGGGAACCTTGAAGATTTGAAAGACCGTGGGTAAAGAAGAGGGGAACAATTAATTCAAGACAAACCTGCAATTTGAGAAACAAAGAAATATGCCAAGTTAAAGTTTACAACTACGGTGACAGGTTCTATGCATTCATAAGCACATGCATCATACATCGCTTTAATTATTTAAATTTCTCTATTTATATGTGCATCTCTAATTTGTATAATTGTTCCAATGTGTTGCATCTTTAATTGTTTACAAGTGTGATACTGCATTGGCACCCTAACCCGACATGCATTTTAGTGTTTACTTGATAGGAATTCCCCACATCTTATTTATCAAGCGATACTCCGATTGATTCTTGCTGGGATCAAGAAAAGAAGAAATTCTGGGTTGCATTGGTTAGTTAAAAAGGAAATGGAAAATTCTAAGGTTTGGAAAAATAGAATCGAAAGTGGGAGCGAGAGAAGTAGGTTGTCATTCCTACTAATTGCTTCAAAGGAAATGTGAGAACTATCACTAGACAAGTGGCGTGATTAGAACCACTTATACCGAGGAAGACAAGTTGAAGAAATTGAGGTGTTTTGATCCGAGAAGTGGTAGAAAAAGTTTAAGGAATTGAGATAAAATTTCTTGAGGGAGAGCACGACCGGACATGAAACTTAAATTCACAGTTGTGCTCGAGGAAGAATAAGGCGGCGTTATCAGTTTAAACCTTCAAAGTTGAGTTAAGTTAATATACTTGGGATGAAGATCTTCATAAGGCATCGAGGAGAGTGGTTCGTTTGGGAATTTATAAGTACGTGATTCAGACAGTGAGGATGATGATACTATCAGGGAACTTCTGATGGATTCCTAAATTAGTTTCAAGAAAGGAAATTGGTCAAAATTTATCACTTTTAAGAAGGATGTCAACTAGTTTCAGATGACCAAATCTTCAACAAAGAATTAAACCAGTTAGTGACAATGTATGAAGTGGGAGTTAAAGTTTAAGATTCGTGTACGGCCAAAGATAATATAGTGAACCTGGTACAAAGATAAATGTTCTGATCGTAGGCGGAATAAACTGGTGCTCGGTTAATTATAGAAGATAATTGTGAGTAAGGATCCGAATGGAATCGAGAATAGGATCAACCAAGGGTCTGACTTTCTCAGTCAAACATATACTAAAGATAGGAAAGACAAGTTGGGAATCAAGCCAGCTAGAGATCAGACTATCCAAATCGTAGAAGTAAAGTCACAACATCAAATCCATTACTACGGTGAACGGTACACTAAGCATCCATCGCACGAGCATACATGCATCGTTTACATATTTAAATTTTTGTTATTATGTGATACCCTGGCCAGTGGGGTGTGTGTTGATTATTGTGAACCTTGCTTCTGCTTGTGTGCTTGAGTGAAAGGGAGATTTGATTCTCTCTGATTATGTGCTAGAAAGATGCTGGATTCTTTCTATTTTCTGTGCACGAGAGATGCTGGATTCTCTTGTACTTAGGTATTCGAGGGATGTTGGATTCTCTTGGATTTAGGAGTTTGAGAAATGCTGGATTTTCTCAAACTAGAATGTCTGGAAGGATGTGGAATCTGACAGACTTAGGCTGAGAGACGGGGTTCTCTCAATTCTGTGCCCGAGAGACGGGGTTCTCTCTTTTGTGTGTGCTGAGGGACGGGGTTTCCTCACTTGTGTGTTGAGAGATGGGATTCTCTCTTGTTTGTCGTGTTTGTGTTACGCCTGGTTAGACAGAGGTTAACAAGTGACGAGGCAATGGACTAGTAGCGGTCGAACGAGTTTTGAAGTGACTAACGGCCAAGTGTTCGAGTAGATCCTTTTGACTACCAGACTCTGAAGAGGTTGATACAAATAAGGGGAGTAAACTTCACAACCAGGGCTAAGATGCTAAGCAATTTCGGGAAATAGATCGATACAAATTCAGTTTGAAACTCTTCGGTCCAACAGTAGGACCTGAGGACAGGTCCTTTTGAAGGAGGGAAGATTGTAACGTCCCGCTCATCTGATTAATAAGGTACGTCACCTTCCAATTTTTTTATGTGTTTAATTATGTGATTGGTGCGTGGTGTGGCCCTCTTTTGAACCCTTTTAGAGTTAGGGCCCTTTTTGTAATTTTCTTCTTTTGGGGGGGTTTTTCCGGTCACTTCTCGTTCGGTAGAGATTTTGACTTCTTTGACCCCTCCTTTGCGTTCGGGGCATCGAGACGAGTCCGTAGACTCTAAGTTTGCCAAATTCTCACTTCGTTAGCCCGTTCTTCCGACCGTTTCTGCATACGAGGACCCGAGATATATACTCGAATTTCCTCGTTTTGCGTGCCAAAATCAGATCAGCTTCCTGCAACGTCTTCCTCCAGCAACAGGCACTATTCACACATAATGAAGGTGTGAAAACACACACATACTCGTTCTCCCTCGTTTCTCGACGGAATTCGATAAACCAATAGTGAAAATTTATCAGCTCGACGAGCCCGTCACAACTGTACCAGTTTCGTGGCCAACCGAAGACCGACGGCGGCGCATCGACGGCCTGAAAGTTGCGGGTGGCGCCACCTCTTCGCCGGCGGAGTTCCGGCGACCCTCACCGGCCAACAACCACCTAACCCCACGTTTTCGACCCTTCCCGTTCCATTTCTGGCCTCCTTTTTGAGCGAATCGCGGCGGAGATGGCCGAATCGGCGGTGGCGCAGCGGCGGAACTTCGGCGGAGGATTGGACCCTCTTCCCAGCCGGTTTTGGTGGTGGAGTCTTCACAAAAGTTGCTTGGAATGACGAGACTTAGCGGATGGCATCGACGGCGTTCCGAGAACCGGCCGGTGGCGGCGGACAGGTGGCGGACCGGGCCTGGACCGGCGGTCCGATTTTCCGGCGGTTTTTCCAGTAATTTGACTTGGAGCTTTTGTAGGGCCCGTTACAAGCTTTCCAACGGTATACTCGGATTTCATTTTCGTTTTACGGTTTACGTTTAATTTCAGTTTTTGTACTAGGATTTAAGTTCGGTTTTTCGTCAACGAAGTCCGGCGTGTTTGGCATTTTCTGAAATTGATTGAGGGCTTTTGTTGAGCAGGCCGAGACGCACGTTTCTGTCCTTTCGGGGATTTTTTCGACCACCGGAGGCGGTGTTCCGGTGGCGGCTGGTGGCTGTTCGACCGGCTGCGGTAGCGGCATTCCGGTGACTTTCGGACAGAAGGTCCTTTTCGTTGTGGTGAGTCCAACGCCACTTTCCATTCGTCAATCGGATGCCCAGTTGATTTGTTGTGATTTATTTTGTGTATTTCTATTTATTTGAAATTAATTGTTTTAATTGCAATGAATTGTCAATTGCTTGAATTGTCGATCAATATGAATTCCAATGTGTACGAAAGCATGTATTAAATGAACTATGATATATGTTGATGCTTTGATTTGCAATTTGAGCTCCGATATGCCGTATTTGAGCTATTTGTCTAACTTGAAGGGGTATATGTGTAATTTTGTAAACAATATGAATATTGTTTGATTTAATTAGGTAACCTTGTAATTGAATCCGTTTAGTGATATATGAATTGAGTATGCCAAGTGTGAATTATATAAAATTGATATAGTTGGATTTGATATGTGACCTTGTGAGATTTAAGTGATTTGAATATCTCTATTTTGTCTATTTATTAATTGTAAACTTAATATACTTGAGTTATAAATGTTATATGAAGCTCATGACTTGATTGCAAGGAATTATGAAAGATATGAAATGATTGGGCTTGAAACCCTCATGTATGGAATGTACTTGAAAGAATTACTTGATCATGTAACTTCATAACATCATTTTACTTCTTATACATCTCATATCATGGGTTTAGCATTGCCGTGCGTCTATGTGGTTTCATATTGAGTCAATTCTCACCAGTACACATTGTTCCTTCTCTTGTACAGTTTGTTTCCAGGGCGGAGACTTCCAAATTGAATAGGTACCCGTATTGCTCTTGTTTCTTGTCTCGTGGTATTCCAGGTGAGGGTGTTTTCGTTCTAGTTACTTATCAAACCCTACAACCCTTATGTGAAAAGCTTTGGCCAAAACCTTATGATTATATATATGTTACTTTTAAAGTAAAGTCATCGGGTAAATATTGATCGCGTAAATATTGATTGATCGAATAAATATTGATCTAGTAAACCCCTTTTTAAATGGATTATGAAATATGGTATGATTCTTATGAATCAAATGTTTTGGCGAGAAAAGAAAGAATGATTGATTGATTGATTGCACAGAATGGGGCCCAGGGGCTTGGTGTGAGTGGGGACCCGAGGAGGCAAGGGCTGACGGTAAACCCTCACACTAGTCCCACTATTGAACGGCGGTACCGGACCTCGTCAGGAGATTGGCGGGGAAAGGGAGCTGAGTGCCATCTGGGGAGTCATGTAACCCTTTTGGCCAATGATTGGGTGGTCGGGCCTTGCAAACCCACTACCAACCCGGAGGAAGAAGGTTGGAACTTATTTATGATTGAAAATGATTGACTGATTGATTGATTAATTGATTATAATTGATAGGCACTGTGTGGGAAGGCCGGGAAATAGATTGCCCAAACGAATATATTCAGGACATGATATGTGATCTGTGTGTGTTATGATATATTGCATGATCACCTATTTAATGTATTAATGATATTTGTCGTACACGGTCGGAGTTTGGTTGGAGATTGTGCACGCTCACTCGCCGAGCCTTATTGATTAAGTATGATATATGAACTTATTGAATTTAAAATGAATAGTCGTAAAGTCTGAGCATTGCTTAGTCATTCTTTTGCCTTTTTGGGAGCTAATTTTAAATAAAACCTTGCTCGGGATTTATGACTTGCATGTGCATGTTTCTATATTATATGTATCGCTCCTGCTCACTCAGTCTTCTAGAGACTGACCCCTCCTTCCCCCTTTTTCCAGTTTCTTTTGCAGGCGTTGGTTACTAGGCGGTGTTAGAGTGTCGAGTCATTGTTCTAGTCTCACTGCATATTATATTGTCTCTAAGTACTGTATTGAATTATTATTGCTGGCCGGTGTGCCCTTATTGAATTGATATTGATTCGGGATAGGTTAGGATAGGTTCTGGAGCCAGTTGAACCCGTTGTTATGTTATTTCCTTGTACTGATTCGGGACAGGTTAGGACAGGTGTACTGATTAGTGGAACCCGTATTTATATTTGTATTGGATTTCATTTATTTCATGGATATTACATAAATGATTTCCTTGCTTCCGCATTTTGGTTTTTTGTTGATTGTTCCAGGGTTAGCTACCGCCTAGTCAGGGTTGTTCTTTTGATTGTCACCCCGTTCGCTGTGAGTCCGATTCATGTGTGGACTGCCTATTTCATATGTGGATTAGACTCATAGTGCGGGGGATGTGCTGCCTATCGTCCCGGGTGCTACACTTTTCCTATTGAATACCCTACCTAATATTTTGGTGAGACATGAATGAATGCACCAAATGGGGGCCCTGGGACTTAGTGTATGTGGCTAACCGGGGAAGCATGGGCTGACGGTGAACCCGTATACATGTTCCACCAAAACTAAAGCGATACCGGCCCTCGCTAGGAGGTTAGGGAGGAATGGGAACCGGACTTTTGGGGATTCATGTACCCCACTAGCCATAACGATTGAGGTGGCCGGGTCTTGCAAGCCCGTCCTCCGCCCAGAGGAAAAAGGTGTTTACTTGAATGATTATAATTGATCGATGGATTATGCACGAAAGATTATGTATGAAAACCTAATGAAAACTTTAATGATTACACAAGGTAGAGGCTGGGGACTTAGGCCTCTTCCCAGGCTCACGAATAACCTATTAAATGAATATGATTGTTATAATCCCGTTTGATGATTTTCTTGTCTCACCCGCTTGGGAAATATTCTAAAACCTCTTATGGGATTATAACTAGTATGAATGTGTTTCAATTCTGCAATATCTATATACTATGCCCTGCTTTTATGCCCACTAGTCCCTTTTGGACTGAACCCGCTTTGTTTCAATTGTGTTGTGCAGGTTAGGATTTGCTAGGTGGGAATTCGAGTCCTTCGAGTCTTGTATTCGAGTCTAGCACTTCTTTTGATTCACTTACATGCATATTTCATATTTTGTATATTGATTATGGATACTTGAGCGTACTTGATAGATTGAGCCGTGGTGGCTTTTGAATACTTGTAACTATTTTTGGAGCGTGATGCTCATTGTACAGGGTATGGTATTAATATAGCTTCCGCATTACTGCATTTCTCCGTTCTTACTGCTTTTGGTATTAATTGGTTTTAAGGGTTAGCTCCCGTTTAGCATAGCGAGTGTGTTGTGTCCCCGTTCGCCTTGACTGGGCACGTGTATGGACTTTCCATTTCATATACGGGTCGGGTTTCGGTGCGGGGGATGTGGCATATCTTGCTCGAGTGTTACATTTTAGTTGTTAGACTAAGAGAAATGGGGATGGTTCTTCCAACCTGGTTTGTAGGTGTTTGAGTAAGGGTCGTTCACCGGCTTGGAATTGTTTACATAATTCACCTGCTCTTGCCCGGCAACCACCTGTTCACCTGCATTGGTATAAGGACACACGTTAAATGCATGTGGACCACTACAAATTTCATAACTTACCTGTACCAGAGGTGCTAGTTGAGGAGGTGTGTTAACCGCATTCAAGGTCAATTGGTCCAATTTCTTGCTCAGTGCATCAAATTGGGCATCAAATTTGGCGTTGATAGCTGTCAATCCATCTAGCTGAAGAACTCCAGCCACTCCTTTGACTGGTTGAGGATTGCTCCTACATAGCTATCATTGATGACCATATTCTCTAAGAGATCAATGGCAACTGCTTCAGATTTTTCCATGAATGCCCCGCCAACTGCTGCATCTATCGCACCTTTCATAATTTAAGACATCCCGTTAAAGAACATCTGCACTAAGAGCCAACCCCGGAATGCCATGATGTGGGCATTTTCTCTGCAACTCCTTATATCTCTCCCAAGCCTCATATAGAGACTCTCCATCAAACTGTCGGAAGGTTGTGATGTCATTCCTGTATTTCGTAGTCTTGCTGGGTGGAAAGAATTTCGCCAGGAACGCTTGAGAAAAAACCTCCCAAGTCTGAAGAGACTCACTAGGTAGAGAACTAATCCACGAATTTTAGCCATTGGTTCAGGAGCTGAATGTCTGTCTTCTCTGCGTTTTCTTCGAATAGCGCGGAGTGTCCTTTCAGTCTCCGGATCGTATGGTATTAGTTCCAAACCTAAAGATTGCCGCATGCATCGTATACCTACACAAAGGAAAGACAATCCTTAGTTCAATTCTACAGTAGCAAGTGACGAAAAGTACAAATAAAATAAATGGTCTAAAGCACTATATTTAGGTATTTAAATAATATTGATTTAACACGCCTTCCCCGGCAACGGCATCAAAGACTTGCTGTGATTTTAAGTTAAAACCAATCGTTCAAGTGTACACTGTGAATATACACGTAGCACAATAGGATCGTACCCACAGGGAAGGGAAACCAATCACTACCCTAATACTTAATTCTAATCTAAAAACCGACCAAATATCAAGTTGGTTAATTAATTACTAAAAGAATTCAACAAATAACTAGAACTAGCAAGGGACAAGACTTAAATTGCGGATTAAAAATCAATAGACTAAATAGGCCAGGGAGTAATAATCAATGCTTTAGGAATTCACTACAATACTTGTCCGACGAGTGCAATTCTACAACCTAGTCACGTAGATTCGTATTATCCTTTTTCAAGGTATAAACGAGTGTTCAATTAGTTTCAACATTATTCTCACAATCATCAATAACCAATTCAACCAATTTGATCAAAACTAGTGCAATTCAAACTCTAGCGGCTCGGCATGGAATAAGAACTGCAAGTTGTATGGATTACAAGTTAAATCTCTTTGAACCCTAATTCCACTAGTTACGAAAATGTCACAATTACCATCAATCTTTCGATCATTAGGCAATCCTAGATTATGCTAAGGTTGGCCAAACTGTTGCAATTAAATTAAACCAAGTTTTCACAACTAAGAATTCACACAGGTCATTCAAGCATTATATCAAACACTTAGTATGCATTCATCATCACTTCCCTAGCCCTAAGGATTTAGCTACTCCTAATTAAATCGAAACGCATGAAAATCAAAGGAATTGCATTAAAGAAATTCATGTTTATCATATCAAAACGAATCTCCAAAAACCAAACCCTAAACATTCATGAATTCAGAAAAACGAATCTAAATATGCTAGACGAATTAAAACAAAACTTAGAGGAATTAGTTTGATGAATTAAAGCAATAAATAAACCGGAAGTAAAGAGATTTTTTGAAGAATTCAATCCTTTCGTCTTCTCGAAATTCCCCAAAACCTTCTCTCGTTCCTCCGTCTCAATCCCAAATGCTAGGTTTTCAATCTCTGAAAGTGATCCCCAAAATAAGACATCTCACGCGTATATATAGCAGTCCAAAAATCAGCCAGTCGACAAGGGACACGGGCGTGTCACCTTGTAGTGTAAAATCCTCACACGCCCGTGTCAAGAGAAAAAACGTTATCGCGACTTTATAAGTGATACGGGTGTGTCACCATTCCTTCATGTTTTGAAACACGGGTGTGTTGCATATCTCTCTGAAAACTTCGACCTTCCAACCCCAAACACGGGCATATCTGGGTTTGTTCTTCCTGGGAGACATACGCGTGTCTCCTGTGGTCCTCCAAATCTCATCTCCTGACCCCCAAGACGGGGGTATCTCGATTTGAACATGTAGGGGGACACAGGAGTGTCCTCCTTTTTGCAACACTTAGCTCCGAATTTGCTATTTTCCCTCGTTTCATAACTTCAACTCGAATAGTACCTAAATGGAGCAAAATATACACATAAGCTCATGAAACAGCACGAAATATATTCAAATTAACGCTCAACTTCATGCGAATTTTACGCTCAACAAAATTCCATCTAACTCTTTTAGATATTTTATGGAATTTTTATTTATTCACTATAAATAAATTAATGCCAATAATTGATTATTTATTAGACATTTAAACTCCAAATTAGGACTTAATAATAATTCATAATTAAATTAAAGTCCATTAAATAATTAATCAAAATTAATTATTTAATTTATCACACAAAGTGACACATGTCTCGCCTAGACACGTGTCTCACACGTGTGCCACACATGTGGTTCTTTTCCAATCTTTGATTGGTTCGATCAACACGTTTAATTGATTCAAGCCTTAGGCCTCGTGATCGGGCATTTATGTGTGACCCTCTAGGTTCGTTATTCAATTAGCAGTGACTTTGATTAATTAATTCCGAATTAATTAATCAGTCCACAGATTACACTACCATAGTTTAGCAACAGGTGTGCGACCCCTAGCTGAATAAGAACGTATAAATTTGAAAAACCTTTAAGTCATTGATATATATGAAATACGGTCCTCCTACACCTATCTCTCAACCAAGATCTAGGGTAAAGGAATAATCAGAACCCTAATAATCTCAGTCTTAATGTTAAGTGCATTTCATATCCATTTGATCTCGATCCAAGAAACCCCTTTCTTGATTTCTATCCACTGCCTTGGCCAAGGACTCCGAGATGGCATTTGAATGACTTACACAGAAAGAGATCATCTTGCTAAAGCAAGTGTAGGTCCTTTATTCATTCTCATATGCTTTCATGTGCCACTTGTGCAGCCCCAATATAAGTCGTAATTCAGCTGTCTCGGGCGACATCCTTTTAGGCTTATTTCTAAGACTAAAGAGTTAGCTCACACAAAGCATCAATGGAATCCCAAGTCTAAGGACTACTGAACCATATCAATGACTCGTGAGATATTTCCTAATTTGGAAGTTTCTATTTCTATAAATAGAAACTTTCTTTCCCATTTAGGAATCTTCTCACACGGAACACCTCAGTGTACTCGTTCAAATCAAGTGAGCACCCTCATGTATCATGTACGTATCGACTATACACGTTACACCCTATGAAATAAGGTGATCCTTCTTAAGGGCGTGATCACACAAGAAAGCCTCAAGTGAGTCAATTCGACACTATAGCACCCCAAGTGGTGGGGCACCACGCCCCCGCACTATGACCCGACACGTATACGAAACGAAGACTCCACACACGCACCAAGTCACAGCGAACGGGTGACAAACAAAAATACACGCACTAGCTAGGCGGTACCTAACCCTGTACAAATGAAAAGATGCAAAACATGACAGCGGAAGCAATGCTAAAAGCCAACTTTCAAAAAAAAACTTTTCATACATAAAACATACAGTGCAAAACAGACATCAAAGTCAACTACACGGGTTCAACTAAATGATCGAACCTGTCCTATCCTATCCTGAACAATTACACAACAAGACGGGTTCAACTGGCCCTAGAAACCTGTCCCGAATAATCATATAACGAAACGGGTTCATCTAATCCAAGTACCTGTCCTAACCTGTCCCGAATTTATACATTCAAATCATAATTTCAAACCTGTACAAAACATATCTTATACGAAATTTTACTAATTATAAATCAGAACAAAATACTTAACAAACTGAAACGTGCAGACACAGACTCAAAAGACACGACACACCTCCGCCTAGCACGAACTCCAACGCGAACCCAAATCGAAACCTGCACACTTAAAACATAAATGGGGGAGGGGTCAGTCCAAAGACTGAGCGAGGGGCTACCCACACACACCTACATATATATAGAGCACAGCACGTAGAAGAAGCAATGTTCGTGAACCCGGGGCTAGTTTTTGCACGCCAAAATAGTTTCCCGTGATAGTAAACATTTAGGGGGGCTTAAAACCAAACAAACAAATCTTGACTCAACCGTTTCTTAAAGTGTAAACTCAAATTCACGCAGACTTAGCACACAAATCGGAGCATATTTTATTAGCTTAGAAGTATAACAAATTTTATCTTAAATTAGGAATCTACCCCCGTTTCACGAACTTAATCGACATACATAACATAACGAAACTCGGCGTGTACGAGCACCCATCCAACCAACTCCTTCTTATCACACAAATGCATAGACTGATGAAATCAAAACAAACGTACCTCCTTCACACCGGGTGATGGAAGGGTTGTACATACCCTAGCCATCTACACATATATGTAATGAGGCGGGAGATCCACCCGCTCCTTCGACGGTTCACGTAGCACGCCGTCGGCTCAAGAAGACCCGTCTTCCCCTCGACCTCCCGAGGATGAGCTAAGTCTCCCTTTGTGGAGAAGTGCACAGGGGTTGCAACCGGCGACCCCATGGCCGTCCCGGGTCTCCCTTACCCACAACTCCGGGGCCCAACACGCATATAAACACACATAACTCGGAAACTTAACTCGCCACACATAGATAGACAGATATATCTCATGCATATTGTACTTATCATATCATACGTACATATCACGCAGACTGACCTCGAAATCATAACATATCAAAACTAAGCATACATAGGCTCATACATAGCGTTTTTTACTTTCAAACTTATGACAAGACCATCAAAGTATATATTTCACACATATCTACGTATATACAAGGCTTATAAATCGCACACATTCGAAATCGGGCACATTACAATAGGGTATAACTATATCCTAACCTCACCTGGTACCAAACACAGCCGAAGACACAGCAAATAGTTCACCCCGGAACCTGCACGACTCAGCTGTCACCACCCCGGGTGCACCTGAACAACTGAACACACAAAACAGACACCGAGCTCAGACTCAGACTCAGAGAACCACACAAAGACGCACGACAATGCTCAAGCACTTAAGAGACGTAATCATATAAGCAAGAGTCAAATTCATATTAATTATATGCAAAACAAAACATTAAGGCATGTTCAACGCACAATTAATGCAATTAAGGGAACTCGAAAGGCAATGGAATTCACATTATTTCATATCAATCCATGTATTGCACATTTACAAAGCAAAAGAATCAAATTCACATATAACATTTCATAAATTTATACGTATTATAAAGCCAAACAAATCATATAATAACATGCTACAAATTCTATTTAAAGATCACGAAGTTACATATCAAATTCCAATTTACGTGATTAAACCTTAATTCAAAGTTTCAAGGTTAGACATAATAATTTCTTAAACATAATCGTGATTAACATATTTATTTACCAAGTGGCAAAGTTTAATTAATTCAAATCATGCGAGTTCACATATCACATTTCATATAAAAGCACGTAGTACGAGAACAACCAAATCATATAATAACATGTTTCAAATTTCATTTAAAGCTCATGAAATTACATATTAAATTCTAACCATGCTAAGTTCAGATAATTCATTCATGGCATACCCAATTCATATATCACATAACGGATTCAATTTGACAAAGTTTACTTAATTTAAATCAGGCAAATTCATAACATTTACAAAATTACACATACACCCCTTCAAGTTAGCCAATTAGCTGAATTAGACAAAACAGGATTCAAATTGCAAATCAAGGCGTTCATATATATCATAATTCATTTCATACATGATTTCGTATACATTGGAATTCAAATAGATCGACAAATCAAGCAATTAACAATTTATTACAATTAAGACAATTAATTTCAAATATTCAACTTACACAAAATAAATCACAATAAATCAACCGGACATCCGATTGACGAACGAAAAGTGACGTTGAACTCACCACAACGAGAAGAACATTCTGACCGGATGCCGCCGGAAGGCCACCACTGTAGCTGTCGGAATTTAGCCGGGCCGCCATCGGGCCGCCGCCGAAGGTCGCCGGGAAAATCCCAAAAAATCAGTCCTGAATGAAGTCTTCATGCCCGTTCCGAATCCTCGATCAATTTCTAGAAATTCCAAGTCATTCTCCTCCAATTTCAGATCTAAGAACACGAAAACCCCCAAATCTTCAAAATCCAATTACTTCCAAACCGGTGAACGAAAATGAGATCCGAAAGAGGCATCTGCTTACCCATGACAAGCTCTTCGAAAGCCCCAAGCTATTAGCCGGGAAAAATCCCCTGAGCTAGTCCCGCCGTAGCGCCGCCACTGTGCCGCCGCGATCCGCCGCCAATTGGTCGAATCAGGAGTCACGTGATCAAAGGCTAACAGTTCTCGCCGTTCCGAACAACTTTCATGAAGGGCCCGAGGCCAAAAGATCGATGGAAAAGGCCCCCATTGACCGTTGAAGTTTTTGCCGCCACTCCCATCGCCGGAACCACCACCTACGGCAAAAATTGGATGAAATCGATGCTGGAAATGGACTCAGGGGGTCGGAAAAGGGTAGGAAACACCAACCATGGTCGGAAAAAGCCGTAGGAAGGCGGCGAAACCCGCCGCTACAGTAACGCGCCGCCGCCGCCACCGCGAGCTTCAGGCGGTGCGTGCGGCTCCGTCGCGGCCAGGATAGCCACGCCGCCAATGTCCACAGGTGTGCCGGGAGTCCTTCTAAATGGGTCTGGGGCACGTGCTTCAAGAAGAGGGCTGGAAACCGCCGCGAACGGCTGGCAAAGTGGCGGCTCCGCCACCCTTCACCTGCTCGATTAAAATCCAGCGATAACGCCGCTATCGATCGCCGGTTGGTCAAGATCTTGGTATGGTTGTTACCGCGTCATCGAGCTCTCCGAAAAGCACTATTGATTTGTCGAATTCCGTCAAGAAACGAGCAAGATAGAGTTGTGTGTGAAATTACACCTTGGGTGTATGTGTGGGTCGTGCATCGCGGGAAAGGTAGGAGAGAGAGAGAGCTGCTGATGCTCTGTCATGTTTAACGAGGATCCGGGTGTTTTATCTCGGGTCTTCGCGCGCAAAACGAACTGTAGAAGGGGCAAACGACGTCAGAATAGGGCAAACTCAGAGTCTACAGACTCGTCTCGATGCCTCAAACGCGTTGAAGGGGTCGAAAAGGTCAAAAACTCGATCGAACAAGAAATGACCGAAAAACCCCTAAAAAGGAAAAATTACAAAGGGGCCCCTGAACTCTAAAAGAGTTCAAAATAGGGTCACGCAAAACACAAAATCACATAATTAAACGCGTAAAAAGGTTTAAACGTGGCGTACCTTATAAATCGGACGAGCGGGATGTTACAGACACTCCCACTGTCTTTTGGACTCATCGACTTGGAGTAGTTTCTAATCTTAACTTATCTGATTGAGGGCTCATTTCATAAACCACTTCTCCTAAATGGTTGAGTCCTATAAGTCATTTAGATTAAGGGAGTTCTTACACATGCATAGTTAAAGTAAGCATACAATAAAAAAAGAGCATATAAAGAAGTGTTGCCTTATGATCGAATCAGTTCGTTTATTATTCAAAGATTGTCTATGATTTATAAAGGAAAAGCACTAAATGGATTACAAGATCGGCTTTTAGGGTACTATTCCTAATACCTACTACTAGAAACTTGGAGGTTACCACCTAGTTTCTCTTCGTTGCAAAGGATCTCATTGAAATCACCTACCACTAACCATAGATTCCGTGGAGTGCTTTAAAGTGATTTCAGTAATCCAATGTCTTGCCTCTTTTCAAATGGTCCAGACGACCATACAGTCAAGTTATACGCCAGCTGGTCGGTGAATTTGGAGTGTCAATCATAAAGTAAAAGTAATATCTAGAATAGCTCGGGAGATCTATCGGAACATCTTTTTGAGCCAACCTACCACTTCTACCAACAACATTCATGCTTAAAATGAACATGTCAAATCTATTTTTGAGCAATCTATCCTTATATTCGACTTTTAGTTTCGGAGAGAAAAAATAAAAGTGGGTCGTAAGTGTGAAGGAGAGATTCCGACTCGTGAATTTCCTGGGCCCGACCATAGCCACAAAAATTTAAAGATAGTAGATTCATGATGATTGGAGGGGTTACGTAGCAACCTCCACTGGACTATGCATACCTTCAATACTCGACAATGAAGCTATGATCTTCCTTAAGGGACGAGAGTCTTCGGTTGCATTAATGGGAGAGAAAACATGACACTTTCTGAAGTTGGGATTAAAAGGTTCGAGTTGTAGGGGGTATCGATCGACATATCTAAGGGAAACTAAGGGAAAGGGGTTTAAAGGAGGGATGTTTTCTTTATTGGAAGGTTTATGAGCATTATGTAACACCCGGACTCTTCGGCCATACAGGTATGACGTCACGAGTGTGTTAAGTGCGCATTTAATTAATTAATATGGAATTATTTGATTTATTTGAATATTTAAATAATTGTAATATGCCTTATGTTTAATTTTTTAAAACA
This sequence comes from Lantana camara, assembly GCA_037501455.1. Taxonomy (NCBI): domain Eukaryota; kingdom Viridiplantae; phylum Streptophyta; class Magnoliopsida; order Lamiales; family Verbenaceae; genus Lantana; species Lantana camara. The sequence goes on along the minus strand of CM074856.1, from coordinate 108,543,701 downwards.
TTTTAAACTGTTTAACTCGTTTTTAATTCATATAACTCCGTTTTCAACTCCGATTTTTGTGACAACTTGTTATGCATGAAATATGTGAATTATAAATGTGTTTATAAACGTGTTTTAGAACTTGTTTAGTTGAGCTTTTGATTGTTTCGGTGAAACGGAGCTTAAAGGGGCTAAAGAGCATTTAACGCACGTTGGGTTCCTGGTGGCATAACATGAGCTTGGGAATTCGGATTCAAATTCCAACACCACCATTGGACTCGTTTTGATGACTTGGGTTAAATGAATAAGCCTTGAATTTTTCTAAGCCAGTTTAAACCTCCTAAATTCGTCCGAACCGAGCCATGCACGCATAACAACCACCTTTTACGGTTTTGACCATAACTTATTCAATTCTTGACCAATTATCTAATTCTTAGGCCCACATGACCAAAACTTAACCCTCTTTATCTCCCTTACATTCATTTTTGAACCACACAAGAATAGAAGGGAAAATCAGCTAAAAAGAAGGAAGAGAGAAGGACCCACCCGCTACTATTCACCCTGGGAGATTTTGATCCCGTATCTCCTTTGATCCTTGTCCAATTCAAGAGGTAAGCATATATTCTTTTTCTCCACCCTTTTGTAGTTCTTTTAAGCCATGATTTGCAAGTTTTCATTAAGATTTGAGCATACTACGAATTATATGATGAATAGTAAGGGTTTGGGTGATTTTGATGAATTCTTGTGATTCTTTGCTCCATTTCTTGATTCTTGAAGTGTTATATGACCCTTAATGCTTGAATATTATGGACCCAACTTATCTGAATGTGTTGGCTTTGGTTTGGTTGAGTTTTGGATGAGTTTTGCTGTTGTTGCTTTGTTTTTCTTGCTACTACACAGGGGGTCGCGGCCGCGATCGCGTGAAGAGTAATTTTGGTCGTAGCCGCTACCACGTTTTCATTTAGTTTCAAGTTAGAGATCGCAGCCGCTACCATTTAGTGGAGGATTTGGGTCGCAGCCGCTACCATTTTGTGAAGGATTTGGGTCGTAGCCGCTACCTGTTTTTAAGGCAGTTTCGAGACTGCTTTGCGGTTGTGTAGTTTTTCTTGCTTCGTTCATACTTTGCTTGATCTTTTTACCTCTTTTACACCCCTTACGCATTGCTAACTTGTTGTATAATATGTTATGACTTGTTTTATGAATTTATTATGTGATTTCGTTGATTTTATAGGAGTTATGACTTCATATGAATTTAAATGACTAAAATGCTTCCTTGCTTACATACATGCGTCTTGATTTCATTTATTTGCCTCGTATGATATGTCCTTGCCTCCTTTATGACATATATGAAATTTATGAATTTATTTGACGTGAAATGTGCAAGATATGAACTCATATGTGTTAAATGCCACCTTGTAGCATTTCATTCGCATCACTTACATCCATATGCATATACCGAGCGTATATATGGTTCATTTTGAGTCTAATATATCTTTTGATGTTTGTCTTGTTCAGATGAGTATCCCGTTGGTGATGAGGTCGCTCCATAGGCGTCGGTTTGTTCTCTTTTGCCCGGTTCGTCGGTATATGGTGAGGTTAGGTTATAGTTAAACCCTAATGAAATGTGCCCGAAATATATGTGTGTTAATATAAGCCTTATATATACATAATTATGTGTGATAAGTACGTGTGGGATATGTATTTGTGTGGATAAGACCTATGTATTGAATATAAAATACTATGTATGAGCATGTGAGCTTATTTTCGGTTTTGCCTTATGTATAAGTAATATGTGCGAGCTATGAATATGCATGATATGATCTATGTTATAGAATATGATATGCAAGATATGATAAGTATGAATATGAATATGAATATGTTAGAATATGTATATGCTAAGATATGAAGATGTTAGAAGTATGAGTATGTTAGAATTATGGTTATGTTATAAATATGATATGACTATATTATGAATATGAATATGATACGGATATGAATACAAATATAGATATGGATATGAAATGCCTTTGGATACGGTAAGACTCTGACTCTGATTCGGAATATGTTTGGGGCTCGGTAATTATGAGTAAGGGAGACTCATGACGTTGGGCATTACTCCTATGCATAATTATCGTGATGTGGGATAGGGAATTCGGGACGGACACTACCCCTATGCACATTTCCCCTTTTGTGTGAAAGTTTGCTCATGTTTGATTTTGTTGCGTTAGTTGTTAAAAAATTGTTCGTGAAACGGGAGTGGATTCTCAATTATTAAAATTTGATTGTTTTGGGCTTCGGCCTAACTCTTTTACTCCCTATATTTAGTATCACGTGAGAAAATGTTTTAGAATACAAAAACCACGGCCCGGTTCATGAACTCCCATCTATGATATGTGTTATGCTCTGTATATGTATGTACTCGTGCATGTGTAGCCCCTCACTCAATCAGTGTGACTGACCCCTCCCTCTTTATGTTTTTAGTTTGCAGGTACCAGTCTGTTGTTCCGAGCTAGGCGACTTATGGTCTTTTGGAGTCTTCTAGCTTTGTTCGAGTCTGCATCTCATGTTTTAGCTTTGTTCTGCATTGTGTACTTTGAACACTTGATTTTGAAACTTGTATTAACTAGTTTTGGCTCGACATGACAATTGTGTATATATTTTCTTCAAAGTGGTATGTAACTTTGATCATAAGCTTTGTTTAAGTTTGTTTACTACTTCCGCTCTAGTATGTTTGTTTTATGCGCGCTTTGTTTGAGGATCAAGACCGCCTAGCTTAGGTGTGGCTTTTATTTGTCACCCGTTCGCTATTGCTTGGTACGTGTACGGACTCTCCATTTCGTTACACGTGTCGGGCTCTAGTGCTGGGGATATAGTGCCCACCGCTTGGGGTGCTACATCTAAAGTGGTATCAGAGCTCTAGGTTGCAAAACCAGAGTTCTAGTGTCGTGTTTGTCTTTATAGGTCGTTCGGCTTAGGAATATGTGTGTTTGTTTACATTCACTTTCACTCTAACGTGATTTATGTGCTCTTAATTGTATTAATTGTTCACATGAACATGAACTAAACCCACACGCATCGATATTTCCTTGAGTTTATGCTTCTTCAGGATGTCTCCAAGAAGAAGAGATCACGATAATGCTCCTCCGCCACCGCCACCAACTGCAGAGGGTATTATACAAGCCCTCCTCGACTATCTTCAATGAAATCCACTATAACCCATTCCTCAGGGAGAAGGACAAAGAAGAGTTGCCACTTCAGTTTATAAGGAATTCCGAGAGAACAACCCTCCAAAGTGGCTTGGAGGTAACGACATTGAGGCAGAAGAATGGTTAACCGAGAATATGGGGATTTGGGAGATTTGCCCCGCTACTTCACAAGAGAAGGCCGTATGCACCACCTGCTTTATACAAGGCTAAGCTTCCAATTGGTTGAAGGGAATGCGGGCCCGTTTGGAGAGAAATGGAGAAGAGTTTGATTGGGAAAATTTTGTGAGGGAATTTCGTGACAAGTACATCCTTCCTAGTTCTCGGGAGAGAAGATTGTAAGAATTTTTGGACCTCAAACAAGGGGACCGGACCGTTGAAGATTACATACTTGAGTTTGAGAGGCTTGTTCTTTATGCCTCTCACAATACGGATGAAGATGCTTTGAAGACCCGAAATTTCGTGCACGGTGTTAATAGAAGATATCCAGTGGGCCTTGCAAGCTTCTACGGTGGATACATGGGCTAAGGCTACAAAGAAAGCTATTAAGGTTGAGGCCCAAATGCAACGATTGGAGCCCCAAACTTTCCACCCAGGGCAAGAGTTCGAATCAAGTTCAAGTTTAGGAAAGAGACCCGTATTTCAAGATGAGCTTCAAATCTTCGACCCCAAAGAGCTCATCGATGCTATCAAGAAGCCCCGACTTTCGATTTCGGATCCGATAACCGCTCTACCGACACCTATTCGATGCTCCTATTACAAGAGACCGAATCACACGGAAGAGACCTATAGGAAGAATTTGAGAGCCTACTTTGAATGTGGAGAGATGGGACATAAGATGAGATTTTCCCCTACAAATTCGAATCCAACGCCCTTAAATATAATGGCTCTAAGATCCCCGGAACAAGCTCAAGTTAATGCAATGGAGATCGATGATAAAGTGAATGCCGAGGTTGGTGTCGAGGATAATGCCATTGTCGTGGTGCAAGGTACTATAAACATTCATGGCATCCCATCTCATGCATTGTTTGATTTTGGGAGTAACCCACTTCTCTATTGTTGCCTACTTATCTCTTTTGTGCGTGTGCCCATAATTTGCATGTGGTACTCTTTCCTTCTTATTACTTGCGCTTGTGATTGTTGTTGCTTCGTTGCCTCAAGAGACAGCTTTGAGCCATGTGCCCTAGTCTACGGTAAGTCGAGGGTCATGTTTCTACCGAGTTTCCAAGGCGGATCAACAACCATGAGAAAGTGCCAGTGGTGGAAGTCCGTTTACTATGCTATTCTTGTATCTTCGAGCTCTTGAGTTAGCTTGAAATAAATCAACGGTGGGTGATGATGTAATATCCCGACTGATCGGACTTTCAGGCAATCTATTACGTACGCGATTTAATTATTTATTTACGTGATTATGTGATATTTAATTGCTAACGTGGAATAATTAAAGTTATTTGAACTTAATTACTTTAATATGAATTTGATTGTTTTGAGCATTTAACTTTCTTGCTTCGTAATTTTGCTCGTTTTGGATCCGAATTTAATCCTGATTTTTGTGGATTCTTGATATATGTTAGTTATGTTAGTTTTGGACTCATATATATGCTCGTTTTGTGTTTTGGAACTTGTTTGGGTTACCTTTTTGGTTCGTTTTGGAGACGAGACCTAAAGGAGGCTAAATAGCATTTAGCTCACCTTGGGTTCCGGGCGTCATATCTTGAGCTCGGGAATTCAGATTCGAATTCCGTCACCACCGTTGGACTATTTTCGACGACTCAGGTTCAATGGAACAAGCCTCACATTTTTATGAGTTCATTTAAACCTCCGAAATTCGACCGGAACAAGCACCTTGCACCTAAGAGATATCTTTTGACCTAACCTTGAGTTGTGGGTCCCTCTTAAACTCAACTAAACCTTAACCATAACTCCCAACGTTGAGTTAACTGTAACATCCCGCTCGTCCGGCTATTCCAGGTACGCCTTCACGAGAGAGCTAGGTGCGCTTTTAATTATTTAATTACGTGCATTGTATGTTTATTATATTCCTTATGTGATTTATTTGAATTACGTGACTTTTAATTAAACCGTATGTGACTTATTTGCTCATATTTGCGTCTTTGCTTCGTTTTTGCTCCGTTTTTGTTTCTGATTTTTGTGACTACGTGCCTTGCATGAATTACGTGTTATATGAACTTTCTTACGTCCTCGTTACTTGTTTTTGAGTTTGTTTGATACGGTTTTGGAACCGTTTTATGTGTTAGGGACATAAGGGCCTAACGAGCTTTAGCGCACCTTGTGTTCCGGGAGGCATAACTTGAGCTCGGGAATTCGGATTCGAATTCCGGAAGATGCGTCGGACTCATAACGAAGAAAGAAAGCCAAGGAATCAAGATTCATATTTTTCTAAGCCCATTTGATTCCCCGTTTTTTGACCGGAACGAGCACCTTACGCCAATAGCTACCTTTGTTGATTAGTCTTGCCTTGTGGGCCCATCCTAACCCTAACCAAAGCTAAACTATGACTAAACCACATGAGTTAAACCCTCTCTCTCCCCCTTATCAGCTGATTTCGAAACACCCTCCCCCCATAAGAGATATTTGCCCCATTTTGTGAAGAAAGAAATGAAGAAGAAAGAAGAGAAGGGTTCCTATTCATTTGCTCCAAGAATTCAACTTAAGCTTCATCAATTTCTTCTTCAATTAAGAGGTCAACTTGTTATTGTGATCTCCTTGCCTTTGTGGTCATTTTAATTCCAACTTTACATGATTTCATCCATATTTGCTCATTATATGATTTATAGCATGAATAGTGAGGTTTGAGCAATTTCTTGATTCTTGCATGTTTTTTGATGAATTCTTTTGATTCCAAGCATGCTATATGACTCTTTGACAACCTATTTGATTTATATGAACTTGGTTTGAGTTTTTGTGAAGGATTCATGAGTGTATCATTTAGGGTTTTGCATGATATTTGAGGAATAAGAATATGATGACCCATCTCTTTATTTCCCTTCACTTTAGCTTCGTTTTGGCATGTTCTAGGGCATGAATCTTCAGCTAATTGTTGCATATATCTTGTTTAATGTGTTGGCATGAGTTTAGATTGAGTTCTTGGTGTTTTAGGGGCCAAAATCTCCAAATTTTTGGGCTAGAGCAAACCCACGGCCGTGGATTTTTGCACTAAAACAAATCCAGGGCCGTGGATTTGATGGCAGATTTGGGAAAATTTCTGGGCCGTGGATCCCCTCTTTGTTAAAAATCCACGGCCCTGGATCTGGGTGCAGAAACTTTTTAGCCCCGAACTTTTTTTCTTGCTTGTTTTATTCGATTCCCTCCCCGGTTCTTGACCCTAATGAACTATGTACTTGTTTATATGTATAATGTGTTATGCTATAACTTGTCATTGCTTGATTTTAACATGTTTCATGCTTTCATAATGTGTTATGTGCTTTGTGTTTAGTTCATGGATTCGTTTGACGTGAAATGTGCTTTATGTGATCTAAGTGTTTCCTTACTTGCACGTGTGACTTCCTACCTTGTTTGCTTGCCTTACTTGTAATTCCTTTGCTCTTATATGAGATGTATGCACTCTTACCTTGGTAATTGACATGTTATATGGATTATATGAAGTTCTTGAACTTGTTAACGTGGATTATGTGAGCTATGTTTCGATATGATTCATTATGGATTAAGGTGACCTAAGTGTTAACTTTATCTCATTTCTTGTGCATCATTTGCATTCATATGTATATGTCGAGCGTCTAATTGTTTCATGCTAAGTCTAAGCTTGTCTTTGCCCTTTGTTTTGTTCTTAGGTTTGTCTCGAGGTTGAAGAGGTGGTTCCTTTTTTTCGGATGGTTGGTAAGGTGGGGTTTTCTTTCCTTTTAGCTATGATGACCTACAACCCTAAATGTGTTTTAAGCCCGCATGCGAATTATACGTATATATGTATATAGATATGTGCATGATATGTATTTTGTGGGAATCGGTCCCTTTTGTTACAAGACGTTTGAAAACTGCTTTTATGTATAGGTAAGCTATATTTTCGTTTGTTTGTTTTGAAAATGGGTTAGTGTGTGCGTGTTATGTTTTGGAGGGATAAGCTTTGTGATAAGTGTAAGTGTAAGTTTGGGCCCCAGAGTTGTGTGGTTCGGGAGACCCGGGACGACCATTGGGGTCGCCGGTTGTAACCCCAGGACACTTCTCCACTTTATAGGATCAACCCGAAACCCACTCGGAGGGAGGTGGGGGACGGAGTCCTTGGGCGTGAGTGTCATGAAACTCACTGCCCTGACGTATAAAGCGCGCTGACTATAAGGTAAGTGCGGGGGTAGAGAGCGGCCGCTCTCTTCCCCAACCGGAGAAAGGTTAGATTGGTTTATGCTTTTTGCTTTGTCTTTGCTTTGTTTTGCTATGGAGTAAGTGGGTTGGGACTCGAACTCACCGAGTCATTTAGTTTAAGTCTTCATTTCCGTTATGGGTTGGGAATCGGGATTGAACTTATAATTTCTAAAACTAGGTGATTTTGGCCTTAGGCCCTAAACCTTTCTTCCTATATGTAGTATCATGGGTTTAAATGATTTGGAATGCAAAAACCAACCCCAGTTCATGAACACTCTTCGATTTGATTATGCTATGCTCTACTTATATGTATGTGTGCTTGTGGTAGCCCCCTCACCAGTCTTTAGGACTGACCCCTCTTCGTTGTTTGTTTTTCCCCCTTTTGTCTGGAGTTTGCAGGTACCCGGTTGGGGGAGTCGAGCTAGGCGGCGATCTTTTATTTTGGGGAGTCGTTCGAGTTGTTGAGTCTTTAGCTTAGCCCTTGCATTTGCATATTTACTTTCCTGCTTTGGTACTATGTATGAATACGTATAAGTTAAGCTTTGTATTCCGAATTTGAGCTTAAGTATGTTTTATTTGGCCCGCGGTGGGCAAGGCATGTAATAGTTGGCTTTCCTGCTTTTAGATGGATGCATGTATTTTGTTACGTTATGAAATCCTGTTGCTTCCACTTTTGCTTTTGATTTTCTTGCGCACTCTGTTCAGGGTCTAGACCGCCTAGCCTAGGGGCGAGTTTTGTGTGTCACCCGTTCGCCATGGTTCAATGCGTGAGCGGAGTCCCCATTTCGTTTCACGTGTTAGGCTATGGTGTGGGGGATGTGGCGCCCTTCGCTCCGGGGTGTTACATTATCTCTCTCCCTTACCCCATATTCTATGAAAACCAAACCAAACCCCTTCCCCAAACCATACAAGCTCAGCTCCAAGAGAAAGAGAGAAGGAAGAAACCCCTTTTGGCCATTTTTGTGACTTTGAGCTCAAATCACTTCCAAATCTTCCCAAATTTGAAAGGTAAGTTCATAATGTTAATCTTCACTCTCCCCTCTTTCTTTTATGTGCTTTTGAGTTGAATTCCATGGTGGATTGATGAGATATAGCTAGCATGATGAATAGTGAAAGTTGGGTGAATTTGTTGATTCTTGCCTCTATACTTGAATTTCTTGAGTCTTGGTGATTATATGTTGCTCCTAAGACATAATTCTAAGTATTTATTGCATGTTCTTTCATGGTAGTTGAGATTTGGTTGAATCACTATTAATGAACTCTTGAGATATTTGATGATATAGCTTGATGTATTCCTTTCCTTTCTTGCCTTGTTTTCTTGCATTTTTGGGGCTGAGCTTGTTGCTAATTGTTATGGCTTGATTATATGTTGAATTGGTGTTATTTTCATGCATGTTTTATGTGCTTTTGATGGCCTATGAGACTCCCTAAGGCTTGAAACCGAATTGCCCTGTTTTGTTCTTCAAAAAACGGACTGCTGCGCCAAAAAATTTTCAAGGCCGAAGTCATGACACAGCCATGTCATGAAACAAGAGAAAATGGACACGGCCGTGTTGAGGGTTCGACTTGTGCCTCCTGAATTTAATTAAATCGGACATGGACTCGTCCATTCCCTTTGCATTTTGGACACGGCCGTATCCATCATGGTGGCGCCCGGGGAGGTTTCTTTCGCCAGTTTGTTGCTTTTCGTTGGCCTTTCTTGGCTCGTTTATGACTTGTATGTTTGATTAACTTGTTATATTATGTGTTAAGCTTTATGTTGCAAATGTATGGCTTGTTCTATGCCCTCGTTTATGAGATATGATCTTAGATGCATTGTATGCTCTTAAATGACCTAAGCGTAGATTCATTTCATATCATTTGCATCATAAACATACATCCGCATTTACCGAGCGTCAATATGGTCCATATTGAGTCTAAGAGTGTCTCTTTTTGTTTCCTTTGTTCAGAGGACCTTCCCGTTGTGGACGAGCTTGCTGCTTAGGTGTCTGGTTTTCACTTTTATCACCACTACACGCGTTGATAAGGTGAGGTTTTTATTATTTTAGTTAAAAGACCTATAACCCTACTTGATTTGAAGCCTCGCATGCGATTATGTATAATATATGTTAAATAAGTGTATGATACTTATGTTGAGGGCTTGTCCCGCTTGTTATATGATTTTGGAAACGTTTTGTATAAGTATATAAACTATTTTGCTTTTGTTTGGAAAACTTTAGCATTATGCAAGTGTGTGTGAGTAAGCAAGATATGGCTTCGAAAGATAAGCTTTGTGGTATGTGTGTGATTTTTGTGATAAGTTTTGGGCCCCGGAGTGTGGTATGGCAATCTCGGGACGGCCGAGGGATCGCCGAGTTCTTCCATCAACACCTCTATTTGAGAGTCTCATCCAACCTTGGGAGGATCGAGGAAGGGTGTTTCTCTTGAGCCGGCGGAGTTAACCTTCGAAGGTTTCAAGTTCGTGACTAAACCTTGTCTCGTATGTGTATATGGATAGTTAGGGCCGTCAACCCTTCTATCACTCGGTGTTGGGGATGGATTATGATTTTGTTTTGCTTTAATATGCCCTTTGTGTATGGAAGTGAGAAGTGTGACTCGTACTCGCCGAGTTGGTTAAGTTTGTATGATCTAGGAAACGAGAGTGGGCTTCAAATGTCTTAAAACTTGATATTTGGCCTTTGGCCTTAACTTTTCTCATTTAAACCTATGTATATCTATATCACAGGAATTTCTTTGGCTTGCAAAACCCACTCTCTATTCAAGGATCTTTTCGATTTGATTAATTGCTTTGCTCTATATATATGTATATCGGGTGTGTGAGTTAGCCCCCCTCACTAGTCATTAGGACTAACCCTCACTGTTGTTTTCCCCTTTTTCCTTTCTTTTGAGTTTTCAGGTACTTCCTAGTCAAGCTAGGCGGCAAGTGTCGGTTGGGTTTACTTGTGGTGTAGCTTGAGTCCTCATGCATCGTAGTGGTTTACATTTCCTTTGCTTATATACTTTTGGATTTTGTATTATGATTACTTATGCTATTTTGTCCTCGATGGGCATTGTATAGCATGTATATGATCTAGTATGGTTAGCTTGATTACTTGACCCACCTTTTTGGATATGTAGATATGTGATCTTGGGAATTATGTTTGATATGTGATTTGCTTCCGCTACTCTGATTTTAATTTGCGTAATTTGAGGGTCTAGGCCGCCTAGCGAGGTGTGTGTTCTGTGTGTCTCCTGTTCGCTATGGTTTGATACGGGTGTGAACTCTCTATTTCGTTACTCGTGTTAGACCTTAGTGCTGGGGATATGGCACCCTTCGGTCCGGGGTATTACAGATGAATCTCAATTAGACCCTCTCATCGTGCGAGACAAATCGAGCCCCTCCTAGCCGGAACCAAGTTTGTGAAGGAGCCCCTCCATCAACACTTAAAGAAATTAAACCCCTTGTGCTAGAAGACCTTTTTGGGCTAATCCTTATCGAGATGTCATGAACCTCGGACAAGGGATGAATATGGAAAGTCGCTCTTGCTAGAAACTCGAGCGGAGAGGACCTGAGGACAGGTCCTTTTTAAGGAGGGAGAGTTTGTAACACCCCGACTCTTGGGCCGTACAGGTATGATGTTATGAGTGTGCTAAGTGTGCATTTAATTAATTAAGTATGGAATTATGTGATTTATTTGAATATTTGAATAATTGTAATATGCCTTATGTTTAAATTTTTTAAACATTTTAAACCGTTTAACTCGTTTTTAATTCATTTAACTCCGTTTTCAACTCTGATTTTTGTGACAACTTGCTATGCATTAAATATGTGAATTATAAATATGTTTATATGCTTGAACGTGTTTTAGAACTTGTTTAGTTGAGCTTTTGATTGTTTTGGGAAACGGAGCTTAAAGGGGCTAAAGAGCATTTAGCGCACCTTGGGTTCCAGGTGGCGTAACTTGAGTACGGGAATTCGGATTCGAATTCCAACACCACCACTGGACTTATTTTGACGATTCGGGTTCAATGGAACAAGCCTTGCATTTTTCTAAGCTAGTTTAGACCTCTGAAATTTGCCCGAACCGAGCCTCGCGCTCGTGACGACCACCTTTTACAGTTTTGACCATAACTTATTCAATTCTTGACCAAATTATCTCATTCTTGGGCCCACATGACCACAACTTAACCCTCTATCTTTCCCTTACCTCTCATGTTCGAACCACATAAGAAGAGAAAGGGAAATCAGCTGAAAACAAGGAAGAGAGAAGAACCCACCTTCCACTATCCACCCTTGGTGATTTTGAGCTCGTATCTCCTTCGATCCTTCTCCAATTCAAGAGTAAGCATATATTCTTGTTCTTTACTCTTTTTAGTTCTTTTAAGCCATATGTCCTCCCTGCTTTAGTCGAAGTCTTAATTGATCGATTCATAGATTGATGAATTCTTGTGATTCTTTGCTCCATTTCTTGAATCTTGAAGTGTTATATGACCCTTATTGCATGAATATTATGACCCTAACTTACCTTAATGTGTTGGCTTTGGTTTGGTTGAGTTTTCCTGCTGTTGCTTCGTTTTTCTTGCTGCCACATAGGGGATCGCGGCCGCGATCGCGTGAAGAGTAATTTTGGTCGTAGCCACTACCGAAGGTCGCAGCCGCTACCATTTTGTGAAGGATTTGGGTGGCAGCTGCTACCTGTTTTTGGGGCAGTTTCGAGACTGCTTTGCGGTTGTGTAGTTTTTCTTGCTTCGTTCATGCTTTACTTGATCTTTTTCCCTCTTTTACTCCCCTTATGCATTGTTAACTTGTTGTATAATATGTTATGGCTTGTGTTATGAATTTATTACATGATTTCATTGATTTTACGAGTTATGACTTGATATGAATTTAAATGAGTTAAATGCTTCCTTGCTTGCATACATGCATCGTGATTTCATTTGTCAGCCTTGTATGATATGTCCTTGCCTCCTTTATGACATGTATGCATTGTTAACACGTTAAATGATGTGTTATGTTCATTGTATGAAATTTATGAATTTATTTGACATGAAATGTGCAAGATTTGAACTCATATGTGTTAAATGCGACCTTGTAGCATTTCATTCGCATCACTTGCATTCACATGCATATGCTAAGCGTATATATGGTTCATTTTGAGTCTAAGTATGTCTTGTGATGTTTGTCTCGTTCAGAGGAGTATCCCGTTGGTGACGAGGTCGCTCCGTAGGCATCGGTTTGTTCTCTTTTGCCCGGTTCATCGGTGTAAGGTGAGGTTAGCTTATAGTTAAACCCTAATGAAATTTGGCCGAAATGTATGCGTGTGAATATAAACCTTATGTATACGTAAGTATGTGTGATAAGTACGTATGGGATATGTATGTGTGTGGCTAAGACCTATGTTTTGAATATGAAACACTATGTATGAGGATATGTGAGCTTATTTTCGATTTTGCCTTATGTATAAGTAATATGTGTGAGCTATGAATATACATGATATGATCTATGTTATAGAATATGATATGCAAGGTATGGTAAGTATGAATATGAATATGTTAGATTATGAATATGTTAGAATAAGTATATGCTAAGATATGAAGATATTAGGAGTATGAGTATGTTAGAATTTGGTTATGTTATGAATATGATGCGACTATGTTATGAATATGATACGGATGTGAATACGAATATGGATATGCATATGAAATGCCTCTGGATACGGTAAGACTTTGGCTCTAATTTGGAATATGTTTGGGGCTCGGTAATTATGAGTAAAGGAGACTCAAGACGCTGGGCATTACTCCTAGGCATAATTATCGTGATTGGGATAGGCAATCCGGGACGGACACTACCCCTATGCACATTTCCCCTTTTGTGTGAAAGTTTGCTCATGTTTGATTCTGTTATGTTAGTTGTTAAGAAATTGTTCGTGAAACGGGGAGTGGATTCTCAATTATTGGAATTTGGTTGTTTTGGCCTTCGGCCTGACTCTTTTACTCCCTATATTTAGTATCAGGTGAGAAAATATTTTAGAATGCAAAAGCCACACCCCGGTTCATGAACTCCCCTCTATGATATGTGTTATGCTCTGTATATGTATGTACACATGCGTGTGTAGCCCCTCACTCAGTCAGTGTGACTGACCCCTCCTTCTTTATGTTTTTAGTTTAAAGGTAGTTTGTTGTTCCGAGCTAGGAGGCTTGTGGTATTTTGGAGTCTTCTAGCTTTGTTCGAGTCTGCATCTCATGTTTTAGCTTTGTTCTGTATTTTGTACTTCGAACACTTGATTTTGAAACTTGTATTAGCTAGTTTTGGCTTGACGTGACAATTGTGTATATATTTTGTTCCAAGTGGTATGTAACTTTGATCATAAGCTTTGTTTAAGTTTGTTTACTACTTCCGTTATAGTATGTTTGTTTTATACGCATTCTGTTTGAGGGTCTAGACCGTCAAGCTTAGGTGTGGCTTTTGTTTGTCACTTGTTCGCTAGTGCTTGGTGCATGTATGGACTCTCTATTTCGTTACACGTGTCAGGCTCTAGTGCGGGGGATGTAGCGCCCACCGCTTGGGATGCTACAATTACTATTGGTTTTAGGTCGTGATAACAGTTCATTATTGTCTACGATGAGGTTAGGTTTTTCAGATGGATGCACGGTGATTTGCATCAAATTGGGATTAGGGTATGGATCATGGGTTATGGTATCATTGTGGGCTAAGATTTCAAATGATGTTGGTATATGATCTGGGAGCTGTATTTCATGGGCTGCATATGTGGGAGTTTGGGTAAGGTTTTTGTTGGGCAAGACTTGTTAGGAATAATGCCCTAAATGTCGATATTGTAATCCGTTTAGCGCATTCCTTTTGTAAATCAGGGATAATCTTTGAATAATAAATGAACTGGTTTGATCATAAAACAACACTTCTTTATATGCTCTTGTTTGATTGTACAGTTACTTTAACCACGCATGTATAAGAACTCCACTAATCTATTTTAGCTTATAAGACTCAATCACTTAGGTGGAGTGGTTCTTGTAACGAGCCCTAAATCATACAAGCTAAGATTATATTTCGCTCCAAGTCGATGAGTCCAAAAGACAATGGACGTGTCAAATTGACTCGCTTGAGAGTTGCTCGTTGATAAGTCTAGATTTTCATGTTTTTATAGATGATATTAATAGGACTTATATTATATTTTCTAACTCTTTAGTGTTGAAAATGGTAGCTTAATGAATCAATTGGTTCAATTGTAGGAAAGAGGAGGAAATGCACCTAAAGACTCAAAGAAGTGCAGAATTCGAGTATTTGCGTGAATAAGTTTAGGAAGCTAATCAAGAGGCGAAATCTGAAGAATCCCCTGTACTTTTGGGTATCTACTCAAGGAAATTGAAGTATCTACTCAGAAGAAGGAGCGTGCAGAAAATTCCCTAAATTCCCTGTACTTTTGAGTACCTGCGCAAAGAATTTTGAGTACCTACTCAACTGACGGTTTTCAGCTAAAGTGGAAGTTACTTGAGCGGTTTTTAGGAGGATATGCACGTTTTTAGAGGGCCAAGACTCAGATTTTCAGATCATTCATCACTTTTTATGCATATTCTTAGTTTTAGTTCTCTATTTTTTAGAATATCAACTTGGAAGAATCATTGGAGCAAGAATTGGAGGAAGAAAGAAGACTAATCCGGAAGCGCATCGCGTCTACGAGTTTTTCTTATCCACTTCTCTCTTTTTATCTTTTGTAAAGATGAATTCTATGATGTTGATGGATCTTAGCATGTTTATGTTGGGATTAATACCCTGAAAATCCAATTATATTGTAAATATTTTGGATTAATAAAACTGAAATTATAGCAAGTTACGAGAATTTTACAAATTTAATAATTAATGACGTGTGATGGTGTTTTTATATGAAATGTGTTTCATAGGAAAAGACTTTAAATACCAAGAATTACGTGTCATTAAAGTTCTAGTCAGTATGATAAGAAGATGTTCTTATCAAGACTATAATGTGTTATATAAGATGATTAGTCTTTTGTCATAGGGAAATGGAGTTTCCAATTATAACACATTGATGACTTTCAATGAGATTGGAAACATCGAACTGGACCACTGAGATTGTTCATTTTATACTGCTATCTAAAATGAATAAAATCTCGGAAGCATTAGACTCTTAATCCTGGTTGTGTTTCTACTTTAGGCATGTAGTGTTAACCACTGTGATGTACTTAGAAGTGAGGTCTCGGTAACGGGTGGCCAAAATACTTTGTACGTTCGGTGATTGCATGAAATGTGCTACAGAGAGATATTGATCAAGGAATCTGTAGCCTTGCTGGAAGGTTAAAAGATATCCCTGAAATAGATTTGCAAAAGTTCGAATTAAATCTTTGGCCAAAGTACTTCATGTGTTCGTCACCGAAGTTGTATGTTGAATGTGTTTCACATACAGGGAATTTGGACTTAAGGCAAATCAAGAAATTTCAGATTGAAAGTGAAAAATAAATGATAGTAGTATTGATTTATTTTTCATGGATATCTGTATAGAGGAGTAAAATGCAAAATTATTCTAGATCGAGAAATTCGTGAATAATTTAATTAATTTTAGAGTTCAACAATATTTATTTAGTGGAATTAAATATTGTTAAATGGTAATCAATTATTGTCATGGGATGATAATAGATTGATCCGTTTGGAGCTAAGATTAATTAGTCCTGCAGGTCCCCCCGCAAGCCCAACGAAGATCGAAGAGAAAATATTAAAACGAGAGAGAGAAATGATTTTTCAAAGTGTTTGAAAATAGCCAAGAAATTTATTTTGAGAAAATAAATTAAATTCCAAAGAGTTGGAAATACCCAAAATTTTATTTTGGAGAAAATAAAATTTTTCAAAAAAACAAAAAGGTTTTTTGCTGACGTGGCAGTGATGACGTGTCATGCCACGTCAGTGCCAAGTGGCGCTGACTGGGCGCCACATGGCACGCTGCGTGGACGGGCAGGATCGAGCCAGGTCAGCGAGAATAGGCGGCCCAGATTGTTGACCGAGCTAGTCAACGGGCCAAGAAAACGGATCAGGGCTCGGGTCTTCGGATAGGGTCGGATCACGGTTTGCCCGACCCGAACACGTGGACGAATAGGGATTTGCCACGTGGAAACCGGCTCAGACCCGTTTGAACCGGCCTGATGACTAAACCGCCCGGTTGGGCCGCCCGGACCGGACACGCGGCACCTCCTCGTGCCAGCGTGTGTCCCACGCTCGCCATGCTCATGCAGAGCCTTCCGGCAGCGCGTGGGGGCGCGTGCCATGCCCAATTGGCGCGTGCCGGGTGGCGTTGGACTCCTTGGAGGCCAAGCTACGCGGAGGTGCATTCTGATTGGCCAACGGAACTTGGGCACTACGTCTAAAAACGAAAAATACCCGCGGCATCCCTTGAAATGAGGTTATAAATAGACCAATGCATAGCTTAATTTCAAGTATCAATTTTGGGGTTTTCTTCAGACATTTACAAAGCCTCTCGGCACTTTCTCTCTCTAATATTAATTAATCCTAATTTTAGGATTAATTAATTACTTAATTAGGTGGTTATATAATGAATATATAATCCACTTAATTATTAGAAAATAGGGATTTTCAGGTTTTAGAAAAAAGGGTTTTTCTAAGAAAATATTTTCTCAAAGTATTTTGCGAAATACTACCGGAGCCCACACTCCAATTTCTTAATCGGGGATATTGCGGGGAAGCTCTGCCGGTTTCACGAGAAAATATCGAGGTGCTGGAAAAGTGTCGTTGATAGCCAATTTTGCAGTACGGTAATACCGTTATGCTGCCTAAATTAATATTTGCATATTGTGATTATATGCTAGATGATTTAAAATTGTGTTATCGATGCCTGTATATATTAGAGTTATGCTTCCCGATTTATTCCGCTGCTTTATTAAAATATTTTAGAAATATTTTGATAACGAGGTTATGGCGAAATTTTTTGAATATTACGCTGTACCGTCACTCTGCTTCGGGCCCGCTGCAACCAACAATTTAGTATGTTTAGTTAAGTTTTCTTTTGGATTGCAATGGATCTTGACTCGTAATTTGATTTTCATTTACCATATTCATGATTCGTGTTGTTTTGATCGTTTAATTTGGGTATTGTTGTGATAATTTACTGGCCATCGATTATTTTGAGAGATAATTAACTGAGTATTGACGAAGAAAGGTTAATTTCGAATGAGAATTAAATGATACATGTTCAATAAATTAAGAAGAGATTAATTGATTCGTTAGTAAGATAGACATATACTTCCTAGCCTTGTATTGACGTAGGAGCAGTAATTGAATACATAATTAGTCAATTGATTACCATATACATATAGGAATCATTAGCTAATTATAGGTTTATATGACTTCGACAGAAGCTTATAGACAATATTGTTCTCTAGTCTTTCAAAACCTAACACGAGGATTGAATTATGGTGAATGAGAGTTAAGCATGAGTTGAGTGAAATTGTAATCCAGTTTAAATCATATTTGTTGGTAAATTCTTTTATTGCATTGTTAATTTAGTGGTCATATTCATACTCACTTAATTGATTGGTTAGAATTCAATTAGAGAAAATTATGTTGGTATTTAGCACGTTAATTTAGTAGTCCCTGTGGATGATGGGTTCCGAATAGGGGGATTAGAATCCGATCACTTTAGAATTTGTTTGAGTGGGGAAACCGCCGAAATTTCACCGGAGAAGATGAGGTTCTACCTGCTAGGAGAAACACACTGAAAAGTCAGAAGGCCAAGCTGGAGGGACCGGGGATGATACCCAGTTTGGCTCTCCGACGCTCAAGTCAGATGATGATCTGAAAGAGGAAATGTAAGCTAAGTATGAATT
The DNA here is from genome assembly GCA_037501455.1 of Lantana camara. Taxonomy (NCBI): domain Eukaryota; kingdom Viridiplantae; phylum Streptophyta; class Magnoliopsida; order Lamiales; family Verbenaceae; genus Lantana; species Lantana camara. The sequence continues at coordinate 108,525,336 of CM074856.1, read as the reverse complement.
GCAGTAATGAAGGTCGCTTACAGTGAAGGGGATGACTCTGTTTATTTATAGTTGAGGGTCAGGGACCCTTTGGTCATTTGCCTTATGTGGTCCTGGCTGAATGTTGCCCTAACACGTGGCACTGTGAGAGAGAAACCTAAGAGGAAAAGTGCTTGGGACTCTGTTTATTTTAGATTGCGGCGCATTTCCGACGAATTTCGCCTGAAATTATTTCTCAGACGATTGGTGGTCTGAAAGTGGTCTGAAAATGAGTGGGAATCTCAGATGAAATTCAGACGAGGAATGGGTCTGAAAGTGCTTGGGATTCTTTTAACAAGACTTTGGCCTTTGGAAATCTGATGAAAATTCTTGGCCTTGGACCTTTTTATTGGCGAGGAAATTCCGACCATATATCGCCGGAAAATTGAACCCTAATTGTTCCCTAAGTTTCAGAAATGCAGCCCGCGTCTCCATCCCTCATTTCATCCCTTTTCCCTCCTTCATTTCAATCTTTCCCTCCCTGAAAACCTAAGCATTTCAACCCTTTTTCGTAAAATCGTTCCTCCAGCATTTCGGCATATCATTATCTTTTTCTTGAATGTGTGTTATGAAGATAATGGGATTCAACGGGTCACATATGTAGAGTATGAATGAGGCTTCAATTTGAAGAAAAGCTTGGTGGGGTTGTGATTTGCAGGTAGTGACTGAAGTTAGCTTTGTCAAGATTCATTCAATTGAGATTTCAGGTGAGATTTTCATACTCATGTAACATATATTTATTTATATTAGCTTAATTTCGTGGCAGTTGCTTCATAGATTGTGCTAGATAACGTATATGAAGTTATGAGAGCAGATCTGTGAAACTTGAAAGCTTGAACCGAGATTTGCTCAATTTGTTCATACGCAGTTAACTTATGTACATTGTATTAGGTATGGATTTGCTTAATTTATTCATAAATTTGGTGTACTCTGTTCCATTTGAAGTTGAAAAAACGTCTGATTTGAAGAGGGCCAAACAATAAGCAAGATTTAAATTAAATTCCAATTTTACTGTGTAAATTATGTGTTACTCTTTTTACAATGTTTGCCAAAAGCCAAATAATTAGTCTTTTATTCGTACCATAAATGTGTTACTACCAATACAGGATCTAAAAGCCCCTTTGTTGTAAGGAGTGGTCCTCCGTCCTCCTCCATTCAAATGGTACATGGTGAGAACTGAAAAGCCATTTCAACCTCCAAACAATTGTTAGCATTTGAACTGTTATGAACAAAACCTGTTTTCTTAAAGATCCCAGCTTTATGATATGTTTGCGTATAACCGAAAGCTATTCCGAGTTTCTGAAAGTGTTTTGTTTAATGTTAATGCGTTTATAGGTCAACTTGAAATTGAATGCTCTCCAAAAAATGACCCCTGAAGTTTATTTGTGTTGATTTCTTCTACTAATTGATTTGTTAGTTCTCCGTTTGTTAGTTCTCCAAATATCTATAGGCACCGATAACTTTCTAGATTTAAATTATGCTATTCTTTCTGTTATTTATTTTTTGATTCTTATCTTGTAAAGGTTTGGATAGCTGCTACGAGGGATATCAATGTGGGAATGAAGAATGCATTGATGTTAGCAATCATCCAAAGGAGTTAAGTCTTTCCCTTCTTTCTCCTGGAACTGCATGGTTTCTTTGATACTAGACTTAAGCATAAGTAGTGCCCATTTTTGAATAATTCCTGATATTTGGTTAGTTCAACAAGAAAGTACATATTTTTGCAGAAACTATTAACATTAAATTCATTTTGAAGGTCTGAAAGCTATTTTTGTTTTATATATACAGTGAGAAGTTGCATATCCTTAGTCACTTTTCATTAGCTTTAGCAAATCAAGTAGGAATTCTTTGATTCTATGTGTACTTGCATTCGCGATAGGGTATATATAAAAAAATTCAGTGGACTCAATTGACCCCAAAGTTTTAGTTATTTGTGGCATCGCCCTTGCTTGTAAACTGATTTTATACCAATTTTAGATAAAAATAAGTTAGAATTTAGAAGTTATTAAAGATTTTCTATTGAATATTGCATTTACATATATATCTCAGGCCTAAATCAGTTGCATGCATTTGAGATGCTACTCCCAACATTATATGCTGCAACAAACATGTAATGTTGTTCTGGTGTTCGGTTGTTTTATCTTTTTTTTAAGCTATATACTAAGATGAATTATGATGGACGGATATAAGATACAATTTAGATATGAGATGCAATTTATTTTTGAAATTTTCATATGATATATATTAGACACAAATCAGATTTGATAAGAAAATAACTTTAAAACCATCCGTACGTACATCACAGATTCAGACACTGACGCACTATTTTGAGGGACCAATGATTATAAGAAATGTCACAAGATTGTACATAATGTGCTGGAAATGCTCCCAATGTTGATGTCTAACTCCAATGCTTTGAGTGTTGCTTTCCATTTAATCTGATAAAATATAATGAAACATATATAACAGTCTATGCATTATTAAAAAGGGATAAAAAAAGGTACAACCAGCCTATATGTTTGGTATCTAACCGTGTACATGCTGATTCAGTTCATTGTATGCTCATGACCCCATTTCTTGCATAACTAATTTTGCAAAAGAATAATATGCATATACAATTGTTGTTGAATTTCCAGGAAAGTGATTACTGAATACTCAGAGCAAATGATGAAACTAGGTGGGGCTTTGGTAAAAGTTATGTCGCTGAACGTTAGACTAGACTAGGATTTCCTGCAAAACGCATTTGGGAAAGACGATACTGGGGCGTGTTTAAGAGTGAATTACTATACTTAGTTAAGTTGGAGCTGTTGTAATTTCTAAGAAAGCCTCGAAAGATACAAGAACCGAACCCGTAAGTTCATTCCTTTCAATAAATTTTATTTTATTTTTTTTATTGTACAATTGTAAGGTACTTGTTTTCAGTTTAGATGGTGGTTTGACAGGTGAGGTTGATACGTGATATTATGAGAACCATATAAACTCAAATGTATTTTAAATTTTGACACCTTGTATGTAGTGACTTGAAATGTAAATTCCGAAGTCATACACACTCTTTTCTTGAAACTGTTTTAGTGGCATATACCCATCATGCTAAGGTTCATCTATGTTAGATTTCGCGTTCATTCGAGTCCGTTTGATACCCGAAAAAAATTCCGAACAAAACTGCTTTCCCCTGTTTTACCCTGTTTTCTGGACTGAATTTACGGACGGAGCAAATGGGGTAAACCTTTGAATTTTACAAAACGGTTTTACCGAGAAGTAAATGTATGTGTTGGGAGTATACCTATAAAATTTCATAATTTTCTGAATTCGTTTGATATGGTAAACAAACATGTCTTTGAAACATGTCGCTGCAACGGAGTTGCTGTGTTGTCACGACTTTACTCCGAAATCTGTAATCGTGCAGAAATCTCTAGGAATTGAGGCCAATTCCATTTGAAATATAAGGTTGTCTACTTTACTAGGAATTTTACAGCTCGTTAAAATACATTCCGAGCAATAAGTTATGTCGAAGTTTCTACAATGTGGGCATGTGTAGAGTTTCTGCGTGAATTTGTTTGTGTGAATTCATGCTGACTGAAAGTAGTCCTTTTCCTCTTGTACTGTTTTGCAGGATCCTATTGTCAAGCTTATGTTGGATTGAACTTTGTTATTGCTTGGATTTGGAGCTGCATCACACTAACGTGAGTACACGTATGCTGAACTTTAATGAAATATACACATATTTGCATACTTTCCTGTTGTGTTTATTATAAGTGTTGTTGCATATGCATTCAGTTTTTCAAGAAATATAGTTCCCCTTTGCATCAACATTAAAGCCATAAGCAAATAAAACCATTTCATCCAATGCTCAGAAACCATGCTCCAGGGGGTGTAAGTGTAATAATCAAGATGTAAGGGAGGTTTCTCTAACAAGCCTGTAAACCTGCTTTCATCCTCAAAAACATAGTAGCCCAGTATTTGTCTGCACCATGCTTGTAAACCTTGCAACCCAAACGAATATAGTTTTCCTAAAGCCTCAGTATTTGTCTGACAAAGCCCAAACAAATATAGTTGTCAATTTTATGCAGGCAAGTGCATACTACATGTGTGAAATAGCTCTGGCAATTAGGACAATTGCTCACTGTTTGCTCTGTGATGCACAAGTTGTTAACCATTTTACTTTCTTGCAAGAAACTATGATTTATATCTGGTGCACTTTATGTTAAAAATGTAAATTTCTGATCAATCATGTTAGTTTTTTTATTTTTCCTTTTCTGCTGAAACATAGTTGAGGAGATGTAGCAAAGCAAAAGATGACAATCAGTGACTTAAATTATGATGTTCAGAATTATTGTGCAGGATCTAATTTCCAAGCTTAATGTTGGATTGAAGTTTGTTTTTTGTTTGATTTGGAGCTGCATCAGAATAAGGTCAGTAAACATATGCTGCAATGTAACGAAATCTCCTGATACTTGCATACTTGCTTATTATGTTTATTAACGAAAAGAGAAGTTGGACATACTTGTTGGATTGTATAAAAACTAATCTGAATTTATAGTGTTATAAATCTGACAGTTTTATTCTATAAATTAGCCACTTAAGCCACTTAACCCAATTAGCTTTATAGATTCATAGAATGAAAGCAAATTTATAGAAATATGATAGTTTTATTCTATAGATCAGATTAAAAACATTGTTGCCACCAATTACAGTTTTATAAGAATTTACAATCGTATAAAAGCTAATTTGTAGATTAAAAACAAAATTACCACCGCTCAACTCATAAAGATTCTTGATTAGTTCATTTCCACAACACAGCAGTTAGATAACATTATTATAAAACTATAAGTTACATAACATTATTATAAAACTATCAGATTTCTGAATTCGTAGTTTTGTAAATCTAACAGGTTTATTCTATAAATCTGATAGTTTTATCTGATTTATAAATTAGCCTTTACACCATTGGAAATCAAGCTAATGTATAAAACTGTCACATATTTTTCTGAATTAGGGAAATCATGTAATTGGCTGAATGTCAAAGATGCATATCTAAGAAAGTATTTGTGAATAATTGTTTTCTTTAGCTGACATGTAAACCTTATCTTGTCCTCCCACATCCCAGACTATGAAAACTTTGGTAGATTTATTTATAAATAATTACATCTACACCCCCTCGAAGGAAAAAATCATCAATAAGATGGATAATATTCTAAAATTAACTATTGTCCTTTGTCATGTAGATGGATAATATTCCTTCACATAGGAGATGGATGTATAATAGGACTTACCCTACTCGTGGCGGCCTAAAACTAGAATTTGTAGAAGGGGTTGAATCTTTTATAAAATATGCGAAGGGGTTAGAACCATTTAGAACAGAAGGTGTTGTTCGATGTCCATGTGTTAAATGCTTAAGGAAATGGGACTTGTTAACACCTGCTACTGTTACACGACATTTGTATTCAAATGGGTTCAAGCCAAATTATTGGTATTAGACCGATCATGGGGATGTAGCTCCTAGTGAAGAGACTACACCAAATTTCAGTCATGTGGTCCCGAGTACGAGTCATCAAGGACATGCAAATCCTTTAAATAGGTATGTTGAAATGTGCATTGATGCGGGTAGACAAGATATGCCAACTGGTCAAAATCAAGAACCAAATAGGGGTTCCAATGTTCGGGGGGAGCCAGAAAATTATCATGAGTTGCCTAATGTAGAAACTCAAAAGTTTTTTGATCTTTTGAGGGACTTTAACAAACCGGTGTGGTCTGGCTGAGATATACACTCACCATTGTCTGTTTCTTCAAGATTAATGAGTATCCAATATGATTACAATGTGCCACACGATGCTATGGAAGAGCTTATACAGTTGATTTCAGAATTACTGCCACCCGACAATAGTGTTCCTAATAATTTTTATGAAACACAAAAGTTGGTGAAGAAGCTTGGGACAAAAGTTGGTGAAGAAGCTTGGGTTGGTTAGTATAAGAACTGACTGTTGTGTCAATGGTTGCATGTTGTATTACAAAGAGGATGAGAACCTTATGGAGTGTAAGTTTTGTGGTGCCCCAAGATATGAAACATGTGAAGACAGAGGGAGCAAAGGTAGAAGAAAACAAGTTCCTGTCTGTAACACCCCGACTCACAGTCGGTACAGGTAGATTATGTGATTTAATATTATTTGCGTTTTAGATTGTTTGTATAGGATTATTTTGAATTATTTGAACTTATATGAATTATGTGATTGAATGTTGCATGAGATTTAATCGTTTTAATTGAGTTGGCCTTATTTGAACCGGTATTTATTGAACCGAACCAACTTGAACCAGAACACCTTGAACCGAACCCGTGAACCGAACCGGTCCAGCCTTAAAGGCTGAACCATTTTTCTTTCTCCCTCATTTCACGTGAAACAACAACAACAACCAAGCCAAGAAGCCAAACCCCAAGTTTGATCATCCAACTTCCCAAGCCAAGTTCTCTCTCGTTTCTTCGTCTTTTCTCAAACTTAGGTATGTTTCGGAATCCCCTCGTCGTGCTCGTCAATTCTATGGTTTAATTTCTGAGTTTGGAGTGAGTTTTACATGCCTTAGCCTCCCTACGTGAATAGTAAGGGTTTGGTGAAAAACTTGGATACTTGCTCTTTGCTTGATGTATTTGATTACTAGCTTCATTTATGAGTTGTATATGTTGTAGGTGTTGCATTTATGGCATTTAACCCATGGTGGGTTGAGTATTTATGAATGATCATGATTTTTGTTTGAATATTGCATACCCTTGATCATGCATTTTGATTCTGTTTTCTTGAGTTATTTGAGTGTTTATATGTCAAGCATGATTTATATGTGTTGTGTGTGCATTTTGAGAAGTTGTGGCATTTTTAAGGGTTGAATTTTGGCCATTTTTGGGCATTTTTGGAGCTTCCCCTGTTTCTGTAAAAATTTTCTGCTCCAGCTTTTCGCACCAGGCCGGAACGGCCGTTCCCGTCCCAGTTTTAAACTGGGAACGACCGTTCCCAGGCTCGGTACTGTTCCTGCCGAAGGTGGGAACGGCCGTTCCCAGTTTGTACTGGGAACGGGAACGGCCGTTCCCATGGCCGGAACCGTTGCTACTGGATCAAATCCGCGAGGGTGGATTTTTCCTTTTGGAAAAATCCATGGGGGTGGATTTGAGGCAGTAGCTTTGGAAAAACCCATGGGGGTGGATTTTGCCCTTTGGAAAAATCCATGGGGGTGGATTTTTCCCTTTGAAACCTGAAAGTTACCACTACTTTCCTTTACTTTAATTATGCAATTTTATGACTTTAGGTGCTTTCTTTTGCATGTTAATTGTTATATATATTATGTTTTGTGAATTATATGGTTCATTTCTCATTTATTTCACATCCGAGCATGAGTCAAGCATATGCCGAGCGTCATAATTGGTTCATATAGGGTCTAAGTCATGGGCTCTTGTGTTTCTTTTCAGACGGTGCGGCCGGGGTCGAGCCCGAAGCTTAGGGTGATCACTCCCTTTACTTTCTACGCACAAGGTGAGGTTTAGGTGTTTGTATAGCTAATTGACCTAATACCTTTACATGTCGTTTTCTTGCCCCGCATGTGGATAAACTATATGTATATGTAAATAAATGTGGTGTAATATATGTTATGAGTTTGTGAACCAACTTTGATTTCGGAAATTAATATGAAGGTATATGTAAGCCGTTTGGAAAAGGTTTAAATTCTGTTGTTAGCGAGTGGAACCATGAAAGATTGGTTATATGATCCGTTATGTGTTTGTGAGCTCAAGGAGCTATGGGTAAGGAGCCCTCGGGACGGCATTGGGCCGTCGAGGTTAAACCTGTGCATAGTCTCCACCCGGAATATCATGTGCGACCCCGGGAGCTAGGGAAGGCGTGATATTCCGATGCCTTCGGTTTACCGGGGAGGACCCGTTGTAGGTTAGCTACCTCTCGGGGGTTTGTTATGTTATGGATGGATAGAGTCAACGCGTGACTCTACCATCAAAGGAGGAGAGGATGTGTATTTTGATTTATGTTTTATGTTATGAGGAGTACAGGTTGGAAGCTCGTTCTCGCCGAGCATATGCTATGTTACGTTATGATGTGGGAAGTATGAATTGGAATAGAGTTATGAAAGATTTTATTACGGTATATAGTTATTGTTTTGGTAGGTTTGGTTTGAAAAACCTGTTCCGGTTCATACGTCCATCTTTTGTTAAGTGCTTTGCTTTATAATTATGTAGGGTGTGGGTGTGCGTTAGCCCCCTCACTCAGTCAGTTGACTGACCCCTCGTTTATTCTTTTAGTTGCAGGTTCTTTCGAGGCTTGAGCTAGGTGGAGAAGTGTGTCCTGTTTGCACTTGTCGGTCTAGGTTTTGCTAGTAGTATTTGCTCACCTGCTCATTCTGTCATTTTGTATATGTCTATTTTGGATACTTATTTGTTGCTCGAGCCGTGATGGCGTTTGTACAGAATTCAGTGGTGGTACCTATATGTAAATATTATGGTTACATATATATATGTGACGGTATCTATAAGTATATGTGTTGTTCTTTAGTTGATGTTCTATTTATCCGCTTCCGCGTGCTCTGGTTTAGTTTGCTTAGCTCCGCCTAGCCTAGAGTGTGTGTGTTTGGTCTCCCGTTCGCTATGATTCGGACTCGGGTATGGACATTCCATTCCGTATTCGGGTTTGGATTGTGGTGCGGGGGATGTGGCCCTACTTGTGGGTGCTACATCCTTAAGTGGTATCAGAGCGCGGTTGCAAAACCGGGCTCTAGTGTCGTGTGGGTCTGTTTAGGTCGTACGGCTTAGGACAATGTGACTTTTGATTATGTGCATGTGTGAGTACATAATTTGAATATGTGATTACTTGACTATTTAATTATTTTCTTAGTTGTATACATATTCATACACTAAGTTACATGCATCCATATTGCTTGAATTGTGAATTTCAGGATGCCTCCAAGAAGACATAATAACCGCGAACGTACTCCCGATCTTAATGAACCGGCTCCACAAAATGTACCTCCGCCACCTCCTATGAATGCGGAGAACATTGTTCAAGCCCTCCTTAATCAACTTCAACAAAATCAAAGGAATCAAAACCCGGGTGAAGGCCCAGATATTTCCGGTATAAATAAGGATTTCCGTAGTAACAATCCTCCAAAGTGGTATGGGGGAGATGATATCAAAGCGGAGGAATGGCTATCCGAGATACGAGGAATTTGGGAAATATGTCCGGGGAGCTCCCAAGATAAAGCGGTTTGTACGGGACGTATTATTCAAGGACAAGCGGCGGTTTGGCTTAGGAGTGTTCGGTCCAAGTTGGAAAGGAATGGCGTAGAATTCAATTGGGAAACTTTTGTACAAGAGTTTTATGAAAAGTATGTACTACATAGTGCTCAAGAACGTCGGTTGCAAGAATTTATGGATTTGAGGCAAGGTACTAGGACGGTGGAAGAATATATTTTGGAATTTGAGAGACTCGCTCCTTATGCTACTCACATTACTGATCATGATGATCACAAAGCCCGAAAATTTCTTCATGGACTTCGTCGGGATATTCAAGAGTCACTCAAAGCCGCCAATGTGAGCACTTGGTCTAAGGTTACAAAGAGGGCGTTGCAAGTTGAAGACCAAAATATAAGGTTGAAGCCTCCATCTTTCTCTTCTTCTCAGAATTCGGGATCCGGCTCCGGATCGGGTAAAAGACCCGTTTCTTATGCTCCGAGAGCTTCTGCTCCACCGGCTTTTCGTCCCCAGGGTTTTGGGAACAAAAGGCCCAGATTTACCGGTCCCGTGGCACCTCCTGCAGTTCCCGCCTTACCAGCCCCTGCTCAGATTCCACCTCTTTGTTCATTTTGTCAGGGAAAGCATCCAGTTGAGCGTTGTTGGAGACTTTTAGGCAAGTGCTACGTGTGTGGATCCTCTGAGCACAAGGTGGATACTTGTCCAAAGAAGAGACCTGCGGTTCCAGCTCGTGTGTATGCTCTTGAAGGGGAAGAGGAAGCAGCTGATGTGGATCCGAACGCCGTGATTGAAGGTACTATAAACATTCATGGCATACCATTTCATGCATTATTTGATCCCGGAGCTACTCATTCATTTATTTCCCGGGATCTTGTTGCTTCTTTGCCTTTGCATGATGAATTATCTGCGCATGTGTATGTGGTGAGTACCCCGTTAGGAGGTTCTTTGGAGGTTGACAGGGTGTTCAGAGAGTGTCCTGTGAGTTTTGAAGGTAAGGTATTCCCAGCAGACTTGATTATTATGCCAATGAAGAAGTATGGGGTTATCTTGGGTATGGATTTTCTCTTTCGACATCGGGCTCAGTTGGATTGTCATGCTAAGAAGATCTCCTTGGATACTGTGGTGTTTACGGGTGAAAGATGGGAATCAAGCCCATTCGTGTCTTTTATGGAAGCTAATAAACTCCTCCGGGAAGGTGCAACCGGATTCGTGGCTTATCTTCTTAACAAACCAAAGGACCAGACTAAACTTGAAGAAACTGAAGTTGTAAGAGATTTCTTTGATGTTTTTCCCGAGAATTTGGGTTCTTTACCACCCGATAGGGATATTGAATTTGTGATTGATCTTTACCCTGGAGCAGAACCGTTCTCTAAAACCCCGTACCGAATGCCTCCGGCTGAGTTGAAAGAATTGAAAAATCAGCTTGATGAGTTGTTAGCTTGTGGTTATATTCGTCCGAGTATTTCGCCGTGGGGTGTTCCTGTTCTGTTTGTGAAAAAGAAGGATGGATCTCTAAGGATGTGCATAGACTACCGTGAACTGAACCGGATGACCGTGAAGAATAAGTACCCATTACCTCGGATAGAGGAATTGTTTGATATTTTACAAGGATCCCAAGTATATTCCAAGTTGGACTTGAGACAAGGTTATTACCAACTCCGTATCCGGGAGGAAGATATCTCTAAAACGGCATTCAATACCCGGTATGGACAGTTCGAGTTCGTGGTGATGCCGTTTGGGTTGACTAATGCTCCAGCCGTGTTTATGGATATGATGCATCGAGTATTCAGACCGTATCTCGACAAGTTTGTGGTTATCTTTATAGATGATATCTTGGTATATTCGAGAACTGCAGAAGAACATGCTTATCACTTGAGACTTGTCTTGAAAACATTAAGGAAGCACAAGCTGTATGCTAAGTTCAGTAAATGTGAGTTCTGGATTGATCGAGTCACCTTCCTTGGCCATATCATTTCGGGAAAAGGAATTGAGGTCGACCCCTCCAAGATTGAAACCGTGGCTCAGTGGGAAAGACCGAAGAATGTTTCCGAAGTGAGAAGTTTCCTTGGGTTAGCGGGTTATTATAGGAGATTCGTGAAGGATTTCTCCAAGAGCGCGTGCCCATTGACCCGATTAACCAAGAAGGAAGTAAAGTATGAGTGGGATGAGGCGTGTGAGAGGAGTTTTCAGGCTTTGAAGGACAGGTTAACTTCGGCACCGATTCTTACTCTACCTAAGGGATCCGAAGGCTATTCGGTTTATACAGATGCTTCAAAGGAAGGCCTCGGATGTGTGTTAATGCAAGATGGCCGGGTAGTAGCCTACGCTTCTAGGAAGTTGAAGGACCACGAGAAAAACTACCCCACTCACGATCTTGAACTAGCAGCGGTTGTTTTTGCTTTGTTGAAGTGGCGCCATTACCTCTACGGGACGACATTTGAGATTTTTACGGATCATAAGAGTCTGAAATATCTTTTTACTCAGAAGGATCTTAATAATAGACAGAGGCGTTGGATGGAATTTTTAGAAGATTATGACTGCACGATTCAATATCATCCGGGCAAGGCCAATGTAGTGGCTGATGCTTTGAGCAGAAAAGCGAGTGTTTCGGGGTTGAATGTAGAGGTTTTAGAGCAGAATTCGGCAATTATGGTTTCAGTGGCTCGATTAGCTAATATTTCAGTTCGACCTGATTTGAAACAGAGGATAATTGAGGCTCAGACTATGGACGCAGAGATTCAGAAATTGGTACTTCGGTCTAAGATAGATCCAGAGTCAAAGTTTGGGTTTGATGATTCCGGGGTATTCAGGTTCAAAACAAGAGTTTGTGTTCCGGGAGAGCTCAAGAAACTAGTACTGGAGGAAGGACACCGTTCCGGATATTCCATTCATCCCGGTGGTACTAAAATGTATCGAGATTTGAAAGAGTTCTTTTGGTGGAATGGTATGAAGAGAGATATTGCTAACTTTGTAAGGCGATGTCTCACGTGCCAAGTTGTCAAGGCCGAACACCAAAAACCGGGAGGAGTTCTCCAACCACTTCCAATACCTGAATGGAAATGGGAGCAAATAGCTATGGATTTCGTGTCCGGTTTACCAAGGTCGAGAGGTGGATTCGACGGAATTTGGGTGATAGTTGATCGTCTAACCAAGTCAGCTCACTTCCTTAAGGTTAAGATGTCCTATAAAACTCCGAAGTTGGCTGAGCTTTATTGTAATGAAGTTGTGAGATTACATGGGGTACCTGCTAATATTGTTTCAGATCGTGATCCGAGATTTACGGCTAAGTTCTGGCAGGATCTACAGAAACGGTTAGGTACCAAGCTCAATTTTAGCACCGCTTTTCATCCTCAGACGGATGGACAATCAGAGAGGTTGATTAAGTATTTGGAGGACTTACTAAGGGCGTGTGCTTTGGATTTCAAGGACAAATGGGATAAACATCTAGCTCTGGTCGAGTTTGCTTATAACAACAGTTTTCAGGCTTCTATTGGTATGACACCATACGAGGCACTTTATGGAAGGAAGTGCAGATCACCTCTCTTTTGGGATCTTGACGATTGGCGGTGGACTGAAGAGGGTAAGCTCGAGAGAGCCACACCTCGAGAGAGGTTGGATAAAACTACCGCTAAAGTTAAACTTATTCAACAGAGAATGAAAGCAGCTCAGGATCGTCAGAAGAGCTATGCGGATAAGAGAAGGAGACCCCTTGAGTTTGAAATAGGAGACCGAGTTTTCTTGAAAGCATCTCCTAGAAAGGGTTTCTCACGAATAGGTCGAGGTGGGAAGCTTAACCCGAGATACCTTGGACCTTTTGGAATTCTTGAAAAGATTGGAGAAGTGGCCTATAGATTGGATTTACCACCAAATTTGACCGGGATACACAATGTCTTTCATGTTTCGCAGCTCAGAAAGTTTTATCCCGAAGAAACGACCATTCTCCCTATCGAAGAAGTGCAACTTGAACCAGATTTGACAATAGTAAGGTACCCGATTGAGGTTCAAGACCGAAGGATACAAGTGTTGAGAAATAAACAGATTCCCTTGGTCCGTGTTTTATGGAGGGATCAGAAATCAGAAGAATCTACTTGGGAATCTGAGAAGAAGATGAGACAGTTGTATCCAGATTTGTTCTCAGGTCAGACGGTGAACCTGGGGACCAGGTTTTCTGAAGGGGGGGAGGTTGTAACACCCCGACTCACAGTCGGTACAGGTAGATTATGTGATTTAATATTATTTGCGTTTTAGATTGTTTGTATAGGATTATTTTGAATTATTTGAACTTATATGAATTATGTGATTGAATGTTGCATGAGATTTAATCGTTTTAATTGAGTTGGCCTTATTTGAACCGGTATTTATTGAACCGAACCAACTTGAACCAGAACACCTTGAACCGAACCCGTGAACCGAACCGGTCCAGCCTTAAAGGCTGAACCATTTTTCTTTCTCCCTCATTTCACGTGAAACAACAACAACAACCAAGCCAAGAAGCCAAACCCCAAGTTTGATCATCCAACTTCCCAAGCCAAGTTCTCTCTCGTTTCTTCGTCTTTTCTCAAACTTAGGTATGTTTCGGAATCCCCTCGTCGTGCTCGTCAATTCTATGGTTTAATTTCTGAGTTTGGAGTGAGTTTTACATGCCTTAGCCTCCCTACGTGAATAGTAAGGGTTTGGTGAAAAACTTGGATACTTGCTCTTTGCTTGATGTATTTGATTACTAGCTTCATTTATGAGTTGTATATGTTGTAGGTGTTGCATTTATGGCATTTAACCCATGGTGGGTTGAGTATTTATGAATGATCATGATTTTTGTTTGAATATTGCATACCCTTGATCATGCATTTTGATTCTGTTTTCTTGAGTTATTTGAGTGTTTATATGTCAAGCATGATTTATATGTGTTGTGTGTGCATTTTGAGAAGTTGTGGCATTTTTAAGGGTTGAATTTCGGCCATTTTTGGGCATTTTTGGAGCTTCCCCTGTTTCTGTAAAAATTTTCTGCTCCAGCTTTTCGCACCAGGCCGGAACGGCCGTTCCCGTCCCAGTTTTAAACTGGGAACGACCATTCCCAGGCTCGGTACTGTTCCTGCCGAAGGTGGGAACGGCCGTTCCCAGTTTGTACTGGGAACGGGAACGGCCGTTCCCATGGCCGGAACCGTTGCTACTGGATCAAATCCGCGAGGGTGGATTTTTCCTTTTGGAAAAATCCATGGGGGTGGATTTGAGGCAGTAGCTTTGGAAAAACCCATGGGGGTGGATTTTGCCCTTTGGAAAAATCCATGGGGGTGGATTTTTCCCTTTGAAACCTGAAAGTTACCACTACTTTCCTTTACTTTAATTATGCAATTTTATGACTTTAGGTGCTTTCTTTTGCATGTTAATTGTTATATATATTATGTTTTGTGAATTATATGGTTCATTTCTCATTTATTTCACATCCGAGCATGAGTCAAGCATATGCCGAGCGTCATAATTGGTTCATATAGGGTCTAAGTCATGGGCTCTTGTGTTTCTTTTCAGACGGTGCGGCCGGGGTCGAGCCCGAAGCTTAGGGTGATCACTCCCTTTACTTTCTACGCACAAGGTGAGGTTTAGGTGTTTGTATAGCTAATTGACCTAATACCTTTACATGTCGTTTTCTTGCCCCGCATGTGGATAAACTATATGTATATGTAAATAAATGTGGTGTAATATATGTTATGAGTTTGTGAACCAACTTTGATTTCGGAAATTAATATGAAGGTATATGTAAGCCGTTTGGAAAAGGTTTAAATTCTGTTGTTAGCGAGTGGAACCATGAAAGATTGGTTATATGATCCGTTATGTGTTTGTGAGCTCAAGGAGCTATGGGTAAGGAGCCCTCGGGACGGCATTGGGCCGTCGAGGTTAAACCTGTGCATAGTCTCCACCCGGAATATCATGTGCGACCCCGGGAGCTAGGGAAGGCGTGATATTCCGATGCCTTCGGTTTACCGGGGAGGACCCGTTGTAGGTTAGCTACCTCTCGGGGGTTTGTTATGTTATGGATGGATAGAGTCAACGCGTGACTCTACCATCAAAGGAGGAGAGGATGTGTATTTTGATTTATGTTATATGTTATGAGGAGTACAGGTTGGAAGCTCGTTCTCGCCGAGCATATGCTATGTTACGTTATGATGTGGGAAGTATGAATTGGAATAGAGTTATGAAAGATTTTATTACGGTATATAGTTATTATTTTGGTAGGTTTGGTTTGAAAAACCTGTTCCGGTTCATACGTCCATCTTTTGTTAAGTGCTTTGCTTTATAATTATGTAGGGTGTGGGTGTGCGTTAGCCCCCTCACTCAGTCAGTTGACTGACCCCTCGTTTATTCTTTTAGTTGCAGGTTCTTTCGAGGCTTGAGCTAGGCGGAGAAGTGTGTCCTGTTTGCACTTGTCGGTCTAGGTTTTGCTAGTAGTATTTGCTCACCTGCTCATTCTGTCATTTTGTATATGTCTATTTTGGATACTTATTTGTTGCTCGAGCCGTGATGGCGTTTGTACAGAATTCAGTGGTGGTACCTATATGTAAATATTATGGTTACATATATATATGTGACGGTATCTATAAGTATATGTGTTGTTCTTTGGTTGATGTTCTATTTATCCGCTTCCGCGTGCTCTGGTTTAGTTTGCTTAGCTCCGCCTAGCCTAGGGTGTGTGTGTTTGGTCTCCCGTTCGCTATGATTCGGATTCGGGTATGGACATTCCATTCCGTATTCGGGTTTGGATTGTGGTGCGGGGGATGTGGCCCTACTTGTGGGTGCTACACTGTCAAATCAATGCACTACCTGCCGCTTATACCTCGATTAAAGACGCTATATGCATCAATGAGCTCAACCCAGCACATGAGGTGGCATGCTGAGAATCGCCGGCCTGACGAGGTCATGTGCCATCCTTCAGATGGAAAGGCTTGGAAGCACTTTGATGAATGTTACCCCGAGTTTGCCAACGAGCCTAGGAACGTGAGGCTTGCATTGTGTGCGGATGGGTTTACTCCTTATTCTCAATCACCTGCATCGTACTCTTGTTGGCCAGTAATTGTAACGCCTTATAATTTACCGCCAGAGATGTGTATGATGATGCCGTATATGTTTTTAACGTGTATCATTCCTGGGCCTAAAAATCCAAAGCTAAACATTGACGTATATCTGCAACCATTGATTGATGAATTGAAAGAGTTATGGGAAGTTGGCGTGACGACGTACGATGCATCAAAGAATCAAAATTTTCTAATGAAGGCTGTGTTGATGTGGACTATTAATGATTTTCCAGCTTATGGTATGTTGTCAGGCTGGGGCACTGCTGGTAGACTGGCATGTCCCTATTGCATGGGTGATAGTAAGGCATTTTATTTGAAAAATGGCCGAAAACACAACTGGTTTGATTGTCATCGACAGTTTTTTGATGTAGATCATTCTTATCGAAGGAATAAAAATAATTTTAAGAAGAATCGTGCTGAGCATGATCATCCACCTCCTAAGTTGAATGGACATGAAATCTGGCAACAAGTTTGTGGATTTCCAAAAGTTACAGAACATCCCAATGAGTTAGGATTTCAGGTAGTGGTGAGCAACATAATTGGAAGAAACAAAGTATATTTTGGGAATTGCCTTACTGGAAGGATAATTTAATCCGTCATAATTTAGATGTGATGCATATAGAAAAGAATATCTTTGATAACATCTTTAACATGGTGATGGACATTTCAGGAAAAACCAAAGATAATGTGAATTCACGTATGGATATGAAGGAGCTGTGTCGGCGACCTGAATTAGAACTAGTGCCTAAGGGTAATGGACGTTGGGGAAAACCAAAGGCTAAGTATGCATTAACATTGGATCAAAAAAGAATAATATGTGAGTGGATTAAACAACTCCGCATGCCTGATGGTTATTCATCGAATTTGTCACGCTGTGTCGATGCCCAACATGCTAAGATACATGGGATGAAGAGTCATGACTGTCACATTTTTATGGAGCAGTTGTTACCTATTGCCTTTAGAGAATTGCCTGATGAGATATGGAAACCACTGAGGCATGCAGATCTTGATCAAATGGAGAAAAACATACCTATTATTTTGTGTAAACTTGAGAGAGTTTTCCCCCCAACATTCTTTGATGTAATGGAGCATTTGCCGATTCATTTGATCGAAGAAGCCCGTAATGGAGGGCCTGTACAATTTAGGTGGATGTATCCCTTTGAAAGGTAAAAGGAATTATTCGTTATCTTATATAATAATCATGCATATAAATGACAAAATTATCTTTTACTCGATACAGATTCCTTGGAAAGATAAAGAAAACGGTTAAAAATAAAGCTAGAGTGGAGGGTTCTATTTGCGAGGCGTACTTACGGCGTGAAACTGCCCATTTTTGCTCCTTCTATTTTCAATCTCATGTTCGTTCCATGAGAACACGGGTGGTAAGGAACGATGATGGTGGTATTGACGACTCAAATCCAGATATGTTGAGCATTTTCCACCAGGTTGGGCGTGCTTCAGGTGCATGTAATGCTCGCTTTTTGGATGATAAAGAGTACAAATCTGCCACAAATCATGTCTTATTGAATTGTGACGAGATCCAAACTTTCTTGGAGTAAGTTAGAGAATTTAATTAATTTATTATATGAAACTGAATCAAGTGATAATTATAACGATCTTATACGCATACTTGTGAATTTTGTAGTTTCTTTACCGAGGAGTTTAGGATTGGCCCAATAGATGGCAGCGGTCGAGTGGATGAAGAATTTGCGGGCTGGTTAAAAAATTATGTAAGTAATCTGTTGACGAATCAAATTTTAAACAATTACCATGATACGTAATTTTTTTAAGTTAACTTTATACAGGTGCGTAATCCAAAAAATGGTATTAACAATCCACACATACATCATTTATCGTGTGGTCCTCTTCTCAAAGTTAAAACGTGGCCCAAGTATTTTGTTAATGGTTTTAAATTCCACACACAGTCTTGGAGTAGGGGAAAGAAGACAATGAATAGTGGGGTCTGGGTCAAAGGTAGTTATGATGAATCTGTTGAAGACGATTATTACGGAATGTTGGATGAAATTATTAAACTAGAATACCCCGGGGAACCAATCAAGAGGGTGGTTCTATTTAAATGTGTGTGGTTTGATCCAACTCCTAATCAAGGAACTCGGATTGGAGATGCAGAATGCATGACGGTAGAAGTTCGTCAAAGTGGTAAATATAGGAAATATGATCCTTTCATACTTGCCCACGAAGCCCGCCAAGTTTACTTTGTTCAATATCCGGGTCGTATTAGAGACAAGCATCAATGGTTTGTCATCATTAAGGCTAAGGCGAGAGGGAGGATAGAAATAGAAGAGTCTTTACCAATAGCGTATCAAAGTGATGAAGGAATAATGGTAAATATTGTTGCCTCGGATGATAATGTAGGTCAGTTGGTTGATCGTAATCATAGCTTCGACGAGGTCGAAGCTGAACGACGTAATGATAACAATAACAGTGAAACTGAGGATGGTGAGGAAGAGTTTTACTCTGATCAAAATGATTCTGATGAAGAGCTTAACTCTGATCAATATGATGATGATTCGGATTATGTCATGTGAGGTAAGAAATGTAATTTTGTAATTTGGTAATATCAAAGTTTCTTGATTCTATAAAAATGTTGTAAAAATATATTGTATAAAAGTTTCTTGATCAGATTGTTACAATATTATACAATCGGATTATGTCATGTGAGGTAAGAAACTTTGTATAGAATCAAGAAACTTTTGTAACAAACCTCATCAGAGCTGCCAAGATAAGAGTTATCAACCATCTCCAAGAAAGATTTCGAAGCATTTTTCGATGTGATCTGCAGGAAAAATCGAAGTTTTTATTTACTTATTCTTTATTTTTTAATTTAAAATTAAGAATTAATAATAGTAACTATGAATAAAGGGAAAAAGTTTTCAAATAACCTTGTTATATTTCTTCATAATCTTTGAGAATGCCACGATAGGATGTTGTTATAATATCAAAGTTTCTTGATCAGATTGTATAAAAGTTTCTTGATTGTATAAAACTGTCAGATTTATATATTCGTCACTTGCTAACTTATAATTTCTAACTCTAATACTTCTGTTTGTACAGGAACGAGAAAGAGATCAGTTGTCCCGGTTCGTAACAGAAGGTTTTACCTGCTATTGTAAAATGAAGATAAGAAACAAGGTAATTGAGCACTGAAGTCTGGACTGAACCTCCCAACTTTCAATAACTGGTTTGATGTCTAAACTTTGGATAAGTGTCACTTTGGTTTCATTTAATTGCCAAGTATTAGTTCTAAAAGTAGTCAACTGAAAATGCACTATCATGGCTGATACTTATAGGACTTTGTAAAGCCTTGCCAGGTATAAAAGGTTTTATAATTTTAGGAATTCAGTTTAATTTTATTTTATCTTTGTATTAAAGATTTTATAATTTTAGGAATTCAGTTTAATTCTTTGTATTATAGGACTTTAGGAATCTTTGTATTAAAGATTCTATCATTTTTTAGACCAATTCTAAAGCCTTAGATGATTCCCCATTCATAGCAAGGGAAGGAAACAACAGCATCAATGATTCTATCTATAGGGGCAGTGCCAACAACAGCATCAATGGTTATTTTGTTCTGTAATAGTTAAGGTTTAATTAAAATGATAGGTATCTTTAATTAAAGATATGGCTGATATTTATTAGGAACGAAGCACTAATAAGGGAAGTTTATGTAATTATTGAAATTATATTTTTATATAACTACATCATACCTTTGCTTCAAACCATGTATTTCTGGTGCCTTATATATCAGTTTTCTTTGTCATGATATATTAACTATTTCAATGTATTTGTTTGTAGATGAATCGGGCTCGTGGCAACCTTACTAGCGGTGCACGGGGTAGGAGTAAGAGCCTTTGGAGAGGTAATATGAACATCAACAATGAATCAACATCTGCGCCTGCTGCATCTTCTGTCCCGGCTACTGTACCAGGCGATCAAACTTCATCACCGATGGCTCCTTCTCCATTTACCGCATTAGCTCCACAACCATCAGTTTCTCCTCCACATCCATCACAGTCTCCTACACATCCATCACTATCTCCTACGCATGCATCACCATCTCATACTCAGCCAATTATTGATTCGAATTCTACAGAGCAGATTAGTATATCGCAAGTCGATGGACCATTTGGCATGCGTGCTCCATCATCCACCACTAAAGCTTTCTTGGAGCCTGCTGGGAATACGTAAGTATAGAACCTAAAGTTTGTTGTGTCTTGTAATATTCCTGGAGTTTGTGCATCTTCATAATATATATTTATGCAGGTATGTCGATAGTTGGGTTGGGACAAACAACATCACCAATGTCCTAAAATCAAAGTTGACTCAGCCGTATAGGACATGGAGAGACATTCCTACACATGTTGTGGATGAATGGTTTGAGGAGTGGAAGGTATTAATCATTACATATGTTTATTTAATTATTTACAAATATTATGTTTTTTTTACATTTTATCTTTATTTTACAGAAATATGTATATTGGGATCCACAATATGAGCAGCATATGAGAACTGCATTTGAGTCTGTTGGATCAAAACGTTTGGCTGATCATTACAATAGGATTAGAAACAAGGGTGTGAAGCCAGGATGGATGTTACAGAGTGTGTATGACAACTTGTTTGAATGGTGGAAGACCGAAGAGTTCACGTCTAAATGTTTGAAAAATAAGAAAAATAGGGCATCCACTAAAGGAGGCGTACTTCATACAGGTGGAAGCATTTCAGCTGCTACTATTCGAAAAAGAGTGGTAAGGCATTACCTTAATAATATTTAACAATTACGGTTAGTTTGTGTTCGAAGAAGTTAGTAACTGTATATTATTTGCAGAGCGAGAGGGAAGATAGAGAAGTAGGCCATGAAGAGATATTCAAGATGACTCGACTCAGAAAATTGGATAAAAAACAAGTATCAAATGAGAATGTTGGAAATATTGTTGAAGGCGGTGAACCAAATGAACAAAGTGATGATGTTGGTAGAGCTATGTGGGTCGACGAGCGTTCGAGCTCAACATGGGTTAGTTTGATTCTATTTATGAACAATTAAAATTTATTAAAAAGCTTATGCAAAATCATGATGACCACTTATGGATATATATAACTGTAGGAGCTTTACATGAAGTTGAAAGAAGATAGAAACCAACGAGCAGCTCTGCTAGGTGAGGACGAGAGGGTTAACTTGCCTACCGATTTTGAATTACTTATTCAAGCTGGTGGGGGGCCAAACAAGAAAGGCGAGGTGTATGGGATGCCCTACTTGAAAAGCAAATGCTCACGTACCAAAACTCCCACTAACTCTCCAGGTTGCTCTACTACCTCAGCCCCATTGTCGGATTTTGATGAGTTGAGAAAACAACAACAGCAACTGCTTGAAGAACAAGCTGCGTTACGACAACAAATGCAGGAGCAGGAGGCTGGGATACGCCGACAGCAGGACCAGATTTTATCCGCCATAGCGGCGATGACTGCTATGTTTCAACAACAACGTAATTCAGATCCCGATGTCCAACATCACTCAAATGACTAGGCAAGTACTGCTATGTGTTTAATTTATGTTGCGTGCCTGTTGTGTTGGTGTTGATTGTGGTGTTGGTAGTGTTGGGTACTAAATTTGGAACTGTTGTTCTGTTGGTGTTCATCTATTGGTCTGAGTGCTGAATTTGGAACTGTTGTTGTTGGTGTTATTTGTTTATGATGCTAGATTTAATTGCATTAGGTTAAATTGAGGTTTGACTCTTCATCTGATAGCATTTATAGCAATTATTTAAGTCATATATGATCATCATCCATCAACAAAATTCCCAGTACCAAGTAAAGTAGCTGTGATATTTGAGCCATTTTCAGCAGCACACAGCTCAATAGGGTCTGCTCCTATTTCAAATGACTTTGTGGTTGTCCAATATTTCAATTGTTATATTTATATTAATTTCTCTATTTGTATATGCATATGTACTTTAATAAGATACTTAAAATATGCTAACTTATATCATTTCGATGGATTATCTTATATATTCAAGCATTTACGTGTCTTTAAAGTTTAATTCCTTAGTCAGCAAATAACATTTTTTGGTTTAATGTTTTTTTTTTTTGACAGATCAGACAATTCATATGGGTTAAGTGGAAATGTAGCAACACTAGGTAAATTTTCAATTGGTGGCGAGAAGTTTTCGCTTCATAGCTAGTGTTGTCATATTTTACGTAGTAGTTTGCTAAATATGGATTTATGTAATAGTATATGGATATTTTGTAATTCGGTAGATTTTATCGTATTTTGGGTATGTTGGATTTGTTATTACACTATTGTTGGATTTATGGAAATGATTGAATTTCTAAATTATTGTTGGCCTATTTCATATTATTGTTGAGTTTCAGGTGTTTTATTATTTTATTTTGGGGTATATAATTGTTGAAAAACAGGTTGAAAATTCATTAAAAAAAAACCGAAAATAAATAATAATAGCAACTTTCAGACGAAATTACGACGAAAATTGCGACGACTTTCGTCTAAAAAAATTTAAGAATTTTCTATAATTTTCGAATTTTCGTCTGAAAATGGTCTGAAGTTCGTCTGAAATATATTGCATTTCGTCTGAAAAGTGGTCTGAAATTTTGTCTGAAATATAACATAAATCAATAAAACATATTTTTTTGGTCGGAAATTTGGTCTGAAATTTCGTCGAAAAAATAATTCAGACGACAATTTTTTGGTCGCAAATTCGTCAGAACAGGATACGATGAAAATTTGGTCCCTATCTTTTGGTCGGTAATTTCATCGCAGTTTCGTCTGAAAATGAAACGATGAAAATTTTGGTCCATAATTTATCGTCCGAATTTTTGTCGCAATTTCATCGCAAAATGGGTTCGCCGGAAACTGTTTGGTTTCGGACGCCATAATTTTTCGTCTTAATTTCGTCTGACTTTTGTCGGAAAAAAGGTTCGTCGGAAGTTTCCTCGGAGATTTCGTCTGAATTTTTCTCCGACGAGGA
This sequence comes from Lantana camara, assembly GCA_037501455.1. Classification (NCBI taxonomy): domain Eukaryota; kingdom Viridiplantae; phylum Streptophyta; class Magnoliopsida; order Lamiales; family Verbenaceae; genus Lantana; species Lantana camara. Next base: position 108,502,018 of record CM074856.1, on the reverse strand, counting down.
TTATTCCGACCAACTTTGGTTCATCGGAGGTTCGTCTGAAGTTCGTCGGAAATCATGAATTTCAGACGAACCGATCCAAAAATTCGTCTGAAATTTTCGCCGGAAATCGACAGTTTTTTTGTAGTGATGGTTCATGCGGATCAATCATAGCGACCGCCTCTTTGGTGATTTTCTCCTTAATCAGAGGTTCTTCCGTTCTAAGGAACGTTACCGAGCGCTCAGAAGTGCCTTCCAACGCTGAAGCGAATTTTGAAAGAGCATCAGCGCGCTCGTTCTCGGCTCGCAGGACTTAAAGCAGATGGAATTCTTTGAACTTCCCAATGATTTCCCGGGCCTTGCTCAAGTACTGCACCATGGTGGTTTCTCTAGCCTCATAAGTTCCCTCAATTTGGCTCGCAATTAATTGCGAATCGACATAAGCGGTAACCTTGGAGGCTCCGTTTTGAAAACTAATTTTCAACCCCTGTACGAGGGCTTCATACTCTGCCTCATTATTTGTGACTTGAAAATCCAACCTAATTGCAAAGTCCAGCTCAATCCCATTGGGGTCTCTGAGGGCTACCCCTGCTCCTCCCCCTTGAGAGGTTGAGGAACCATCCGCGTGCAGCACCCATAATCCCTCGTTCTCAGGAACAGTGGGCTCTAAACCAAAGCGTTCGACCAATAAATCAGCTACAACCTGAGCTTGTATGGCAGTCCTGGGCTCGAAGCACAAATCAAACTGGCTCAATTCAATGGCCCATTTTATCAGTCTCCCTGACACGTCCGGTTTGGACAAAACTTGTTTCAAGGGTTGATCAGTGAGTACCGTTATTGAGTGCGCCTGAAAGTAAGGCCTCAAACGTCTTGATGCATTGATGAGGGCAAATGCAAATTTCTCGATTTCCAAATATTTTTTCTCAGCTCCTTGCAACGTCTTGCTTAAGTAATAAACGGGCAAGTGTTTTCGCTCTCGTATAGCTATCAACACAGCGCTCGTAGCCTCGGCCGAAACAGAAAGGTATATAAATAGCCTTTCGCCTTCGACGGGTTTAGTCAGTAGCGGAGCGCTTGATAGATAAGCCTTCATATCCTGTAGAGCCTTTTCACATTCCTCCGTCCAAGCAAAGTTCCGGGCATTTCTCAAAATCTTGAAGAAAGGAAGATTCCTATCCGCCGAGCGCGAAATGAATCTGTTCAAGGAGATGATCTTTCCTACCAATACTTACACTTCTCGGAGATTTCGAGGGGAGGGGATCTCCAAGATAGCCTTGATCTTCTCAGGATTGGCTTCAATTCCCCTCTGACTGACCATGTATCCTAAGAACTTTCCCCCTCGTACTCCAAAGGTGCACTTTGAAGGGTTTAATTTCATCCCATACTGACGCAGAATTGAAAAAGTACGCTTGAGATCTTCCAGATATGAGTCCTGACGCTCACTTTTAACAATCATATCGTCTACGTAAACTTCCATAGACCCTCCAATTTCACTTTCAAACATCTTGTTGACGAGCCGCTGATACGTGGCTCCAGCGTTCTTCAGCCCAAAAGTCATAACTAGGAAGCAATACACCCCTAAATGAACAACAAATGAAGTTTTGGGGCGGTCTTCTGGAGCCATAAAGATCTGATAGTATCCTTGAAAGGCGTCCATCATGCTCATGAGTTCATATCCTGCGGTTGAATCCACCAACTGGTCTATCCGTGGCAAAGGATAAGGATCTTTAGGGCAAGCTTTATTGAGATCAGTAAAATCATTGCACATTCGCCACTTGTTCGCACTCTTGGGCACCAAAACCACATTACATAACCATTCTGGGTATAAGATGGGCTCGATATACTGAGCCTCCAGGAGTTTATTAACTTCTTCTTCGATGACCTTCTTTCGAAAGCCATGTACATCTCGTTTCTTCTGTTTGATGGGCTTGAATGAAGGGTTCACATTAAGCCTGTGGATAATGATGCTCGGGTCAATCCCTATGAGGTCAGAGGCCTTCCACGCAAATACGTCAATGTTCTCTCTAAGGAAGTCAATCATCATAATCTGAGAAGGCCCCGAGAGGTTGGACCCTATATGAGTAGTTTTATCCTTGTTTCCAGGTTCCAACTCAATAGAAAGGAACTTCTCCGAGGGTTCGATCCTTACTTCGGGGCGAGGAAGTTCGAGAGCCCTCTTCTTTCCGATCAAGCGTTCATCATGAGCAGGCTCATCCTCCTCCCGCTCGTCTCCCTCTGAGGATGATTCTTCGACTGTCCCTGGCGGGGCCCTTTCGAGGGGATTCTTGGTGCTAGCATCCTTCCTCTTCTTGTTCTTTTTCTTGTATAACTTGGCCCTCTTGTGTATTGGGCCATCCTCGTCCAGGTTGGAAAAGTCAGCAGAATTTTTGGTAGATCCGATTTGGAAGGTTTTCTCCTCCTTAGGCTTTCTGAGGGACAACATGTAACATTCCCAAGCCTTTCGCACATTGCACAGTATTTCTCCAACGCCCTCAGGGGTGGGGAACTTAATCTTCTGGTGGTAGGTGGAGATGATGGCTTTGAAGTCAACTAGGGCTGGGCGCCCAATTATGATGTTATAAGGAATATCAATCTCCACCACAGCATACGTAATCAAGAGCGTCTTGCGCTGAGGGGCTCGGCCGAATGAGGTGGCTAAGCGTATTTTCCCTCGTGGGACAACCTCTGATCCCCCAAAACCAATGAGAGTCGTTTCGAGAGGCTCTAGTGGGAGGTCAGCATTCATCTTCAAAAATGTGGAGTAAGGCAAAACATTAACAGAGCTTCCACTATCCACCAACACCCTTTTTACAACTTGATTGTGGACATCTACACTAACCACCATGGGGCAGTCAGAAGTTTCACCTTCCCCATGGGGTGTTACAATGTGCCCTAAATCCCTATCATCGAAGCCTATTACATCATTTTCTCGGGAGCGCTGATCCTCAGCCTTCTGTATGGCGTAGATGAATTTAGGCACGGATGGGCGCTGGTCGTAACTCCGGACATACCCCGCCGAGCGGCATTGGAATCTCCCCCTGAAGAGCCTCCTGCTATCATGTTGATGACCGCAAAAGGCGTATTTTCCTGCTCAGGGGCCTTTCCTTTGTTGTCGCGGTGGTTGCTGGTCTCAGTGGGGCCTCCTCCCCGTAGACTTCTTGACCGGGACGGGCTCCTTCTTCTCCCCCCGGTGCGCTCGTTACAGCGTTCATCATAACGCTCAAGCGCCCTGACAAATTCCTTCAGATGGCCCCCTGCGACGAGCCTTTGAATCTCAGCTTTCAGTTGGCGACACTCATCCGTGTCGTGACCCTTCTGTTTGTGGAAGGCACAGTACTTGCTCGAGCGTTTCAGCGGCTCAGTCTCTCTCATCTTGATGGGTCTCTTGAAGAGCTTCTTGTCAGAGAGGTTATAAACTTCTGAGTTCGGTCGGGTGAGTGGGATATGCTCGAAACGTCGAGGGGGCAGTGGCGACCTTTTGCGTTCCTGATGACGCTCCTTCTTGACAGTGATTTCACGTCCTCGCTCCGTGTGGCGCTCGTTTCTTGTTGGGCTGTGATGCCTGGGCCCATTCGTCCCATACATGTCTTCGAGCACGAAAAACGGCTCGGCAACCTCTCTCAAGGCTATGAGTGTCCCTGGCCTTCTCTCCACGATAGAATCAGCAAACTTTTTGCTCACATATTATTTGTGATCCACAGCCTGAAAGAGCACTGGGATCAAGAAATCCATGGACGGCCTCTCCACTTGCAGAATCTCTTTGTTGAAGCGGGCGAAGAACGAGCGAAGACACTCATTCTTGCCCTGTACCACATTGTAAAGGGCAGTGGGTGCAGTGACTGGGGCTTTCAGAGAATTGAAGTGGTTGAGGTAAGCGTCGGCCAACTCTTTGTATGAATGTATCGAGCGTGGGGGCAGCCGCTTGTACCACTCCTGTGCCATTCCTACCAAGGAAGTGACAAAAACCTTGGCCCAATAGTTGCTGGAATGCTCGTAGAGGTGCATCAAATGCAAAAAATGATCCAAATGTTCAGTTGGATCGGTTGTCCCGTCGTAGCGATTGATGGAAGTGGGGATTTTGGCCATTCCTGCTTGGGCCATCAAAACTTCTTCCATGAGGGGGGAGCCCCTCGCTAGTGGATGGTAATTGTAGGTGCAGAAGTTTTCCTCCTGCTCCTTTCGGCGAGGGACCTGTGGCTGTCGGTCCTTGTGACGAGCGTCTCTGTCATCGGCTCGTTCATCCCTACTGTGAGAGGCCTGAGACCGCACACGAGAGAGCTTTCCGACCATGTCTTTCAAACCCTACAGCTAGTCTTGCACAGCCGCGAGGATATTAGGATTCGCATCCCCCTCCCTGTCTCCTTGTCTGGCGGCACGGGAAGCCCTCCTGGAAGCATGGGAGTCCCCTTCATTCTCGTTGACCCTCTCAGTGGGTTCCCTGTTTCTGTCTACAGGGGGACGCTCGTTTTCGTCTTGGCGGGGCGTCTCATTGGCTGGTGGTGGTGGTGGCGGCACCCTCAGGACGGCCTGAGTTTCCCTAATAGGGAAAGTTTGCAATCCGCCCAAATGGGCGGCGGTTTGAGTGGCCTGCCCAAGGGGAAAGTACGTGGAATGGAATCTTTCCCATGCCCCCTGGGCCGCCTGAACCTCACATTGGGCATAAAGAGCCCTCAATTGTTGAGTTGTTAGTGGAGGTAACTCTACTCCTTCAATCTCCCTGGGGATCACCACCGGGAGCTGGATCTGACCGGCATGGTAGGGTTGAACCGGCGGCATCATAATAGTTGGAGTGAGTGTATAGCCAGGAGGAGGCATCATGTAACTCTGACCTCCTGGGTTCGCATGGGCATGTACCCATTGAGTTTGGGGAGGTTGTGGAAGAGCGGAGAGAGGAACTCCTCCGGCGGCGCCAGAAACTGGTGGTGATGGAGGTGCTGGTGGAGGAACTGAAGATTCCGCCTGTGGTGTCACTCCGACGGCGGGTGCCCCACCATCAGCGATTGTAGGAGGTGGGCCTCCGCCCACAGAGACGGAGGGAATAATGGTATTGACATCATGGGAGGTATTATCTCCTCCTCCCACGGCACCGGATCTCGTAGCGACCATAGCTGTAATGATTTTAGGTGTTTGCTTTTCAACTAGCAGAAGAGAAGAAAGAGGCTGAGAGCTGGCTTCCTACAGACGGCGCCAAAAATGATGGGTTCCGAATAGGGGGATTAGAATCCGATCACTTTAGAATTTGTTCGAGTGGGGAAACCGCCGGAATTTCGCCAGAGAAGATGAGGTTCTACCTGCTAGGACAAACACACTGAAAAGTCAGAAGGCCAAGCTGGAGGGACCGGGGGTGATACCCAGCTTGGCTCTCCGACGCTCAAGTCAGATGATGATCTGAAAGAGGAAATGTAAGCTAAGTATGAATTGCAGTAATGAAGGTCGCTTACAGTAAAGGGGATGACTCTATTTATTTATAGTTGAGGGTCAGGGACCCTTTGGTCATTTGCCTCATGTGGTCCTGGCCGAATGTTGCCCTAACACGTGGCGCTGTGAGAGAGAAACCTAAGAGGAATCTTCTGCAAAAGCTGCTGAGAGTTAGTGTTGGCAACAGTGGCAGGTGCGCAGGCATGTACGATGTGTCAGAGAGCCGTTTAGGAGGTTGGTAACAAGGGCCTAAGAGCGCGCTCGTAACAACCGGAAGCCTTGAAGGCCAAGAAATCCGCTGGGGGACGAGGGCCAAGGCATGTGTAAGGAGCAGGTAGGGAAGCTTCTCTGAGGGAATGTAGCGCTCGAAGAGGACTTCCTCAAATTGATTGGGATACTGGTCATGCAGTGCGAAGGACGCTCGTGGAAGAGCAGTAATATTGATATACGTGTATCCGTAACGGAGTTGACACGTGTCTCTGTGAAGTGTCAGCGCTTGAAGGTTTGAGAGCTCGTTTACGTCTGATGCAATCTTAGAGAGCCAAGTGCCATCATCCTAAGGTGCCACGTGCCAAAATGGGGACGAGCGTGTTTTGACCCCATCAGTGGATACGACACTTGCTTGCCTAATCTACAATCTCGACACACGTGCACTTGCGTGTTGTTTATTATTTTAGCGAACAAGTTTTTGGCGTCGTTGCTGGGGACTATTTTAAATTATATTTGTGCTAAAATTAACGCTATTTTATCTAGTTGTAGATCTAACTTTTGTTTTTATTATTTTTTGTAGGTTAATTTGGTATTTGTGCATGCCAAGAAAACGTGAAGACAAGTTAGTACCAATTGATCCCGAAATTGAAAGAACTTTCCGTGTTCGTCGTAAAGTAGCACACATTAATAGATTGGTTGGAAGAATGGAGGATAATCAAGATTTGCCACTTAATGTTCATCGGGATGGACAAGGTGTAGAGCAAGAATATCGTGCCATACAAGATTATGCTATGCCAGTTTTGGATGAGCTACATTCAAGTATTCGGAAGCCGAGAGTGCAAGCTAATAATTTTGAGCTCAAACCATCCATGATCGAAATGTTGCAATCAATGGGACAATTCTCCGGATCACCAACAGAGGACCCGAATTTGCATATCTCAAACTTCCTAGAGATATGTGATACTTTTAAGCAAGCCGGAGTAACAAGTGATGCTATTCGGTTGAGGTTGTTCCCATTTTCTCTACGAGATCGAGCAAAGTTATAGCTTAACTCTCTACCGGCGCAGTCAATTACAACATGGCAAGAGCTTGCTCAAAAGTTCCTATCTAGGTATTTTCCTCCTGCAAAGTCCGCTGAGCTAAGGAATAGCATCTTTACATTTAAGCAAGGTGATGGTGAATCAGTGTGAAGCTTGGGAACGGTTTAAAGAGCTGTTGAGAAGGTGTCCACACCACGGTCTTCCACAATGGATGGAATTGCAGACATTCTACAATGGGTTGATTGATCAAACTCGGATGACAATTGATGTTGCAGTAGGTGAATCTTTGATGAGGAAGTTGGTTGAGGAAGGATACGAATTACTTGACAAAATGGCTTCCAACAATTGCCAATGGCCCGTCGAGAGAGCAAGGACTAAGAAGGTAGCCGGGGTACTTGAAGTGGATGCAATTACAGCCTTGTTAGCACAAATTGCAGCTCTTACAAAGAAAGTTGACACCATGGGAGCGCAATCGTGTGCAAACATTGATAGTGCACTTATCATTTGTGAGAGTTGTGGTGGAAATGGTCATTCGGGTAATCATTGTCCTTCTAATCCGGAGTCATTCAATTATTTGGGAAATAGCAATCAGAATTTGAATAATCCATATTCGAACATGTACAATCCCGGTTGGCGTAATCATCCCAGTTTCTCATGGAGCAATCAACAAGCATCAACTTCTGCTCCTGGACCAACTCATCCTCCCGAATTTCAGTAAAAACAAGGATTTTACAATCAACCGAGGATGCAGGCTCCGAAGAAAAAGCCATCTTTAGAAGATGTTTTGACTTAATTCATAGGAAAAACCGAGCAATTCATGGAAAAAACCGATGTTGTTATTCAAAGTCAAGCTGCTTCATTGAGGAATTTGGAAATGCAAGTGGGGCAATTGGCAAGTGCCTTGAACAATAGGCCTCTTGGTAGCTTACCAAGTGATACTGAGCCCAACCCAAGAAGAGATGGAAAGGAGCATTGCAATGCTGTGACATTGAGGAATGGGAGAGATTTAGATGCTGAGACTGAGGCAAGGAAAACAAAAACTACTGAAGCTCTAGTGGAGAAAGAAGCCGAAAAGCAAGAAGTTATGGAAAAGCCTACAATGCGACCTCCACCTCCATACCCACAAAGACTTCAGAAGTACAAGCAAGATAAGCAATTCTCCAAGATTTTTGATGTTTTGAAGAAAGTCCACATCAATATTCCGTTGGTGGAAGCTTTGGAGCAAATGCCAAACTATGCCAAATTCTTTAAGGAAATGTTCTCCAAGAAGAGAAGGTTGCACGAGTTCGAGACTGTTGCACTCTCCTAACAGTGTAGTGCTATCTTGCAAAATAAGCTACCCCCAAAGTTGAAGGATCCTGGAAGCTTCAACATTCTGTGCACCATAGGTAACAAATGTTTTGGTAAGGCTCTTTGCGATTTAGGTGCAAGCATAAATTTAATGCCTTATTCTATTTTCAAGAAACTTGGTTTAGAGGAAGCTAGGCCTACTACTGTGACTTTACAACTCGCTAATAGGTCTATAACTCATTCTAGGGGTATTATTGAATATGTGTTAGTTAAGGTTGACAAATTTATATTTCCTGTTGATTTCATTGTTTTAGATTATGAGAAAGATAGGGATATGCCTATTATTCTTGGGAGACCATTTCTTGCTACAGGTAGAACTCTAATTGATGTGGAGAAAGGAGAATTAACTATGAGAGTTCAGAACGAACAGGTAACGTTTAAGGTTTTTAAATCTATGAACTTTTCTGATGATTCTGAACAATGTTTTGCAGTGAATGGTGTGGATGATTGTGTTAGTGAGTATGATGCAGCAAAATATCCTAGTGATCCATTTGAAACTATCACAACATCTAACTTAAATAGAGATGATAATGGATTTCATCTACAAGACCATGAGAATGCAAAGCTTTACAAAGAAAAGACGGAATTATGGGATGATGAAAGAATCTTTGAAAGACAATTTGAGCCAGGTCAACAAGTCCTTCTATTCAATTCGAGATTGAAGCTATTTCCATGTAGACTCAAGTCTCATTGATCCGGGCAATTCATCATAAGGAAGGTTCTTTCTCATGGAGCAGTGGAGTTAATCAATACAAAGACAAATGAATCATTTATGGTTAACGGGCAGCTATTGAAGCATTATTGGGGTGGTGAAATTGATCGAGAGCACACCTCAATTCCATTGGGCAACCCTTGATCCATTTACATAGTTCGGCTGATGACTATAAATGAAGCGCTATTTGGGAGGCAACCCAAAGTTTTATTGCTTTCGTTATTTGTGTTTTTGTTGTGTTAGTGATGAATTATGAAGTTCTTAAGTAGTTGGCCTTATTGTTTATGCAGATGGAGATTTGATGGCTTGGATGGAGGAAAGAGGTGTCTGCAAGTTTGAGTATCAGACAAAAATTATTTGAGTATTTACCCGAAAGAAAGGCTACATGAGAAATTTTCGAAAAAAAAAAATCCCTGTACTTTTAAGTATTGGATTTTAAGTATTTTGGGTACCTACTCAAGATGTCTTATAAAAAAAATAGGGAAAAATAATTTCTTAATTAATTGAAAACCCTAGGCCCAATTTCATTGTTCTTCCACAAACTCCCGCACCCATACACGCTACACCCACTTAACCACCTTCTCTCATAACTCTTCCACACCCAACCAACAACCACCACCACCATTCACGCCTTCTACCACCGTTCTCAATGCCATCATCCACCATCCTCCATTTTTGCTCCACCACCATACCCGCGCAGATCTATAGCAGAAGACCACCATCACAAGTCGAGTATCGTCCCAATCTAATGCTGCAATTACCACCGTCGTAACTACGTTTTCCCCCCAAACAAGTGACTCTAGTCTAATCGGTAGAAGTAGGGCAGGAAGAGAACGAAGTTGAACAAAACTATCAGTGTTTTCTTTCCTTTTATCTCTTTATTTCCTGCTTTACATTCATCCCTCTTGATGCTTTAGGTTGATCTAGTGGAATTATTGTCCTCCTGTGTATGATGTTGAATGCATGTTAGATGGATGTGAGTTATTTTGAGGACAAAATAAGTTTTAAGTTTGGGGGGAATTTCTGATCTTTATGTGAAGTTAAGTTGAGTTAGGTGAATATGCTCTAATAATGTGAGTCGTGCCCAAATTGATAGAATATGCCTTTGTGGAATAAGTATGCTTGAGCTAAATCTTTGATTCTATGATGATATGATGCTTGAAGTGATGAAACTAATTGGGAATTTGTTCATGCATGATCATTAATTGTGCTTTTGAGGCATTGTTGTTGTTATTTATATTCTCAAAAATTTGAGCACAAAGTATAAGTGATAATTGTTGATGATTTGGAAAGACTTGGTGCATGCATAGGTTCATTCGAAATACTAGAAGTGGTTTAATCCCTTATTGAAGCGAACTATAGACAATGTGAAATTAAGAGAATGATGTAGGTCATCTTTTGTAATTTTTTTAGCCTTATTTGCCTTTTTATTGTTAAATCATATCCATTGGCCCCCTTTTAGCCACATTGTGCTTGTTCTTTTCATTAGCTACATAAACAAGCCCAAAGCACAATGTTCAAGTAATCCTGCCAATTTGCACCTTAGAGCTTGCGTTATGATGTATTTAATCAAATTGTTGGAGACGGGACTATCATGAAAATCTGGAAGGGTGTGATGAGCGTAAAATTTTTTTAAAAAAAAAGCAAGAAGAAAAAAAAAAGAGGCAAGAATAGAAAAGAACAGAACAAAAATTGATGATGATTGCAAGGCTCATATAAAAAAAAAAGAAAGAAAAAGAAGTATTGGGCTGAATAAGTTTGGGGGAGTTGTGTTAAGTTATCTCTATGTTTGAATTCTCCAACTTGATCTAACACAAGTAAATCTTGGGTTTTGAGCTACTGTTTACCAAAAATATCCTACCCTCACCTAAGCCGTACATTGCAAGCCTAGAAAAGTCCTACCGACTTTGAGTTAACATTGTTTATAATAGTAGAGATGGGGGAGAAAAAAAACCAACTGATAGAATTCTTAAGTGCATCTTGTGCATGTTGCTAAGTTGATCTGGATTATTATCAATTGTTATTCATACTTCATTCACACACAACACGGGAATATGGTAACAGTAATATGTGTTTTGAATTGTGCAAGAGATGTGAATGTACGTGCATTGAACCAAATTGTGACTTCATGGATTGCAAGCTGAGAATCGAAAAAGGATTGAATTTAAATATATTCTATTTCAAGGCATATGTGTCGGGTAGTGGTTGCTCCCCTTGGGTTTATCTTGTGATGTTGTTAGTTCTTGCTCGAGGGCGAGCAATAAGCAAGTTTGGGGGAGTTGATAAGTCCATATTTTCATGTTTTTATAGATGATATTAATAGGACTTATATTATATTTTCTAACTCTTTAGTGCTGAAAATGGTAGCTTAATAAATCAATTGGTTCAATTGTATGAAAGAGGAGGAAATGCACCTAAAGACTCAAAGAAGTGCAGAATTCGAGTATTTTCGTGAATAAGTTTAGGAAGCTAATCAAGAGGCGAAATCTGAAGAATCCCCTGTACTTTTGGGTATCTACTCAAGGAAATTTAAGGATCTACTCAGAAGAAGGAGCGTGCAGAAAATTCCCTAAATTCCCTGTACTTTTGAGTACCTGCGCAAAGAATTTTGAGTACCTACTCAACTGACGGTTTTAAGTAAAAGTGGAAGTTACTTTAGCGGTTTTTAGGAGGAGATGCATGTTTTTAGAGGGCCAAGACTCAGATTTTCAGATCATTCATCACTTTTTATGCATATTCTTAGTTTTAGTTCTCTAGTTTTTAGAATATCAACTTGGAAGAATCATTGGAGCAAGAACTGGAGGAAGAAAGAAGACTAATCCGGAAGCACATCGCGTCTACGAGTTTTTCTTATCCTCTTCTCCCTTTTTATCTTTTGTAAAGATGAATTCTATCATGTTGATGGATCTTAGCATGTTTAGTATGTTTAGTTAAGTTTTCTTTTGGATTGCAATGGATCTTGACTCGTAATTTGATTTTCATTTGCCATATTCATGATTCGTGTTGTTTTGATCATTTAATTTGGGTATTGTTGTGATAATTGACTGGCCATCGATTATTTTGAGAGATAATTAACTGAGTATTGACGAAGAAAGGTTAATGTCGGATAAGAATTAAATGATACATGTTCAATTAATTAACAAGAGATTAATTGATTCGTTAGTAAGATAGACATATACTGGCTAGCCTTGTATTGACGTAGGAGCAGTAATTGAATGCATAATTAGTCAATTGATTACCATAGACATATAGGAATCATTAGCTAATTATAGGTTTATATGACTTCGACAGAAGCTTATTGACAATATTGTTCTCTAGTCTTTCAAAACCCAACGCGAGGATTGAATTATGGTGAATGACAGTTAAGCATGAGTTGAGTGAAATTGTAATCTAGTTTAAATCATATTTGTAAGTAAATTCTTTTATTGCATTGTTAATTTAGTGGTCATATTCATACTCACTTAATGGATTGGTTAGAATTCAATTAGAGAAAATTATGTTGGTATTTAGCACGTTAATTTAGTAGTCCCTGTGGATACAACACTTGCTTACCTAATCTACAATCTCGACACACGTGCACTTGCGTGTTGTTTATTATTTTGGCAAACACTCATATGATCACGTCTTTAAGAAGGATCACCTTGTTTCATAGGGTATAAAGTGCATGGTCGATACGTGCGTGATATATGGGGGTGCTCGTTTTTATTAAATGAGTACACTGAGGTGTCCCGTGTGAGAAAATTCCTAAAAAGGAAAAGAAGTTTCTATTTCTAGAAATAGAAACTTTCAAATTAGGAAATATCTCATGAGTCATTGATGTGATTGTTAGTCCTTAGACTTGAGATTTCATTGATACTTTATGAGCTTACTTTGTAGTTTTAGGTATAAGTCTAAAAGGATGTCATTCGAGACAATTAAATTATAACTTATATTAGGATTACAAAAGTGGCACATGAAAGCATATGATAATCGATAAATGACATACACTTGCTTTAGCAAGATGATCTCTTATTGTATAAGTCATTCATATTCCATCTCCGAGTCCTTACCCAAGGTAGTTTATCGAGATCAAGAAAGGAGTTTCTTGGATCGAGTTCAAATGGATATGAAATGAACTTGACTTTAAGATTGAGATTATTAGGGTTTTAATTATTCCTTTACCCTAGATCTTGATTGAGAGATAGGTTGTAAGAGGACTTTATTTAACATATAGTCAATGACTTAAAGGTTCTTTTCGAATTAATGCATTCTAATTCAGTTATGGTTCACACACTTGTTGCTAGACTATGGTAGTGTGATCTGTGAACTGATTAATTAATAAAAGTATTAATTAATTAATGTCACTATTGACTGAATAAAGAAACTAGAGGGTCACACACAAGTGCCCGGTTACGAGGGTTTAGACTAGAATCGATTAAACTAGTTGATCAAACCAACCAAAGGGTGGAAGGGGCCACACGTGCATGAGGCACGTGTGGGCCACGTGTCAAGTATGGCATGTGTCATGCGTGTATAAATAATTGATATTGATTAATTATTTAATAGGCTTTATTTTAATTATGAATTATTATTTAAGCCCTAATTTGGAAATAAAAGTCCAATAAATAATTAATTACTGATATTATTTATTTATTATGAATTAACAAATATCTCATGAAAATATCTAAAAAAGTTTAGATTAGAGTTTCTTGCGAGAGTTATTGATCAAAAAGGAATTTTGGTCAAATTAGAAAGTGATCTCTTTTCAAGCAAAAAATCCTATGCAAGGAAGGATCATAACCCTTTCCCACATAGGAGAAGGGTTCGAACCCCTGAGCTTCAAGCAAGAAATCCTATGCAAGGAAGGATCATACCCCTTTTCCATATAGGACATGTAACACCCTATACGTACGGATGTCACACCCCCGCACTATAGCTCAGTCCACATACGAAATGGATAATCTGTACATGAACCAAAACTATAGCGAACGGGTGACAAAGAAAAGAACTCACTAGCTAGGCGGGACTAACCCTCAAATCAAAACCAACATGTATGATTACAAAATAAAACATAAGATACATTCATTTCATTATCCTCAAGTTCACTTACATTATATACAAATGTACCAAGTATCAAAAGGATTTATGAACAATAAGTACACCAACATGGTAGTGGAATGTTAGACTCAAAATAAAAGACCTGACTCGATCCCGCCTAGCACGAACCCTGCAAACCTGTAAAATGTGAGGTGTCAATCTATAAAAGGCTGAGTGAGGGGTTTAAATAAATATTAACGAACGTATCATGCAAGTAATAATCTTGGTTGAGCTTTTAGAAAAGGAAACAATATAAGTTCAATAATAAAGTAGAACTTGCCCGAGATTACAACTACTCAAATTAGCAATTCAATCACTTTAATTCAATTCAATCCATGGCCCGGCGAGTGAGGGCAATCTCCAACCATTACACCGATAGTGAACGATACAATCTTTAGGTTTCAATTCAATAGTGATCATGCAACTCATTACAGTGCACAATTAGCAATTTCATGAACTTCTTTTCCCTCCGGTGATGGTGGGATTGCAAGGCCCCACCACCCAGTCACGGCGTACGTCAGGTTCATGACTCCCACGTATGGGATTCCTTCCTCCACCAAGCCTCCTGGTGGATTCAGGGTTCATCCCCACGATGTGAGGGGAGTGCAGAGTTACCCGTCAGCCCATGCTTTCCCGGTTGGCTCATACACTAACCCTCGGGACCACAGTGCACGATTCACGATTACTCACCAAAACACGATCAGTTCACGATATCACGATTATTCAATGTATCACGAAATCATTTATAATCAATAAGGGTTTTAGAAAGATTATAGATATATATATTTTGGCCCAAAAGATCACATAAGGTTGTACGGGTACTATATATATCTCTAGAAATTAAACCTCACCTGTGCCGATAAAATACCAAGGATACAATCTAGGTTTCCTGCTCCTCGTCATCGAGAATATGATCTGTGCAAGAACGACATGTGCACATGAGACATGACTCAAAATGGACCAAATATGACGAACGGCGAAAATGCAATGAGATGACGAGCAATGTACAATGTAGCATGAAAACATCTTGTTTTGGCATGTAATCAATCATATAATAATAATTTGAGATCAAATAAGCCCTTGGATTGAAAAGTGAAATTTTGAAATTTTGGCAGTTTATGTAAGGGTCGCGGTCGCGATCAGTTTTGCTCTATTTTTGGTCGCGGGCGCGACCTAATTTTTCATAAATTTTTTGGCCAATTTTTCAAAAGTCGAAACTTAGCCAAATTTTGGTCGCGGGCGCGACTGGTTTTATGCGTATTTTCGGTCGCGGTCGCGACCTGAAATCATGCCAGAAATGTGAGTGGGTCCGGGCGCGACCATTTTTGTTCTGTTTTTGGTCGCGGTTGCGACCTCCAAGTTCTGCAGAAAAACAGGGAATGTCTCGGCCAATAACATCAACAACCCAAAACAACCATTTTCATGCACCAAAATACAAGTTTTCTGGAAATTAGCATACATATATGTTCAAGATACACTAAAGCTCCATAAAAAACACATAAATCACTCATGATCATCAAGATTTCCAACTTCAAGCTCATATAAAATTTCAATATATAAACTCAAATTCTTCAAGAATTCATGCATTAATCCAAGTTATAATCACATATTCATGCATCTAACAACAATTAATCCATTTATTCCATAAATTCCTAACCCTAGCTTCCATGAAATTCATCAAAGATCACATACTCATGCATACACCCACCTTAAATGAAAATAAATGGAGGGAGAAGATGCTTGAGCTTCAAAGCTTGAATTTTCTTGGAAGAGTTGGATGAAATTTAACAAAATCCTTTCTTCTCCTTTGATGGTGTGGTTCGGTTATGGAGGAAGCAAATGTGTTGATGAATTTTTGGATGAAAATGAGTATGGAAGCATGAAGAAGAGATATAACGTGATTCATCCATTTTTGAAATTGATGAAATGCCACAATTTGCAATTTAGTCCCTCAATTATATAAGTCATGCAATCAAGGATGAAGGTTTGGCAATTAATCCAATTAGGTCCATGAAGTGTTTATGCAATCTAGTCCTTGAATTTTAAATAATGATCATATAGAGACAATTTGGCAATTAAATCACTTCCGACAACTATTTTACGTAATAATTATTTTCAAATCACGAAATAAATTCTCAACTTGATATGAATTCATATAATTTCATGCAAATATAATGATATATGATTCATATAATTATGATGAAATGTGAGAAAATAATAATTTAAAGAATTAAAATAAATTCCTAAAGCTCACAAACTCACACGTGGCGTACTTACCTGCTCGTCCGGTACCGGGGCGTTACAGGACAAAGGGTTCGAACCCCTTAGCTATTTAAGGGAAGGGTTCGAACCCCATGAGAGATGACAGCAAAATTTTTATACTCCAAATTATACCCTAAATCCTAGAACCTAAACACTAAACATAATACTAGCATCCTTCCTGTTTAGATCGTGATCAAGGTTGGTGTGGACTATTCTCTAGAGGATTGTTAATTTAGATCGTGATCAAAGTTGGAGTGAACTATTATCTAGAGGATTGTTAATTTGGAGTCTTGAAATTTTAAAGAGTTCGAGCGACTTACAGCACGAAGAACATTTGTGGGCGGCTCAAGAAATAGAAATTACAAACAAACGATCGTCTTTTTAGGAGTTTTTTTAAAATTTCACTGCATTTTCGTTTCCCAACAACCCCTAATAATTCTCAGAAGATCATATGTGTTGTTCAAAATAAACAAGAAACTACCGCCTTCAATTTTCTGTACCTCCATTCCTTTAATTGGATTGAAAAATCTGTGCATTATTTTTTAAAAGGGGATAATTACGGGCATGAGGTGGTCGGGTCTTGCTAACCCGTCCACCACCCGGAGGAAGAAGGTTGGAAAGCGTGGTGGGCCCATAACCCACAGGTCCCAGGATCGAAACCTGGCTCTGATACCACTTAAGGATGTAGCACCCCGCACGTGAGGCACCACATCCCCCGCACTATGGCTCAACACGAGTAATGAAATAGTAAATCCGCACCCGTATCAAACCATAGCGAATGGGAGACCAACATAAAAAAAAAACCTCCAGATCAGAATTCCATACGTAGCTTCTCTTTTAACAGCTTAACCATAACCGCCGTCTTATTTATTCCTAATCACCACCCTTAGGACTCCCAGATTCTCCTTAATTTGCATCCCCGTCATTACTCCTAACATATTCATTCGAGCACCACTCCCATCCTCCAATTCACCTCTCGGTCGTGCTCTCCCCCTTAAAATTTTTCATTCTTACATGTCCAACTCTATGAATCCTTCTTTCATTAAAATTTTTGATGAGCCACTTCTGTTTCTTTAATTCACTCCTAAGGTTCAATTCAAACCCTTCAATAATTACTTCCTTCCAATCACCAACTTTTCTCTTTCTTACTCTTCTTGAAATCTAGACCAATTTAATCCCCTCTTGTATTTCCATTCTTTCAACTAAAGGTAATCCCTTCAAGGATCGAAAAGGCCTTACATTATTTCCTAATCAATGCTCCCTTATTTGGAAATTTTAGTTGAACTCGTTACTTCGCCTCTGAGATTAAGGTTTCTCCAAAACTCTTCAACTTAGTTTCTTCGGTGTAGATTGTGCTAGCTAAGCTATATGCCCGGAACTCCCAAGATATAACCCAACTATCCTTCTCGTCTTGATTCGAGTAAGCCTTGATCAAAGAATCGCTTGATGGACAAGGTGGAGCCATTCCCTATCAATTAAACACTAAGCCATGCATGTTGGATTAACATGCTAATGCACATAGTAAACAGTCAAAGATGCAACGATGCAACACGTTGGAGCAATTGTATTAATTAAACATAAACGTACATATAGATAAAGAAAGCAATTAATTTAAATCGATGCATGATGCTCATGCCATGAATATGCAGAACCTGTCACCGAGGTGGTAAGCTTTTAGCTTGTTGACGTGTTCCTCATTCCCATAATTATAACTTTCTTTGAAGACATTGATAATTCCTTAGCTTTCCATGGTTTTCGAATCTCCCCAATCTTCTTCCATCCATTTGTATATCCCATGGCCCGAACGTGCTATTTTTGAACCCAAGGTCTTATTTGTCAATGGAGTTTACACCTCAACGTACTTCCAAGCATCGACCTCCAAAGGTCGTCCGAATCTTCATCTTGATGTCCTCTCCGGTTAAAGTTCCTTTAGCTTATCCTTTGTTTCCGATCTACGCGCATAATTCACCCGTGATAACGCTTTCCATTCTTGCTTGCTTCTTGATGTCTCCATAAGGTTCCAAGAAGACGACGCGATTTGTATTCCTCGATGCTCATAAGTCTCTTTGCCTTGCGTCCATTTGTTGTCCCACGCTTATATTCGTATCAAGTGAGCTTCCATATTTGACCTCATAGTGAGCTTTATAATTAACGGCTCCCAATCCTTGCATCTGAGTTGAGTCGAACCTTTTTAACACATCTTGTATCCGATCCCTTGAAGCTTCCCAATTTGGTCTTCCAATCATCCAACCATTCCAAACTCGGAGCTTCAACGGTGAACCTTGGAGCATTTAATCTTGTATTAAATGTCTTCAAAATCGGGGTGGTGAAGAGTTCCACACTCCTCTCGTTGTCTCACGCATCCCTCAAGTTAGAACTTGAGTCTTTGCAATTCTGGTATGTTGAGAACCTTCAAGGTTTGTAAGTAGCGCATGATTGATGAACCTTCCCGTGATCCAAGCTTCCTCCCATGATACGAGCCATGATAGGTAGTTCCATTGTGCACGCCGTGGAATTTGAACACTCAACCATCAAGTTACTTTGTCAATTGTAGTTGGTCTGAATTGTAGATTTGTTTGCATGATAGTAGCCTATATAAGAAAGATCCACTCAAATATGGATGCATGAAGATTAGTGTATGCTTATAGCACGTAGTTAAATGAATCAATGCACATAGAATACAAAATGCAACATTTAAAGCAACTAAATGAGAGAATAGATCGTATACATGTATTAAGCAATTTCCAACAATTAGTATCAAATATTCATGCCAAATCGATGCAATGTGCACATTAACAAGTTGTTCCTACGCCGTGCGACCTAACTGACTCAAACATGACTCAAGAACACCGGTTTTGCAACCGGGCTCTGATACCACTTAAGGATGTAGCACCCCGCACGTGAGGCACCACATCCCCCGCACTATGGCTCAACATGA
The DNA here is from genome assembly GCA_037501455.1 of Lantana camara. Classification (NCBI taxonomy): domain Eukaryota; kingdom Viridiplantae; phylum Streptophyta; class Magnoliopsida; order Lamiales; family Verbenaceae; genus Lantana; species Lantana camara. The sequence goes on along the minus strand of CM074856.1, from coordinate 108,483,036 downwards.
GTAACGAAATAGTAAATCCGCACCCGTATCAAACCATAGCGAACGGGAGACCAACATAAAAAAAAAAAAAAAACCTTCCTAAGCCAGGCGGAGCTAGACCCTGCAATGATAACCAATCAACAAAGTATAATGCATGGCAAAGCCAAAGTTCAACATACAAACCATAACCAGAATTGGGCTCTTCAGGCCTCTTTTAATTCATAGCAAAACCCAGTAAAAGCAATTTAATGACAATTACATAAATATTCAAGTTCATGATACTACAGAATCGAATCAGACATAATTCCAATACATAAGTGAGTGCAGAGACTCTCATAACCTAACTTGACCAACTTAAAGACTCCAAACACCTCCGCCTAGCTCGAAACTCCAAAGCCAAACCTGCACACTAAAGTGTTGGGGAGGGAGAGGGTCAGTCTCTAGAAGACGGAGTGAGCAGGAGCGATATACATATATAAAAACATGCACATGCAAGGCATAAATTCCGAACAAGGTTTTGTTTGAAATTAGTTCCCAAAAAGGGCAAGAGAATGATTAATCAATGCTCGGATTTTATGACTAATCATATTAATTCATTACATTCATAAATCATACATAAACATAAGGCTCGGCGAGTGAGCGTGCACAATCTCCAACCAAACTCCGACCGTATACGACAATTATCATTAATATGTTGATTAGGCGATCATGCAATAAATCATAATACACACAGACCATATATCATATCATAAAACATATTTGTTTGGGCAATCCGTGTCCCGGCCTTCCCGCACGGTGCATAATCATATCATAACATAACATAATCATAAATCAGTTCCAACCTTCTTCCTCCGGGTGGTGGACGGGTTAGCAAGACCCGGCCACCTCATACATGGGCCAATGGGGTTTCATGACTCCCCCAAGGGCACTCAGCTCCCATTCCCCGCTAAACCTCCCAGCGAGGGCCGGTGTAGACGTACATAAATGTGGTGGGACTAGTACAAGGGATCACCGTCGGCCCTTGCCTCCCCGGATAGCCACTTGCACAAGTCTCGGGGCCCGTACAATCATAAATCATAAATGTGTCTTGCCAAACATATCAATTCATAAGAACATTACATATTTCATAAGTCATTTGAAAATGGTTTACTCTATCAATATTTACTCGATGACTTTACTTTAAAAGTAACATATATATATAATCATAAGGTTTTGGCCAAAGCTTTTCACATAAGGGTTGTAGGGTTTGCTACATAGCTAAAACAAAAACACCCTCACCTGGTACAATACGAAACAAGGATACGAGTTACCAAGTGCCCGAAGGATCAAGATCTCTCCACCCTGGAGATAAACTGTACAAAAGATAACATGACGTGTTTGTGAGATTCGAGACTCTAAATGAACCATATATGACGCACGGCAATGCTCAAGCATGATATGAGTACATAAGGATGATATTATGTCATGAAAATGTTCATGTGTATTAAAGGCATTTAAATCGTATAACCAAGTCATTCACTCATTCGTTCCTTTTCATTCAAATTCATCAATTCATATCTCCAGTCGAATTAATTCAAGAATTCAAATAGGAGCATAGTACATATTCAAGCTTTCCCAAAATGCTACTACATACCTCATATTACATAAGATAGCATATTTCCAAGGTTTGACAACAAGAAGGAATCATATGATATAGAAAACGAGTTACACGATTAATAAACGACATATGAACACACATAAACGGCATTAAGCAAAAGCATGCCTTCTACTCATCCAAATGCCACAAAATTAAACCACAATACTCCTAGCACATAACAAAACAAGTTCCTAGTTCAACACAAAAAGAGATAAAGTCATTAAAGAGGTGAAACAAATCAAAAACCGAAAAGGAAGCAACAAGGACTGCGCAGGGGAAGGGACACGGGGGTGTCACCTTCCTTAGCTAAACTGAGCCACGACCGTGGCTCAGTACAGACCTGCCCAGAAGGTGCGACACGCCCGTGTCTCACACTTTAGTGTAAATGAGACACGGGGGTGTCACGGTACAGAACAAAAACGTTCACAAGGCTTTACCGGCAAAACTGACTCTACAAAACCTCAGTCCAAAAACATACCAAATCAACTCCAAATGCTATGAAACTTAATATACAGTATATTTAGCATGTTAGGAACATATTTGATTTAGAGTTCAAAGGCTAAATCACACATTATGAGCATCTAAATCATGCAGCAAAACTGGGTCGCCAAAATTGCACATATGAGCCTAATTGATTCAATCAAGCCATGATCAAGTACTTAGGGGTTGAATTTGGATCTGAAACCTTGGATGCATGCTAACATACTAAAAAACTAATATACTTCATATATATGCAAAATGGCACAAATTAAAGCACATTAGAATGACCAACAAGTCACACAATTGCAACAGCAGCAAGTCTGTCATGAAGCATGCATAAAAACAGGCCATGTCTTTCGGTTTTGAGGCTTAAAATGGATCCAAATACTTGAAGCATGAATGTTAACATATAGAGAAATGAGTTTACATAATATCCATGCAAATTCACACGAAAAGAAGATCATTTGATCAAGCAACAAAGCAAAATGAGCAGCAGCAGTTCGAAAAACAGGGGAAGCAGTTTGATCATCAAGTTTGGAGCTCCATATCTCATAATTTCATAAAAGGGTCAAGAGATAAAATCCTCCTAACACCATATACTATCAGTTAGGAAGTAAATAGGCCAAGAAACAAGCTCATATACTCATGTATAAGCAAGAAAATCAGCCACACAAGCAAATAGGTCTCAAGAACAAAATCCCTAAAAGTTCATACCAAACTCATCACTCAAACCCTAATCAAATCTGATCCAAATCATGTATTAATTAGATGAACTCAAGCATAATAGAGTATAGAAGACAAAAATATTCATACCTTGAAGATTTGGGAGAGAAAGGTGGCGGTTTGAGCTCCAAAACCACAAAAGGGGCAAAGTTCTCTTCTCCTTTCTCCTCTCCTTCTTTCTCGATCAGATGTAGCAGCAATGAGGGAGGTTGGGTTCGGTTTTTGCTGCTAAAAGGGGGAAGAAAGGGTTAACTCAAGGTACATAAGTCATGGTTAAATCATGGTTAGGTTAAGGAGGTGTTAAGGGGTCCCACCATGAAGACTAGTCAACAAAATGAGCTCTTCTTGCACGAGTTGTCCGTTACGGTTGGATTTCAAAGGTCTTAATGATTTCAAAAAGGTATGAGGCTTATTCCATTGTCTCCAAATCGTCGATACGAAGGCAACGGATTCCCGAGCTCAAGATATCACGTACGGAACCAAGGGTGCGCTAATTGCTCGTTAGCCCCCGACTTGGTTCCACAAATCAAATTAAATTCGTTAACACGTCAAATGAATCCGAAAACATAAACCGAGCATATGGACATGTTCATAACACACATAATTACGACCTATTAAATTTTCACGACATTTCGATATCATTACATATAAGAACGAAGCACAAATAGAACACTAATGCGCATGAATGAATTCATATCGTTATAAATTAATTACTAAAACTTAAATTCCATTTTAAATAAATTAAAACCAACTAATAACATGTTGAAATTAATTAACGAAAAACCGAAATAGTTAAGGTAACATGAAACATTAATTAAGAAGTTAAACACTAGATATCAAATTAAAATAAAATGAATTACATTAAGACAACAACAATCTATAGTTTAAGACAAATATAAACATATACAAACAATTAATCATATAATTAAATAATTAAATTGCGCAATTTATAAACAAAACGACACATTAGTTAAAATGAAAAACTGGGGCGTTACAGGGCACCCCCTGCGGTTTGGCGATATTACAGATTCCTCCCTGAGGTTTCGAAAATTACGAATTCCCCCCTGACTATTACACTCTCTCTCACAAATAACACCGGCCGTTAATCACTCCGTCTAAAATTGATGACGTTAGCACGTTTTCTATTTAAAATTCCAACTTTGCCCTTATTCTACTGTTCATTCAAATTTACTTTCCAGAAATACCTTTAGGGGGTATATTGTAAATTTACTAAGAGTTCAATGATATAATTGTAATATTAGTTAATTTTCAATTCTTTATTTGAAAATTTGTTAACTAATTTATATTTTATCTATAATTCTAAATTGAAATAAATAACCTATGTAATATTTATTCCTATGAAATATGATAGTAAGTTCTAAATTCCCTGTAGCACCCCAGACGAAGGATACCACATCCCCCGAACTAAGACCCAGACCCCGTCATGAAATTGAAGTCCATGCCCGAATCCGAATCAGAGCGAACGGGAGACAAACACACACGCTATGCTAGGCGGATCTAACTCGACAAAACTCAGAGCGTGGAAGCAATTCAAACATTCAAACAAGATAGCGGAAGCATTTAAATCAACATTCAAAACAAGTGACGGGTTCAACTAGCATAGATACCTAGTCCCGAACATCAACATAATGTAATAATCATCAAGTGCCACACAGGGCTGCAGAAAGGTAAAGTATAATCTCAAGTCTAAAGTCATGACATGAATAAAGTGTATAAAAGACAAATGCAACTAGAAAGGCTAGACCGACGAAGTGCAACTCAAAGGACTCACTCCCGCCTAGCAAACGCCAACAGACCTGCAACTAAAAGTTAAATGAGGGGTCAGTCAACTTGACCGAGTGAGGGAGCTAACGCACACCCACAATATATATATAGAGAGCATAGCACAGAATAAAAGGATGGACTCATGAACCGGGGATAGGTGTTGCATACCAAAACATTTCGAAATAACCCAAATAAATATAGATATAAGTTTAGAAACCATTTTCCAGAAAGACTCTATCCCGATTCATAATTCCATAACATTACATAATCAACTGCTCGGTGAGTACGAGCTTTCAACCTCAACTCCTCATAACATAAATCAAAATCAATCCCTCCGCTACACCAGTGATGGAGGAGATGTACTGTCCCCAAACCATCTATAATAAACCGTCTAAAATAGACTCACCCTCAAGGGGTAGCGAACCCACAAGAGTCCTCCCCGACCTTAGCCGAAGGCTCAAGATACCACACCTTCCCTACAGCACGGGCCGCGTATCCTCTCAAATGGAACTACACACAGAATGATCCCTGGCGACCCTATACCGTTCCATGGCTGTCTATCCCATAGCTCCTTGGATCCACAATAGAACAGATCATAACATAACATAACATACGTCAATCTTTCATGGCAATCTCGCTACATAATCAAAACACAACTGCTTTTCCAAAATAGCTTACATATGCCTCAAAAACTGGTTTATATATTTTATCCCTACGCGATGGAACTTTAAACCTCATGACCTCCACCCACGCAGGACGCACGTAAGATCATAAACATATCATATCTAACACATATGTATTTATAGTAAGGTATACTCGCATGCTAGGGTAGAAATCAGCATATAAAGGCCATAGGTCGCATAACTATACAAAATCCTAAACCTCACCTGAGAAACGGAAGGACGCAGAAACTGAGAAGACGATGAAAACTTGATCGGGTTATCTCCGCCATGGAGATCACTGACAGAAAGGGAAACACGAAGTACTTATGAGATAAGACTCAAACATGAACCACAAAGACGCATGGCACTGATTACGAGATGTCAAGAAATGATAGGATATGTACACATAAATTACAAGGATGCCATGAAAGTGTTCATGCAGAGAATTAATATCCCACAATAAATATACAAGTAATGAGATCATGTACAAGGCATAAATGCATGATCGATGGCAACAAAATGTTCTAGCAATTTAAGGATCAGTCAAATCATATTATATTAAGTAAACTCATGCTCAAACGCTCGGTTTAATTTAGATTAATACAGGTATGTTGTCCAATTTCTCAAGAGTGGAACATTATAATACATACTAATCACAATATACAATTTATACTTGATCACAATTCCAAACAGATAAATCATTAATTCAAGAGTTTCTTAATTGAAGTTTGAATTCACTAACTAATCAATATTACTCAAGGTCGGTACTAAAACCAATTTAAATATTAGATGCATTAGTAGCTTACATTATATAACTATATATATACACCACAGTATGCAAGCACCCATGCACAACAGGTTAACTTAATAACCAAATAACCCAACAACACTCCCATTAATAATTTACACACGTGCATTCAATACGCATTATCATAATTAAATCTTAAATCCATTATAGTAATTGATTTCATAAATTTACACACATGCACACTCACAAGGCACACTTAGTATTAATTTCAATTTGTTGGTAACATATATTCAGCATACACACACACACCCAAAGAATTACACATCAAATAAGCCATGTCACACCCATTTGTATTCTTGAAACCAATTTCTCAATGTCTGCAATTATAGACCCCAATTCGAATCATATTGAAATGATATTAAGCATCCACAATTACGAACCCAAATCATTATAGATTCAAATATAACACATGCACTCATAACATTATCTCCGTGGACAGAATTACAAACTCTATGATGAATCGGATTTACTATACTGAATTTACATGATAACAACATATTCACACTATATTCTCATGATAACATTAAACAGCCAAATTCAGGATATGTATATACTTATTTCATTATAGTTTCCAAGAATCAACATACAAATATACAGCTGGTTTATAAGTGAAATACATTATGTACATTTTAATTATAACAACAATTACTTTGACAAATGCAAACTTTGAAATCGAATGAAATTAGAATACATAGTTCAAATTATAAAACAAATATATAATATTGACAACAATTCAAAAATGAATTACAAAGTAAATATACAATCGTTTCCTAAGTATTCAAGAAGCATACTAATTACAATTCTCAGCCCTCAAATAAATTAGGTGCAACTACGTCATTAAATTTAAGTTAACCAATTCAATAAATTGATAACAGAATCCAGATTCGAACAGTGATCGCATGATTCACGATTTAGACAAAATCTCAAGTACCAATTCATATAAGTCTTATATCCAAAACACAGATCCATAAACAATTTCAATACATACAGTCCCACACTTGAAATATTCAAATATGCATTACAATTCTAAATGGACTAACTAAATTACAGTCCATTCACGCAGAAAAAGGAGATGAATGTCTGTTGCTTACACTTTGGACCGAACAAGAAGGAGGTCTGCTTGGATTCCATGGCTGAACCCCGCAGGAATGATTACTCCCAGCTGCTGCTTAGGATCATCCTTGCTTCGTGCCCCTCTTTCATAACCCGCGTGGTTGGTGTCGGCAAAGGGAAGAAAAAAAACGATACGGTGACGGTTCGGCATGGAGGAAAAAGAAGCTATCGGAACTGGATCTGATTGTCGTCGGGGTGGTTAGTCTCTTTAGGGATTTTCCCTTTTCAGATCTGGAACGAGAGAGAAAGAGATCTGAATGGAGGCCGTCGGAGATGGTGGTCGGCGGCTGCGACGGAAGCTGAAAACAGGGGAGACGGTGGTGATGGGGCGGCTGCAGGCTGTGCGATGAGGGAAGAAGCTGCTACATCATTGCTGCTTTGAGAAGATAGGGAGGAATCATGGTCGAAATGAAGGCGACAGATCTCGAGGTTGTGAATAGGAAAACAGAGGCAGGACTCTGGTGGTAGCGCGGTAGAGGATCGGAACCCTGGTGTTCTTGTGGTGGCGTGTGAGATGCTGGAGAAGGTATGGTGTTTCCTTGCTTGGAATTTCACCGGAATGCATGGCGTAAACCTTCGGAAATGGAGCCGAAAGCTTCTATCGGCATTCGCGGTGGTGGAGGCAGTCAACAAAGAGGTAGAGAGGAAAGGATTGTTGCGTTGCTGCTAACTCAGAAAAGGGGAGGAGAAGAATCGGTTGGCGGCGAGAATGGTGGTTACCGGAGGAGGTGGTGGCGATGATGGTTGGCGGAGGTGGAGCTGCCTTGCCGCTGCTACTCCAGACGGTGGGAGAAGAAAAAGAAAATAAAAGAACGAAATGGGGCTAGGGTTCTGATATCATTATACCGTCTCAAGTTCTGAAATTGCAAATAGGTCCCTCAAGTTTAAAAGTTATGCGATCAAGTCCCAAAAATCAATTAGGGTTCAAATAGATCCAATTAGAGACTGTGTAATTATAAAAGCACCCCAAAGATTTAAAGTAGTATCCAGTTAGTTCCAAATAAACATTCCAAAATTATAAAAGCAGTCCCAACTTTTAATAATTACAAATTAGCACACATAATTTGAATTAGAAAGCAAATAGGTATTAAACACATGTTTCAATTAAGTTCACATATTTTCATAAGGTTGCAATTGAGTCAATTAAACACTTATAACATGAAATAAAGCAATTCAAGTAAGTGAAAGATTAAATAAATAACATTCTATTCGCACGAAAACGACATCGTATCTTGCTCCGAAGATGCGGGGTGTTACATTCCCTCTTATATTTACATCTTAATTTTATATATATTTTATACAAGTCTATTTAAAATTAGTTTAAGATAATTTGTTTTCCATTATTAAAAATTTTCACTCAAAAATAAAAATTCATATATGAAAATACACAAATATCAATTAGTGCACTACCAAATTCACATAGATTATCCATAAGAATAATGTCATACATGCCAATACAAACATGTCCAATATCTATAAACTACAAAAAGCTATTGGACATCCATGAACTCAAGGTATGAAATTAGTTCATGACAACAAACATCAAAACATATTTCAAGTAGCATTCTTTACATATTTCCCAAAAAAAAGATGCTAAGCAGTGACAAAATCCATCTAGGCAATTTTCATCAGGTGGTGGGAGGAAAATCAAATGGTAAGTCCTGGATGACAGAATCTTGAGCAGTGGTGGCACTCGTGGAGCCTCTATCTCCCCTTATCTCTTTCCTACTTCTTTTGATTGCTTCAAGCATGTCAACTAGGAACTCATCATCTACAATAGATCTCTCTATCGTCTTTCTCTTTCCCTTATCCATTTTCTAACAACAAACACAACAGATAAACAAAATTATACTTAAAACTCAACTAATTCTGTCAACTTACAATTACCCCCCTAAGATTTATATCATATAACAGAGAAGATATTAAAAATTGCAACACTTGTCATTTTACCTATTACTTTGTCGACCGAGTAGGGTGATCGTTAGATCCTTCTCTCGTCTTTCCTTTCTCCTTATCCTTTTTCTAGTAACAATCACAATACACAAATAAAATTAATCTTTAACGATTAGATTCTGTCAACTTACAATTACCCCCCTAAGATTTATATCGTATAATAGAGAAGATATTTAAGATTGCAATACTTGGCATTTTACCTGTTGTTTTGTGGATCGAGTAGGCTGATCATTAAGTCCATCTCTCGTATTTCCTTTCCCCATAGTTTTTTTCTAACAACAATCACAATACAAAAATAAAGTTATTCTTGAATGATTAGATTCTGTCAAATTACAATTGGCCTCCTACGATTTATATAATATAACAGAAAAGACATCTAAAATTAAAATACTTGACATTTTACCTGATACTTTGTTGCTTGAGTAGTTTGATCATCCTCTATTCTTGGAACTTGTAACACCCCGCATTTTCGGAGCAAGATACGATGTCATTTTCGTGCTATTAGAGTGTTAATTATTTAACTCTGCTTGTGCTTGAATTGCCTTATTCATGTTTTAATTGTTTAATTGACTCAATTGCAATCTTATATAAATATGTGAACTTAATTGAGATATGTGTTTAGTTCCTAATTGCTCTTTAATTTAAATTATGTGGGCTGATTTGGAATTAATTAAAAATTGGGGATCTATTTCTAATTATGAGAAATTCAATTGCACTTAATTGGACACCACTTTAAATCTTTGGGGTACTTTTATAAATTCTAAATCTCTAATTGGATCTATTTGAACCCTAATTGAATTTTGGGACTCAGTCGCATAACTTTAACTCTTGAGGGGCCTGATTGCAATTTTGGGAGAAGGTCCCTTATATCCCGAGAAACCCTAGCAGCCTTCTCATTCTTCATTTCTCCTTCTTCCCTTTCGGCTTGGAGCAGCAGCAGCGCAGCAGTTGCTGTGCCAACCCCCACTGCCTGCAACGCCTTCTTCTCCGGCGAGCTCCACCGCCAACCACCAGCCCTTCTTTCGTTCACCACCACCACCTTCACTCTCCGCACCACCATCAACGCCCCTCACTCCGCCTCAGACCAACGAACCACCTTTCTCTCACCCTCTCACACTCTCTCTCTCTCTCTCTCTCTAGAGCAGCGGCGCCACCACCACCTTCAATCATCTCTCTCCTATTCCAGATCCAAAGGAAACAAGCAGCAATCGTCTCTCTCTCAATCACCGGCTGTCCCACCACCATCCACCAGCTTCGGACAGCCATGGATTCCGGTAGACTCCGACGAGACACCACCAATTTCTTCACTCCGGCACACACTCCGACTCCCTCTCGTTCCAGATCTGAGAAGGGAAGGACCAGCAACAAACTCCCATCTCTTCCTCTTCCATTTCAGAAGACAAGCTTCAGCAGCGGCATATTTTGTTCAGAGATCTTCTCGCCAAGGCGATGATTCAGCGCTACTGCTGCCACTCCAACTAGTCGCCACCACCGATTCGCCACCGCTAGTGTCTCAACTAGCTCTGCTTCGACGAACAACCCACCACCATAGACCCCCTTCCTCCATTTCAGTTAGGGATTAAGCCCTCTTGTCGTCTCGCCTTCGTTAGCCTTTACTGGCCTTACAGCCATGGATTCCGGTGAGATTACAGGAGAAGGAACTCCAGAGCTTCTTCAGCAAATGGCTTTCATGCCGTCGTTTCCTTACATCTCTCGGACCGAATTGGCCTCCATCAGTCCCGATCGACCACCACGGTGAGTCACCCTCCTTTCCCATCACGATTTCAGTAGCAGTGGTACCACAACAGTAGGTGCTGCCTACTATGAATTGTAAACCCATTTTTCCGTATTCTTTTAAGTAGTTTTTATTTAATTTGGAAATCTGTTTCAATTGCATAGTTATTGTGTAATTTGAAATTGTAATTGAGGTTTCATGAATTCTATTTAGTGCAGAATCTTGTGTTTTTGGTGATTAAAATGATACGTGATGTCTTTGGTGATTGAAATAATGAATCATTACTTAGGTCCTTGAGAAATTTGTGTAGTTTCGATCATAGATATAATTAAATTTTAAATGGTGGATTAGTTATCTATAATTTATTAAATCAAATTTGTTGGATTTCTGACTTGGGTTGGTTACGCTCATGTTGGGTCTATCCGGTATAGAGTAAGTGCTATTCCATAAATGTTTGATTGAATTGAGAGTTGGGGAAATTAAATGTCATACAGTAAATGCATTATATGGATGTTTGTATACATTCTCTGAGAACATGTTTGGTTGTTTGATAATATGTGATTTGAGATTCAAAACGTAAGCCTAGCTTTTAACTTGAAATTATTGTTGTAAGTGTAATGGGTACTTTTGGGCTGCTAACGTGAGTTAGTCCTAATTTAATACAAATGTGCATTTGGTTGATTGGGATTGGAAATGTATATTATACGCCTGTATGAATTTATAAAAAAAAAAAAAAACTATGATGTATTATAAACTATGCATGTCCGTATATGAATGTAAATATATGCAGCCTAATTGTTAGTATGTAATTTATAATTTGGTTCTTGAGTTGTGTGAAATGTGTAATGAATTAATTGAATATGTTAGTTTATGATTTTGGTATTTGGGAGTTATTTGATTGGTACTGACTATGCAATCTAAATGGCTTAATAATGTAAAGACATGTGTAATTGCATAAGGATATTTAGAATTTAATCTCAAGTGGTCAACGAATCAACATATTAGATTTTCGTACAGGGGTTGTTTCTTTACATGTTCCTATAAACATCAAATATAAAAATAACACAGTTGTATCTATATGAACTCTAATTACATGAACTTTGGCTACAATTGGTTTAAGTGGAACTTGAACGTGGTCCCTATTTATGTGGCCTAATTGTGTTTATGACTTAAATGATTTAATAGAGAAGTGTATGTCTCGATCTAGATAAAATTTAGGTTGAGTAGGCTTGTCTTGAATGGTCTTTAATTGTGGTTTGAATTAGAGCCATTGAATTTTATAATTGCTTGCATGGAACATCAATTGTACATATGGACACTTTCATGACATTCTTGTAATTTCAGTGAACATGTCATATTACTCCATATCATCTCATGATCATTGTCGTGCGTCTATGTGGTTCATATTTGAGTCTTGTCTCACGAGTACACTGTATTTCCTTTCTGTTCAGTAATCTCCACAGTGGAGACAACCTGGTCAAGTACGCACCCGTCTTGTCAGTTCCCGTATCTTGACGCTTCTCAGGTGAGGTTTAGGATTTTGTATAGTTAAGCGACCTATGGCCTTTACATGATGATTTCTATCCTTGCATGCGAGTATACCCTACTATAAATATGTATGTATTGAATATGATATTTTTATGCTTATGCTTGCATTCTTGCGTGGGCGGGCTATCCCTGCAGCGTGGGAATGTAAGTGTGTGAGTCCTGCGTGGGCGGGCTATCCCTGCAGCTTGGGAATATATATATAAAAACCAGTTTTTGAGGCATATGTAAGCTATTTTGAAAAACCCAGTTGTGTTCTGATTCTGTAGAGAGATTGCCATGAAAGTTGGCATATGTTATGTTATGTACTGTTCTGTTATGGGGCCCAGGAGCTACGGGTAAGGAGCCCCCGGGACGGTATCGGGCCGTTGGGGTTATACCTGTGCATAGTCTCCATCTGTATGAAGAGGATGTACCGGGACCCACCAGGAGGTTTGGTTAGGAAACGGGGTCCTGAGGGTTGGGGTAGCATTAGCACTCCCCTCGACTGTATGGATGGTTAGGGTCGCGCAACCGTACCATCACCCGGAGTTGACGTTGGTATGTTATTTCTGTTTTGTTATGATATGAGGAGTTGAGGTTGGAAGCTCGTACTCGCCGAGCATATGGTATGATATGTTATGGGAATTATGAATCGGAATAGAGTTTCTGAAAATGTTTTCTAAGTATATATATATATTTGGGTTTTGCTTTGAAACGCTTGGTATGTAACACCTATTCCCGGTTCATGAGTCCACCCTTTTGATATGTGTTGTGCTCTGTATATATATATTGTGGGTGTGCGTTAGCCCCCTCACTCAGTCAGTTGACTGACACCTCATTTATCTTTTAGGTTGCAGGTTTCCTTTTGGCTTGAGCTAGGCGGAAGTGAGTCTTCTGAGTCACACTTGTCAGTTTAGTTGGTATTAGGATGCATTTGTCGCATACTTTATTTATGTTATGTATTTATGTTTCACACTTGAAGGTTATGTTTATGTTCTACTTAGACTTAAACCCGTATGGGGTTAGTAAGCTAGTATTTGGATGTTAGTAGATACTATGATGATGCTTATACTGTTTATTATGTTGGATTATGAATTGATTCGGGACTAGGTATTTATGCTAGTTGAACCCGTCACCTGCTTTGCATGTTTCGTTTTTAATGCTTCCGCTATCTATTGTTGTTGATTTTAATTGCTTCCGCACTCTGAGTTTGTCAAAGTTAGATCCGTCTAGCCTAGTGTGTGAGTTGGTCTCCCGTTCGCTATGATTCGGATTCGGGCAAGGACTTTCCATTTCGTGACCGGGTCTGGGTGTTAGTGCGGGGGACTTGTTGAGTCTGTCTAGGTCGTACGGTATAAGAATAACTGCGCATTGCATTTGTTTGACTTGATATTTTGACCCTTCGGCATGAATTGTTTTGTGGTTATATGATTGTGTGCACATTATGACTTTGATTATACAACATCTTATTTCATGTGCTTTGTAAATTGCAACTAATTGTTACATTTACGTGATATATGTGTTACATTTCATTTGCATCTTTAACCAGCATGCATCGAATTTAGTGTTTGAATTTCAGGGTGCCCTATGAGTCAACACGGAGATTTCCCTCCGTCAACACTACCTATTGGCACTACAACGAAAACATACCATAATTCGAAGGTGAAAGGATTCTTTACGAAGATCAATGTTCATGAAAAGGTTCAGAGTTGAAAGAATGAGATTTACTATATTGACTTACTATCTTAAAGTCAATTGAAAGATGATGTTTGATGAATTTTCGCCTTGAGGATTCGTTCATTTGAAAGTAGTCAACTTGTTAAGGGAAATGAGTCAATGGAGGAGAATCTGGTCAAGTAGAACCGATTTGAAGGAGTTTGATGAGCTTTTGCCTTGATGATTCGTCTATTTACTCACCTTGTTGATGGAAATGAGACAATGTAGAGGGATCCGATCAAATAAGAATCCGATCAAATAAGATCCGATCAAGTTCAAGGGATGTGGATGGGTAACCATGTTACTTAAGCAACAAACTACAAACCATCGGTGAGTGTTGAAGGTTTTGGTGCCGTTTAGAGTTAACAAGACAAGATTGGTTGTTAGCTCTCTAGGTGTTTTCTTCAAGTTGAGATGGAAGATTCTGCTGAGGTGGGAATAGATCACTTAGATGTCGAAAGACTTTACTGAAGTTTTAGAATCGAAACCCATGAATTGCTTTGGGAAGTGCCTAATACCACGACCGTCCAACGTAGCTCTGAGATAGATTTCTGATTGGCAATCGAATTATGGGCAATTCCTTGAGGATGAGCAGACTAAGGTTTAACACATAAGTCAGAGTTCCTGAAGGAGACTGTGGATGATTTTGGTTGAGCAAGGATTATGGTTTAGTAGAGAGTTGGATGATGGACATAATTGCTGATTTGTCTCTTCACATCAAAAGATTTAAGATGAAGAAGTCCAGTTGACGAGTTTTGCATCAATGTCGGTTTAATCAACTCCTGCTACTTCATCTCAACTTCCTGTCAAGAGTTTGACACTACGGTGATCGGTACGCCAAGCACTCATGGCATTTGCATACATGCATCGCTTAAATACTCTTACCTTGTTTTGCTTGATGTGGGTGATGACTATTGTTATTTTAATTGTGATAACTTGGATACCTGATCTAGTATTTGTAACTTGAAATTTTTTTTACTTGTTATGAATCGTTGCTGAAATGAATGAGTTATGTGCTTATGTGAACTATTCATGCCTATGCGAGTTAAAACTCTCTTGATTGCTCACTGACTTCTCATATAACATACATACATACTGTAATCTTGTTTTTCAGGGATTCCATCGCGATATCCCCCTTGAGTTGAGGTATGAGCGTTGAATCTATACTCAAAGGATACCGATATCAATTGTATAAGGTACACCAAACATGCATCGCATACTTTTTGTCAAGTGTTATTCTGATGTGTGTATGTATGAATAACTGATCAGTGGATTTATGTATAAGAGAGACCTTAGTTTCCCTCTTTTTACGTGTTGGAGAGATTTAGGATTCTCTCTATTTATGTGATGGAAAGATGTTGGATTCTTTCTAAGATTTGTGCACGAGAGATGTTGGATTCTCTTGTACTTAGGTATTCAAGAGATGCTGGATTCTCTCGAATTTAGGAGTTTGAGAAATGCTGGATTTTCTCAAAATAGAATGTTGGGAGATGTTGGAATCTGTCCGACTTAGGCCGAGAGACAGGGTTCTCTCAAATCTGTGCTTGAGAGACGGGGTTCTCTCAATTCTGTGCTCGAGAGACGGGGTTCTCTCAATTCTGTGCTCGAGAGACGGGGCTCTCTCAAATCTGTGCTCGAGAGACGGGTTTCTCTCACCTCTTGTGCCGAGAGATGGGATTCTCTCTTATTTGTTGTGGTTGCGTTACGCATTGTCCTGGCTACGGCCTGCAAGTGACGAGTTTGCGATACCATCGAAGTTGAGTGCAGTGAAAACTATTCGTCTTATGAGAATGGTCGAACAACTTGATGTAAGCAACGGTCCAGTGCTCAAACGGATCCCAATGATAACGAGACATCGCGAGAAAGGTTCAAAAAACACAATGAGAGTAAACTTCACAACGGAGGCTATGTTTTATGTAATTTCTCGAGAAGGGTTAAGACACTATCAACTCAAAGCTTTTCCAGCTCAGGAGAGGAACCTGGGGACCAGGTTCTCTTAAGGGGGGAAGGGTGTAACACCCCGCATTTTCGGAGCAAGATACGATGTTGTTTTCGTGCTATTAGATTGTTAATTATTTAACTCTGCTTGTGCTTGAATTGCCTTATTCATGTTTTAATTGTTTAATTGACTCAATTGCAATCTTATATAAATATGTGAACTTAATTGAGATATGTGTTTAGTTCCTAATTGCTCTTTAATTTAAATTATGTGGGCTGATTTGAAATTAATTAAAAATTGGGGATCTATTTCTAATTATGAGAAATTCAATTGGACTTAATTGGACACCACTTTAAATCTTTGGGGTACTTTTATAAATTTTAAATCTCTAATTGGATCTATTTGAACCCTAATTGAATTTTGGGACTCAGTCGCATAACTTTAACTCTTGAGGGGCCTGATTGCAATTTTGGGAGAAGGTCCCTTATATCCCGAGAAACCCTAGCAGCCTTCTCATTCTTCATTTCTCCTTCTTCCCTTTCGGATTGGAGCAGCAGCAGCACAGCAGTTGCTGTACCAACCCCCACCACCTGCAACGCCTTCTTCTCCGGCGAGCTCCGCCGCCAACCACTAGCCCTTCTTTCGTTCACCACCGCCACCTTCACTCTCCGCACCACCATCTACGCCCCTCACTCCGCCTCAGACCAACGAACCACCTTTCTCTCACCCTCTCACACTCTCTCTCTTTCTCTCTCTCTCACTCTAGAGCAGTGGCGCCACCACCGCCTTTCCTCCTGATGCCGGCGCCACCACCACCTTCAATCATCTCTCTCCTGTTCCAGATCCAAAGGAAACAAGCAGCAATCGTCTCTCTCTCGATCACCGGCTGTCCCACCACCATCCACCAACTTCGGATAGCCATGGATTCCGGTAGACTCCGACAAGACACCACCAATTTCTTCACTCCGGCGCACACTCCGACTCCCTCTCGTTCCAGATCTGAGAAGGGAAGCGCCAGCAACAAACTCCCATCTCTTCCTCTCCCATTTCAGAAGACAAGCTTCAGCAGCGGCACATTTTGTTCAGAGATCTTCTCGCCAAGGCGATGATTCAGCGCTACCGCTGCCACTCCAACTAGTGGCCACCACCGATTCGCAGCCGCTGGTGTCTCAACTAGCTCTGCTTCGATGAACAACCCACCACCATAGACCCCCTTCCTCCATTTCAGTTAGGGTTTAAGCCCTCTCGTCGTCTCGCCTTCGTTAGCCTTCACTGGCCTTACAGCCATGGATTCCGACGAGATTACAGGAGAAGGAACTCCAGAGCTTCTTTAGCAAACGGCTTTCATACCGCCGTTTCCTTACATCACTCGGACCGGATTCGCCTGCATCAGCCCCGATCGACCACCACGGCGAGTCACCCTCCTTCCCCGTCACGATTTCGGTAGCAGCGGCACCACAACAGTAGCTGCTGCCTCCTATGAATTGTAAACCCATTTTTCCGTATTCTTTTAAGTAGTTCTTATTTAATTTGGAAATTTGTTTCAATTGCATAGTTATTGTGTAATTTGAAATTGTAATTGATGTTTCATGAATTCTATTTAGTGCAGAATTTTGCGTTTTTGGTGATTAAAATGATACGTGATGTCTTTGGTGATTGAAATAATGAATCATTACTTAGGTCCTTGAGAAATTTGTGTAGTTTCGATCATAGATATAATTAAATTTTAAATGGTGGATTAGTTGTCTATAATTTATTAAATCAAATTTGTTGGATTTCTGACTTGGGTTAGTTACGCTCATGTTGGGTCTATCCCGTATAGAGTAAGTGTTATTCCATAAATGTTTGATTGAATTGAGAGTTTGGGAAATTAAATGTCATACAGTGAATGCATTATATGGATGTTTGAATACATTCTCTGAGAAGATGTTTGGTTGTTTGATAATATGTGATTTGAGATTCAGAACATAAGCCTAGCTTCTAACTTGAAATTATTGATGTATGTGTAATGGGTACTTTTGGGCTGCTAACGTGAGTTAGTCCTCATTTAATACAAATGTGCATTTGGTTGATTGGGATTGGAAATGTATATTATATGCCTATATGAATTTATTAAAAAACAAAAACTATGATGTATTATAATCTAAGCATGTCCGTATATGAATGTAAATATATGCAGCCTAATTGTTAGTATATAATTTATAATTTGGTTCTTGAGTTGTGTGAAATGTGTAATGAATTAATTGAATATGTTAGTTTATGATTTTGGTATTTGGGAGTTATTTGATTGGTACTAACTATGCAATCTAAATGGCTTAATAATATAAAGACATGTGTAATTGCATAAGGATATTTAGAATTTAATCTCAAGTGGTCAACGAATCAACATATTAGATTTTCGTACAGGGGTTGTTTCTTTCCATGTTCCTATAAACATCAAATATAAAAATTGTATCTATATGAACTCTAATTACATGAACTTTGGTTACAATTGGTTTAAGTGGAACTTGAACGTGGTCCCTATTTATTTGGCCTAATGGTGTTTATGACTTAAATGATTTAATAGAGAAGTGTATGTCTCGATCTAGACAAAATTTAGGTTGAGTAGGCTTGTCTTGAATGGTGTTTAATTGTGGTTTGAATTAGAGCCATTGAATTGTATAATTGCTTGCATGGAACATCGATTGTACATATGGACACTTTCATGACATTCTTGTAATTTCAGTAAACATGTCATATTACTCCATATCATCTCATGATCATTGTCGTGCGTCTATGTGGTTCATATTTGAGTCTTGTCTCACGAGTACACTGTATTTCCTTTCTGTTCAGTAATCTCCACGGCGGAGACAACCTGGTCAAGTACGCACCCGTCTTGTCAGTTCCCGTATCTTGACGCTTCTCAGGTGAGGTTTAGGATTTTGTATAGTTATGCGACCTATGGCCTTTACTTGCTGATTTCTATCCTTGCATGCGAGTATACCCTACTATAAATATGTATGTGTTGAATTTGATATTTTTATGATCTTATGCTTGCATTCTTGCGTGGGCGGGCTATCCCTGCAGCGTGGGAATATATATATAAAAACCAGTTTTTGAGGCATATGTAAGCTATTTTGGAAAACCCAGTTGTGTTCTGATTCTGTAGCGAGATTGCCATGAAAGTTAGCATATGTTATGTTATGTTCTGTTCTGTTATGGGGCCCAGGAGCTACGGGTAAGGAGCCCCCGGGACGGTATCGGGCCGTCGGGGTTATACCTGTGCGTAATCTTCATCTGTATGAAGAGGATGTACCGGGACCCACCAAGAGGTTTGGTTGGGAAACGGAGTCCTGAGGGTTGGAGTAGCATTAGCACTCCCCTCGACTGTATGGACGGTTAGGGTCGCGCAACCGTACCATCACCCGGAGTTGAGGTTGGTATGTTATTTCTGTTTTGTTATGATATGAGGAATTGAGGGTATTAGGATGCATTTGTCGCATACTTTATTTATGTTATGTATTTATGTTTCACACTTGAAGGTAATGTTTATGTTCTACTTAGACTTAAACCCGTGTGGGCTCTGAGTTTGTCAAGTTAGATCCGCCTAGCCTAGTGTGTGAGTTGGTCTCCCGTTCGTTATGATTCGGATTCGGGCGTGGACTTTCCATTTCGTGACCGGGTCTGGGTCTTAGTGCGGGGGATGTGGCATCCTCCATTTGGGGTGTTACAAAACTAAGTTGATAGTCATTATTTTTGTTGTTTTTGTCAATGGCAACCAAGATTACACGTGTCTTTATAGAACTCATCGAACGTATATACATTCCCATCACGCTTCGGTAGCATGAACAGTTTTCCCTTGAAATGAAGAATAAGATCCTTCACCATTCCACCCGTCATCTCAGCTACAACACAATATGAGTAAACATTTGTCAAAAAAAAAAAAACTGAAATACATGTTGCATTACAAAAAAAACCCCTGACTTAAAAAAACCCTTACTAATTTCACTGGCTGATTTGACATGCTTAACAAATAAATCCCAAATCAAAAAACAACATATAACATGGTTATTCTTCACTTTTTCATTGAAATAATGTACATATTCAGTTCGTTTTCAACATGTAAAGTCAAAAAATGACATTTTAGACGTTAAAGCATCCCAACATTTAAAGAACAAAAGGAAAACTGATTTTTCAGAAAAACTTACTAACTACTCATTCTCTAAGCCAAAAAATCAACAAAAATGACAAGAAACAGCTAAAAATCAACTACCCAAGGTAAATAATACAAGTATTTTTCATTATTGAAGCAAAAATATAAACTTGTTTTTCTTCTAAAAATGTAGGGGAAAAAAATAAACTTTAATATATTCAACAAAAATAACCAAAATTACAAGTTCACTTCAACATTACATACACAACATACATACATCTCGAAATATAATCGAAAATTTTGAGAAAAAGAACCAAAAAAAAAAATGCAAATTAAACATCTAAAAATGAAATAAAGAAACATCAAACCTACCTTTATAGCGTCCACGTCGGCTGAGCAACTTAAATGGTGCCCGGAGTCGCACACTACTTGTTCTTCTTCGTCGATCATCCTTGCTTTGTTTTTTGAAGAGAGTTTTTGGGTGTAAGGGTTTTTAGAGAGAGAAAATTAATGTGAAAGAGTTTAACTTTGAGTGAATAAAGGATTGTGACTTCTCATTTGATGGGGTCAAAATACGATCGTCCCACGTAAGACACGTGGCATCACCGAGATGATGACATCTGTCTCCCCGAGGCTGTACCCATCAGCGCACGAGCGCTAAACGCGACGAGCGCAATCCTTCTTCATGAGTTAAGCCCAACGAGCGCTGTCACTCTCACGAGCGCCATTCATACTGTATGATTGGCACGTCCACGTGCCAAGGGAGCCCTCTTCAAGCGTCACACTCCCTCAGAGTGGCCTCCCCTTTGGCTCGTTACTTGAACTGGAGCCTTCATTCCCCTCAGCGGATATCTTGGCCTCCGATACTCTTGGTTGTCACGAGCGGGCTCATAAGCCCTCGTTACCAACCACCCAAATGGCTCTCTGACACATCGTACATGCCCGCGCACCTGCCACTGTTTCCAGCACCAACTTTTAGCCGCTTTTGCAGAAGATTCCTCCTAGGTTTCTCTCTCATGGCGCCACGTGTTAGGGCAACATTCGGCCAGGACCACTTGAGGCAAATGACCAAAGGGCCCTTGACCCTCAACTATAAATAGCTAAAGTCATCTTCTACACTGGTAAGCATCCTTCATCACTGAAACTGTGACTGAACTTACATTTCTTCATACCTTGAACTGACTTGAGCGTCGGAGAGCCAAACTGGGCATCACCCCCAGTTCCCCCAGCTTGGCCTTCTGACTTTTCTTGTGCTTGTCCCAACAGGTAGAACCCCCTTTTTCATTTCCGGAGAATCTCCGGTGGTTTCCTCCACAATTACAAATCGTAAAGTGATCGGATTCGGACCTTCACATTCTGAACCCATCATTTTTGGCGCCGTCTGTGGGAAACCATTCCTCTATCCCTTTCTTCCTTGTTGTTGGTAGAAAAGCAAGCACACTCTTACCCTTAACAATCATGGTTGCTACAAGATCTGGAGCTGTGGGAGGAGGAGATAATGCCTCCCAGGATGCCAATATCATTATTCCCTCCACCGCTACTGGTGGAGCCCCGCCTCCTTCCGTCGCCGCTGGTGGAGCACCTCCCGCCGCAGGAGTGACCCCGCAGGCAGAGTCTTCAATACCTCCACCTACACCGCCGGCACTGCCCATCCCCGCCGCCGCTGGAGGAGTCTCTCTCTCTGCTCCTCCGCAGCCTGCTCAGAACCCCTGGGTCCATCCCCAGATGAATCTCGGAGTACAGTGTTATATGATGCCTCCACCCGGATATACCCTCACTCCGGCCGTTATGATGCCGCCGGTCCAGCCGTATCATGCTGGTCAGCTCCAGCTCCCGGTGGTGGTCCCCAGGGAGATTGAAGGAGTGGAGTTACCTCCACTGACCACCCAACAGTTGAGGCCTCTCTATGCCCAGTGTGAGGTTCAGGCGGCTCAGGGGGCATGGGAAAGGTTCCATTCCATGTACTTTCCCTCTGGGCAGGCCACTCAAGTTGCAGCCCCTTTGGGCGGACAACAAAACTTTCCCCTCAGAGAAGCCCAGGCTGTCCTGAGGGCACAACCACCACCACCACCAGCCAGAGAAGTGCCCCAGCAGGAGGGCAACGAGCGTCCCTCCGTAGGCAGGAATAAAGAGCCCACAGAGCGGGTGAATGAGAATGAAGGGGACTCTCATGCCTCTAGGAGGGGGTCACGAGCCCCCAGGCAAGGGGACGTAAATCCTGACATCCTCGCGGCTGTGCAAGACCAGCTGCAGGGTCTAAAGGATATTGTGGGACAGCTCTCACGAGGGCGTTCAACTCAGATCTCCCCTAGTCGGGATGAACGGGTTGACGCCAGAAGCACCCGTACCAAGGACCCTCCACCAAAGGTCCCCCGCCGCAAGGAGCCGGAGGAAAACTTCGGCACGTATGAGTACCACCCATCGGCGAGGGGTTCACCCCTCGTGGAAGAAGTTCTGATGGCCCAAGCAGGCATGGCCAAAATCCCCACCTCCATCAACCGTTACGACGGGACAACTGATCCAGCTGAACACTTGGATCATTTTTTGCATCTTATGCACCTTTACGAGCATTCCAGCAACTATTGGGCGAAAGTCTTCGTCACTTCCTTGGTAGGAATGGCTCAAGAGTGGTACAAACGACTGCCGCCACGCTCGATTCACTCATATGAAGAGCTGGCTCATGCTTTCCTCAACCACTTCAATTCTTTGAAAGCGCCAGTCACCGCACCTACTGCCCTGTACACCGTGGTGCAAGGCAAGAGCGAATCTCTGCGCTCGTTCTTTGGCCGCTTCAACAAGGAGATCCTACAGGTGGAGAGGCCTTCTATGGATTTCTTGATCCCAGTGCTCTTTCAGGCTGTGGATCACAAGCAATATGTGAGCAAGAAATTTGCCGATGCCATTGTGGAAAGGAGGCCAGGGACCCTCATGGCCTTGAGAGAGGTTGCCGAGCCATTCTTCGCGCTCGAAGACATGTATGGGACGAATGGTCCCCGGCATCACAGTCCGGCCATGAACGAGCGACCCCATCACGAGCGGGGACGGGACGTGGCCATCAAGAAGGAGCGCCCTCAAGAGCGCAGAAGGTCGCCACTACCCCCTCGTCGATTCGAGCGAATCCCGCTCACCAGGCCGAATTCAGAAGTCTACAACCTCTCCGATAAGAAGCTCTTTAAGAGACCCATCAAGATGAGGGAAACAGACTCGCTCAGGCGCTCGAACAAATACTGCGCATTCCACAAGCAGAGGGGGCACGACACGGATGAGTGCCGGCAGTTGGAAGCTGAGATTCAGAGGCTCGTTGCAGGGGGCCACTTGAAGGAATTCGTCCGGGTGCTCGACCGTTACGATGAACGCTGTAACGAGCGCGCTGGAGGAAGGAGGAGGAGTCCGTCCCGGTCAAAGAGCCCAAGGGGTAGGGGACCCCCTGAAAGCAGCAGCCGCCGGGGCAATAAAGGAAAAGCCCCTGAGCAAGAAAACGAACCTTTCGCAGTCATAAATATGATTGCAGGAGGCTCGTCAGGAGGGGATTCCAACGCCTCCCGACGGAGGTACGCCCGGAGCTACAACCAACGCCCAGCAGTGCCTAAACCTATCTATGCCATCCAGAGTCCAAGCGCTCAACAGTCAAGAGAGAATGATGTAATAGGCTTTGATGATAGGGATTTAGAGCACATTGTAACACCCCGTGGGGAGAGTATAACCTCTGATTGCCCCATGGTGGATAGTGTAGATGTTCATAATCATGTTGTAAAAAGGGTGTTGGTAGATAGTGGAAGCTCCGTTAATGTTTTGCCTTATTCTACGTTTTTAAAGATGAAGGCTGACCTTCCGCTCGAGCCTCTCAAAACGGCCCTCATTGGCTTTGGAGGCTCGGAAGTTATCCCACGAGGGCAAATTCGCTTAGCTGCTTCATTCGGCCGAGCCCCCCAGCGCAAAACACTCTTGGTAACATACGCGGTGGTGGAGATTGACATCCCTTATAACATCATAATTGGGCGCCCCGCCCTCGTGGATTTCAAAGCCATCATCTCCACCTACCACCAGAAGATTAAATTTCCTACCTCCGAGGGTGTGGGAGAAGTACTGTGCAATGTGCAAGAGGCTTGGGAATGTTACATGCTGTCCCTTAGAAAGCCTAAAACGGAGAAAACCTTCCAAATTGGTTCCACCAAAAAGTCAGTGGACTTCCCCAACCTAGATGAGGACAGCCCAGCACGGAAAAGGGCAAAATTGAACAAGAAGAAGAACAAAAAGAAGAGGGGAGACAACGTGGAGAATCCCCTCGAAAGTGCACCACCAGGAACCGTTGGTGGATCGTCCTCAGAAGGAGACGAGCCGGGAGAGGGTGAACCAGCACCCGGTGACCGTTTGATAGGAAAGAAGAGGCCGCTCGAACTTCCTCGCCCTGAGATAAGGATCGAACCCTCGGAGAAGTTCCTTACCATTGAGCTGGAGCCCGGAAACAAGGATAAGACTACACAGATAGGATCAAACCTCTCGGGGCCTTCTCAGATTATGATGATTGACTTCCTCAGGGAAAACAGTGATGTATTTGCATGGAAAGCCTCCGACCTCACAGGGATTGACCCGAGCGTCATTGTCCATAGGCTTAATGTGGATCCCTCTTTCAAACCCGTCAAGCAGAAAAAACGGGATGTACATGGCTTTCGGAAAAAAGTCATTGAAGAGGAAGTTAATAAACTCCTAGAGGCTCAGTATATCGAGCCCATCTTGTATCCGGAGTGGTTGTGCAACGTCGTCTTGGTGCCCAAGAGCGCGAATAAGTGGCGCATGTGCAACGATTTCACTGATCTCAACAAAGCCTGCCCTAAAGATCCTTACCCGCTGCCCCGGATTGATCAATTGGTGGATTCGACCGCTGGCTGCGAGCTCATGAGCATGATGGACGCTTTCCAGGGATACTATCAGATCTTTATGGCCCCGGAAGACCGCCCCAAAACCTCGTTCGTTGTCCATCTGGGGGTATATTGCTTCTTAGTCATGCCTTTCGGACTCAAGAACGCCGGAGCTACGTATCAACGGCTCGTCAACAAGATGTTTGAAAGAGAAATTGGAGGGTCCATGGAGGTTTACGTGGATGATATGATTGTCAAAAGCGAGCACCAGGACTCCCACTTGGAAGATCTCAAGCGCACTTTTTCAATCCTGCGTCAGTATGGGATGAAGTTGAACCCTTCGAAATGCACCTTTGGAGTGCAAGGGGGAAAGTTCTTAGGGTACATGGTCAGTCAGAGGGGAATTGAGGCCAATCCGGAGAAGATCAAGGCCATTTTGGAAATTCCCTCCCCTCGAAATTTGCGGGAAGTGCAAGTCCTGGTAGGAAAAATCATCTCGTTAAACAGGTTTATTTCGCGCTCGGCGGACAGGAACCTTCCCTTCTTCAAAATTTTGAGGAACGCACGTAACTTTGCGTGGACAGAAGAATGCGAAAGGGCGCTGCAGGATATGAAGGCTTACTTATCGAGCGCGCCACTGCTGACTAAGCCTGTCGAAGGCGAGAGGTTATTTATGTATCTTTCCGTTTCTCCCGAGGCCACAAGCGCGGTTCTGATCGCTGTGCGGGAGCGGAAACACTTACCCGTCTATTATCTGAGCAAAACATTGCAAGGAGCCGAAAAGAAGTATTTGGAGATTGAGAAATTCGCGTTCGCTCTTATTAACGCCTCAAGAAGGCTAAGGCCTTACTTTCAAGCGCACTCCATAACGGTTCTCACCGACCAACCCTTGAAGCAAGTGTTGTCCAAACCAGATGTGTCTGGAAGATTAATCAAGTGGGCCATCGAATTGAGCCAGTTCGACTTATGTTTCGAGCCCAGGACTGCGGTACAGGCACAGGTTGTAGCTGATTTATTGGTCGAACGCTTCGGTTTAGAGCCCACCGTTGCGGAGAATGAGGGGTTATGGGTCCTGCACACAGATGGTTCCTCAACCTCTCAAGGGGGAGGAGTAGGAGTAGCCCTCAGAAACCCCGATGGGATTGAGCTGGACTTTGCAATCAAGTTGGATTTCCAAGTCACTAATAACGAAGCAGAATATGAAGCCCTCGTGCAAGGATTGAATATTGCTTTTCAGAATGGAGCCTCCAGAATTACTGCTTATGTGGATTCACAGTTAATTGCGAGCCAGATTGAAGGAACTTATGAGGCTCGAAAAACCACCATGGTACAGTACTTAAATAAAGCCAGAGAAATCATTGGGAAGTTCAAGGAATTTCATCTACTTCAAGTGCCCCGAGGAGAAAACGAGCGTGCGGACGATCTGTCAAAGTTTGCATCAGCTTTAGAGGGCACTTCTGAACGTTCTGTTACGTTCCTCAGAACTGAGGAACCTTTGATCAAGGAAAGGGTCGCCACCAAGA
Organism: Lantana camara; assembly: GCA_037501455.1. Taxonomy (NCBI): domain Eukaryota; kingdom Viridiplantae; phylum Streptophyta; class Magnoliopsida; order Lamiales; family Verbenaceae; genus Lantana; species Lantana camara. The sequence goes on along the minus strand of CM074856.1, from coordinate 108,456,466 downwards.
TAATCGCCATGATTGATCCAAACGAGCCCTGTTGGCTTGACGACGTCGTCATTTTCCTTAGGGATGGAATTCCTCCCACTGACAAGGTGGAAGCTAGGAAAGTCCGAAATAAGGCCCCTCGTTTCGCTTTGGATCCCGAGGGGAGGTTATTCAAGAAATCATTTCAAGGACCCCCAATGAGATGCCTGAGGCCCTCACAAGCGAAGGAGACGCTCGAACTCATCCACAATGGAAGCTGTGGGAATCATTCCGGAGGGCGTATCTTGGCAAAAAAGGTTCTGAGAAGTGGGTTTTATTGGCCTACAGTTCTCCAAGATGCCATCGAATTTTCGAGGAAGTGCCCCAAATGCCAATTTCATTCAAATCTCCCTCAATTGCCAGCCACACAGATGATCCCAATAGACGTCTCTTGGCCTTTTGACCAGTGGGGAATAGACATCGTGGGCCCCTTGCCCATGGCTGCGGGACAAAAGAAGTTTGTCATTTTAGCCGTCGACTACTTCACCAAGTGGGCCGAGGCCGAAGCTGTTGCAAAAATCACTTTCAGGATTGTGAGGGACTTCATTTGGAAAAACATCATTTGCAGGTACGGCATACCGAGGGTGCTCGTTTCTGACAACGGATCCCAGTTCATAGCGGCTGACACACGAGAATGGTGTTCTGAGTTGGGGATCGAGCAGCGATTTACCTCTGTAGGACACCCTCAAGCCAATGGGCAAGCAGAAGTTACCAATAGGATCATCTTGCAACATCTGAAAACCATGCTTGAGAGCAAGAAAAATGAATGGGCTGAGGAGCTGCAAGGAGCGCTTTGGGCTTATCGCACCACCCCACGAGCGGCCACTGGAGAAACACCTTACGCGCTCGTTTATGGATCAGAAGCAATGATACCAGCGGAGATAGCAAATGAATCCGCTCGTGTCGGCTATTTCGAGCCTCAGCTCAACGATGGCAACAGGAGCTTGGAGTTGGATTTGCTGGATGAAAGGAGAGACAAAGCATGGGCTAAGATCCACCACTATAAAGCCTCCGTGGCCCAACAGTACAACAAGCGCGTAAGGGAAAGAACTTTCCAGTTGGGGGACTTGGTTTTGAAGAAAGTGGAAGTATCCAAGCACGTAGGGAAATTGGACCCCAATTGGGAAGGCCCATTCAAGGTCATACAACTCAGAGCTAACAACACTTACACCCTGGAGACACTTCAAGGCGAGCGCTTGCCTCGCCCTTGGAACGCATGTAACCTCCGGCGGTTTTATGTTTAAAAGCTCTTTGCAAACCCTGATGTAACAACCCTCTTTGACGGGTTCTATGTACCTCCAATCACAAGTAAACGGTAACATAATCTTTTTAATTTCTCTAATACTCCTGTTTCTTTGGTTGCTTGAATGGATAAGTCCCACGTCCCTCGTTTTTCCGAGCGTGGTTGGCAACCCATTCCAATATGTATGCTGTTATCTCGTATGGGTTACGCTTGCCAGCACTCTACTCCACATGGGGGGACGCCCTCATAAGGATAGACTGGTTACGCTCACAACCAGTTAGGCGAATTGGAAGAAGATTATGAAGAAAATCCTAGTAGGCCTTGGCTGTTTCTTAAAACGCCTTGCGCTCGAAAACGGGATCTCCTACAGAGAAAGTCCTAATAGGCCTTGGCCGTTTCTTAAAACGCCTTGCGCTCGAAAACGGGATCTCCTACAAGAGCAAATCCTAGTAGGCCTTGGCCGTTTCTTATAATGCCTTGCGCTCGAAAATGGGATTTCCTGTAGAGCCAGAAATACGACAAGAGCCAGAGCGCTCGAACGATGGCCTCAGAATCAAGAAGGTATTTCACAAGTCTTGAACGAGGGCAACCACTCAGTAAGACCCTCGCACACACTCAAGACTTAGCAAAATTCCCCCAAAGTTAAGAAGAAATTGCGTGAGCCTTAAACGAGGGCAGCCTCTCCATAAGATCCTCGTATATACTCAAGACTCAGCTAAATTTTTAAGAGAAAAAGCAAAATTTATACAAGTCTTGAGTGGGGGGCAATCTCACTGTAAGACCCTCACGATCGCTCCAGACTTAGACAAATTTTCAAAGATTTACAGAAGTTAACAAAATTTCTGAAAGTCATAAGGGCTCATCAAAGAAATAAAACATCCACAGAGTATGCTACACAGTCTTATTATTACAAGATTTGTTCCAGCAAGCTCTAAGTATGAGTTATGATTCATAAATGAACAAAAGAACAAAATCATGAAAAATAGAATGTATATTCATTGCACAAAAATATTACAAGGCAAAGGGCTCAAAGGCCCATGAAGTATTGTTTCAAAAGAAAGAAAAGAGGCATTAAAACAGGAAAATACAGAAGAAAATTATAAGAGAAAAGCTTCAGGCGGCTGGGGCGATGTCTTCATCAACGATCACCAGAATGTTCTGGGCCACGGGGCCATGAACTGGGCCCTCAGGCTCTTGCGGTTGAGCTTGGGGATCGTTGGGCTCATTTGCACCAGGATCGGGAACGTTGGCACCTTTAGCAACTAGGACCGGGGCTTCCTCCATGATGGGCGCTTGAGGCTCATCTTCAGGGTCATCATTTTGAGCCGCACCCCCTTCCCGATGAGCATCGGTGTACTCATCTTGGATCAGCTTAACCAAGAATTCGTACTCCATCTCCGCAATGGCGTCCGCGGGGTCGTTGGGGTCCTCATCCACTTCCTCACAGCGCTCGTTGAACATGAGCCCCGTGCCTTCTGCTCCCTTCATTGCCGGGTCAGTCAGCCCCTTGTGGATGCCCTGATCAACGGCTAAGTTGAAGGCATTTTGGGCCTCATCCAAGCAGTGTAACGAGGCTGCGAAATTAAAGGCTTTGGAGTGGCAAAACTTGATAAGAGCCTCCTTGTTCGCACGCTCCAGACTCCGAGGCCACTCGTTCACGGCGTCATTGAATTTCCTCTCGGCCTCCAGAGCCCTCGTCTTCCAACTTTCCCGCTCCGTCTCTGCCTTCTGGCAGCGCTCGTTAGCCTGGGCCAACTGGGCGCTCAAACCGCTTCGAGCGCTCTCTACCGCCTGAAAATCCTCTTTCAGTTTTCCCAGCTCTTCCTCCGTTTTGTTGTACAAATCCTTGAGGGATTCATACTTTGCCATCTCAGCGTCCAGCTCCGCTTGAATCTGGGCCGGATCGTTGGAGCGAGCCATCTTCTTATATTTGCTTTTGTGGTCAGCGTAGATGGAGGCTCGCATTTGCACATTTCGGAGCCGGGGAAGAACTTGCTGCATAAGTTGGAGGAAAGGGAAGTGTTAGCCAAAAAAAAGTGTTAACTTACAGAAATTAGCAAAGAAAGCAAGGAGTGAAGACTTATGGAGATTAGAGCGTGGGCCGCGTCATAAGTCACCTTCTCCACAGGCTCATTGAAGAGATGACGGTGGTCCGCCGAGAACTGGGCCTTGTTGTATATATTCTCGGTGACAGCTTGGGCGAGTGTGCCAGGCCTCAATAGAACCGGCCCGCCGTCGGGGGCACCTGTGTAATCCCTGTCCCCTCGTCGGGGGAATTCCCATATATGCTCCTCCTCTGAAGAGGAAGTCTCCCCCTCGCCCCTGGGGCCCTCGACTACTTGTTTGCCTTTGCCCTTGATTGCAACTGAATCGGGCATCCTCTTCCTCTTGCGGGAAGGCCTGCTAGCGCTCGGAGGGGCCTCGGTTATCGCCAGGGTGGTTATTGGCCTCGCTTGTTCTGCAGGCGGAGGGGGTTGAACGTCTCCCACTCTCTCAGACCGCCCCCTGGGTACTCTGTTGGCCAGTCTATTCTCCCCCCGGCCACGAGGGGGTTGAACCTCAGGATTGGCGCTCGAACTGGCGCCCTGACTGCCGCTAGGAGCGTCCCCGCGATTGTTACGGTTGCGAGGGCGTTGTTGCTCGCGCTGCTGATCCCCTTGTTGGGCTTGGTTTCTGTTAGCATGAGCGAAGCGTGCGGCCTGTCTGATTCCTCCAGCCATCTCTAATATAGCAACTCCTGCAAGAATGGAAATTTCGAGAGTTAGAAATCCTCAAACCATCTACTCAGATTGCAAGTTACAAGTACAGAAAAGCAGTTAGTATTCATTCTTATCTAAAGTTAGTGCCCTAAGAATCTAACCATCTCTCTCTATGTCACGAGCCGGAGGGTTGTCAAGGAAATAGGGATCGTCAGAGAGGCCACACAGGAACATGAGTTCCTCGTCATCTATCCAATCTTTCGCTTGAATAAGATGGCCCTCGTCCCTCAGGGTTGTTGCCAGGCTCTTGGCCCAATCTTTAGGGAGTGCGGGTTGCAGCCGGCTCTTTGCAAACGAGCCCCATTGCGTGGGTACCCCAAAACCCTCTTCTGTTGGGGCCTTAACGAAGATAAACTTCTCCTTCCAATTGGGGCCATAGGTGCTCGAGGGCGAGTTGATCAGTTTCATATGGGCCTTCGCCTGAACATAGTAGAAACCAGCCTCGGGAGATGAACGAGATGAGCTGACTACTTGAAAGAGGGCGTTGAAGTTCCGCGAGAAGGGCTCGTAACCCATGCTTCTCATCAGAATCACGAAGCAGGTTAAGAGAGCCAAGCCGTTGGGCACGATTTGTGACGGACAGAGGCCCAGATCATTCAACAAGTGAGCCAACGAGATCGAGATAGGGAATCTCAAGCCTCCTGAACTCATTGTGGCCACGTACACTGCCATCTCCCCAGGAGGCGGATTATTAGCACGCTCGTGGTTTTCCGGGATTCTCCACGTATACCGCTCGTCCCAGTAAATGGGCGCCATCATCGTTTTCACTTCTCCCACGGTAACTGTGCTGGGAGTCTCATCGGGCGTGCGCTCGGTAGCCTGGTAGCCTAATCCTTCACCCTCGTTAGGCCCTTTGGATTTCTGGGATTTCTTGCTTTTTCCTTTATCGCGGGCTCTTTCTGAAGGCCCTGTTATGGCTTCAGCCACTGGAAGTGGGTTCGTGACGGCCACCGTCACGGTATGGCGGTGGGGATGAGTGGCACTCTGAGTTATGGGGAGAGTGACCCCTTGCCTCTCTGCCTCCATTACCAGATTCATCTCCTCAAAGAGAGGATCCACTCCGCCAGGATTCCTATCCTCCATGGCCATCACTGCCGCCCCCAACTCCTCATCTCTAGGGGAATCGGGGGAGGAGGAACTTTCAGTGGCCATTTCATTGATTTCACGGGCAAATTCCTCAACATGTTGATCAGCCATGGCAGAAGCTGAGATTTGGGAGAAATTCAGTCTCGGTTAGACAATGGGGTTTTCTTGGAAAGAGATTAGGGTTTCCTCAAGGAGAAAAATCTAAGGGGTTATGAAATCCTAAAGTCTGAATCTAAAGTTAGCAGAGTTAGAAAATTACGCTGGAAGTTTACCTTGAAGGTTTCTGAGAAAATCTGGGAGAAAGGTTGAAGATGCTCTAAGAACTGGTGTGCGGGAGAATTCTTTTTGGCAGAGGATGCTTGGAAGTTCTGAATACGTAAAGAGTAGCAAGATTTCAGAATCCCGTACTTATAGGGATGGGAATTGGTACCTTTTTCGGCAATAAATTCAAAATGGTAATCATTTCCCGCCTGGGAAACCGCCCACTTTATGGAACCGTCACGTGCTTCCCAATGCTCACGCGCCCCACGCACGCCCGCATTTAATGCTCTGACGTTTCGGATACTAAAGAATAGTACAACGCTCAGTGCAGAAGCATTACGAGCGGTCGGTTGAAAAGACCGCATTAATGGCACAATCAGAGGAAAAATTGCTCAACACGCCAAGTCCTATACGAGCGTTGCATGCGAAAGATTGAACGTGTCAAAATTCTACAGTCCTTATCACTAAGGACTACAGAATTGGGGGGCAAAATGATGGGGTCAAAATACGATCGTCCCACGTAAGACACGTGGCATCACCGAGATGATGACATCTGTCTCCCCGAGGCTGCACCCAACAGCGCACGAGCGCTAAACGCGACAAGCGCAATCCTTCTTCATGAGTTAAGCCCAACGAGCGCTGTCACTCTCACGAGCGCCATTCATACTGTATGATTGGCACGTCCACGTGCCAAGGGAGCCCTCTTCGAGCGTCACACTCCCTCAGAGTGGCCTCCCCTTTGGCTCGTTACTTGAACTGGAGCCTTCATTCCCCTCAGCGGATATCTTGGCCTCCGATACTCTTGGTTGTCACGAGCGGGCTCATAAGCCCTCGTTACCAACCACCCAAATGGCTCTCTGACACATCGTACATGCCCGCGCACCTGCCACTGTTGCCAGCACCAACTTTTAGCCGCTTTTGCAGAAGATTCCTCCTAGGTTTCTCTCTCATGGCACCACGTGTTAGGGCAACATTCGGCCAGGACCACTTGAGGCAAATGACCAAAGGGCCCTTGACCCTCAACTATAAATAGCTAAAGTCATCTTCTACACTGGTAAGCATCATTCATCACTAAAACTGTGACTGAACTTACATTTCTTCATACCTTGAACTGACTTGAGCGTCGGAGAGCCAAACTGGGTATCACCCCCAGTTCCCCCAGCTTGGCCTTCTGACTTTTCTTGTGCTTGTCCCAACAGGTAGAACCCCCTTTTTCATTTCCGGTGAATCTCCGGTGGTTTCCTCCACAATTACAAATCGTAAAGTGATCGGATTTGGACCTTCACATTCTGAACCCATCATCATTTACCCATATGCTATTCCCGCCGGATGTGAAAAGGGTAAATAAGGTATTTTAGGTTTTTTATAATTTTTTGATTTTTTTTTCTTGAGGGTAAAAATGTAAATTTATAAACTCGGTTAAATTTACCTGACATATTAAAGGGACGGGGGGAGGGGGCGGGGAGTTCGTAATTTTCGAAACCTCAGGGAGAACCTGTAATATCGCCAAACCTTAGGGGTGCCCGTAATTATCCCTTTTAAAAGCTTCAAACAACAAATATTCATTCTAATCAAACGAAAAGAAAAGAAAAAGGAAAACAAACAGAAATTAATTGTCCTAATTTTTAATGATAAAAATATTATATTAATCAAATCTATATATATATAAAATTTAGAATCCTTGAGGCTATCCACGTAAGTATACACGTGAATAGTCTCTAAAAATTTTAAATATATCAATAGATTTTAAATTAAATATTTTTCAAATTCTGTTACTAAAGGTTTAAATTCAAAATACTCGTATCAATACAAAATTTTGTTTTCTCTAACAAATCAGTTTTATCCAAAAGAATTAAAAATTTTGTATAAATATTGTAGTTGTGAATTCAAATTCAAATCATTTGTCCAAATATATCTCTATGCTTTTAAATAAGATTGTTACGAAAAATATTTAAATTTAAAATTTTGGATATATTAGTATTTAAAGTTTTAACGTCATGAATGCAATCAATTCTCAATTATTTTTCTCCTCTATATATGATTTTTTCCCCCTCATGCACGATCGTTTTTTCCTCATGCAGGACGATCATTTTTTTCTCCTCATGCAGGATCATTTTTCGTCAAGGTAAGTCTTAATTCAAAATCCTTGAGGCTGTACTTTATAAAAATTTTAAACTCGATTTTAAATTAAATATTTCTCTAATTCTATACTATTTTAAATTAAATATTTCTCAAATTCTATTACTAAAGGTTTAAATTCAAAATACGCATTTTGTTTCTCTAACAAATCATATTTATCTAAAAGAATTAAGGATTTTGTATATATAGTGTAGTTATGAATTCAAATTCAAATAACTTAACTTATCCAAATATATCTCTATATTTTTAGATAAGTTTGTTACGGAAAAATATTCAAATTTAAAATTTTGGATACATTACACGCCATAAACAATTAGTATTTAAAGTTTTTATCCTCAACTATTTTTCTCATCCATATATGACTTTTTTTCCTCATTCTTCATCACGGCAACTCTTTCGTCAAGGTTCTTTGTCAAGGTAAGTATTATTCTAATCTAAGTGTTTTTTTTTTCCAATTCCAATAGGAAAATTATTTTCTTAACTCTTTCGTATTTATACACATATTTTCTTTTTCAAGGTAAATTTTTTTTATATCTATACATGATTTTTTTTTTTAATACAGGATCATTCTTTCACGAGGTAAGTTTTTTTTATTCGATTCCAAATATTTTATTAGTTTAATAATCAATTATCTATAGGTATTTAGAGTACATGTCATCAGTATTATATTTTCTTATTAATAGCATATATCTTTTCATATTTTCACAATATATATATATATATATATATATATATATATATATATATATATTTGTTTTTTCATATCCATGTAAATTGTAATTATGTCAAAATTATTAATTTAATTTTTAATATTTAATAATTTTTAAGTTTTAAAAAATTATATTTTTATTCATTATCATACTCATTAAGTTATGTTTTTGTAGCTTGGGTGGTTAGTTTTGGTTGCTGGATTTATGTCGTTCATGTGGATTCTTTTGAAGCATCTATTAGAGAAGATGATTGGTTGGAGTTTCTAAATCTCTGCCCAATGAAGGTGTGGTATTGTTTCCGCGGGAGGAAGGATCATGTTTGTAATGTTTGCAATCTTTTAGTGATTTTTATTGTAGTTTGGTCTGGACACATTTGATGGAGGGGTGGAGTAAAACTGTCTCAATGGATTTCATGATTATTTTGAAGAGCTTTGGGTCCATGGGCAATAGCTTGATATTGATAAAGGTTCTGAAGAATAAAGAGTGGCATGGCAATTTAGACGAGAATCCATGGCTTCGTGAGAGTGCTGTGGGCTTGATTTTCCAAAATCTGGATCTTGAGGTTAAGTTAGTTGGCCTATCTGATATAAATGACAGTAGCTTTTTTGGAAATGGTTTTGGCCGGTGAAATTTTAATTTTAGTGCACTGTTCATGTGCATAGTTTAAAAATAGTGTATTTTTCCAGAATATTTTAATTCTGGTGTAAGACGCGTTTTGGAAAAACGTCTTCACTATTCATATGATGAAGACGTTTTTCAAGAAAACGTCTTCAATAGAATTTCTCGTTGACCAAATTATTTGGGCTCAGGGACGATAAATATTGAAGACGTTTTTCAAGAAAACGTCTTCACTAGTGAAGACGTTTTCTTGAAAAACGTCTTCATTAAACGGCGAAATTAATTACAGAGAGTCTGGGTTCTCTGCAGCAGAGAACCTAAATTCAAACACTGCGCGAGAAAGGGGATTAATGGGCGGATTTTTAGTGAAGGGAAGATAACGGATAAGATGGGTTTTGTGAAAAATTCGTTGGATAACTTATCTGAATAGGCCTTCATCTGAGTTTGGTTTAATTATCTTTAATATAATTAAAGTTTAAAAACTAATAAAAAATAAAAATTATAAAATATGAGAAAAAAAATATATATAATAAACCAAAGCGGTTAGTTTCTCACATAGAAAATAGTTAAAATATAAATTAAAAAATATTTGGTAAAAAAAAAAAAGAATATAAAAGAAGAGAATAGAATTATAAAAGTAAGTTGAGAGAAAAGTGGAGTTGAAACACGTTTTGGATGTGATGAAAAAATAAATTAATTAATTAAATAAAAAAAATTAGAGACCAATCCAAGAGACCACATTTGCCTCTCGCGCTTAATATATAGTATAGATAACCCAACTATGTTCGTCTCATACTATGCTAATTTAATTAGTTATGATTTTTGAAATTTAATAATTATTAGTGACATATAAATTTTAATGTTATGTATATTATTGATTTGATTCGGAATAATAATTAAATGATAATTAGAGAAAGAAACATTAATTAATTTCGCAGCTTAATAAAATATGGGAAAAAAATAAAAATATATTTCGTAAATGATAATTTATGGTTCTCTGCAGCAGAGAACCCAAACTCTCTGTAATTAATTTAGCCGTTTAATGAAGACGTTTTTCAAGAAAACGTTTTCACTAGTGAAGACGTTTTCTTGAAAAACGTCTTCAATATTTATAGTCCCTCAGCCCAAATAATTTGGTCAACGAGAAATTCTATTGAAGACGTTTTCTTGAAAAACGTTTTCATCATATGAACAGTGAAGACGTTTTTCCAAAACGCGTCTTACACCAGAATTAAAATATTCTGGAAAAGTACACCATTTTTAAACTAGGCACATGAACAGTGCACTAAAATTAAAATTTCACCGTTTTGGCCTCTGTTTTTATGCTTAGGGTGCTGGTGGGGTCATGCTAAGATCATTTTTTCATTCACTAGCATGTGTGTTGGGAATTTGATTTTGTGTATTCTTGGGATGTACTTTTGTAATTTTCCGCTGTGACTTTGGTTTCGTATATATATATATATATATATATGAGGTGGAGACCTCCCTAAAAACTCCTTGATTAAAAATAATAAATTTTTTTTTATATTTATTAATTAATTTTTTTTTCTCTTTTATTATTTGTGTTGTAATGCATTACATAATTTTTTTTATTATATTTTAATAAAATATATTCAATTTTGGCAATTATCAAATAATAATACGATATATTTTGATTTGACATGATATATTTATATTTCTTTTCATGTAAAAATTTATTTGTAAAAGTCTTTCAAAATTTTAGTAGTATTTTTTTATAAATTAATATTTCTACATGCTATTTAAATATTTTAAATAAAAATTTTGATTTAATAACTATAATCTTAACAATATATTTTATTTGATTTTTTTGGTTATATTTTTATAAAAAGGCACGGGTTTGCAACTAGTAACTAAATATAATTTTGAAACTAATATACAATAAAATAACTATTTTTTTTGTTAAATATAATATTTTATCCGTAGTTTGGCTGTTATGTAGTTATAACAAGAAATAAAAATTTACAGGCCTGCACCAAAAAAAAAAATTAAAAATTTACAGGCTGGTTTCAAAAAATAAAAAATAAAAAATTAGAGGTTAAAATAGTCATAACACAGTTGGCCATTCCAAAAAAGTAGAGTGAACACGACAATCTGATTGGTCTATTTTCCAATCATGCGGATTGAGACGCGCACTTACTGTCAACCGTTAGATCATCTTTATTAAATCCCAACCACCAGATTAATCAAACACACCCCATTGGCTGAAACAAAATGACACGGATCGAAGCATGCCGTCCCCACACCATCGTTCTGTATAAATACATTCATCCCCACCACTACATCTTTCCACAATACCGCCCAAATAAATTCAAAATCCCAGACAAAATCTCACACAGAGAAAGCAACACTTCATTGAAATGGACTCAACAATCAAGGGCGCCGGCGGTAGAAGAGGCGGGGAGAGAAAGAAGGCAATACCAAAATCCGTTAAGGCCGGTCTCCAGTTTCCGGTTGGTCGAATCGCACGTTTTCTGAAAAAGGGTCGTTATGCTCAGAGAGTGGGCACAGGAGCCCCGATCTACATGGCTGCTGTTCTTGAGTATCTCGCCGCTGAGGTGATGATTCGTTGTTGTTAAGTTGAATAACGTATGGAGTGTATTTTGTTTTTGATAATGTGTTTGATGAAATGCCTGTTTGAACTGCAGGTGCTTGAATTGGCTGGAAATGCTGCGAGGGACAACAAGAAGGGTCGGATTATCCCGAGACATGTGCAATTGGCGATAAGGAACGATGACGAATTGGGGAAATTGCTGCAGGGTGTCACCATTGCTAGTGGTGGGGTTTTGCCCAATATTAATCCGGTGCTTTTGCCCAAGAAATCTTCTTCGGTTTCGGATGATAAAGCATCGAAAACCAAATCTCCAAAGAAGGCCTAGATTATGTTGTTCGTTGTTTTTTTCCCCCTCTTCTTGGTGATTATGTGACATTAGGTTTGTTAGTGGGGTTCTACTTTGCTTGTTTTAAGTGATGTATCCTCCTGGAAGTAAATAACTCACGAATAAATAGAAAGTTGCTTTTACTTTAGTTCTTGATCTTATTTTTATTTATGCAGTTGTGTTACACTCGCTGATAAAGCCTTTTCTACTGATCTGAACACATTGTTGTTGTGCTAAGTGTGTACTTAATAGTTTGATTATTATTTGTTGTGGTCGTATTTAATATCGACTTTTTAATGAAGAATTTTGAAATGGTTCAGTTTCCCGCCTCAGCTTAGAAGTTAACAGGCTTAGGCCTTGTCTACACATAAAGATGTGATTGGGCCTGTCATGTTTTGGTGTGTTAGACAAAGGCCGATAACATATATGTACGCTTCATGTTGGATTTTTTTAGTCAGCCCATTTACCTGTGATGTTGATGTTTACTTTGAGTTGGTTGAGCTCATGTTAATGGTGAAAGACCAATGTGCCCTTTAATTCCCATCGCTTAAATCTTCTTCCCCACCCGAAATGCTGCTTTGTCGAAATAAGAGAAAGGTTGAAGGACTGTTCTCCAAGATCTCTGTGTCATCGTCTTCTGCAGAATTTCGTCGTTCAGGTACTGAATTTTGTTTGGAGTTGAACCAATTTCCCAATTTCTTTATTTTCTGGAATTAATTGTTACGGTAAGTTAAGTTACGTATACTGTTGATGAATGTGGGTTGAATTTCTGCGAAATATAATATGGGCGATTGTGGGAATTGTTGTAGGAGAATGGAGAGGTATGATATCCCTTGTGAATGCGGATGAGGTTTTAAAGAAATTTTGAGAGCTACTGAGAAATCTCAAAATCTCGGAAGGTTTTTTTACAAGTGCGGCTATAATGGGAGAAGGTGTGTGTTTGTTTGGGCTGATGAACTCCTCACTTCGAAGTGGGCGCATCTTCATCGGTATATTAAGAGAACCAGTCCTGAAGGGCCAGCCATGTACCCTGATGAATGCCAAACTAGCAACCTTCGCGAATGCAGTCGCCATCAAAGCTATCGCATGGAGGAAAGTCGTCAGAATGAAGTTACGAAATCTGAAGTTGCAACTTCTCCATTCAGTGGTAATGTCAATCTTTGTAATCCTTTCCCCGCACCGCTTGGAAGCTCTGTACCGGTTGGTGTCCTTTGCTGTTTGTTTGGAACTGCCGTTGTATTCATAAGTTTTCTTGTGCTGATTATTTGCATCGTCATGGTTAAAAATTAGCTCAGTCATACTTAGGCTTGCTGTAAGTTGGGGTGGAACTTATTTTGTAAGGATAACTACTGGGATATAATACGGTAGTTGTGTTGTGGAATCCTTTGTACTATTTAGATGTTATCTTTGTTTTTGTAGTACTGAATTATGAATGTGCTATTGTTCGGCATTTTGGTTGATGAATTCCTGAGCTACATAAGAAAATGTCACATGCTCCCGCATCGCAGTGATATTAATTTTTAAAAAGTTGTGAAACCTTGTTGGCCAAACCCATATTGTAGCTGCATTGTGCCATAATACAGTTCATGAACTAAAATTCAACAACAAACTTGGAAATTTGATCATTCAATTACTACGACATTATCAAACACACCTCATATAGCATACCCAAAAGAGATGGTCTGTCGCACTACATAAAACATGAGGTGTGTGAACAAAGTACAAGGATTTTTTAGTTTTACCAATTATTTATGCAAATGTATTCTTAGCTAGATCTTCACATTTGCAGGTTTCTTTTAGCATTCCGTGGTGGCCAGACTGAACTTTCCGATGCTTGGAAGTAGTAATTGGTTTCATCTTCATTGTCGTTGCTTTCATTAATTTCTTCAGCCTTCACTGTTGTTCCCATACTGCGTAACTTGTAGGTTGGCAGGATTCGACCTTCGCCCCTCGTGCTGCTCTCTTGATCAAACGGAAATTGAGTTGGGGATGGTGAAACTGTTGCTTTAGCTTTCCCTTTTTTTCGTAAGTTCCATGCCTTCTCTTCTTCTTCTGCATTGAGTAAAAATATGAGCTAGGGTGTGGTACTTGACATAACAGAATGTGTTCAATAGAGAAGTCATGAATTGAATTGCTTCTAAGTTAATCGGTATTTACCGTAATCCCGTAACAGGTCATCTATGGTTGGCACTGTCGACACATGCAGCGGGAGTGGGTCAACCTTGATGGGAAATGATCTTGTTGGTTTTGGTGGTAATGTTGCAATGAACGCAGAACGTCTTGCCTCGTCTGGGCCAAACATGGAGTTCAATTCGTGCCACATTCTCTCCATTGGGTACTGACGGTAATGCGTGCCAAGGACAAACTCCTTAATTTGATATGAAACTTTTGTTAGCATTCTTACGAACCACAAGTTAACTCTAGTGTGAACAATACATTTTCATATATTTCCTAGAATATTCTGAAAAGAGAAACAATGGACATACCTCACAAATGATATCCCACATAGCCGGGGTTGTTGTTATGCTTAAAGTATCTTCATCATATTGCACGCAGGTGTACGAGGTTAACGCCTTCCATGTCTTAAACCGCAATTCCGCAAGCTCAAACCGATCGCATATATATTCCAATGTAAATGGTGTATCTACGTACATACTCATCCAGTCAACAATGGTTGACATTATGCAAATATCGTTGCTGGTAATGACGCGTTTGCGGAAGATTGCCTCAGTCTGCATCCACGAGAAGAATTGTTCGTCTATGAACTCCGTCCACACAGCGTCGAAAATGATACCATATTTGGTGACGAACTTGGCCATTGTTGAGAAGAACACCTTGTGCTTGTGCCTTACTTACTTGATATAATGTAAAATATAATCTGCTACGGTACTTATAGTAGGGTGATATGGGTAATATATATATATATTTTTTTCCAGATAATCATTACAAATATTGATCTTGGATAGTGTGGTACAGTGTACAACTTATTGTGCTCATTTGATGTAAGTATCTTTCCATTGGATTCTTTTTTCATTCATATTTCATACTGAGCCATGGTGTATCATTATGAGGTATTTTAGGTTCATTAATCAAGTAGTTGGGAGGTTGCTATTTTAATTGTCATTTCTACGTGGGTAGCTAGGGAGCATAACCTGCAATGTGTATGGGTGTACAATTACAACGACGTATTCAGTCAATTTACGTAATCAATTTCAATTGGAATTGAATCCTGATAAAGCTGTTGAAGAATCCCCGAACAGTTTCAGTTTGACTGTAGTATGCATGCTTTGCGTGAAGATAAAAGATATGATTCTTCTGTGGCCATCTTCCCCGTGATAGTACCGTTTGTCCATTTGTTTCTCTAGTTAATTTAGAACTGCTACTTGATTTTGACATGAATCTGAAATTGCCTAGTAGGTCATCTCACACATGCATGGGGAGATATATTTGAAACACATACACGCAAAGAAGACATCCATTGGAAGCTTGGAACCTATATAGTCCCATTGCAATATACAATTCGTCAGTTGAATTTGTTTGTAAGTGGATTTTTATGTTGTAGTAGGTGTTACCATGGGCCCTGGTAAATTTTACGATGGTGAATGGACGGAGAACCATGACAATCATTTGATCAAATTGTTGTACGATCAACGCCAGCGCTACAATAAGCTTGTTCGTCACTCTTATGGATTCGATATCGAGCTCCTGAAGACAAGAATGAATGAAGAGTTTAAGGACAGTTTGAGTAGTGAGTTCTTGTTCCGGAAGATGAAACTCTACCGTCGTCGTTGCCTCACGTTCAATTGGCTTATAAGTCTCAGTGGAGTAGTGTTTGACCCTGTTAACCAAATATTTGAAGTTCCAGCGGATATGCGGAAAATTACAATTGAGGTATGAACTGTTTTTTATGAAGATTTGCAATTACGGTGCAAAATTACGCAAGTGTTTCCTAACAAATACGACTTCCATTGTTCTACTATTAGTGCAAACTGATTTTTTTTTTATTTTTTGGATTTGGGGTTGCGGGGGGTGTTTCAGGCCAACCGTTTTGCAAAAGTGTACATGGAATCACCAGAGCCAAGATGGGAGCACTTAAAGGCAATCTTCAAGGACGATCTGCCCCTCTGTTGAAGGCGTTCCTGCACGCTGAATTCCCATCATATGCACCAGTGTGTTTGTACTTAAATTTCGTGTCTGCTGATTGTAGTTCTTTGCATGTCTGTGTTTGTCGTTCCTCGTCCGTCTCATGCATCGTCATTTGGTTTCTTAAGATATTTGTAATGCATTGTCTGCTTAATTAAGTTCAACTTTCGTTTCAGTACAAGGGATGTCAATGGGCCTCTTAAACTTGAGAACATAACATATATGATAATGAAGGCGACGTAGTTAGGACTTTATTTACTAGTGAATATTCGTTGATGGTGTACTCCATTTGTCCAGGTAACCACATTTATGAGCCTCCAAGATACAAAATTAATTAACCTCATTTGGGGCACTTAATGAACGAAGTGTTACTAGTATGTATGCAACATGAGAAAATGAGATTTATTAAATCATATTGGTATGAGAATTCGAATTTAATTCATAACAACCACAAAGCAAACTAAAATCAAAGTTCATAACTTATAAAATGCTTGTGCAGAAATTTTCAGCACGTACATATCGTAGAAGAATCGTCATAACTTATTGCTCAGGAAGTATTTTAACGAACCGCAAAATTCCTAGTAAACTAGACATACAAATCTATCAAATGGTATAGGTCTTACTCCCTGTATGTTTCTGTAAAATTACAGATTTAAATACAAAGTTGACATGAAACCGAAATTTGCCTGCAGCAACACGTTTTAAAGAAAATTATGTTTACCATATCAAACGAGGTCGAAAAATTCTGAATTTTTATAGGCACACTCCAGACACATATAAGAGCACCCCTGTAAAACAGTTTTGAAAAATTCGAAGGTTTACTACTTCTGCTGAAGCTGCTAATCCAGATCGAGAAACAGGGGACAGCAGGGCGTTCGGTAATTTTTTCGGGGTATCAAATGAACTCGGATTAACATAAAATTGGACGGACATAAACCTTAATATGCTAGGATTATCCAGTTACAACAGTTTTTCAAAATTCAAAGGTTTAGTCCTTCTGATCAGTCTAAACTTTCAGATTCAAAAACAGGGCAAAAAAAAAAAAAGTGACAGCAGTGTTTTTCGGGATTTTTTTCGAGGTACCAAACGGACTCGGATGAACACGAATTTTTACGGAGAGAAACTTGAATATGTAAGGAATATCCAGTTAAAACAGTTTTGAAAAATAAGGTCGTACGTGTTCGGAATTTACGTCCGAAGTCACTGCACAAATCATGACAGCACCATAATTTCATACATACATCATTTCCAAACCTTAATATCATGCAACTCACACGGCTTCAGACTATTTGGCATTAAAAGTAGCAGATTTCATAACTCTAACAAGCTATGATTCATAAATTTAACTACGACAATTGACAGATTCATTCAAGACAATGGCTGCTTAACTCTAGGATGCAAGGTTTTAAGATTTTCATGTTTAGCTTACTTCCAGCACGTCTTAGATCATTCTCAGCTCATAAAACTCATTTATCATGATCAAATATTATCAATTCTAACATATATTTGCAGGAACTTCATCACTCTATCATGTTTAAATCTATCCGCACATATATAATATATATACACACCATATCAGCTTTTACGTGGAAAAAGGAATGCTAAAGTAGATTGCTACCTGTTGTAGCTGCTGAAATTCGAGAGAAGGGAGAGCTAGCTAAGTTCTGCTGCTCATGGTGTGTGTGATGGAGGGAAGAGAGGAAGATGATGATGAGTTAGGGTGGTTTATTATGGTTTATTATGGCGTCACAGGGACCAATAATGCTGGTAATGCAACCAAGTGAAAAAAACAATATTAATTAACTTATTATCTAATCAATTAGCTATCTGTATGAAAATGGTGACAAGAATCCAATGTTTGCTATATACGTAAATATAGAGATACATATAATTTTAAACAATTTGTAATATATTTTAGGCCATCTTTGATTTCGAATATATTGTAGGCCATCAGTTTGGTATTTCACCGTGCTTGGAAGAGAATATATTCTTCGCCATGTCAGCCTCGCATTTCGCATAGAGAATCGCAAATCACATGCAGCATAGTGATTGCGCGCATCGAGGACAACGGCTACTTATACACGAGACTCACGGCTTGGCATTGTTGTACTAACTCGATTTGAACTTGTATCGTAAACTTGCTTCACTACGTATTTAACTCATGGACGAGAAAGCCGAGCGACAACGCCAAGCCAGGCTTATGTTGAACAGTCGCACGCAGCTTACTCGATGCGAGTCCCGTCTGTTGATCCTTTTGATGCATCAGTACGCTGAAGGTCATGAGAGTCTCCAGCAACCACAACAATTTATGGAGGCTTGTATGTTCGTGGCAGCAGAGCTGTCACGTCGCTTAATTAAGCCTTTTGATTCTACGACGGTGTACCATAAGGTTTGTCAACTTCGTTGTCTTTTTACTGCATTTAGGAAATTCATCAATCGTCCAGGTGTAATAACATACACTAGCTTTGGAAACAAAATTGAAATTGGGCACGAATACTACACCGCGTTTCAAGGCAGAACGGTGAGATTAAATATGTTTACTTGATTATATACGCGATTATCCATCCAATTATACTGAATATGGTATTGTTTCTTGCTAGGAAACCAAAGAGGAGCGGAATTTCAGACGTAGAGGTCTACATGCCTATGCGACTTTGAAGTTGTTTTTCGGAACCAAAAAAGCTGCTTTAACTTATTACGAGCTATCAGAGAACGACGCGTTGACGCTTCCTGACCGCGACTCATCAGATGAGGAGTAATGAGTATCATTTTACTCAAGTGTATTGATTTTTCGGTCTTCCATTTCCGTTGATAAACCAAGTATGTTAGGATTATATGTTTTATTATAGTCCCCCAATTATTGGGGTTGTCAGTAATTGATTGGCTTGAACATTGCTTCACACCCATTCCATCAAGTAATTTTCCTTAGAATAATAACTCATATTTCTGAGGTTGTCACTTTCTCAACCAAACCATCACACAAACTTATCTTTGTCGTTATATGTATATAAACAATTCATCATGGATTGTTTTCATTCACGGTGCCATCAGTGACAACAAATGAAGCTATATGTATATCAACTTACAATTACAGATATGTAAACATATAAAGCAAGAAAAACGACCCAAAATTTCAAGTTTCCAAGGAAGGTTATACACAATATGTTGTGCTTACAGTTAACCCATATACAGAAGTGGGGTATTGCTAATGCATTCTGAACCAAAATGGGTGGACTAAATACATGGATGTGTCCACGTCGAAACGACCACATAATATATTCTAATCTATATAATATGCATTACTTATCTACACACATAACATAACTAACCATAGCCAAAACATAGATAAACGCCTCAGACGAATTAGACTTGCAGGATGTGGAGGCATAAATAAAGGGCCAACCTTCACTTAATTAAACCAAGGATTACCTTTTGAACCATATTAATACGAGCTTCAGCCGGCATACCAAAGAAAGCATCCATCGACTTGGTGTTGTTTGCAAGAATATTTGTGGCATCAACATGGTCATCAAGAGAGATTGCAATTGGAAGTTGGCCTATCGCTTCATAAATCTCTCTTCTTGAGCGAGTCGCATCCACTTTTGCCCCCAACCGACCCACAACCTTCTCGAATGAGTTAGCAGCACTATAGCAGAATTCAGAGATTGAGTCAACCACATTGTCCTCACCTGTTGAACGCCTCTTACGTTTTTTAGCTGCTGCAGGGGGCTCGGTACCTGTTTTGAAGGTCTCTTTGCAATTAGTAGAACGGGCTGCTGTGTCCTCGTCATCAGAAAGCATGACGGGATGATATGAATGACCTTCGCTCTCTTCAGCTGGTGTCGGGCATGTGAGGGGAACCTGCTGAGCAGCTGTGTTGCAATCCATAGCAGTATGGCCTGTAGCACGGTCTTTGCCATAGATTTTGACCCAAGCCTCATAAAATGGAAATGGCTTTCCACGTATTCCGCTATGAGTTGGATAACGCTGACATTGGGGACACAAAAATTAAGTCAGCTATACAAATCCACAAATAAAGATAAAATATCAATAACCAAATTGACTTAAATGCATGATAAAGGAAGATACCTCCAGGAACACATTCCATTGATCAGGTTCAGCTTCAATTGTTTGACTTGTCGAGTTCCAGCCAAAACCACTAGTGGACAGCGCCGTCGTAATCTGAAAATATATTTTCTTCCAAGCCGTGTATTTGGATGAAATATGTGGATCTCCTTTCAAGTCGGTATTAGGCATATAAACCCGCAACTTGTGCTCTAGTTGCGTGATAAAACCTGTTCGGAACCCGTTGGGGGATTTCCAGCCTTCACCAATCACATCCTTGAATGCAAGAATCAGATTTTTTCTCCTCCGCAATTGTCCACGACCGACGAGACTTCTGTTCCTTTCGTGAAGTTCCTATGTTCGACAATGTTTGCTGGGTTGTCATCTGCTCCATAAATAAGTCAACACTAAATTAGTTATCAGCAAAAACAGTAGGATAAACCATGAGGGTAATGATTAGTACAAATGACAATTCACATAACATATCAGACTTATTAAATACAATACAAGTAAACTTGCAACACTTGCTGTAAAAGTCTAATAAATGAAAACATGATGTAAATATGATAGTAAAGAACATCCAAGGCAAGGGAATATAATACAAGGTATCCAAGACAAGTTCAAATCCTCCAGTGATGAAAATATTACAAAACGTAGATAGTAAAACATAAGCAGTAGTTCAGTATCAAAAGGTGCAACTCCATTTTCTCAATGGCTCAATGCCTCCACTCGTTGTACATTGATTGAGCCAGTTCATCACGCATTGCATTCCATTGAGCAGACACCTCAACGTGATCAATAGTAGTCACATTATCATCGCACTCATTTGCAACTATGTCGGGGACTTCGTGTTCAATGGGGTTAACGTCCATCTCATTCCTAATGAAGTTGTGCAGCAAACAACAAGCTAGAATTATCTTGTTTTGAGTGTCGATATCGTAGAAACACATGCTACGTAGGATTGCCCATCGCGTTTTCAAGATCCCGAATGTTCTTTCAATGCAGTTTCGAGCTTTAGCGTGTCGCATGTTAAACAACTCTCTAGCATTATTAGGACGATTTGTGGAGTTACCCCACTCTTGGATGTGATACCGGACACCTCTGTACGGAGCCAGGAACCCTTCTCCATTAGTATACCCGGCATCGCAAAGGTAATATTGACCTAATCAAGCAAAAACAAAGTGACTTAAAAACTTTTCCAGATATTAAACACAATATGAACATGTAATCGCTGGCCAATTTATTTATACCACGGGGTACTTGAAAGCCATTTGGTCTATAAATCACGTCCCGAAGCACGCGACCGTCCGCTGCAGACCCTTCCCAGCCCTTCAACACATATACAAAATTAAGATTTTTGTCACAAACTCCAAGCATGTTAACAGAGCAAACAACTTTACGAGACCGGTATCTAGCTTGATCTGCAGCAGCAACACGTACGGGTATGTAGGTTCCATCAAGCGCCCCCAAGCAACCCTATAATCAATGGCAATTAAAACATGTAAAACTGAATAGAAAACAGAGAATATTCACTGAAACAATTGCTAATAACATCATACCTTGAACCACTTCCACCTTTCGTCTTCAGAGTCCGCTTCCACAGGCTCAGGTTTAACAAGGAACAACTCATGGCAACGGATGATAGAATCAAGAACACGGTGAAAATGTTTGCATACGGTACGAGTGGAGCGTTTAAAAGTTTTGTTAACTACTCACAGCTTTTGATGATGACCAAGGACACTTAAAAAAACAGCAAGCTGCTCCTCAACTGACACACCCCTGGTCGAAACAAGACCACCACGTTGCTGTAGAACAAAACATAGCTTCCGAAATGGGGCACGACCTAACCTCAAGATGTCAATACAATCTTGTTCGAATGACGATATTAAACCATTCAAATAAGATATTTGATCAGGGATTCTAGAAATCAAACTGTAATGCCGATGAATTATGCGGCGATTCCTTTTGCGGCGGATAACTCCAGATCTCAAAGCCCAACGAACAATAAACAAAAAATTCATAATCTGCATTCTAAGAAGCTCAAGAACCAGTAATTCCTCACAATCTCCACAATCAATATCCATCGCTCCTGGATTACTGGGCATAATCTATAATCTATGTAAACACAAATTACAGTTCAATCACCAAGTACAATGCAAGTGTTTGCGGGATTACTATATTTCGAAAGGCACAACAGATAGTAACAGTTCAAAAATTGGGGACTCAACAAGTGTAAACATTATCCACAGCATACAAGCACTGTTACCACATACTCGACACGCACTTACACTATCTCCAACTACAGCAAGTAAATCTATGAGCAACAATGAAGTAAAATCCAACTGGGTTTTACAAGAAAGACCACATCATACCTTCAATCCAAAATCTGAACTGGAAAGGAACTACCTACACCAAGTGAACCCACCGCAGCAGATTCAGTTGAGGTCCTGCGAATTGAATTAATTTTTGCAGACCAAATTAAACAATATAAAAACAGATTTACACGGGATAATTCCGGCGTCAAGAAATTTAGAATTCAACAAAAATTAAGAGGGAAGAAATTATTTTGGAGGGAACCAAAATTTGGCAGACCCGGCCATCTCCATTCCTGAAATCTGCGAAGTGGAGTGCTCATTTTCCCCAAAAAATGGTAGTGGCATTATGTTGTAAATATTGCCAATTGATGGACATGAAAGTCATTTGTAGGCCCATGTTAAATTGGGCAATAATTTATCACGCCTCATTTGCATGTTTATTGGTCACGCGTTTACATGCAGCCGACACGGGCCACCCATTCAGACACGGGCTGCAGCACAACAAAAGTAAATAAAGGAATAGGCATGACAAACTAGTCTAACATGCCCAAATTCTAAATGTAAACGTGGCCTTAGAGGTTTAAATATGATTTTCAAATTTTGGGGAAACCAAAACATAACTAGGACACTTGCTAAAGGTGATTTTCTGATAATAATTTAAGTTTTTTTTTTACCTAATTCTATACTAAACTTGGCTTGGCTAAGTGAAATTAATAATTGAGAGACTAGTATTTTGTACATTACTTGAAAAAGTATATATATTTGTCCAAGATTAACTTGTGTGGGCCAAGACCACTTAATTTTAACTATCAAACGTAAAACTAATTGAGATTAAATCATCCAAAAGGGGATAATTTGGGTATCAAACGCTTTCCTACTATTTAAATAATAAATTTAATATATTTAGAAGCGTTTGGTAACCTTTGACACGCTTAATGATTCCACGATGTGATACCGGTATGCCATCATGTCGGCATCGATTTCTAGAGAGCCAAGTAAACCACAAAATGAGAATAGGCACCACATTCCTGATGTGTCTCATTGTGCTGTAAGCCGAAGAAGTGAACCAATTTTGAAGAACCTCCAAAATTGATCCTGATCCCATGTGATTAACCCGGAAAATCGCGCCAAAATAATTCCAGACTTCATTCACCTTAGTGCTGTTAACAATGATGTGGCTCTTCTCATCTTCGCCTGAGCAACAAGCGCAACGTGAAGCCAGTGTGATTCCTTTTTGTTGAAGTCTTTCATCAGTTGGTATCCAATTATTCAAAAGTCTCCAAACAAAGATTAGAATGGTCGGAGTCAAACAAGTTTCCCAAATTCTCCTGAGAGTATTAGACTTCAAATTTTTATTCCTCACATAATCCCAAGCTGATTTAATCGTGAGTTTACCTGTAGGTTCCAGGATCCAAACGGGCTGATCTCTTCTATTATGCATGACTGGAATATTGAGAATGTCTTTAGTAAGATCGTCCCCAACCATCTCCTTTAATTTGTTGGTGTTCCAATTGTCATGCTGAAGTAACTCTCTCACACTCTCATCCCCCATCACACCCCCAAACTGTTCTGCCACCGAAGATCCGTTAAGCCATCTGTCTTCCCAAAAAGAAACACATCCCCTACCCAGCGACCATATTATATGTTTGTCCGCCTCTTCTCTCACCTTAACAAGTCTTCGCCATGTTGAAGAATGGTACTTAGCACAACCTGCTCTTAGAAGATGCTTTCCACGACAATACCGTTCTTTAATAAATCGAGTCCATAAAGACTCCTCCGTCCTCAGTTTCCACCATAACTTATATTCAAAAGCTTTGACAATATCATTAAAGTTTCGGACCCCTAATCCCCCTTCATCAGTTGGATAACATAGTTTGGTCCAAGTTGCCCAATGGATTTTCCTATTCTCACTTGAAGAGCCCCAAAAGAATTTATTGCACAGGATTTCCAACGCATAAATTATGCCTTTGGGTGGTTCAAGAACCTGTAGCAGGTACATTGGCACCGAGTATAGCACTGACTTAATCAATTCTAAACGCCCTCCATAAGATAAGCAACACGTTTCCCAGCCTCTTAATTTATCTCGAATCATGGTTATCAACCCATCAAAGTAAATCATCCTCCTTCTCCCTTTAAACAGAGGTGCTCCCAAGTATACTATTGGTAAAGACGTTTGAGCATAGCCCAAAATTTGTTAGGAATAGTGCCGTAAAAGCCGATTGTATATCCGCTTTGTGCTTTTCCTTATTGTAATCACAGACAATCTTTGAATGAAATAACGAATTGAGGCAACACTTCTTTATATGCTCTTTTTTGGTATGCGTTTACTTTAGCTGTGCATGTATGAGAACTCCCCTAATCCTGATGACTTTAGGACTCTACCATTTAGGTGAAATGGTTCATGAAACGAGCCCTATATCACATAAGTCATGATTAGTAAAATACTCCAAGCCGATGAGTCCTACAGACAGTGGGAGTGTCAACCTGATTCCTCTAAGGCTTGCTTGTGGGATCACGCCCTTAAGAAGGACCACCTTGTTTCATGGAGGTGCAAAGTGTATAGTTGATACGTGCGTGATACATGAGGGTGCTTACTTTAATAAGTAAGTTCACTGAGGTGCCCCGTGTGAGAACATTCCTAAATGGGAAAGGAAGTTTCTATTTCAGGAAATGGAAACTTCCAGATTAGGAAATATCTCACGAGTCATTGATGTGATTAATTGATCCTTAGACTTGAGGTTCCATGTTACTTTATGAGTTAACTCTGTAGTCTTTGGTATAAGCTTTAAAGGGTGTCACCTTAGACAACTGATTCAAGGCTTATGCTGGGGCTGCACAAGTGATTCATGAAAGTGAATGAGAATCAAGAAAGGACCTACACTTGCATATGCAAGGTGATCTCTTATTGTGTGAGTCATTCATATGCCATATGGAGTCCTTGGCCAAGGCAGTAGATCAAGACATCAAGAAAAGGGTTTCTTGGATTGAGATCAAATGGATATGAAATGCACTTAGCTTTAAGACCGGATTATTAGGGTTCTGATTATTCCCTTGCCCTAGATCTTGGTTGAGAGATAGTAAGTAGGAGGATTGTATCTCACATGAATCAATGACTTAAAGGTTCTGTCGAATCCGAACATTCCAATTCAGCTAGGGGTTAAACACCTGTTGCTAGACTATGGTCGTTTAATCTGTGGACTGATTAATTAATTAGTGAATTAATTAATTAGGGTCACTGCTAATTGAATTGGGAACCTAGAGGGTCACACACAACAACTTGGTTACAAGAGTTGAGGCTTGAAAATGATTAAACGAGTTAATCGGGCCAAGAGGGTTCCACACGTGTGAAGTCACACGTGTGGCTCACGTGAGTGACACGTGTCACTGTGACACGTGTCACACACGTGTGTATATATATATATTGTATATATATTAAATAATTAATTAGTTAATTATTTAATAGACTTTGGTTTAATTTTGAATTAAAAAGAAAGTCTAATTTTGGAGAAAATAATCTAATTAATTAATTACGAATTAATTAATTAGATAAAAATAAGTTATTTATTTTATAATAAATAAAGTATAAAAATTATCCAAAAATAGTTTGGATATTTTTAGCTCTCTTAAAAGTTGACTTGAATTAGAATTCAAAGTCAAAGTTGGAAATACTTGATGATCAAGTAATAGGAGAGAGAGGGACCAAATCCTTTGTCCATTAGGACTAGGTTCGGCCGCCCCTCCCCTTTCCTATATATAGGGTAGCTCATGCTCCCCTTTAGAGCTAATTGACAATTCTTGGTTCATGTGTTGAACACCTTCCTTTCTCCAAGATTATATTAAACCCTAGGTTAAGCCTAAACACTAACTAGAGAACTAGCATCCTTACTAGTTAGATTGTGATCAAGTTGGTGGACTTTCTCTAGAGACTTCAAGTTAGAAGTTTGAAGATTCGAGCTTTACCAAGGAGAGGGGATCAAGCCGCGAGAAGAGCGTTCTTGGGTGGCTTGAAACGCTTCAAGAAAGAATAAAAGAAAAGTAAGTTTTCTATCTTTACGAATTTGGTTACACGATTGCGAGTTCAAGGTCCTTTTGTTGGGAAAATTTTTTAAATTCCACTGCTTTCTGATTCGTGTTTTCCAACAAGTGGTATCAGAGCCACCTCGTTAATCGTGTTTCTGATTCGTCTCAATTATTCTGAATTTGGTAGAAATTCTTAGGCTTAGATGAGAATTAGGTATTCATGAGTTCTTTTAGAAAGCCTGAAATACGAAACTGTAATTTTTCTTGAATTTCTGAAACTGTTTTCTTAAATTGTGTTTCTTGAAAACCGTTTTGATCGAAATTAATTTAAATCGTGTTTTTGAATTTTGGATTGTTTTGGTTTTTGAACTAAAAGTACGAAACACGAAATCGCGTTACGAGAACGCGAGCCTGACGTGCTAAGGCGTAGCACGCCAGGCCCGCGACCGTCCACCCAGCAGTCCCGCAACCGCGCGGGACTGCCCGCCACTGACGCCCGCCAGCGCCTGCCCGCCTGTCCCGCAACCGCGCGGGACAGCCGCCCGCACGCTCCCGCAACCGCGCGGGAGCACCCGCCCGGCATCGCCCGCACGCGAGCAACAGCAAGCTGCGCGCTAGGGGCATGCGCCTAGCGCGCGACGCTGCGCGGCGAGCCTGTGCTCGTTCCGGGCGATTCCGGGCACGGTTTTGGAGTTTTCGTATTTTCGTGTTTTGGTCCTTGAAATCCCGATTTAATTTTTCTGAAAAATTTTATTTATTAAATTTGAATTATTTTTGAAATAATTGTTTGAATTGGGATTTTGAAAATTTAAGCGATTTAAATTTGGAAAAATTACAATCTTTATTTTCTGAAAATATTGAAAGAATAAAATTATTAATTTTCAGAAATTAATTGGAATTTTATTAGTTTATTGTTTTTCGGGTTTTATTGAAAAGGCTCTTGAACAAGAATTACAACTAAGTCGTGTTTTAAGTCATTAGGACTTGAAACGAGAATTTTAATTTATTGGCTAAATTTAAATTCTCGCAAAAGCATGTTAGGTGATCATGGGTTTAGATCTATGTATGGTTTTAATTTATGCACATGGATGGTTTAAATTGGGGTTGGAGCCCTATAGTTGCGTTTTTCAATTGAGGTTGGAGCCTCACTTATGTGCGTACTGTTATGTGATTTATTATGTGGCTTTCCATATTACTGTTTTTGAGGCCGGGGTATGCCCCGTGTAATTGTCTAAGGCCAATATGAAGATTGAGCCTTATTACTTTATGTC
Organism: Lantana camara; assembly: GCA_037501455.1. Classification (NCBI taxonomy): domain Eukaryota; kingdom Viridiplantae; phylum Streptophyta; class Magnoliopsida; order Lamiales; family Verbenaceae; genus Lantana; species Lantana camara. The sequence goes on along the minus strand of CM074856.1, from coordinate 108,428,921 downwards.
TTTTTCTTTTTATTGTAATTTGAGAGTAGAGATAGGTGGTGAGGTTTTATTTTCATTTTGGAGACAATGCACCCATGGAGTAAGATGGACCACATTCAAGTAACAAGGAGGCCATAAGTGAAGACCCCTCAAAATGTTAGGGAGGGGAATCTCAATTGTTAAATGTAATAGAGATAGGGCTCGTATTTTGTTACCGCTTTCCCTTATGTGATTTAAACTGTTTATGTGGCATGTATGTTAGAACTTGTGATTGTGGAGTGGCTCCCGCATATCACGCATAAGATAGGTAGAACCCATGATCATTACATGTTAGTATCATGCTAGGACATGTTATCTGTTTATGTGCTTGTTTGAAATGCATTTAAGTGTACTTGCATTAATCAAGACTAATAAAATTGGATAACATATATGTTGGTGAGGTCGAACCGGACAACTCTCCGGTTGATTCGAAAATTCCCATTAAATATTAAGCTAATTTCGAACAAATAGGTGTTTAATTCGAGATGCAAATTTTGAATTAAATTCCTAGCATTCCATCAATAGGTTTTAAGTTTAGTAAGTGAAGCTAGTTATTGTCCGCGAGTCGTGGGATAGCTAGTGGAGCTTATTAGTTCTTAGTCACCTAATTCATCATTTTAAATGATCAATATTTCATGGTCAATTTTAGCAAGGGCGATGTCCGCGAGTCGTGGGTCGTTCGAACTAAGTTTTGGTCATGATCTTATGATTGATGGGTCTGGCTTAACGCCTAAGTAAATATGGATGTCGCACGAGTCGTGGGTCCATATTGAAAGATAGGTGATGCAAAAACAATTACTAAGAGTTCTAAAGGTGTTAGAATTGGTAAGTTGTACCTACCTAAGGGTTCTTACTTAGAATGTCCGCGAGTCGTGGGTTCGAGGTAAAATGCCTAGGATCTTAGTACCCATTGGGAAACGTGTTCCTCTTAGATCTTTGGGAATTCTAGATCTTTGAAAAACAGTGGGAGCTACAATAGATTAAAGACCTTATCTTTTGTATATCGTTATAATTCAGCATGCTCACTAGTTCTCTGTTTTACCATTTAGGTCCTAGATTCTGTGATTCTCTACGTGTTTTGAAATGGCAACCAAAAACCCTCTTGTATCGATCCTCGAGTCAAACAAGTTGACTGGTCCCAACTATTCTGATTGGCTGAGGAATCTAAAAATCATTTTAGATTCTGAGAAGAGAACTTATGTTCTCTTCGAAGGGGAGCCTAGTCCCGAAGGGGAGGCTCCCACTCGGGCCGAGCGAGACGCGAATCAGAAGTGGAAGGATGATAATCTCCAAGCCCGTTGCCTTATGTTGGCTAACATGTCTCCGGACTTGCAAAGGCAACATGAGGCCATGGAATTTGCTTGGGAGATTTACGACCACTTAGAGCAGCTTTACCGCCCTCATGAACGTGTTACAAGGTATAACACTTCAAAGGAATTGTACCACTTGAGAATGAGGGAAGGTTCAAGTGTCCATGAATATGGACTCAAGTTTCTTGCCCTTACTGAGAAACTTGCTTCCATGGACATGCCACTGAAAGATGAGCTTTCAGTGGATTTGTTGCTAGCTTCGCTCCCACCATCATTCAACCCATTTGTCCTTAACTTCAACATGAATCATGCTGGTGCTACTGTAGCTGAGCTGATTAGTCAGCTTGTGACTGCTGAAAGCACGATCAAGAAGGACAATAAGGTTTTGATGGTGAATGCTCCATCTTCCTCTTCTGGGCCTTCTAAAGGTAAGGGCAAGAAAGCCCAAAAGAAGAAGAAGAAACCCCTTAGGCCCACTGGTGGCATTTCGAAGGGGAAGGCCCAAAAGAAGAAGCGTGATCAGAAAGAAGATGTTTGCTTCCATTGTGGCAAAGCGGGACATTGGAGGAGAAACTGCCCAGAGTACAAGGCTACTCTAAAGAAAGGTATCTTTCTCGTTGAAGTAAATCTTTCTATTAATTCTAGTTCTTGGGTACTTGATGCCGGTTGTGGAACTCATATCTGTAATGATGTACAGATGCTAAGTGAGGTCCAACAACTCAAAGAAGGAGAATGTGTCTTGAAGATCGGCGATGGCTCAAACGTTGAAGCTCGAGCTTTAGGCATAATTAGATTAGATTTAGGTAGTTTTGAGTTAGTATTGAACAAAGTCCTTTATGTACCGAGCATTATTCGTAATATAATTTCAGTTCCAATATTAGATTGTGAAGGTTATGAAACTTCTATTAAGAATGGTAAATATTTTATCAAACAGAACAACTCTTCCGTTCACATCGGTACTCTAAGTAATGGACTTTACCTAACTCAAAATATCAATATTATGAATATACAACGAGAAACAAAGCGTAAGAGAGATGACAAAGTTTCAGCTCCCTTATGGCACGCTAGATTAGGACACATTTCCAAGAACAGAATTAGTAAGATAAACACTTTAGGATCATTCTCTGAAAATGATCTCAAAGAGTTGACTTCTTGCGAATCCTGTCTCAAAGGAAAGATATCCAAAGTTCCTTTTAAAGGAACTGTGGAACGTGCCACTAAGGTTTTGGATTTGATCCATACTGATGTTTGTGGACCGCTTAGTGTAAGCACTAGAAGCAATCATCAGTATTTCATAACCTTTACAGATGACTTTAGTCGGTATGGTTATGTATACTTAATGAAGTATAAATCTGAAGCTTTTGAGAAATTCTTAGAATTTCAAAAGGAGGTTGAGAACCAAACTGGTCACAAGATCAAAGCACTTCGATCTGATCGAGGAGGCGAGTATCTTAGTGAAGAATTCCTTAATCATCTCAAAGATAATGAGATTATCTCTCAGTGGACTCCTCCGGGAACTCCTCAGCTTAATGGAGTTTCTGAGAGAAGGAATCGAACCCTACTTGATATGGTTCGTTCCATGATGAGTATCACTGACTTACCACCTTCTTTCTGGGGTTATGCCCTAGAAAGTGCAGCAAAGATTCTGAATCTAGTTCCCTCTAAGTCAGTCCCCAAGACGCCCTATGAAATGTGGCATGGTAAAATCCCTAGTTATTCTTACTTAAGAATTTGGGGTTGTCCTGCTTACGTGAAGAGGACAGTGGGAGATAAGTTAGAATCTCGTTCTAACTTATGCTACTTTGTAGGTTATCCTAAGGAATCCATAAGATACTATTTCTATGATCAATCTGAGCAAAAGGTGTTTATTTCCAGAAATGCCACTTTTCTTGAGGAACCGTTCCTTAAAGAAAAGAAAGGCAAGATCATAGAATTAGAAGAAGTACAAAGTGACCCCATACCACCCACTGAAGAAACGTCCCACTCTGATCAACCACAACCAATCATGAATTTCGATACACATGAAAATCCTCCTCTAAGGCGTTCTGAACGCACTCCTAGACAGCCGGAGAGATGGTATGGATTCTTCCATGAAATCTCTCAAAAGGATAATGATCATTTAACATATGAGGAGGCACTTTCAGATTCTGACTCTGAACAGTGGATAGAAGCCATGAAATCCGAAATGGACTCCATAAACTCCAACCAAGTTTTGACCTTGGTAGATTTGCCTGATGGGGTCAAACCCATAGGTTGCAAATGGATCTTGAAGAGAAAGCTTGGAGTTGATGGAAGCATTGCAGCCAACAAAGCAAGACTGGTTGCAAAAGGATTCACTCAAAGACCCGACGTGGACTTTGACGAAACCTTTTCACCAGTTGCAATGCAAAAGTCCATTCGAATCATGCTTGCCATTGCTGCATATTATGACTATGAGATATGGCAAATGGATGTGAAAACTGCCTTTCTCAATGGTGACATTGACAAAGACATTTATATGGAGCAACCCATAGGTTTCACATTCAGTGGGAGTGAGCAAAAGGTTTGCAAACTCCAAAGATCAATCTATGGATTGAAACAGGCTTCTAGGAATTGGAACATTCGATTTGATGAATCGGTCAAAGCGTTTGGCTTCATCCAAATTACGAATGAATCATTTGTGTATCGAAAGGAATTGGAGACCTCAGTGCAATTCTTAGTACTTTATGTTGATGACATCCTTCTTATTAGGAATTCGAAGGATGACATGAAAGTGACTAAGTTATGGTTATCGAACCAATTCGAGATGAAAGATCTTGGTGATGCGTCCTATATCCTTGGAATCAAAATCTATAGAGATAGATCTAGAAGGTTAATAGGACTATCACAATCGATGTACATTGACAAAGTATTGAAGAGATTCAATATGGAGTCAGCAAAGGTTAAGAACCTTCCTATGAGTGTAGGAACATGTTTTTCAAAGAAGATGTGTCCTAAGACTAACCTTGAGAAGGAGAGAATGACTCATACACCTTATGCATCAGCAATAGGTAGCATAATGTATGCAATGTTATGTACTCGACCGGATGTGGCTTATGAACTTAGTGTAAGGAGTCGTTTCCAATCTGACCCTGGAGATGGTCACTGGGCTGCCGTGAAGAATATTCTTAAGTACTTGAAAAGTACTAAAGATTTATTCTTAGTTTACGGAGGTCAGAAAGATCTTACTGTCGAAGGATACTGCGATGCAAGCTTTGCATCTGACTTAGATGATTTTAAGTCAATGTCAGGATACATTTTCTGCTTAAACGGCGGAGCAGTGAGTTGGAAGAGTTCCAAGCAAATAACCACTGCAGATTCGACCACTGAGGCCGAATACTTAGCTGCAAATGATGCAGCTAAGGAAGGTGTTTGGATTAGAAACTTCATTCAAGAGTTGAATGTTGTTCCTAGCATGAAAGACCCCATTACTGTGTTTTGTGACAACACTGGGGCGGTTGCTCAAGCAAGAGAACCAAGATCTCACCAACGGACCAAACACATTATGACGAAGTATCACCTAATCCGTGATATTATCAAAAGAGGAGATGTGCTAATTGAGAGGGTCACATCAGCAGAGAACGTGGCAGATCCACTTACTAAACCCCTTAGTCGAGAAGCTTTCCAAAGTCATCTTCAGAAGATGGGACTTAGAGTAGCTTTAGAATGGCTTTGACGGGCAAGTGGGAGATTGCTAGGAATAGTGCCCTAAAAGCCGATTGTATATCCGCTTTGTGCTTTTCCTTATTGTAATCACAGACAATCTTTGAATGAAATAACGAATTGAGGCAACACTTCTTTATATGCTCTTGTTTTGTAACACCCCGGAGCGGAGGGTGCCACATCCCCCGCACCATAGTCCAACACGGGTATCGAAAGGGGAACTCCATCCCCGCATCGAACCATGGCGAACGGGTGACAAACAAAAATCAACTCTAGGCTAGGCGGTCTAGACCCTGAACAGAGCGCGCGAAAGTTAAATCAGAAGTGCGGAAGCCACAGGATCACAAAACAAACCAATTACAGATATAAAAACTCAGAAAGAGATATACATATTTCAACAAGCTATGCCCACCTTGGGCTAAAGAAATAATCAAAGCTTCAGATTACAAAACATAACTTATACTTATTTATACATAGTACCAAAGCAGGAAAGTAAATATGTAATGCAAGGACTCTACAAAGACTCGAACAACTCCCAAGACTCGAAAGACAACTGCCGCCTAGCCAGACTCCCAACCGGGCACCTGCAAAGCTCAAAACAAAGGGGAAAAAAAGAGAAGAAGCAACGAGGGTCAGTCCTAGAGACTGGTGAGGGGGCTAACACACGCACACATACGTATACATAAGAGCCAAGCATATACAAATCGGAAATGTTCATGAATCCGGAGTGGTTTTTACATTCCAAAAGGTGTTAACACGTGATACTATATATACGAAGAAAGAGTTAGGACCCCAAAGGTCAAAATCTAACAAGTTTTACAAATTTAAGAGTCCACCCCGTTTCATAAACCGTATCGGATACATAAGCATAAAGCAAACCATATCGGATACAAAACATAAACGGAAACACGGCGAGAACAAGTTCTCACGCACACTTACTCAGATTAAAGCAAAACTCATAAAACAATCCCACCTTTACACCATTGGGGAAGAGAGGTGCCCCTCTCGATTCCCACCACAGAACAGAACGGATGAACCGGGGGATCCCGCCCGATTCCTTCGACGGCCATGCCAAAATGCGCTCTGTCGGCATAGGAGAACTAAGCCTCCCGTTGGTGGAGAAGTGCACAGGGGTCGTAACCGGCGACCCCGATGGTCGTCCCGGGTCTCCCTTACCCACAATCTCCGGGGCCCAAACAGATCACAGAACGCACACACATATCTCACAAAACGGATACTTATCACAAAAGCTTTCTCTTGTCAAAACTTAACACGTACACACACCAACCCTTTTTGAAAACGAATAAACAAAACATAGCTTATATACATATAAAAGCCTTTTCAATGGATTTCATAGCAAGTGGGCCAATTCCCGCAAAATACATATCAAACACTTATTTATACATATATATAGTTCGCATGCGGGCTTAAATTACAATTAGGGTTGTAGGTCATAATATCTAAAAAGGAAAGAAACCTCACCTCCGAGAAGCAACGGGAGCAAAAGAAGCAAACGAACGTCTAGAAGACCACCTCGTCAACCACGGAACGAACCTAAAGGCAAACAAAGGCAAAGGACAACCTTAGACTCAATATGAACCACATTGACGCTCGGCACATGAATATGTATGCTTATGATGCAAATGATATGAAATGTATTCACATTAAGGCCATTTATGAGCATTCAAAATATAATCAAACATATATCATAAACGAGGCAAGAATAAACATCAAGAAACAACGGAAAGAAAATAAACGAACGAAACTAGAATTCCTAGGTGACACGCCCGTGTCACCGAAACAAGGCAAGCCGAGACACGCCCGTGTCTCGGTACAGAAAAGCGAAAACGAACTCAAAAGGTGACACGCCCGTGCCACCTACGAAGGGCAAACCGTGACACGCCCGTGTCACGGTACAGAAAACGCAGGCAGCTCTAAAGAAACTCAGCAACTCCAAAACCAAAACCCAACCTCCCAAACCACAACTACCAAGCAAGGAAAAGAGATAAATGCTAAGTAACAAGTCCTTGAAGCATACTATCAACAACAAATCTCAAAGAAACAAGAAAGGAGCAAGAATCAATCCAAAACTTCCAACACTTACTATTCACATGCTTGCTAGAACTCAAGATTCAACCAATGAATCCAACTCAAATCCAGATATAATAGAGAAGAGAGAGTGTAGATTACAATCATAAACTTACCTTTCAAATTAGAGAAGCTTTGGATGTGATTTGAGCTCAAAATCATCAAGAATGGCCAAGGGTTTCTTCCTTCTCTTCTTGAAGCTGAAGTTGCTGCACTTTCCTTTCTTTTTCTTGGGTGTGGGACGAAATGGGGGAGTAGAAGAGAGTGAGGGATGGTTAGATACATATTAGTCAAGGTTAGAAGCTTAATTGGGGTTAAATGGGGTCCCACAAGTGAAGATTAGTCAACAAAAGGGTACCCTTAAGCACAAGGGCTCGTTCCGGTCGAAAAACGGGGAATAAAATGGGCTTAGAAAAATATGAATCCTGATTCTTTGTCTTGATTTCTTCGTTACGAGTCCAACGCATCTTCCGGAATTCGAATCCGAATTCCCGAGCTCAAGTTACGTCTTCCGGAACCCAAGGTGCGCTAAAGCTCGTTAGGCCCTTATGTCCCTAAAACATAAAACGGTTTTCAAAACCGTATCAAACGAACTCAAAAACAAGTAACGAACACAAAGACACATACATAACACATATAAGTCACGCATAGCACGCAGTCACGAAAATCAAAACGAAAACGAATACAAACGAAGCAAGAACGAAACAAAGAGAACAAATACGTACAAATAAGTCACATAAGGTCAAATACATTCAAGTAATTCAAATATGTCACATAAAAGTATAATAGACACATAATTAATTAATTAAAAGCACACATTGCTCACCCGTGAAGGCGTACCTGGAAAGGCCGGACGAGCGGGATGTTACAACCTCCCCTCATTCAAAAGGACCTGTCCTCAGGTCCTAAACGAGACCTTTGAGGGCACTAGAGCGATCCCAACTCCACGCTTCCGCTGCGCTACTCTGATCCAAAAGTTGTAACTCCTCGGGACATTGCTTCCTTAATTAGGAATGAGGAAGACTTCTTGTGTCCCGATCACTCGGTGGTACTCACCAAATCCGAGTGAATCCCCTTACTTTAGCAAACTTTGGTTGCTCCCACTTCTGATTAACATTCAAAAGTAGTTGGGGAAAACTACCGGTTCTTGATGTTCGGTCTTCTACCGAAAGCACTTTAGGCATTGCTACACTAAGTCTGCAATGCCTCTTCTTGTGCCAACACTCTTACCGGTTCTTCAAGTCTCGTACCATGAGTGGAATTAACCTCGTGACTAAGCACTTCTTGAGACATAGGCTCCAATCCTCCGTAGCAGCGCACAACCGAAGTCTTCCTTAGTACCTCGATCATAACGGAGAAGTTCGAGTATCCTCGTGTAAACAAGGTAACTCCCTTCAAAAGCCTTATCCACTCGAACCCTGCCTCTTCCTTGTCCTTCATGTCACGGGGCGACACTTGAGACTTAATCTCTGAGGCAATTCTCGGTTCTTCTACCAAAATGCGTAGTCGACCCTACCCTTGTTGAAACCACACTCAGCTAAGACCACAGAACACTGAAGAAGGACTAACGACTCCTCGAAGCAAGCATGAAGGGTATTTATCTCTCACCGTTAACCTGTGCAGCTCACGGTAATATTCTCATCCTAAATCCCGCCTTCTTCTTAGAGGGGACTAAGATACTCCACAAAGAAGTATTCACAAGGATGAAATTACCTTCTAAGAGCTCGTCAACTACGACTTGACTCCAACAACCTCGCTAGAAACCACCGAAAGAGAACTCCAGACACAAAATAATTCCGGGATAAAGATCACGACAACCTCGATGTCCTAATTAGATGGAAACGGATTCCATCTTCAAAGAAACACCAAAGGTGGCTTACTTCGACCTTTGTCTCCTTAAGCTTGGCTCGGCCTCTGAGTTAACTCAAAGGAAAGCCACGAAGCTTATCGCACCGTCCCGTAATTACCAACCACTACTACAAAGGGTATCAATGGGCTAGCCTTCCATCTAACACCCGGAGATACCGTTGAGCCCCGAATGGACGTCCTAAAAGCAACCACCTACGCCTATGGTAATACCATTACCCTGACGAAACTAGGCGCCTTCAAGAAAAACCACCGGAAAAGAACCAACCACCTAACGAGCTCGGCCCTCGTAGCTCACCAAACACACGACACTCTCCTCCCCAAACTCTCTCCAAAGAGAGAGGCAACACAAAAGGGAAAAGAAAAGAGAAAACATAAGCAAGCAAGCAAGTAATAACAAAACACGCAAGCATTGAGAACAACAAGAAAAGGAAAGTAATACCAATTAAATAAAATGCATGTATGTAGTGCCATGAATGCTTGGTGTACCTTTCACCATAGCGGTAGTGTCGATCTTGACAACCTGTTCTTCTTCTTCAGTCATATTCACTTGGATTGGGCTTGGAGTCTTGGAATCATGGCTCTTTGTAATCCTTGGATTCCTAGTCTTCGGGCAACTGTTCGCCTTATGTCGCGGTTCCCCACACTTGTAAGATCTCCCAAGTTTCTTTCGGCAAACTTCTTTGGTGGGATTAGGGCCTTGACAATAAGAGCATTGAATTATCTCCAATGGAAGAGGTATCGGATCCATCTTTGGTGGTTGAAGTTTCTTCTTCTTGATGTAGTCGACCTCTTGAAGTTCTTGGGTTTCCTCTCGGAACATAGGCCTCTTATTTGAGTTTAAGCTTGATCCTGGATTATATCCCTCCTTAGAAATGTGAAACTTCACCTCTTGCTTATTCATTTCATCTTGAACCACTCTTCTAACTTCCTCGGACCATTTATGTACCGGTGAGCTTTGGAAAGCTTGTTGAATCTCGTCTCTACGCCTTTGTATATATTCCCGGACTTTAGGGCAATCTTGGTTAGCTCTCGAGCTTTCTAGTTCCATCATAAGATCATCCATCATCTTCACTTCTTGCTCAAGATTTAGGAATTCTTGGAGTCTTCTAATTAATTCATTGGGAGGGATATACTTGTAGCAATATTCTCGGATAATTTCTCCCAATGGAACTCTTTCCCCTGACTTCTTTAGATGTGATCTTATTTCCTTGAACCATTTTGAAGCTTCACCTTGTAGTAAGCGGGAAGTGTGTCTTACTTTCTCTTGTGAGGTTCCCGAACAATTTCCCCAAATCCACAATACCACGGATAGCCACTCCTCTGCATTAACACTATCGCCTCCAAACCACTTCGGTGGATTAAAGCCCTCAAACTTCTTTGAGACCGAAGAAACTTGTTTCTCTTGTTTTCCTTTTGATGAAATATGTTGGTATGAAAAACTCATCTTGAGATAAGAGAAATGATTCCAAAATATCGATGCATGCAGGGTTTAGTACATGTTCATGTGAACTATTAACTTAATTAAACCAAATAATTCAAATAATTCACATAAAAGATGAGAATGAATGCAAACAATCATATAATCCTAAGCCGAACGACCTAGACAAACCCGACATGACGCTAGAGCTCCGGTTTTGCAACCCAGAGCTCTGATACCACTTACAGATGTAACACCCCGGAGCGGAGGGCGCCACATCCCCCGCACCATAGTCCAACACGGGTATCGAAAGGGGAACTCCATCCCCGCATCGAACCATGGCGAACGGGTGACAAACAAAAATCAACTCTAGGCTAGGCGGTCTAGACCCTGAACAGAGCGCGCGAAAGTTAAATCAGAAGTGCGGAAGCCACAGGATCACAAAACAAACCAATTACAGATATAAAAACTCAGAAAGAGATATACATATTTCAACAAGCTATGCCCACCTTGGGCTAAAGAAATAATCAAAGCTTCAGATTACAAAACATAACTTATACTTATTTATACATAGTACCAAAGCAGGAAAGTAAATATGTAATGCAAGGACTCTACAAAGACTCGAACAACTCCCAAGACTCGAAAGACAACTGCCGCCTAGCCAGACTCCCAACCGGGCACCTGCAAAGCTCAAAACAAAGGGGAAAAAAAGAGAAGAAGCAACGAGGGTCAGTCCTAGAGACTGGTGAGGGGGCTAACACACGCACACATACGTATACATAAGAGCCAAGCATATACAAATCGGAAATGTTCATGAATCCGGAGTGGTTTTTACATTCCAAAAGGTGTTAACACGTGATACTATATATACGAAGAAAGAGTTAGGACCCCAAAGGTCAAAATCTAACAAGTTTTACAAATTTAAGAGTCCACCCCGTTTCATAAACCGTATCGGATACATAAGCATAAAGCAAACCATATCGGATACAAAACATAAACGGAAACACGGCGAGAACAAGTTCTCACGCACACTTACTCAGATTAAAGCAAAACTCATAAAACAATCCCACCTTTACACCATTGGGGAAGAGAGGTGCCCCTCTCGATTCCCACCACAGAACAGAACGGATGAACCGGGGGATCCCGCCCGATTCCTTCGACGGCCATGCCAAAATGCGCTCCGTCGGCATAGGAGAACTAAGCCTCCCGTTGGTGGAGAAGTGCACAGGGGTCGTAACCGGCGACCCCGATGGTCGTCCCGGGTCTCCCTTACCCACAATCTCCGGGGCCCAAACAGATCACAGAACGCACACACATATCTCACAAAACGGATACTTATCACAAAAGCTTTCTCTTGTCAAAACTTAACACGTACACACACCAACCCTTTTTGAAAACGAATAAACAAAACATAGCTTATATACATATAAAAGCCTTTTCAATGGATTTCATAGCAAGTGGGCCAATTCCCGCAAAATACATATCAAACACTTATTTATACATATATATAGTTCGCATGCGGGCTTAAATTACAATTAGGGTTGTAGGTCATAATATCTAAAAAGGAAAGAAACCTCACCTCCGAGAAGCAACGGGAGCAAAAGAAGCAAACGAACGTCTAGAAGACCACCTCGTCAACCACGGAACGAACCTAAAGGCAAACAAAGGCAAAGGACAACCTTAGACTCAATATGAACCACATTGACGCTCGGCACATGAATATGTATGCTTATGATGCAAATGATATGAAATGTATTCACATTAAGGCCATTTATGAGCATTCAAAATATAATCAAACATATATCATAAACGAGGCAAGAATAAACATCAAGAAACAACGGAAAGAAAATAAACGAACGAAACTAGAATTCCTAGGTGACACGCCCGTGTCACCGAAACAAGGCAAGCCGAGACACGCCCGTGTCTCGGTACAGAAAAGCGAAAACGAACTCAAAAGGTGACACGCCCGTGCCACCTACGAAGGGCAAACCGTGACACGCCCGTGTCACGGTACAGAAAACGCAGGCAGCTCTAAAGAAACTCAGCAACTCCAAAACCAAAACCCAACCTCCCAAACCACAACTACCAAGCAAGGAAAAGAGATAAATGCTAAGTAACAAGTCCTTGAAGCATACTATCAACAACAAATCTCAAAGAAACAAGAAAGGAGCAAGAATCAATCCAAAACTTCCAACACTTACTATTCACATGCTTGCTAGAACTCAAGATTCAACCAATGAATCCAACTCAAATCCAGATATAATAGAGAAGAGAGAGTGTAGATTACAATCATAAACTTACCTTTCAAATTAGAGAAGCTTTGGATGTGATTTGAGCTCAAAATCATCAAGAATGGCCAAGGGTTTCTTCCTTCTCTTCTTGAAGCTGAAGTTGCTGCACTTTCCTTTCTTTTTCTTGGGTGTGGGACGAAATGGGGGAGTAGAAGAGAGTGAGGGATGGTTAGATACATATTAGTCAAGGTTAGAAGCTTAATTGGGGTTAAATGGGGTCCCACAAGTGAAGATTAGTCAACAAAAGGGTACCCTTAAGCACAAGGGCTCGTTCCGGTCGAAAAACGGGGAATCAAATGGGCTTAGAAAAATATGAATCCTGATTCTTTGTCTTGATTTCTTCGTTACGAGTCCAACGCATCTTCCGGAATTCGAATCCGAATTCCCGAGCTCAAGTTACGTCTTCCGGAACCCAAGGTGCGCTAAAGCTCGTTAGGCCCTTATGTCCCTAAAACATAAAACGGTTTTCAAAACCGTATCAAACGAACTCAAAAACAAGTAACGAACACAAAGACACATACATAACACATATAAGTCACGCATAGCACGCAGTCACGAAAATCAAAACGAAAACGAATACAAACGAAGCAAGAACGAAACAAAGAGAACAAATACGTACAAATAAGTCACATAAGGTCAAATACATTCAAGTAATTCAAATATGTCACATAAAAGTATAATAGACACATAATTAATTAATTAAAAGCACACATTGCTCACCCGTGAAGGCGTACCTGGAAAGGCCGGACGAGCGGGATGTTACATGTTTGGTATGCGTTTACTTTAGCTGTGCATGTATGAGAACTCCCCTAATCCTTATGACTTTAGGACTCTACCATTTAGGTGAAATGGTTCATGAAACGAGCCCTATATCACATAAGTCATGATTAGTAAAATACTCCAAGCCGATGAGTCCTACAGACAGTGGGAGTGTCAACCTGACTCCTCTAAGGCTTGCTTGTGGAATCACGCCCTTAAGAAGGACCACCTTGTTTCATGGAGGTGCAAAGTGTATAGTTGATATGTGCGTGATACATGAGGGTGCTTACTTTAATAAGTAAGTTCACTGAGGTGCCCCGTGTGAGAACATTCCTAAATGGGAAAGGAAGTTTCTATTTCAGGAAATGGAAACTTCCAGATTAAGAAATATCTCACGAGTCATTGATGTGATTAATTGATCCTTAGACTTGAGGTTCCATGTTACTTTATGAGTTAACTCTGTAGTCTTTGGTATAAGCTTTAAAGGGTGTCGCCTTAGACAACTGATTCAAGGCTTATGCTGGGGCTGCACAAGTGATTCATGAAAGTGAATGAGAATCAAGAAAGGACCTACACTTGCATATGCAAGGTGATCTCTTATTGTGTGAGTCATTCATATGCCATATGGAGTCCTTGGCCAAGGCAGTAGATCAAGACATCAAGAAAAGGGTTTCTTGGATTGAGATCAAATGGATATGAAATGCACTTAGCTTTAAGACCGGATTATTAGGGTTCTGATTATTCCCTTGCCCTAGATCTTGGTTGAGAGATAGTAAGTAGGAGGATTGTATCTCACATGAATCAATGACTTAAAGGTTCTGTCGAATCCGAACATTCCAATTCAGCTAGGGGTTAAACACCTGTTGCTAGACTATGGTCGTTTAATCTGTGGACTGATTAATTAATTAGTGAATTAATTAATTAGGGTCACTGCTAATTGAATTGGGAACCTAGAGGGTCACACACAACAACTTGGTTACAAGAGTTGAGGCTTGAAAATGATTAAACGAGTTAATCGGGCCAAGAGGGCTCCACACGTGTGAAGTCACACGTGTGGCTCACGTGAGTGACACGTGTCACTGTGACACGTGTCACACACGTGTGTATATATATATATTGTATATATATTAAATAATTAATTAGTTAATTATTTAATAGACTTTGGTTTAATTTTGAATTAAAAAGAAAGTCTAATTTTGGAGAAAATAATCTAGTTAATTAATTACGAATTAATTAATTAGATAAAAATAAGTTATTTATTTTATAATAAATAAAGTATAAAAATTATCCAAAAATAGTTTGGATATTTTTAGCTCTCTTAAAAGTTGACTTGAATTAGAATTCAAAGTCAAAGTTGGAAATACTTGATGATCAAGTAATAGGAGAGAGAGGGACCAAATCCTTTGTCCATTAGGACTAGGTTCGGCCGCCCCTCCCCTTTCCTATATATAGGGGAGCTCATGCTCTCCTTTAGAGCTAATTGACAATTCTTGGTTCATGTGTTGAACACCTTCCTTTCTCCAATATTATATTAAACCCTAGGTTAAGCCTAAACACTAACTAGAGAACTAGCATCCTTACTAGTTAGATTGTGATCAAGTTGGTGGACTTTCTCTAGAGACTTCAAGTTAGAAGTTTGAAGATTCGAGCTTTACCAAGGAGAGGGGATCAAGCCGCGAGAAGAGCGTTCTTGGGTGGCTTGAAACGCTTCAAGAAAGAATAAAAGAAAAGTAAGTTTTCTATCTTTACGAATTTGGTTACACGATTGCGAGTTCAAGGTCCTTTTGTTGGGAAAATTTTTTAAATTCCGCTGCTTTCTGATTCGTGTTTTCCAACAAAATGTTCTTCACCCTGTCAACATCTTCCGCACAAGTTCCTCACACAATAAACGAGCTCTTTTGGATGTTAACTTTTTGACCCGACAAGGCTTCATACGTACTTAGTATTTCTTTCACTTGTTGTAAGGACTCTGCACGGCTGTTACTAAAAATGATAGTATCATCTGCAAAAGCTAAGTGACTCACTGTCATTGTATTAGAGATATAATATCTACTTTTCTTGTCAGAGTCAGCCAGCCTGTTCAAAGCCAAAGACAAGTAGTCAGCTGCAATAACAAATAAAGCGGGTGATAAAGGGTCTCCTTGGCGTAAGCCTCGAATAGAGTGAAAAAGTCCCGCCGACTCCCCATTCACTAAAATAGAGAACCAACAATTCATGATACACTCTTTAATCCATCCAATCCAGACTTCCGGAAATCCTTTTCGGTGAAGAACCGCAAGAAGAAAACTCCATTCAAGGCGGTCATATGCCTTAGACATATCCACCTTCAGTACCACATTTTTATGCCTCCGTTTTGTTTCTAAACCGTGCACAATCTCCTGAGCGAGAAGTATGTTATCACAAATGCTTCTCCCTTTAACAAAACCACTCTGATTTTGGGATATTACTTTGGGAAGTATCCGACTCAATCTCGTAGTGAGGACCTTCGTAATTATTTTGTTTTTCACATTACACAAGCTTATAGGCCTATAATCAGACCAAGACATTGGATTATCCTTCTTGTGAATTAACACCACCGAGGTTGCTGTGTATGTCATAGAGAGCCTCACCGCGTTCAAGAAATCAGTAACCGCTTCTACAACATCAGATCCCACAATTTGCCAAAAACTCTGATAAAAAAAGCCCCATAACCGTCTGGCCCTGCTGCTCCATTAGGATTTATAGAGAATACAGCTTCCTTGACTTCGTCCATTGTGAGATTCCGGCATAACCAGTCCTTGTCTTCTTGATCAAGAATTGGCTGAATATGTGCTAAGTGGTTTTCAAAATCAGTGCTTTGTCCTTGAGAAGTGAGGACTGATTTAAAAAATCTGTTAGCTGAGCTTTTGATGTCCTCAATCTTGTCAAATTCTGTGTTTCCTTCTTTTATGGAGTTGATCTGTCCACGGAATCTCTTCTTTTTGACCAAGGAATGAAAGTACTTTGTATTGCGTTCCCCTTCCACAATCCATTTACATGCCGCTTTTTGACGCTAAAAGTCTTCCTCCATTGCTAAAGCAAGCTTCCATTCTGCCGGTTTCCTATTCATTTCAACCAAGTTATCCTCTGAAGGTATATGATCGTAGCTTTTTTCAGCCAATAAAGCTGCACTTTCTGTTTTTTCCACCCTGTCGAACACGTTCCCAAAAACCGCCTTGTTCCATTTTTTCAAACATTCCTTTAACCGCTTCAGCTGTTTATCCAATCGTACAAGGCCAGTTCCAACAATAGGTAATTCCCAGCTATCACGAACTGTTTGTTCAAGGTTCTTGTGTCTCAGCCACATTTGTTGGAACCTGAATGAGGATGGTTGTCTCGGTTGCAGATTCTTACAATTCACAAGCAACGGACAATGATCCGACGTGCCTCTAGCTAAATGTTTAACCTGTGTAGTAGGATACTTTTCCGTCCACTTCTCTGTGATTAGAATTCTATCCAATCTTTGCCAGAGGTTCCCACGCTTCCACGTAAAGTTCGTTCCCTCAAAAGAAGGTTCAATGAAGCCAACATCCTGGATCATTAAGTTAAACTCAGCCATACCATTGAAGTCTGGAGATGAGCCACCCCTTCGTTCCTCTGCTTGTCTGATTATGTTAAAGTCTCCGCCGATAAGCCACGGCAAGTCTTGTTCACTGAATTCTCGAATACTATCCCATAACTCGCGCCTGCCTTCGGTTGTCGATTTAGCATACACAATAGTCAAAAGTGTAGGACTCTCCCATAACTGACTTGATATCTTCATGTGAAGAAATTGTCTGTTGTTTCTAATAACCTCCACGTGCATGCCTTCGCAATAGAAAAACCAGATATGGTTAGATGAGTTAGCAATAGCATTATGAAAATTGTATTTACGGCACATAAATCGAGTATCAAGTTCTATCATGGGTTCCAAAAGAGAAAGAAATTGGAGTTTATTTTTTTTGCAATAACTTTTAAGGATACGTCTCTTTCCATCGTCAAGTATCCCCCGCACATTCCAAACCATTAGCCGTAAATTCATGGGGAACCATATTGATTGGCCGAAGACCTTGTATTCCTTTTAGAGGCCGTTTGTTTCGATGGTGATTTCTTCTTCTTTTTTTTCCTTTCTACTAGAGTGAAACTTGCATCATCCTGAGATTGCCCATTGATAGCATCTGTACTCTCTTCCTCATATTCATTATCTGATTTTGATCTTTGGTAAAGTGCCTTGTGTTTCATCGTATCATGGTCATCTTCTGCTTGCCTCAGGATTTGATCAGCTACAAATTCATGTGGGTACTCATCAACACTATCTTTTTCTGACCCATGTCCTGCTTCTTGACTCTCCAGATTTTCCGATTGTTCTTCCTCCCCATTTGTCTCATAATCTGATCTTCGTGCTGCTTCTGAGTGAGCGGCATCTTCTCCTGGTTGGTGTGATCCATCATGATGAGAAGCTCCACTGTTCTGTTTACTTGATGCAGGGCTTTTCTCCCTGTTTTTTTGCTCTTCCACTCTGTTCTGAACATCATGATCCCTTTCTTCTCCTTCACCGTTGTATTGTTGCTGCAATCCATCTACTTTGTCCCCTTGTTTTTCAACCCAAACTTTTGTTTTGAATTGGTTGCTTCTTTTGCTTCTGGTATTATCTTCTCGTCCAATTTCCTTGTCTGAGTTGTTGTTTGATGTCACTGGGTTCCTATCTCCGCGCTTTTCGTTTATAATTTGCCTCAGATCTCCCAGTTCAGAATTTCCATCCTCCATGTCTTTTCCATTTTCTTGTTCTGCTGTTCGCAAAGCATCGTAGAACTCTTTCACATCATGTCCCAATCGTGAACACTTTTTGCAATAAGGGGGAAGACGTTCATAACTTACTGGTTGAATTAATTTCCTCCATGGTATCCCATGCTCACTTCGGTTTTTAAAGGTTTTAGCAAGTCAAGCTCTATACAGACTCGTGCGTATGCTGGTCTCTTTGCTCCATCGTTTCCATCATCAATACATAATGGCTCTCCTATATTACTTGCTAAATTAAACAATGCATCGTCATTAAAGAACTGGGGTTTTAGGCCTGGAAATTTAATCCATACCGGGACCACTGAAGATTCCGCTTGTGGTGTGAACATAGGAGTCCATTTGAATATTCTCATCGGGTACCCATCAAGCATCATGATCTTGCGTAGCCAATGTTTCGTGAAGTCCTCCTCACACGACAAGGTGATCAGAACGTGCTTGATATTCAGCAGCCCTAATTTGAATTCTCCTGATAGTTGCAGGTCCATAAACAATTCATGTAAACGTGACATCGTTGGATAGCCATGAGAAAACTTTCCAACTAGAGAGAATCTGAATGGTGTCGAGAGTTCTGCGATTTCTTCATCTGAGTATTGGATATGGGTTATTCCGTTCCTCTGAGATACGACTCCATATCTCTTCCAATTTTTGTTCCGCTTAAATATTCTGACCTTTCCACCCAAAGTAGTAGTGGGTGTAGTAGTACCGCTGGTTGCTGCGTGTTAGGTTTATTTTATACCTTTATTTGAGCATGTTTTATGTCATGATGTGACGGATTTTAGGCCTTATATTGTTATAATTGCTCTTATTTCAGGTATATTATGCTCGGAGATGGTTAATGCTGAAACGAGGCAAGAAACGAGAGTTTAGATGCCGAGAATGATCAATTCGTGTGAAGATTCAAATTTCCCGCGCTGGAGGATGGGAACGGCCCTTCCAAGCCCTTTGTATTTTGGGAAGGGCCGTTCCGGAAAGTCAGCATTATTACCTTTGACCGAGGATGGGAACGGCCGTTCCCGTCCCAAGCCTTTCCTGGGAATGGCCGTTCCCAGCAGCGCTAGCAGTCATGTGCGCAGGGCCGTTCCGCAGGCCGTTCCGAGAAGCTTTGTGGGCTATTTAAGACAGTTTTCAGCATTTCTCAAGAGAGAATCATCTAGGGTTTAATTTAGGGTTAATTTAGGAGTCTCTTCTAGCTTTATCTTTAATCCTTAGAGCTTTAATTAGATTGTAGCACCCGGGACGATAGGCACCACATCCCCCGCACTATGAGTCTAATCCACATATGAAATAGGCAGTCCACACATGAATCGGACTCACAGCGAACGGGTGACAATCAAAAGAACAGTCCTGACTAGGCGGAAGCTAACCCTGGGACAATCAACAAAAACCAAAATGCGGAAGCAAGGAAATCATTTATGTAATATCCATGAAATAAATGAAATCCAATACGAATATAAATACGGGTTCCACTAATCAGTACACCTGTCCTAACCTGTCCCGAATCAATACAAGGAAATAACATAACAATGGGTTCAACTGGCTCCAGAACCTGTCCTAACCTGTCCCGAATCAATATCAATTCAATAAGGCACACCGGCCAACAATAATAAATCAATAATATAGTATGCAGTGAGTGTAAGTGAGTGAGACTAGAACAATGACTCGACACTCTAACTCCGCCTAGTAACCAATGCCTGCAAAAGAAACTGGAAAAAGGGGGAAGGAGGGGTCAGTCTCTAGAAGACTGAGTGAGCTGGAGCGATACATATCATATAGAAACATGCACATGCAAGTCATAAATCCCGAGCAAGGTTTTATTTAAAGTTAGTTCCCAAAAAGGGTAAAAGAATGACTAAGCAATGCTCAGACTTTACGACTATTCATATTAAATTCATTAAGTTCATAAATCATACTCAATCAATAAGGCTCGGCGAGTGAGCGTGCACAATCTCCAACCAAACTCCGACCGTGTACGACAAATATCATTAATACATTAAATAGGTGATCATGCAATATATCATAATACACACAGATCACATATCATGTCCTGAATATATTCGTTTGGGCAATCCGTTTCCCGGCCTTCCCGTACGGTGCTTATCAATCATATCATAATCAATCAATCAATCATAATCAATCATATATAAGTTCCAACCTTCTTCCTCCGGGTTGGTGGTGGGTTTGCAAGGCCCGACCACCCAATCATTGACCAAAAGGGGTTACATGACTCCCCAGATGGCACTCAGCTCCCTTTCCCCGCCAATGTGAGAGTTTACCGTCAGCCCTTGCCTCCTCGGGTCCCCACTCACACCAAGCCCCTGGGCCCCATTCAGTGCAATCAATCAATCATTCTTTCTTTTCTCGCCAAAACATTTGATCCATGAGTAACATAACATATTTCATCATTATCTATTTGAAAAGGGGTTTACTCGATCAATATTTACTCGATGACTCCACTTTGAAAATGGTATAAGTATGTATATATATATAAGGTTTTGGCCCAAAACTTATCACATACGGGTTGTAGGGATTGATATGTAACTAGAACGAAAACACCCTCACCTGGAATACCACGAGACAAGAAACAAGAGCAATACGGGTGCCTACTCAATTTGGAAGTCTCCGCCCTGGAAACAAACTGTACAAGAGAAGGAACAATGGGTACTTGTGAGAATTGACTCAATATGAAACCACATAGACGCACGGCAATGCTAAACACATACACCCCTTCAAGTTAGACAAATAGCTCAAATACGGCATATCGGAGTTCAAATTGCAAATCAAAGCATCAACATATATCATAGTTCATTTAATACATGCTTTCGTACACATTGGAATTCATATTGATCGACAAATCAAGCAATCGACAATTCATTGCAATTACAACAATTAATTTCAATTAAATAGAAATACACAAAATAAATCACAACAAATCAATCGGGCATCCGATTGACGAACGGAAAGTGGCGTTGAACTCACTACAACGAAAGGGACCTTCTGTCCGAAAGTCACCGGAATGCCGCTACCGTAGCCAGCCGAATAGCCACTGGCCGCCACCGGAACACCGCCTCCGGTGGTCGGAAAAATCCCCAGAAGGACAGAAACGTACGTCTCGGCCTGCTCAACAAAAGCCCTCAATCAATTTCAGAAAATGCCAAACACGCCGGACTTCGTTGACCAAAAACCGAACTTAAATCCTAGTACGAAAACTGAAATTAAACGTAAACCGTAAAACGAAAATGAAATCCGGGCATACCGTTGGAAAGCTTGTAACGAGCCCTACAAAAGCCCCCAGTCAAAACCCGGAAAAAGTCGCCAAAAAATCGGACCGCCGGTCAAGGCCCAATCCGCCACCGGTCCGCCGCCGCGGGCCGGTTCTCTGGCCGCCAACACCACGAACAGCTCAAGCTCGTCGTCAGGAATAACTTTTGTGAAGGGAGCACCACCAAAACCGGCTGGGAAAAGGGCCGAATTCGCCGCCGAAGTTCTGCCGCTGCGCCACCGTCGATTCGGCCATCTCCGCCGTGATTCGCTCAAAAAGGAGGCCGGAAATGGAACGGGAAGGGTCGAAAACGTAGGGTAGGGTAGCGGTTGGCCGGCGAGAGTCGCCGGATCGCCACCGACGAAGAGGTGCTGCAAACCGCCACCTTCGGACCACCGCTGCGCCGCCGCTGGTCAATTTTAGGCCACGAAATTGGTACGGTTGTGACGGGCTCGTCGAGCTGATAAATTTCCACTATTGGTTTGTCGAATTTCGTCGAGAAACGAGGGAGAACGAGCATGTGTATGTTTTCACACCTTCAGTGTGTGTGAATAGTGACGGATCGCTGGAGAAGACGATGAAGGCTGAGTCTGCTGTTTTGGCACGCAAAACGAGAAAACCCGAGTATATATCTCGGATCCTCGTACTCAAAAACGATCGGAAGAACGGGCTAACGAAGTCAGAATTGGGCAAACTTAGAGTCTACAGACTCGTTTCGCTGCCCCGGACGCGTTAAAGGGATCAAAGAAGTCAAAATCTCTACCGAACGAGAAGTGATCGGAAAACCCCCCTAAAAGAAGAAAATTACAAAAAGGGCCCTAACTCTAAAATAGTTCGAAAGAGGGCCACACAACGCACCAATCACATAATTAAACACATAAAAAGGTTGAAAGGTGACGTACCTTATTTATCGGATGAGCGGGGCGTTACAATCTTCCCTCCTTCAAAAGGACCTGTCCTCAGGTCCTACTGTTGGACCGAAGAGCTTCAAACTGAAATTGTATCGATTTATTTCCCGAAACTGTTTAGCATCTTAGCCCTGGTTGTGAAGTTTACTCCCCTTATTTGTATCAACCTCTTCAGAGTCTGGTAGTCAAAAAGATCTACTCGAACACTTGGCCGTTAGTCACTTCAAGACTCGTTCGACCGCTACTAGTCCATTGCCTCGTCACTTGATAACCTTTGTCTACCCAGGCGTAACGCAAACACGACAAACAAGAGAGAATCCCATCTCTCAACACACAAGTGAGGAAACCCCGTCCCTCAGCACTCACAAAAGAGAGAACCCCGTCTCTCGGGCACAGAATTGAGAGAACCCCGTCTCCCAGCCTAAGTCTGTCAGATTCCACATCCTTCCAGACATTCTAGTTTGAGAAAATCCAGCATTTCTCAAACTCCTAAATCCAAGAGAATCCAACATCCCTCGAATACCCAAGTACAAGAGAATCCAGCATCTCTCGTGCACAGAAAACAGAAAGAATCCAGCATCTTTTTATCAAATAGACAGGGAGAATCCACATCTTCCTGGCACGTAATCAGAGAGAATCAAATCTCCCTTTCACTCAAGCACACAAGCAGAAGCAAGGTTCACAATAATCAACACACACTCCACTGGCCAGGGTATCATATAATAACAAAATTTTAAATATGTAAACGATGCATGTATGCTCGTACAATGGATGCTTAGTGTACCGTTCACCGTAGTAATGGAATTGATGTTGTGACTTTACTTCTACGATTTGGATAGTCTGATCTCTAGCTGGCTCGATTCCCAACTTGTCTTTCATATATTTAGTATATGTTTGACTGAGAAAGTCAGACCCTTGGTTGATCCTATTCTCGATTCCATTCGGATCCTTACTTACAGTTATCTTCTGCAATTAACCGAGCACTAGTTTATTCCGCCTATGATCAGAACATTTATCTTTGTACTAGGTTCATTATATTATCTTTGGCCGTACAAGAATCTTAAACTTTGACTCCCACTTCATACATTGTCACTAACTGGTTTAATTCTTTGTTGAAGATTTGGTCATCTGCAACTAGTTGACATCCTTCTTAAAGGTGATAAATTTTTTGACCAATTTCCTTTCTTGAAACTAATTTAGGAATCCATCAGAAGTTCCCTGATAGTATCATCATCCTCACTGTCTGAATCACGTACTTATAAATTCCCAAACGAACCACTCTCTTCGATGCCTTATGAAGATCTTCATCCCGGGTATATTAACTTAACTCAAACTTTGAAGGTATAAACTGATAACGCCGCCTTATTCTTTTCCTGTTACTATCATTGGGTCATTCATGTCCGTGAGAAGTATCTTCCTCGAGCACAGCTGTGAATTTAAGTTTCATGTCTAGTCGTGCTCTTCCCCATAAGAACTTTTATTCCAACTCCTTAGACTTTTTCTACCACTTCTCGGATCAAAACACCTCAATTTCTTCAACTTAAGTTCCTCGGTATAAGTGGTTCTAATCACGCCACTTGTCTAGTGATAGTCCTCACATTTCCTTTGAAGCACTTAGTAGGATTGACAACCTGCTTCTTTCGTTCCCACTTTCGATTCTATTTTCCCAAACCTCAGAATTTCCCATTTCCTTTTTAACCAACCAGTGCAACCCAGAATTTCTTCTTTTCTTAATCCCAGCAAGAATCAGTCGGAGTATCACTTGATAAATAAGATGTGGGGAATTCCTATCAAGTAGACACTAAAATGCATGTCGGGTTAGGGTGCCAATGCAGTATCACATTTGTAAACAATTAAAGATGCAACACATTGGAACAATTATACAAATTAGAGATGCGCATATAAATAGAGAAATTTAAACAATTAAAGCGATGTATGATGCACATGCTTATGAATGCATAGAACCTGTCACCGTAGTTGTAAACTTTAACTTGGCATATTCTTTGTTTCTCAAATTACAGGTTTGTCTTGAATTAATTGTTCCCCTCTTCTTTACCCACGGTCTTTCAAATCTTCAAAGTTCCCGTGTATCAACTTATGGATCTCCCAAGTCCGAGATTGAAATCTCTTGAACCCAAATTCTTCAACACCCATGAAGTTGGTATCTTGACTTCTTTTGAAGAATCAATCTCCAATTGTTTACATTTGAATACATAATTTCCCTCCAATAGTTCTTTGTCTTTCTTTATCGTTTCCATTTGTTGCTCCAAAGCTCTTAATTAAATCTCACAACTCGACACTTCATTTTGAATTTGGAAGATGAACTCATAACCGGCCGAAGATAAAATCCTTAGCATTGTTATTTTCCATGAACTTATATTTACCACGTCGACTAATTTTCTTTAATTCTTCTCAATTCTGAAGTATGTGAATTCCCTCTTCGTAGTCTCTTCATCCTTTTTCATCGATCTAAATCCCAAGCTATATTATTCTTCATATTTTCTTTCGCCTCTTTCTCAAGTTAGACGGTCTTTACTGCTTCTCAACCACGAACCTACTTTACTTTAATTCTCTTGAAGGTCATCGCCTCCATGTTGATAGAAACCTCGAATCTAAAACATCTTCGAGATTTCTCTTCTTTGGAATCTGGTTGACAAATCTTCGTAGTGTAAACAAACATGTTGATCTCGGGAAACCAAATCATTACACACCTCAAATCCCGTCTCATCATGGATTCACCATCGCTAATAGAGCTTGCAAACTTCCTCCTTCGAACTGACCTCTTATTTTGGACTTTGTCACTCGAGCCCTAACCTCATTTTAGAAAAGATTTGACTCTTAAATTTCTGTAGAAATCCCCAAGGCATTCCTTACAGCTTTCGAGCTAGAGAGAAGAGCTTGTGGTAGCCTGTGGTTGTCGTAAAGATTGGCCGTGGTTTGATATTGTCTTCATATCCTATGAATCACAGCTCATTTTGAAAATAAATGCATGCGATTAGTATATGCTCATGCCACATAATTAACACCAAAAGAATGGATTCAATGCAAAATGCAACAAATAATCTAATAAAGTTTGAAAAAAAATCACAATTCAGTGTTCAAGAATGATACAATGCACACATTGACAATTAGTTCCTATGCCGTGCGACCTATACTCGAGACAACACAACCCAGAGCACCGGTTCTGAACCTGGTAGCTCTGATACCACCTAAAGATGTAGCACCCGGGACGATAGGCACCACATCCCCCGCACTATGAGTCTAATCCACATATGAAATAGGCAGTCCACACATGAATCGGACTCACAGCGAACGGGTGACAATCAAAAGAACAGTCCTGACTAGGCGGAAGCTAACCCTGGGACAATCAACAAAAACCAAAATGCGGAAGCAAGGAAATCATTTATGTAATATCCATGAAATAAATGAAATCCAATACGAATATAAATACGGGTTCCACTAATCAGTACACCTGTCCTAACCTGTCCCGAATCAATACAAGGAAATAACATAACAACGGGTTCAACTGGCTCCAGAACCTGTCCTAACCTGTCCCGAATCAATATCAATTCAATAAGGCACACCGGCCAACAATAATAAATCAATAATATAGTATGCAGTGAGTGTAAGTGAGTGAGACTAGAACAATGACTCGACACTCTAACTCCGCCTAGTAACCAACGCCTGCAAAAGAAACTGGAAAAAGGGGGAAGGAGGGGTCAGTCTCTAGAAGACTGAGTGAGTTGGAGCGATACATATCATATAGAAACATGCACATGCAAGTCATAAATCCCGAGCAAGGTTTTATTTAAAGTTAGTTCCCAAAAAGGGCAAAAGAATGACTAAGCAATGCTCAGACTTTACGACTATTAATATTAAATTCATTAAGTTCATAAATCATACTCAATCAATAAGGCTCGGCGAGTGAGCGTGCACAATCTCCAACCAAACTCCGACCGTGTATGACAAATATCATTAATACATTAAATAGGTGATCATGCAATATATCATAATACACACAGATCACATATCATGTCCTGAATATATTCGTTTGGGCAATCCGTTTCCCGGCCTTCCCGCACGGTGCTTATCAATCATATCATAATCAATCAATCAATCATAATAAATCATATATAAGTTCCAACCTTCTTCCTCCGGGTTGGTGGTGGGTTTGCAAGGCCCGACCACCCAATCATTGACCAAAAGGGGTTACATGACTCCCCAGATGGCACTCAGCTCCCTTTCCCCGCCAATCTCCTGATGAGGTCCGGTACCGCCGTTCAATAGTGGGACTAGTGTGAGGGTTTACCGTCAGCCCTTGCCTCCTCGGGTCCCCACTCACACCAAGCCCCTGGGCCCCATTCAGTGCAATCAATCAATCATTCTTTCTTTTCTCGCCAAAACATTTGATCCATGAGTAACATAACATATTTCATCATTATCCATTTGAAAAGGGGTTTACTCGGTCAATATTTACTCAATCAATCAATATTTACTCGATCAATATTTACGTGATGACTCCACTTTGAAAATGGTATAAGTATGTATATATATATATAAGGTTTTGGCCCAAAACTTATCACATACGGGTTGTAGGGATTAATATGTAACTAGAACGAAAACACCCTCACCTGGAATACCACGAGACAAGAAACAAGAGCAGTACGGGAGCCTATTCAATTTGGAAGTCTCCGCCCTGGAAACAAACTGTACAAGAGAAGGAACAATGGGTACTTGTGAGAATTGACTCAATATGAAACCACATAGACGCACGGCAATGCTAAACACATGATATGAGAGGTATAAGAAGTAAAATGATGTTATGGAGTTACATAATCAAGTAATTCGTTCAAGTACATTCCATACATGAGGGTTTCAAGCCCAATCATTTCATATCTTTCATAATTCATAGCAAATCAAGTCATGAACTTCATATAACATTTATAACTCAAGTATATCAAGTTTACAATTATAAAATAGACAAAATAGAGACATTCAAATCACTTATATCTCACAAAGTCGCATATCAATTCCAACTATATCAATTTTATATAATTCACACATGGCATACTCAATTCATGTATCACTAAACGGATTCAATTACAAGGTTACCTAATTAAATCAAACAATATTCATATTGTTTACAAAATTACACATACACCCCTTCAAGTTAGACAAATAGCTCAAATACGGCATATCGGAGTTCAAATTGCAAATCAAAGCATCAACATATATCATAGTTCATTTAATACATGCTTTCGTACACATTGGAATTCATATTGATCGACAAATCAAGCAATTGACAATTCATTGCAATTAAAACAATTAATTTCAATTAAATAGAAATACACAAAATAAATCACAACAAATCAACCGGGTATCCGATTGACGAACGAAAAGTGGCGTTGAACTCACCACAACGAAAGGGACCTTCTGTCCGAAAGTCACCGGAATGCCGCTACCGTAGCCAGCCAAACAGCCACCGGCCGCCACCAGAACACCGCCTCCGGTGGTCGGAAAAATCCTCGGAAGGACAGAAACGTGCGTCTTGGCCTGCTCAACAAAAGCCCTCAATCAATTTCAGAAAATGCCAAACACGCTGGACTTTGTTGATGAAAAACCGAACTTAAATCCTAGTACAAAAACTGAAATTAAACGTAAACCGTAAAACGAAAATGAAATCCGGGCATACCGTTGGAAAGCTTGTAACGAGCCCTACAAAAGCCCCCAGTCAAAACCCGAAAAAAGTCGCCGAAAAATTGGACCGCCGGTCAAGGCCCGATCCGCCACCAGTCCGCCGCCGCGGGCCGGTTCTCTGGCCGCCACCACCACGAACAGCTCAAGCTCGTCGTCAGGAATAACTTTTGTGAAGGGAGCACCACCAAAACCGGCCCGGAAGAGGACCCAATTCGCCGCCAAAGTTCCGCAACTTCGCCACCGCCGATTCGGCCATCTCCGCCGCGATTCGCTCAAAAAGGAGGCCGGAAATGGAACGAGAAGGGTCGAAAACGTAGGGTAGGGTAGCGGTTGGCCGGCGAGAGTCGCCGGATCGCCGCCGGCGAAGAGGTGGCGCAAACTGCCACTTTCGGACCACCGCTGCGCCGCCGCTGGTCAATTTCAGGCCACGAAACTGGTACGGTTGTGACGGGCTCGTCGAGCTGATAAATTTCCACTATTGGTTCGTCGAATTCCGTCGAGAAACGAGGGAGAACGAGCATGTGTGTGTTTTCACACCTTCAGTGTGTGTGAATAGTGATGGATCGCTGGAGAAGACGATGAAGGCTGAGTCTGCTGTTCTGGCACACAAAACGAGAAAACCCGAGTATATATCTCGGATCCTCGTACTCAAAAACGATCGGAAGAATGGGCTAACGAAGTCAGAATTGGGCAAACTTAGAGTCTACGGACTCGTTTCGCTGTCCCGGACGCGTTAAAGGGATCAAAGAAGTCAAAATCTCTACCGAACGAGAAGTGACCGGAAAACCCCCCTAAAAGAAGAAAATTACAAAAAGGGCCCTAACTCTAAAAGAGTTCAAAAGAGGGCCACACAACGCACCAATCACAAAATTAAACACATAAAAAGGTTGAAAGGTGACGTACCTTATTTATCGGATGAGCGGGGCGTTACATAGATTGTAGTTGTTAATTCCTTTCTAGAACAATCATTTCCTTTATTTTCAGTCCTAGTTAGATTTAATTGCTTTAAGTTTGATACTAATGTCTCTAGTTTTGGGATTTGATTATGTCTTTGAGAGTTTTGTTCTTGATATTTGATATTTGGTTTAATTTAATGAATATGCATATTTTTAGTATGATCTCTTTTATTTCCTTGCTTTCTAGTGTTAATATGAGTGTCTAATTTCTTGGGCAAAGGGGGGTGATGAATTATGTGGGGTAAGTGTTTGATGAAATGCCTAGGTGGGACTACTTGATCTTATGCTTGTGAAATTGCTTTGTTTGCATGTTTAAGCTTGATCACCTTAGACGTGAACTTAGATTTGCATGCTAATCGAGAGATTATATGTTAATTGGATGAAATTTCATAACACTTAAGTTTTAGGTATAAAGACATTTAGCCTAATCTTGAGCAATCGAGCAATAGAGTAACCGGGCCAAGACGCTAGTTATTTTGTTGCACTAATCTTGTTTGTTTGATCTAATTAATGAGCTAATGACCACGAGAGTAGGCTTTAGACTTTGATTAGGTACACGCACTTGACTTCGAGAGGAGCTTGTGTATACTTTAGTGATTAGGATTGTGAGATCCTTGTCCCATTTAAGCACTAATTGAACACGAACCTTGCATGATCATTACTACCCCATTGCCACTTAGTTAACTTGGTTATTTGCTACTTTATTCGCTTTCTAGTTGTTTCTAGTTTGTTATCTTTGTTAACTTTCATTTCCTTAAGTAGTTAATTCACTCTTTCACTCGTTTTGGTCTATAGATTGGTGAATACATTAGGTAATTGATTTATTTACTCCTCCCCGTGGATTCGACCCCTTTTGCTACATTGATTTATTGATGCTTGCACTTGGGCTTTATTAAAACTGTTTATTAAAAACAAACTCAACAAGTTTTTGGCGTCGTTGCCGGGGAGGCATTTAAATCACCCTTACCGATTGTTAGTAACTAGTGAATTAGATCCTTATTTTTATTGAATTTGATCCTTGTTTGTCTCTTGTAGGTTCTTGTGCATGAGAAGAGCTAAAAGTTGGGAGAATTTGAAACATTATCCGGACATTGAAAAGAAACTTCGTGCACTAAGGAAGGAAATGAGACAAGAAGTATCAACCCCGATTCAAATGGAAAATTTCAATGCAAATGATGCCCTTAATGGGGCAAATGGAGGACCACAACAAAATGCACCGCCACCAAGACAAATTCGGGAGTATGCCATGCCTAGCATGGAGCATATTCAACAAAATATGGGAAGACCGGAAGTTGATGCAAATCATTTTGAGATCAAGCCGGCCTACATCTCACTTCTACAACAAAATCAATTCAACGGATTTGCTACGGAGGACCCTATATCACACGTTAATTGGTTCGTGGAGGTGTGTGATACGTTCAAGTTAAATAACGTGCCCGAAGACGCCATAAGAATTCGCTTATTTCCTTTCTCTCTAAGGGATAGAGCAAAGGCGTGGCATAGTGCACTCTCATATGAAACGAAGGGTTCGTGGGCCTTGCTATCCCAAGCATTTTTGGACAAATTCTTTCCTCATGCCAAAACGGTTAAACTCCGGAATGACATTACATCCTTTCGACAATATGAAGGAGAGAGTTTATACGAGGCTTGGGAGAGATTCAAAGAGCTACAAAGGAAGTGTCCTCACCATAGATGTGAGGCTTGGAAGCTTGTTCAATCTTTCTACAGAGGCATCTCACAAGAATTAAAAGTGATGATAGATTCGGCCGCCGGAGGGGCTATTATGAGTATGTATGAGGCTGATGCAATTCATTTGTTAGAAAGAATGGCAGCAAACAATGCTTGGTATTCCGAAAGAGCCAATGCACCCATTCCAAAGCCTCAAGGTTCTACTCCCGGCATGATACAAGTTGGAGAATATACTTCGATGCAAGCCAAGATCGAAGCCTTGGAGAAACAAGTAGAGCAATTCACCACGAATGCGGTGTCAAATCAAACTCCACAAGTCCAATCAATGGCGTGTGAACTTTGTGGTGCACCCCATGCCTATGATGCTTGCCCTTATGCAAATCAAGGAGGATCTTCCTCAAACTCATCCGAGCAAATGAATGCCATAAATGACCAAAGACCCGTGAACAATCCTTACTCTCCCACATATAATCCGGGTTGGCGAAATCATCCTTATTTTTCATGGTCAAACAATACAAATGTTCAAGGTGCACCAAAACCACCCTTCCAACCAAGACATCCCCAAACCCAATACCAACCACCTTCTCCTCAATTTCGTGCACCACCTCCACCACAACCCCAAAAGCAAGGATGGGAAGCCACATTTGAGAAGTTCCTTAATGTTTCGTCGGACCGTTTCAAGAGCTTGGAAACTCAAGTGGACCAAGTTGTCACACAAAACAGGAACATTGAGATCCAAATTGGGCAACTTGCTAATGCTATAAATCCTAGGCCCCAAGGAACACTTCCTAGTAAGACGGAGGCTAATCCAAGAGAGCATTGTAATGCTATCATGTTAAGGAGTGGTAAGTACTTTGATAAACCTCCTTTACCTAAAGGGTTTGATGCCGAATCAAGTGGGGTGAGTCAAGAGGAGAAATTGGATGAGGAATGGGAGAAGCAAGTGAAGCCAAAAGAAGTTGGAAAAAAGAATGACCTTACGCCTAAGATGAGTGATGAAAAGAAATACGAGAAAGAAGATGAGCTAAGAGACAAAGAAGTTAGGAAAAATCATGATGATGAGCTCTCTTCGAAACCAAAGGCGTACATTCCCCCGAAGGCGTATGTTCCACCAATTCCATTCCCACAATGATTGCAAAAGAAAAATTTGGAAAAGCAATTCGAAAAGTTCCTTAATGTATTCAAGCAACTTCATCTAAATATTCCATTCGCCGAGGCATTGGCTCAAATGCCAACATACTTGAAGTTCTTGAAGGAATTGGTTTCAAACAAGAGGAAGCTCGAAGACTTTGCCACCGTTGCACTCACCGAGGAGTGTAGTGCTATCATCCAAAGGAAGCTTCCTCCAAAGCTCAAGGATCCCGGGAGTTTTTCTATCCCTTTGACTATTGGATCGTTACAATTTGAAAATGCTTTATGTGATTTAAGAGCAAGTGTTAGCCTAATTCCCTTGTTTACTTGTAGGAAATTGGGCTTGGAGGAGTTTAAACCGACGAATATGATGCTCTAATTGGCAGATCGATCCATAAAGTACCCAATAGGGATCCTAGAAGATATGTTGGTGAAGGTTGGAAAATTCTTCATCCCCGCGGATTTTGTGGTTTTGGATATTGAAGATGATGAGCACTTGCCATTAATTTTAGGGAGGCTGTTCCTAGCTACGGCTGGAGCTAATATTGATGTTCAAAATGGCCTACTCTCATTCAAAATCGGGGATGATAAAGTGGACTTCAAGATTTTTCGTTCTATGAGTGTACCACCGCCTCCGGATAAGTGTTGTAAGGTGGAGTTTGTCAAAGAGAAACCGGTCAAGATGGTGTCAATCCAAGAGAAGATAGATCCGGGAGACAAAGGGAGAAAACCAAAGTTTGAGAATTCAAAGAGAAGAGATGTGATGGCTTTGGATACTTGGAGATCAAAATCCGGTTTCGAGGGTATCAAGAATGAGGTCACTCCATGTGACTCGTCACGTTTGGATTTTTGATCCTTGATCATGGTTACAAAGTCGAGCTAGCGACTATAAACCTAGAACTACAATTTTCTAACCCTTCTCTTTTCTTTTCCCCCTCCCTTGTCTTTGATTGGAATTAACTCTTTCGTGTTTACTCTTTGGATGTAGGTTTGTTTCTATTGGATTGAAGTGCTTGAAGAAAGTGGCTCGCCAATTGAGGTCCTTTATAGCTTTATATTTGATGATTGTTGCTTGATTTAAATGCATATGTGATTTGTATGTTTGAGAAATTATGAAGTTTATGCATGTTGTTAGGGGATAATTTGATACATGCGAGATCTTTTGCTCTTGAGAAATATGAGCTTAATTGATGAATCTTTGTGTTTTGTAGTGTACAATTCATGATAAGCATGTATGAGTGAAATGGTTGTGTTGCAATGAAAATCTTTGAATTTATTGGGAAGTGTGCTCTTGTGGGGTGATTTTTGCTTGTGTAGTGCTTTGAGTGTGAAATTTTGAGAAATATTTGAAAATGGGGGAATTTTTATGCACATGATGTGTATTCTTATGTTTTGAATGCTAAATTTTGCTGAAATTGTTAGTTAAATGTGCATTCTTGTGTATTTGGGGCTAGATAATTTCCGGTATACTATGGTATGTGTTGAAAATGCAAGCTCGAATTCGTAATTCTTGTGTGTTTAAATACCGGAATAATTTGGTAGAGGTCAAATTTTTGATAGATTTAATGTTGAGGTTGAGGAATTGTTTATTTCCGGTTTGTTTAGACTTGTTTTGGGTCATTTTATGACTTTTTGTGTGAATTCCGGAGTTTGGTTTCAAATATTACACTTACCTCCCTCCTTTTCCTTGGCCAACCTTCTGTAACGAATCCACCCTGGTGGAAATTTTAGCATAAGAAAATCCGCGATCGCGGATTTCTGTCGAAGTCAGACCTTAGCTACTGTATCCACCCTCGCAGAATTTTTCCCTTACAGAAATCCACCCTCGTGGATTTCCTTTTTCCAGCTGAAACGCGCTTTCATTCGCTCGCCGAAGGTGGGAACGGCCGTTCCCATCTCAGGTACAACATGGGAACGGCCTTTCCCATGACGCCCCTTTTGTACTTTTTCGAGACCTGGAACGACCATTCCCGTGTCAAGCTTAATATGGGAACGGCCGTTCCCATAACCAGAGCCCGTTTTTATAATAAGTAACGCGACTCTTTCCCCCCTTTTTCACCAAGCATAACATTACAGAAACATTTCCCCTTCCCCATTATCGAACCGAAACGCAGCAGCAGCAACCCAGCAACTTCTTCCACTCCGGCGATTTCTGTCTGACGCCGGCGACCGACAGCAACAATTCTGGCGCCGTTTTCCTTCCATTTCGGTAAGCCCCACTCCCCACTTCACTCTCATTGTCAGATTTTTTTCCCCAAGTGCAGCCCCTTTCCACCCTTTCCGAATTTCTGCTCGTTCTTTTGGAAATTTGTGTTGCTTTTGTGCTTTAATCTCAGAATTGTTGATCTTTGAGCATTTGTTGGCCATTTCCCGCACTCATTTATCCACTAACAGCCCTTTCTAGTCTTGCACACAAGGTGTTCGATTAATTGCCCAAACCAAATTTCAGTCCCTTTTTAGCCCAATTCTCGGTACCAATGGTTCGTAAACGTGCTAGAGCTAATCCCGCTGCATCCTCCTCATCCCACCCTCCGCCGGAAATTGAGGAAGAAGAAGACCGACTTCCAAGGAGAAATCTTTCCGGCCGAAAGCTCATTTCTACCAAGTATTTGGATGAGCCTATTCTTAGAGAGCTCCGACTCTTCCGCCAAGTCCAACAATTATTTGAGAATATTGGTTGGTGGAGTTTCATTACTAACCGGGTGCACACTTATCCCCAACTCACAAGAGAGTTCGCCGAGACTTTGCAATGGAATAAGCATACGGGGATAGCCACTTTCATGCTCTAAGGAGTGGAATACACGAAAGATGCTGACTTTCTTCGTCAAACTTTTGTTTCCCGAAGCTTCCGGCCGTGATTTGCCTATTGAATGGGAAAGTATTCATCATTTGGACAACATTTGGCGATCTTTTGATGTGCTTGACACCGGTGTTATGTACACTCCCCGTTCCACTAAGAGTACTTGCATCAATGATCCTTTGTGGCGCATTGTCCATAAGCTCCTCACCGCATCTATCTTT
Source organism: Lantana camara (assembly GCA_037501455.1). Taxonomy (NCBI): domain Eukaryota; kingdom Viridiplantae; phylum Streptophyta; class Magnoliopsida; order Lamiales; family Verbenaceae; genus Lantana; species Lantana camara. Next base: position 108,394,030 of record CM074856.1, on the reverse strand, counting down.
GGCCTTGCCCAGAGCACCGGTAATGTCACAACTTGGGAGCTCTATGTTCTTTATTGTATGCGGGAGCAAATTAAGATGGATGGTACCTACTTGTTGATGGATCGAATGTTTAATGCTACTCGGCGTGAGGGTGCGAGCCTTGTTATGGGTGGATTTGTGACTACTATTGCACTAGCGTTAGGTCTTGAGCCGGCTGAGCACGAGGTTCCTTTGGATGATGCTATCACCGTGAATGCGCGTGTACTTTTCAACATGGACCTGATTATGCTTTGGGGAGAGCCCTTGAACCATCACGTAGTATTTTGGCCGATGACGGACCGAGATCGTTTGACCAGACTTTATGATGAGGGTATTCTTGATCGTAGGCACGTGGAGGAGGTAGAGGTGCCACCTTTTGTTGCACCACAGCACGTTGATGACCATGAGCCTCCCGTTAACGATAATGTGCCTCATTTTGCCACTCCAGAGCCTCAGGCTGATTTCCCTGACCGCGCCTACTTTGTGGAGCAGTTTCAGAATATGGAATTGCGTATGACTGGTCTTGAGACGCGGTACACTGAGCATACCACTTCCGTGGATCAGCGCCTTACCACGGTGCAGACTGATATCACCGCCGTTCGAGGCGATATATGTGGGATCTACGAGATGCTCAGGACTTTTCAGCCACCCCCTCCCCCTTGATTTCCCCCATGGTTATATTTTGTTGTTTAGATATTTCAGTTCATTTTGAGACTTCGGTTCTTGTTGTTGAATATGTGTACTTGACTTGGTATTTTTTGTGTAGAATTCGGCATTAATGGATTCTTATCTTTGACTTTGGCATGTTTTGGTTTTGTATTGATTTATTCCTTTCCTCGTTATTTTTACTTCTATACATGCTTGTTATGCTTGCTTGTGTAGTTGTGATTACATGATTAGGGATACGTTGTGCATGCCCCGTTGCCGGTTTCTTCATAAACAGGGAGTCTCTTGGAACTTTATATCTATTTGCATGAGGACATTGCAATTTCTTAGTGTGGGGGGGGGGGGGGGGGAGGGGGGGGGGAATTATTTGATTTCTGATTCATATATTGTGATTAGACTTTGCTTATTATTGAGCTTTTCTTTGAATACGCGAATTGACTCCATTTTTGAACATTTTTGCTTAGGATGATCGTTGAATTGTTGCTTAATCGAGTTAGGCTAATTGAATGTGCGAAAACTTGTGTAATTTTTGATAAAGATAGTGTGTTAGCATGCCTTCATTTTTTAGCACTTTGAATGTTTTAATGCACTTTGATCCCTTAGAGGAAGTTTATTTCTTTTAAATAGGCCTAAAATACGATTAGAGTGCACTTTAGTGTCTTTCGAGGCAAAATTTGAATTGACAAAAGATTAAGGAAATGACTTAGGCATTCGTTGTCGGTGGATAAAGCCTTTCATTTGCCTTTTTCACTAAATAGCATAGTCCGATTGACCCCATTGAGCCTTTTTGTTGTGCAAAAATTTCTTTCTAGCCACATTACAAGCCTAAGCACAACAAAGTTTACAACCGTCCCTTTTATTTTATCACACCATGCTTGCTCGTTTGATTTAATATTGTTGTATCTTTTGACCATTCTTGATGATTCTTGTATGAAAAGAGAGAAAAAGTTGAAAAGAAAGAAAGAAAAATTGAGAAAAAGTCAAAAGAAAAAGAAAAGAGCAAAGAAAAGCAAAGAAAAATATGCAAAGTGCGATAAGAAAGTGTGGACAATTGTAAACATCTTAGTGTGGGGGAATGTGTATTAGGCGAAGTAAGAGTTTGGTCTTGTAGTGTAAAACGATGTGAGCTTTGGTGTTTAGTCACTTGAATCCATATTTCCATAACCGTGACCCTAAGCCTACATTACAAGCTCGAAAGACCTTTCGATCCTGAGTCCTGCGTAAATTCCATTAGTGGAGATAGGCACGAAGAGTGTATTTCGAAGTTGTAGATTAGTGCTTAAACAAAAGATATAAACCAATCCGAGTGATTGTTGTGCATTATTTCATTCAAATTCACACACTACACAAAGGTATACTAATTATACTATTTTTGTTGGATTTTATACTTGTGATTAGTGCGTTCGATAGGCTAAACTTGATTGTTGTGACGATTTAATGATTAACCTTTGCGAATTTGTTCGTTAGTGGATTGACTTTTCAAGTGTTTGGCATTACTCGAGGACGAGCAATAGTTCTAGTGTGGGGGAGTTTGTTAGGTTTATTTTATACCTTTATTTGAGCATGTTTTATGTCATGATGTGACGGATTTTAGGCCTTATATTGTTATAATTGCTCTTATTTCAGGTATATTATGCTCGGAGATGGTTAATGCTGAAACGTGGCAAGAAACGAGAGTTTAGATGCCGAGAATGATCAATTCGTGTGAAGATTCAAATTTCCCGCGCTGGAGGATGGGAACGGCCCTTCCAAGCCCTTTGTATTTTGGGAAGGGCCATTCCGGAAAGTCAGCATTATTACCTTTGACCGAGGATGGGAACGGCCGTTCCCGTCCCAAGCCTTTCCTGGGAACGGCCGTTCCCAGCAGCGCTAGCAGTCATGTGCGCAGGGCCGTTCCGCAGGCCGTTCCGAGAAGCTTTGTGGGCTATTTAAGGCAGTTTTCAGCATTTCTCAAGAGAGACTCATCTAGGGTTTAATTTAGGGTTAATTTAGGAGTCTCTTCTAGCTTTATCTTTGATCCTTAGAGCTTTAATTAGATTGTAGTTGTTAATTCCTTTCTAGAACAATCATTTCCTTTATTTTCAGTCCTAGTTAGATTTAATTGCTTTAAGTTTGATACTAATGTCTCTAGTTTTGGGATTTGATTATGTCTTTGAGAGTTTTGTTCTTGATATTTGATATTTGGTTTAATTTAATGAATATGCATATTTTTAGTATGATCTCTTTTATTTCCTTGCTTTCTAGTGTTAATATGAGTGTCTAATTTCTTGGGCAAAGGGGGGTGATGAATTATGTGGGGTAAGTGTTTGATGAAATGCCTAGGTGGGACTACATGATCTTATGCTTGTGAAATTGCTTCGTTTGCATGTTTAAGCTTGATCACCTTAGACGTGAACTTAGATTTGCATGCTAATCGAGAGATTGTATGTTAATTGGATGAAATTTCATAACACTTAAGTTTTAGGTATAAAGACATTTAGCCTAATCTTGAGCAATCGAGCAATAGAGTAACCGGGCCAAGCCGCTAGTTATTTTGTTGCACTAATCTTGTTTGTTTGATCTAATTAATGAGCTAATGACCACGAGAGTAGGCTTTAGACTTTGATTAGGTACACGCACTTGACTTCGAGAGGAGCTTGTGTATACTTTAGTGATTAGGATTGTGAGATCCTTGTCCCATTTAAGCACTAATTGAACACGAACCTTGCATGATCATTACTACCCCATTGCCACTTAGTTAACTTGGTTATTTGCTACTTTATTCGCTTTCTAGTTGTTTCTAGTTTGTTATCTTTGTTAACTTTCATTTCCTTAAGTAGTTAATTCACTCTTTCACTCGTTTTGGTCTATAGATTGGTGAATACATTAGGTAATTGATTGATTTACTCCTCCCCATGGATTCGACCCTTTTTGCTACATTGATTTATTGATGCTTGCACTTGGGCTTTATTAAAACTGTTTATTAAAAACAAACTCAACACTGCGGCATACGAGCGTCGGTCTGTTTGGCCTGCGCCATGTGATGGCTGTGACGCCCCGACTTTTCGGACGTAAGGTATGACGTATGTGTTTACAAATTTGCGCAAAATAATTGTCTTTACGTGTTTTATATTTAATTTTATTATAAATTGTAATTATTTTATTTTATTATAATTTATTTTAATTCAATGTTATTTTAAAATAATTTGTATTTTAAATATATATATAAAATACAAATTATTTTAAAATAACATTGAATTAAAATAAATTATAATAAAATAAAATAATTATAATTTATAATAAAATTAAATATAAAACACGTAAAGATAATTATTTTGCGCAAATTTGTAAACACATACGTCATACCTTTACGTCCGAAAAGTCGGGGCGTCACAATGGCGCCGCTGCAAGTGCCGGCGGCGGCTGATTTTGCATGAAATCCGGTAGGGTTCTCGTTCTAAGAGAGAGAACAGAGGATTGGTCCAAGTTCAAAAAATTATTATAAGCGTTTGGTAACCTTATTTACTTAATTTGTGCTAATATTTTTGGGGCTTAATAAGTCATATAAACCTCTGCTAGGGTGTGATCAATTTTATATTTGGTACTTATTTGTTAGGAAAAGCAGGATTGTATACGATATTTAATTTTTTTGTTTGGTGAGTTCATTAATCTTTATTTTGTTTGATTTTACAAATATACCTTTCAAGAGGAAGATATATGGACGCCAGGAGGGGCAATCTGTGGTATCTGGTAACCAAAAAATATATAGCGTAAAATAGGGATGTAAACGAGCTAAGCCCGAACCCAAGTCCTGACTCGTGGCTCGCGAGTCTATATATTTATATATAAAAAATAATATATTCATTTATATATATATAATAATTAATATATAATTTTATATATATCCATAATGATTTATATATAAAAATATATTTTACCAGATCGAAAAAATTTATTTCTGGGATGGTTCAAGTTAAAATAAGTCGAGATTAAGTTTAATACCGAAGTCTGGATTCGCCCATTCTGTTGCCATGTTTTAGGCTTTCTTAGGGCATGCCTCCATGACTAGTTAAGAACTAAATGTCTAGCTTGTTTTAGCTTGGTAAAATTACCATGTACAGTATAAAAGTTTTTGATATGGTCTCACCAAATGATTTAATTTTTTTATTTAATTTCCGCCTTAATAAAAAGATCCTCTGATTATGGTATCAGAGCCATGGGTATTGATTTTAGTTTCTGGTAATATTCAACACAATCTAAATATTTTATGAAGAATATCTTCAAAAATAGAGATACTGTTAAAAAACAGTATTGAAGAGGAATATGATATTCCTCAAAATCTTGATTTGTTGAATAAATGGACTATTCCTAAAATAGATCCAACTGTTATTTATAAATTTGGAACTTTTGATAGATTAAGTTTCAAGCAAGTTGTTAAAACTACTGAGGAAACAATTTCTCTTAATAAAGATGAAATGATTATTAAATTACTTAATAATAGAGACCTCAATAAATATAGAGGTATTTATAAATTTATTCATATTGGATTAGTCCAAGTTTCTTTTAAACCTTTAACCTTAGAAGGTTTCCCTGAGAGTTTTATAGCTGCTCTTAGAGATGGTAGAAATCTTATTTGGAAACAATCTTTGATAGGTATTATACAAGAGTCTGACACATGGTCCAGTTTATTTTAATGTTCATCCTAATCTTCAATTATCCTTATCTGATGTTAATATTTTAGATGCCTTAACTCTTAATATAAAAACGCATGGTTATAATTATGATCCTGGTTCTGAAGTTATATGTGTTTGTTATAGAATTTATTACAAACCCCTTCAAACTTTAAATCCTAGATGTAAGATGGTTGATAAACCATCAGATGAAACTATTTTAATAGAAAGTAATTTTAGTAGATCTGAAATTAATACTCGTAGATCTATTAAATGGGATGAAATAACTTTCCCAGAAAATTGGGTTATTGAGCAAGTTGTTCCTACTCAACGTAAAACTAGTTATAATCCTAGTAGTATTCTTCAAACTTTTGAAGGAAATGTTCAAATACGTTTTGAACCCTCCAGGAATTATATAGGAGGAAGTGGTAGATCTTATTCTAGATCTAAATCACATCATCATATCTCTCCTATTTACTATACTGAATCTGAGTTTCTACTTCTCAAATAAGTGAAACCGAATCTTTAGAAGAATCTAATTTTGATAAGGTTGAAGAATTAAGAATTCATCCTGACAATATTGTGAAAGGTATTTATAATGTTAAAGATGCAGATATAACTGCTTCCGAAATGAATTTTTCTATTTAATGGATTTTAAACCAAAAATAGATTTTAGTCCGGATTCTCCGGTAAGAAAACGAATCAAAAATGATTTTAATCTTCCTAAATGAAAACCATTTAAAAAATGGCTTTTTGAAAATTTTTCCAAAAATGATAGAAAAATATTTCAAGATGAATTTTATAAAGATCTTGCTGAAAAAAATTTAAAAATATCTTTCGTTCCTTGGTTTATAACCAAATATGTTGAAAATCATATTTCTGTTATAGAAAGAGAGTATAAACTCACTCATAGTGGAGAAATATTAAGAACAAATTTTCCCCCTCCTTATTCTTTTTCTATAGAAAAAGGAAATGAGACTAGATATTATACTGCTTTTCAAAAATTATTTGAAAATAATACTTTACCAATTACTTTGAATCATATGAATAATATGATTCAGCAACATAATTTTACAAATATGTATTTAATTGTGCTTGGAGAAAATATTTCTTCTTTAACTAAAAGGGTGGAGAAAATTATTTCTGATTTGGATAATTTCAAAACTCAGAATAAAATTGAAAAAGATTATGGAGAATCTCGTGGAATTATCCCTAGTATTCAACCACCTCTTGAAATCAAAAAATTTAAATTAAAATCTATTTCCGAGTTAGAAAAAATTCTTGATGAGAAATTCAAGGATTTGAAAATTAGTACTCTTAATAAAGAGTTTGAGGATAGAATGTCCGATAATGAAAATTATCGTAATACTGTGAAAGAGGATATTAATAAATTATCTGTAGCACCCTAACCCCCAAGGCACTACATCCCCCGTACTATAGCTCGATCCACATACGAAATGGACAATCCGTACATAAACCGAACATATAGCGAACGGGTGACAATCAAGAAAATAACGAGCTAGGCGGGACACTCCCCCAACATACACAAACCAAGACATGAATTTAAAAGCGGAAGCACTTCAATTAATACATATAGGTACCATATTTACCAAAGTATATACATAGTAGGTACCAACATTAACTATCAATACATTATCATCTCTTATATGATATACATGTCCAAGTATCCGAAATGTAATAACAATAACCATATCACGATATATCAAAAGTGCTATACATGAAAGGTACAATGCTAGACTCGGTGAAATGCAGCTCAACTCCCGCCTAGCACGACCACGACCACGACCAAAAGTACCTGAAAAGTGAAGTATCAGTCTACCGAAGACTGAGTGAGGGGCAATATATATATATATATATATATATATATATATATATATATATATAACACGTCACATGCAAGTTATAGTCTCAGGTGAAGACTTGGAATTAAAACCAATATAAAGTTCGGGAATAACTTGTTCTTTGCCCGAGATTACAACTATCCAATTTAACATGTTAACTTGATCATTTCATGAAACATGTGGCTCGGCGAGTAGGGCAATTCTCCAACCTTTACGCCAATCGCGAGCAATACGTGCTTGCATGATTAATTCAATACGTGATCATACATTTCATTTAGTGCTCAATTAGACATAATCATAATTAAAACATGCAATAACCTGAGGATAATCCGTGGTGCCGGATCCATCCCCAGTCTCCTTCTTCCTCCGGGTGATAGTGGGTTTGCAAGGCCCAACTATCCACGACATGGTGTACGTCGGGAACATGACTCCCACGCACGGAACTTCTTCCACCACCAATCTCCTAGTGGCTTCGGGGGTGATCCCAATGAGGTGAGGATAATTCAAGAGTTACCCGTCAGCCCTTGCTTTCCCGGTTGGCTCAAGAACTACCCTCGGGCCCAAGTGCAATCATGACTCGCCAAAACATGCTTGAAATCGTGAACAATCATGGCTTGCTTGTTTGAAAATGTTTATAGTTTGAAAAACGTTTATAGATATAATAGGTTTTGGCCGAAAATGTCACATAAGGGTTGTAGGGTCCTAAATACTTAGAACAAAACCTCACCTTTGTTACAAAATAAAACAAGGATATGCTCTAGGGAGCTGCTCCTCGACCACGACCTGGTGACCTGTGCAAACACGACGTGTATACGTGAGACATGACTCAAAATGGACTAAATAGGACGAACGGCGAAAATGCAACGAGATGACGAGCAATGAACAATGTAGCATTAAAATATCTTGTTTTGACATGTATTCAATCATATAATAACAATTTGGGATCAAAGAATGCATTGGATCAACATGCCAAAAATCGAATTTTATGCAGTAGGTTTTCTTTTGTCAGACGGATGGGAACGGCTGTTCCGGCTTCCCTTTGAAAATGGGAAGGGCCGTTCCCGTGTCCCTTTAAAACGTGCCAGCGTTTTTTAAAATAAAAGTGCGCCTTAGTTGGGAACGGCCCTTCCGGCACGCATGCCAAAATGGGAACGGCCGTTCCCAGGTTCGGCCACCTATTTTAAAACTGAAGCGTGGGAACGACCGTTCCCAAAAGACCTTAAGGCGGGAAGGGTCGTTCCCTCTTTTGCAGCTGAAAGAAACAGAGCAGAACAGAGCAGCAGCTACGGCACAACGACAAAGCTTCCAAAAACCCAAGTTTTAATTCACCAAGTTCATGATTTCTGGGAAATATGATGCGTACATGTTCAATAAGCAATAACACTCCATTTAAACACTCAAGTCATGAAAAATCATCAAGGATCCCAAGTTTCAAGTTCATGCTCATATCAATATATATGACCAAAATCATCAAGAATTCATGCTCTAAATCAAGGAAAAATCATGGATTCATGTAACAAACAACAATTAATCCATATAATCCAAGATTCCTCAAACCCTAGCTATCATATACTTGATCAAAATCACCCGACCATGCAAGTACCCACCTTGAATTGAAAAGAAATGAAGAAGAAAAATGATGATGGTGATTAAGCTTCAAATCTTCAATTATTTCTTGGAAATCTTGGATAAATTAGGATAAAATCCTTTCTCCCTTTTTGCTTGAATGAACCGAGGGTGAAGGGATGCAAATATGTTGAGAGAATTGGGTAAAAATGATCAAGGAAGCTTGGAGATGCATATACCGTTTCATCCAATTTTGAAATGTGTGAAATACCACAATTTGCACTTTAACCCCTCAACTTATGAAGTTATGCAATCAAGTATGTATGGTTTTGAAATATGATCAATCAAGTCCTTGAAAATTTATGCAATTAAGCCCCTAAAGTTTAAAGAAATAGCCAACTAGGGACAATTTCGTAATTGAATCACTCTCGGTAATTATTTCACGTAATAACTATTTTTTTCCATGACTTGAAATAATTTTCCCAATGATATGAAATCATATAATTCACGTAAATAATGTATCATGAATTTTATAAAATTATGAGATGTCACGTAGGAAAATAAAATTTAAAGAATTAAAATAACTCCTACGCTCAAAATCTCACACGTGGCGTGCTTACCTGTTCATCCGGAACCGGGGCGTTACAACTCTCCCCCCCTTAAAAGAATCTGGTCCCCAGATTCTCTAGTCCTTAGAGAATAACTCCGGGTGGAACCGTTTCATTTTGTCTTCGGTTTCCCAGGTAGCTTCTTCGGTTTTATCGCTTCTCCACAAAACTTTAACCATGGGAATCCTCCGGTTTCTTAATTCCTGAAATTTCCGATCCAAGATTTTAACCGGCCTCTGAACAAACGTGAAATTCGGTTCCAATTCAACTTCTTCAACGGGGAGAATCGTGGTCTCATCGGGGTAATATTTCGTTAATTGAGAAACATGAAACACGTTGTGAATCCCCGTAAGACTCGGTGGTAGGTCCAGTCGATAGGCTACCTCGCCTATTTTTTCAAGAATCTCGAAAGGACCTAAGTAGCGAGGATTAAGCTTTCCTCCTTTCCCGATCCGGGTGAAACCTTTCCTTGGTGTCACCTTCAAGAATACCCGGTTACCAACTTCAAATTCAAGATCTCTTCGGCGTGTATCGGCATAGCTCTTTTACCTATCTTGCGCGGCTTTCATCCGTTGTTGTATTGTTTGAACTTTCTCAATCATAGCTTGAACGACCTTGGAAGGTTTCTCAAATTTCTCACCTTTCTTTACCCCTTCCTGTTTCGACCATTTCCACTCTTCCAAGCCGAAGAACAACGGAGATCGGCACTTTCTTCCATAAAGGAGTTCATTAGGAGTCATCCCGATCGAAGCCTGAAAGCTGTTATTGTAAGAAAATTCAATCAAAGGTAACTGCTCCTGCCAAGAATTCTGAAAATCTGTCGCGCAAGCCCGAAGTAGATCTTCCAAGTATCTTATCAATCTTTCTGTCTGACCGTCTGTTTGCGGGTGAAATGCTGTACTGAACTTAAGCCTCGTTCCCAACAGGGCCTGTAATTCTTGCCACAACTTAGATGTGAACCTCGGGTCTCGGTCTGAAACTATGCTCACCGGAATGCCATGAAGTCGGATAATTTCTCTGTTATAGATCTCGGCTAACTTTGGAATCTTATAAGACATCCGGACAGGTAAAAAGTGAGCAGACTTCGTAAACCTATCCACGATTACACAAATACCATCAAACACTCCTTTTACCTTCGGTAATTCGGATACAAAGTCCATCATTACTTGTTCCCACTTCCATTCAGGAATAGGTAACGGTTGTAGAAGTCCCGCGGGTTTTTGATGCTCAGCTTTCACTCTTTGACAAGTCAGACAATGCTTTACATACTCGGCGACGTCTCTTTTTATTCCATTCCACCAGTAATATTGTTTCAAGTCTTTATACATCTTATTTCCTCCCGGGTAGATCGAGTATGCTGACTTGTGAGCTTCTTCAAGTAGAACCTGTTTCAACTCTTCAGGCACTACTACTCTATTTTTGAATCGAAGCAAACCGGTCTCGTCAAACCCAAAAGGACTCTCTGGATCAGCTTTCGCTTTATCTACCAATTTCTGTACCTCCTGATCATTATTTTGAGCTTCAAACACTCGATACTTTAATTCCGGCTGAATGGTGACATTGGAAACCCGAGCCTTTAGCACAATCGGAGCAACTTCATCACTTTCTTTTACTTCCAAACTCGACACACTTGCCTTCCTGGTAAGTGCATCGGCGGCCACGTTGGCTTTTCCTGGATGATACTTGATCGTGCAATCATAATCCTCTAATTTTTCCATCCAGCGTCATTGCCTCATATTCAAGTCCTTCTGCGTGAATAAATACTGGAGGCTCTTGTGGTCGGTGAAGATCTCAAAGGAAGTCCCGTATAAATAATGTCTCCATTTCCCGAGAGCAAAGATCACGGCTGCAAGTTCCAGGTCGTGTGTAGGATAATTCTTTTCATACTCCTTTAACTTTCGGGAAGCATAAGCAATCACTTTTCCCTTCTGAGTCAATACACAACCTAAGCGTTCCTTAGAAGCATCTGTATACATGGCATACTCCTCTGAACCCTCGGGAAGTGCTAACACCGGAGCTGAGACTAACTTTTCTTTCAAAAAGTTGAAACTTTGATCACTTTTCTCGTCCCAGACAAACTTGACATCTTTCTTTGTCAATCGGGTCAACGGTGCAGCGATCTTAGTGAAATCCTGAACGAACCTTCTATAATATCCAGCTAATCCCAAGAAGCTCCTAACTTTCGAGGCATTCTTTGGTTCTCCCATTTAAGCACGGCCTCAATTTTCGAGGGATCGACTTCTAAACCCTTGCCTGAAATCACATGTCCCAAGAAAGCAAACTGATCGATCCAAAACTCACATTTACTGAATTTAGCAAATAACTGATGCTCCTTTAAAGTCTATAGAACAAGCTTAAGATGTCTCGCGTGCTCCTCGACAGATTTTGAGAATACCAAGATATCATCGATAAAAATTACCATAAACTTGTCGAGGAAAGGCCTGAAAATCCGGTGCATCATATCCATGAAAGCTGCAGGGGCATTAGTTAACCCAAATGGCATAAGCACGAACTCGTAATGCCCGTACCGAGTATTGAATCCCGTCTTTGGAGTATCCACTGCTCGGATTCGCAGCTGGTAGTACCCCTGTCTTAAATCCAATTTCGAGTAGACCTTGGAACCCTGAAGTATATCAAATAATTCCTCGATATGTGAAAAGGGATACTTGTTCTTAATAGTCATCTGGTTCAACTCCTAGTAATCGATGCACATCCTCAAAGTCTCGTCCTTTTTCTTTACAAATAACACCGGTGCTCCCCAGGGTGAAGAACTCGGCCTGATGTATCCAACTTCGAACAATGCCTCGAGCTGAACCTTTAACTCTTTTAATTCTACTGGAGCCATCTGATATGGAGTCTTTGAATATGGCTCTGCGTTCGGGTAAAGATCAATCACGAATTCAATATCTCGTTCGGGAGGCAAAGAATCTAATTTCTCTGGGAAAATTTCAGGAAATTCCTTCACCACTTCTGTATCTTCCAATCTCACCTGATCCTTAGGCTTATTCAGAATGTAGGCAATGAACCATGTACCCCCGTCTCTGACCAATTTATGAGCCTCTGAGAAGGAAAGTAGAGGTACCGTCTTCGAAGTCCAACCCGTAGTAACCTCTGAACCCAACTGCACTTTCTTTGCCCAACAGTCGATTGTAGCACAGTGCCTGTACAACCAATCTATCCCCAGAATAGACCCATATCTTTCCATCGGCATTATAATGAAATCTGTCAAGAACTCTCGACCCTCAATCACCACTGGAACATCCCTGTAAACCTGATCCGTCTCTCGTCTACTACCGAAAGGAGAACTAACTAAATAGCGCATAGAAGAGCACATAGCAGGCAAAGATAAAGTAATGGCAATAGAATGCGCAAGAAAGGAGTGTGTAGCTCCTGGATCAAATAATGTATGGATGTTCGTGCCATGGATGCATATTGTACCTTCAACTACTGCAGCGGGGTCGATCTCAGCACCCTGCTCCTCTCCAGCTAATGCGTAAGCTCGAGCTCTCACAAGTGGCCTCTGGCCTGCGGGTGGTGGATCCTGACGATCCGGACATCCATCAACTCGATGCTCGTCACTCCCACAGATCAAACACAAACCCAACCGTCGCCTACAGTTATCATAAGTATATGTAGTAAGTCCACAAAATCTGCAACCCGGTTTCTAAGGTGGCTGCGGTGGTGCTGGAGCTCGTGGAGCCTTCTGAAGTGGTCCTGTGGCTTTGAACATCTTCCTGGATTCCTTCGGTGCTGGAGGTGCTGAATAAAACATAGGCCGCTTCCCTGAACTCAACCCCTGTCCTGACCGCGAGCCTGAGGCTTGTCCAGTGCGGGGAATAGGCTTCCTTGCATTGTCTGACTCCTCGACCTTCAAAGCTTTGGTGGTAGTTTTGGCCCAGGTGCTAGTATTTGCAGCCTTCAACGCATCCTGTATATCAGACCGGAGTCCCTGCACGAACTGCATCGCCTTATGGAAGTCATCATTCGTTATGTTGGGTGCAGAGCGAGAAAGTCTCTCAAACTCAGCGATGTACTGACCAACGGGTCTTCCTCCTTGCTTTAACTCGGTTAACTCCCTCAACCTGCGGGTACGGGAAGCTGGAGGAATGAACTTGTTTTTGAACTCCCGTACAAAGACCTCCCATGTAATATCTGTTCCAGCAGCCTCCAAAACTATCTGAGTGCTCTCCCACCAGGAGTAAGCCTCACCCTGGATCAAAGTAAGAGTGCAGCGAGCCTTCTCCTGAGTATCACAAGGAATGAGCTGCCAGATTCTTTCAACTTCTTTCAGCCACATTTCGGCCTGAATGTCATCGCCCTTATAGAACTTCGGGGGATGCTGATTCTGAAACTCACGCAATATAGCAGAAATGGGGTTCTCCTGGAGTGCTACGGGTGCTGGTGGTGCTGGAGGAACTGTAACGCCCCGATTTTTCCATTCAATCATTATGTGATATTATATGAATTTTATAATTTTCATAACATTATATGCATTATGTTTATATAGATTTACTTGAATTAGCGTTAACGTGAAATTTATGTGAATTATTTATTAATGTGATTAAATGTTCTTATATGTTCTTATTTGATCATTTCCTGAATTCATGGACTAAATTGCATTTCATGATTTGGGAGTTAAATGTTTATTTGTTAGAAATGATACTTGTGTGCATTCATTTAAATACATAAGGGACTAAAATGCAAATTGTGGTGATTCATCTAACTCTTGGAAGACCTACACTTACACATGCATTGTATATGTATATACATTAATAGAGCACTAAGGATTTTTTTATATATATAATATGCATAATATCTAACTTTATACATATATAATCTATATCTCTATAATTATGTTACATTACATACATTATATACAATATAACATATATTCAAGATATACACACATTCCACTCATCCATTCTTATCAAGACTTCACACATTCACACACTAAAAACCGATTCAAACACCATCAAGGGAAGGAAGAAAGTTTTCATCAAATTCAAGCCAAATTCAAGGAGGAATTATACAAGTTAGAAGCATCATCTTCATCATCTCATCATTCCATCCATTTCTTCTTCCATCTTGAGGTATATGGAGAATTTGATTGAATCCCTTGAGATATATTTGAGTAGGGTTTGATAAATATGATATGATTCCTTGGTTATAAGTGCTTAGAAACATGTTTAGGATCATTATATCTCATAACTTGCATGAATTCTTGAATAAGAGGAAAGTTGGAAAACATGAGTTTATATGGGATTTTGATGATGAATTCTTGATGATTTGATACATGTTTCCTTGGATTATATGATGATTAATTGATATATATGATCATATACATGCTATATGTTGGTTTTCAAGTGTTTATTTGATGTAGTTTGGTGATTGAGTGGTTTGGGAGCCTTTTCCCGCGACCTCCCCTGTTTTCTTGCCCTGTTTTTCGGTTACGTGCAGTGACACGGGGGTGTCGCTTTTCCCCTCTTCAGCATGACACGGGGGTGTTCTTTGGGTTGAGTTTCTGTACCGTGACACGGGGGTGTCACGGCTTAGTGTATTTTGGTGACACGGGCGTGTCACCTTTTCCTGCATTTTGTCCAACTTCGAACCAACGCCATTTTCACCTCGGTTTGAATTAGAAAATGTGCCATATAGCGTTGGAAAGGTCTATGTGTCTACTTTCATTCCCAACAAGCAAAACTCAATTCCCACTTCTAGAATTTAAGATATTCCAGTTTTCCCACAACATGTACATTTCCAAAAATTGTCGGTTTTGGCCAAAATTCACCAAAACCTTTCTTATTGCATTTCTTTCACTTCCTTGGCTCCCATATGTGAATTATGTGATATATATACTTGCTTAATTGATAATCATGCTCCTATTTGACACTCCTTGATTGTTGTTGCATAATATCTTGATTATGACTTCGCCGTGCGTCTCAATTGGTTCATTCGAGTTGAGTCTTATGTACACTTATCCTTGTTGCACAGATTTTGGTCCCGGAGACGAGGAGCACGGTCCGTAGGGTGCTTCCTTGCTTCTTTTGGTTGGTAGAGGTGAGGTTTAATTACTAGATATATATAGAACCCTTACAACCCTACGTGATGTTTTCAGCCAAAATGTATATATATATATGTATATATCTTTCCCACAATCTCTACCGATTGCAAATGATTTCGTGATCTAATGAATAATCGTGTTATCGTGATTGATCGTGTTTTGGCGAGTAAGCATATCGTGTTCACATGGGCCCGAGGGTAGTGTATTGAGCCAACCGGGAAAGCAAGGGCTGACGGGTAACTCTTGCACTATCCTCACCAATTTTTGGGATCACCTCTGAATCCACCAGGAGGTTTGGTGGAGGAAGAAATCCCGTGCGTGGGAGTCATGTTCCCGACGTACACCGTTCATGGATGGTTGGGCCTTGCAATCCCACCATCACCGGAGGAAGAAGGAGTTCGTGAAAATGCTAAGTGTGCACTAATGATTGTATGATAATTATTGAAATAAAACCTAAAGATGGTATTGTTCACTAATTGGAGTAAGGTTGGAGATTGCCCTCACTCGCCGGGCCACTGAGTGAATTGAATTGAATTGATAAGGTTTATATTGATTGAATGGATTAGTTGTAATCTCGGGCGAGATCTATTTTAATATTGAACGTATATTGTTTCTATTTTATAAACCCTTACCCGAGATTATGGCTTGCATGGTAATTGCGCTATTATTTAATTATAAACCCCTCGCTCAGTCCATGTTGGACTGACACCTCAACTTTTCAGTTTTTGCAGGTTCGTGCTAGGCGGGAATTAGAGTCTCGTGTCTTTTATTCGGGTCTAGCACTTCACCTTCATACTTTGTTCTTGTATTGATACTAGTTATTTTGTAGCATGTTTTGGATTTATACTTGGAGATGATATTGTATTGATATATATAAATGTTGGTATCTATAAATAAATATGTAAATATGGTACCTAAAAGTATTGATTGCTATTGCTTCCACTTTTATTGCTCTGAATTGTTTATTGGTAGTAGTTGAGGGTACCCGCCTAGCTTTTGAGTTTTGTTGTCACCCGTTCGCCATGAGTCCGGTTCATATATGGACTACCCATTTCATGTGTGAGCTAGACTTATGGTGCGGGGGTGTGGCATCTCGGCGTTCCGGGTGCTACATCTTAAGTGGTATCAGAGCCCGGTTGCAAAACCGTGGTTCTAGTGTTGTGTCTTGTGAGTCTAGGTCGTACGGCTTAGGGACTACTTGACAATGTGTTGCATATATACCTCTCCTTTGTGCTTAATTGATTTAAATTTTGAATTCTGATTGAGTTATTTGCATTAACATGCATAGACTAAAAATAGCACGCATTTTAGTGTTTATTGACAGGATGCCTCCACGAAGACATCGTGATCGATCTCCAGGACGACGTCATCATCGTGATCGTACTCCTACACCTCCACCTCCACAACCACCGCCGGCAGAGGCCTTTGTTAACTCAGTTATCAATATTATAGATCAAAGGCTACGAGATTATGTACCACCGGCACCTCCAGCACCACCTGCACCTGTTGTACCGCCTGAGGCACCGCTTTCTGTTATACTTAGGGAGTTTCAGAATCAAAGACCTCCCAAGTTCTTCAAGGGAAATGATATACAGGCGGAAATGTGGCTGAAAGAGGTAGAGAGGATATGGGAGCTCATTCCATGTGAGACCCGAGAGAAGGCTCGATGCACCATCACTTTAATACAAGGGGAAGCCTACTCTTGGTGGGAAAGCACGCGGATTGTATTGGAGGCAACTGGAGAGGAGATTAATTGGGAAATATTTACCAGAGAATTTAAGAACAAGTTCATCCCTCCCTCATCACGTACTCGAAGGTTGAGAGAATTTACCGAATTGAAGCAAGGATCGAGGTCTGTGGCCGAGTATATTTCAGAGTATGAAAGGTTATCTCGCTATGCACCCAATATAGCGAGTGATGATTTTCACAAAGCTATGCAGTTCGTACAAGGACTCCGACCGGACATACAGAGAGCCTTGGAAGCGGTTAACACGAGTACTTGGGTCAAGGCTACCACGAAAGCTTTGAAAGTTGAAGACTCGGTGAATGCGAGAAGGCCTGTACCTCACTCCGGACAAAATTCTAATAATGGAAAGAGGCCTATTTCTTATCAATCCTTGCCACCTCAGGAAGGATCTCAGAAAAAGGCTCAATCAATAGGATCGGCCTCGAAAGCTCCAAGTGTACCAACTTCAACATCATCTTCGGGAAAACCTCTTTGCACCTATTGCGGACGTGATACACATACTTATGAGGCTTGTAGGAAACGTTTGAATCTATGTCTGCGCTGTGGAAGCAATGAGCACCTAGTAGACACGTGTCCGAAGCGCCGAGAGTTGTCTGCCGGGGGACAGAGGCCACTTGTTCAGGCTCGTGCATATGCTCTGGAGAGAGAGGTGCACAATATGAATGCTCATCCGAATGTGGTAGTCGAAGGTATCAACTATATTTATGGCATAATCAACGGTGAACGGTACCCTAACCATGCATATCACGTGCATCATGAAATCTATTGCTATTATATTTAATTCTTATTAGTTGCAATTTTGGTTGTGTAAAAGTATTAGTTATGTGATTAACGTGATGCTACCTGCTTTATGTGACATATACGTGAACGTTTCTACAATTTGCCTTCTTGAATCGTTGTTTTGGCGTGTCTGTGAGAGACGGGGTTCTCTCATTACTTGTTTGAGAGACGGGGTTCTCTCGTTGTGTGTTTGAGAGACGGGGTTCTCTCGTTGTGCGTTTGAGAGACGGGGTTCTCTCGTTGTGTGTTAGAGAGACGGGGCTCTTTCTCTACTTGTTTAAGAGACGGGGCTCTCTCATGGCCTAGCATCATTTTTAAAACACGGCAGTGGACCTGGGGACCAGGTCCTTTTAAGGGGGGGACAATTGTAACGCCCCGATTTTTCCATTCAATCATTATGTGATATTATATGAATTTTATAATTTTCATAACATTATATGCATTATGTTTATATAGATTTACTTGAATTAGCGTTAACGTGAAATTTATGTGAATTATTTATTAATGTGATTAAATGTTCTTATATGTTCTTATTTGATCATTTCCTGAATTCATGGACTAAATTGCATTTCATGATTTGGGAGTTAAATGTTTATTTGTTAGAAATGATACTTGTGTGCATTCATTTAAATACATAAGGGACTAAAATGCAAATTGTGGTGATTCATCTAACTCTTGGAAGACCTACACTTACACATGCATTGTATATGTATATACATTAATAGAGCACTAAGGATTTTTTTATATATATAATATGCATAATATCTAACTTTATACATATATAATCTATATCTCTATAATTATGTTACATTACATACATTATATACAATATAACATATATTCAAGATATACACACATTCCACTCATCCATTCTTATCAAGACTTCACACATTCACACACTAAAAACCGATTCAAACACCATCAAGGGAAGGAAGAAAGTTTTCATCAAATTCAAGCCAAATTCAAGGAGGAATTATACAAGTTAGAAGCATCATCTTCATCATCTCATCATTCCATCCATTTCTTCTTCCATCTTGAGGTATATGGAGAATTTGATTGAATCCCTTGAGATATATTTGAGTAGGGTTTGATAAATATGATATGATTCCTTGGTTATAAGTGCTTAGAAACATGTTTAGGATCATTATATCTCATAACTTGCATGAATTCTTGAATAAGAGGAAAGTTGGAAAACATGAGTTTATATGGGATTTTGATGATGAATTCTTGATGATTTGATACATGTTTCCTTGGATTATATGATGATTAATTGATATAAATGATCATATACATGCTATATGTTGGTTTTCAAGTGTTTATTTGATGTAGTTTGGTGATTGAGTGGTTTGGGAGCCTTTTCCCGCGACCTCCCCTGTTTTCTTGCCCTGTTTTTCGGTTACGTGCAGTGACACGGGGGTGTCGCTTTTCCCCTCTTCAGCATGACACGGGGGTGTTCTTTGGGTTGAGTTTCTGTACCGTGACACGGGGGTGTCACGGCTTAGTGTATTTTGGTGACACGGGCGTGTCACCTTTTCCTGCATTTTGTCCAACTTCGAACCAACGCCATTTTCACCTCGGTTTGAATTAGAAAATGTGCCATATAGCGTTGGAAAGGTCTATGTGTCTACTTTCATTCCCAACAAGCAAAACTCAATTCCCACTTCTAGAATTTAAGATATTCCAGTTTTCCCACAACATGTACATTTCCAAAAATTGTCGGTTTTGGCCAAAATTCACCAAAACCTTTCTTATTGCATTTCTTTCACTTCCTTGGCTCCCATATGTGAATTATGTGATATATATACTTGCTTAATTGATAATCATGCTCCTATTTGACACTCCTTGATTGTTGTTGCATAATATCTTGATTATGACTTCGCCGTGCGTCTCAATTGGTTCATTCGAGTTGAGTCTTATGTACACTTATCCTTGTTGCACAGATTTTGGTCCCGGAGACGAGGAGCACGGTCCGTAGGGTGCTTCCTTGCTTCTTTTGGTTGGTAGAGGTGAGGTTTAATTACTAGATATATATAGAACCCTTACAACCCTACGTGATGTTTTCAGCCAAAATGTATATATATATATGTATATATCTTTCCCACAATCTCTACCGATTGCAAATGATTTCGTGATCTAATGAATAATCGTGTTATCGTGATTGATCGTGTTTTGGCGAGTAAGCATATCGTGTTCACATGGGCCCGAGGGTAGTGTATTGAGCCAACCGGGAAAGCAAGGGCTGACGGGTAACTCTTGCACTATCCTCACCAATTTTTGGGATCACCTCTGAATCCACCAGGAGGTTTGGTGGAGGAAGAAATCCCGTGCGTGGGAGTCATGTTCCCGACGTACACCGTTCATGGATGGTTGGGCCTTGCAATCCCACCATCACCGGAGGAAGAAGGAGTTCGTGAAAATGCTAAGTGTGCACTAATGATTGTATGATAATTATTGAAATAAAACCTAAAGATGGTATTGTTCACTAATTGGAGTAAGGTTGGAGATTGCCCTCACTCGCCGGGCCACTGAGTGAATTGAATTGAATTGATAAGGTTTATATTGATTGAATGGATTAGTTGTAATCTCGGGCGAGATCTATTTTAATATTGAACGTATATTGTTTCTATTTTATAAACCCTTACCCGAGATTATGGCTTGCATGGTAATTGCGCTATTATTTAATTATAAACCCCTCGCTCAGTCCATGTTGGACTGACACCTCAACTTTTCAGTTTTTGCAGGTTCGTGCTAGGCGGGAATTAGAGTCTCGTGTCTTTTATTCGGGTCTAGCACTTCACCTTCATACTTTGTTCTTGTATTGATACTAGTTATTTTGTAGCATGTTTTGGATTTATACTTGGAGATGATATTGTATTGATATATATAAATGTTGGTATCTATAAATAAATATGTAAATATGGTACCTAAAAGTATTGATTGCTATTGCTTCCACTTTTATTGCTCTGAATTGTTTATTGGTAGTAGTTGAGGGTACCCGCCTAGCTTTTGAGTTTTGTTGTCACCCGTTCGCCATGAGTCCGGTTCATATATGGACTACCCATTTCATGTGTGAGCTAGACTTATGGTGCGGGGGTGTGGCATCTCGGCGTTCCGGGTGCTACAGGAACCCTTTCCTGAATTCTCTGATCAATCAGCCCAACTACGGCGTTCATGAAATCCTGGGGTTGAGCCTGAGGAGGTGGAGGAGAGGGGGACCTCTCACGGCGATGATGGCGGCGATGATGATGATGCCGATGTCTCGGGGATCAGTCATGAAAATGTCTATCACGATCCATCCAGAAAGAAAATCACTACACATGCGTGGTTTGATTAATAAATGCATATGTGTGCAATTAATTCCATAATATCAATAAGCACACATTCAAAGGAGATCAAATAGCTCAAGTAATGCAAGAATTCATGTAAATCAAGTAATTCAATTAAATGCAGACTCACAAATAACAAGTAATCCTATACCGTGCGACCTAGACTCACTTGACACGACTCGAGAACCTTGGTTTTGCAATCGGGCTCTGATACCACCTGTAGATGTAGCACCCTAACCCCCAAGGCACTACATCCCCCGCACTATAGTCCGATCCACATACGAAATGGACAATCCGTACATAAACCGAACATATAGCGAACGGGTGACAATCAAGAAAATAACTAGCTAGGCGGGACACTCCCCCAACATACACAAACCAAGATATGAATTTAAAAGCGGAAGCACTTCAATTAATACGTATAGGTACCATATTTACCAAAGTATATACATAGTAGGTACCAACATTAACTATCAATACATTATCATCTCTTATATGATATACATGTCCAAGTATCTGAAATGTAATAACAATGACCATATCACGATATATCAAAAGTGCTATACATGAAAGGTACAATGCTACACTCGGTGAAATGCAAGACCTGACTCAACTCCCGCCTAGCACGACCACGACCAAAAGTATCTGAAAAGTGAAGTATCAGTCTACCGAAGACTGAGTGAGGGGCAATATATATATATAACACACGTCACATGCAAGTCATAGTCTCGGGTGAAGACTTGGAATTAAAATCAATATAAAGTTCGGGAATAACTTGTTCTTTGCCCGAGATTACAACTACCCAATTTAACATGTTAACTTGATCATTTCATGAAACATGTGGCCCGACGAGTAAGGCAATTCTCCAACCTTTATGCCAATCGTGAGCAATACGTGCTTGCATGATTAATTCAATACGTGATCATACATTTCATTTAGTGCTCAATTAGACATAATCATGATTAAAGCATCCAATAACCCGAGGATAATCCGTGGTGCCGGATCCATCCCCAGTCTCCTTCTTCCTCCGGGTGATAGTGGGTTTGCAAGGCCCAACTATCCATGACATGGTGTACTTCGGGAACATGACTCCCACACATGGAACTCCTTCCACCACTAATCTCCTAGTGGCTTCGGGGGTGATCCCAATGAGGCGAGGATAATTCAAGAGTTACCCGTCAGCCCTTACTTTCCCGGTTGGCTCAAAAGCTACCCTCGGGCCCAAGTGCAATCATGACTCGCCAAAACATGCTTGAAATAGTGAACAATCATGGCTTGCTTGTTTGAAAATGTTTATAGTTTGAAAAACGTTTATAGATATAATAGGTTTTGGCCGAAAATGTCACATAAGGGATGTAGGGTCCTAAATACTTAGAACAAAACCTCACCTTTGTTACAAAATAAAACAAGGATATGTTCTAGGGAGCTTGCTCCTCGACCACGACCTGGTGACCTGTGCAAACACGAGGTGTATACGTGAGACATGACTCAAAATGGACCAAATAGGACGAACGGCAAAAATGCAACGAGATGACGAGCAATGAACAATGTAGCATTAAAATATCTTGTTTTGACATGTATTCAATCATATAATAGCAATTTGGGATCAAAGAATGCATTGGATCAACATGCCAAAAATCGAATTTTATGCAGTAGGTTTTCTTCTGTCAGAAGGATGGGAACGGCCGTTCCGGCTTCCCTTTGAAAATGGGAAGGGCCGTTCCCAGTGTCCCTTTAAAACATGCTAGCGTTTTTTAAAGTAAAAGTGCGCCTTAGATGGGAACGGCCCTTCCGACACGCAGGCCAAAATGGGAACGGCCGTTCCCAAGTTCGGCCGCCTATTTTAAAACTGAAGCGTGGGAATGACCGTTCCCAAAAGATCTTAAGGCGGGAAGGGCCATTCCCGCTTCTGTAACTGAAAGAAACAGAGCAGAACAGAGTAGCAGCTACGGCACAACAACAAAGCTTCCAAAAACCTAAGTTTTAATTCACCAAGTTCATGATTTCTGGGAAATATGATGTATACATGTTCAACAAGCAATAACACTCCATTTAAACACTCAAGTCATGAAAAATCATCAAGGATCCCAAGTTTCAAGTTCATGCTCATATCAATATATATGACCAAAATCATCAAGAATTCATGCTCTAAATCAAGGAAAAATCATGGATTCATGTAACAAACAACAATTAATCCATATAATCCAAGATTCCTCAAACCCTAGCTATCATATACTTGATCAAAATCACCCAACCATGCAAGTATCCACTTTGAATTGAAAAGAAATGAAGAAGAAAGATGATGATGGTGATTAATCTTCAAATCTTTAATTATTTCTTGGAAATCTTGGATGAATTAGGATAAAATCCTTTCTCCTTTTTTGCTTGAATGAACCGAGGGTGAAGGGATGCAAATATGTTGAGAGAATTGGGTAAAAATGATCAAGGAAGCTTGGAGATGCATATACCGTTTCATCCAATTTTGAAATGTGTGAAATACCACAATTTGCACTTTAACCCCTCAACTTATGAAGTTATGCAATCAAGTATGTTTGGTTTTGAAATATGATCAATCAAGTCCTTGAAAATTTATGCAATTAAGCCCCTAAAGTTTAAAGAAATAGCCAACTAGGGACAATTTCGTAATTGAAGCACTCTCGGTAATTATTTCACGTAATAACTATTTTTTTCCATGACTTGAAATAATTTTCCCAATGATATGAAATCATATAATTCACGTAAATAATGTATCATGAATTTTATAAAATTATGAGATGTCACGTAGGAAAATAAAATTTAAAGAATTAAAGTAACCTCTACGCTCAAAATCTCACACGTGGCGTGCTTACCTGTTCATCCGGAGCCGTGGCGTTACATTATCTAAGTATGCTGATAAGCCTACTCAGAGAATGTATTATTATCCTAGACCAACTCCTCAAGATATTATTCTTGAAGAATAAGAATATACTTTTAATAATTCTTATAGTATACATCTTAATGAGGGCTTATCAGCCTACTTAGATAATATACTTTCATAGATATTTTTGTCACTATAAGAATTATTAAAAGTATATTCTTGTTCTTCAAGAATAATATCTTGAGGAGTTGGTCTAGGATAATAATACATTCTCTGAGTAGGCTTATCAGCCTACTTAGATAATTTATTAAGAAAATCTTTCACAGTATTACGATAATTTTCATTATCGGACATACTATCCTCAAACTCTTTATTAAGAGTACTAATTTTCAAATCCTAGAATTTCTCATCAAGAATTTTTTCTAACGTGGAAATAGATTTTAATTTAAAATTTTTGATTTCAGGAGGTGGTTGAATACTAGGGATAATTCCACTAGATTCTCCATAATCTTTTTCAATTTTATTCTGAGTTTTGAAATTATCCAAGTTAGAAATAATTTTCTCCACCCTTTTAGTTAAAGAAGAAATATTTTCTCCAAGCACAATTAAATACATATTTGTAAAATTATGTTGCTGAACCATATTATTCATTTGATTCAAAGTAATTGGTAAAGTATTATTTTCAAATAATTTTTGAAAAGCAGTATAATATCTAGTCTCATTTCCTTTTTCTATAGAAAAAGAATAAGGAGGGGGAAAATTTGTTCTTAATATTTCTCCACTATGAGTGAGTTTATACCTATGATGCACGGACACGGACACGGCACGGACACGACACGACACGGATACGGAGACACGGATGTTTTTTTTAATTTCCCACGTAAGGAGTGTCGGACACGGTGTCCGACACGACACGGCATGACACGACACGGCAAAATGATATTTTTAGAAGTGTCCGTGCATCATAGGTTTATACTCTCTTTCTATAACAGAAATATGGTTTTCAACATATTTGGTTATAAACCAAGGAACAAAAGATATTTTTAAATTTTTTTCAGCAAGATCTTTATAAAATTCATCTTGAAATATTTTTCTATCATCTTTGGAAAATTTTTCAAAAAGCCATTTTTTAAATGGTTTCCATTTAGGAAGATTAAAATCATTTTGGATTTGTTTTCTTGCCGGAGAACCCGGACTAAAATCTATTTTTGGTTTAAAATCCATTAAATAGAAAATTTTATTTCGGAAGCAGTTATATCTGCATCTTTAACATTATAAATACCTTTCACAATATTGTCAGGATGAATTCTTAATTCTTCAACCTTATCAAAATTAGATTATTCTAAAGATTTTGTTTCTCTTATTTGAGAAGTAGAAGCTCTTGAAGGAGATTCAGTATAGTAAATAGGAGAGATATGATGATGTGATTTAGATCTAGAATAAGATCTACCACTTCCTCCTATATAATTCCTGGAGGGTTCAAAACTTATTTGAACATTTCCTTCAAAAGTTTGAAGAATACTAGTAGGATTATAACTAGTTTTAGGTTGAGCAGGAACAACTTGCTCAATAACCCAATTTTCTGGGAAAGTTATTTCATCCCATTTAATAGATCTACGAGTAGTAATTTCAGATCTACTAAAATTACTTTCTATTAAAATAGTTTCATCTGATGGTTTATCAACCATCTTACATTTAGGATTTAAAGTCTGAAGGGGTTTGTAATAAATTCTATAACAAACACATATAACTTCAGAACCAGGAGCATAATTATAACCATGCCTTTTTATATTAAGAGTTAAGGCATCTAAAATATTACATGAGATAAGGATAATTGAAGATTAGGATAAACATTAAAATAAACTGGACCATGTGCCAGACTAGATTGTATAATACCTATCAAAGATTGTTTCCAAATAAGATTTCTACCATCTGTAAGAGCAGCTATAAAACTCTCAGGTAAACCTTCTAAGGTTAAAGGTTTAAAAGCAACTTGGACTAATTCAATATGAATAAATTTATAAATACCTCTATATTTATTGAGGTCTCTATTATTAAGTAATTGAATAATCATTTCATCTTTATTAAGAGAAATTGTTTCCTCAGTAGTTTTAATTAATATATAATTTTATAAATATACATAATAATTTATATATAAAAATATATTTAATTATTAAAAATAATTATTTTTTAATTCTAAAAATATACTTTCCATTTAGCTCGAGCCGAACTAAGCCGTTTGCGAGCCTTGGTCGAGCTGAACTCGAGCAATGAAAAAAAAAAAAAAAAAAGCGCCAAAGCTCGGCTCAGCTCGTTTACATCCCTAGTAAATGTCAAAATCAATTCGAATTAATGTCTCCCAAATTTGATTATGAGAGTTGGAACCTAATTTGTGAACAGTTGAGGGCCTCAGCGAGCTTGATACTAAATTGGGTCAACCCGCACAATTTAATGTGGGTTACCAAACAAAAAATTAAGGCTTGAAACTAATACCAATGCATCTTAATGAGGGCTACCAAACGTTTTATTATATAAATATTTGAGATTTTTAACCAAGTTGTGGTTCAACTAAATTTTTTTATTTGTTTGGATTTAATATTAGATCTAAAGTTACTTTCAAAAAAATATTAGATCTAAAGTTCAAATTCAATGTGTTAAGGTTTTTTCTTGAGAAGAACTTTTTTCTTTAATTTTTTCTTATTTTGTTATAGAAAATAATGTTGATAAGGACAACTCCGCGTCGACCTCTTGTCGTGGAATCAACCTGTAGCGCCTCCCCAACACTACAACCCCGCACCGCAATACTCCCTGAGTGGAGGTTAGACCCAACATTTAGGAAATACTACGGCGAACGGTCAGGATAATATATGAATGGTGTATGTGACACAGTGCAGCGGAAGATAAAGTGATTCAACTTTACCAATGAACGGGGAGGATAACGTACAATGAGCAAGGATTATCATTATTGATCAAAGTAGTTTGCAAAAGAGTACAACAGGTTGACATGCAAGGACAAAGTATGAGATAGTTTGTTTCTGCAGAGAGTAGACTCAAGACAGTGTACTCTTAGGATTGGATCCAACCTACGGTTGTAGTGCTTCAAGATACCTCTAGTTGTCGTTCATTGATTCCTGAAATCATGCATTTTAAAAATAGGCGAGAGGGTTAGTCAAAGTGACTAAGTGAATGGGGTATAATAACTTCTTGATATATGTATATGATCAAGAAGATCTTGATCTGAAATATTAACAATAGGATGTAACAAATAGGAAATGGTTCATAATAATTGTAAAACAGGGATAGGGGTAGTTTGGAATATTTGTAGAAATATGAACCGTTTGTAACAAGAACATTAATGCCCGCAAGCTAGGCCTCTCCATCCATAACTCCTTAAATAATTGGTAAAATAGTATCGGGCTGATCAGGCTCCGATACTTCAATAAAACAAAGAATATTAACTCCACTACTCCTTGATGTCAATAGGGAATCAAACCCTAGAGACCACGAACGAGATTCGGGAGGTAGCTATCTCTCCCTCATCCCTTGGCGTGGAGTAACTAACCTCCAGTTAAACCACTACCAAGAGGTGGTGGCAGTCCGCATCACCAACAATACCCTCGGCCCGATACCTTCCGGGTAATTGCTCACTACGGATACATCCGGGGCCCATAACATGAATCAAGAACAATATTTTGCTTGCATAACCCGGAATCAATGTTTTAATAAAGTGGACTTGAAATATATAATGTCCTAGCAAAACGTTGATTCCGGTATGAAAGTATTTTCCCTTTTAAAAGGGATATGATAATATAGTATTATGTATATAGGATAATAAATCATAAATAATAGGTAGGCTTGAAAATAGTTTTTATATAGATACGTATGTATAGGCATGATTCCAGTTGAAAACATTTTAACCCTCACCTATACCGGTAGTCAGACATTGTAATGTGGATTCTAGTGCGCCTGAAAGTATTAGCTACTATAGGCTTAGAACTAGGTTCCTTATATTAATCAAAGAAGCGCATAAAACACATAATGTTCATGCATAAAAGGATTACATCAAGTAAACACATAAACTATATCATGTTAGAGAATTCCCGGTAGACTCTAATTTTAACCGTTTAAGGGAAATTAAGTAATTAATCAGGTTTCATGAATTCTTTAACCACTTAAATATTTGTTAATCACATTATAATCTTAATTATAACATTAGAAATGAAATTTAGAATTTAATTTGACAATGTAGGTTATATTTTGAAAATAATTCATAATTCACCGATTTTTTGAAAATTCGGATAAAATCTTTATTTAAAAATTCCAAAACTAATTTTATAATTATTTTAATAATATTTTTGAAATTATCATGATAAATGTTGACCCAAAAGTCAAATTTACTATTGAAAACATTTACTATTCAATTTCTTATGAATTAAACACCTTATAACACAAAATCGAACACACACACTCACACACTATCACACGTGCACTTAAAATTGTTCAAGAACAACATGAACATGTTCTTGAGCCTATTTGAATATTCAAAGAAGTTATGTAACACACTTGATCGTATTCATATTATAACATAGAATTTGAAGCATAATATAGCAAAATATATTAATTCTCTATGAAAAATAATTCTAAATAAATTATTCTTGACATGAATTTAATCAAACAAGATCATGAATACTTAAACATATGAATATACTATATCATATCATAATTCATGCATTTAATTAAATAAAATTCACATATATTATCATATTTTTCCTAAACTAGCATAAATAGCATATATTTCATAAAATAAAATTCCTAAAGCATAATTTAATTAAATCTAAGCATGCTATACTCATAAACAACCTAAGAACATATTATAAAGCATGAAATAATAAAAGAACAAGACTCATACCTTAGAGAGAGAGGGGATGGCCGATCCTAGGGAGAGAAAGTGAGTGATTTTGGTGTAGTTTTGGAAATGAGCTTGGAGGGGTATTTATACTTGGGATTTAGGGGCTTACCTTGTAATTTCTAAGAGTTTAGGGGAGATGTGGAAGCTTCATATCCTAGACAAATGCTTGGTTGCTACTTAGGTAATGTGGATGAATTATATTTTAGACATATGCTTGGTAATTAGATAGGAAATGTGGGGAAAATATGTCCATTTATTTAAACTTTCTAGAAGGTCTAAAAATAAATATAAAATGGTATAAAATTTATTCAAGAGTCGAGAGGTGAAAACTTGAAGTAGTAAATTAATGAAAGAATGAGTGAAAAATAAGCTTCGTTATGATTATAAATGTGGAATATTTAGAGTTTTCGTTTATAAATTATGAATATTAAAGATGATGAAAATCATGAGAAAATTATATAAACGAAGCTATGACGAAGTTTAAAGGTTGTAAAAATTATCATATTTTAGAGAAAAATTCAAGAAATGTTTTGAGTAAAATTTCGAATATTGAATGAAAGCTAATTTTTTAAAATAAAATGACAATTTTTAGAAAGGAAAAATATTTATAAAATATGCTATGGGTGGAATCGAGTTTTGGTAAATGTATGAAAATTCATAAAATAATTCAAGGATCGTTTTGGTTATAATATCGGATAGGAAAATTATTTCGGAGAATGTAGGAAAATTTTAGGGCTTTAGGGGTATTTTTGTAATTTCCAACTTGCCCCTGTTTCGGGCTGTTACACAACCATTAATATTTGTTGGATTGGATTGAACGACAATAGTCGGATTTTATTTGAAAACGAAGGAAACGGCCTCGTTGGGTTTAATGAAGACGTAATAAAAATTAGGGTTAATTACATATAGATCCATGGGAATATAGAAAATTACAAGTTGTATCCCTCTAGGTCAAAAAATTACATTTATACCCACTCATGTTTGGAATAATTACAGTTAACACCCAACCGCATAGGAATCTGTAAAAAACTTAACAGAATATTCCTAAAAATCATTAAATTCCCGTTATGCCCCTACCAAAATTGAATTAATTTTAATTATTTAAAAAATTTATTGTAAATGACACAAAACACCTCACTTCTCTCACTTTACCTCATCGTGTAAAAAGGAAAAGAAAACTGTTCTCACTTTTCTCTCTCAATAACTCTCTCCCGTCTTCTTCTGAAAACCATGAAACCCTTCATCTTCTCACTCACGTTAACAACAATAAACTTCTGAAAATCGATATTTGGAACCTTAATCCGCTGTTTAGAGGTGGGTGGTGACAGGAACAACGAAATACTTGAAGGTCGTGTTTCAGGAGCTTTTTCGTGAACTGCGTCTGACTAGAAAAAGGCAAGTTGTAAGGATTTCAATATTTTAGTTATGATCGAAGCATGAATATGTTCTTTTCTTATCTTTTTGTGGATTATTCCTCAAAACTTCATGTTAGGGTTTAAACCCACTTTGCTTATGTTGATTTATAGTCAGTAGGTTTACTTTTTTTTTTTTTTTTTTTAATTTTAGATCTTTATTTGAATCCTTTTCTAAAATTTAGAATTTTCTGAGTTCAGATTTCTTATTCTCGGATAGCTTTTCTATGTTTGGTTTAATTTTGTAGGTTTCTCGTATGTATTGGGTTAAAACAGAGATGTAGAATTTAGGGCTTTTGGAATTTTTGAAATTTATTGTTGAAAACATGCCATGAACTAAATTTATTGAGAAAAGATCGTAGAGATTTATAGTAATTCTTTAAACTTTTGCAAACATAATACTTTATTCAATAATTGTTCTCCATTGCCGTATATTGAATATAAAAGTTAGTATCTTTTGTATGTAATATTTTGGGAGATTTATTGTAGAATTACTACTTTTTTTTGGTATATACCTATTTTGAACAATTTTTCTTTTATCTATAAACTGAAATTTTCTCTTTAATCTTTCCAGTGAATGAAAATATGTAAGATGTTGAAAGGGGTGAATCCAAAAAATATCAATAAAAATGATCAACAAGCTGTCAATGAATTGAGCCAACAGGAAGTGAATAAGGATCCTTTTAATGAATACAATAACTTGGTTGAAGATGGATTATTTGATTTTGAGGATGATGGTGTGAATGTAGAAGATTTGGACATTGATGATGAGACACCTCTTGCAAATCAGTCGGAACCACCACCCTTTGTTGAAGTGGAGGAGCAAGTCGTTGATTCTACATATTCAGATTCTTCATTGGATGTGACAAAAAATCCTAAAAGTGAAAATGAACTTCCATCAGAGGGTGACAATAATCTTTCAGATTATCAGTCTGATGATCATGCAGATTGGTCAGAAGACTCTGATGTACCTCTAGATCCTTTAGGAGGATGGTCTTCAATGCCAGAAGCTCAGGTACCTGATAATCCTAATGAAAGTTTTAATTTGAGCAAGAATGGTGTGTATGCTAATGTTTATGCATATCAAGAGGTTCTGCAAGAATATTGTATAAGAGCTGGTATTAAAATCAAGAAATTACACAATGAGAAAACAAGGGTGACTGTGAAATGTGCAGCTCGAAATTGTAGTTGGAGAGTTCATGCATCTCCAATGGCAGATGGTGCTACCTATATGATTAAGAGCATTGTAGATGTGCATCATTGCCTGAGAGTGGACAAAGTAAAAAAGGCTAATGCCAACTGGATTGCAGAGAAATTGGTGCCTATATTGAGAGCACATCCCGACATGAAAATGAAAGGCTTGAAACAAGAACTAAAGGACAAATATGGAGTTAAGCCTGGTTACATGCAATTGTATAGGTCAAAATTGAAGGCCCTGGATATAATTCAAGGAAGACCGGGTGAATCTTATGCTTTAATGCCCAAATATGCAGCCATGATAGCCAAAACAAATATTGGGAGTGTGGTGTCTTTTCAATACTTCAATGATGCAAATGGTAACATTCTAAGAGAACCTGCATTTAAAAGATTTTTCATGGGCATCAGTGCATTAGCAAAGGGATTCTTATAAGCTTGTCAACCATTCATAGGCCTTGATGGATGTCACTTGAAAGGGAAATTTGGTGGCATTTTACTTTCAACTTGTGGTATTGATGGAAATATGGGTTTATACCCAATTGCTTTTGCAGTGGTTGAAACTGAAAATACAGAATCATGGGGCTTTTTTCTACACAACTTGTCTGAGATGTTGGGTGGTTTTGATGAAAGGCCATGACATTTTATGAGTGATAGACAAAAGGTATGAATTTATATTTTTTATTTTTCATATTTTTTATTATTTGCAGTTTTGATAGCATCATTTTATAATTTGACCTTTTTTTTAAGGGTTTGGAAGTAGCTGTTGATGATCTTGTTCTGTCAGTGGTTCACAGAAGGTGCTGCAGGCATATTTATGCCAATTTGAGGGGAAAACATGCTGGAATTTTAGTAAAAAAGCTTTTTTGGGCAGCATGTAGGTCTTACACTAGGGTTGGTTTCACTCAAGCAATGAACAGACTTAAGGAAGTGAAACCACAAGCTTACGATTACTTGATGAACGTTGGTTATCCTTCTACTTGGGCAAGACATGCTTTTGGGACACAATTGAAGAATGACCACGTTACAAACAATATTTCTGAGTCCCTAAAACACTGGATAGGAAATCTAAGAGATCAACCAATTCAAAAGCTCTTGGACGACATAAGAGGAAAATTGATGTATAGGTTGGAGGTGAGGTATCAAAGAGCAAGAAGATGGAAGTCTAAAGTTACTAGTCGGGTAATGAAGATTTTGAATGTTGTGAATGAACAGTCTACGAAATGTGACATACTTGTTGGTGGTGTAACGCCCCAACTTTCAGACAGTCAGGTACGCTCGACACGTGTGGGTTTCAAGCGTTAGGATTTTATTTTATTACTTTCGTTTATTCAACTTATATGTGTTATATTAATTTTATAAATTGTATCCCACTATGTTTACGTGAAAATATGTGAAATATCTATCAATTTGGGAATTACTTTATAAATTGAATTCATGTTTACTTGAAATAATTATCGAACATGACTTAAGTGCTTAATTGTCCTTAATTGACATTTATTTAAATTAGAGGACCAAATTGCATAAACAATTCTTGGACCAAAGTGAATAAAATTGTAGGAATAGAACTTAATTGCATAACTTATATATTTGAGGGACTTAATTACAAATTGTGCTTGATCATCCATATATGTAGAAGCATCATGTAGTCTCCATTTCATTTATCATTTCATTTCATAAAAATATACACATATTTGCTCCCCATTTCTCACGATTCAACACCAAGAAGAAGGAGAGAAAATTCCATCATTTCAAGTTAATATTTTGGATGAATTAAGAATCTTGGAAGCATCACCTCATCTCATCTTCATCTCTTTCCTCCTCTTTTCATTTCAAGGTATATATGAGCTATTTATATGAATTCTTGAATTCATGAGTTGAAGCTAGGGCTCTAGTTTGGATTGAATAACTTGATTTCTAGTTGCTAGAAACATGGATACATGCCTTTAACTTGAATTTCTACTTGAATTCTTGGAGTTTATGGAAATATTTGATGAATATGTATATGAGTTCCAAAGTGAAAATCTTGATGATCAAGGCATGATTTATATGTTTATATTAGTTTTATTGTACCTTAAGCATGTATATATGTTTCTCTTCATGAATTATAGCATTTAGAATGGAATTATAAGTGTTTTGATGAATTTGGAGCTTGGTTTGTGCAATCCCCTGTTTTCTGCTCTGTTTTGTTTTTGGCGTGACTATAGGTCGCGACCGCGACCTAAACACACACCAATTTGGTCGCGCCCGTGACCCACTCACAATTCTGGCAGACTGGTAGGTCGCACCCGCGACCTGAAATACACATAAAACAGGTCGCGGCCGCTACCCAAATTTGGCCAAGTTTCGACTTTTTGAGAAATTACACGAAAAATTCATGAAAAATTAGGTCACGCCCGCGACCAAAAATAGAGCAAAAATGGTCGCGATCGCGACCCCTGCATAATCTGCATAAAATTGAGTTTTCCAAATCCTTTTCTAATCCCTTAGTTGATACCAACATGCTATTATATGATCAATATGATGCCATAATATGATTATTAAGTGCTACATTTGATAATGCATGTCATCACTATTCAATAATGCGTCATATATAGTGTCATTATTGAGTCATGGTCTCACGTGTACACAATGTCCCATTTTCTTGTCCAGTTCTTCTCCAGGGCGGAGATTGTGATCAACTGAGCATGTTCATGCATCCTTGAGTCATCGTGTCGCCTGTCAAGTGAGGTTTAATTCTAGTTACATAGAACCTATACAACCCATACGTGAGCTTTCGGCCAAAAGGTATTTATATTTATACTTTTCCATGAAAATACTCATGATTTCAAGCAAGTCACGTTTAATGCAATCAAGTCATGTTCATGAAAAGCAAGCAAGCCATGTATCGTGCATGTTTTAGGCGAGTAAGCATGATTGTTCACTTTGGGCCTGAGGGTATTGGCTTGAGCCAACCGGAAAAGCATGGGCTGACGGGTAACTCTCGCGCTATCCTCACTATATTGGGGATGACCCTTGAATCCGCTAGGAGATTAGTGGAGGAAGGAGTTTCGGGCTTAGGGATTCATGTACCCCCTGCTCAACATGCCGTGGATGGTAAAGACCAGCTACCTTTCCATCATTGGAGGGAGAAGGAGACTGGGGACGGGTCCGGCACCACGGATTGTCCTCGGGTTATTGCCATGATTTCCATTCTTTGATTGTATTGACTGAATACACTATCTCACTAATGCACGGTAATTGAATTGCATGATCACCTATTGATTAATCAAGTAAGCATGATTCATTTACATTTGGAGTAAGGTTGGAGAATACCCTCACTCGCCGGGCCACGTATCTCATGAAATGAATTGAATGGGTAATTAAATTGGACAGTTGTATTCTCGGGCGAAGAATATCTCATTATTGAACTTATAGTCTTTTCTTTTCCAAAGCTTTACCCGAGAAAATAACTTGCATGTTAACTGCGCTAATATTTATTTAAACCCCTCACTCAGTCTTCCATAGACTGACGCCTCCACCTTTTAGGTACGTGCAGGTGCGTGCTAGGCGGGAATGAAGTCAAGTCCAGTCTTTGCATTTTGAGTCATGCGCGGTTCATTTATTTATTGTTACATATGAAATTATTGCTATTGTTATTGATACGAATTATGTATTGTGGAGATGATCATGTATTGATATGTGAGACATAGTTAGAGATAGCATGTTTTGATAATTGGTATGTGATGTTGGATATACTATGCTTCCGCGTTATTTCTGATGCATTTACAAGTTAGTCCCGCCTAGCTAGTTGTCATTTTATTTTATTGTCACCCGTTCACTGCAGGTTGGTTCATGTACGGACTATCCATTTCGTGTGTGGATCGACCTGTAGTGCCGGGGTGTGGCATCGCCATGTGCAGGGGTGCTACAGGTGGGACGTATGAGTTTCAAGTTAATGATGAGAATCATCATTATATTGTTGATTTATTGGATAAGACCTGTAATTGCAGATTTTGGGATTTAACTGGGATCCCTTGTAGGCATGCAACTGCAGTTGTGACATACAAACAAATAATTTGGAAGACTATGTGGATCCCAATTACTCTACATCAAAGTTCATAAAAGGCTACACCAACAGGATCAAGGGTATCCCACATCCAGATTTTTGGCCAGAAATTGAAAACATTCATCCAGAGAAGCTTTTACCTCCGATCATTAAAAGACAACCGGGACGACCCAAGAAGCATAGAAACAGAGAGGTCGGAGAAGCTCCAAGAATGATACCATCAAAGAAAAGAGGGCAGCTTAAGTGTGGAACTTGTGGTGTCCTAGGACACAACAAAAGAAAATGTTCACAGAGTCAGGTTTGCTTTAATAACTCCTTCATATTTTATTCCTTTAATATTACTACTTATTAATTACATCTAATATTATCACATTAATTTAATCTTAATTTCAGAGATCTCACAATGGTGCCTCGACCACCAATACAAATGAAAATGCTGGAGTTGCAACACCCGAACAATAACCAATGCGTCAACTGCAACTTCAGAGCATGTTCCATCAAGTTCAAGGCATAGAAGACAAACTAGCCCAAGAAGATTTAGAGCTCCAAGGCTACAAATGAACAATTTGGGTGGAGAAGTTGGAACTCAAGATTCGATTAATCAGTGAAAGTTTTGGTTTATTAAAATACCTTATGGTCATTTCAATGGTCTGTGAACCATCATGTTTTATCTATGAACTTTTGCTATTACTAGTCTGTGAACCATTTATATTCTGTCACTTTGATTAGTATTTGGTATTTGCTAATTTAATGGTTTGTGAACCATTAACTCAGCCTTTTCACTATGATTTGTATGCAAAATCGATGAACGCTATATTTTGTGGAGTGAAGAAGTAATCAGTATTTTTTGCCACAGAAGATATACTAGGAAATTGTATTTTATTGTCACAGAAAATTGAAGGATGGACATGTATTTTATTTTATCTCCAACGGCTATTTTTTACATGAAATAAAACCAAAAAAAAAATACACTAAACCCCCAAACCTTTTTTATATATTACATAAGACACCCAATAATTTTATTAAGGGCAACCCATGTCATTAAAAATTATATAAGGGTAAATTTGGTATTTCAGAGCTATTTTTTGCTTACATCATCAAAAAATTAACGGAACTCTATCATTTGGGTGTTAACTGTAATTATTCCAAACATGAGTGGGTGTAAATGTAATTTTTTGACTAAGAGGGACACAACTTGTAATTTTCTATATTCCCATGGGGTCTATATATGTAATTAACCCTAAAAATTATTGATTAAGCTTTTACTAATAATTTTGTGCATTCAATGGCGTACAAAGAAAAGTTATTATTATCTAAATATAATAAATTAAATTATTCATATTAATATAAATTTAATAATTATATATTAGTAATAATTAAAACATAATTAAAAAAAAATGAGCTAGAAAAATTTAAAAAAATTGAAAAAAAAAGAATAAAAATAAGAAGGAAAAAAGTGAGATTAATAGATAAATAACTAAGTAAAAATGAAATGGAGATAGTCCACTGGGTTGTAGTATTCTCCTCCTAAGCGTACAGGGTTCAGAACCTTTCAGCTCCAAAATTTTTCATCCAAAAATTCAAAAAAAATTCAAAAAAAGAAAAGAAATGAAAAGACTACCTGAGATAGAAAAATATAAAAGGAAAAAAGGAAAATTAGAAAACGTATGTGTAGATCCGAATTTGTCACCAACAATCGGCCAGATAAAAATTCACCTGTGCGAAAGAACTCTAAACTCTGAACTAAGAAACCCTAGTTGTTGTTCAGCTGAATGTGAAGAAGTGGGAAGCCGTTTAAAGTTTTTTCTGTTCTTTCAAGAAACGTGATTGAGTGCAAAAGTGGGTAGCTAGAAAGCACGGACAAGGCAAAAAAAGTGTCCGTGCAGTGTCCGACACGTGTCGGACACGGACACGCCTCGGACACGTGTCGGACACGGCTGAAACGTGTCCGAAATAAAAAAAATTAAAAAAAAAAAATAGGACACGGTGTCGGACACGGCGGGGTGAAGTGTCCGACACGGCTCGGACACGGCGGGGCAAATTTTCTAATTAAATAAAGTTTTTTATGCATTTTTTAATATTTTTAGAATTTTTTGGGGTGAAAACTAAAATAACAAACTTATTCTAGTTTTTAATTATACATATTTTTTTAAAATATTTTATTTTATCTAGATTATACTTATAAACTATTTTTATTTTTATATAAAATATTTTAATTTATATATAAAATATATTTATTTATATAAAATATAGGCGTGTCGGAGCCGTGTCGTGTCCTAAAATTTTTAAAAAATTTGTGTCGCCGTGTCCGTGTCCGTGTCATGTCGTGTCCGTGTCGCCATGTCCGTGTCCGTGCAACATAGGTGGGTAGACATTCCTAGAACAAATCAAAAGGCAAAGTAATCTTAGATAACCGCACACCCCTACTGAGATGCAATTACCGACTTAATATATGAATAGTACAAAGATTAATACGGGTCAAGGATTAACTCAATTGGGTCAAATGTTTTTAATATAAGGTATCAAATATGAAATTATTGAAAATAAAGTCAGCCAAAATGGCCTAATATTCGTATCAAACGCGCTCTAAACAAATTAAATCGAAAAAAAGAAATAAAGTAGCAGTTAATCTAATAGTTCAAGTCAGATTGAGCCAATAAATAAATTAAATGGAGAAAAAAAAACGAAACCAAATTCAAAAGTAACTAATCTAAGAGTCCAAATTTAATCTGACCGCACATAATGATTTTGCAGGCACATTCGTAGGCAAAAAACCAAACGTAATTTGTAATGATTAGGTCATATTTTTTTAAGACTTGTATGTCATTTGTTGTTTTTCGGTAATTATAATTCAGATTGGATATATATATATATTTTATATAGCTGAAGATCGTATACCAAAGAAATTAATAACTTTTAGTTTTCATCTTTCTTTCTATTAAATTCTCATTTTCTTCTTCAATTCTCTCTATGAATCAGACATTTCAAACCCTTTTTAATTTCTTTTTAACTTTCATCATGAGTTAATAATGCATCCAAACAATATGGAAAACCATATCGATTTTACGTGAAATCCGTAGTTTTTGGTGGTTTTATATGATAAAATTTTGATTTTTAGAGGATTGTTCAGTTTTTCAATTTTGGATTTGTTTAACGAAATCATTGTCTACTTATCTTCATGGGCATTT
The DNA here is from genome assembly GCA_037501455.1 of Lantana camara. Lineage (NCBI taxonomy): Eukaryota > Viridiplantae > Streptophyta > Magnoliopsida > Lamiales > Verbenaceae > Lantana > Lantana camara. The sequence goes on along the minus strand of CM074856.1, from coordinate 108,355,139 downwards.
TAATGTGTGTGAATTGTAAATTTATCAACCGAATTGGATTTGTTTTAAAGTCATACATTCTTGAAACACCGGGAAACACTCGGGCCCTTCCTGCTGCTGTTGCAGCAACAGACTCGGCCTGACATCGGGTCAGGTAATCTTCAAGCTCAGGCTCGAAGTAAACTGTCTAGGGGAGTACCCTCGTCAGGATATCCCCTGCCTGAGGCTGGGCACTGCTTGTTCCTGTGGCAACGACCGCATGGGTGAGCTCTTGGCCATCGGGGCCAAAGGTTCGACCGCTCCTGGTTCTCATGACTGGGTTGGGAATGGCTTTTGCTTGAGACTTCCCACAGACGGCGCCAAAATGATCGTGCTTGAAATCAGTCTACTGAGTTGGTCTACTCCGGGAGCTCAAATCACTTAGAATTTGTATTGAGGGGAAGGCTCTCGAGTAGATCTGTGAAAGTAAGAGCTAACATGAGCTGAAGGCCAACTGGGGGAACAGGGGTTATATCCTAGTTTGGCACTCCGACGCTCAAGTCAGGTTCTTGCTCAAGAGAATAGGAGTTAGTACCGAAGGTCAAATGAACAGTGATTGTGCTTACCAAATGCCATAAATGATGTGGACATTTATAGGCCCAAGGGGTGTGTGACACTTGTTCACGCACTGGAGGTGCATTTTATGCTCCAGCCAGTTTGTTAGGGAACAGTAGTACTGTACAACACCTTTGTGTCAGGGTTGGTTCCCTTGCACCATGGGAGGCCCTCGACCTTCCTTCCACCCTATTGACTCGCAGTACGGCTCACAGGTCGATGGAGCGGGTGGTCGAGAGCTTGTTATGGTGGAAACAAGGGACTTGGATCCTGGTCCGGTCGATTTATCCTTCTTGGAATGGTAGTCGACTGGTTGAGAGGCCGACGATCGGTATTAGTCGACCCCCTGTGAGGGAGAATGGAGTGACGTGTCATCCGCCATGGCACCTGTGAGCCATGTGTCAGCTTCCACCTGTTGGGACACGTGGCGACACGTGGTACTCTTCGGAACGTGCCCCGTCATAAGTCCCCCAGGCTGGCAGGTACGTATGACGTGGCTGGTGAACTGTTGACCGTGAGGGGTGCATCAGTACACGCATCGACTGACGCGTCTTTTGGCTTTTGGGCGTGAGTTTTTAAATTTGGGTTTTTGGCGGGCGGGAAAAGGTGCAATCATTGCACCTGATGGCAGTTCAGAGTGCAATGATGGCGTCTCTTCGTATTCCGAGCATTCCTCTTATAAATAGGGGGCCCCTGTTCCCTTTATTCCTCACCAAACTTACAAGAGTCTTCGAGCGTCCCTTAGAGATCAGAGAGCTTTTCGAGCGAAGCCCTAGAGTGTGTTAGGAATCTCCCGGGAGCTCGATCAAGAGTTCTCAGGTTCCCACCCCAAGGTACTTTTCTCAACTCCTTCCTTTATTCTTTTCGCTCTCTTCTCCTACTTTTCCATGGATTCCCAAAAGCAAATTCCCATGCCCGTGAGGAAGCACATCCTTGAGTATTATGCGAGGGGTCTGGTCGATGAGCCCGAGCCCGCCACGACTCTGGTTGGCATGCCAGGGGTTCAGCCAGTTACTTTGTCTTCAGGCTCGTCCTCTTCAGATAGAGAATCGGATTCACATACAATTCCTTATGAAGATGAGATGGCTCTCGAGGAGGAAAAGGGAGATGAAGTGGTCTGCCCCGCTTCTAGTTTGGAGGTCGAGGATGAGGGTACGCCAATCGAGGAGTACGTTCAAGACCCTCAAGGGGAGCAACCATCCGGTGACGAAACATCGACCTCGGGCTCCAAAAAGAAACAAGAGGGGCCCCAAACGACTGTGCTCCACCATTCACAAACTTGGAGCACGGTTTCGGACGATGACATCGAGGAGTATTAGAACATCCTTACCGGCTATGGTCGATCTCTGGCAGGTCAATGGCCGATTGATGGCTATGAAATAATAAAGCCTACCTTGGAGCATAGAATGGGGGGATCTGCCAGAGAACTGCATCGTCGTACCTACTTACGCGATTAAGTACGGGATGAGGGTTCCGCTCAACACGGACTTCGTCGACCTCCTAAATGCCCTGGACATTGCCCCCATCCAATTGTTGCCGACCGCCTTTGGGGAAGTCTTTGTGGCATCAACCTCTCCTGTGGCTGCCCCGGATGGTCGAGGTTTCGTGAAGCTACAGGCTCGACCCAGTTACCAAATTGTCATGGCTCCGACCACTTCCCACGGGTTAGTGTGGAAGCACAATTTTTTCTACATCAAGTCCCCGGTCGGGTGACCTGGGCTAAACCACAGAGCCTGGAACGGTATCGAGAAGGCCAAGATGTCTCGAGGGCAACCGACCTGGTCCCCTACTTTGATTCAGTGTTTAAGGGAGGTCGGCCTAATGTGCGTTCGGTTCTTGACTTAGCCCCAACTCATTATTGAGGCGGGGACGGGTCCTGGTACCGTTCGATACAGGGACTTCACATTGGGTGCAAGTGATACTGTATACAATTTCAATCACCCAAGCACGTTCCCATTCTAACCCTCCCTTTTACTAGAGTTAAATTTGCAACTTTTTGCTCGAGTATTTAGCTAATCGAGCTCTTTTGCTCGTGCAGGTACGATATTAATGGCATCCCGCAAGGATATCATTGCTTCCGAGCTCCAGGCCTTAAAAGCAAACAAGAAGAAGAAGAACCTGTCCTCCGTGTCCACCGTAGAGAAGGCCGCCTACGAGCAAGAGACCCAAGTAGCGGTCGATATAGTGGTGCGAGTCGCCACTCAAGGTGCCTAAGCAGCCCTCACCACCGCTCAACAAGTCCAAGCCCCCTATACACCAAGGTGCGGCAGACGCCCAAGGTTCGGGTCGAGGAAAGAGGAAGAACAAGGAGGTCGATGACAATCTGTAGCACCCTATACCCCAAGGCACTACATCCCCCGCACTATAGTCCGATCCACATACGAAATGGATAATCCGAACATAACCAAACATATAGCGAACGGGAGACAAAGCAAGAAATAATCCAGCTAGGTGGGACTAGACCCCAATTCATTCAATTTCCAATACATAAAATTCAAAAGCGGAAGCATCATATGATCATTACTAGTATAGGTACCATATTTACATCATATACATCAAAAGTATAAGTACTAATAGGTACAAACATATAATTACGTGCCCAATCTCCAAAAGATAATAATAATCATAACATGAAAAATCCGGAAATATCAATACATGAAAAATGCGATGCTAGACTCGGTTGAATGAAAGACACAACTCGAACTCCCGCCTAGCACGACCGTGTGTACCTGAAAAGTGAGGGTGTCAGTCTACTGAAGACTGAGTGAGGGGTATAAGATATATATAAGCACATCACATGCTAGTTATAGCCTCGGGTAAAGACTTGGAAATAAAAGTAATATAAGTTTCAAGAATAAACTATTCTTCGCCCGAGATTACAACCATCAAGTTTAATATTTCATTTAACCAATTTCATTCAATACGTGGCCCGGCGAATGAGGGCAATCTCCAACCTTTACACCAATCGTGAACAATATATGCTTGCTTTATTAATTAACACATGATCATGCAATTCAATTAGTGCAAACAAGTAGCAATATCATGACCCCTTCTTCTTCCGGGTGATGGTGGGTTTGCAAGGCCCAACCATCCATGACATGGTGTACGTCGGGAACATGACTCCCACGCACGGGACTCCTTCCACCACCAAACCTCCTGGTGGCTTAAGGGGTGATCCCAAAGTGGTGAGGATAGTGCAAGAGTTACCCGTCAGCCCTTGCTTTCCCGGTTGGCTCAATACACTACCCTCGGGCCCAAAGTGCAATCATGGTACTCGCCTAAACATGCTTGAATCATGATCAATCATGGCTTGCTTGAAATCATTTATAGTTTGGAAAGAATATTTATAAATATAATACGTTTTGGCCAAAACTGCACATAAAGGTTGTAAGGGTTCTATGTAACTAGAACAAAATCTCACCTGTGCGACAAAATATAACAAGGATATACTCTAAGGTGCCTGAGCCTCGTCTACGGCCTCATTATCTATGCAATCCAGACGTGCATACGTGAGACTTGACTCAAAATGAACCACATATGACGAACGGCGAAAATGTAACAAGATGACGAGCAAAGTACAATGTAGCATGAAAATATCTTGTTTTGACATGTAATCAATCATATAATAACAATTTGGGATCAAAGAAATCATTGGAATGAAATAACAAATTTCAATTTTTAGCAGTAGCTTTTGTTCTGTCGCAGGCCTGGGAACGGCCGTTCCCATGCCCTTCCGGAAACGCTCCCGCGTTTTATATTTAAAATGGCGATTTTAGGATGGGAACGTCCCTTCCGGCTCGAAGGCCAAAATGGGAACGACCGTTCCCATGCGCGAGTGGGAACGACCATTCCCATATTGAACTAAGGACGGGAAGGGCCGTTCCCACTCGTCTGCAAGCTCAGAAACAGAGCAGATCAGGGGAGCATTTCAGGCCAAAACAAAACTCAACAAAACACCAAGAAATGATCACCAAAATGCAAGTTTTCTGGGAATTTTCATATATACATGTTCAAGATGCAATAAAACTCCAATTAACCATTCAAATCATGAAAAATTATCAAGAATCATAAGCTTCATGTTCATGCAAGAATTCATCATATAAGCTCAAATCTTTCATGAATTCATGCATCAATCCAATTCAAATTCACATATCCATGCATCAATCAACAAATAATCCATTTATTCCATGAATCTCTAACCCTAGTTTCCATGAAAATCAACAAAGATCACATACTCATGCATACACCCACCTTGTATGAAAATAAATGGAGGAAGAGGATGATTAAGCTTCAAAACTTGAAATTCCTTGGAAAACTTGGTTGAAATCAATGAAATTCTCTTCTCCCTCTCTTGGTGTTTGGTTCGGTTATGGAGGAAGCAAATGTGTTGATGGATTATGGATGAAAAATGAACTTGGAAGCTTGAAGAAAATATATTACGTGATTCACAAATTTTGAAATTGGTGAAATGCATAAATTGCAACTTAGTCCCTCAAGTATATGAGTCATGCAATCAAGGATAAAGGTTTGGCAATTAATCCAATTAGGTCTAAGAAATGGCTATACAATTTAGTCCTTAACTTTTAAATAATGATCATGTAAAGACAATTTGGAAATTAAATCACGTTTAGCAATTATTTCACGTAACGAATATTTTCAAGGCATTGCTTAAATTCTCAACTTGATATAAATTGATATTTTCCACATAAATATAATGATATGCAATTTATAAAAATTATGATAACATGTAGGAAAACAATAAATAAAAGAAGTAAAATAAATTCCTAACGCTCACAAACTCACACGTGGCGTGCTTACCTGCTCGTCCGGAACCGGGGCGTTACAACTCTTCCCCCCTTAAAAGAATCTGGTCCCCAGATTTTCTACTCCCGAGGAAATAACTCTGGATGGAACCGTTTCATTTTGTCCTCAGTTTCCCACGTAGCTTCTTCTGATTTGTCACTTCTCCACAACACTTTAACCATAGGAATGTTTCGGTTTCTCAACTCCTAAAACTTCCTATCTAAGATTTTAACCGGCTTCTGAACAAATGTCAAGTTCGGTTCCAATTCAACTTCTTCAACGGGGAGGATTGTAGTTTCATCAGGGTAATATTTCCTTAATTGAGATACATGGAATACATTGTGAATCCCCGTAAGACTCGTTGGTAGATCCAGTCGGTAAGCTACCTCACCAATTCTTTCAAGAACCTCGAAAGGACCTAAGTATCGAGGATTAAGTTTTTCTCCTTTTCCAATCCGAGTGAAACCTTTCCTTGGTGACATCTTCAAGAATACTCGGTCACCAATTTCAAATTCAAGATCTCTTCAGCGAGTATCGGCATAGCTCTTCTGCCTGTCTTGGGCGGCTTTCATTCGTTGTTATATCATTTAAACTTTTTCAATCATAGCTTGAACGGCCTTAGAAGGTTTTTCCAACTTTTCACCTTTCTTTACCCCTTCCTGTTTCGACCATTTCCATTCTTCCAAATCGAAAAATAATGGAGACCGACACTTTCTACCATAAAGAAATTCATAGGGAGCCATACCGATTGAAGCTTGATAACTGTTATTGTATGCAAATTCAATCAAGGGAAGCTGTTCTTGCCAGGAATTCTAAAAATCCATCGCGCAGGCCCGAAGTAGATCTTCTAAGTATCTTATTAATCTTTCTGACTGACCATCCGTTTGAGGGTGGAATGAAGTACTAAACTTGAGTTTTGTCCCCACAACTCCTTGTAGTTCTTGCCACAGTTTGGATGTAAATCTCGGGTCTCTATCTGAAACTATACTGACCAGGATCCCATGAAGTCGAATAATTTCTCTGTTGTATATCTCCGCTAACTTAGGAATTTTGTAAGTCATCCGGACCAGTAGGAAATGTGCAGACTTAGTTAAACGATCCACAATAACCCAAATACCATCAAATCCGCCTTTTACCTTTGGTAACCCGGGTACAAAATCCATCGTTACTTGTTCCCACTTCCATTCGGGAATAGGTAACGGCTGTAGAAGTCCCGCGGGTTTCTGACGCTCAGCTTTTACCTTCTGACAGGCCAAATAATGTTTTACATACTCGGCAACGTCCTTCTTTAATCCTTTCCACCAATAATATTGTTTCAAGTCCTTATACATTTTATTTCCTCCCGGGTGGATTGAATAGGCCGACTTGTGAGCTTCCTCAAGCAAGACCCGTTTTAATTCTTCAGGCACAACCACTCTATTTTTAAACCGAAGCAAACCGGTCCCATCAAACCCAAAAGGACTTTCCGGATCACCTCTTGCCTTACTTACCAATTTCTGCACCTCCGGATCATTATTCTGAGCTTCAAATAATTGATACTTCAATTCCGGCCGAATTGTAATACTAGAAACCCGAGCCTTTAAAATAATTGGAGCAACTTCACCACTTTCATTCACTTCTAAATTTGATACACTCGCCTTCCTGCTAAGTGCATCGGCGACCACGTTGGCTTTCCCAGGATGGTACTTGATAGTGCAATCATAATCCTCTAATTTTTCCATCCAACGCCGTTGCCTCATATTCAAATCCTTCTGCGTGAATAAATATTGGAGGCTTTTGTGGTCAGTGAAAATTTTAAAAGATGTCCCGTATAAATAATGTCTCCGCATCCCGAGTGCAAAAATCACGGCTGCGAGTTCCAAATCGTGTGTCGGATAATTCTTTTCATAATCTTTCAACTTTCGGGAAGCATAAGCAATCACCTTTCCCTTCTGAGTCAACACACAACCTAAACCTTCCTTGGATGAATCGGTATAAACCGTATACTCTTCTGAACCTTCTGGAAGTGTTAACACCGGAGCTGAGACCAACTTTTCTTTCAAGAAGTTGAAGCTTTGGTCACACTTTTCATCCTACACAAACTTGACATCTTTCTTTGTCAACCGGGTTAACGGGGCAGCAATCTTGGAAAAATCCTGGACGAATCTTCGGTAACACCCGGCCAATCCTAAGAAGCTTCTAACTTCTGAGGCATTCTTTGGTTTCTCCCATTTCAACATGGCCTCGATCTTTGAAGGAACGACTACCAAACCTTTTCCCGAAATAACATATCCCAAGAAAGAAACCCGATCGATCCAAAACTCACATTTACTAAACTTAGCAAACAACTGATGTTCCTTTAAAGTCTGTAAAACAAGCCTGAGATGTCTCGCATGTTCCTCTGCAGACTTGGAGAATACCAAAATATCATCGATGAAAATTACCACGAATTTGTCGAGGAAAGGCCTGAAAATCCGGTGCATCATATCTATGAAAGCTGCAGGAGCATTAGTTAACCCAAATGGCATGACCACGAACTCATAATGCCCGTATCGAGTGTTAAATCTCGTCTTTGGAATATCCTCTGCTCGGATTCGCAGCTGGTAATACCCCTGTCTTAAATCGAGTTTCGAATAGACTTTGGAACCCTGAAGTATATCAAATAATTCCTCGATATGTGGAAGGGGATACTTGTTCTTGATAGTTATCTGATTTAGCTCCCGGTAATCAATACATATTCTTAAAGTCCCGTCATTTTTCTTTACAAACAAAACCGGTGCACCCCAGGGTGAAGAACTCGGCCTGATATACCCAACTTCCAATAATGCATCAAGCTAGACCTTTAATTCCTTTAATTCAGCTGGAGCCATCCGATATAGAGTCTTTGAGTAAGGCTCTGCATTCAGATATAAGTCAATCACGAACTCGATCTCTCGTTCAGGAGTTAAGGAATCCAATTTCTCTGGAAAGACCTCGGAAAAATCCTTTACCACTTCTGTTTCTTCCAACTGAACCTGATCCTTGGGCTTATTTAGGATATAAGCAATGAATCCCGTAGCCTCGTACTTAACCAATTTCCGAGCCTGAGAGAAGGAAAGTAGGGGTACCGTCTTCGAACTCCAACTTGGAGTAACCTCTGAACCCAACTGTACTTTCTTTGCCCGGCAATCCACTGTAGCACAATGCCTATATAACCAATCCATTCCCAGAATAGACCCATAACTCTCCATCAGTATTTCAACGAAATCTGTCAGAAATTCTCGGCCCTTAATCTTCACCGAAACATGCCTGTACACCCGATCTGTCTCTCTACTACCAAAGGAGAACTAACCAAATAGTGCACAGAAGAACATATAGCAGGCAAAGATAAAGTAATAGCAATAGAATGCGCAAGAAAGGAGTGTGTAGCTCCTGGATCAAATAAGGTATGGATGTTCGTGCCATGTATGCATATAGTACCTTCAATAACTACGGCTGGATCAATGTCTGCATCCTGCTCCTCTCCAGCTAAAGCATAGGCCCGAGCTCTCACAAGTGATCTCTGACCCCCAGGTAGCGGATCCTGACGATCCGGACAACCATCTACCCGATGCTCGTTGCTCCCACAAATTAGACATAACCTTAACCGGCACCTGCATCCATCATAAGTATGTGTAGGCAATCCACAGTAGGTATAACCCGGTTTCTGAGGTGGCGGTGGTAACGCAGGAGCACGTGGAACCTTCTGAACTGGTCCTGCCGGTTTAAATTTCTTCCCAAGCCTCTTCTGTGCTAGTGGTGTAGAATAAGAGATAAGCCTCTTCCCGGAGCTCGAACCCTGTCCTGAATCCAAGCCTGAAGCCTGTCCAGCGCGAGAAATAGGCCTCCGTGCATTTACTGAATCCTTAACCTTCAAGGCTTTAGTAGTAGCTTTGGCCCAGGTACTCGTATTAACAGCTTCCAAGGCAACCTGAATATCTGGTCGGAGTCCCTGCACGAACTGCATCGCCTCATGAAAATCATCACTCGCTATATTGGGTGCGTAGCGAGATAATCTCTCAAACTCTGCGATGCACTCAGCAACAGATCTCCCTCCTTGCTTGAGTTCAGTAAACTCCCTCAACCTGCGGGTGCAAGGAGCTGGTGAAATAAATTTGTCCTTGAACTCCCTGACAAATACCTCCCAAGTAATAACTTCCCCGGTAGCCTCTAACACAATCTGAGTACTCTCCCAATAGGAATAAGCCTCGCCCTGAATCAGAGTGATAGTGCAACGAGCTTTCTCCCGGGAATCACACGGAATAAGCTGCCAAATCCTCTCTACTTCCTTAAGCCACATCTCTGCCTGAATATCATTGCCTTTATAGAACTTAGGGGGATGTTGATTCTGAAACTCCCGGAGTATGGTAGAAATAGGGTTCTTCGATTGTACTGGTGGCGCGGGTGGTGCTGGAGGCACATAATCCCTAAGTCTCTGATCAATCAAGCCAACAACCGCGTTCATGAAATCCTGTGGCTGAGCATGAGGGGGTGGAGGTGGAGGAGCATGAGGAGGATGCTCATGATGGTGTCTCCTATGCTCTGGAGAATGCTCACGACGAGGTCTACCTCGAGGCATCCTGAAATCAGATCACTGTACATGCATTGTTGATTAACAAATGCAAATGAGTGCAATTAATTTCATAATACCAGTAATCACACAATTCAAGGAATTCAGGTAGTTCAATTAATTCAAGAATTCAAGTAAATCACATAATTCAAATAAATGCAAGACTATCAAGTAACAATTAATCCTATGTACGACTTAGACTCACGAGACCCGACTCCAGAACCTCGGTTTTACAACCGGGCTCTGACACCACCTTTAGATGTAGCACCCTATACCCCAAGGCACTACATCCCCCGCACTATAGCCCGATCCACATACGAAATGGATAATCCGAATATGAACCAAACATATAGCGAATGAGTGACAAAGCAAGAAATAATCTAGCTAGGCGGGACTAGACCCCAATTCATTCAATTTCCAATACATAAAATTCAAAAGCGGAAGCATCATATGATCATTACTAGTATAGGTACCATATTTACATCATATACATCAAAAGTATAAGTACTAATAGGTACCAACATATAATCACGTACCCAATCTCCAAAAGATAATAATAATCATAACGTGACAAATCCGAAAATATCAATACATGAAAAATGCGATGCTAGACTCGGTTGAATGAAAGACACAACTCGGACTCCCGCCTAGCACGACTGTGTGTACCTGAAAAGTGAGGGTGTCAGTCTACCGAAGACTGAGTGAGGGGCATAAGATATATATAAGCACATCACATGCAAGTTATAGCCTTGGGTAAAGACTTGGAAATAAAAGTAATATAAGTTTCAAGAATAAACTATTCTTCGCCCGAGATTACAACCATCAAGTTTAATATTTCATTTAATCAATTTCATTCAATACGTGGCCCGGCGAGTGAGGGCAATCTCCAACCTTTACACCAATCGTGAACAATACATGTTTGCTTTATTAATTAACACGTGGTCATGCAATTCAATTAGTGCAAACAAGTAGCAATATCACGACCCCTTCTTCCTCCGAATGATGGTGGGTTTGTAAGGCCTAACCATCCATGACATGGTGTACGTCGGGAACATGACTCTCACGCATGGGACTCCTTCCACCACCAAACCTCCTGGTGGCTTAAGGGGTGATCCCAAAGTGGTGAGGATAGTGCAAGAGTTACCCGTCAGCCCTTGCTTTCCCGGTTGGCTCAATACACTACCCTCGGGCCCAAAGTGCAATCATGGTACTCGCCAAAACATGCTTGAATCATGATCAATCATGGCTTGCTTGAAATCATTTATAGTTTGGAAAGAATATTTATAAATATAATACGTTTTGGCCAAAACTGCACATAAAGGTTGTAAGGGTTCTATGTAACTAGAACAAAACCTCACCTGTACGACAAAATATAACAAGGATATACTCTAAGGTGCCTGAGCCTCGTCCACGGCCTCGTTATCTGTGCAATCCAGACGTGTATACGTAAGTCTTTACTCAAAATGAACCACATATAACGAACGACGAAAATGTAACAAGATGACGAGCAAAGTACAATGTAGCATGAAAACATCCTGTTTTGGCATGTAATCAATCATATAATAACAATTTGGGACCAAAGAAATAATTGGAATGAAATCCTAAAATTCCATTTTTATGCAGTAGCTTTTGTTCTGTCGCAGGCCTGGGAACGGTCGTTCCATGTGACAGTGTAAAATGGGAAAGGCCATTTCCATGGCCTTCCGGAAACGTTCCTGCGTTTTATATTTAAAATGGCGCTTTTAGGATGGGAACGACCCTTCCGGCTCAAAGGCCAAAATGGGAACGACCGTTCCCATGCGCGAGTGGGAACGACCGTTCCCAGATTGAACTAAGGACGGGAAGGGCCGTTCCCGCTCGTCTGCAAGCTCAGAAACAGAGCAGAAACAGGGGAGCATTTCAGGCCAAAAAAAAAAACTCAACAAAACACCAAGAAATGATCACCAAAATGCAAGTTTTCTGGGAATTTTCATATATACATGTTCAAGATGCAATAAAACTCCAATTAACCATTCAAATCATGAAAAATTATCAAGAATCATAAGCTTCATGTTCATGCAAGAATTCATCATATAAGCTCAAATCTTTCATGAATTCATGCATCAATCCAATTCAAATTCACATATTCATGCATCAATCAACAAATAATCCATTTATTCCATGAATCTCTAACCCTAGCTTCAATGAAAATCAACAAAGATCACATACTCATGCATACACCCATCTTGTATGAAAATAAATGGAGGAAGAGGATGATTAAACTTCAAAACTTGAAATTCCTTGGAAAACTTGGTTGAAATCAATGAAATTCTCTTCTCCCTCTCTTGATGTTTGGTTCGGTTATGGAGGAAGCAAATGTGTTGATGGATTTTGGATGAAAAATGAACTTGCAAGCTTGAAGAAAATATATTACGTGATTCACAAATTTTGAAATTGGTGAAATGCATAAATTGCAACTTAGTCCCTCAAGTATATGAGTCATGCAATCAAGGATAAAGGTTTGGCAATTAATCCAATTATATCCAAGAAATGGCTATGCAATTTAGTCCTTAACTTTTGAATAATGATCATGTAGAGAAAATTTGGCAATTATTTCACGTAACGAATATTTTCAAGTCATGACTTAAATTCTCAATTTGATATAAATTAATATTTTCCACATAAATATAATGATATGCAATTTATAAAAATTATGATAACATGTAGGAAAACAATAAATAAAAGAAGTAAAATAAATTCCTAACGCTCACAAACTCACACGTGGCGTGCTTACCTGCTCGTCCGGAACCGGGGCGTTACACAATCCGGCCAAGAAAGGGAAGTCCTCATTCTCGACCCCCCGTCGGGACAAGGAGAAGAAGCCAACCGGCGGCTCGAGGTTAAGCGCACAGATGGAGAAGCAATCGATGCCTCCGCCTATAGCACCGGAGTCGGGGTCCCGTACCCATGTCACTTCACAATCTCACGGGAAGGAGGTCGCCTGGGTCCCTCGCCCCGAAGACTACAAAAAGTTCTTCGACTACCTCCGGGTCCAGGAGCCCAAATATCCCGAGGGCCCGTCCACTCGTCAATCGGATGGGAGCGAAAGGGTCATTGTGAACGACCCATATGACTTGACTTTGGTCCTCCATTTCTGGCATGCTTTCCAGACCGACACCGACCACCAGCTGCTGTGGCAGAATGACAAGCGGGCCTGCGAGGACAACTTTGTTCGCGACCTCTTTGCTATAAATATTGTTTTGCTTAAAAATTTCTCTTTTTCTTTCGCTTTTTTGTAAGGTACTGCTCGAATATTATCGATTAGGTTGCCATTCGGGGCTTCCACAACCACCTCTGATGGAAGGTGACTCGAATGGCTCCAACCCAAATGGAGAAGGACAATGCAGAGCAGCGGGATATCCGCCAGGTAGCGGGTAAGGTGAAGGGACAGCTGGAGGTCGAGAAAAGGTCACTGAGAAGTTGAGGGGAAAATTGTCCGAGAGGGAGAAAGCTTTTGAGAGGGTCGATGCAGATCTGGTGAAGACTGTGAAGGAGAAGTCTGAGCTCGAGACGAAGGTCGAACAACTTACTTTAGAGCTAGAGAAAATACGTCTCGATCAAAATGAGAATTGGTTGGCTGGGTACAAGGCTGGGTTCGAAGAGGGCCACAAGAATGGCTTTGAGGCCTCTCTGGACACTTACGAGCATCTTCTTCCCAAGGTTAAGAATTATGCCATGTTCCGGTTCATAGAGAGCCCAATGTTCGTTCGGGCCTCCATGATTAAGAATTTCACCGATTTCGAGGATGGCTTCAAGCTCTACATGGCCCAAATAAGGGAAGAGGGCTACCTCCCAGCCTCGTACGACATAAAGGTAGTTGGTACGGACTGCCCGGACCCGCGGCCTGAAGAGGACAAGCCAAAGGCCCCCTGGAATGAGGATCCAGATTGGTCGGATATGGAGTTTAATTTCACATGGACCAAATCAGAGCTCAAATGTTGGGCATGCGAGTTCCAGATGGCATGCCTGATGTGGTCGACTTCACGAGCACGATGGCTAAACAGATCAAGTCTTACAAGCCGACCCACAAATCTCGCCCGATCTCGACCAGCCAGCCTGATGCTTCCTCCAGTCGGCCCCTGCAAATTAGTCTTCTGCAAGCGACATCTTTCCCCTCGAATAGGGGTTTAATTCCTGTTTTAGGTAGTTTAGATAAGGTAGTTAACCGATCGGTGCTTTTAGAAATCGATCTAGTTTAGTGTCGGCCCGGGTGGGTTCGACGACTGCTCCCGACCGGGAAAATCCAAAGAGCTTGCGAGCTCAACTTTCGTAATATTTTGCCATTTTATCAATTTAATCATTTTTTATTGAATTATCATTGTTTCATTGTGCATGTTTGAATTTTGTAGTCACCTTATCATTTGAATTAACATTTACTCACAACGCATGTTCGAACAATGAGGCTGGTAGGTCGACTGAATTAGTGTCTAATGATGGCACATGTCCAATTCGACTAAATAAAATTTAAATATGGATAATGCAACTATGGCAATAATCGACCCGCAAACGGGGTTCTTTCATTGAATGACAAAAGTTCCAACTTACAGATAGCATTCAAACGTAAAAACGCCTTAAGTTATGGGCATTCCACGATCGAGGAATCGGACCTCCATCGATCTCTTCCAAGTGATAAGACTTGTTCTTCCCAATTTTGCAAATATAGAAGGGACCTTCCCAATTGGGGTCGAGTTTCCCCACATGTTGGGTGACATCGACCCTTTTCAGGACCAAATCCCCCACTTTGAATTCTCTGGCCAAGACTTTCTTGCTATAGCTTCGAGCTATAGACGCTCGATACTGCTGCATGCATTGATAGGCCTTCTATCTTTTCTCTTTGATTGGGTCGAGCTCGAAGGCCCTGTTTGTTGGAAAATACGAATCAGAAAGCAGCGGAAATTTAAAAATTTTTTCAATAAAAGGATCTTGGACTCGCAATCGTGTATCCAAATTCGTAGAGATCAAGAAACTAACTTGGGTAGTAGCTTTCTTGATACGTTTTGAGCCGCCCTCATACGCGCTTCATGCGGTAATGGCAACCCGTTCCTCAAAAGTCTCTTTCTACTTCAGAATCCATTGTAGGGATAACAATCCACACCAACCTAGATTCAAATCATGTTAGGGAAGTTCTTAACGATATAACATAAAGAAAGAAACATGAAACGAGAGAGAGATGATTGAAACTCCCTTCGAAAACCAGTTTTGCGAAAGTAGAAATCTGCCAGCCATAAAACCCTCATGAAAAAATTCATCCTTCAGGATATGGACGAACGGTTTTCACCATCTTCTTTGGTTCGATTTTTTCACTCGTTTTCTGTTGGGTTCAGAATCGTTTCATCATCCCTTCTGGTCGTTTTGCTTGATCCCCACTTTTGGTAAAGCTCGAATCTTCAAAACTTCTAACTTGAAGCTCTCTAGAGATAGTCCACCAACTTGGCTACAATCTAACTAGTAAGGATGCTAGTTCTCTAGTTAGTGTTTAGGCTTAACCTAGGGTTTCGTTTATCTTGGAGAAAGGATGGTGTTCAACACATGAACCAAAAGAATTGCCAATTAGCTCTAAGGGGAGCATGAGCTCCCCTATTTATAGGAGAGGGAGAGGGACGCCGAACCTAGTCCTTGTGGGGCAAGGATTTGGTCCCTCTCTCTTATTACTTGATCACCAAGCAATTTCCAACTTTTACTTTGAATTCAAATTCAAATCAACTTTTAAGAGAGCTAAAATATCCAAACTATTTTTGGATAATTTTATACTTTATTTATTTAAAATAAATAACTTATTTTATCTAATTAATTAATTCATCATTAATTAACTAGATTATTTTCTCCAAAATAAGACTTTCTTTTTAATTCAAAATTATACCAAAGTCTATTAAATAATTAACACTTTTAATTATTTAATATATATATATATATACAATATATATATTCACGTGTGAGACACGTGTCACTCACGTGACCCACACGTGTGGTTTCACACGTGTGGAACCCTCTTGGCCCGATTAACTCATTTAATCATTTTAAAGCCTCAACTCATGTAACCAAGTTGTTGTGTGTGACCCTCTAGGTTCTCAATTCAATTAGCAGTGACCCTAATTAATTAATTCACTAATTAATTAATCAGTCCACAGATCAAACGACCATAGTCTAGCAACAGGTGTTTAACCCCTAGCTGAATTGGAATGTTCGGATTCGACAGAACCTTTAAGTCATTGATTCATGTGAGATACAATCCTCCTACTTACTATCTCTCAACCAAGATCTAGGGTAAGGGAATAATTAGAACACTAATAATCTGGTCTTAAAGCTAAGTGCATTTCATATCCATTTGATCTCAATCCAAGAAACCCTTTTCTTGATGTCTTGATCTACTGCCTTGGCCAAGGACTCCATATGGCATATGAATGACTTACATAATAAGAGATCACCTTGCATATGCAAGTGTAGGTCCTTTCTTGATTCTCATTCACTTTCATGAGTCACTTGTGCAGCCCCAGCATAAGCCTTGAATCAGTTGTCTAAGGCGACACCCTTTAAAGCTTATACCAAAGACTACAGAGTTAACTCATAAAGTGACATGGAACCTCAAGTCTAAGGATCAATTAATCACATCAATGACTCGTGAGATATTTCCTAATCTGGAAGTTTCCATTTCCTGAAATAGAAACTTCCTTTCCCATTTAGGAATCTTCTCACACGGGGCACCTCAGTGAACTTACTTATTGAAGTAAGCACCCTCATGTATCACGCACGTATCAACTATACACTTTGCACCTCCATGAAACAAGGTGGTCCTTCTTAAGGGCGTGATCCCACAAGCAAGCCTTAGAGGAGTCAGGTTGACACTCCCACTGTCTGTAGGACTCGTCGGCCTAGAGTATTTTACTAATCATGACTTATGTGATATAGGGCTCGTTTCATGAACCATTTCACCTAAATGGTAGAGTCCTAAAGTCATCAGGATTAGGGGAGTTCTCATACATGCACAGCTAAAGTAAACGCATACCAAACAAGAGCATATAAAGAAGTGTTTGCCTATGATATTAATCAATCGTATATTATTCAAAGATTGTCTGTGATACTAGGAAAGTCCCAAAACGGATTATGACTAATCGGCTTTCTAGGGCACTATTCCTAACTCTGCTCTCGTTGTTTCTATCCAATTGATAATGCGATATCCGAGCAGTCTGATGCAACCAACCTCCTTCACAAGACAAAACTTGAAACTTAACACACAAAGACTTAAAACAAACACATACACATACCTCCTTACTCCATAGGATGGAAGGGTGGCCACCCTTCGCATCCACGCTTATACGTTAGGGTCGTGAGTTTCATGACACTCACGCCTAAGGACTCTGTCCCCCCACCTCCCTCCGAGTGGGTTTCGGGTTGATCCTATAAAGTGGAGAAGTGTCCGGGGGTTGCAACCGGCGACCCCAATGGTCGTCCCGGGTCTCCCACTACACACAACTCCGGGGCCCAAACTTACACTTACACTTACACAAAGCTTATCTCGCCAAAACATATCACACACACACACACTAACCCGATTTTCAAAGCAAAGAGACGAAAATAGAGCTTACTTATACATAAAAGCATTTTTCAAACGTTTCACAACAAAAGGGTCAATTCCCACAAAATACATATCATACACATATCTATATACATATATACGTATATGTCGCATACGGGCTTAAAACACATTTAGGGTTGTAGGTCATGATAACTAAAAGGAAAAAACCTCACCTTGCCGACCACACCGAACAAAACGAACCCAAACACTTCTAAGAGACCACCTCTTCAACACGAAATGAAGCTAAAAGCAAAACAAAAGGCAAGAGACAAACTTAGACTCAAAATAAACCAATTAGACGCTCGGCATATGCATATGGATGCAAATGATGCTTAGAGAATGAAATGCAAGGGTACTTAAGTCATATAAAGCCATATCGAATCATATGAATCATAACTCACGTATCTCACGTAAAACAAGTTCATACAATCCACATAACATGTCATACCACACATTAGCAATGCATATACCTCATATAAGGAGCAAGGAAATCACATGCAAGGCAAAGAAACAAGGTATGAACTTATACAAGCACATAAGAGAGCATAAGGCACATATTGGATCACATAAGGCACATTTCACGTCCAACGAATCCATAAATTTAATACAACATGCATAACACATCATTCAAACATAAAACCTATCAAATCCAAGTATAACAAGTCATGGAACCACATATCATACATATGAACAAGTAAACATCACATTGGGAACAAGATCGGGGAGGGAATCGAACAAAACAAGCAAGAAAACAAGGTTCGGGGCAAAGGTATGACCGTACCCAGATCCAGGGCCTTGGGATTTTAACAAAGAGCAGATCCACGGTTGTGGATCTGAGTACAGAAACTCCCCACGCAGCTGCATCAAATCCATGGCCATGGATGTTTTCAAAGCATAAAATCCACGGCCCTGGATCTGCAAGCGCCCAAAACTCAAAGTTTTGCCCCTAAAACACCAAAACTCAACCCCAAACTCATGCTAACACCTAATACAAGATATATGCAACAATGATTCAAAGATTCATGACCTAGATTATGCAAAAATCGAAGCTAAAGTGAGGGGAAAGGAGGAGATGCACACTAAGTTCATGTTCTTCCAATTTCATGCAAGACCAACAATGGCAACTCTTATATAACTCAAATACCATGTAATAAAAGTTCAAGGAGACATGAAGGGAGATCATAAGAACATATTAGATGCATCAAATCAAAAGGAAACTCAAGGATTGCATGGATTCATCAAAAGGGGCATAAAACCTAACTATTCATCATTTATGCCAATGGAAGCTCAAACATGGATGAATTCTTGCAAACATGGAATTAAAATGATCACAAATGAATCTATAACACAAACATTAACTTATATATTGAATTGGAAGAGATTTGGTGAGGTCTTGGGCACAAATCTTGGAGAGATGGCTTGTTTCCCCTTCCTTCCTCTTCTCTTCTCCATGGAGCTGAACTTGGGGATTCTTTTTCTCTTATTTTTCTGGGGTGGTTCGAAATGGGGCTGAGGGGGTGAGATAAAAGGGTGAGTTAGTGGATGTTGGGGCCAAGAATGAGTTGATTTGGTCAACAAATGTGGGAGTTATGGCTTATTTGGCAAAATGTGGCAAATCTGTCACACGAGCTCGGTTCGGGCAAAATTCGAAGTATCAAACGGGCTTAGAAAAATACCAAAGTGGGTTCCTTGGTTTTCTTTCTTCGTCACAAGTCCAACGCATCTTCCAGAATTTGAATCCGAATTCCCGATCTCAAATTACGGATTCCGGAACACGAGGCGCGCTAACTAAATTAGGCCCTCGAGTCCCTCACACGTCCCGTTTGTACAAAACGAGCCAAGAACCAAATAAAACAAACTCTAAAACACGTAACGAGCATGAAACACATTCATAACTCACGTACTTCACATATATCAAAAACGTGCAAGAAACGGAATCAAATTCGGTCACATACGGAGCAAATCATAAAGTACGTAAAAGTAAACGTTAAAACTCAAGTTATAAGTAAAACATATAATTTCAAATAATCACATTAGCACTAAAATACCACATAATTGCATTAATTAAATAATTTTAAATGTGCATACAACACTCTCAAGAAAGCGTACCTAAACGGCCGGATGAACGGGATGTTACAAAAGGGATCTGGCTTCCCTTATGCTTTAATATCCCGCTCGAGGGGGAGAAGGGAGTCTCCTCTCCGGTCATGGTGGCTGCTCCTCATTTTCATAATAGCTCTCGTCGTCCTCGACCTCATAGATGGGAGGGTTCTGTATCCTAGGCTTTGGCCGCTCGAGAGGCACCCTATCCTGGGGTGGATCCGGTTGATCCCGCTGGGGAAACCTATTGCGGAGGTCATCTTTCCCCATGGGAAACCCTCTATTCGCTATCCTCCGGGCATTGGGGTCGACCCTAGCCCCAAGGCAATCGAATACTAGGACGTTTTTTGGGTCGGCAGCTCTTCTGCCCCCAAGAGATCGAACCCGAAACTCCCTAGCCATCCCGGTGATGTGAAAGGCCCCTTGATCGGTAGGAGTTTTCTTGGGCTGGGCCCCAGCCTCCTTGTTTTCCTTAGCGGGCCTTTTACCCATGTCTTGTCACTGCTGACCCGATTCTGCGACCTCCACTCGTGGCGGTGTACCCTCAGGGGCAGCCCTTTGCCAGTATGAATGCGCTTGAGGTGGCGGATAATAGGGTGCAGGGTAGTAGCTTGGTGGAGGCGGCGGGTATCCCCAAGGATTTGGCGGAGCATAGATGTAAGGCATTGGGGGCCCATAAACACAGGGGGACCTGCGCGGTCGGGGAGAGCAACAGAGATCGATATTGGCCTCTCGGGAAACACCGGGGTCCTTCCTGCTGCTGCTGCAACAATAGACTCGGCCTGGCATCGGGCCAGGTAATCTTCAAGCTCAGGCTCGGAGTAAACCGTCTGGAGGAGTACCCTCGTCGGGTTATGTGACACTTCATTCGTCCACACGTACAAGTTTGGGCCATGTGTGAGTTTATTTTTCTGTAATTGCATTTAATTTCTCTTTATTTGATGCATTCATCTTTTATTTCTAATTGTTTCTTATATGAATTATATGAAATAGGTGATTTAAATGTCAAGATTATGCCCTAATTGAGATTATGATATTAATTCTTGTGAATTGTGAATTTATGATTTATGAATTTAATTCCTGAGCATGTTAATTTCGTGAATTATGTGATATACGTGATTTAAGGATGTAATTGTATAACTTTAAAATTGTTGGACTTAATTGAAAATTTGGTTTTGGACTTATTTGCAACTTTTTGAAAGTTTTGGATTCATTTGGAAAATAAGTCATTTTAGTACACTTGTGTACGTTTTAATTCGTAACTTGAGCTCGGGAACTCGCATTTGAGTTCCATCTTCGACGTTGGACTCCTATTGACGATTTGGATGCAATGGAACAAGTTTCGTTATTTTTCGATGCCATTTCGACCCCCGACGAAGCAAATTTCAGCCACTCGTAGCCTAAAACGCCCCTATGACCTATACTTGAGCTATGAGACCTATCCCTCATCATTTCTTTGACTTAATTACAACCAAAGCTATCCCTCTTCCTCCCATACCTGCTGCTACACGAATTGGAGCAAGGAAAGAAAGGAAAGAAAGCTATTTTCACCATTTTTGTACCTTAGGAGCTCTTTTGATCATCAATTCTTCTCCGAGCTTCAAGGGGTACTTCCAGGACGAGTCGTGCCAGAAGTTTAAGGTTGTTTAGGATCGTTTTCTCGCACCACTACACTTTTGTTCAAAGGTGAGGTTTAGGATATTTTCCTTTAGTTAAGCGACCTATGACCCCTAAATGCTCGTTTTCTAACCCGCATGCCACTATATATTATATATATAGTTAAATATGTGTAATGTACGATATGTTTATCATCTTGTTATCAAGTTTTGGCTTTCGAAAGGGCTATATCTACGAGCATATATGAGCTTATGTTTTTAATGAAAGTTTAATGCTTATGTACGTAATGTTAATGGTTTGTAATGAGTGAGAATGCAACGAAAAGGTAATGAAATGGTAACGTTGGATCCATGGAGACTACAGGTTGGGACACCCGGTATGGTAGAGGGTTATCGAGTTAAGCCTAAACGTGGTTTCCCTCCGAGGTATTACGCGCGACCCCGGGAGGTTGGGAAGGCGTGGTGCTCTTGATGTCTTCGGTATGAAGTCGGAGAGGACTCGTGTGGGCTAGCTCCCCCTCGAGGAATTTATAATGGCACTCGTGTGGGTTAATCGCCCCTCGAGGAATTTACTAATGGATGGTTAAGGTTGACGGATCCTTCCATCACCGAAGTAGGGGATTGAATGTGATTTGTTTTATGTAATGTAATGTAATAAGAAGTAACAGTGGATGCTCGTACTCATCGAGCTTAATGAAATGGTTGGATTATGGAACGGGAATAGAGTCTTTATTAATGTAACGTATACGTATAAGATATGTAATGTTTTATGAAAATGTTTTGGTATGTAAAACCTATTCCCGGTTCATAACCTTTATCTTTTAGGTGCTTTGCTCTATATATGTATAGTATATGGGTGTGTGTTAGCCCCCTCACTCAGGCGAGATATGACTGACACCTCTCTTTTACCACTTTTAGTTTGCAGGTCTTTTGAGCACGAGCTAGGCGGAGAAGTGGGTCGTTCGAGTCTCACTTTTGGGTGTAGGTCGTGCTAGGTTCATTGCATTTCATTTTGGATATGTATTTATGATTTAGTCGTGAAATATATTTTGTTATGTAAATATGATTCGTTATGGATACGTATATTTGGATACATGGCGTTTATATGTTTGTTTTCGAAATTTATGTAGTTAGAACTCCTTGCTTCCGCTATTTGATTAATTGTTACGCACTCTGAGTAAGTTTTAGCTTCACCTAGCCTAGCGAGTATGTGGTCTCCCGTGCGCTTAGACTTGGGCTCGTGTATGGATTTCCCATTTCATATGTGGGTTCGGGTTTTGGTGCGGGGGATGTGGTGGCCCACACTCCGGGCGCTACAGGTTATCCCCTGCCTGAGGCTGGGCACTACTTGTTCCTACGACAACGACCGCATGGGTGAGCTCTTGGCCAATGGGGCCAAAGGTTCGACCGCTCCTGATTCTCATGACTGGGTTGGGAATGGCTTTTGCTCGAGACTTTCCACAGACACCGCCAAATGATCGTGCTTGAAATCAGTCTGCTGAGTTGGTCTACTCCGGGAGCTCGAATCACTTAGAATTTGTATTGAGGGGAAGGCTCTCGAGTAGATTTGTGAAAGTAAGAGCAAACGTGAGCTGAAGGCCAACTGGGGAACAGGGGTTATATCTCAATTTGGCACTCCGACGCTCAAGTCAGGTACTTACTCAAGATAATAGGGGTTAGTACCGAAGGTCAAATGAACAGTGATTGTGCTTACCAAATGCCATAAATGCTGTGGATATTTATAGGCCCAAGGGCTGTGTGTGACACCTGTTCACGCACTGGAGGTGCATTTTATGCTCCAACCAGTTTGTTAGGGAACAGTAGTACTGTACAACACCTTTGTGTCAGGGTTGGTTCCCTTGCACCATGGGAGGCCCTCGACCTTCCTTCCACCCTATTGACTCGCAGTACGGCTCACCGGTCGATGGAGCGGGTGGTCGGGAGGATCCGGTGGTCGAGAGCTCGTTATGGTGG
Source organism: Lantana camara (assembly GCA_037501455.1). NCBI lineage: Eukaryota > Viridiplantae > Streptophyta > Magnoliopsida > Lamiales > Verbenaceae > Lantana > Lantana camara. The sequence continues at coordinate 108,331,894 of CM074856.1, read as the reverse complement.
AAACAAGGGACTTGGATCCTGGTCCGGTCGATTTATCCTTCTTGGAATGGTAGTCGACTGGTTGAGAGGCCGACGATCGGTATTAGTCAACCCCCTGTGAGGGAGAATGGAGTGACGTGTCATCCGCAGTGGCACCTGTGAGCCATGTGTCAGCTTCCACCTGTTGGGACACGTGGCAACATGTGGCATTCTCAAAACGTACCCCGTCACAACAAAAATAGAGAACGCATCATTTTTAAAATTTTAATTTGTAAAAATGAATATAAATGTTAGAAATAAAATTTGTGTTAGTTATTTTTTAGTTTTTTTAATTTTTAAATGAATTATTTTGCTAAATTACATTTAGAGAACTCAATATCAATTTAGATATAATGAGGGGCAACTTAAGAATAAAAAACTTCTAAAGTGAAATAATGGGTAAAATAGGGAAATTATGTCAAAATTCTGATGACATCAACAAAAATTTGAGGGAAACTAGTTCTTGGGTGGTTTTTATAATAATCAATTTCATGAATGGGTATAAGTGTAATTTTCTGATTAAAAAGGATATGAATTATAGTTCCACATACTCCCATGAAATGCAAATCTAATTAACCCTAAAAATTATAATTGTTGTCTTGTAAAGATATTTTCTTTTCTTTTTTGTCCGAACAAGACCACCAAAACAGAGCAAAAACAGGATATTTTGGACAACTATATTTCCTTTGAGAAAATCTAAATTTTTGTCGTCACATAAAGAATTAAAAAAGTGTCAAATTTAAAAGAAGGAGGTGTTTCTCCAAAATTTTGCCATATTAATATTTAAATAATCTTCAAATAGTGGCTGCAAACTTTTTAACAATAATTCCTTTTGTGCACTTTGTTTCTATGTTAACACGTTGAGATTGTTAAGAAATTATTGAGGAAATATAAGCTGGAAGTTGGAAGTACAAAATCCAAAATGAAAGAATCATATGAATGAAGAATGACCATGAGAAGGCTATTTTGCTTATAAAAATATAGGGATAATTATCAATTTTAGGCGAATGCAGTGAAAATATGAATTTTCTTATGAGATTTCAGAAAATACGAACACCATCTAAGGTTCACAATCTCTCTCATAAATTACCCAAATTGTTAGTTACGATGTTAAATTTTGATTACGTCTAATGTTTAAAATTTCAATTCTATCTTGGGAGTATATTGTAATTATATTAAAAATGTAATGATATATTTGTGATGTTAGTTAAATTTATATTTTATAATTTGAAAATGTGTTATTTAATTTAATATTTATATTTTATTTATAAATATAAATCGAAATAGATATTTTATGCAAATTTTTATTCCTATAAAATACGATAAAAATTTTTAATTTCCACTTTATACTTATATCTAAGTTTGATGTATGTTTTGTATAAGTTTATTCAAACTTTGTTCGTTTGAAATAATAAAATTCTCATTCGAAATATAAAATCATAACAAATACACCGATATCAACCAATACATTAATACATGTACATAATCTTGTAAACAAATACTCTAAATGGTGGAGGTTTCTAATGCATCTACCATAATCATAAAGAATAACATTCACAATGATAAAGAATAGCATTTCAATATAAACATACATGCACATTATCTACAAAAATATATTAGGCACAAATAAATTCTAGACATAAAATTAATTCACTATAATTATCAAAATATTATTAAGTAACATTTTTCACTACCTCCCCCTAAAAAAAATAATAATTCTAGGTACGTGAAAAACTCATTTGTCAAATTTTCATTTATAATTCATGATAGAAGGACTATTAAGTATTACCTCCATTACCTTCAACTTTTTATTACATACTAGTAAATGCCGCACACTCGTTGTGTGTGCAAATAAAAATAATACTATTATTAAATATATTAGAATTAATTTTTATATTGATATATATTCTATAATCAATTTTATATAATTATTAAATTATGATAAATATAAAATATAAAATATAAGGTGAAAAAGATAAAAATTATACATTAAAGAAAAAAAGAATTGAAATAGAGTGAGAGAAAAGTGAAATAATGAAGATGGTGTTGGGGCCGTAAATAAATAAGAAAATAATTTAAGAGTCCAATGAATGGGGGAAGAGATTAAGCAAAAAAAAACTGTTGAAGTACGTGGTAGAATTGATGTGTGAAAAATAAAGGAAAAAAAAGAGTCAATGAATTCAGGGATAATATGTTAATAAATAAAAAGAAAAGAAAAAAATTAAAAAGTTAGGGGCAGAAAAGGAAAGAGTCCAAGACACCACATTTGCCCCTGACGCTTAATAATATAGTATAGATACAACTAAATTTCAAAAACATTACAAATACCTTGTAACATATTAATAGTGAAATAGTAAAATTGCAAATTCAATTAAATTTGATGGAGGTGATAACGAGTCGGGGGATATTTCGTAATTTTGAAATCTCAATGGAAAATGCATATTTTTGCCATACCCCAAAGTCATTCGTAATTATTCCTATACGTGTTTTTGCTAACGCACCAAAAATATTTAAATAAAAACAAATTTCAACTAGTTAGAGAGTGTTTGATAGGTGAGATTAATTTTTGTGACTTAATTTGAGTTAATTTATATTGGGCTTTTTAATTTAGATTAAGTATGATTAGATTATCTTAATTTATAGTTTGATATGAGAAAATAACTTTATCTTTGAGAAAAACTTGAGAAAAAAAAGGGAGTAGTGCGTGAAAACTGTAATCTCAGTTAATCGCACCCCCTCTATAGCGATTAAAAAAATGAATTTAATCTGTGAAAAAGAGGGGTACGCGTGGGCTCAGAGATTCACGCGCTTAACCCGAAATCTGTCAGAAATGTGTAATCTCTAATAACTAACAGAAAATTAAATGATACTAGCGATCGGGGCACACTCATTGCGTGTGCAACGTAAAAATAATATTATTCGATATGATACGTAAATTGTACCTTATTATTAGTGTAACATTTAATAAATAACATTAAGGAGTGATTTAAAAATATATTTCAGAAAATATTAAAATAATATACATCTATTTTAAATTTTTTTATCAAAATCATCCAATACATAAACAAAAAGTAATGAGAAAGATTAAAAATACCTCGTTCAAAAACAAACGCAAACTATAATATACTAATCTGCTTCATACAAAAAGTACAATAATATAATGCTAAACTTATTTAAAAAAATAAAATTTGCATTGCAAAGTTAATATATGCAAATTAGTTCTTATTTGTTACTAACTTCAACCATAGACCTGCATTTTGAGATAAAAAAAGATTATATAAGTAGTCAAACCGTTGGCATAAAGAAAGTTTGTGTAAATAGTCGAACCTTAATAGTTAAGGAGGTACTAATAATAAAATAATGTACTCACTTTGTAATAGACCTGCAACCACACTTATATTCCTTGACATCCATGCACCACTTTCGATAACGATACTTGAAATACTACAATCGAATACATTTAGTTAGAATTTATATGTACATGGTAATACATATTAAAAAAAAATTAATACATACCACATCAATATCTTCATCATTAGCACTTTGTATGATTTCCCTGACGAAAAAATTGTTTAGGATACGTAGTACATATAGTGTTCAAGATTATTTAATAAAAAAACGATTTACAATTCTGCACATACTTTTCTGTTCTTTGTTTACGTAGTACTTGTAAAATCCATCTCCCTAAATCTCTTCCGTTTATGCCGACAATCGTCTTCTAACCAGGACTGAGTATTTGCAATTTCGATGGCTACAAAAACACCATTAGAACATAGAATGTCATACTTACAAAATCGTAGATAAGTACTTAACAATTTAATGACATGAAATTCGTAATTATTTATTTACTCTTTGAGAAGTGTTCGGTGCTCGAGATTGTTTCCACATATACCAATCTTCCAATTGTTCATTTAATTCTTTAGCGATAGCCAAGCTGATAGGAGTATTCAATTGTCTGAAAGGGAAACGTCTACCTGTGAAAAATAAATTAGATTTATTATCAATTCTTAATACGACTTTATATAAGGTAAGTAAGTCACATTTTATTCCAAAAGTAAATTAATTCTTAATTTATTTATACAAAGAAAATAAACTATGGTACGTAAATAAATGTTTTTGAATCTTTACCTGAGGGGCACATGCAAGGAAGTTTGATTGTTTCACTGCTATGATGTTAATAAAACATCTCGATACACTACATTTCTAGTGTATATGCCCGATCGTCGCTCTTGTTTTCCATCCTTAACCAAAACTTTAGTTGTTTGCTGAGAAATACCTCTAGATAGTGCAACATACAATTGACCATGACTGAAAACATGATTACGCAAATATATACCAATGTGTGGAATTGTTTGACCTTGAGATTTATTTATGGTCAGAGCAAAACTCAGTCTTATTGGAAATTGTGCACGTGTCATGACAAATGGTAAACCAGAGTTTTCCTCAGTTTTCAAAGGCATTCGATGTAAAAAGTATCGCGTCCCTTGATGCGGACCCATCATGATTTCAGCATCAATGAAGTTTCTAGCAAGATTGCGACATATTAATCGGGTTCCATTACAAAGTCCAAGCTCAGGTGCAATATTTCTTAGAAGCATGATGGGCGACCCCCCTTTTTAGAATAATTTTATGTGGTGGCAAACCACTCGGACTTAGAGAGTTCAAAAATTCATCTGAGAAAAGATTGTTATTATCATCATCAACTGAATCCCAAGACGTGTACACCTTCTCTTCACCGGGGAATACTCCAATCAACATCTCATTGATCTTGTCCACATCCGCATTTTTTGGAGTTATGATAGCTCTCCCAACCATGTAACTGGCATCGTTTGCATGATCAATCATATTTGGAAAAACAAAATCGATCAAATCATAAAGCGATTGTTCACCCTCCCATGGTATGACCATTGATTGTGGTAATTTTATGAAATACCGTTAATTGAATGTTCTGTATCATTGCCTATTCTCATGAGAAATTGTGAGTAATCAAAATCACGGTGAGATCGCATATTTTGTTGTAGACGTAGAATCTTAACTCTATCCCAAAATGTTGATCTCGAAATACTTGATGATACCTGTTGACCGATTGATCCCCCTTTAACAATCGGCAACACTTGTCTGAAATCTCCTCCCATAATCATAACCTTACCACCAAACGGCAAGTCATTCTCTGTGATATCCCTGAAAGTCCTATCAACAGCCTCAAAAGCATATCGGTTTGCCATTGGTGCTTCGTCCCACACTATAGCTTTAGCACGCCTAATTAGTTCTGCAAGATCAGTATGCTTTTTAAGCTTGCAATAGCTCACAGTTGATGGTTTAAGTGGAATTTTAAACCGTGAGTGCGCAGTTCTCCCACCAGGTAATAATGTCGTTGCTATTCCCGACGTTGCAGTTGCAATCACAATATGGCCACTTTTTCTCAAATGCGCCAATAAAGCTCTGTACAGAAATGTCTTTCTAGATCCCCATCTATGAAAAAGATCCCGGATTGATTATGTTGTATAGTTCTCATGATATCATCAAAAGCAATTTTTTGGTGGTCATTTAGTTTTCCAACATACTGGAGATCTTCTTCCGGAATCTCCACTGCGAGCTCGTCTTCAATTATCCTTGGAAGTGGAGAATTGCTCATAAAATCATCGTCAATTGGTGGTAGATCAAAATCTGAAAGATTTTTCTTGTAAGAATGCAATAATCTTCTTAAAGCGAGCAACAATCTGTTGATTACCATGTGAGTGTTTGTTGAACTTGATCTTGCATAATCTTCAATCATGTAAGGATAAAATTCCTCCCATAATTGTCGAACTCCAGTTGGTTCTCAAAATACCAAAATTGAAACAAACAATCTTCTTAACGAAGAGGGCATCTTAACAGAACATGCTTCTTGCATGCATTGACGTACATAGTCATCTTCATTAAGAAGTCCTCGCTTTAAGGCTGCTTCTTTGAATGAGCGGTATGTTATTCCATTCACTGTAAGCAAATCTTCAAAAGACTTTAGGCCTCTCACATGATTAAGAAGTATGCGAAGATAAAATCTTTCACCTTCAGAAGGCGACACAATGTATATCCTTCCAATAACTTTATTCCTACTCATGCGTGGTATCCATTTCTTCTACGCTGGAATCCATCTGTAGTATTGTGGAAATTCATGATACAAATACTTCCCAACTAATGTTGGATCACAATTCATTTTGAAAAACTCTGTCAGCATAGTTTTAGAGTTTTGTTCATTCTCCAAGATGTCTTGTACACTTTGTGATGCCCTGAAGTTAATTGGCTGGTGATTTAGGAGATGTATTTGTAATCTGATTACTGAAGGATACATCCTGTACATGGTGAATTCATATATTCGCCAAAAAGCTTCTGGTGCGGAAATCCATCTTCCATCGATGAATTGTTGAATTTCATCATACTTTTCTCTATGTAACTCCACAGATGCTCGATCTGCACCCTTATGGATATACTTATATATGTATTTCACCCCTTTGATTCCTCCGCAAACTTCAACGTTAATATGGCAATCATACTTTAATAGTAGCCATGGGTTGTAAGGAACAACCCAACCATTGTCAATCATTATTGTAGAAGTATCATTTAGTGGTACTGATGTACCAGCTCTTCTCTTGTACAACGGATATGAATCATTTCCCCGTGAAGTGTGTGATGTAAATGGCTTTGGGAATCCCTTTTTGCATTTGCCATCTTTCATACACACACATTGTTTATTATGATCGCCACATGGTCCATGAATCATATGTTTCATAACAGCTTCATACAACGCAGGTTCTTGGTCTTTGGAAGGAATTTCTGCCCGCACAATACTATCAAAGTCCTCAGGTGTGCGTAATTTGTCGCTATTTTCAAATATGACTAAGAGATGACTGTGTGGCAACCCTCGTTTTTTATACTCGATTACATATGAATAAGCACGAACCTTTCCTAAAACTCCCCTCTCCACTATATCCTTCTTAAACTCTTCAAACTTTGCCCAAAATATTCGGGTAAGTAAGTCCGGACGATCATGAGGAACTTGGCCTAACTTAAGCTCATTTTTTTTTTCAATCCAATTTGGATTGCAAGTCATTGTAATCATCAAATCAGGCTTCCCAAATGTTTGCACCAAAGCCATGGCATCCTGATAGTGTTGGTACATATCACGGGGGCCACCTGTGAAAGATGAGGGAAGTACTATTCTTTGTCCAATATTCCCTGAAAACCAGTGCTTTGATTATTAATTTTCAAGGTTTCTTATATATCTACATATATTGGAAAGCAGAAACACTTTATGTACCTGCGTTATTTTCTCCACCGTCTAAACAATCTTGGATTCCTTGGTAAAGTTCTGAACGGATATTTTGTTGGTGTTGCCGTATCCATCTGAGTTTGTAGGTTTCAATTTTTACATAATTATCTACCACTTACTGCTGCAACAATCGTCCTCCATAAAGTAAGAGGGATTGGTCGTTTGCTCGAATCTGAAAAAGTATTTTGTGTGATATCATTAAATAATAAAATCTCTACGATGCGATACTTGGTTTAAAGATAGATGCTTGATTGTTACCTGTAACATATAAGCACAAAAGTCCCGACATGTTAAGCATCTGCCATTTATAGTACGCGTGTTGATATCCCAACCATACGTTCCATAAGGAAGAAGTAAAGGATATTGTAAAGGATCATAATAGCCAACCACATCTTGGATGTTCATAAGACGACCATCTGTAGATTGGATAATGATATCCCTATTATTTAAGTTCTCAATTTCCTCATTGTCAACTATCACAGCAGCCACCTGAGAAGTCGTCGGGAGACTGTATTGATGCTGGTTAGGTGATTGTTGTTTGAGAATAAGACGACATTGTGGGATATCTGGTCGTTGACCCAGTTGTCTAAAAACACGAACAAATGGGTTACACTCATCGAGAATCCCTTGTAGCTTCATGAGTAGATTTCAGTCCAAATCTTGATTCTCTAAAAGTCGATTATCAAGTTCATGCTCTAATTCTACTATCCAAACCTGTAGATATCTTGGTCTACGCTGTGGAATAGGAACTAAACTTCCTATACGATGATAAATTGACCCATGAGCACGGAATGTGTATATCCCCTGGCCACCTTGCATGACATCTTCATCTATATGAACACCGATGGATGTGAATGACAATACGTGATTATAAGCTCGACGGTATTGTCGGAAATGTCTTCCTTCTGAAGTTTGTGCAGTAAAAATTTCTCGCAAAGCTGCTGGTGATGGTATTGGTTCCAAGGATATTCTTCCGTTCCGACAACAAAGTTGTGATGTTTCATCGTGAAATAACTTTGCATGACAATATTTGCAAAGTTTTGGAGCGGGTAATAAAAATCGTTCGTATCTCATGTTCTCAGAAAAATCTCTCGCAATATTATAATATCGACGTGGACGGGACGAACGATATCGATGATTAGTTGTTCTATTTCCTTGACTAACATTATTGACAGAGGCGTCAATAGGAGATCGAGAAATCAAAGCAGAATTTCCTATAAAAAAATATATTAAATTATGTGTGTGGGTTAGATGCTGCAAATCATGAAATCCAACTAAATTGATGTTGTAGACGGCATTTTCATTATAGCTAGTATTAAGAAACTTTACTCATCAGTTGTTTTCATGCACTATGTTCAAGATTAATCCTTTTGTTGTGTAGCTTATTTAGTCAATCAACTTAGAATCTTATCGGTTTTAAACGATCATGGTAGTCATAATTAATTTAATTAATACTAATAAATTAATTTATAGTATTAACCGTATATCTTTGGAATTTTAATTCTGCTACATTACCTTTAAACTATAACTAAAATTTACAACATATTTTTGTCATCTTCCTTGAAGGAAAATACGAATGTTAGTCAAAAAAAAAAAATTGATGTAATTATGATGTATTATTAATTTTCAAATGATAAAAATCATTTCAAAATTTTATAATTACTAATATGGGATTATCTTATGCTAAATATTTAATATTTATATTTATTAAAAATAATTATAGAATATACTTTTAATACTAATATTAATTTTAATATATTTATATAATAATAGATTGTTATTTGCAACGTAAAAATAATTATTATATTAGAAAATTATAATTATATTAAAATTAATTATCATTTTATAATTTTATAATTTTATAATTATCTACATGTGTGGCATCTATCTTCCAAAATGCATGTATACCGTAGATTAACTTATTATAGAAATTAAACAATAAAATAATAAACAACATTCACGTTTGATTTAATTATATTTGAAAATTATAATTATATTTATATAATAATAGATTGTTATTTGCAACACTGTGGAATAGATTTCGGTCCAAATCTTGATTAATCTTCATGAGTATAATATACCTTTAACAGTTTCTTTACTACAAAATATTTTCTGGTACATATGATATATCATGAGTAGATTAATGTTAACAAATTCTTTTCTTTTTTTTTATAGATTAATTATTTTTGAAATGTAAAAGTTCACTTGAAATTTATTAACCATAAAATTATTTTTGGATTATCTATTGATAAGTTTTAATTTAATTGTCTATATTTGTATTTGTCATTTCTATTTATTTATTACACCAAAAAAAGTTCGACTGGTCTATTGGATTTGCTATTGATCCAGTATAGGTGCGTGAGTCTATATATCTATATATATATTTTTAAGAAAATATATAATTAATGAATTAATTATATAAATCCGTGGTTATCATTTTATAAATATCTACATGTGTGACATCCATCTTATGAAATGCATGTTTGCGGTAGATAAACTTATCGTAGAAATTAAACAATAAAATAATAAACAATATTCATATTTGAATTACCCCGCATAAATCATCCACTATCTTCATTTCAGAATTATATTAATGTAGATCTAGTTTTTACCTGGATTTCGATTAGGAGGAGGAGCAATACGACTTGTACCACCCCATTCATATGTCGACCCATCAACTGCATACGTTATTGGTCGTAAGGTAGATGTGTGTTGAACAATTGATTGAGGCTCTGTTGCATTGCATAGCTCAATAAATTAATTCTCTTCATTTCATTACAAATGTAAAATTCATATAATTACATTGTCATGTACCTGTTACGTTATCAGTAGCTGGAATATTTTCTGATCTCCTGTTGTGATAATTGTCCCCACCTCGAGCCAAGTACGCTTCCCTTCGTTCTTCATGCATGCCAATACGCCGCTCACGCTCAACTATTCTCCATTTCACACAAACATCTCTGTTTGATATATTAATGCTTAAAAAATCCCAAAATCTTATTGTGTTAAAGTAAAATTTACAAATTGGTTTTAAATGAATTAAAAATTCTTATGACTCGTCTTCATATTGTTGTAAATGAAGACGTTATTATTTTGTATTTTTTAATGCATGCAGTCGTTATTTTATATTCCTGATATAGTGTAGACATATATATATTATTGGAAAAATGAATGAAATAGTAAATAAAATGTCATAAAAAGAAAAAAAAAAATTAGACTCCAAGGAAGTTATGTGAGAAAAATAAAATAGAACACATCTACGTTGTACTAGTGATAGAAAAAAGAAAATAATAGTAATTTTAGAGTCCAAGAGACCAACGGTTTCTGTAAGGGGCTATCACTTAATAATTTCAAAATAATAAAATTAATGTACATAAATTATTTACCTGGATTCTGATTAGGAGTAGGACCAATACCACTTGGATCACCCCATTCATATGTCAACCCATCATTTATTGGTTCTAAAGTGGTTGTTTGTCGAACAATTGAGCCAGGCTCTGTTACATTGCATAGTTCAACAAATTAATTCTAATAATTTGATTGCAAATGTAAAATCCATAAAATTACATTGTTATGTACCCGTTACGTTATCAGTCGCTGGAATATTTTCTATTCTTCTATTGTGATAATTTCGCCTGCATTGAGCCAAGTATGCTTCCCTTCGTTCTTCATTCATGCCAGTACGCCGTTGACGCTCGCTTGTTCTCCATTCCCCGCGAACATCTATGTAAAGTATATCAATGTTTAGCCAAACACAAAATCTAATTATGTTAAATTAAAATATACATATTGGTTTAAAAAAAATTAAAAATTGTTATGACTCGTCGTATATTGCTGTAAAGGAAGATCTTATTATTGTGTGTTTGTTAAATCATGTAATCTTTGTTTTTAGAACTCTATTGAGTGTCAATTAGTTGAAGAGGATAGAAATTTTTTTATGTTGACAATAATATTTATATCCTACCTGTGTTCTGATTATCTGAAATTATTTGTGTTCTTCTTTGACGGTAGTTCCTCCTGCGTTGAGCTAAGTGTGCAGCCCGTTGTTCATCATTCATGGCCTGGTGACGTAGATGATAATATCTTCTCCATTGTTCTCGTTGTTCAGCTCTTGTGTTCAATTGTGAACGGTCCATATATGTCACTGAAGAAAAAGTGCATTAAATTGTTTGTTTTTAAAGATACAATACTATTTTATTCGTGATATATAAGTATTATAAAAAATACTAAATTAATCGAGTAAATAATATATGTCACTGAAGATAAAATTATTGGCTTAAGATTTCAACACACATTGATGCAAATATCTTTGTATTTTCCCTTATTCACTTCCCTGCTAGTCTGCTACGCTAATAAAATCTCGTCAAGTGTCCATCTAAAAGAGATTGAGCCATAGAGAATCTCTTAATTAAAGTTAACCGATTTTCTCAAACCAATTTAACCATTATTATTATTATTATTATTATTTTTTTTTTTTTTTTTGCTCTACTTTATTTTCTCTCTCTACTTTCGATTAATTTTTTCTTTTTTGAACAATTTAGATTAGAAGTATTAACATTAAAAATATTTCAATTTAATAATATATCTAAAAATTGTGCTCTCCTCAGTTACATATTGTTGAGATGTATCCTTTTTTTCACATGATGTACATGAAATAATCTTCTAGTTAGAGTGTAAGACATATATATATGAATCTTTTGTTGAAATTTTTTCTTTTTGTCTAATTCATATGTTTTCTTTGAACTGTTTGCTCTTCTAATTTTTTTTTTTAATTTTTTTAGGTCTTCTTTTGTTATTACTAAAAGTTTGAGAATAAGAGAAATAAATGAATTCTTTCCAATCGTATATTTTGCTAGAACAGAAATTTTTTATAATCTGAATTATGTTGAAATAAAAGAAAGAAAATAATTAAGTAATAAAAATAAAAAAATAATTGAGAAAGAAGAAGAATATTTTTGATTCAATTAAATAGATGTAAATGCTCGATTTCATCTGCTTTCTGTTAACATAGAAAAAATCTAAGAAAAACAAATAGTCTTATAAATAAAAGTTTCTAACACTTTTGATTCTCTTAAAACGATGTCAATAGCCAGGAAATTGTATACATTTTAAACCCCATTGTTTTTAATCAACATGACACACTGAGATAAATTTTGATAAATGGATAACACAGCACATTGCGGTAAACAACACTTACCTCTTGAATCCTAAATCAATTTATCCACAAATGATCACATAAGTTCTTCTCTTATGCAATCCAGTCAAACAGAAGGAGCACTTGAAGCACTTCTTAATTAAACCACCAGAAAGTGTCCGGAGCCACTGTGCAACTCAAAAAAATCAAATAGCACTCAAAATACAACATTTCTGGTTTAGATTCCATTCAAATCTTGCAATGCGGAACAACTAATAAACAATTCCACACGCAACAAATTTAATTAATAGCAAAGGAACAAATTTGACAGAATGTGTTTTTTTACCTAGTGATGAACGGTAGTAAAGCTGAACTGCCTTAATCGCACACCAGTAATGCTAATCTTTGTAAAGAATTTTTTCTGAAGAAAATAAAGTTTCTGTGAAATGTTCTATCTTTCAATACGGTGAATATTATAAAAATAAAAGAAAGTTGATTTTCATGTAATGTAGTAAAATTCTTACCTTCCTATTTGAGATGGAATTGAATTTCAATCAACACTGTTTCAAGGCGAATGTTCTTTTCTTTCCATTTCGAGCTGTAAAAATAGATGAAAAATGTAAGAAAAATAATTGTTATAATTTCTATGTTCTTCCAACAATACTCTTCAAGTAGAACCTTCTTTCTTTTCAATAAAATACGTAAAAGATAAAGATATTTGATCTTCTATAATATTTATTTATTTTTTATTTAGTACATAAATATGTTTTAAAATTCTTACCATTTCTTGTTTGTGGTAGACTCAAGCAAATCTTCAAAGTGATGATCTTCTCAAGATTGTACAAACCAATTGCTATTGATGAACTTATTACAATCTGAAAAGATATGACCTCAAGATTGTACAAACCAATTGCTATTGATGAACTTGTTACAATGACCTCAAGATTGTACAAACCAATTGCTATTGATGAACTTATTACAATCTGAAAAGATATGATCTCAAATAACCCAGATACTGGTTTGCTGATGTGCACAAATTAAAGATGAAAATTTCTAGACGACCTAAATTCAAAATTTAAATTTGAGTTCAGGTGCAGAAATTTTAACAGATAAGAGGGGAACGTGTGATAACCGAAATCTTTTTTGTTGAAAATAATTCAAAAACTAAATCTTATGCGTAGAGATTCTAGCAACTATATGTGTGCACTCCTACGTGGAGTAGTTAGTGGGATAATGGAAATCTTTTTTCTTAAAAAATAAATAAATAAATTATTAAAATAAAAAGAGACCCTAAAACAAGTTTATCCAGCGGTCATATAAAAATCAATTTTATTTTTCAAATTGAATAATTACGTTTTTCTTAGAAAACTGAAAAAAATAGAAAGAGACCAAGAAACATGTTCTCTAGCTAGCCTCTCATGTATAAATCAATTTTATTTTTCAAATTTGATCAGTTTTTTAAAAAAAAAAAAAAATCAATAATCATATTAATTTTGTGTTATAAAAATTTGTAATAATCTTTTCTCTCACGTAAAAATCAATTTTAGTTTTCAAATTTAAATAATTTTGTTTTTTTTAAGGAATAATAATAATAATAATAATAATAATAATAATAATAATAATAATAATAATAATAATAATAATAATAATAATAAAATTTGTAATAATCATTTCGTATTGATATTAATTCTCCATATTAATAAAATGAAGGAATATTATTTATAGAAACATACCCTAAAACATATTTATCTAGCTGTCACATAAAAATCAATTTTAGTTTTCAAATTGAATAATTACGTTTTTCTTAGAAAACGGAAAAAAATAGAAAGAGACCAAGAAACATGTTCTCTAGCTAGCCTCTCACGTATAAATCAATTTTATTTTTCAAATTTGAATAGTTTTTTTTTTTAATAAAAAAAACGGAATAATCATATTAAGTTTGTGTTCTAAAAATTTGTAATAATTTTTTCCTATTGAATCAATTTCTCCATGTTAAAACAATGAAGAAATATTATATATATATATATATATATATATATATAATTGGAAAAATGAATGAAATAGTTTTGAATAGTTTTTTTTTTTATAAAAAAAAGCAATAATCATATTAAGTTTGTGTTCTAAAAATTTGTAATAATTTTTTCCTATTGAATCAATTTCTCCATGTTAAAACAATGAAGAAATATATATATATATAATTGGAAAAATGAATGAAATAGTAAATAAAATGTTATAAAAAAGAAAAGATTTTTTGCATTGTGGGAAGCTTTGTAAGAGAGAAAAAAAGGGAAGCTAACTACGTTATAGGAGGAATAAAAAATAAACCAAAAAGAAATTAATTTTAGAGTCCAAGAGACCAAACGGTTTCTCTAAGGGGCTCTCATTTAATAATAATATAGTATAGATTAAAACCGATAAAATAGTCTAATCTCACCTATCTAACACTTTCTACTTTGAAGGGTCATTGATCCATTCCACATTTTAGCTTCAGTTTTTAATTTTTAAAATTAATTTCACAATAAATGATTATTCATTTTAGATTGTCAATAGGGCTTGGTCCAATAGTCCAATTGGTTAATGGGTTCATTCTCCAGGACAATGATTCGGGTTCGAATTCGATATGTTTTAATTTTTTTTTTAAAAAGTATTTACTTAAACTAAAAAATGTGTGCCTCAAAACTTTTTTCAGTTTAAAATACTCCAATTACTTGATGACTTTTTAAATTATTTTTCAGAAAATCTTTTATGACGCCTTAACAATGTTAAAATTTCTATTTAATTTATTTAAAATACTAACAAAATTTAAAAAAATTCCAAAAACTAAATGAAGCGAAAAGAAACGAGGTTCGTGCATCCCAAATTTTATTAAGTGCTTTTTTAGTCTTATTTCCTATGATGCAAGTATCCGGATACGATGATATAGATATAATAAGAATATAATGAACACAAATTTTTTTTTAAAAATTTTTTATATGGAGAGTGTTCGATGAATAAGATAATATTTTTAAAATTTTCCATCCACCATAATTTATTTCTTTTACGACTTAACAAAGAGCTCCACTTGGGCCTGGCCGCCTGGGCCCTTAGTATCTTCATTCCCAAGAAATTACAGTCACCTACTGGAAGACACAAGACACATTGGCAACCGCAACGGGGAAAAGCGGTTTTGCTTGGAAAGTTTTTGCACTTGAGTTCAATCAAACATTTGTTTGCTCCGAATTTCGATCATGGTAACTTTTTTTTTTTTTTTTTCTGCTGATTAGTTCTATGTATTTTTTTCCAGTTGATTAGTTCTATGTTTCCCATGCTATCCGTGTTGTACGAAGAATTATGGAATGGTGCTTGTATGCATAGTGTTCGATGAATTTCCTGAGAGAAATCTTGTATTATGTACTTAATTTTACACTGTTTTGCTTTCGCGTCTGTTTGCAGCGAAGATTTTCGAGCAAAACCTCCCTCATACGTGCAGTGGCTTTGGCTACAGCTGGGTCAGGGATATATTGCTTTGCCCCTTCTTCAGATTATAGTAAGACTACTTTCGTCTAGTATAATTGTTTAAATGTTATTGTTAATGTTATGTTTTTGCTAGCTTGAAGCTATGTGGACTTGATTGTCGAGGAAATTACATTGTGAAAGCTGATTGTGTTTACAATTCCGTTTTACTTATAATCGTTTGTATGTGCTATTGTCTTTTTATCATAGATGCATCAATAGCGGTTTCAGTTCCTTCAACCTTTCGACATTTGATAAGGTGGCCGTGGCAAACTATAGAAGAGAGCTTTCCTCACTCTGCATTTCTTGACGCAAAAAATTCACAATATGGTATATTGAATTGCTTTTTCATTTTTGTTTACTGTTCCTTGTATGTTTCATATGCGCCCATGTTTTCATAAATGTATGCCACCTACAATTAGGTGGTCGTCCTCTGTTCTTTTCTAGAGCCGATGCTATTTCAGATCCTGACATGGGCAAAGGAGCTGCAGGGGATGCTGGACATAGTGACAAACACTCATGCAACTGTTTTGGTCGTGATACTATTGCTAATGCAGCTGCTAAGATTGGTCCTGCTGTTGTTAATTTGTCAGTTCCTCAAGGTATGCTTTTCTTTCCATTTTTCGTCAATTTTTTGGTGAAAATTATTTTGTTACATAATGTAGTTCAATCTTTGTGTTTTTTTTTTTTTTTTTCTTCTTTTAGGTTTTCAGGGTATCACTGTTGGCAAAAGCGTCGGATCTGGAACTATCATAGATGAGGATGGTACTATCCTTACTTGTGCTCATGTGGTGGTTGATTTTCAAGGCTTGAGGTCTTCATCTAAGGGAAAGGTCAGTCGATTAGACCTTGATGAATCTAAAGCAAGTATGCCGTTTCCTTGCATCTGGAGTTTCAACTGAATTTATCTTACCCTTAATTAAGATGTTATAACCTTATTAACTTTTATAGTTGTATTAATGTGTTGCATGAATGCTTGGTTTTGGTGAACTGTGGAAATGGACCATCTTTTGTGCATTACTTGATGTTGAACTTCAAAAGCATTTTGGTCGGTTGCCATTTTGTCTATCACATCTTCGTGTTGAAAATTTCAATGGATACTTTTGCGTGGCATCATTCACTTGACCATTGCTTTAATACCAATAATTATTGAGCACTTCAAAGCATCATTTTGTTTTGAGTTTCAGTGTTTGCTACTTGAACCAAGTCGGAGCCACAAACATATTTACTTTCTTTTAGTTGTGTCCATAAAGTTTTGAAAAATGACCTGGGCATCTGGCTTAGTTTGCCATTCTTTGCTTTTACGAAGACACATGCATAATGTATTGCAATGGTGATTGTTGATATAGCATTATACTCGTTATTATGCATAACACGGCTTATCATTGAGGCAGGTTGAAGTGACTTTGCAAGATGGTCGATCATTTGAGGGTACGGTGGTGAATGCTGATTTACATGCAGATATAGCAATAGTGAAGATCAAATCTAAAACTCCACTTCCAACAGCAAAGCTTGGTGTTTCGAGTAAGCTTCGGCCTGGAGATTGGGTGGTTGCTATGGGATGCCCCCTTACCCTTCAGAATACTATTACTGCTGGCATTGTAAGGTAAAATATTTTTTCCATATGTTCTTTATGTATTCAATGCTCATATGGACATGTACTGTGATCTAGAGGTGTTAGCTATTCGAGAGTATAATTTATAAAACATATGTCCTCTGGTGAGCTTCTTGTCATTTCCTTTGTTTCTTTTTAGCTGTGTTGACCGTAAAAGTAGTGATTTGGGTCTTGGAGGTTTCCGGAGAGAATATTTGCAAACTGATTGTGCTATAAATAAGGTATTTTTCTCTATTTTCCTTCACCCGCTTTTAAGTAATTTCT
Organism: Lantana camara; assembly: GCA_037501455.1. Classification (NCBI taxonomy): domain Eukaryota; kingdom Viridiplantae; phylum Streptophyta; class Magnoliopsida; order Lamiales; family Verbenaceae; genus Lantana; species Lantana camara. The sequence goes on along the minus strand of CM074856.1, from coordinate 108,314,062 downwards.
CACCTTTTCATCTTCGAAGTGTTTTCCTTTTCCTGGGGAGCCAGAGTCGTGAATTTTATGTGTATTGATTTGTCCTTTTTGGTTATTAAATCTCGAGTATGTGTAAATGCATATTGTTTTAGCAGCGCCTTTAAGTTGACTGTGAAATTTAGGATTTTTGTTCCTTGTCTTAACTACATCCACATTTGGTTCATGTTGCAAATGAATGACTTTTGTAGTAAAAGGATCATTTAACATGAGCCTCTTCCTTCGTTAAACCTTCATGATAAGTTCCTCCTAAGCAAGGACTGCATTTTTTTTGCCATCTATTTATTTACTACCAAGCTTGTAGTGATCATGTATCGTTATTGACAATGTTTTTTTTATTCTTGTTTTATTGCAGGGCAATTCTGGAGGACCTCTGGTTAATGTTGATGGAGAAGTTGTAGGAGTCAATATCATGAAAGTCATGGGAGCTGATGGTCTGAATTTTGCTGTGCCAATTGATTCTGTTACAAAAATAATAGAGCACTTCAAAAAGAGCGGGTGTGCTACTCATTACCTCAGTATCTCTTTCTTGCAAATGCACATACACAAAAAAAAAAAAAAAAAAAAACACGGACACACAGATCACCATGCATGTAAAAAAATTGTGTACACTGCTTTTGGTGGTAGGACTCAGTATTCTCTTGGCTTCATCTATGGTGTCAAACTGGGTGTATTAATTAGTTATTCTCTTCCTGGGTTACTTAAAATGGTGGCTAGAAGAATTTTTGTTTTGCATCACAGTAGGCCAAATATTTTTTAAGCGTGTCATTTTGCTTCATTAACTTGATATTATACAAGTACCACATTTGACCATGGTCACATATTTGAAACTGAAAATTGAATTTTCTATCACATAGCAGCTCTATATTTTAAAACGTCCTAACAAAATTTATTAAAAGATTAACATATCCTCATGTTATTCTCAAGAGGAAAGAAGCTGTAACTTTTTAAAAGACTAGCTTTAGAGATTTTCGACATGAAGATTGAGAGTTCTTAAGTAAGAAAGTGAAGTTCAAAAAATTAAGTTTAACTCATATTTACTTAAATAAGTGCATTTTGTAAGTTCAAGATAAACACTTTTATTTATTTATTTTTAAACAAGAGGCATTTTAAATTTCACTATTTTGAAAAGACCGCGAATATAATTTAACGATTGACGTCTTGATTTGTCATTCATAGAAGAATGTACATGTAATTTATATATTAGAGTTCATTTGGCAAACTTATTCCCATTTTCTTTTTAGAAGATATGTTGCTACTTTTGCACCGTAAATTGGACTTTGTTATTAAATTTAGGTCTCTTGCTTATAAGACCAATGTATGTCCTTGTATAGCAAAACTTAAGTTTGGGTCTGTCGCTTTGTTTTATAGTTATGCCTTTTGAAAAATTGTGAAGCATATAAAGTTATGAGAAATATGACCACTTTTAGCATATAAAAGTTTGAACTGGTCCATCTTCTATGTACTTATTCCATATATTTTTGGATGGGTGTATTTGGTAATAAAACAATATCAACTTTCATTAATCTTCTACCGATTGTCTGTGGTAAAAGCTAAATATTCAGGTGAGGTCGACGTAAATATTCTTTCTTCTAACAGATAAATTTGGTCAGAAAGTTGATATTTTCTACAAAGTATGAGTTGGAGACTGGGATGGTTGAGTTGACCATATCTTAAGATTCATAACCACAACATTACCATGCACCCGGTCTTAACCAAAACGGATCATATTTAGGGTGTTGAAGTAAGAAGGGCATGTCCACTCCATGAAGTAATCTATCTTTCTTGGATTATGGATGGTTGCCTTTGGTAAAAAGGGAGAGTGGTCCACACTAAACCTATTGTAAGTTATTACACACAAAGTCTTCACTAGCAAAGCCCCTCAATTCTTCTCGTTCCTAACATTCAGGCAGTTCACTTTTAGTTTATTTACACATTCCACATTTGTTTGCCATTCCCTCATCCTATTGGCTTCATCACATACTATTTGTTGTAGGATTTCTTTAGTTGTATGCTTTTGCCCCTTGCATCTGACTGTTTATGAGTGGATACTTGTCTTTGAGGTCTTTAGGCCCTTTCTTTGACCCTTATAGGTGCTTCTCTTTGTCAGATAATCACTTTGTGGTGCATTTCTCTGCAATTATGGCCTTTTGCCTCAGTACTTGAATTAAGCTTTGATTCAGTCTCTTTCTTTTATTGTGAACTTCTGCATGCTTTTATAACTTTGATAAATATGCAGGAGAGTTGTCCGGCCTTGGCTTGGTTTGAAAATGCTTGATCTCAATGAAATGATCGTTGCACATCTCAAGGAAAGAAATGCTTCCTTTCCAGATGTCCAAAGAGGAGTTCTTATACCGATGGTCAGATATTAATTTAGATATGTACATAATATTTTTCTCCATAGGTACGATTCCATTACAAAATTTACCTTTTTTTTTTGGGTGGGATGGGGTGGGAGTTTCCCCTTTCGTGAGTGTTTGTGGGGACTGCTTGGTTGGATTCTTCTCATGCATGGACATGTGTGGAATGTGATTTCTAACATCTCTAATTGCTCAATATATTCTTGACTGAGTTATTGATCCATACATTTGATGATGGTAATATATTTGAAATGTTGTTTGTTAATGCATTTTCATAGATGATTAACTAACCAAATATAACATCCAGAATGGCAGATAGTGACATGCTAAATCTAATAACGGTACAATGAAAGCCATAAAAGAGAGTTGAAGCAATAAGTTTTTGTTGATAATCCATTTCATACTTCCATTTTACGTTATGTTATGCTTATGAGTTGCACCCTCCCTATTACAAGTCCTAACTAACTGTCCAGTTTGGAAATTATAGAGGCCAACATTTTACTGGGAAAGCTGATGGAATTGTTTGATTGTCCAGGTATCACCAGGATCCCCAGCTGATCGCGCTGGCTTTCGTCCCGGAGATGTTGTAGTTGAATTTGGGGGAAGGCCTATTGGAAGCATTAAGGAGGTAATAACATTCCTGATTCCTTTTTATAAAATGAGCAAAATTGTTATAAAGCTGTCTAAATAGGGTACTTTTATCAAAATAAACATTTTCAGTGCCTTATTCTTTAGCGGTAATTACAACAAGACCCCTGAGGTTTGGCTAACTATCCTTGAGAAATATTTCACCTACATTTAGATCCTGTCACAATTTCTTCACGACTTTTGCTGATTTCATCTCAATAAGTTAATGAGAATCCTACTTTGCCTTCTGGGTCATAGCCGAAAGTTGGACTTCTGACTTGAATATCCATAATCCCATATGCATATTGCCGACATTTGTAGATCCACTTTTAATATAATAATTTAAAAGGTGTTGATTGCCTTTTAATTTATAATAATTAAATTAATAATCTTAAGCTGTACATTACTTATCCTTTTTGGTTATTAACAATAAAAATCTACACTCATATCATTCTAATAAATATTAGAAAAATACTCTATCAAACAGACATAAAGGATTACAAAATACTGGATGTTGTAAATCTAATTTTATTAATTCTTCAGTTAATAAAGCTATAAATTAAATTGAATTTATGAATCTATTTAAAGAGTAGTGCACCATTGCTAACTCACATCAAGAACTAATGCTACTTAACAAATATTTGAATAGGGTAAAATTGAAGTTTATGTTTTGACTAATAATTAAATTCTGTACAGTATCATAAGTTTCAATAAATAATATTTTAGCTGTTAATTCTTTTAACTATTTGCGAAGGTTTAGAAATATTAATTTTTTTTAATGATTTAATAAAACCCAATCATTTTAAAATCCCATGCTCAAGTACGTCGCCTTAAAAAGTGAAAATCCCTTTGGCTATGAGTCATGAGTATAAGTAGTAAGAGGATTGAGGTGCATGTTGTTGTAAGTGAGGCGAAAGCAAGCAAGATGAAAAGATTGGTGAAGGAAGGAAGGAAGAAAAGTGGTGCTTCCTCTACTGATGTTGTAGGGGTTGGGTTAAGGGAAATTTTTGTGGAGAGAAAAAGGTAAATTACAAAATATAAAATGAGAAATAGACACTGTATATAGCATGTGTAAGTGATGAAGATAATTGACAAAAATACATATATAAGTTATGTACATAAACACACAGGGGTAGGGTGGTTTTTCCAAATTCCTTTTTTTGAGTTATTATTATATCATCTTTTCACTGAATTGAGGGCATAACAGGAATTCAATAAGTCTGTCTAGCTGTTTGAAGCAAAAGCGGGGCAATTATAAGTTTCCAAACCTTAGGGGTAGTTTTTGTATTTTAGGCAAAACCTTAGGAGTGTTTACTTTAGTCATCGCTTTACTTAATTGTTAGTTTTATATTTACTGTAGTCGTCCCTTTTCTTAATTTTCAGTTTTATATTTTCTGTTTTTTACTCCCGGTTTACTTGACCCCCAACTCTTATTGGTTCGCCCTTTGAATTCTTCTGTTGGTGTTGAAATTAGTTCCCAGATGTAAAAGACAATAGAAAATGATCATAGCATCCTCTTCATTAATATGCTGATTGAATGGCTGTTGCTTTGTTATTTCAAAGAGTGCCTGAAGGAGGTACACTATGGCGCGCATGAATAACATAAACTGAACTTGATTCTCTCTCCCCAGGTGATCGACATTATGGGAGATAAAATAGGTGAACCTTTTAAGGCTGTGGTGAAAAGGGCAAATAACGTAACCGAGACTTTGACTGTGATTCCTGACGAAGCAAATCCAGATATGTGATGTCAGTGATTGCTTCTTTTCTCTGTTTCCCATTTTGGTGCTCTCATACGAGGAATCGGTTTGTCTCTAGACGAAGGTTTAGTACTACCTGAGACATGCTTTGAGATCAACTATTGGAGGACTGCAGTATATCTTAATCTTGTTTTGAGATCAACTATTGGAAGACTGCAGTATATCTTAATCTTGTTTTGTCTTAATATTTTTCGCTGGTTTACAATGTAGCAATGTGCAATTAGAGATTTTAAGTTTGGATTTGGCTAGATTGAAACAAAAGCAGTAGTGGATTTACTTGTAATTTCCATCGATTTTGAAAGAAAGTAGTTAATCATATAGCATAATTATATTTGCCATGTAATGCTTGTGTTTTTCAATCCAGCTTGCCATTTCTCAGTACCATTTAACAAAATCATGTGTGCAAGAGTGTAGACCTTGGTTAGAAAACGCTGGTTTGCCTATGAGGGAAGAGGCAAATGAACTTTTTTACATATCATAGTTGTTTTTTTTGCAAAAGTCTAAAACAAGAAACTAACAAGTAGTACGAAGATCTTCATCCAACAAGCACTCTAAATTCTTATTCGGCGTGTCGAATATAGTCGTCTCCCTCATCTTGTGTGTGACCCATATGTGCAAGGGCGTTCGTACAAGTGTTGTTATTTTTCAATGTGTGTGAGAGTCTGCTCTCCCATGGATATCTTGTACAGCACTGCAATCGAGTGGACAAAAAGCCTCACAACCTTTTTCCTTCTTTGTTTATGTGTCCATTTCTCAAATCAACTTCACATGTTTTAACTCCACTCTTCAGTTCTCATAAAAAGGAGTTGGGAATGCCTTGTAATTAATAGTGAGGAGCCCGACGTAAAAGATCAATGGCTGGAAAAGCTATTCCCCTCTTTTAATTAAGAGCAAATTACATTTTTGATCCCATAGGATTGGGCTATTTGCAATTTTGGCCCCATTGTTTCAAAATTTGACAATTTTGGTCCCACTGGTTTCGATTCGTGACAATTTTGGTCCCAACGTTAAAAAATGGATGGAAAAGTGACTTTTGCCGTTAAGTGCGCTTGGATTGAAAAGTCAAATAAAATCATTGAAAGTAAAAACAACATTTTTTGTTCAAATAATTGTAATGTTAAAATATAAATTAATTTTAATAATAATATAATATAAATATATTATGATATTAAAATAAATATAATAGATGTTGAAATAAAAATATAATATATTATTATATACATTAATATATATATATATATATATATATATATATATATATATATGTTATATTTAATATTAACATATATTAATATATAATATATATATGTATAAAATGTATATTATTTTTTATAATATAATATAAATATATATGTAATATACGTGTACACATTTAATATTTTAACATACGCATATTATTTTAATATATGTATAAATATTTAATATTTTAACATACGTTAATATTAAATATTTATACGTATATAATATATATATGATTTTTTTTGAAGGTATATATATTAATTATTTAAAATACGTATACACAGATATATATAATATAATATAAATATATATGTAATATACGTGTATACATTTAATATTTTAACATACGTATATTTTTTTAATATATGTATAAATATTTAATCTATGATGCACGGACACTCCTAAAAATATCATTTTGTCGTGTTGTATCGTGTCGGACACCGTGTCCGACACTCCTCACGTGGAAAATTCAAAAAAAAATCCGTCGCCGTATCCGTGTCGTGTCGTGTCCGTGTCGCCGTGTCCATATCCGTACATCATAGTATTTAATATTTTAACATACGTTAATATTAAATATTTATACGTATATAATATATATATGATTTTTGTTTGAAGGTATATATATGAATTATTTAAAATACGTATACACATATATATTATATATTTTAAATATATATACATATATATATGCATATACGTATTAATATTAACCCATATACATATATATATGCATATACGTATTAATATTAATATATAGTATATATACGTATAAAATATATATTATTTTTTATAATATAATATAAATATATATGTAATATACGTGTAAATATTTAATATTTTAACATACTTATATTATTTTAATATACATATAAATATTTAATATTTTAACATACGTTAATATTAAATATTTATATATAATATATATATATATTATATAATAATTAAAATATATAATATATATATATTCGTATATATATAATATTAATATTAACATATATATATCTATACTATATAAAAAGCAAAGAGGGTTTTCTCTCACAAACGGCAGTTTTTTAGGTTGCAAGACCAATTTTTTGATTTTCCTAATATACCCTTTAAGCTCTTAGTGTTGAAATAGAATTTGAGGGTTGAAAATGATATTTTATTAAAAAAATAATAACTCCCACTTCTCCCTCAAATGACATTTGATTAAAAAGATAATAACTCTCACTTCTCACGTAAAATCTTATCTATTTTTTTCTCGTCACTAATAACTCTCATTTTTTTTCAATCACATTTCTATTAGAAAATATTATTTATAAAATAAGAAACCCCATGAAATATAACCAATACGGTAAAAACAAAAAAAAAAATTTTTTTAAATAGGTAAAATTCTAATAATTTATATAATTTTTTTTCATATTTCTTTTTTATTGACATCACAATTTATTCTAAATAATTAATTAGATTACAAATTTTTTTGCACACAGGATCGGTGTGCACAGGTAACTAGTATATATATATATATATAACAATTATTTGAAAAAAAATTGTATTGCCTGAGTTTCGAACCCAGGACCTTAGGTAGGGAAAAGGAGCTCCTAACCAACTGGGATACAATTCAATTTATGTTTTTTCTTTCAATGATTTTATTTGGCTTTTCAACCCAAGCGCACTTAACGGCAAAAGTCACTTTTCCATCCATTTTTTAACGTTGGGACCAAAATTGTCACGAATCGAAACCAGTGGGACCAAAATTGTCAAATTTTGAAACAATGAGACCAAAATTGCAAATGACCCAATCTTATGGGACCAAAAATGTAATTTGCTCTTTAATTATAGTAAGGTTAAGAAAGAAGATTGTTTAATATTTTACACCCTTGGAATAATGAACCCGTTCGTTCCAACAAGAAATGGGGGTGGAATTGGAATCTAAAAATTCCCAATAGGATAAAATGTTTTATTCGTCTTTGTCATCATGGTCGGATTCTCACGAATGCACTCCGTAATGATAGACACATATCCTCTACTGATACTTGTGCTTGTTGTAACTAGGGATGTAGACGAACCGACCGAGCCGAACCGTACCTCTTTTTTGAGTTTCGAGTTCGAGTTCACCTCTATTTTCACGAACCCGAACTCGAGCCTGGCGAACCCTAAAAAATTAGGTTCGAGTTCGGTTCGAACCAAGATTCGGCTTGAGTTTGGCTCGCGGGTTCGTGGGCCATGTTGGAACAGGAACACCAAAATTTTCTCCAACCAAACAACTCTTAATTTTATCTCTCTCTAACCCACAACTATGAATAAGATCCGAAATTAAAGAACCTTTTGTGTTGGAGAAGTGGTGGTGGCGCTGGGAGAATAGAAAGGGGTTGAGCAAATGGCGGCTGGAAAGGAATGTTGGTCGCGCTGAGGGCAGCGGTGGAGGTGCGGCCAGTGGTGGGATTACGTGCAGAGATGGGGAGGTGCAGCGGTGGTGGTGTGGGTATGGAGATGGCGACTGACGTGTGGTGCCGGCGGGCAGCAGTGGGTGGCCTGGAGGGGTCGCAGCGGGCGGCGATTGGAGGTGGAAAGTGAAAACGGTGAGGCGGCTTTGAGAGATGTATTAGCTGCTAGGGTTTAGAATTTGTCAATTTGAAAATTGAAATGAAATAACGTGAGAGAGAAAGTGTGACTTCAGACTTAATACCTTTTTCTTTTTTCCAACAAATATTACATATAATATATTATATAAATTATAGTGTAAAATATATATAATATATTACATAATCAATAATATATATAATAAATGTTTTATTTTTTTTATTAAAATATTAGGGTTCGCGAGCAAATTTCAGAAAGAATGGGTTCGAGTTTGATTCGTGGAGGTCACGAATCGGGTTCGGTTCAGGTTCGATTACCTCGAACTCGAGCCCAAACCTTTATTGATTCGGCTCGTTAGGTTCGCGAACGAGCTCGTTTCATTTACATCCCTAGTTGTAACATTGATCGAGAAGATATCCGATATGCCCTCCTCCTTTGTCCACATGCTAGGAAAATTTGGGAGTTCCTTGTGGTGCCCACAGAATGGGTGAAATTTATGGCTATTCCATGTGTTGATTGGTTGGAGAACGCCTATCGGGAGGAAATCCGGAATATTTTATTCCCAAGACCCAAATTGTCTAAATTTTCTTCTTTGCTACTATTTGGAACATTTGGAAAGCAAGAAACCTTTTTGTCTTCGATAATAAGGTTGAGCACCAATTATACGCTTGTCCTTGTATCATGGTGAGGGTGCATTGAAGTTTCTCATCCAGTCCACAAGGTATAATATTCCATATCCGATTCGTTTGAACTAACCACTCCTCTGCTTGAATGTCATTTCCACCAATGAATACCGGTGGGTTTTGATTCTTGAATTCCCTAAGGGTGGCTGTAATAAGACCTCTTCCATGATTACCGACCGGCGGGGCATTATTCCTTTCTTGATTCCATTGCTCTAAGAACACCGCTAGTCTTTCCATAAAGTTCCCCAGATCCATTTTTGGTGGTGGTGGTGGATTGTTATTCTCTTGTTAAGGAGAGTGATCCCCGTGATGACGACGCTCAGGGGATCTGTCCCTACGGTGATATCTTCTTGGAGGTATATTTCTACAAAAATTCAAGAATTTCCAACACATATGCGTGCGGGTCAATACATGTTCATGTGCACAATTAACAAAGAGATGAGCAAAGTAAGCACATGAGGTCACATATCCACGTTGTCCTAGGCCGTACGACCTAGACAGACTCAACATGACACTAGAACTCCGGTTTTGCAACCCGGAGCTCTGATACCACTTTAGGATGTAACACCTGGAGCGCGGGCCGCCACATCCCTTGCACCTAAACCCGAACTCGCATATGAAATGGGAAAATCCATACACGAGCCCAAGTCTAAGCGAAAGGGAGACCACACACTCACTAGTCTAGGTGGAGCTAAAACTAAACTAGAGCCCGCAACAACTAAGTAAATAGCGGAAGCAAAGGAGTTCTAATAATATAAAATTCCAAAATCGACATATACATCAAATGATCAAATATACCTAGCCAAAACAATTCATATTTCCGAAACAAAATTCATAACATGATCAATTCATTAAATACATGTCCCAAAATAAAATGCAATGCACCTAGTACGACCTACACCAAAAAGTGAGACTCGAACGACCCACTTTTCCGCCTAGCTCGTGCTCAAAAGACCTACAAACTAAAAGTGGTAAAAGAGAGGTGTCAGTCATATCTCGACTGAGTGAGGGGGCTAACGCACACCCACACACTATCATATAAAGCAAAGCACTCATAAAAGATAAAGGTTATGAACCGGGAATAGGTTTTGCATACCAAAACGTTTTCAAAGAACATTACATATCATATACGTATACATTACATTATTAAAGACTCTATTCCCGTTCCATAATCCGACCATTTCATTAAGCTCGGCGAGTACGAGCATCTACCGTTACTTCTCATTACATTACTTTATACAAAACAGAAATCACATTCAATCCCCCATTCGGTGATGGAAGGGCCGACTGACCCTTAACCATCCATTAGTAAATTCCTCGAGGGGCTATTAACCCACACGAGTGCAATTATAAATTCCTCGAGGGGTAGCTAACCCACACGAGTCCTCCCCGGCTATATGCCGAAGGCATCGAAAGCACCACCCTTCCTAACCTCCTGGGGTCAAGCGTAATCCCTCGGAGGAAAACCACGTTTAGGCTTAACCTTACGACCCTCTACCTTACTGGGCGTCCTAACCCGTAGTCTCCATGGATCCAACTTTACCGTTACCTTACCTTTCATTACATTCTCGCTCATTACAAATTGTTAACATTACGAACATTAGCATTAAACTTTCATTAATACCATGAGCTCATATATGCTAGTAGATATAGCCCTTTTAAAAGCCGAAACTTGATAACAAGATCATAAACATATTATACATTACACGTATTTAACTATATATATAATATATAGTCGCATGCGGGCTAGAAAACGAGCATTTAAGGGTCCTAGGTCGCTTAACTAAAAAGAAAAGAACCTAAACCTCAACTTTGAACAAAAGTGTAGTGTGGTGCGAGAAAACAACCAGAACACCCTTAAACTTCGGGTACGACTCCTCTCGGAAGAACCCCAGTGACAAACAAATGCAATACTAAAGACTTAGTCTCGATCATGTACTATATATACAGACGCATGCCGATGCAAATGGATGCTATGAATGCAAGAAAATATCAAATGAACACTTAAACGTTTACAATTTTCCTTTCACGTTTTTCCCCTTCAATATCATAGCAGAAATTTCATGTCGATATCATAACACATTGCTTATTCATTAATCAATATCATAGGATAAGCTTAGAGGTAAAAGAAACCACTTATAGTGTCAAAAGAATGCAAGAAAGGTACCACTTAAAACGTTCAAATTCTTATCACGTAAATCTCGTATCAAATGAATCCATAAAATTAATTCAAGACATTTGACATATAATATAACACGTTTATATAACATGTAAGTCATAAACAATTAGAAAGAAGGCATTAAAGAGCACGAGATGAAGCACGGAAATCATGCACGCGAGATCGACTTATTTAAGATCATAACATATTTATAAACTTAATAAAACAAAACCATATTTAAAACCATAATATATAACATACATTATATTACATATATAAAATATAATATATATATATATATATATAGAGTGTTTATACATATATATATATATATATATATATATATATATATATGTATAAACACTCACGTACACACACATGCACAAATTATAATTGCATATACACATATATATCATAAACTAACACACACAACCCATGCATTCACGTAGAAAACACGCACATACATGCACAACAAAACAAACACATGCACATACACAAAGAAGGCTGCTCCAAGGTCCCCTCCCGGGGACGGACATGCAAAATGTTTCTGCATAAAAGTCCCCGACCGGGGACTCCTTGTATGCAAATTCTCCCTGCCCGGGGAGAACGTCGCAGTAGGAGAAAAACCAGCAGCAGCAACAGCTCAAAAGAAGCAAAAACAGGGGAAGAACAAACAGCAACCAACGCACGAAGGTAGCAGCAAAACAAATGCAAAATTTCAGTCACAAAAACAACATAGCAGCTGACAGCAACAAGGTAACAATATCTCAACATTTTTCATACTTTTAAGCTTGCTAATCCCCTGTTTTTTCTTCATGAAACAAAGCAGCACATGTAGCAGCATGTAGGGGTAGGAAACATCAGTTAAAACCACACAAATCAGGCTCAAGAATCATGCAAAGCAGCCACGCATGTACATGCTAGCATAGATATTCAAGAAATTCCATTTTTAACCTAACTATTCATCAAGTATGGCATATTCATGGATTCCTTAACATAAAGCATGATTCATGTAGGGAAAAATGATCACAAGAGCATGGAGATTAAGAATCTTACCTTGATCTTGAAGATAGAGCAAAAGAATTGGAGATAAAAGCTCAAGGATGGCAAACAATGGAGTTTCTCTTCTTCCTTCCTTCCTTGCTTCTTCCTTTCTCGTTTCTCCCCCTTTTTCTCCTTGGTATGGATGAGATCAGCAGGTAAGGTGAGAGAGAGGGTGATTTAGGTTGTACTAAAGTCAAGGAAATGATGGGGATTAGGTCTCCTAGCTCAAACATAGACCATAGGGGTGTTTTAGTGTACATGTGGCTGATATTTGCTTCGTCGAGGGGTCGAAACGGCATTGAAAAATTACGAAACTTGTTCCATTGCATCTGGATTGTCGAAAGGAGTCGAATTCCGAAGACGGCACTCGAATCCGAGTGCCGGAGCTCAAGATATAAATTAAAACGTACACAAGTGTACTAAAATGACTCATTTTCCAAATGAGTCCAAAACTTTCAAAAAGTTACAATCAAGTCCAAAAACCAAATTTTCAATTAAGTCTATATATTTTAAAATCATGAAATTACATCCTTAAATCACGTATTTCACATAATTCACGAAATTAGCATGCTCGAAAAATAAAATTCACATATCATAAATTCATAATTCACAAGAATTCATATCGTACTTTCACTTAGGGCATTTTCTTGACATTTAAATCATATATTTCACATGATTTCAAATAATTCATATAGAAAACAATAGAAATAAAAGATGAATGCATCAACTAAAGTGAAATTAAATGCAATTACAGAAAAATAAACTCACACGCAGCACAAACCTGTACGTGTGGACGAGCGGGGTGTCACAGCCAACACCATAAGGGCAGCAAATAAAAAATGTGAAGGCTCCATTCGGCTCGAATTGCATCCTTATTCATTACAATGGTTTGACCGAATCAAATTTAGATTAAAATTACCCCAAATATATGATGTAGTAGTGTAGTTTTTATAAAATGGGTTGCATCTTTTTTCGAGGCCTAACGAAATTCTAACATGAGCTTAAATCTATGCCTAATTCTATGCATCAACTGGAAGGGATTGCAAAAGGACCCAATTCACAAGGTGATAGGAGGGTAGGTTTTGCCCTCGCTTATCCTGAGTGATTCTATAAAGCGGCATCCTACAGCAGCTTCGGTGGATCACCAAACTCCGCGGTAGAAGACGTTCCCTCCAAGTTCTCAAATGATATTGCATTGCTCCTTATGCTCTCCATCACCAGTTTTATCTGCTATGACCTTATATGTCTTAATTCTACATCATTTCGACATAGTTTTAGCATGCGCGAAACTGTGTGGAGTTAACTCGTGCAATTTCCCTTGATATGCTTCCATTCAGTTTTAAACCTGAGATTCTGATTGATGAGTTAACAAATCGTAACAAAACTTAGTTTCGTGCCCAAGTTAGGGCATTGGAGGTATTTTTTTAGAACTCGATTTACTAGATCATCCAAAGTTTGGGGATTTGTGAGTTTTAATTGAATTCATTTGTGTTGTTTCATCATTTTCCTGTCAGTATTTTTGTTCTTTCACTGCTTGGTTTAGGATTATTTTTAACATACCAAGAAATTGGATTGATTAGTGCGTCCCACTTAGAGCATGCTTTGTTTCTTATAGAGTACTGTTACTACTGTAGTTGGAATTCTTCGTGCTTGCTAGCAAAACAGTCTCTACAAATTGGATTATGGAGACACTCATTTGTCCAAGGACTAACTTACTCATTTTGTCTCGATTCTCATAGTGATCGAAAATTTTTGGTTCCTATTGATGTTCCTGTGTGCTATGTTGTCCAGTCCTACTTTTTTTTTTTGAGTTTCAAGCGTGTTTTGTACAATTTTGCTGAGAGGAACACGTCCATTTGGGTTTTAAATGTGATGGTGGAGTGTTTGAATTTTTTTTTTTTTTAAATTAAAGAGGATCATTGGTTCCCAACTACTCGAATGAAACTCAAACCTATGACCTGTGTGTTTACAAGTTTACATTCTTTCCACTAAGTCATCTACTTGACTCATATTAATATTGAAGTTATACAATTTTTAAATAGTAATCCTTTCTGCTTTGTCGTGGCCACAAGCTTTTAATGAGGTGATAAATGGAAATTTTGTAGTTTGTAATTCGTAGATATAGTGCATCTTTCATTGCCCTGTATATGGCGTCTGAGGCAACTGTAGGACCTCCCAATATTCCTTAGCCTAGAGGTTGGAGTCGAATTAAAGGAGTAAATGGACAAGGTTTGCAATGACTGATATCCCCATTTCATTATAATAACTCTTATAACCTTTCCATCCCCAAAAATTGCCCAGCAATTAACCAAGGATAAACAAAGATATTGTAAAAATAACAAATAAATGATGACTTCAAGCTTGGTTTTAAATAAAAGGAATAATTACAAATGAGGCCCCCGAGGTAAGACGAAAATTACGTATTTCGCCCTCAGGTTTGAGAAATTATGAATTTCCCTGACCCTTTATCTTCTCAGTTAAATTTACCATAATGTGGGTTTGAGAAATTATGAATTTCCCTGACCCCTTATCTTCTTAGTTAAATTTACCATAATGTGCAATTATCCCTAGTATTTTCTTCATGCTTCACGGGTTGTTCGCAATCCATAATAAATCTGTTGGAAGGAGTAAAAACTAAATATATAATGTAGTGTGCGATCTCTCTTACATAGAGATCAATATATATAATAGAGCAAAAATAGATCTAATAGACTAAGAATCCTATCTAATATCAACTTCCTAATACTACTAGATATTATCTATCTAAGTAATTTTCATACTCCCCCTCAACATGTGTAACATGCACATCTTGTTGTAGAAAGAAAAGAAATTAAAACTCCTAACAAATTAAAACATTCTATTTCATCATTCTCTTAAGCTGAGAAACACTCGATATCATCCTCCCCTCAAGCTCGTACGCATGCAGGAGAATCACGATTAAATCATGACAGAAATTAAATCGGGATAGGAGAGTTAATCAGTTGACAGAGTTAAATCGTGATAGGAGAGTTAGTCAGTTGACCAAGTACGTTCTCATTCGGTTAAATCGTGACATAAGAGTTTGTCAACTTTCTCATTCGGTTAAATCGTGACAGAAGAGTTAGTCAGTTGACAAAGTACGTTCTCATTCGTTTAATTAGTCTGTTTATAGAAGACTAGAAGTACGTTCTCATTCGGCTGACTAGTAGTTTTTTTTTTTCGGTTCTTTTTTTTGTGGGAGAATTAAAAAACTTTATTTTTTTTTTTCAAACGCGGTAGGAGAGTAAAGAATAGGAATTGACTGAAAAAACTAGAAAAATTATATTTTCTTTCATTTTCTTTCTTTTTTTATAATGTGAAGAATTGAAGAAAAAAACTAAAAAGAGAACAAACACAGAGAAAAAAAAAAAAAAAAGGACCTAGAAGCTGAAGAGAGGAGTCTTTCGTCGAATTTTTTCTTTTTTCTTTTTTCCCTTTTCTTCGGAGTCTTCATCAACTTCTTTTTTTTTTTTTCCTTCATCGAGTTCGTCTTTTTTTTTTTTCCGTCATTTTCTTCTTAATCCTACTCTCATACCATGTTGGAAAGAGTAAAAGCTGGATATGTTATTAATGTAGTGTACGATATGTTTTACATAGAGACCAACTAACTTTATATATAATAGAGTATAGAGAGACCTAATAGACTAAGGCTGAGTTTAATTGTTGTGTAAAGGATGATTGGGGTTGGTAATCCATCCTTTTCAGTGCTTTACTTTTCCATTTTGCTTTCACACCCTTTTCTTGGAGCCCTGGGTTCCGTACATGATTTGGGGTTGGTATTTCTCTCTTCAAGTTGGAGGTTTTATTTGTCTTGTGCGGATGGCTGAAGGCAAAATACGAAAATGTCCTTCATTCTATAATTACAATTACACTCATGTCCCTCTACCTTTTCCCCATATTTTTACACCAACAATTTTCGGGGCTTTTCGTTATGAGGGACGACCAAGACTTTTTTTTCGTTATGTAACCCCTAGTTTCAAAAGAATTGGGTATATAACCCTTTGCTTCATTAATGTATAATTAGCTCTTAGTTAATTACTCAGCCTAATTGAATCGTTGCCACGTCAGGTTTTTGGAGATTCTTTTTGAAAATTTATACAAAATTAGAATCTGACACCAAATCACATTATATTCAACCAAATTCTTCCTGGCTGACGAAAAACCCAAACCCTATTTTTCTGAAATTTTTTCTCCGATCGCTGTGCTGTTCGTTTGATTCTTCAAAGAACCCTAAGTATCACGTCTCTCTGATTACACGGACAATGACAAACAACAAAAATAAAGGTAAAGAAAGATTTCGGTTCGTATGAGTTTTTTCTGAACCCTATTCTGCGTTTTCACTCAATGATTCTTTACAACATGGGATTGACTTTGTTATCTATCTGGGTTTAATACAGAACATTCCCTAACCTGTTTTGGATGCCAATACAACATGTCCATTTGGTATCTCAACTCATCTTTGATCGATTCGCCATACAGCATGTTCATTGGTTTTCTTCATTCCCATAACCGTGGTCGAATACTAGATTAAAAGTATCTAGTGATCGATCATATATCTAGTGATAGATCATATTATGTCGAGTACTAGATCAATTTTGTTTCTTAATTTTATACTGCATGCATGGTTAATTTTTTCCATACAACGTGTTCATTCGATAGGGTTTTCTTCCTTTAATAGCCCATAACCCTGATCGAGTACCCGATTACGATTGATATATATCTAGTACTCGACCTTGGGAATCTAGTATACGATCATGTATCGAGTTATCAATTATTTATGTCGAGCACTCGACCTAAATTTTTTTTTTTAAAGTTCTACTGCATGTTTGATTAATTAAATATTCTTTCCGACTGTGTATAGGAATGGCGACTGGGTTTTATCAAAATTTGTTGTTGGAGTTGAATTTGGAGTGTGGGAAGAAGAATCGACGTGTTGGAATTGGGTTGCGGACAACAAGCAAACGACTGCTCTTCTTGTGAGCAATCAGACTACATTTCAAATGTTGATAAGTGATGTTATTGAACAATCAGGACTTGCTTGCTCCCATGATGATGTACATGTCAAATATTTTCTTACAAGTGCACCTCCAACCTATCATCCAACTGAAATAAAGTCTGATCGCGACCTTCAAGTTTACTTCACCGATATTTCTCCTCAGGGTTGGAGGCCCATTTTAAAGGTTTCTTTTGATAGGAGGGAGAGTCAAACAAAATCCAAACATGTTGATACAACCGGGTTTACTACTCAGGATGAAGATGATCAATACGAACATCATCATGAAGACTTCAATCTCCCTGATAACAACGATGAAGACTTCACTCTTCCTGATAATGATATTGTTAACTATACAAGCGATGTTATAAACGAAGAAATGGTAAATTGTTGTAATGAAGATCTTCAACATCCATCTGAGAAAGAAGTGCCCAATTAATGTATTAATGAGGAAGAAGCCATCATATGTTATGATAATCCAGAGGTCAGGATTGAAAGTTATACGTGGGATGATGGTTCAGATTTTAATGATGATGAAGAGTTTATAAACAAACAAGATGCCATTATGAAGCTCAACCTAGTTGCATGTAAGGGAAGCTTCCAATTCCGAATAATAAAATCAACAAAGTCCCTTCTTGTTCTTGGATGTTATTCCAAGGATTACAAGTAGTGGGTTCGGTGTGTTAAATATCCCAATTCTGACAAATTTATCCTCCGAAAGTATAATCGGATTCACAGTTGTGGGTTGGAACATATAACTAATCATCATCAACAGGTAACCGCAAAAATGATTGGGGAGTTAGCGAAGCATCTGTTTATTGACAGGCGAAATTAAAAGTACATCGAACTTTAATTGGGGTTCAAGTTTAGTTACTGGAAGTGTTGGATGGGCAGAATACATGCAAAGAATATTGTCAGAGGCTCACCTGAGCATGGATATGCAATTATAGATGCATATCACTATATGCTCACAGATAGGAATGAAGGAAGCATCACTGAATTGGTTCTTAACAACGAAGACAAGTTTCTTCATTTTTTTGTTGCATTTGGCCCTTGCATACGGGGTTTTACATTCATGCGCAAGGTGTTAGCCATTGACAGTTGCTTCTTGACCGATAGATATGATGGTACTATGCTATTGGCTACTGCACAAGATAGCGAGAACCATACGTATCCTATTGCATGGGCAGTGGTCGATTCAGAAAATAATGCATCATGTGAATGGTTTTTCAACAGTTTAAAAAGGATAGCACCTGATAGTGACGATCTTTGTATAATATCCTGCTGGGTGGTGGGCCCAGAACAGTAGCGGTCCGGGATCACATTTTAAAATTTTTATTATAATACAAGTATTAAAAATATTTCTAAAATATTTTAATACAAAGGCGGAAGACTTACCCGGATCTACTCAAGTATATACATGCAATTGATAATAAATTTTAAATCACTTAAGCAGATAAATATCTAACATGCAATTAACACTTAAGAGCATATAATTTATCATGCTTAAAATAAAACAACTGTAAAATATTACCGTACTGCAAACATGGCTATCTAACGACATTTTTCCAGCTCCCGAATTCACCTTCCGTGAACCTGATAGCCGATCTCCTCATGAAACCGGCAGAGCTTCCCTGCAATAACCCCAGAGAAACCCTCGAAGTGTGGGCTCCAAAAGTATTTTTCTAAATACTTAGAGAAAGCAAACTTTAAATTAGAAAACCCTTTTCAGGGTTTAATCTCCCGAAATTAGGCATTTTATACAAACACCTAATTAAAATTAATTCCAAAATCAAACAGAATTAACTAGGAGAAAAGGGATATGGTTTCAAAGCTTAAACTCAGCCAAAACCACCTCCCAAACTTGTGAATGAAAAATGAGGACCCAAGGCCCCTATTTATAGGGGGAAAAACCGAGGGTAAAATAGTAATTTCACATCCCACTTGCGTGTGAAACTTGGACACGAAAACCAAGGTGACCACGTTGAAGATCTCATCGCCACGAATCCAACGCCGCCGAGAACGCGCCCATCGGAGGTCACACGCGCAGGCGGCGCGTGTCAACCACTCGCGGCTAGGGCTTGAGGCTGACATGGCCTCTTCTGAGGCGGCCACGTGTCCGGGTCCGGTCCGACCCTATCCTAGACCCGACCCGTTGGCCCGGTTCAACACAAATTTGGGTCGTTCGTTGGTGCTGACGTGGCGCGCCACGCGGCCGCCCAGTCAGCGCCACCTGGGCCCACCCTCCTGACGTGGTGTGACACGTCAGTGCCACGTCACCTGACACGTCAGTATATTTTTTTTTTTAAAAAAAAAAAATTTAAAATTTTATTTTCTCCAAAATAAAATTCCTGGCATTTCCAACTCTTTGGAACTTGATTTATTTTCTCAAAATAAACCCCTTGGCTTATTTTCAAACACTTTGAAAATTCATTTCTGTTTCTTCTTTTAATATTTTCTCTTCGGGTTTTCAATTGGGGCTTGCAGGGGGACCTACAGGACTAATTAATTTTAGCTCCAAACGGGTTAATATATTATCATCTCATGATAGTAATTAATTACCGTTTAACAATATTTAATTTCACTAAATAAATATTGTTGCACTCTAAAATTAATTAAATTATTCACGAATTTCTCGATCTAGAATAATTTCGCATTTCACTCCTCCGTGTAGATATCCGTGAAAAATAAATTGCCACTACTATCATTTATTTTTCATCTCTAATTTGAAATTTATTGATTCGCCTTAAGTTCAAATTCTCTGTATGTGAAACACATTTAACATATAACTTTGGTGACATATCACACGAAGTGCTTTGGCCAAAGTCTTAATTCGAACTTTTGCAAATCTATTTCAGGGATATCTTTTACCTTCCAACAAGGCCACAGATTCCTTGATTAATATAACTCTTTAGCACATTTCATGTTGTCACCGAATCATACAAAGTATTTTGGCCACCCGTTACCGAGGCCTCACTTCGAGTATATTACAGTGACTAACACTACATGCCTAAAGCCGAAATATTATCAGGATTAAGAGTACAATGCTTCCTGAGATTTTATTCATTTTAGATAGCAGTATAAAATGAATAATCTCAGTGGTCCAGTTCGATGTTTCCAATCCTATTGAAAATCATCAACGTGTTATAATTGGAATCCCTATTCCCTATGACGAAAGCCTAATCATCTTATATAACCACGTTATAGTCTTGATAAGAACATATTCTTATCTTACCGACTAGAACTTTAATGACACGTGATTTCGGCATTCGAAGTCTTTTCCTATGACACACATTTCATATAAGAATACCATCACACGCCATTAATTATCAATATGTGAAATACTCACAACTCGCTGTAAATTCAGTTTAATTAATTCAACAAATTGAATTTTCAGGGCACTATTCCCAACATATCCGATAGACATGTTTCCATTAAAAATGTTGTTGCTAAGGTTTATCCTAATGCGCATCATGGATTTTGTACGAAGCACTTATCGGAGAACTTGAAACAACGCTTTAAAAAAAGTGCGATCCTTGAGCCATTTTTCAGGGCAGTCAAAGCATACATTGTCGATGATTTCATGGAGCACTACAAAGATCGAACGTCTTCACAAACGTGTAGCAGAATACTTGAAGGATGATGTTGGTTTTGAATTATGGAGCCGGGTATATTCTAAATCAAACAGGTATGATGTTCTAACTAGCAACATCACCGAGTCTACTAATTCTAGGATTCGAACTGAAAGAGAGTTTCCTATCACTGCTCTGTTTGAGTCTATCATACGAATTTTGGCTGGTTGGTTCCTAACTCGGCGAACGGACATGATCAATTGCAATACAATCTTGGTGCCATCAAAAGAGAAAGTTCTGCGGAGTAATTTAGAGAATTCTAAAGGTTGCATTGCACAACAGTTCACTACTCATGAATTTTCTGTTCGCGGGCTTGGAGCTGAGGTTATGGTTGACTTGAACAATATGACATGTGTTAGGAATAGTGCCCTAGAAAGCCGATTGTATATCCGCTTTGTGCTTTTCCTTATTGTAATCACAGACAATCTTTGAATGAAATAACAAATTGAGGTAACACTTCTTTATATGCTCTTGTTTGGTATGCGTTTACTTTAGCTGTGCATGTATGAGAACTCCCCTAATCCTGATGACTTTAGGACTCTACCATTTAGGTGAAATGGTTTATGAAACTAGCCCTATATCACATAAGTCATGATTAGTAAAATGCTCCAAGCCGATGAGTCCTACAGACAGTGGGAGTGTCAACCTGACTCCTCTAAGGCTTGCTTGTGGGATCACGCCCTTAAGAAGGACCACCTTGTTTCATAGAGGTGTAAAGTGTATAGTTGATACGTGCGTGATACATGAGGGTGCTTACTTTAATAAGTGAGTTCACTGAGGTGCCCCGTGTGAGAACATTCCTAAATGGGAAAGGAAGTTTCTATTTCAGGAAATGGAAACTTCCAGATTAGGAAATATCTCATGAGTCATTGATGTGATTAATTGATCCTTAGACTTGAGGTTCCTTGTCACTTTATGAGTTAACTCTGTAGTCTTATGTATAAGCTTTAAAGGGTGTCACCTTAGACAACTGATTCAAGGCTTATGCTGGGGCTGCACAAGTGATTCATGAAAGTGAATGAGAATCAAGAGAGGACCTACACTTGCATATGCAAGGTGATCTCTTATTGTGTAAGTCATTCGTATGCCATATGGAGTCCTTGGCCAAGGCAGTAGATCAAGACATCAAGAAAAGGGTTTCTTGGATTGAGATCAAATGGATATGAAATGCACTTAGCTTTAAGACCGGATTATTAGGGTTCTGATTATTCCCTTGCCCTAGATCTTGGTTGAGAGATAGTAAATAGGAGGATTGTATCTCACATGAATCAATGACTTAAAGGTTCTGTCGAATCCGAACATTCCAATTCAACTAGGGGTTAAACACCTGTTGCTAGACTATGGTCGTTTAATCTGTGGACTGATTAATTAATTAGGGTCACTGCTAATTGAATTGAGAACCTAGAGAGTCACACACAATAACTTGGTTACATGAGTTGAGGCTTTAAAATGATTAAACGAGTTAATCAGGCCAAGAGGGTTCCACACGTGTGGGTCACATGAGTGACACGTGTCCTTGTGACACGTGTCCCACACGTGTAAATATATATATATATATATATATATATATATATATATATTAAATAATTAAATGTGTTAATTATTTAATAGACTTTGGTTTAATTTTGAATTAAAAAGAAAGTCTTATTTTGGAGAAAAATAATCTAGTTAATTAATTATGAATTAATTGATTAGATAAAAATAAGTTATTTATTTTAAATAAATAAAGTATAAAATTATCCAAAAAATAGTTTGGATATTTTAGCTCTCTTGGAAGTTGATTTGAATTTGAATTCAAAGTCAAAGTCAAAATTACTTGATGATCAAGTAATAGGAGAGAGGGACCAAAATCCTTAGCCCATAAAGACTAGGGATTTTCGGCCACTCCCTTATTATAAATAGGGGAGCTCGAGCTCCCCTTAGAGCTAATGGGCAATTCTTTTGGTTCATGTGTTGAACACCATCCTTTCTCCAAGATAAACGAAACCCTAGGTTCAGCCTAAACACTAACTAGAGAACTAGCATCCTTACTAGTTAGATTGTAGTCAAGTTGGTGGACTATCTCTAGAGAGCTTCAAGTTAGAAGTTTGAAGATTCGAGCTTTACCAAGGAGAGGGGATCAAGCCGCGAGAAGAGTGTTCTTGGGTGGCTTGAAACGCTTCAAGAAAGAATAAAAGAAAAATAAGTTTCTTATCTCTACGAATTTGGATACACGATTGCGAGTCCAAGGTCCTTTTGTTGGAAAATTTTTAAATTTCCGCTGCTTTCTGATTCGTGTTTTCCAACAAGTGGTATCAGAGCCACCTCGTTAATCGTGTTTCTGATTCGTCTCAATTATTCTGAATTTGGTAGAAATTCTTGAGCTTGATGCGATTGAGTATTTGTAATTGTTTTAGAAAGCCTGAATTACGAAACTGTATTTTTTCCTGAAAGTTTCTGAAAATTGGTTTTTGCAAAATTTAATTTTTGAAAACTATTTTAGATTTGAAACTGTATAAACTGTTTTTGGATTTCTTGGATTGGTTTTGCTTTTGAACGAAAACACGAGACGAAAAACCCGGATTACGAAGAACATGCGAAACCCCGCGCGCGAAGGCGTCGCGCGCCACCGCCCGCCTGCCCAGGCGCGCGTATGGGCGACGCCGCCCAACACCCTCCAGCAACCGCCCGCACATGGCCGGGCACGCTGCGCGCAGCCTTGGCCGCGAGTTGTGCGCGCCTGCATCGCGCACGACCTTTTTCGCGTACGGGCCCCGTTTTTCCTTCGTAATCCGTTTTCGTATTTCGTGCAATCTAGTCCCAATTTTTATTTTAATTTTAAAATTTTATTTTTGAATATTTATTTTAATTTTTGAATAAAACTTAAAATTGGGATTTTTGAGAAATAGAAACGGTTTATATTTTGGGAAAATACATCTTTGATAAAATTATTAATTTTCAGAAATTAATTGGAATTTTATTGGTTTTAGTAAATTGGGATTTATTGAAAACTGTTATAAATAAGACTCGCATCAAGTCGTGTTTTAAGTCATTAAGACTTGAAATGGGAATTTTAATTTACTGGCTAAATTTAAATTCTCGCAAAAGCATGTTAGGTGATCATGGGTTTAGACTTATGTATGGTTTTAATTTATGCACATGGATGATGTAAATTGGGGTTGGAGCCCTATAGTTGCGTTTTTTCAATTAAGGTTAGAGCCTCACTTATGTGCGTACTGTTATGTGATTTATTATGTGGCTTTCCATATTACTGTTTTTGAGGCCGGGGTATGCCCCGTGTAATTGTCTAAGGCCAATATGAAGATTGAGCCTTATTACTTTATGTCTTTTTCCTTTTATTGTAATTTGAGAGTAGAGATAGGTGGTGAGGTTTTATTTTCATTTTGGAGACAATGCCCCCATGGAGTAAGATGGACCACATTCAAGTAACAAGGAGGCCATAAGTGAGACCCCTCAAAATGTAAGGGAGGGGAATCTCGATTGTAAAAATGTAATAGAGATAGGGCTCGTATTTTGTTACCGCTTTCCCTTATGTGATTTAAACTGTTTATGTGACATGTATGTTAGAACTTGTGATTGTGGAGTGGCTCCCACATATAACGCATAAGATAGGTAGAACCCATGATCATTACATGTTAGTATCATGCTAGGACATGTTATCTGTTTATGTGCTTGTTTGAAATGCATTTAAGTGTACTTGCATTAATCAAGACTAATAAAATTGGATAACATATATGTTGGTGAGGTCGAACCGGACAACTCTCCGGTTGATTCGAAAATTCCCATTAAATATTAAGCTAATTTCGAATAAATAGGTATTTAATTCGAGATGTAAATTTTGAATTGAATTCCTAGCATTCCATCAATAGGTTTTAAGTTTAGTAAGTGAAGCTAGTTATTTTCCGCGAGTCGTGGGGTAGCTTGTGGAGCTTATTAGTTCTTAGTTACCTAATTGATCATTTTAAATGATCAATATTTCATGATCAATTTTAGCAAGGGCGATGTCCGCGAGTCGTGGGTCGTTCGAACTAAGTTTTGATCATGATCTTATGATTGATGGGTCTAGCTTAAGGCCTAAGTAAATATGGATGTCGCACGAGTCGTGGGTCCGTATTGAAAGATAGGTGATGCAAAAACAATTACTAAGAGTTCTAAAGGTGTTAGAATTGGTAAGTTGTACCTACCTGGGGTTCTTACTTAGAATGTCCGGGAGTCGTAGGTTCGAGGTAAAATGCCTAGGATCTTAGTACCCATTGGGAAACGTGTTCCTCTTAGATCTTTGGGAATTATAGATCTTTGAAAAACAGTGGGAGCTACATTAGATTAAAGACCTTATCTTTTGTATATCGTTATAATTCAGCATGCTCACTAGTTCTCTGTTTTACCATTTAGGTCGTAGATTCTGTGATTCTCTACCTGTTTTGAAATGGCAACCAAAAACCCTCTTGTATCAATCATCGAGTCAAACAAGTTGACTGGTCCCAACTATTCTGATTGGCTGAGGAATCTAAAAATCATTTTAGATTCTGAGAAGAGAACTTATGTTCTCTTCGAAGGGGAGCCTAGTCCCGAAGGGGAGGCTCCCACTCAGGGCGAGCAGGATGCGATTCAGAAGTGGAAGGATGATAATCTCCAAGCCTGTTGCCTTATGTTGGCTAACATGTCTCCAGACTTGCAAAGGCAACATGAGGCCATGGAATTCGGTTGGGAGATTTACGACCACTTAGAGCAACTTTACTGCCCTCATGAACGTGTTACAAGGTATAACCTTCAAAGTAATTATTCCACTTGAGAATGAGGGAAGGTTCAAGTGTCCATGAATATGGACTCAAGTTTCTCGCCCTTACTGAGAAACTTGCTTCCATTGACATGCCACTGAAAGATGAGCTTTCAGTGTATTTGTTGCTAGCTTCGCTCCCACCATCATTCAACCCATTTGTCCTTAATTTCAACATGAATCATGCTGGTGCTACTGTAGCTGAGCTGATTAGTCAGCTTGTGACTGCTGAACGCATGATC
The DNA here is from genome assembly GCA_037501455.1 of Lantana camara. Classification (NCBI taxonomy): domain Eukaryota; kingdom Viridiplantae; phylum Streptophyta; class Magnoliopsida; order Lamiales; family Verbenaceae; genus Lantana; species Lantana camara. The sequence continues at coordinate 108,287,940 of CM074856.1, read as the reverse complement.
AAGAAGGACAATAAGGTTTTGATGGTGAATGCTCCATCTTCCTCTTCTGGGCCTTCTAAAGGTAAGGGCAAGAAAGCCCAAAAGAAGAAGAAGAAACCCCTTAGGCCCACTGGTGGCGTTTCGAAGGGGAAAGCCCAAAAGAAGAAGCGTGATCAGAAAGAGGATGTTTGCTTCCATTGTGGCAACGCGGGACATTGGAGGAGAAACTGCCAAGAGTACAAGGCTACTCTAAAGAAAGGTATCTTTCTCGTTGAAGTAAATCTTTCTATTAATTCTAGTTCTTGGGTACTTGATACCGGTTCTGGAACTCATATCTGTAATGATGTACAGATGCTAAGTGAAGTCCAACAACTCAAAGAAGGAGAATGTGTCTTGAAGATCGGCGATGGCTTAAATGTTGAAGCTCGAGCTTTAGAAACAATTAGATTAGATTTAGGTAGTTTTGAGTTAGTCTTAAATAAAGTCCTTTATGTACCGAGTATTATTCGTAATATAATTTATGTTCCAATTTTAGATTGAGAAGGTTATGAAACTTATATTAAGAATGGTAAATACTTTATCAAACGGAACAACTCTTCCGTTCACATCGGTACTCTAAGTAATGGACTTTATCTAACTCAGAATGTTAATATTATGAATATACAACGAGAAACGAAGCGTAAGAGAGATGACAAAGTTTCAGCTCCCTTATGGCACGCTAGATTAGGACACATTTCCAAGAACAGAATTAGCAAGATAAACATTTTAGGATCATTCTCTGAAAATGATCTTAAGGAGTTAACTTCTTGCGAATCCTGTCTCAAAGGAAAAAATGTCCAAAGTCCCTTTTAAAGGAACTGTGGAACGTGCCATTAAGGTTTTGGATTTGATCCATACTGATGTTTGTGGACTGCTTAGTGTAAGCACTAGAAACAATCATCAGTATTTCATAACCTTTACTGATGACTTTAGTCGGTATGGTTATGTATACTTAATGAAGTATATATCTGAAGCTTTTGAGAAATTCTTAGAATTTCAAAAGGAGGTTGAGAACCGAACTGGTCACAAGATCAAAGCACATCGATCTGATCGAGGAGGCGAGTATCTTAGTGAAGAATTCCTTAATCATCTCAAAGATAATGGGATTATCTCTCAGTGGACTCCTCCGGGAACTCCTCAGCTTAATGGAGTTTCTGAGAGAAGGAATCGAACCCTACTTGATATGGTTCGTTCCATGATGAGTTTCACTGACTTACCAACTTCTTTCTGGGGTTATGCCCTAGATAGTGCAGCAAAGATTTTGAATCTAGTTCCCTCTAAGTCAGTCCCCAAAACACCCTATGAAATGTGGCATGGTAAAATCCCTAGTTATTCTTACTTAAGAATTTGGGGTTGTCCTGCTTACATGAAGAGGATAGTGGGAGATAAGTTAGAATCTCATTCTAACTTATGCTACTTTGTAGGTTATCCTAAGGAATCCATAGGATATTACTTCTATGATCAATCTGAGCAAAAGGTGTTTGTTTCCAGAAATGCCACTTTTCTTGAGGAACCTTCCTTAAAGAAAAGAAAGGCAAGATCATAGAATTAGAGGAAGTACAAAGTGAGCCCACGCCTCCCACTGAAGAAACGTTTCCTTTTGATCAACTACAACCAATCACGAATTTCGATACACATGAAAATCCTCCTCTAAGGCGTTCTGAACGCACTCCTAGACAGCCAGAGAGATGGTATAGATTCTTCCATGAAATCTCTCAAAGGGATAATGATCCTTTAACATATGAGGAGGCACTTTTAGATTCTGACTCTGAACAGTGGATAGAAGCCATGAAATCCGAAATGGATTCCATGAACTCCAACCAAGTTTGGACCTTGGTAGATTTGCCTGATGGGGTCAAACCCATAGGTTGCAAATGGATCTTTAAGAGAAAGCTTGGGGTTGATGGAAGCATTGCAGCCTACAAAGCAAGACTGGTTACAAAAGGATTCACTCAAAGACCCGGTGTGGACTTTGATGAAACCTTTTCACTAGTTGCAATGCAAAAGTCTATTCGGATCATGCTTGCCATTGCTGCGTATTATGACTACGAGATATGGCAAATGGATGTGAAAACTGCCTTTCTCAATGGTGACATTGATAAAGACATTTATATGGAGCAACCCATAGGTTTCACATTCAGTGGGAGTGAGCAAAAGGTTTGCAAACTCCAAAGATCAATCTATGGATTGAAACAGGCTTCTAGGAATTGGAATATTCGATTTGATGAATCAGTCAAAGCGTTTGGCTTCATTCAAATTTTGAATGAATCATGTGTGTATAGAAATGAATTGGAGACCTCAGTGCAATTCTTAGTACTTTATGTTGATGACATCCTTCTTATTGGGAATTCGAAGGATGACATGAAAGTGACTAAGTTATGGTTATCGAACCAATTCGAGATGAAAGATCTAGGTGATGCCTCCTATATCCTTGGAATTAAAATCTATAAAGATAGATCTAGAAGGTTAATAGGACTATCACAGTCGATGTACATTGACAAAGTATTGAAGAGATTCAATATGGAGTCAGTAAAGGTTAAGAACCTTCCTATGAGTGTAGGAACATGTCTTTCAAAGAAGATGTGTCCTAAGACTAACCTTGAGAAGGAAAGAATGACTCATACACCTTATGCATCAGCAATAGGTAGCATAATGTATGCAATGTTATGTACTCGACCGGATGTGGCTTATGCACTTAGTGTAACAAGTCGTTTCCAATCTGACCCTGGAGATGGTCACTGGGCTGCCGTGAAGAATATTCTCAAGTACTTGAAAAGTACTAAAGATTTATTCTTAGTTTACGGAGGTCAGAAAGATCTTACTGTCGAAGGATACTGCGATGCAAGCTTTGCATCTGACTTAGATGATTTTAAGTCAATGTCAGGATACATTTTCTGCCTAAACGGCGGAGCAGTGAGTTGGAAGAGTTCAAAGCAAACGACCACTGCAGATTCGACCACTGAGGCCGAATACTTAGCTGCAAAATGATGCAGCTAAGGAAGGTGTTTGGATTAGAAACTTCATTCAAGAGTTGAATGTTGTTCCTAGCATGAAAGACCCCATTACTGTGTTTTGTGATAACACTGGGGCGGTTGCTCAAGCAAGAGAACCAAGATCTCACCAACGGACCAAGCACATTATGAGGAAGTATCACCTAATCCGTGATATTATCAAAAGAGGAGATGTGCAAATTGAGAGGGTCACATCAGCAGAGAACGTGACAGATCCACTTACTAAACCCCTTAGTCGTGAAGCTTTCCAAGGTCATCTTCAGAAGATGGGACTTAGAATAGCTTTAGAATAACTTTGATGGGCAAGTGGGAGATTGTTAGGAATAGTGCCCTAGAAAGCCGATTGTATATCCGCTTTGTGCTTTTCCTTATTGTAATCACAGACAATCTTTGAATGAAATAACGAATTGAGGCAGCACTTCTTTATATACTCTTGTTTGGTATGCGTTTGCTTTAGCTATGCATGTATGAGAACTCCCCTAATCCTGATGACTTTAGGACTCAACCATTTAGGTGAAATGGTTCATGAAACGAGCCCTATATCACATAAGTCATGATTAGTAAAATGCTCCAAGTCGATGAGTCCTACAGACAGTGGGAGTGTCAACCTGACTCCTCTAAGGCTTGCTTGTGGGATCACGCCCTTAAGAAGGACCACCTTGTTTCATGGAGGTGCAAAGTGTATAGTTGATACGTGCGTGATACATGAGGGTGCTTACTTTAATAAGTGAGTTCACTGAGGTGCCCCGTGTTAGAACATCCCTAAATGGGAAAGGAAGTTTCTATTTCAGGAAATGGAAACTTCCAGATTAGAAAATATCTCACGAGTTATTGATGTGATTAATTGATCCTTAGACTTGAGGTTTCTTGTCACTTTATGAGTTAACTCTGTAGTCTTAGGTATAAGCTTTAAAGGGTGTCGCCTTAGACAACTGATTCAAGGCTTATGCTGGGGCTGCACAAGTGATTCATGAAAGTGAATGAGAATCAAGAGAGGACCTACACTTGCATATGCAAGGTGATCTCTTATTGTGTAAGTCATTCGTATGCCATATGGAGTCCTTGGCCAAGGCAGTAGATCAAGACATCAAGAAAAGGGTTTCTTGGATTGAGATCAAATGGATATGAAATGCACTTAGCTTTAAGACCGGATTATTAGGGTTCTGATTATTCCCTTGCCCTAGATCTTGGTTGAGAGATAGTAAGTAGGAGGATTGTATCTCACATGAATCAATGACTTAAAGGTTCTGTCGAATCCGAACATTCCAATTCAGCTAGGGGTTAAACACCTGTTGCTAGACTATGGTCGTTTAATCTGTGGACTGATTAATTAATTAGTGAATTAATTAATTAGGGTCACTGCTAATTGAATTGAGAACCTAGAGGGTCACACACAACAACTTGGTTACATGAGTTGAGGCTTTAAAATGATTAAACGAGTTAATCAGGCCAAGAGGGTTCCACACGTGTGGGTCACGTGAGTGACACGTGTCCCACACGTGTAAATATATATATTGTATATATATATATATTTAATAATTAAATGTGTTAATTATTTAATAGACTTTGGTTTAATTTTGAATTAAAAAGAAAGTCTTATTTTGGAGAAAAATAATCTAGTTAATTAATTATGAATTAATTGATTAGATAAAAATAAGTTATTTATTTTAAATAAATAAAGTATAAAATTATCCAAAAAATAGTTTGGATATTTTAGCTCTCTTGGATGAATTTGAATTCAAAGTCAAAGTCAAAATTACTTGATGATCAAGTAATAGGAGAGAGGGACCAAAATCCTTAGCCCATAAAGACTAGGGATTTTCGGCCACTCCCTTATTATAAATAGGGGAGCTCGAGCTCCCCTTAGAGATAATGGGCAATTCTTTTGGTTCATGTGTTGAACACCATTCTTTCTCCAAGATAAACGAAACCCTAGGTTAAGCCTAAACACTAACTAGAGAACTAGCATCCTTACTAGTTAGATTGTAGTCAAGTTGGTGGACTATCTCTAGAGAGCTTCTGTGATACCCCGATCGCTCACACGTACAGGTACGCGTCACGTGTGGGTTTATTTTTCGTAATCTATATGATTCTTTTTTTAATTTGTGACCTTATGTGAATTATGTTCCCTCATTTTATTTTCCTATGTGAACAACTAGAATTATTTGATAAGAACTTGCCCTATTTGAAAATATAATGTGAATACTTGCAATTTGTAAAATTTACGATTTAAGAATTGGAATCCCGAGCATGCCAACTTTATGAATTACATAAATTATATGATTTTAGGACTTCATTGCATGATTTGAATTTGTTTTGGACTTTATTGATTTTAGTTGGGACTCAGTTGCACTTTATTTGAATTTTTGGGCCTTTTTGCAAATTGGCCACTCTTGAGTAATTAATTCGTATCTTGAGCTAGGGAACTCGGATTCGAGTTCCATCACCTCCATTGGACCCGATTCGATGATTTGGATCCAATGGGACAACCCTCATAACTTTTTGACTTCATTTCGACCCCCGACGATGCAGATTTCACCGTACGTACCTAGAATGCTCCTAAAACCTATATTTGACCCTAGACTTACTTTTGTACCTTCTCTTTGACCAAGAATTCAGCCATAACTCTCTCTCCCTCTCATTTTTTGGGCTGAAAAACGTGCCCCCTCAAGAAGAAAGAAGAAAGGAGAAGCCATGGAAGGAAACCTCCATTTTTGCCCCTTTCAAGCTCAAAAACTAGCTTTTCTTGCTCCAATCTTTTGAGGTAAGAGTGGATTTGTTATCTCCTTGTTCTTGTCCTTCTTTTACCCTACATGAATCATATTCTATGCTAGAGATTCCATGGTTTTGGCTTGAATGATGAATAGTAAGGGTTTGTTAGAGATTTGAAGAACTTGATCATTTCTTGCTTTCTTGGAGTTTTATGACTTATTTGATGATCTATGGAGTTTATTTGTTACATATCTATGAACTTAATACATGTTAATTGATTAGAGTATGATTCACGATTGATGCACTTAGAGGTTTTGCAAGAAATGGATAAAACATTTGCATCTCTTGATTCCCTTGCTTTGCCGGTTAATTTCATGAAACTCGGGTTGGTATTTGCTCGTCTTTCTTGCATATATTTGTATTATATTTGCATCATTCCATGTCTTGTTGTTGTTGCTTTGGTTTGGCATGAGCTTTTGTTTAGTTTTACAAGCCTTTTCTCGAGTATTTGGCCTCTGACCCAAATCCACCCCGACAGAGAGCTGTCTGCCCTAAATCCATGGGGGTGGATTTCCCCTTTGGAAAAAATCCACCGGGGTGGATTTAGGGCAGTGGCTCATTTTTGCTGCGAACTTTGTTTTCTTGTTTTCTTCGCTTGTTTGCTTCTCTCCCACCCCTAATATGATCCCTAAGCTTGACTAACATGAATTATTATGTTTTAATTTGCTTGTTTTGGAATTTTGAATTTATTTGATATGATTTGAACGAGTTATGATTTAATATGTCTTAAGAGATACGTGTAATTCTTTCTTGAATCGTTTATCTCCCTTATACATTTTAAACTCATGAACACTTATATTATGCTATAATATGACACATTATGAGTTTATTTCATATGGTATGAGTTTAATTCTTGAATTCCTTATGTGATCTCTCGTTATTTGCTCCGATATGCCTAAGTATGAATCCATATGATATGCATTGCATCCATTTGCATTCGTATGAGTCATCGTGCGTCTAAGTGGTTCATGATCGAGTCTAAGTCATGAGTTTATGTTTGTATGTCTCAGATTTGAGTTCGGGAGGTGTTGGTTCCGCCATTTAGCCTCTTCTTGGCCGTCAACGCTCATCCGTGAGCACTTTTGGTAAAAGGTGAGGCTTAGGTTTGTTTTCTTTTTAGTTAATACGACCTACAACCCTACGTGCTCATTTTCAAGCCCACATGTGACTATACTATTATATTTATATAATAGATACGTGTTTATAAGATACGTTTATGATCTTGTCATAAGGTTAAATGTTTTGGACTATATGTATGAGCATATGTGAGCTTAAAAATGATTTGCAACAAGGCTATGCTTCAAACCGTGTGTCTTCGTGCAAGCTTTGCTCTTCTTCAACTTGATATGTTTTCGGATGACATGGAGAGGTACGTTAAAAGCATAGGCCGAGTTGCACGGTAAGGTATGCTAAGGTATGTAAGTTTGTTACATTCTAATTATGTGAAGTTGCGAGTTTTGGTATGTTAAGTCTTGTTCAGATTTGCCCGGCCCAGGGAATTGTGGGTAAGGACGCCCGGGACGGCAAGGGCCATCGGGTTAAGCCTGTGCACGATTCCCATTTGAAGTACTAACGCACGACTCTTGGAGGTTGAGGAGGCGTGGTGCTTCAAGCACAATGTGGGTTAGCTACCCCTTGTGCATTGGTAAGAGTAGTGAGGGTTTGCTCCCCGAACTACATGTTGTTGGGGTTGGATTGGTTTATGATTTGTGTTTTCTGTTTTAATACATATGTTAATAATTTGGGGAGTTAGAGTAAGACCCGTACTCGCCGGGTATAAGAATTCGTTAAGATATGTTGATTATGAAACGGGATAGGACCTTTCTTGTAAGCTATGTCTGATTATGATACGAATATGTATAAGTTTGATTCGAAAATGGTTTTTGGTATGCAAAATCCTATCCCGGTTCATAGTCTTTTATTTAATACGTGCTTTACTCTATATGTATACGTGTGTGGGTGTGCGTTAGCCCCCTCACCTAGTCGGTGGACTGACCCTCTCCTTTCAATTTTTTTTCAGTTTGCAGGTTGGTTCGTGCTAGGCGGAGTCATGAGTCGGTCGGGTTCTAGTATCCTAGTTCGAGTTGCATTTCATTAGCTTTCGGTCACATTTGTATATGTTTTAGATTTGTTAATCGAATTGTATATGCATCTCTGGGATTTGATTTATGTATGCTCTTTGAATTATATTTATATATTTTCGGGATAGGCTCCTAGGGCTAGATGAACCCGTTTTTGTGGATTTATCTTCTTGGATTTTGATGTATGCTTTCGCTTTCTTAATATTATGCGCGCTCTGTTGCTTTCGCTTTCTTAATATTATGCGCGCTCTGGTATTGTCTTAGCTCTGCCTGGCTTAGCGAGTGTGTGTAGGTTCCCGTTCGCTTAGTCTTGGGCTCATGTATGGATTTTTATTTCATATGTGGGTTCGGGGCTAGGTGCGGGGGATGTGGTGGCTCGTCGCTCCGGGCGCTACAACTTCAAGTTAGAAGTTTGAAGATTTGAGCTTTACCAAGGAGAGGGGGTCAAGCCGCGAGAAGAGCGTTCTTGGGTGGCTTGAAACGCTTCAAGAAAGAATAAAAGAAAAGTAAGTTTCTTATCTCTACGAATTTGGATACACGATTGCGAGTCCAAGGTCATTTTGTTGGAAAATTTTTAAATTTCCGCTGCTTTCTAATTCGTGTTTTCCAACAACGTGCACATGTCGGGTCTTCCAGGTGGATAAGATCCCCTGCCCCCATGTATTATTGGCGTTACGGGAGCAAAACCAAGAACAGTTTGGACAAAGAATATATTCCTTATGCTCCAAAAGGATGCTGCGATTCCGGGCACCTTCTGAGGGAAGAAAAAGATACAATACTTGTTCAAAGTGTAGACAAAAGGGGCACAAAAGGACTACGTATGACCAGGGTGTCGAGGAATCGAATAGTTAATCGAGTACTCGATCGGATGTTTATTTTGTGTTTTTTGTAATTCAAGAAGATGAGGTATGGCATCGAGTGCTAGATTATTTAGATCGAGTACTCGATCACGGGCTTCACGCAGGATCTAGCACTCGATATAGATCCTTTAAATAAATTTTTCTGTAAGAAGTTACAATACAGTATACAATTTTTTTTTTATTTTCGTTTGTAATTTGTAAGATTGTCTGATTTACTTAATTTTATATGCATAGCAATAACACGAATACTTGATACATTTACTTAATTTAATATGTATCTCTAAAGAATTTTAATTTGTAATTTTTCCCTTTATTTTATTTTGTTTTATCATTGTAATTTGTAGATCTGAGGAGCCTAATTTTCTATATAAAAACCTCAAAACTTTAATTACAGTGCAGGCTCACAATGTATTACTTTGTCTTCCACCTTAATCACATAAATCTGCCATATTTTGTTTATTCTGTGTTTTCTGTTATTCAAGAAAATGGAGTATGGAATCGAGTGCTAGATCATTTAAATCGAGTAATTGATCAGACGGATCGTGCTCTCGATGTCATAGGATCTATCACTCAATGTCATGCTTCCAAATGATCTAACACTCGATCAATTTGTAGATCCTTTAAATATTTCTGTAAGACGTTACAATACAACACAATCACAGTGCAGGCTCACAGTGCATCTTTTTGTCTTCTTCCTTAATCACACAAATCTGCCGTATTTGATTGAAATGCACATGAAAATCGTCATTTCAGTAAGACTTGTTGCCAAACAGCAACAATCAATAGATTTCTTTGTTAGCCATTGTACTATGTCGTTAGCCATTGTAGAAGAACTATGAATGTGCAATACAAAAGATACTTACGATGAAATGCTTGGTGGACCATCTGTTTAAGAACAAAGGAAACCCTGGAAAAAGTGATTGTTCATTTATTATTAGAAATTAACCAATACAGTAAATCATCAATCGTCATTTTCCAGGGTTTCCTTTGTTTTTATATAGAGGATGCACCAAGCATTCCCATGATATCTTTTGTATTGCCCATGGCATAGTTCATCTACAAAGAGTAACAAGTACATGGACCAAACAAAGAAATATCTATTGATTCCTACTATTTCGCGGAAATCATACAACAAACATGATAATTTTCAAGAGCAATTCGACCTAATTGGGCAGACTCTTAATCTGCGAAGGAACATGTTCCTTGCGAGAGAGAGGAGGAGGCGGCTATGGCGGAGGAGAAAAATTCAGGAACTGAAAGGGAATTGGGAAATTAGGGTTAGGAATGGATATTAATATTAAATAGTGTAAATTTTGTTGGTTTGCAAAAGAGCCCCTGAAAGTTCTTATATTACAAAACATTATAACCATTGATATAATAGTCGTTATTATAGCCGTTGGTGGGATCATTATATAAGTCATTTGATTATCATTATGGATTTTAAAGATCATGGCAAGTTCAAATAGCTCAACTTATACAAAAAAAAATTCACTGAAATATAGAAAGGAGAATTGCAGGGAATGCGATGAGTGGGCTACAATCAAGTGGGTGAGAGAGATAATGCTAACCGTGGAAGATTATTTTATTGTTGCAGTTTGCATGGCTTTTCTCAATGGTGTAACCCAATAGAAGAGCATACCCATATAACGATGAAGATGAAGTCTCCAGCCGGAGGACGACACCACTGATTAGAGCTGGAGGAGAATAAAGTGTTTTGTACAAGTTGATAATAGTCAATATGTGTCTATTAACAGTAATTTTGTTGATTTGCATTTTCAAGTCCATAATGTAACTTGTTATCAAATGTAATGGGAAAAAACTTTTTCTTATCAGAATCGCTTCATTTAACTATTTAAAATAGTATGATATGTACATTGTTACCATATATAAGATATGTGTAGAGAATAATATAATTCAGTTTCTTGGAACTTGAATTTGGGCCAAAAAACAAACTGAATCGAGCGGTCCACTAATCAAATCGAGTGCTCGATATGAGTAATCCAGTAATAGAATATGTATATCGAGTTCTTGATCAAAATATATTGATTCTAGTTCCCCAAGGGTATAGGACATTGAAAACTTCTTGGAACTAGAATCTGGGCCAAAAAACTAACTGAATCGAGCACTCGACTGAGGTAATCTATTGCTCGGTATGAGTTATCCAGCAATAGATTATGTATATCGAGTTCTTGATTCCTCCGTAAAATCGCCTCAATTATTTTTAAATTTTTTTTTTAAGACCCCTTCCATGTTTTTTGGGTTAAATATGCAACTTTATTATGATTTTATGTCAGGTGGATTTATTTGGTGCAACATTAGGATGTAAAACCAAAGAAAGTTCTAAATCATCTTTCTTACCATATGCTTGGTTGAATCCAAACCTTGGATTCATCCCGATCACGCACTGTTGCCCAAATATATTGATTCAAGTTCCCCAAGGGCATAGGACATTGAAAACTTAAAGAACTTGAATTTAGGCAAAAAAACCAACTGAATCGAGCACTCGACCGAGGTAATCTATTGCTCGATATGAGATATCCAGTAATAGATTATGTATATCGAGTTCTTGATCCCTCCGTAAAATCGCCTCAATTATTTTTTTTAATATTTTTTTAAAATTCCTTCCATGTTTTTTGGGTTAAATATGCAACTTTATTATGATTTTATGTCAGGTGGATTTATTTGGTGCAACAGTAGGATGTAAAACCAGAGAGAGCTCTAAATCATCTTTCTTACCATATACTTGGTTGAATCCACAACCTGGGTTCACCCCGATCACGCACTGTTGCCCAAATATATTGATTCAAGTTCCCCAAGGGTATAGGACATTGAAAACTTCTTGGAACTTGAATCTGGGCTAAAAAACCAACTGAATCGAGCACTCGACTGAGGTAATCTATTGCTCGATATGAGCTTTTTAAAACTCCTTCCATGTTTTTTGGTTTAAATATGTAACTTTATTATGACTTTTAAATATACAATAAACACAAATAACGTACTCTAAAGTACATTATATTATATTATAATATGCATGCATCATGTTTGTTTGTGTACTAAAACAAACATTGTATAACTGGCACGTACCAAAAAAGGTGGCAAACTTAAGAAAATAGTAACTTTGTCTGACAGTTATGCTATATTATATTTATTTATCACCAATTAGTCAATCCAATCACCATCATTTCCTTATTTGTGATCTTATCAGCAAAAAAGAGACAAAAAGAAAAAAAAGATTGTTGTTTTTCTTCTTCTTCATCTTCCTCACAAAGCAAACAGAAAAAAAAACTAGGGTTTTCGCAATTTTTTTCCCGTTATTCACCATTTTTATCACTTTTTCCAACAACTAAACAACCTATCATCATCGAAAGCTAACTAATGCTCCGCCGTAGACGGAGAAAGAATTACTGACCCTATGCAAATATCGGAAGCAGCGGGATTTTAACGTAAGATGTGTTTATTTTTTTTTCTGTTTATTTTTTTTTGTCATGAAAATACATTCCAATGTTTATTTGTTGTTTATTTTGTTTTATGTTTGGAAAGAATCCCTTAGTCTAGTGCTCGATTAATGGAGTCTAGTATTCGATCAAGATGACACCTTTTCAATATTTCAAATATTTACTGTTATCATTGGATGTTTGATACATTTCAGGAGTTAAGAGATGATGATCATCAAACCGGAGATGATGAGGCTGAAGCGACGAATTTTTATATTTGCGAAAATAGGTAAGCAACTCCACTCGGAGAACATGGGCATGCCGAGGTTTGTGGAGGAGGCTGAGGAGAATCTGAAGAGTTGGAAGTGGAGTACGAACAGGACCATACCCGCAACATTGATTTCTCAAAATTCAACATTCTCCCTTTCTGTGAACGGTACTGCTTCTCTTCAAGGGTGAGGATTACAGTCCGGTCTTCATGGGAACGCCTTTCCCCCGTTAAAAATTTCCTTGAAGAAAACAACAAAAGATTCAAAAAAGTATTTAGAAAATATATGGAAGATCTGCCTAGCGGTTGGAACCGCGGTTTTTCAGGCACCCTCTTTCATTATCTTATGATGTACTCTCTCCCAACCAAGAAAAAACGTGAACTTTGGTTCTTGATAGCACAAAAGCCAGTTAGATTTGGCTTAAGGGAGTTTACTCTTATTACCAGACTTAATTGTGGTTATGGTGCGATACCCGAAAGAGCTGATGAAGTGAAGGTTATAAATAACGTACAAGATTTTCTTAAGAGGATCCTCGGAAATAAATGGAACACTAATGTAAAGGATATAGAGTTGGAGGCGTTATTGAAGAATAAGAAGATTGCTGTAAAGGATCGTTTCAAGATTTCTCTTGTCCTTTTCGTTCAATATTCTTTGCTTGGGGTTGAGGAGGGAAGAAATGTAAATAAGGACTTCATTTGTTTTGCCAATGATTTGAATTTTTTTTACAAATACCCATGGGGGCTATTGTCCTTCAATGCGATAATAGAATCAATAAAAAGGAGGGAAAAGGATATTTCCCGTTGGACGCCTCCTAATGAAGAGGACTCTAAACCGAAGACTTATTTTCTTAGTAGTTTTTCGTGGGCATTGCAGGTGAGCATGAACCTCATACTTGATTGCAATTTGCATTTGTGCATTTGTACATTGCTAATTGATCATGTAAATAAGTAATTTGTATGATACAATTGTTTTTGTTTTTGTTTTTTGTGATTAGGCTTGGGCTTATGAAATGTGCCCAACTATAGCATGTTATGGAGGTGGCCTAAAACCTGAAGATTCCTACATGGTCAAACTGCCACTCCCTAGGATAATGAGATGGCTGCACACGAGAGGGACCCCACTGGAAATGGATGATTTGCGGCATAAGATAAATACTCATGGGCCTGAGGTTTGAACACAAAACAAATGAAATTTATATACAATCTGCTTATGAATGGATGGTTGAGTTTTTTAATAGGGAATCGAGTGCTCGAACACCCCAATCGATTACTAGATCCTTCAGTAAAAACGTATTTTTAAATTTTAATAATGAATCGAGTACTCGATCGTCCCAATCGAGGACTCGATTAGTCAGTTGAGATTTTTTCTTAATTTTTATTAAGTATTCGGGTACTCGAATACTACAATCTATTACTCGATCTATTTGTTTTTAATATCTATTTTTGTTGACATATATCAGAATCAGGTACCTGAGCGTCCATTTTTGTTTCCTTCCATCAGAAAAAAAAAAAAGAGTTATATGGATGATTTCTAACTAGCTGATGTTGATGATCAACCCATTGATTATTTAAATCAATGTTTGTAAGGATGCACCATGTTGATCATTGGTCATGAGTTTCCCCCACCCGCAGATTCCTCTTCAGTCCGGCCAGATGATAATCCTATTGATACCTCCAAAGATTGGTTTCCCTCACTGTCACCTCCAGCCATAACAACACCCATACCAGCCACAACAACACCCCTACCAGCCACAACAACAACCCCAAATGCCACAACACCTGCCACGACACCCGCACAAGCTACTACATTTCAACTTCCTTCCGAAATTCAACAGTTTATCCTCAAAATAGATGCTAATTATGAATCATTGAAGGTAACTGTTGAGCAAAATATTGCAACATTTAGAAAAGGAAAAACAAGACAAGGCAAGCGGTGGGAAATTAGTGCAGGAGGTTGAGGGAACTAAGAGACCAAAGAGAAATAAAAGAAGGCCCACATACCTCCTGTCGCCATATATTGAACAATTTAAAAAGATTTGCACAGCTAGAGCTAAAGCTAGAGCCAAAGCTAAAGAAGCAATAGCCTCGTTGACAGCTCAGCCCCAACCGCCCCAACTGCCTTGTCCAGAAAAAGAAGAAAGCGTCTCTCTCTCTCTCTCTCAACAGTTGGTTAGCCAAAAAAGGAGAGAAATCAAATTCTAGCTCCTTACACAACTGGGTGTTCAGTGTCAAGCCAACTGATACAGTTCATGGACAATCTCAAGATTTTGGCAAGAAATTCTTCGAAATCCTCCTCACAGATGGGGAATGGTTACAATCAGAGTAAACTAGTTAATCATAAGTTAGTTAATGTTCGTTAATACATGTACCATCGAGCACTCGATTATATTAATTGATTACTCGATTCTGAAGATTTCCCCGCCAAGAGAATCGAGTCCTTGATTGAATATATTGAGTGTTCGATCCTTATTTTATTCTTGCCTGGCAATGCAGTTTTACAAATTATTATGATTCACTCCATTGCAGCATATGGAAGAGTGTTTGATCAATATAAGGCTTAAAGAAAAGACACACCAAGATCATTATGCTCAGGATTGTGTGCTCGTTGATGAGACTTTCTTCCAATTTCTTAAGATCAATTACTACCTGTCAAGGGGTCTCATTACAGGGGAGGATTCTGTAATCATTGGCAAGGATGGCAATATCCAGGTTGTCAGTAGACCAGAAACTGCTGTCAGAGGTGCGAGGGGTGGTAGGGCCGGTGGTAAGAATATTTCCAGGGCTGGCAGGGGTGGGAAGACGTTGAATAATAATGAGCCCATCAACCTCGAAACCGTGGATCATTCATTTGATGTGATGAAATGTATTTGGAATGATCCCATAAAGTGGCAGGGCAATGTTTTGGATTATACAACAGCTGCTGCACCAGCTTTGCATCTCCGGCGATGGGATGGAGTAAATAAATTTTATGGTGCAGTAAATGTTGGAAATTCCCATTGGGTGGCTGTCGAGGTTTTGATTAAGGAGGAAGCAATCAGAGTTTATAGCAGCAGTAGTGGACCACTCAAATCAAGGAACTACCAAATTGCATTGAATCATCTGTGTGTCTTCTTTCCCAAACTATTGGCACATACAGGAAAGTTCAATCATTTAGGTAGCAAACTCAACCGCATGTGGAAGCTGGAACTTGTTGATCCATGCCCAAAAAATATACGAAGGTACATACAGAGAATAATAACTGAATATAATATTAAAAAAATATCAGAGTTGAGTAATAGATTACCTATATCGAGTACTCGATCGTTCTATTTTTCCTTAAATCACGTACTCGATTCCTTAACATTTTTCAAATATTCAATCTTGATTTAATTTCATTTGCTAATTTGCAGTGGACATTGTGGAATCTACTCATTATATTACATTGAGCTTCTCATGCATGGGGAGCCACTAGAACTGCTGAATAACGATCGAACCTCGTTTTTCAGGTTGCGTTTAGCCTCCGAGATTTTTTTTGGAATTGATAAATTTAATTACTAGAAAACTTTTTTTCGTAGTTAGTGTATTATTTAATTTATTTTGAATATTAGCCTTAGGGTTCTTTTTGAAGTTTATATTTTGGTTTTGACAAATTTAAATATATAATATAATTAAGATATTATTTATTGAATTTTCCATCAAAATTGATTAAAAAAAAAAAAAAACCACTCAGTCGAGCGCTAGATTAACATGCTTTTAGTACTCGATCCTTCTGAAACTTTTAAACACTAATTATTCTACAAACTAAAAAAAAAAAAACAAAAAAAAATGAGGGCCCTCGCCGCACTTTATTGGGGAAGAAACTAATTAACTTCATCCGGAACATAATGAGGGGTTCGAGTCCCTATCATCAATGTGGTACGCATGGAGATGCTCCTATTCGAGTACTCGATTGAGTTATGCCTTGGAAATAATTATTTTATTTGATTTAATTGAGTTTGTAGCCCTAAATATGTGTTTTAAAATTACTAAGTCGTTTGTTGAATTCAATTTTATATCTCATAATTTTTAAATTAATTACTTTTTATTTTGAATTTTAAAAAAATAAAAAAGGTAAATATTTAACAAAAATAACTGAGTCTAGTGTTCGATTCACTCAATCTACTACTCGATCAACTCTTTGATTTATTTTGACCCCAAACCCTAACTTCAATTGAATGCATCTGCCAACCAGTTGAATTTAATGCATGTGCCAACCAATTTAATTGAATGCATGCAACCCTAATTTTTTCCTATAAATTGTTTAATTACCAAGCTCATCCTCATAGATTAAAGCAAAATAAACCCTAGCCACTCCTCCTCTCCTATTCAATCGCCGGTGCAAATCAAATTTGTAAGATCTGCCCTATTACATTGAATTACTCCTGAAAATTATCATGTTTATTGTATGATTTCCTCCAAATAGTATCAATCAATAGAATTTTTTTGTCGAAACCATGTAATCTTTGTCATTACCTTGAATATGGATCAAGAGGTTGGCTTTTAAGGATTGACAAGCTTTTCATGTGTAGTCCAAACCTTAAAAGTTCATCTTCTAGCTCCACACAGTGGGATGGCTAAGGATTAGATGGTTTTTACAAAAACATCTATTAATTGTTCTTATTTGGCAACAAGTCCTACAGTAATGATGATTTTCAGAAGCATTTCAATCAAATAAGGCTGGTTTAAAATAGTCAGGTCTTATGCGATGTAGCCCTAATTTTTTCCTATAAATTATCCAATTACCAAGCTCATCCTCACAAATTAAAGCAAAATCAAACCCCAAACCCTAAGTGGTTGGTTGAATTCAATTTAATACCTGACATTTTATACCTAAAAACCCTAAACCCTAAAAACCCTAAACCAAAAACCCTAGGCGCTCCTCTCCTCTTTAATTGCCGGTTCAAAAGATGTCCTACAGTAATGATGTTGTAAGATTTTACTATAGTTAAAACCAATCGTGCAAGTGTACACTAACATACGCGTAATACAATAGGATCGAACCCACAGGGAAGGAAAATCAATCACTACTCTATATCCTTCTCTAATCTAAAGACCTAACGAAAACAATTGGTTTTTATCTATTAATCTACTAAAACAGAAATTAACAATTAACTAGAAGTAAACGCAAGTAAAAGCTTAGACACACGAATTAACTTCAGTAAACTAAATAGGCAGGGGAAAGTAATGAATCATACAGTTAAAAGCCAACATATTACTCGTCTGACAAGTGTAATTCTACAACCTAGTCACTTATGTTTGTATTACCCTCTCTCAAGGTGTAACCAAGTGCTTAATTAGTGTTCAATGTTGCTCTCGCAATCACCAATAGTTAATTAAACCATAGGAGCAAGACTAGTGCAATTCAATATTCTAGCGGCTCGGCATGGAATAAGATCACTGTTGTATAAGCTAGAACCAAATATCTTTGTATTCTACAACTTACAAGTTATGAAAACAATCCAAATCACCATCAATCTTTCAATCTATAGGCAATTCTGAGACATGCTAATGTTGGCCAGACCGTTGCAATTCAAATTAAGTCCGCTTTCAAAACTAAGAATTACACAAGTCATTCAAGCATTTTATCGAACATCTATCATGCATTCATCACCACTCCCCTAGCCCTAGAGAATTATCTACTCATAATTAAAGTAAAACTCATAAAACTAACAGAAATTGCATTAAAATAAATCATATTCATCAAAGCTAAACAAGGTCTAAGAATCAAACTCATAAATATTCTAGCAATTCTGGAAAATTAAATCTAGCATAAGAAAACTAAAATTGGGAGGAATTAGTTTGAATAATAAAACAACAATAAAACCGGAAAAACGGAATTAGTTTCGATTAATTCGTCTGGATTCTCTGAAAAACTCTGAAAAACATGCAGCAGCTCCTGTCTCCAAGCTTCGTCTGAACTCTTCTGAAAAAACTCCCAAATAAGGCTTCTAAACACACTTAAATATCAACCCTAAAATCTTTCGCCGACTGCGATAACGGGCGTTACCTATCCCTGTGCATTTCTTGTTAACGCCCGTTACCAGGCTAAATCATGTCTGCGCTTTTATTAGTGGTAACGGGCGTTACCACTTTTTTTCAATCCAAGGGTAACGGGCGTTACCCTTCTTTCACCAGAAATCATCTCCTCCTGTCTCTGGTAACGGGCGTTACCCGATCTGTACTATCATGGAGTAACGGGCGTTACTCCCATATTCCGCCTCTAGCGATTCTCCTGTATCCATTAACGGGAGTTACGGAAATTGCCCTCTTACTTGGTAACGGGGTTACCCTATTTTCCTCCAAAAATATGTGAAATTGCTTCACTTCGCCGTTTCGTAACTCGAACACCAAAATCACCTAAATGGAGCAAAATAAACACATGACCGCACCAAACGACACAAAAATATAATCTAATTACGCTCAAAACCTATGCAATTTCTACACACAACAAAATCCCCCACACTTGAATATTGCTCGTCCCCGAGTAATACGAAAGTCAAGAAAACACATCCTCATCAAACCATCTCCTCAAGCAATCATCAAACCTTCGCCTAAACTAGTCTACCTAATCCAATCGAGTATTCATGCACATAAGATCATCAAAACTTAGTACGAGAAGTATACCCTTGTGTAGTGTGTGAAACAATGTACAAAAATTAGAATGACAAATTCACAATTCCCTTCTAAGTTCTAATCATCAACTTTGGAATACACTCTTCGCACCTATCTCCACTAATGGACTTAAATCGAGACTTAGAATCGGTAGGTCTTTTCGAGCTTTTAATGTAGGCTTAGGGTAAGGTTATAAAAATTTGGATCAAGTGAGTACCCACCAAGCTTACATCATTCAATTTATACAAAACATGGCATTTTCATTTGCCATTAAACACGGAAATCACCCCAATTTCTTCAATTGAATCCCACACTCTCAAATTCACACTTTGCATAATTTTCTTTTCTTTTCTCTTGCTCTTTCTCTTTTTTTTTCTTTCTTCTTTCACACTTTTCTCATTCTTTTTCTTTTTCTTTACAATAACCTTCAATTTAAATCACAAGAACAATAAAAAAGGGTCAAAAGATAGATAATTACCATAAAAATCAAATGATCTAGCCTTGGTGTAAAAATTATCGAGGTAGGTATTTCATTGTTGTGCCTTGGCTTATAATGTGGCTACAAAAATCTTTGTACAACAATTAGGCTTAGCGGGGTCAATAAGATTACGTTATTTAGTGAAAAAACGGCTAAAAATTTAAGGTTTATTATCCTCTGGCAACGAATGCCTACTTCACTTCCTTAATCTTTCATTAACCTAAAATTTCACCTCAATAGGACTAAAATGCATCCTAATCAAATCTTAGACTCATTCGTAAATCATCAACTCATCTTTCTAAGCAAAGTACATTATCTCGTTCGAAAGTGCTCAAAATATAAGGGCATACTAACACACTAAATCATCAAATCTCATGAAATTTTCCTCAATTCAAAAAAGCCTAACTTATTCTAGCAAAAGCTCAACAATCAAACTTCAAAGAAAAAGTTCAAAACGAGGGAAAATTTTCAAAAATTTTCAAAATTACTCGATTTTTAGCAAATCATGAGTGAAACTACATCTAAATTCGCTCCTGAGCTCTCTTTTCAGGATGGAACCTTTGTTCAGGACCACAGGACGGGCTAGGGTTCTACCTACCTGGTAAATCCAGCCTCAGAGGTTGTTTTCTACCTCTCGAACACATAGATGCCAAGCTCCTTTTCATTAAATTAAGCTTTTAGGACTCCTAGTTCTAACTTCAATCTTGGAGGGGGCTAGGACCGGGTCATGCATCCAACAATTAACACACAAGTCACAAATTCCAAGTAAGGGAAAGGCATAATTGCATTTAAAGTCAAAGAGTTCTAGGGCAAAAGTAAAGAAAAGTAGCAAGAGTAACACAAATATCCCATAGTATCAAAAGTACAGACCCAAATAACAAAGAAACAAATGACAGAGCTAAGGCCAACAAAATCACTGATCAGGCGGTGGAGCAGGGCCTCGGAAATATCCATCCAAGCGCTGATACAGGCCCTGGAACTGTTCATCTACATGGGTCGTCCATGAGTCAAATCGTTGATCAACATGAGCTCGAAAATCCACCATCTCCTGCCTCTGATCATTGAACCCCGTCTCAACCCTGGCCATCCTAGCATTGGCCTCAGCAAGATCCAATCTCATCATAGCCAGACTGATGTTCAGAGCATGAACGGACATGGGCTCATCGTCCCCCTGCTGAGGGACCAGTCTTAGGCCATCATCTCTCCCCTCAGGAGCATCCAAACACTTCCCTCAATGTACCAAGGGAAACAGAATAGTGGCGCCTAGCATCCCAAGAAAATGAAATTGGCTCATTATGACCAGGATGCCAATTCATCGTGGTGAAGAAGGTCGCGGTGAGCTCCGGATAAATGAGTGCATCTCTCTCCAAAAATCTCAACCACCTAATGTTATCAAACAAAGTCCGTATCTCATCCCACACGCCCATGTGGATCAAAGCATCTCTTTTAAAAAAACGTATGGGGAAAACCGTTCTCAAAAGCACCCTATCAAATGGGTTGCCAACCCCTTCGACAACCACATTTCTAGTTTCACTTTGGGCCCGAGCCCTAGAAGTGCCGGAACTCGAAGCTCCTTCGACACGAGTACATTTTGAACGACCGATAGTTCTTGAAATTAGCAAAAATAACCAGGCAAAGCAAGCAATTATCAATCAAAAATTCACTTAGGCAATTCATCGAACACCTTGTGGGCATAATCCTAAGATAGGTGTTTTAGCTAGGATCCTTCAATCTACCCCAAACCAAACCAACATTATCCTAAATTAACACAGTTATAATTCCAAAATCACTCAAATTCTACTCTAATTTCGGCTCTAACCACCAATGTATGACTAGAACTTGAGCAAACAACAAATCGCCCCAAAATCAACTAGAATTCCAAACTAATTTACCAGACCTAGTGCCAACATGCAAAAGTTCTTCAAGTTTAACAAATTCAACTCCAAGTTTCACAAAGTGCTCAAGCTAGGGTTCAAATTCTAAAAAGGGAAGAACACCACTAAGAAGGGGATAGGAACATACCGAGAGAGATAGAGAAGGGGGGGCGTAAGTGTATGTGTGCGGTGGCACAGAGATGAACAGCGGCGGCGCGGTGTGGCGGTGGTGCGGTGGTTGTGTGGCGGTGGAGAACTGCTGCTGCTTCTCCTCTCCCGTGTACGTGTGTTTGTGTTTGTGGGAGGGGGAAGAGGGTAGGTTTTTAAATTATAAATCGTGTAAAAACGTGTTACTAAAGCCCTCAATTTTCACGATTTTGGCCCCGTAACGGGCGTTGCCATGTTTTAAGCTTATGGGGGTAATGGGCGTTAACCCCTGTGACTATTAACGGGCGTTACCATGAATGACCTGTAAAATTGTAACGCCCCGTTACCTATGCTACCACGCCTCCTGACACCGTTAACGGGCGTTATGTTAAAATACTAAGAATGGTGTAATGCCCGTTACAACTAACTCGCCCAAAAGCTAAATTTGAACACAAACACAATTTGGCGGGTGCTTAATCACGTTAATTAACAAAAATTAACCCATAAAAGGCAGTCAAAGCGTAGTGCATCATCGCAACGATAGATAAACACACCTTAAAGCACATATTACAGTTTATATTATCAATTCATTCTCACACTAGCACTTCAAGCGCATGCACACACAAAAACAACTAAATAAATAGACCTCAATATTGACACTTAGCTTCAATTCACGGTCCACGTATCAACTCGAACTTCAGACTCCGAGCAATATGCTAACTAACCTGCAAACAAAGGAGACAAACAGAGAATCACGAGAAAACAAGACAAGAGAACAACTTGAAAGAAAAAGAAAAGAAAAATTAGAAAAATTAGTTCTAAATTATAGTTGTTTGCTTGACTGGGTAATTCTGATTAGTTCACAGGATGCAGTGACACACGCGAAGTGTGTCCTTCGATGGGCTCGCCAACTAGATACGACTTCAATCTCTATCCATTCACTACAAACGTGCCCGAACTCTCATTTCCTAACTCCACGGCTCCACTTGACATCACCCTAATAACACGAAACGGACCCGACCAACAGGACTTCAATTTTCCTGGGAAGAGCTTCAACCAAGAGTTGAACAATAAAATCAACTGGCCTACTTCAAACTCTTTCACTCGGATATTCTTATCATGCCATCTCTTTGTCATTTCTTTATAAAGTTTTGCATTTTCATATACTCTGAGTCGGAATTCCTCTAATTGATGCAATTACAAAGCTCTCTTTTCGCTGGCTAGCTTCATATCAAAGTTAATGGCCCTGATAGCCTAATATGCCTTATGCTCGAATTCCAACGATAAATGGCACGGCTTTCCATAGACTAGGTTAAATGGGGATGTACCGATAGGTGTCTTATAAGCCGTCCTATACGCCCATAGTACATCATCCAACTTAGATGCCCAATCCTTCCTTGAGCTACTTATAGTTTTTTCCAAAATTTGTTTAATCTCCCTATTGGAAATTTCAACTTGCCCACTCGATTGGGGATGATACGGGGCCTCCACTCGATGATGAACTCCGTACTTCTTCAAAAGAATCTCTAGAGGGTTATTACAAAAATGAGATCCTCCGTCACTAACCAGAGCTCGGGGAACTCCAAATCGACTGAACATATTCTTCCTTAGAAATTTTAACACAACCTTGGAATCAATCGTCGGTGATGCTATGGCTTCAACCCACTTAGAGACGTAGTCAACTCCCACTAGAATGTACTTATTTCCGTTGGATGACGAAAAAGGACCCATAAAATCAATGCCCCAGATATCAAAAAGCTCAATCTAAAGAATATATCTCAGTGGCATCCCATCTCTCTTTCCAATATTACCTGTCCTCTGTAGGGATGGCAATGAGCCGAGCTGGCTCGCGAGTCTCACGAGCCAGCTCGCTCAAGGTTCGGGCTTGGGTTCGTGATGGACGAGCCAAGCAGAGCCTGGGTTCGGCTCGCAATGCATACGAGCCAAACCCGAGCCATAAATATTCTGTTCGTTAGCTCGCGAGCCAGCTCGCGAACCATAAAATTATTTTTAAAAAAATAAAAAATAAATATATAAATAGAGGGGGAGAGAGATTTCACAAACCCTAATCTCATTCTCTCCCTCAGAATTGTGCAGCCAAGCGCATACCTCCTCCCACCAACCCACCCTCACCATCGTCCCCCTCCCACCTTTCACCATCGTCCCTTTCTCTCTCCATAACAGAGTTCACGCCACCACCTCTCTCATTCACGGACAGCAAGCCACCGCCAAACATCATACGCCGGCACGCCGGCACGCTGCTACGCCACCGCCGAACGTCGTGTGCCGCCACGCCACCGCCACCATGCAACTAGTGTCCATCGTCACCGATTTCAGAGCATATTTGGGTTTAATTTTTAGAGATTTGGTTATTTTACAGATTTGAAGGCAGCCTATTTCTTGGTTGTGTCAATTTGAGAGCAAATCTATGGCTTAGAAAAGGTGTGAAATTGAGAAGAAATGGTGGTTCATATGTTTTTAAATCTTGAATGTTATGTTACGATTTTGAATGAATGGTTCTAATTAAAGTTTGTATTTGAATGAAGGGTCCTGGAATTGTGAAATCTTAATTGTTGTACGCTTTGGGAATTTGTTTTCTGATTCTGGAATGGTGTTTTTCTTTTCCTTTTTTTTTTGTTTTCTGGAATGGCGATTTCGGAAGAATTACTGCACAAGAACCCTGGTTCGCGAGCCGAGCCGAGCCAGGCCGAACCAAGGCCCGAGCCAGAAAATCAAGGTTCGATGGCTCGCGAACCAGGTTCGAAACCTTAAAATTTAGGGCGAGCCCGAGCCCGAACCTCAAAAAAACGTCAAGGCTCGGCTCGGCTCGGCTCGTTGCCATCCTTAGTCCTCTGGCATGAATCACACTTAGTCACAAACTCGTGTGCGTCCTTAAACAGTGAAGGCCACCAAAATCCAGATTGTAGCGCCTTCGCAGCAGTCTTACTCGCACTAGCGTGACCTCCATAAGGGCTGGAATGGCAATGATAAAGCACCTCATCTATCTCATCCTGTGGGACACATCGCCTCACTAGATGATCAAAGTGGTGTCTATAATGCAACGGTTCTTCCCAATAGTATTACTTAGCATCGGAAAGGAATTTCCTTTTATGGTGGAAACTCAAGTCAGGAGGTACAATTTTACTGACCAAGTAATTCACAAAATCTACATACCACGGTACTAGAATCCAACTTAAACAATTGCTCATATGGAAAATTCTCCACTATAATATGTTCTTTTTCCTCAGCCGTCTCCTCCATTTCCAGTCGTGACAAATGGTCTGCTACCACGTTCTCTGTGCCCTTCTTATCTCTAATCTCCAGATCAAACTCCTGGAGTAACAATATCCACCTAATGAGGCGTGGTTTACCATCTTTCTTGGACAAAAGGTACTTAGTGGCAGCATGATCAGTGTATACCACAGTTTTTGAACCTATTAAATAAGATCGAAACTTGTCAAAAGCACGTACAATAACTAACAGTTCTTTTTCAGTGGTGGCATAATTTTGTTGTGCATCATTAAGTGTTTTGCTAGAATATGCAATAACATGTAAACGTTTCTCCCTTCTTTGGCCAAGGACAGCTCCTATGGCCAAGTCACTAGCACACACATTAGCTTAAACGGAAAACTCCAGTCTGGCGCCACCATAATGGGTACTGAAGTAAGTTCTTTCTTCAACCTGTCAAAAGCAATCAAACAGTCATTATCAAAGATAAACTCAGCATCCTTTTGTAAAAGCTTACAAAGAGGTAAAGTGATTTTGGAGAAATCCTTAATAAACCGACGATAAAATCCGGCATGACCAAGGAAACTCCAAACTCCCTTGACATTAGTTGGTGGTGGCCTAACACAATTCCTTCCTTCACCATGAAGTGGCACTTCTCCCAATTCAGAACTAGATTAGTCTCTTCACATCTCTGCAGAACTTGAGTTAAATTCTGTAAACAAGATTCAAAAGAGGAGCTACACACAGAAAAATCATCCATAAATATTTCCATGGTACGCTCAATGAAATTAGAAAAAATGGCCATCATGCATCTTTGAAACGTAGCAGGGGCATTACATAATCCAAAAGGCTTCTCCTAAAGGCGAAAGTACCATAGGGACAAGTAAAAGTGCATTTTTCTTGGTCTTCTGGGGATATAGCAATCTGATTATAACCTGAGTATCCATCTAGAAAACAGTAATACGTATACCCGGCTAACCTTTCTAACATTTGATCAACGAAAGGAAGGGGAAAGTGATCTTTCCTCGTCGCAGTATTTAGTTTCCTGTAATCAATGCAAACTCTCCATCTCGTGACTGTCCTAGTAGGAATCAATTCATTGTTCTCGTTTTTAACTACAATCATCCCTCCTTTCTTAGGCACAACCTGAACAGGGCTAACCCACTTACTGTCTGAGATAGGATAAATAATCCCGTCATCTAACAATTTTATTACCTCAGCCCTAACAACTTCCTTCATGTTTGGGTTTAACCTGCGTTGGTGTTCTATAGAGGGTTTATGCTCATCCTCCATCAAAATTTTATGCATGCAAATAGCTGGGGTGATCCCTTTAATGTCGGAAATAGTCCATCCTATTGCTCGTTTATTAGTTCTCAACACCCTCAACAAAGCATCTAATTGTAATTCAGATAATTCCACAGAAACAACAACAGGCAATGTATCAGATTCACCTAAGAATGCATACTTCAAATGATTGGGGAGGGGTTTCAATTCCAAGGTGGGTGCCTTAACAATTGAAGGGGGAGGAGTGGGCTTAACTGTACCCAACTCCTCATAAACAAACCATTGCCGGAATGGTACGAATGGAGTTACCTCAATTTCTCTTGAATAGGCAGCAATTTCTTCAAGTAACTCCTCTCCGTCTATTTTCTCTTCCAGTCCCTGCAGACATAATTCAATGGGGTCATCCTGCAGCGCTGAAATTGAAATAATATCATCTACCATGAAACACTGTTCTTCCACCACTGGTCCTTTCATGGTTTTGAATAGGTTAAACTCCACTTGCTCTTCCCCCACTCTTAGGGTCAACAATCCATTCTTTACATCAATCAACGCTCCGGCTGTAGCAAGAAAAGGTCTTCCTAGAATCAATGGCATATCTCGGTCCTCCTCTATATCGAGCACCAGAAAGTCCACTGGAAGATAAAACTTCCCGACCCTCACAAGGGCATTCTCTAAAATTCTAGTGGGATATGTGATTGATCGATCAGCTAATTGAAGTGACACTGTAGTTGGCTGTAGATCTTCCAAACCTAATTTCCTGCAAACAGATAAGGGCATTAGACTCACACTAGCACCAAGATCGCATAAAGCTTTATTGAAAGTTAAATTTCCAATAGTACAAGGGATTGAAAAACTCCCTGGATCCTTAAGCTTTGGTGGAATCTTATGCTAAATAATAGCGTTGCACTCATCAGTGAGTGCAATCGTGGCATACTCTTCCAACTTCCTCTTGTTAGAAAGGATCTCTTTCAGAAACTTAACATAAGTCGGCATTTGTGCTAATGCTTCTGCAAAAGGAATATTGATATGTAACTCCTTAAAGATGCTCAAGAACTTCTCAAACTGTTTCTCCAATTTCGGCTTCTGCAATCTTTGGGGAAAGGGAACCGTTGACACATACTCCTTGAGTGCCACATTCACCTTTAGCTTTGAAGGGGGCTCTTTTTTTTTCTCTTCTACATTTCCCTCCTTTGTCTCGACTACTCCTTCAGTCTTCTTCCCAACAGTGTTACCTTCATCAGAATCTACAAGCATCTTTGGTTCTTCGTACTCCTTACCACTGCTCAAGGCTACAGCTTTTCACTGTTCCTTATGATTGTTTTCGGTTTGATCCGGCAACATCCTTTGTCCTGTTGTATTCAGTGATTAGGCTATCTGACCGATCTGAGTCTCCAAATTCTTATTCTGATTCACCACCTGCTCTACCTGAGTTTCCAATTTCTGATATTTGTCCGAAGACAAGGCTATGAATTTCTCAAGTGCTGCCTCCCATCCCTGCTTCTGCTCCTGAAAGGGTTGAGTATGAGGGATGTAAGGTGGAGGTTCTGGTTGCATCAGATAACGGCCCGGAGTATGGATTAGGCCTGGTCGACGCAGATCTTGAGGCCTCGGTTGAAACAACGGTCTACGTTGTGGTATTGCTTGTTGAGGATAGTTCCCCAACTAGGATTGTAGGTGTTTACATTATTTGCATAACTCACTTGCTCTTGCACCTGCTCACCTACATTGGAATAAGGACTTATGTTAAACACACGTGGACCACTACAAATATCACAAGTTACCTGCACCGGTTGGAATTGTGTTCCAATTGCATTCATGGAAAGTTGGTCTAATCCGTTATTGAGAGCTTCAATCTGAGCATTGATGGCGGTTAGACCATCGAGCTCTATGACTCCTGCTGCAACCTTAGTCGGTTGAGGATAGTTCCCTTCTTGCACAAAAACATTGTTCTGCGACATATTCTCTAAAAGTTCAACAGCAACTGTTTCGGACTTTGACAAGAAAGATCCGCCAGCAACGGCATCCATTGCTCCTCTAAAAGTAGGGAACATCCCATTATAAAATGTCTGAATCAGTAACCAACCAGGAATCCCGTGATGTGGACACTTCTTTTGCAAATCCTTAAATCTCTCCCAAGCTTCATAGAAAGGCTCTCCATCCATCTGTCGGAAACCTTGAATCTCATTCCTGTACTTCGTAGTTTTACTGAGAGGGAAAAATTTGGCTAGAAAAGCCTGAGAAAGTGCCTCCTAGCTTAGAAAGAATTCATTCGGTACAGTGCTCAACCACGCCTTGGCTCATTCCCTAAGTGAGAATGGGAAGAGTCTAACTCGGATGGCATCGGTTGTGACATTGTGGATCTTAAAAGTATCACACACTTCAAGGAAATACTCAAGAAGTGAAGTCAGATCCTCCAATGGTAGTCCCGCAAACGGATTATTTTGCAGCAAGTTTATGATGGCTGGTTTGGTCTCAAAGTTATTTACTGCAATAGGGGGACGAGTTGCAGTTTGAATCGCCCTCGCATTCGGTAAATTTTAATCTCTAATCGTAGAAGAAGGTGGCTCTTGAGGTGGATCTACCACCCCTCCGTCCCTCGTGTTAGTAGGATCTTCGGCCATCAAATCTGCACAAGGTCAAGGAATGTCCTTAGCTCAATTTGACAATGACAAAGGCTACAACACAAGATAGAATAATGGTCTAAAGCACTAGATCAAATTATTTAAGTAATATTGATTTTAAAACGCCTTCCCCAGCAACGGCGCCAAAAACTTGTTGCAAGATTTCACTACAGTTAAAACCAATCCTGTAAGTGTACACTAACATACGCGTAGCACAATAGGATCGAACCCATAGGGAAGGGAAATCAATCACTACTCTATATCCTTCTCTAATCTAAAGACCTAACGAAAATAATTGGTTTTTATCTATTAATCTACTAAAACAGAAATTAACAATTAACTAGAAGTAAACGCAAGTAAAAGCTTAGACACACGAATTAACTTCAGTAAACTAAACAAACAGGGGAAAGTAATGAATCATACAATTAAGAGCTAACATATTACTCGTCTGACAAGTGTAATTCTACAACCTAGTCACTTATGTTTGTATTACCCTCTCTCAAGGTGTAACCAAGTGCTTAATTAGTGTTCAATGTTGCTCTCGCAATCACCAATAGTTAATTAAACCATAGGAGCAAGACTAGTGCAATTCAATATTCTAGCGGCTCGGCATGGAATAAGATTACTGTTGTATAAGCTAGAACCAAATCTCTTTGTATTCTACAACTTACAAGTTATGAAAACAATCCAAATCACCATCAATCTTTCAATCTATAGGCAATTCTGAGACATGCTAAGGTTGGCCAGACCGTTGCAATTCAAATTAAGTCCGCTTTCAAAACTAAGAATTACACAAGTCATTCAAGTATTTTATCGAACATCTATCATGCATTCATCACCACTCCCTTAGCCCTAGAGAATTATCTACTCATAATTAAAGTAAAACTCGTAAAACTAACAGAAATTGCATTAAAATAAATCATATTCATCAAAGCTAAACAAGGTCTAAGAATCAAACTCATAAACATTCTAGCAATTCTGGAAAATTAAATCTAGCATAAGAAAACTAAAATTGGGAGGAATTAGTTTGAATAATAAAACAACAATAAAACCGAAAATAAGTAATTTGTATGATACAATTGTTTTGTTTTTGTTTTTTGTGATTAGGCTTGGGCTTATGAAATGTGCCCAACTATAGCATGTTATGGAGGTGGCCTAAAACCTGAAGATTCCTACATGGTCAAACTGCCACTCCCTAGGATAATGAGATGGCTGCACACGAGAGGGACCCCACTGGAAATGGGTGATTTGCGGCATAAGATAAATACTCATGGGCCTGAGGTTTGAACACAAAACAAATGAAATTTATATACAATCTGCTTATGAATGGATGGTTGAGTTTTTAAATAGGGAATCGAGTGCTCGAACACCCCAATCGATTAATAGATCCTTCAGTAAAAACGTATTTTTAAATTTTAATAATGAATCGAGTACTCGATCATCCCAATCAAGGACTCGATTAGTCAGTTGAGATTTTTTCTTAATTTTTATTAAGTAATCGGGTACTCGAATACTACAATCTATTACTCGATCTATTTGTTTTTAACATCTATTTTTGTTGACATATATCAGAATCAGGTACCTGAGCGTCCATTTTTGTTTCCTTCCATCAGAGAAAAAAAAAAAAGAGTTATATGGATGATTTCTAACTAGCTGATGTTGACGATCAACCCATTGATTATTTAAATCAATGTTTGTAAGGATGCACCATGTTGATCATTGGTCATGAGTTGCCCCCACCCGCAGATTCCTCTTCAGTCCGGCCAGATGATAATCCTATTGATACCTCCAATGATTGGTTTCCCTCACTGTCACCTCCAGCCATAACAACAGCCATACCAGCCACAACAACACCCCTACCAGCCACAACAACAACCCCAAATGCCACAACACCTGCCACGACACCCGCACAAGCTACTACATTTCAACTTCCTTCCGAAATTCAACAGTTTATCCTCAAAATAGATGCTAATTATGAATCATTGAAGGTAACTGTTGAGCAAAATATTGCAACATTTAGAAAAGGAAAAACAAGACAAGGCAAGCGGTGGGAAATTAGTGCAGGAGGTTGAGGGAACTAAGAGACCAAAGAGAAATAAAAGAAGGCCCACATACCTCCTGTCGCCATATACTGAACAATTTAAAAAGATTTGCACAGCTAGAGCTAAAGCTAGAGCCAAAGCTAAAGAAGCAATAGCCTCGTTGACAGCTCAGCCCCAACCGCCCCAACTGCCTTGTCCAGAAAAAGAAGAAAGCGTCTCTCTCTCTCTCTCTCAACAGTTGGTTAGCCAAAAAAGGAGAGAAATCAAATTCCAGCTCCTTACACAACTGGGTGTTCAGTGTCAAGCCAACTGATACAGTTCATGGACAATCTCAAGATTTTGGCAAGAAATTCTTCGAAATCCTCCTCACAGATGGGGAATGGTTACAATCAGAGTAAACTAGTTAATCATAAGTTAGTTAATGTTCGTTAATACATGTACCATCGAGCACTCGATTATATTAATTGATTACTCGATTCTGAAGATTTCCCCGCCAAGAGAATTGAGTCCTTGATTGAATATATTGAGTGTTCGATCCTTATTTTATTCTTGCCTGGCAATGCAGTTTTACAAATTATTATGATTCACTCCATTGCAGCATATGGAAGAGTGTTTGATCAATATAAGGCTTAAAGAAAAGACACACCAAGATCATTATGCTCAGGATTGTGTGCTCGTTGATGAGACTTTCTTCCAATTTCTTAAGATCAATTACTACCTGTCAAGGGGTCTCATTACAGGGGAGGATTCTGTAATCATTGGCAAGGATGGCAATATCCAGGTTGTCAGTAGACCAGAAACTGCTGTCAGAGGTGCGAGGGGTGGTAGGGCCGGCGGTAAGAATATTTCCAGGGCTGGCAGGGGTGGGAAGACGTTGAATAATAATGAGCCTATCAACCTCGAAACCGTGGATCATTCATTTGATGTGATGAAATGTATTTGGAATGATCCCATAAAGTGGCAGGGCAATGTTTTGGATTATACAACAGCTGCTGCACCAGCTTTGCATATCCGGCGATGGGATGGAGTAAATAAATTTTATGGTGCAGTAAATGTTGGAAATTCCCATTGGGTGGCTGTCGAGATTTTGATTAAGGAGGAAGCAATCAGAGTTTATAACAGCAGTAGTGGACCACTCAAATCAAGGAACTACCAAATTGCATTGAATCATCTGTGTGTCTTCTTTCCCAAACTATTGGCACATACAGGAAAGTTCAATCATTTAGGTAGCAAACTCAACCGCATGTGGAAGCTGGAACTTGTTGATCCATGCCCAAAAAATATACGAAGGTACATACAGAGAATAATAACTGAATATAATATTAAAAAAATATCAGAGTTGAGTACTAGATTACCTATATCGAGTACTCGATCCTTCTATTTTTCCTTAAATCACGTACTCGATTCCTTAACATTTTTCAAATATTCAATCTTGATTTAATTTCATTTGCTAATTTGCAGTGGACATTGTGGAATCTACTCATTATATTACATTGAGCTTCTCATGCATGGGGAGCCACTAGAACTGCTGAATAACGATCGAACCTCATTTTTCAGGTTGCGTTTAGCCTCCGAGATTTTTTTTGGAATTGATAAATTTAATTACTAGAAAACTTTTTTTCGTAGTTAGTGTATTATTTAATTTATTTTGAATATTAGCCTTAGGGTTCTTTTTGAAGTTTATATTTTGGTTTTGACAAATTTAAATATATAATATAATTAAGATATTATTTATTGAATTTTCCATCAAAATTGATTAAAAAAAAAAAAAACCACTCAGTCGAGCGCTAGATTAACATGCTTTTAGTACTCGATCCTTCTGAAACTTTTAAACACTAATTATTCTACAAACTAAAAAAAAAAATAAAAAAAAAATGAGGGCCCTCACCGCACTTTATTGGGGAAGAAACTAATTAACTTCATCCGGAACATAATGAGGGGTCCGAGTCCCTATCATCAATGTGGTACGCATGGAGATGCTCCTATTCGAGTACTCGATTGAGTTATGCCTTGGAAATAATTATTTTATTTGATTTAATTGAGTTTGTAGCCCTAAATATGTGTTTTAAAATTACTAAGTCGTTTGTTGAATTCAATTTTATATCTCATAATTTTTAAATTAATTACTTTTTATTTTGAATTTTAAAAAAATAAAAAAGGTAAATATTTAACAAAAATAACTGAGTCTAGTGTTCGATTCACTCAATCTACTACTCGATCAACTCTTTGATTTATTTTGACCCCAAACCCTAACTTCAATTGAATGCATCTGCCAACCAGTTGAATTTAATGCATGTGCCAACCAATTTAATTGAATGCATGCAACCCTAATTTTTTCCTATAAATTGCTCAATTACCAAGCTCATCCTCATAGATTAAAGCAACATAAACCCTAGCCACTCCTCCTCTCCTATTCAATGGCCGGTGCAAATCAAATATGTAAGATCTGCCCTATTACATTGAATTACTCTTGAAGATTATCATGTTTATTGTATGATTTCCTCCAAATAGTATCAATCAATAGAATTTTTTTGTCGAAACCATGTAATCTTTGTCATTACCTTGAATATGGATCAAGAGGTTGGCTTTTAAGGATTGACAAGCTTTTCATGTGTAGTCCAAACCTTAAAAGTTCATCTTCTAGCTCCACACAGTGGGATGGCTAAGGATTAGATGGTTTTTACAAAAACATCTATTAATTGTTCTTATTTGGCAACAAGTCCTACAGTAATGACGATTTTCAGAAGCATTTCAATCAAATAAGGCTGGTTTAAAATAGTCAGGTCTTATGCGATGTAGCCCTAATTTTTTCCTATAAATTATCCAATTACCAAGCTCATCCTCACAAATTAAAGCAAAACCAAACCCCAAACCCTAAGTGGTTGGTTGAATTCAATTTAATACCTGACATTTTATACCTAAAAACCCTAAACCCTAAAAACCCTAAACCAAAAACCCTAGGCGCTCCTCTCCTCTTCAATTGCCGGTTCAAAAGAAGTCCTACAGTAATGATGTTGTAAGATTTTACTATAGTTAAAACCAATCGTGCATGTGTACACTAACATACGCATAGCATAATAGGATCGAACCCACAGGGAAGGGAAATCAATCGCTACTCTATATCCTTCTCTAATCTAAAGACCTAACGAAAACAATTAGTTTTTATCTATTAATCTACTAAAACAGAAATTAACAATTAACTAGAAGTAAACGCAAGTAAAAGCTTAGACACACGAATTAACTTCAGTAAACTAAACAGGCAGGGGAAAGTAATGAATCATACAGTTAAGAGCCAACATATTACTCGTCTGACAAGTGTAATTCTACAACCTAGTCACTTATGTTTGTATTACCCTCTCTCAAGGTGTAACCAAGTGCTTAATTAGTGTTCAATGTTGCTCTCGCAATCACCAATAGTTAATTAAACCATAGGAGCAAGACTAGTGCAATTCAATATTCTAGCGGCTCGGCATGGAATAAGATTATTGTTGTATAAGCTAGAACCAAATATCTTTGTATTCTACAACTTACAAGTTATGAAAACAATCCAAATCACCATCAATCTTTCAATCTATAGGCAATTCTGAGACATGCTAAGGTTGGCCAGACCATTGCAATTCAAATTAAGTCCGCTTTCAAAACTAAGAATTACACAAGTCATTCAAGCATTTTATCGAACATCTATCATGCATTCATCACCACTCCCCTAGCCCTAGAGAATTATCTACTCATAATTAAAGTAAAACTCATAAAACTAACAGAAATTGCATTAAAATAAATCATATTCATCAAAGCTAAACAAGGTCTAATAATCAAACTCATAAACATTCTAGCAATTCTGGAAAATTAAATCTAGCATAAGAAAACTAAAATTGGGAGGAATTAGTTTGAATAATAAAACAACAATAAAACCGAAAAAATGGAAATAGTTTCGATTAATTCGTCTTGATTCTCTGAAAAACTCTGAAAAACATGCAGCAGCTCCTGTCTCCAAGCTTCGTCTGAACTTTTCTGAAAAAACTCCCAAATAAGGCTTCTAAACACGCTTAAATATCAACCCTAAAATCTTTCGCCGATTGCGGTCACGGGCGTTACCTATCCCTGTGCATTTCTTGTTAACGCCCGTTACCAGGCTAAATCATGTCTGCGCTTTTATTAGTGGTAACGGGCGTTACCACTTTTCTTCAGTCCAAGGGTAACGGGCGTTACCCTTCCTTCACCAGAAATCATCTCCTCCTGTCTCTGGTCACGGGCGTTACCAGATATGTACTGTCATGGAGTAACGGGCGTTACTCCTATATTCCGCCTCTAGCGATGCTCCAGTATCCATTAACGGGAGTTACGGAAATGTCCCTCTTACTTGGTAACGGGGGTTACCTTATTTTCCTCCAAAAATGTGTAAAATTGCTTCACTTCGCCGTTTCGTAACTCCAACACCAAAATCACCTAAATGGAGCAAAATAAACACATAACCGCATCAAACGACACAAAAATATAATCTAATTACGCTCAAAACCTATGCAATTTCTACACACAACAAAATCCCCCACACTTGAATATTGCTCGTCCCCGAGTAATACGGAAGTCAAGAAAACACATCCTCATCAAACCATCTCCTCAAGCAATCATCAAACCTTTGCCTAAACTAGTCTAGCTAATCCAATCGAGTACTTATACATATAAGATCATCAAAACTTAGTATGAAAAGTATACCCTTGTGTAGTGTGTGAATCAAACAAAACAATGTACAAAAATTAGAATGAAAAATTCACAATTCTCTTCTAAGTTCTAATCATCAACTTTGGAATACACTCTTCGTACCTATCTCCACTAATGGAATTAAATCAAGACTTAGAATCGGTAGGTCTTTTCGAGCTTGTAACGTAGGCTTAGGGTAAGGTTATGAAAATTTGGATCAAGTGACTACTCATCAAGCTTACATCATTCACTTTATACAAAACACGGTATTTTCATTCGCCATTAAACACGAGAATCACCCCAATTTCTTCAATTAAATCCCACACTCTCAAATTCACACTTTGCATAATTTTTTTTCTTTTCTTTTGCTCTTTCTTTCTTTTTTTTTTTCTTTCTTCTTTCACACTTTTCTCATTCTTTTTCTTTTTCTTTACAATAACCTTCAATTTAAATCACAAGAACAATCAAAAGGGTCAAAAGATAGATAATTACCATAAAAATCAAACGACCAAGCCCTGGTGTAAAAATTATCAAGGTAGGTATTTCATTGTTGTGTCTTGGCTTATAATGTAGCTACATGATAACGTGCTTAATCCTCGTATTATTGAGTGTTTGTGACTAAATTTAAAGGCTTATGTAGGGTATATACTGGTGCGTTTGATGTGTGTTTAAGTGGTGCAGGTGATCCTATGATTTAATTTTGATGATTTTCGAGCTAATAAGAGAAGTTTGGGCTAAGAATTCTAAAGTCGGAGTTGTTGCTGGGTTGTGAGCGTGAGTTTCTGGCTGAATTGTTTTCTTGAAATAATATTCTTATGCTGAGTGGGCTGAGAGGCAGCAGGTTTGGAATTAATTCAAACCTTTCATGGAGAATCATTCTTGGGCAACTATCAGCAACGTGTTTCATGAGAAGGAATTGAAATTGGTTGATTTGATTTATTGGAGCCATGCGTGAGTATTGTGGTTTAATTAAGCCCATGAGAAAGCCTTTCTTGGAATTATTAATTAAAGTGGCTGATTTGTTTGATATTGGCGTGGGGCTGGAATGTTGATGGCCCGAGGAGTTCTTTGGTTGGAATAATAGAAATCAGGCCCAATTGAGGAAAGGTTTAGGCACCAAGAATCTTTAGTCCGTCTAGGACTAAGATTTCGGGAGAGACTTGACTTGATTTTGGAGCTATTTATATGTGTTCTTGGGGCTGATTTCGGGACCTTCTACCTTTCTTTAGACACAGCAATTCCGGAGGATTGGAGCAGCAGCTTGGAGACATCCGAGAGCCGCGGAACCCATTTATTCTTTTTTTGCTTTTCGTTTATTTTATATTTTCGTATTTTAGAATTATGAACAACTAATTTCATAGTACTTAGCTAGGAATTTACAATTTATGTTTTTGACATCGTGAGACCTAATTGGTTTTTATAATTTAGTATTTATTTCAAGTATTTATTAATTATCCGAGTGTCATGTTTATTGTGATTTATTTGCTTAAGTGATTACGTCCGGATCATCTAAGTAGGTTATTGCATATTGTTATTCTTGATTGCATGTAATATACGTAGTGCTTGATAGATAATTAGTGGTGCATTAGTGATAGAAAGTCGTAAAGTCGAATCTGATTCACTAAGGGAGTTAATAATCGAATTTGAATCTTGCACGTGTCGTGACTAGGTTAATTCGGGCTAGTGTTTTCTTAATTCTTAATGTTGTTGACTCATTGAATCCTGTCGAGTGTCTCTAGGGGTTGTGAGTTGATTAGGGAATAACTGTCGAGTGTCTCTAGGTTATTCTATTATTTAAGAGAAAACGAGGCGGAGTCGAGTGTCTCTATCTGCTATAGCTAGTCTACTTGAATGATTGAATTTATTTTTACATCTATGATCGATGTCCTAAACTGAATTATGATTCCTAGCTAGGTATTGTTTACCCCATTGATTTATCAAAACCCAACTTCTAAGTGATTTATTGTTTTTCCTCTAGTTTATTTAATTGTTAGTTAATTAGTTAGTTTAGTAAATCTCAAAACCCCCGATTTTTACTCATTAATTTTAGTGAGTTCTTTTGTGATCAATTAGAATTATTTTCAACCAATCTTTGTGGATTCGACCCGTTTGCACTATACGTAGTTTTAGCTGTGAATCAGATATTAATTATTTTGACAATTACGACACTTGTCAAATTTTGGCGCCGTTGCCGGGGATTGGTGCTAATCGAATTTAATTATTTTTTATGAACAGGAGCATTCGCGGAGTTGATGAGTCGATTTTTGATCCCGAGATCGAAAAAACCACAAAATCGTTAAGGAAGCAAGCTAAAACGCGTAAGAACCTAGCGGAAAATTCCAATCTGACCCAATCTGAAGAGCCCAGCACTGAGTCGGAACATCCAGAGAACGAACATAAAGGTTTGACTGCAAGCTTTGACCAGACCTTAACGATGGCAGTACAATCGGTACGTGTGACCATGCGCGATCTGGCGCGTCCTGCTACTGCACAGCAGCCCCTCTGTATCACTTTTCCAGAGGTGGGTGCTGGTTTTGAGCTAAAGACGGGCACAACACATCTACTCCCCGTCTTTCGCGGTCTAGAAAACGAAAACCCTCACCAACACCTGAGCAAGTTCAACACGGTCTGCTGCTCTACCAAGCCGCATGGGGCCACCGAGGACCAAATCAAACTGAGAGCCTTCCCGTTCTCCTTGCAAGAGGCTGTCGAGGCTTGGCTTTACTCTCTTCCATCGGGAACCATTACTACATGGGCACAAATGCGGGAGAAGTTCTTGGATAAGTATTTTCCAGCATCACGAGAGATTGACCTCCATCAAGAGATTGTTACAATCAAGCAAAAAGAGCATGAGAGTCTTCATGAGTATTGGGAACACTACAAGAAATTGCTTACACTTTGCCCATAGCATGGTTTCCCCTAAACACTATCATCCATTACTTTTATGGAGGCCTGATGCCAGCAGACATGAAGATGTTGGATGCTGCAAGTGGGGGAACCATTATGGACAAGACTCCAGCAGAATTGAAGGACATGATCGAAAAGGCTTCGGCTCATTCTTCAAAGTTCTACGCCACCGAGTCCACCTCTCGAAATACTAATGCGGTCAATTCTTCCTCTCTTGATGAAATTAAAAATATGTTGAATATTTTGGTTTCTAATCTTGGTGCAGGTGTACCCCAAGTAGCTAAGGTGTGCCAACTCTGCGCGAGTGCAATGCACCCTACTGATACCTGCCCTACTCTTCAAGAGGGTACGATGGAGAATGCTAGTGTCAGAGGGTTCCAACAACAGAATTTCAATCCCTACTCCAACACATACAATCCCGGATGCATGGTAAAATCACCCCAGTCTGAGTTATGCCCCTCAACCACCCAATTTCCAGAATTTCGTACCTAGACCTCCACAACCCCAACAATACAACCAACAACAAAACCTGCCTCTCAACCCACAAGATATCCAAATCAATAGCTTGGAAAACCAAGTTAAAAATTTGGAAACTCAATTAGGAAAGATTGCAACAGTGTTGAGTAGGATTGAGGATCAAGGAAAATTGCCCTCGCAAACCAAGGATCCTAGGTATAATGTCAGCGCCATCACGCTCAGAAGTGGTAAAGAACTTCCGCAACCACTAGAGAGGGAACAGGCATGGAAAAATGGGTCTGCTGATGATCGGATAGAGGGTACTATTTCAAAGAATGACCATACCGAAAACCCAAACCGCAACAGCGAGACAGAGATTGTCGTTCAGCCTAAGCCCCTGGTAATCCCACCTCCATTCCCTCAACGTCTGGCAGAAACTAAAAAACAGAAGGACGAAAAGAATATCCTAGAGACGTTTTGAAAAGTTGAGGTGAACATACCATTGTTGGACGCGATCCAACAGATTCCCAGATATGCTAAATTCCTCAAGGAGCTTTGTACCAACAAGAGGAAACTAAAAGGTAACGAAAAGGTAAGTGTGGGGGAAAACGTTTCCGCTGTTTTACAAAAGAAACTCCCCCCTAAGTGCCATGATCAAGGTATGTTTTTAGCGCAAAATTGGCAATTTGGGAATTAAAAGGGTCATGTGTGATTTAGGTGCTTCCATTAATGTTATGCCTTTATCGGTTTATAATGCACTTAATCTTGGTCCCTTGAAAGGTACAGATGTCATCATACAATTGGCGGACCGTTCTATCGCATACCCGGAAGGTGTTTTAGAAGATGTCCTCAAGTGAACGATTTGGCTTTTCCGGCTGATTTCTTCGTGTTGGGCATGGATGATAATTATTCTGAGAAATCCTCTGATATCCTTTTGGGTCGTCCATTTTTGAGTAATGCTAATGCTAAAATAGATGTTAAAAAAGGCCTGTTGACTCTAGAATTTGATGGTGATATTGTGAAGTTTAATGTTTATGAGTCAAGTAAAGGTCCTAATAAATTTTCTAGTGTTTTTAGCATTGATGTGATAGAAAACCTGCCTAATGAGTTGA
Source organism: Lantana camara (assembly GCA_037501455.1). Taxonomy (NCBI): domain Eukaryota; kingdom Viridiplantae; phylum Streptophyta; class Magnoliopsida; order Lamiales; family Verbenaceae; genus Lantana; species Lantana camara. The sequence goes on along the minus strand of CM074856.1, from coordinate 108,248,019 downwards.
ACAATGTAGAGGAACTAAGTCTTGAAAATCTTGAGAGTAAGCCAAAATATATTGGGTTGTCTGTTGATCTTTGTGGGATGGTTTTACCATTAGAGGCTTTTAAGTCTATGAATAGGGATGTTCTGATTCTTGATGTGCCTAATGCTATGACTGAACTAAATTCCTTCGTGTTTCAGGCACCTATTTTGGAAATCAAGAACTTTTTGGACGATCTGAGTTCTACATTCAAAGGACGAGTAAAATTTGCAGATTAAAGACCCATACATGACGAGTTCACTGACGAACAGCCTTTCCCATGGTTTTACCGTACGATTGGCCATATCTTAAGGTCGTACACTGGTATGTAGATATTCTTGACTGCTTAACCACTATTTTCTGCAGATCTCACATATTTTTTGAGTTCAGGAACCCAAGAGCCATTGTGAGGGATCGTGGAAATTTTTTTTATAAGTGTCGAATTGTGTTGAGAACCTCTAGGAATCATCATCCCCAATCTAGAGGGCATAATGGTTTAGAAGATTCAGAACCACATAGTCGAGGGGATTTATATGGAGGCTCTACCTCCATTTGAGTCGATTACTGCTCTTTGTTATCTTTCGAGCGCTCGTTGATTGCCCAAAATTTTCCGATTTGCTGCTGCTAAATTACTCATGCGTCTATGCTAGTTTGACCCTTAGGTTTGGCCGTACCTTTAACATATAAAATTTTTGCGGGAAAAAAAAAAAAAAAAAAAGATTCACACTTCAGGGAAGTTCTCTTTTCTCACAATTTTTCGTATGCCTTGAGGACAATGCATGATTTAAGTGTAGGGGGGAGGGATAAGCCTATTTACTGTTTGGGCTTACGTGCTTCAAATTTGATTTTTTTTTCTTTTTCCTGCATTAACTGTTTTTACTTGTTGTTTGCTTGAATTCAAGGATGTTAGAAGTTATGAATAATTTGCTTCCATTTTGAACGTGTTTGCTTAAGCTTGAACCTTGAATTTTGCTAGAACCTACTAGGCGATTGAATATGTGAAAGATTGTGTGAAATTTGAATAATTAGCACTTTGTTATGCCCTCATCTTTCGCGCACTAATTAAACAATTTTTGTACTTTGCTTAGACGAGTTAGTTGTGTTTTTCAATAAAGGACTGAAAATTGATTAGAGTACACTCTAACTCCCTTCGAGGCGAAATAGATTGGTTGACGAATGATTCGGGAGATGACTTAGGCATTCTTGTCGGTGTTGTTGGCCTTTATATGATTTTCACTAAATAACATTGCCCGATTGACCCCGCTGAGCCTTAGTATTGTGCAAAATTTCTTTCTTAGCCACGTTACAAGCCTAATGCACAATACGATTTCCTACCCGTATCTCCGTTACACCTTGCTTACTCATTTTATTTTTGGGGTTGTATTGATTGATGTCTAGACTTGAAGAGAAAAGTTTCATTGTGTTGGAATAGAAAATTAGAGAGTGATAAAAACAAAAGCAAAAGAGAAAAAAAGAAGTCAAGAAGAAAAGAAAAGAAAGATGAGCAGAAAAAATTTGAAAAAAGGAAAAAAAAAAAAAAAGAGACAAAAAAAAAAAAAAAAAGCAAAGAGTGAAAGAGAAAAAAAAAGAGAGTATGAGCCATGTTGAAAATTCAATAAATGGTTAGGAATTCATTGTAAAAAGGGAGTCTTTTGGGGAAGAACGAAGGGGAACACTTGGGATTTATTTTAAATGTGTAAGCTTGGTGTGATTAGCCTTTGATTTACCTTTTCCTACCTAACCCAAGCCTACATTACAAGCTCGAAAGACCTTTCGATCCCGAATTATGGGTTGATTAAATTAGTGGAGATTGGAGTGACAAGTGTGCTTGAAGTTGATAATTGATTCTTGGGCAAAAAATATTAACTTATTTGCCAAATCTTTATACATTGATTTGTTCAATCCACACTACACACGAGGGTATGATTTTTGTACTAATTGATTGAATTTCATGTGATTGAGTAATATGTTTGATTTGCTAGATTCGTTTAGGCGAAATTTCGAGGTTCGCTTTGGTGAAAATGTTTGATGGGAGTAATGTTCATTGCTTTTTATTTCCCTCGAGGATGAGTGAATGGACAAGTGTGGAGGAAATTGATAACGTGCTTAATCCTCGTATTCTTGAGTGTTTGTGATTGAATTTAAAGGCTTATGTAGGGTATATACTAGTGCGTTTGTTGAATTTTGTGTTTAAGTGGTGCAGGTGATCCTATGATTTAATTTTGATGATTTTTGAGCTAATAAGAGAAGTTTGGGCTAAGAATTCTAAAGTTGGAGTTGTTGCTGGGTTGTGAGCGTGAGTTTCTGGCTGAATTATTTTCCTTGAAATAATTGTTAGTTAATTAGTTAGCTTAGTAAATCTCAAAACCCAACTTCTAAGTGATTTATTGTTTTTCCTCTAGTTTATTTAATTGTTAGTTAATTAGTTAGCTTAGTAAATCTCAAAACCCCCGATTTTTACTCGTTAATTTTTGTGAGTTCTTTTGTGATTAATTAGAATTATTTTCAACCAATCTCTGTGGATTCGACCCGTTTGCACTATACGTAGTTTTAGCTGTGAATCGGATATTAGTTATTTTGACAATTACGACACTTGTCACTACAAAAATCTTTGCACAATAATTAGGCTCAGCGGGGTCAATAAGATTACGTTATTTAGTAAAAAACGGCTAAAAATTTAAGGTTTAATATCCTCCGACAACGAATGCCTACTTCACTTCTTTAATCTTTCGTTAACTCAAAATTTCGTCTCAATAGGACTAAAATGCATCCTAATCAAATCTTAGACTCATTCAGAAATCATCAAGTCATCTTTCTAAGTAAAGTACATTATCTCGTTCGAAAGTGCTCAAAATGTAAGGGCATACTAACACACTAAATCATCAAATCTCATGAAATTTTCCTCAATTCAAAAAATCCTAACTTATTCTAGCAAAAGGTCAACAATCAAACTTCATAGAAAAAGTTCAAAACGAGGGAAAATATTCAAAAATTTTCAAAATTACTCGATTTTTAGCAAATCACAAGTGAAACTACATCTAAACATGTAAATCTTCAATAAAACTCATAACAAGCATAGACAATTCCTCCCCCACACTTAAACTTTGGAATGTCCTCATGCAAATGAAAGAATTAAAGGACAAGAAAACTCCCTGATTAGATGAAGAACCGGCAACGTGCTAGCAAAGCTTCCAAAACCTGAACAAGTGACTAGAAAACACCGATCAAGTGCACAGGCAATTGACAATCATCATGCATCCAACAATTAACACACAAGTCACAAATTCCAAGTAAGGGAAAGGCATAATTGCATTTAAAGTCAAAGAGTTCTAGGGCAAAAGCAAAGAAAAGTAGCAAGAGTACCACAAATATCCCATAGTATCAAAAGTACAGACCCAAATAGCAAAGAAACAAATAACAGAGCTAAGGCCAACAAAATCACTGATCAGGGGGTGGAACAGGGCCTCAGAAATATCCATCCAAGCGCTGATACGGGCCCTGGAATTGCTCATCTACATGGGTTGTCCATGTGTCAAATCGTTGATCAACATGAGCTCGAAAATCCACCATCTCCTGCCTCTGATCATTGAACCCCGTCTCAACCCTGGCCATCCTAGAATTGGCCTCAGCAAGATCCAATCTCATCGTAGCCAGACTGATGTTTAGAGCACGCACGGACATGGGCTCATCGTCCCCCTGCTGAGGGACCAGTCTTGGGCCATCATCTCTCCCCTCAGGAGCATCCGGGATCTCGTCAATAGCAGCCTTAAGCTCATTCGGCACCTCATCATAAGTAGCAAAGTCCAAAGCATACATCTGCCTGAACCTGTATCGTGCCCTCTTTAGCCACCATGGCAACAACCTGCCCTGTAGGGGCTCCTCTTGCCATTCAGTAATCAAACCCATATTCTTCCAATTACCCTCATCCAAGAAAGGATATATTGTCAGTGGCTCTGGCTTTTTGGGCCTCCATCCTAAACTTTTGGCGATCATGGTCACATAAGCCCCGTGACCTATAGCACCTGTTTTCTTGTTAGCAGCGTCCAACATTCTCGCAGTCAAATCCCAAGTACCATTATATCGACGTCCTTCCTTCATCATGTACATGATGCCCAATTCGGTAGCCTGGATATTGCCCTTACTCTCATTACGGGAACAAAAGCTGTAACTCAAAATCTTATGCACGACCCTCCATACCACACTATCCAAATAGGTTGCCTTAGTGTTCCGTACATGATAGTTAGGTGTGTTGGGCTTCAAAGGGAAGGACCTCCAAATCTCCTCCCGCACATCAACGTTCCAAGTGGGGAGGCTAGTCTTCCCGTCAAGAGAAAATCCAAACACTTCCCTCAATATACTAAGGGAAACAGAATAGGGGCGCCTAGCATCCCAAGAAAATGAAATCGGCTCATTATGACCAAAATGCCAATTCATCGTGGTGAAGAAGGTCGCGTGAGCTCCGGATAAGTGAGTGCATCTCTCTCCAAAAATCTCAACCAACTAATGTTATCAAACAAAGTCCGTATCTCATTCCACACGCCCATGTGGATCAAAGTATCTCTTTTAAAAAAACGTGTGGGGAAAACCGTTCTCAAAAGCACCCTATCAAATGGGTTGCCAACCCCTTCGACAACCACATTTCTAGTTTCACTTTGGGCCCGAGCCCTAGAAGTGCAGGAACTCGAAGTTCCTTCAACACGAGTACTCTTTGAACGGCCCATAGTTCCTGAAATTAGCAAAAATAACCAGGCAAAGCAAGCAATTATCAATCAAAAATTCACTTAGGCAATTCATCGAACAACTTGCGGGCACAATCCTAAGATAGGTGTTTTAGCTCAGATCTTTCAATCTACCCTAAACCAAACCAACATTATCCTAAGTTAGCACAGTTATAATTCCAAAATCACTCAAAGGTATGTTTATCGGCCAAATGGACTACGTGTTCCCGAAGGTATGTTTAATTTTAGTTGGACATTTAGTTCTACGTATAGGACAAACCTAGTACTCGTTATTAAGTACGTACACTAATTTTATTCCACGAATTAAAAAACCTGATTTTTTTTTTGTAATGGACTTGTAGGAAACTACTATCTTTGCGACGCTGGTTATACCAATGGCCCAGGGTTTTGGCACCATATGGGGGTACTCGATACCATCTACAAGAGTGGGGTAGTAGGAGGCCTGTCAATGAGAAAGAGTTGTTTAATAGACGTCATTCGTTCGCGAGGACAACCATTGAACATTCATGGGGCATTTTTAAGAAGTGATGGGCGATCCTGCGTAGCCCTTCGTTTTATGATCTTAGAGTCCAAAATGAGATAATAATGGCCTGGGCGTCGTTGCATAATTTCATAAGAAGAGAGATGTCAATTGATGCAATGAACAAGATATGGGGGGATGCAACCGCTGCTCTAAGAGACGTTGTCGATGCTCTTCGTATCGATGTAAATACAAGAGTTGATGTACAACACGCTACTAACCGTAGACGCCTTTATAGCACAATCAAAGAGTTGCCACTGACTCTTACTCAGACTGAACGTGTTAAGGCGACGCGTGTTTTATATAAGCAACAAGACGAGATGGGCATATTCTTTCAAGTTCCAGTTGAGGAAAAATGTGATATGGTGTACCTAGCACTGGAGGGAGTTCCTATTTGACATGATGGTGTACGTTTTATTGCATTCTGCTCTTAATTTTGGCTGAAGTTGGGTGATGGTGATCCGGTAATGTTTAAATGTGTAATGTGAACACTTGCTACGACTTATAGTTTGTCCTAGTTAAAGAATGGGCTACTTAAGGACAATGGATTCTATTAGATATTATGTAGTATGAACTTGTATTCAGTATTCCATGTGTTGAAACGAAAAAAGGAATGGTATTACATTTTGATGTACTGTGAATGTATTGAACTTATGAGACTCTGACTTGGACTACATGCTTAGTTTAGCTTATGGTATATATTAGATTATGCAAGATCAGTTTAAAACATGTGATTTGTTGAGGACAATTCCATTCATAACGACATCTTCGAATATTGTTATTACACATTCCACCCTTGTATGCACTTTAAAACCAAATTTATGTATTGGAGATAAAAGGAAAAAGGGCATATCATTAGCAAAGGGTGAATTCATCCTAGATGGGCAGTGCAAAATAAGCAGACAAATATTCACAAACAAAAAAATTCTAGAGCTGCCATCCAAATTACATATCATCAGGTTATTTAAAAACAATCAGGCCCATAGGTTTCTAAACACAGAATCACATAAGTTCAGAATACATGCCCCGTATTCAGTCCAAATAATGGGAGATGCACTGAAAGGTCACGAGAGTGTTTGATTTAATAAGGATTCCAAATTCAAATAATAGGGATATGTTGGTAATTTGAGTGCCTAACCATTGGACTCAAACCCATTGAAGTAAAAGGAGGCCCAATATGGGATATCTCATAACCATCAAGGTATAGACTTGTAATGGATAAATAGTCCAGAAATTTTCAAATTCTAAACCATTCTCATTGGTTTACATACAAGAAAAGTAAACGCAGCCTAAGAATTCTATCTAATATCTGCTTCCTAATATGTTGTAAGGTTTTACTACAGTTAAAAACCAATCGTGCAAGTGTACACTAACACACTCGTAGCACAATAGGATCGAACCCACAGGGAAGAGAAATCAATCACTACTCTATATCCATCTCTAATCTAAAGACCAAACGAAAAGCAATTGTTGTTGTTATCTATAAATCTACTAAAACAGAGATTAACAATTAACCAGAAATAAACACAAGTAATGTTAAAACACACGGATTAACTCAGTAAACTAAACAGGTAAGGGAAAAGTAATGAATTATACAATCAAGAGCTGATATGATACTCGTCTGACGAGTGTAATTCTACAACCTAGTCACTGATATTTGTATTACCCTCTCTCAAGGTGTAACCAAGTGCTTACTTAGTGTTCAATGTTGCTCTCGCAATCACCAATAGTTAATTAAACTATAGGAACAAGACTAGTGCAATTCAATATTCTAGCGGCTCGGCATGGAATAAGATTACTGTTGTATAAGCTAGGACCAAATCTCTTTGTACCCTACAACTTACAAGTTGTGAAAACCATCTAAATTACCATCACTCTTTCGATCTATAGGCAATTATAACACATGCTAAGGGTGATCAGGCCAACGCAAGTCAATTCAAACCTGTTTTCAAACTAAGAATTAACACAAGTCATTCAAGCATCTTATCAAACATCTATCATGCAATCATCATCACTCCCCTAGCCCTAGAGAATTAGCTACTCATAATTAAAACAAAACTCATAAAACTAAAGGAAATTGCATTAAAATAATTCATAGTCATCAAATCTAAACAAAGTTTCAATAACAAAAGCATAAACATTCAGTAATATCTAAAAAACGAATCTAACATACGAAAACTAATCAAAACTAAACTTAAAGGAATTACTTTGTAAATTAAAGCAACAATAAAATCAAAGATCGTTCTAAGAATTCAATCCTCTTGTCTTCTCGAATCCTCTGGAAAATCTCTGAAACTCCTTGTCTTCTCTCCAAACTCTAGGTCTTGCCCTGGAAGAAAAGCTCCTGAAAAAGACTCCAAAAACGCACTAATATAGCTGCCCAAAGAATTCTCTCGCCGCCCTAGGTAACGGGCGTTACCTCTCCATATACATTTGTTGTTAACGCCCGTTACTGCTTGAAATCGCCATAAAGTTTTTATTAGTGGTAACGGGCATTACCACTTTCCTTCTGCCCAGGGGTAACGGGGGTTACCTTATTCTCTCGCCAAAAGCTCCACTCCTGTGGCTAGTAACGGGGAACTTTGTACTCCTAAGTGGTAACGGGAGTTACCACATTTTCTTTCAAAAATGCGTGAAATTGCTTCGCTTCGCCGTTTCTCAACTCCTACTCTAAAATCACCTAAACGGAGCAAAATAAACACATAAACACATCAAACGGCACCAAAATATGATCTAATTATGCTCAAAACCATGCAATTTCTACACATAACATAATACTACTAGACATTGACTAAGTAATTCTCATAAAAACAATAGGGGAAATTACCAATCTTACAAATATACTTGGAGGGCGTCCAAGATAAAAATCACTATGTTTTCCATCAACACAACTAGTAGCAACATAAGAAACAACAAAAAGTGCATAAGAAACAACAGAATACCTCACAACTTTAGATGTAATTAACATATTACATGTGCACATGAGCATTTAATACATAAAAACAAATAGGAAAATATTTTACCTTTTAATACATAAAAACAAATGGAAAAAATATTTGAACTTAATATACTATTTGTGATACTAATCTGAATGCCGTAAAAAGGCAGCCCATAACCACTACCCAATCTCTGTGACAAAGCTTACTAACTTTTTGTTGTTGAGAGTCTAGTTTTACATTTAATTTTCTGTAATACTATATCCAAATGTATATAAGTGTTCAACACTTCACTCGTAAAGGATCGATCATTTTGAACAGTCACTACAAGCCACGCCAATGATAACGTGTTATCATGCATAACACCTTATCATTGGCGCAGCTTTTAATGACTTCAAAAAATAGTTGGTCATTAAGGGTGAAGTGCTGAACATTTGTATACATTTAATATAATAATACTAAAGATTAAATGTAAAACTCGACTCCCAGCAACAAAATTAGTAAGCTTCCCTCATGAGATTGGGTGGTGGTTGTGGGCTGCCTTTATTACCTTCGGATTATTATTACAGCTGGTATTTTTAGGTAAAATATTTCTTCCATATGTTTTTTATGTATCAAAAGCTCATATGCACGTATATATAATTCGATCTAAAGTTGTGAGTTATTTGAAATTATAGTTGTGAACATGTGACCACTCGTGCACTTTTTGTTATTTCTTGTGTTGATTGGAAAAAGAGTGATTTCGATCTTCTAGGCTCTTCGAGGGTATGTTTGCAGACTGATTGTGCTCTAACATCTGTAAATCCTCTATTGTTTTATTTACAATCAAACTTGAAGTAATCATATATTGTTATTACAATGTCATTTTCATCCTTCATTGATTGCAAGACAATTTTAGGGACCTCCCGTTAATGTTGTTAGAGAGGTTATAGGAGTTGTAATAAAATGGAAAAATCATGGTTTGGGTTTTGCTATGTACATAATGTTTATTTGAAATTTCCTAATCAATTTAGTCATACAATCTAAAAGTATGAATCTCCAATTAAAAGCATGCTTAACCTCATGCGATTTGTAGAACGTTTTATAATATACAGCTGTAATTTGCAAAAAAATTCAAATTTTAATACAGGTTCAAAAGCTAAGATCTTAGGAAAGGTGAATGCAAATTAACCATACTTCCAGCTATCCAACAAGTGTGTAAGTTACGAGGAAAATTTCATTACCAAATCATCTCCCTCCAAATATTAAATTAAAAAAAAAAAAAAAAGCTTAGCAGAAGGAGGCATGAAATTACATTATAATTTTGTAGGTCCACATACTTCGAGATATCCAACATTCATTACAAAATAAAGGATATGCATGGTGCTCTATGTGTGAGCCTTCTGTGTGAGTCTTCAAGAAAGAGAGTTTTACCGAATAGCATTCAAGCTCTTTTATAATATGTTTGTTCGTATAATATGTAAACTTGAATTCCTTCCAATTATTCTTGTATTATAATTTGAACACAATTTTTATCCCTAACATGGTGTTTCTATTATATTAAAACATGATAGGATCATAAACTATCGTTTCATACAGTTTTATGATGATATTTAGTGAAAAAATAAAGTTCCTTTGTTATTAGATACTAGAAAGGGATTAGTTAACATTGAATTTACTCCACAAAAATCACATTTAGTAACACATTACCATACCATCACTCTACAAGTTGCACATTTAGTTCTTACTCGAATTCTTATTTACTCTACACACAGCACATTTAGTAACAGATTACCACATCATTACTCTACAAGCTGCACATTTTGTTCTAACTCAAATTCTTATTTACTCTACACACTACACATTTAGTAACACGTTACCACACCATTACTCTACAAGATGCACATTTAGTTCTAACTCAAATTCTTATTTACTCTACACTCTGCACATTTAGTTCTAACTTAAATTCTTATTTACTCTACACATGTGCCACTTTAGTACGCCATAAGTGAACAAATTGAAACAACCTGAACAAGCACTTCATAACCACATTTAGAAAACAAAATGAAACAACCTAAACAAACACTCCATTTCCATAGGTCAAATTAAGAAAACATCATCAATGAATTTATTAACGTAATTTCAAATAAACAGAAACAATCATAAGAGGTAGTGTATTCCATTACAACAACAAAGAAAATTCCTAGAAATACATGAAGTAATAAAATCAATCCTCAACTCCAGAACACGCAGTGAATCTGGTCAATCCTCAACTTCAGAACGAACAGTGACCAAGTACGAATCATAGGCGTAGGGGTTATATCTTCTCTTCCTAATACGGAATGAGATTACTGACCAGTATTAATATAGTGATAATACAAAACAGAATAAATTAGGAATCTCATATCTTCTCTTCGGTGCTTACTTCCCACCTAAATAGGCAGGAGGTTGAATCGCGCTGATCTCTACAATGTTGAGTTTAACAAGTTCATGGAGTTGGATCATAGTCAGAATCTACTTGTTGCATCGCAAGCTGACCCACAACCCTTTTTTTATGGGGAGCGAGGTACTATACCAAGTAAGAATCAAAGGTGAAGTCTGACCACCTCTTCACCAAGTTGTGCATGAATCTCCTTCACTAACGCGCTCCGCCGAATTGGAAATATCGTAATTTTATCGTTAAACCAACAACTTCCTAGGATTTGTTTTTCTTGAACTTCGTCAACGGCCATCGCCATCTGCAGAATACCAATTCGAACTATCAGTTTGTAGTGGATCAACAATTTGATTCAAATTATCAACAATCAATTCGGAATCAATTATCACTTTTCTATTAACTTAATTAACATTCAATTAACACCGAGACTACATTCAATTTGTTAGGAATAGTGCCCTGAAAGTTGATGTAATAGTCTGCTTAGTACTTTCCTTTTGTAAATCACAGACAATCTTTGAATAATACGAATTAAGGCCACACTTCTTTATATGCTCCTGTCTGATTTTGTGTTTATTTTAGTTGTGCATGTATTAGAACTCCCCTAATCAATATGACTTATAGGACTCAACCATTTAGGCGAAATGGTTCATGAGACGAGCCCTAGATCACTTAAGTCATGATTAGAAATTACTCCAAGCCGATAAGTCCAAAAGATAGTGAGAGTGTCGATATAACTTGTTTGAGGCTTGCTCGTGTGATCACGCCCTTAAGAAGGACCAACTTGTTTCATGGGGTGTAAAGTGTATCGATTGATACGTGCGTGGTACATAGGGGTGCTTACTTATTCTAAATGAGTACACTGAGCTGTCCCGTGTGAGAAGATTCCTAAATGGGAAAGGGAGTTTCTATTTCTAGAAATAGAAACTTCCAGATTAGGAAATATCTCACGAGTCATTGATGTGATTAAGTGATCCTTAGACTTAAGGTTCCATTGATGCTTTGTGAGCTAAGCCTGTAATCCTAGTTGTAAGCTTTAAAGGGTGTCGCCTTAGACAAACGATTCAAGGCTTATGTTGGGGTTACACAAGTGGCACATGAAAGCATATCAGAATCTATAAAGGACCTACACTTGCATTAGCAAGTTGATCTCTTATTGTATAAGTCATTCATATGCCATCGAGGAGTCCTTGGCCAAGGCAGTGGATCAAGATATCAAGAAATGGGTTTCTTGGATTGAGATCAAATGGATATGAAATGCACTTAACTTTAAGATCGAAATTATTAGGGTTCTGAATATTTCCTTGGCCTAGATCTTGATTAAGAGATGGGATGTGGGAGGATTTTATCTCACATATGTCAATGACTTAAAGGTTTTTTTGAATTGAGATATTCTTATTCAGCTAGGGGTCACACACCTATTGCTAGACTATGGTAGTGTGATCTGTGGACTGATTAATTAATTAGGAATTAATTAATTAGGGTCATTGCTAATTGAATTAAGAACCTAGAAGGTCACACACAACAACCCGGTCACGTGAGTTAAGGCTTGAATCAATTAAACGAGTTGATCGCACCAATAGAAGATTGATGGGGTCCACACGTGTGAAGCACGTGTGGGACACGTGTCACGTGAATAGTGTGATTAAATAATTAATATTGATTAATTATTTAATGGACTTTAATTTAATTATGAATTAATATTAAAGTTCTAATTTGGAGATTTTAAGTCTAATAAATAATTAATTATGAATTAATTAATTATTAGCTTCAAGTTATTTATTATGAATAAATAATTAATAAAATAAAATATCTAAATTAGTTAGATATTATGTTTTGCTTGACAAGTTGGTCAAAAGAACACTTTTAGTCAAAGTAAGAGTCTTTCTCTCCAATCAAGAAATCCCTTAGCTTGATGGTTAAGGAATCCTATTCCAACATGGCGTGGGGTTCGAACCCCTAGAGCTATAAATACAAGGGGTTCGAACCCCTTGAAGGGTGTTAGATAAATTCTCCTTCTCCAAATATTATACACTAAACCCTAGAGCCTAAACACCGAATATAGAACTAGCATCCTCCCTATTCGGATCGTGGTCGATGTTGGTGGACTAATTCTCTAGGGGGCTACTATCGTGAAGTCTTGAAAGATTTGAATGAGCTTTTGGGGATAAACCACGTGAAGAGTGTTCTTGGGTGGCTAGAACATGTCAAGAAAGCTTCTATCTAAGTCAGTTCTTGATCTCTACGAATTTGGGAATAGGAATTGCAAGATTCGATTCTATCTTATTGGGAAAAATTTTAAATTTCCGCTGCGTTTCTGTTTTGTTTTCCCAACACAATTAACGCTAAGAACACATACTTTTGTCCTCCTTGTAGCATCACAGGAAATAGGGCACGATGACTAAATCAATTCTCATTGCCAGGGCTTATCAATATCCGGCTGTCGTCGTCGCCATTGTCGCCGCTTATCTTTTGTCCTGCAGTCGTTGCCGTTATCTCTCTTTGCCGACGAAGTGACAATGTGTTGGAGAATATCAGAAAAACCATTCCTAAATTAGGAATCGATTTTTCTAGCAGAAGAAAAAAACATAAAAAAAAAAATTAAGGGCACAACAGACTTTTCAAGGCTTTAGAAGGTTTAGGAAAAATAACTTATGTATTGGTGATCTTAAACATACATTTTTCAAACTAGGGGGTTTCGGATAAGTTTTAAAGATATTTGGTCCTCTTTATTTACTGCCCCTAAATTCTATCCACGTATTTTAACAATTTTTTGCTTAATTTTTTCCATATTCTTTTTTTTTTTTTAAAAAGAACCTGGAGAGAGCCATAGGGTTATTACCGAGGCCCCCACCTCATATATAAACCAACCAAAGTGAAGGAATCAATACAGATGTTCATGATCCAAGGATCCGTAAGACTCGAAATACAATGATGCCCACTCAAAACATAGATCGAAACCATAAGGGCATTGGCATTATAATGTATATGGATATTGATGTTGTCCTGACAATCAGCTTTGTTTCTCTTGAATAGGTTATGGCCCCTCATGCAAAACGTGATATTCGGATCATCCGTTGGCCTCTTCCAGAGGCACCAACCTTCCGGGCAAAAAGGATGAGTGTCACTGTGGCACTCATGTGGCAACGGTTGATCGCATGCGTTAACGTCCACAGGGCTCCATAAGTCATTGTTTGGTTGGTATTAGACTGAGTGTACCAAATAACCGTCAATAACATAGTTGCAGACTGGCCACAAAGGACCGTTGAAGTTCCCGTGATGACTCCTTGTGCTCCACCTCATACTGCAAAATCTGTTAATCACTTTGTTGATCCTTATCATGTTATCCATATTTCCTCTGTTCTTGGTCCTGTTCTGCAAACACCAGAGAACACAAGCTTTCTCAAGCCCATTAACTAAAATCATTTCCATATCATAGGAAAAATTCACTAGCCTAAAGCATAGACAAGAAACAAAATTCATACGTACCATAATAGTTATTCCTCAAAGAGCCCCAGAATGTTCTAAGCCAATTATCGGATCCGGAAGGATGGGAATCCCCATTTATCCATGCGAGTAAGTCCTTTGAGAGCTCTTGGTGGTGGTTCTTCCGGAAACGACCATTCGTTTTTCATCTCCACTTCTCGCGAAGTTAACCAATCAGCCGGAGCATTTCCTTCTCTATAGATATGAGACATTCTTATATCAAGATTTCTTCTTAGGTTCTGGAATTGTGAGATATATTTATTTAATTCGCAGTTTCCAGTAACTCCAAGTTTGAAAATATGTTTGACTGCTAAAGCATCAATCTCAACCTATAGCATCTGACACCCCAACTCGGCAACTCTTCTAGTTCCCTCGACAATCGCCTGAACTTCCGCCTGTGTGTTTGTGGCTTGCCCAATATCCCTATAAAAGGCATTAACAATTGTTCCATCTGTGTCTCTAATGATCCCCCCAAGGCCAACTGGGTCGGGGTTCCCTTTCGATGAACCATCAGTATTTAGCTTAAACCATCCTGTAGGAGGTCTTAGCCATTTAACCATTTTATACCTGACTTGCTGCGGCCTCATAAGACTTATTCCAAAATCTGCTGCTAGCGCGATATCCCAACGCCAACTCTCCCAAGTCATTTTCCCAACCCTATGCAGCCTGTAGATATGTGTGACTACTTGCCTTATAATTCTGACCGTTGAGAAACATTTACGTTTATTCTCATACTTGCTCAAGTTTCGCTCTTTCCAAATGTACCACAGGACAAGGATGGGAATCACCCTTCTCACATGTATTCCGAAGCAAAATAAGTCCACCATTTTTGCAATATAACATCCAAATAAATGGAGTCAGTGATGTTTATCCCAAACTTCTCTCCAAAGTAATCCCATACTTGCCTCATCTTCCTTCCTGAAATAAACAGGTGTACTCTTGATTCCACTTTCTTACAACACAGGCATTTAGATACCAAAGTGAACCCCTTTCTTTGGAGCCTTTCTTCGACCACCACCCAGTCATGCATCAAACGCCAAACAAAAATCAAGATGATTGGAGTTAGTTTTGTGTCCCATAAGCATCTTAAAAAATTCGATGGTTCGTGTTTTATTCTGATCCCTACCCATGCCATCTTAAAAGTGAAATTACCCTCTGCACTTCCTTCCCAAATCGCCATATCCTTATCACCTTGCCTGATCGGTGTCGATGTTATTTTATATATCATGGTTGATTCGAAAGTGCTTTCCAGCTTATTCCTCTCCCATTCTTCCTCCAGTGAAAAATCCCTAACCTTCTCGTTCCCCCCATGGCCCATATGATCATGTATGCGGCTATTTTCTAATAACCATCTATCCCACCAAAACGAAATCTTTCCACTGCCAAGTATCCAGGTGATTCTTTTCTCCGCCTCGCTCCGAACACTGCACAGCCTTTTCCATACATATGAGTGCCTTCTAGAACAACCTGCTATTGTCGGATGGTTATTAGCACAGTACTTTTGTAGCATATATTTTGTCCACATATATTCTCCTGTTCTCAATTTCTACCAGAGTTTCCAACCAAAAGCTTGCACAATATCTTGAATTCTTCTGATACCAAGTCCATCTTCGTCCGTAGGGAAACACACATCTTCCCATTTCGCCCAATGTATACTCCTTTTTTCTGATGTGCTTCCCTAGAAGAACTTGTTCATTATTGTTTCAATTGCTCTGATTATACCTTTTGGTGGGTATACTATTTGTATTGTATGCACTGGTATCGAGTACAGTGTTGACTTTATCAACTGCAAGTGACCACCATGAGAGAGCATCTTCGTTTCCCATCCCTCTACTCGGTTTTGGACTTTATTTAGCAAGCCGTCAAAGATGCTAAGTTTCTTCCTTCCCTTGTACAAGGGTGCTCCCAAATATGTAAGCGGGAGGTACCCCCGCCGAAATCCCAACGTTTGCCTGACAATATTAGCTTCTTCTTCGGCCCCATCTCCTATCACAGAAGCACTTTTTTTAATATTAACTTTATGTCCCGATACCCTTTCAAAGTCATTAATGGCCATCTTCATTTGTTCCAAACTTGCTCGCCTGCTATTTGTGAAAATCACCGTGTCATCAACATAGGATAGATGTGATACCAAATTGGAGCAGGCCGTACGATATCTGCATCTTCTATCATTTTCCTGAACCCTGTTAAGAAGTATCAAGTAGTCAGCTGCTAGAATAAACAGGGAGGGTGATAATGGGTCACCTTGTCTCAACCCGCGTGTAGAGTGGAATATACCCTCGGAGGCCCCATTAACTAGCACCGAAAACCAACAATTGGTGACACAATTCTGAACCCAGCCGATCCATTTCCTTGGGAAGCCTTTTTTTTTTCCATTATTTAAAATAAAAATTTCCATTCAACTCTATCATATACCTTCGCCATATCGGGTTTGAGGATCACGTTCTTACGTCTACTTTTTGTTTCTAGAGAATGGACCAGCTCTTGAGCTAGTAAGATATTGTCCTCAATTTTTCGTCCCTTAATAAAGCCGCTTTGGTTGTGGAGACCGTTTTAGAGATGACTTCTGCGAGTCTCATATTCAGGATTTTAGAAATGATTTTACTTGAGACATTGCACAAACTCACCGGCCTATAGTCGTTCCAATGCATCGAGTTTTCTCTTTTTGGAATAAGTACTATTTAGGTCGTCGTATAGGCTCTTGGCAGCGCGACCCCCCTACTAAATTCCCTTACCATCTTACAAACTTATTCCTTAACGATTTCCCAAAATTGTTGGTAGAAGATCGCTCCAAAACCGTCTGGTCATGCCGCACCATGTGCGTTAATGCTAAACACCGCCTCCCGTATCTCTGCCTCACTAATTTCCTCACATAGTTTAGCCCTATCTTTATCCGTAATATTCCTGCTAACTCCTCTCAGTTGATTTTTTCCATATTCATTGAACTCTCAATTTCTTTTATTTCTTATTACTATTTTTTTAATTATAATTTTTTTCTATTTAAATATTTTTTAATTTCTACTTGAACTATTATTTTATACTAATTTGATATTATCTTATTTTATTTATTCATTTATTTATCAAAAATAATTATAATTATTAAAAATAATTATAAATTGAGTAATAACTTAAATTTTTTATTTTTTATTTTTTATTTTTTACACATGCATTGAATATAGAGAGTCACTAGTTCATACTATGAGGCATGCAAATGGTGGTTCAAGTAAATTAACTGATTCTAGTTTCCTTCTATCTGCAAGGTAATTATGGAGAATTTAACAACTACAGTAGATGACCCTTCGGGGGGAGGGGGGGGGGGGGGGGGGGGGGAGGAAAAAAAAAAAAAAGGAAAAGTAGAACTACACCAATGCTCTCTACCAGCACTGGGCATTATTTTTCTTTCCTTGCTTCTAGGACCAGTGTTAATTAGGGGTGGGTGGGTTGGATTGGATTAAATGGATCGGATTTATATGGATTGGATTCAAAATGGATTGAAATATTAGCGCATTCTTAAGGGATTGAATTATAATGGATTTTATCGTATTGTAATGGGTTTTTTCGGATCGTTTATGGGTTTAACATCGAATATTTGATGGATTTCCACTTGCTCCTAATGTCTAAATATCCAAAATGCCCCTCACCATCACAGTTGACTTGTTTTACCCGTCTTTCGAACTGTTTGGTCCGTTTTTTACGAGTTCGACTTATTTTCAACCCGTTGTTCATTTTTTTTGCTCGTTCGACTTATTTTTGTTCGTTTTAGGTCTGTTTGGCATGTTTTTTGACCCGCTCAACTTATTTCCGACCCGTTTTTCAACATGTGTCGTGGTCCGATCACAATGAAATCGTAAAAGAACCCATTTGTCCTTACACTTCAGAAAATTATTTTTAAAATTAAATTCAATATTATATAAATTAACTCCATAAACATCTTAATCCATATATTGAAATAAACATAAGCCAAACAGCCTCTAATTCTGTCAAAATCTTGGCATAATGGCATTCCATTGTTTACGGAGGCGTTCATATCTCAATATATAACTTATAATATATTGAGGTCCCAAAATTAACCTTAAAATATTATAAAATACATTATCCGTAAATGTAATAAAAAAAGAACTAAAATTACTGAAGCAGATTAATCGATATTTATAGCTTCAAAATAAGTTCAATTTACAGTTTCTGCCCCCCTTGCCCACGGCTTAATTCTAAAGAAAACGAAGATGAAGAAAGAAAGAAAATAATAAAAATCTTAAAAAAACGAAATAAAAAGTAGGAAATTGATTAGTAGATTATACATATCAAGATATATACATACATGATACGTATAACATGTATTGTATAACCTGTTGAGATCTTTAAAATTACGCATGATTGCTTTAAGAAAAAACAATAATGGTTCTACGTTGTATGTCAAAATCTTGACTAAATCTTCCTAATCTCGATTTAACTAAATCTTACCTTATAAAAACAATGTCCCGCGCTGAAGGTGATGGAGTGCAACGATGGCAGTGAAGGAGTGGCGGCGAAAACGGTGGTGAGGGGTGGAGTGGCGAGGACGGTGGTGATGGGTGGCATGAGGACGACGGTGAGGAGGTGGCGCGGCGACAGGGGAAGGGGTAGTGGCGGTGAGAAAGGTTTCGATTCTGAAATCAAATATTTTTTTTTATGTCTAAGATTTTTTATTTACTTTTATTTCTTTTTTTTTTTTACATTTTAAATATGTTCCTAGGATGATATTGTAATTTTTAATTAATATCAAGGGTGAAAAAAGTAATATCACGTTAAAGTTAAATATGTGGGCTTGATCCATTATCAACAACCCAATTCAACCCATTAGTGGCTCATTATTCTTTCAACTCAAACTTGATCCAACCCATATATAACTCAATTTAAAATTTATTAAATTCTACCCAATCCAATCCTAGTGGATTGGGTTGACTACATGGATTTCAATCCATTGAAGAGTTTAACTAACGTCATGTTTGAAATTCTTAAATAAATAGACCTTATTGCCTTCATCTATCATTCTATCAAAGAAGAGTACTGCTTGGGCACTACACCCATGAATGCATAAACCTTGTATCATTGTACAATATGAAAACAAAACCCATTTATGCATTTTCTCAAGAGTTTTTTGCATGAATACCCCCTGTGTAATAGCTAATGAACAAGCTAAACCCCGAGTTATGAATAATCTCACTGAGAACCCTATGAAATAGATAAATAAGTATGGACAACCCTAAACACGCGATTGACTTTTCACGCAATAAGTATGGACAACCCTGAACACGCGATTGACTTTTCACGCGCTCAGTTTGCGAGTTAGAAATTTTTTTCTTTCATAATTGACAACAAAAAGGTAATTATATATACCCTTAATATTTAATATAAACACAATAATACCATTAAAATCTAAACTGTTAAGATTGTTTCAATTAAAATCAATGCCTAAGATAATTTTACAAATTAAAATTTTAAAATAATATTTATATTTTGTTTTTATATAAAATTTTATACAAAAATAATTAAAATTTTATTTTCATTTTTCCTTTACATTTTTCTTTTTTTTTTTTTTTTTTCTTATCCATTTCCCAAAACCTGCTCTCCGCAGTCCGCACCACCATTACACTAACACCACTGCAGGCCGCATGGCCACCACTACACCACCACGACCGATGGCGCACCATCACACCTAGATCACACACAACCACCGACGACGCACCATCACACCTAGGGGTCACACAACCACCGAGGACGCACCACCTTTGGATCTCACAAACACCACCATCGATTGGGCCCCACAAACACCACCACCGCCTTTGACCATGTAGCACCCCTACACGTGGAGATACTACACCCCCGCATTATAGGCCGATCCACATACGAAATGGACAATCCGTACATGAACTAACCTATAGCGAACGGGTGACAAGTAGAAGAAACAGGCTAGCTAGGCGGGACTATACCCCAAAACAATACAAACTCAAGACACAAAACTTAAAAACGGAAGCAATAATTCATTAATACATATAGGTACCATATTTACATCAACGATATAAATACTAATAGATACCAACAGATATCAATACATTATCATCTCCTATATATCATACAAGCAAAAGTCTCCAAACGATAAAAAGAATAACATACTAACTCTGGAT
This sequence comes from Lantana camara, assembly GCA_037501455.1. NCBI lineage: Eukaryota > Viridiplantae > Streptophyta > Magnoliopsida > Lamiales > Verbenaceae > Lantana > Lantana camara. The sequence continues at coordinate 108,227,746 of CM074856.1, read as the reverse complement.
ATGACTAGAAGCAATATCATGGAAATGTATGAAGTGCTAGACCCAGCTGGACGACAAGACACGACTCTGACTCCCGCCTAGCACACGACCGCGACAACCTGAAAGGTGGGGTGTCAGTCCATGGAAGACTAAGTGAGGGACAATACATATATATTAGCGCAGTTAACATGCAAGTTATAACCTTGGGTAAGGTTTTATAATTAAAAGTATTATAAGCTCATAATAATAGAGAACTCGCCTGAGATTACAACTATCAATATTAAATACTTGAATCATCTTCATGCATTCAATACGTGCAATACGTGTCCCGGCGAGTGAGGGCAATCTCCAACCTTACTCCGACTGTGTACAATACATGCTTGCTTTATTAATCAATAGGTGATCATGCAATTCAGTTATCGTGCACTCGTGCATATTGTATTCAAGCAAGACAATCAATAAGTGCAATCATGACAATAACCCGAGGATAATCCGTGGTGTCGGACCCGTCCCCAGTCTCCTTCTTCCTCCGGTGATGGTGGGATTGCAAGGCCCCACCATCCAATCTCATTGAGCAGAGGGTACATGAATCCCTAAGCCCGGAACTCCTTCCTCCACTAATCTCCTAGCGGATTCAGGGGTCATCTCAATGTGGTGAGGATAGAGTTCGAGTTACCCGTCAGCCCATGCTTTCTCGGTTGGCTCAAACCACTACCCTCGGGCCAAACGTGACATGCTCTACTCGCCAAAACACGATCAATCAATCAATCACGATACATGACTTGCTTTTCATGAACATGGCTTGCTTGTAATTGTTTATAAGTTTAAAAATCACTATAAATAGATATATATACCTTTTGGCTTGAAATTCCACATAATGGTTATACGGGTTCTATATAACTAGCAATTAAACCTCACCTTTACCGACAAAGGATGAGTAGGATACGGTCTACGGGGCTTGCTCCTCGTCCCGGTGAAGCTGGTCTGTGCAAGATAGACGTGTACACGTGAGACATGACTCAAAATGGACCAAATATGACGAACGGCGAAAATGCAACGAGATGATGTGCAATATACAATGTGGCATGGAAACATCTTATTTTGACATGTAATCAATCATCTAATAGCAATTTGGGATCAAAGAAGTGATTGGAATAAAATCCCAAAATCACATTTTTATGCAGTGATTTTTGTTCTGTCAGCGAGGTGGAAACGGCCGTTCCGGTCCTCAGTGTAAACTGGGAAGGGCCGTTCCCATAGTCCCAAGAAAACGCCCCTGTGCTTTTAATTTTTAAAAAGGCGACTTATGTTGGGAACGGCCCTTCCGGCTCGCAGGCCAAAATGGGAACGGCCGTTCCCATGCGCACGCCGTCTTTGAATTCAAAAGGGTGGGAACGGCCGTTCCCAAAATGAACTGGGGACGGGAAGGGCCGTTCCTGCTCCTCTGCAAGTGCAGAAACAGAGCAGAACAGGGGAGGCTCTCGGGACAATAACAACCACTTCAAAACATCATCAAATCCACTTTAAAATGCAAGAATTCTGGGCACAAGCATGCATACATGATCAAGATACAATAAAACCCCATATAAACACTTAAATCCCCAAGAACACCAAGAATTTCCACTTTCATGCTTACACACCAAACCATCACTTAAGCTCAATTGCTTTAAGAATTCATGTTTCTAATCATGGTGTGATCATGTATTTAAGCATCCAAGAACATATAATCCATGTATTACATAGAATCACTAACCCTAGCTTTCACATAAATGATCAAGATATCATATATATCCACTTACATGCTCTTGAAGGTAAAGAAATGGATGAAGAAGATGATGATGGCAAATAAGCTTCAAAGCTTCAAATATTCCTTAAAATTCTTGGATGAAATGATGAAAATCTCTTCTCCCTTTGTGCTTGAATGAACCGAGAGTGAAAGGGGAAATATGTTGATGAAATTTTGGATGAAATGAGCTTGGAAGCATGGCAATGAAATTATACCGTGATTCACCATCCTTGATTTTGATGAAATGTTCAATTTGCAATTTAGTCCCTCAAGAGTTAATTCATGCAATCAAGTATGCTTTGTTTGGTAATTGAATAATTAAATCCATGACAAAGCTATGCAATTTAGTCCCTTAATTTAAAGAAATGAACATTTAGGGCAATTTCGTAATTAAATCATACTCGATGAATATTTTACGAAATGAATATTTTCGAGTCATGAAAGAAATTCTGAATTTGATATAAATTCATAAAATTTCATGAAAGTATTATAAAATATAATTTATAAAATTATTTTAAACATAAGATATTAATAAATAAAAATCGGGGCGTTACAGACCACCACCAATTTGAAGATCTGGGTTTTGTGTATTGTGTATGTACATTGTGTGTCAGAGAGTTTCAGATCTAGAAATAAAGAGTGTGTATGTGGATGGTGCGCCGGTGGCTCGTCGTGGTGGTGTGGCACCCGTGGTAATAGTGCAGTGACGGTAGTGTTTTCTCTTGGTTGTGTGCATTTTTTTTTTTTTTTTCTATATGCATGAGTCGCAAAGAAGTTTGGCCGGTGGTCCATGGTAGGGCGCAGCGGCTGATGGCCGCAATGGTGGTGGTGCCGGTGGTGGCTTGTGTGGCGGCAATGGTGATGGCGCTGGTGGCAGTGTTTGGTGGTGCTTGCCGTGCAGAAAGGTGAAGAGGAATAATAAAATAAGAAATAAAAAATGAGTTTGATATTACTATGGACAAATTTGGTATTTCTTCTCCTAATAGCACTCGGTGTTCTCTCAATTTCCGGATCGTATGGAACTAAGTCAGGATCTTGAGAGCTTCGCATGTACTGTAAACCTGCACAAAGAAAAAGAATTCCTCAGTCCAATTCCACAGTAACAAGGATAATAAACATAAAGTAAAATAATAATCTAAAGCACTAGATCAAAACAATTGAGTAATATTGACTTAAAACGCCGTCCCCGGCAACGGCGCCAAAAACTTGTTGTAATTTGATTTTACTACAGTTAAAACCAATCGTGCAAGTGTACACTAACATACGCGTAGCACAATAGGATCGAACACACAGGGAAGGGAAATCAATCACTACTCTCTATTTCTCTCTAATCTAAAGACTTAACGAATTCAAGGTTATTTCTATTAATCTACTGATACGGAAATTAACTAGTAATTGAACTAAAATTGTAATTAACAACTTAAATACGCGAATTTACTTCAGTAAACTAAACAGGCAGGGGAAAAAGCTTTGAATCATACAATTAAGAGCCAATGTGATACCCGTTTGACAAGTGTAATTCTACAACCTAGTCATTTATATTTGAATTACCCTCTCTCGAGGTGTAACCAAGTGCTTAATTAGTGTTCAATGTTGCTCTCGCAATCACCAATAGTTAATTAAACCATAGGAACAAGACTAGTGTAATTCAGTATTCTAGCGGCTTGGCATGGAATAAGATTATTGTTGTATAAGCTAGGACCAAATCTCTTTGAACCCTACAACTCACAAGTATTGAAAACCCTCTAAAGTACCATCACTCTTTTGATTTATAGGTAATTGTGACACATGCTACGGGTGATCAGGCCATCGCAAGTCAATTCAATCCAGTTTTCAAACTAAGAATTAACACAAGTCACTCAAGTATCTCATCAAACATCCATCATGCAATCATCATCACTTCCCCCTAGCCCTAGATAATTAGCTACTCATAATTGAGGCAAAAATCATAAGACTAAAGGAAACTGCATTAACATAAATCATGGTCAACGAATCTAAATAAAGTCTAACAATTAAACTCATAAACATTCAGCAAAACTCAAGAACGAAACTAACATAAAAGCTAAAACTAAAAATCAAAGGAATTAGTTTAGGAATTAAAGCAACAATAAAACCAAAGATTGTTCTCGGAATTCAATCCTGTCGTCTTCTCGAATTCTCTGAAAATCTTCTCAATCTCTGAGTCTTCTTCCAAACCCTCGGTCTTAAATTGGAAGGGAACTCTTTTTCTCCGTCTAACTCTCTCCGGCGTCTCTCACTTTCTTCTCTTTTTTTCTCTAGGACTCCAAAAACGCACATATATAGCAGCCTTAGGAGACTTCTCGCCGCCCTAGGTAACGGGCGTTACCAATTTTTGCCTTGCCATCGTTCACGCCCGTTAATGGCCTGAAATCGCCTTAACGCTTTTACTGGTAACGGGCGTTACCTAATTCCTTCTGCCTAGGGGTAACGGGCGTTACCCATCTGTTCTCGCCAAAACCGCTCTCCTTTGGCTATTAACGGCAGTTACTCCTTTAGTACTGCTAAATGGTAACGGGAGTTACCAATTTTTCTCCCAAAAATGCGTGAAATCGCTCTGCTTCGCCGATTCGTAACTCCAACCCTAATGACATTTGAACTGAGATAAATAAACACATAAACGCATCAAACGGCTCCAGAATATCATCTATTTAACGCTTAAAATCATGTAATTTCTACACACAACAACTAATTAATTAATCACTTCACAGATCACACTATCGTAATCTAGCAATGGATGTGTGACCCCCAGCCGAATAACGAAATGAATCGAAGAACCTTTCAGTCAATAACATACAGTGAAATACGATCCTCCTACAACTCCATCTCTCAATCAAGAACTAAGGCATAGGAATATTCTCAGAGCCTAAATATTCTTGATCTTTAAAGTTAAGTTCGTTTCATATCCATTTAGACCTCAATCCAAGAAAACCCCATTTTCTTGATGTCTTGATCTTTTATCCACCTTGGCCAAGGGTTTAAGTTTAATGGACTACGAACAACTCAATCAGTAAGAGATCATTCTCGTTCTTGCAACAAGGGTAGGTCCTTTATAGATTCTACTAATTCTACGTACGCCACTTGTGTAATCCCAACATAGGCCGCGGTTCAGGTGTCTATATGGCGACACCCTTTTGAGCCTATATCAAAGATTACAGAGTTAGCTCATATGAGACATTACAGAATCTCAAGTCTAAGGATTAATGAATCACGTTATTGACCTGTGAGTTATTTCCTAATCTGGAAGTTTCTAGGAGACTTCCTTTCCCATTTAGGAATGTTCTCACGCGGGACATCTTAGTGATGAAGTTCTAGTAACAATCACCCTTATGTATTATGAACGTATCATCGTATGCACTTATCACCCCATGAAACTGAGTGATCCTTCAAAAGGACATAATCACATAAGCAAGTCTCAACAGAGTCAAGGTCGACACTCCCACTGTCTGTTGGACTCTCGACTTGGAGAAGTTTCTAATCCTCGCCTATGGAGTTAAGAACTTGTTTCATATGTCGTTCCCATAACAACAAAGTTCTTCACGGCCTCATCGGATTAGAGGAGTTCAATACATGTAAAAACACAGTCAACCCAAACAGACATAAATAAGCACATAAAGAAGTGAATGCCTATGAACAAAATCATCTCGTTTATTATTCAAAGACTGTTGGTGATATTACAAGAAAATAGTAAAGCCAAAAGCTGCTTTAAGGGCACTATCCCTAACAATCTCCTACTTGCCCGTCAAAGCCATTCAGGAGCTAATCTACGACCCATCTTCTGAAGATGTCCTTTGAAAGTCTGTTGACTAAGGGTTTTAGTAAGTGGATCTACCATGTTCTTTGTCGATGTGGCCCTTTCAATTTGCACATCTCTGATGATATCACGGATTAAGTGATACTTCCTCAAAATGTGCTTGGTCCTTTGGTGAGATCTTGGTTCTCTTGCTTCAGCAACCGCCCCGGTGTTGTCACAAAACACTGTAACAGGGTTTTTAATGCTAGGAACTACACCCAGCTTGTGGACGAAGTTTCTTACCCAAACACCTTCCTTAGCTGCATCGTTTGTAGCTAAGTATTCGGCCTCAGTGGTCGAATCAGCAGTGGTCGCTTGCTTGGAACTTTTCCAACTCACTGCTCCGCCGTTCAGGCAGAATATACATCCTGACATGGATTCAAAGTCATCCATGTCTAATGTAAAAGCTTGCATCACAGTATCCTCTAATGACAAGATCTTGCTGGCCTCCGTAAACTAGTAATAAATCCTTAGTTCTTCGTAAGTGCTTAAGGATATTCTTTACAGTAGTCCAGTGACCTTCACCAGGGTCAGATTGGAATCAGCTAGTCACACTAAGTGCATAAGCCACATCCGGTCGAGTACATAGCATCGTATACATTATGCTTCCAATAGCTGATGCATAGGGAATTTTGGACATTCTGGACTTCTCAAGTTCAGTCTAGGGACACAGCTTCTTCGAAAGAACTGTTCCCGGGCCCATTGGAAGTTTTCCACGTTTGGATTCTTCCATACTAAATTTCTTTAGTACTTTGTCTATGTAAACCGACGGTGATAATCCTAATAATCTCTTAGATCTATCCCGATAGATCTTTATACCGAGAATGTAGGATGCATCACCGAGATCCTTCATCTCAAATTGGTTTGATAACCAAGACTTTGTTACTTTCATGTCATCCTTCGCATTCCCAATGAGGAGGATGTCATCTACATAATGTACCAGAAATAAGACCGAGGTTTCCAATTCTTTCTTGTACACGCAGGACTCATTCATATTTTGAATAAAGCCAAACGATTTGACTGCTTCATCAAATCGAATGTTCCAATTCCTAGAAGCTTGTTTCAATCCGTAGATTGAACGTTGAAGCTTGCAAACCTTTTGCTCGCTCTCACTAAATGTGAAACCCATAGGTTGCTCCATGTAAATGTCTTTGTCAATGTTACCATTGAGAAAGGTAGTTTTCACATCCAAATGCCATATCTCATAGTCATAATATGCCGCAATGGTAAGTAGGATCCTAATGGAATTTTGCATTGCAACCGGGGAGAAGGTTTCATCAAAGTCTACACCTGGTCTTTGAGTAAACCCCTTAGCAACTAATTTTGCTTTAAAGGCTGCGACGCTTCCATCTACTCCAAGCTTGCACTTATATATCCATTTACACCCTACGGGCCTGATCCCATCAGGTGGATCAACCAAGGTCCAAACTTGGTTAGACTACATGGAATCCATTTCGGATTTCATTGCTTCTTTCCACTGTTCAGAGTCCGAATCTAACAGTGCCTCCTAATAAGTTAATGGATCATTATCTATTTGAGATGTTTGGTGGAGAAAACCATACCATCTCTCTGGTTGTCTAGGAATGCATTCAGAACGTCTTATTTGAGGAGGATTTCACGTGTATCACTATAGCGCCTCCCCAACACTACAACCCCGCACCGTAATACTCCCTGAGTGGAGGTTAGACCCAACACTCAGGAAATACTACGGCGAACGGTCAGGATAACATATGAATGGAGTATGTGACACAGTGTAGCGGAAGATAAAGAGATTCAACTTTACCAATGAACGGGGAGGATAAGGTATAATGAGCAAGGATTATCATTATTGATCAAAGTAGTTCGCAAAAGAGTACAACAGGTTGACATGCAAGGACAAAGTATGAGATGGTTTGTTTCTACAGAGAGTAGGCTCAAGACAGTGTACTCTTAGGATCGGATCCAACCTACGGTTATAGTGCTTCAAGATACCTCTAGTTGTCATTCATTGATTCCTGAAATCATGCATTTTAAAAACAGGCGAGAGGGTTAGTCAAAGTGACTAAGTGAAGGGGTATAATAACTTATTGATATATGTATATATATATATATATATATATATATATATATATATATATGACTTCTTGGTCAAGCCAAAAAGATTGCCGACTGGATGCTCCTACCCCACCATGCCTGGCCCTTTACCTTACCTTAAAAAGAAAGAGGAGGTATGAGTAATCAAGAAGATCTTGATCTGAAATATTAACAGTAGGATATGACAAATAGGAAACGGTTCATAATAATTGTAAAACAGGGGTCGGGGTAGTTTGGAATATTTGTAGAAATATGAACCGTTGTAACAAGAACATTAATGCCCGCAAGCTAGGCCTCTCCATCCATAACTCCTTAAATAATTGGTAAAATAGTATCGGGCTGATCAGGCTCCGATACTTCAATAAAACCAAGAATATTAACTCTACTACTCCTTGATGTCAATAGGGAATCAAACCCTAGAGACCACGAACACGATTCGGGAGGCAGCTATCTCTCCCTCATCCCTTGGCGTGGAGTAACTAACCTCCAGTTAAACCGCTACCAAGAGGTGGTGGCAGTTCACAGCACCAACAATACCCTCGGCCCGATACCTTCCGGGTAATTGCTCGCTACGGATACAGCCGGGGCCCATAACATGAATCAAGAACAATATTTTGCTTGCATAACTCGGAATCAATGTTTTGATCAAGTGGACTTGAAATATATAATGTCTTAGTAAAACGTTGATTCCGGCATGAAAATATTTTTTCCCTTAAGAGGGACATTGTAGTACAATAATATGTATATAGGGTAGTAAATCAAAATGATAGGTAGGCTTGAAAATAGTTTTTATATAGATACATATGTATAGCATGATTCCAGTTGAAAATATTTTAACCCTCACCTATACCGGTAGTCAGACATTGTAATGTGGATTCCAGTGCGCCTGAAAGTATTAACTACTATAGGCTTAGAACTAGGTTTCTTAAATAAGCACATAAAACACATAATGTTCATGCATAAAAGGATTACATCAAGTCAACACATAAACTATATCATGTTAGAGAATTCCCGGTGGACTCTAATTTTAACCGTTTAAGAGAAATTAAGTAATTAATCAGGTTTCATGAATTCTTTAACCAGTTAAATATTTATTAATCATATTATAATCTTAATTATAACATTAGAAATGAAATTTAGAATTTAATTTGACAATGTAGGTTATATTTTGAAAATAATTCACAATTTACCGATTTTTGGAAAATTTGGATAAAATCTTTATTTAAAAAATTCCAAAACTAATTTTATAATTATTTTAATAATATTTTCAAAATATTCAGCCTATGGGTTGACCAAAAAGTCAAAATTACTATTTAAAATATTTACTATTCAATTTCTTATGAATTAAACACTTTATAACACAAAATCGAACACACACACTCACACACTATCACACGTGCACTTAAAATTGATCAAGAACATTATGAATGTGTTTATAAACTTATGAATGTGTTCATTATTAGTCCATGATCAGATCTAACAAGTTCTAAGTCCATAACACATAATTAAACTCATAATGTAGCACTTTATGTAACTTTAATCATAAAATTAATTCCAAATAAATTATTCTATGCATGAATTTAATCAAACAAGATCATAATTGTTTAAATATATACCCACATTATATCATATCATAATTCATGCATTTAATTAAATAAAATTCCATAATGTACACACGTTGTATTTAAAACTAACAATTATGCATATATTTCATAAAATAAAATTCCTAAAGCATAATTTAATTAAATCTAAGCATGCTATAATTCATAATATATTAAGAACATAATATAAAGCATGAAATAATAAAAGAAAAGCACACCTTATGTATAGAGAGAAGGAGTGGCCGAAAATGGAGAGAAATGAGAGGATTTTTGTGTGTTCTTTGAAATGATCTTGGAGGGGTATTTATAGTTGGGATTTAGGGGCTTATGTTGTAATTTCTAAAAGTTTAAGGGAGATGTGGATGCTTCATAACCTAAAAAAATGCTTGGTAGTTATTTAGGTAATGTGGATGAATTATATTTTAGACATATGCTTGGTATTTAGATAGGAAATGTAGGAAAAATATGTCCATTTATTTAGACTTTCTAGAAGGTTTATGTTGAATAAAAATAAATATAAAATGGTATAAAATTTATTCAAGAGTCGAGAGGTGAAACCTTGAAGTAGTAAATTAATGAAAGAACGAGTGAAAAATAAGCTTCGTTTTGATTATAAATGTGGAATATTTAGAGTTTTCGTTTATAAATTATGAATATTAAAGATGATGAAAATCATAAGAAAATTATATAAACGAAGCTATGACGAAGGTTAAAGGTTGTAAAAATTATCATATTTTAGAGAAAAATTCAAGAAACGTTTTGAATAAAATTTCGAATATTGAATGAAAGCTAATTGTTTAAAATAAAATGACAATTTTTAAAAGGGAAAATATTTATAAAATATGCTATGGGTGGAATCAATTTTTGGTAAATGTATGAAAATTCATAAAATAATTCAAAGATCGTTTTGGTTATAATATTGAATATCGAAAGGTAGATGAGTAAAGAGTTATTTACGATCGAACTATAAGCTAGGGTTTTGCCGATTTTTTATGCTACTAGAGTTAGGATGGGAATTATGGTTCACGGAGAGCGTCAAGACCCTCGAAATAATGTGAGGATTCTTTTGGTCACAATATTGGATAGTAAAAGTACTTTCGGGAATGTAGGAAAATTCTAGGGTTGTAAGGGTATTTTCGTAATTTCCAACTTGCCCCTGTTTCGGGCTGTTACAATCCTTCCCCCTTAAAAAGAATCTGTCCTCAGATTCTCCTCATGTTTCATAATAACTTTAAGTAATGTTGGTATCCTCCATTCATGATAAGACAGGTTTCCAAAGGAGGACTTACTTTAAACACATAAGGTAATTGTTCAAGTAAGAAATTTAAATGTGCACGTAAGTGATGCAATGAACGCATGGCGCAAGGATCAGTAACTGGCGTGTTTAGAATGCATACCTTTAACAACTTTAGGGATGACAATTTAAAACTGCAACCACCCTTATAGAGATAATATAATGCATGGTAGTTGAGAATGATGTGCAGATGAACACAAAATTAAAATTTCCAATTAATAGCAATTAGCAGACACAACATCTTTAGCGGAGATAAAGTATATATAAAGGCACAGGAAATTAATAAGTTAGTTTTTGGTCCTACTGGTATCTTGAAGCAATTCTAATAACTTAAGATTCGAACGAATTAGAAAGTATAAGTGAATTGCTTCCATGAGTTAGGAATACTAGTATGATGAAGGAGATGTAGATCTTGTAACCGAATCTACCAAGAATTTGATAATTGAAGGATTTGATAGAACTCGGGATTTTGGTGTGGATTAAGACTGTATACTTGACTTGATCGAGGAAGGGTTTAGTACTTACAATTGTAACAAATCACATGCTGGTCGGCCGCCCCAACAGTGATTGATCACAATTTAAGCACTAAAGACACGAGAGTACATATGAGATTCTATGAATGATGAACCCCAGATTTTCGCAACCTGGGGATCTGATACCACTTTAATTGTAGCGCCTCCCCAACACCACAACCCCGTGCCGCAATACTCCCTGAGTGGAGGTTAGACCTAACACTCAGGAAATACTACGGCGAACGGTCAGGATAATATATGAATGGAGTATGTGACACAATGCAGCGGAAGATAAAGAGATTCAACTTTACCAATGAATGGGGAGGATAACGTATAATGAACAAGGATTATCATTATTGATCAAAGTAGTTCGCAAAAGAGTACAACAGGTTGACATGCAAGGACAAAGTATGAGATGGTTTGTTTCTACAGAGAGTAGGCTCAAGACAGTGTACTCTTAGGATCGGATCCAACCTACGGCTGTAGTGCTTCAAGATACCTCTAGTTGTCGTTCATTAATTCCTGAAATCATGCATTTTAAAAATAGGCGAGAGGGTTAGTCCAAGTGACTAAGTGAAGGGGGTATAATAACTTATTGATATATGTATATAAATATATATATATATATATATATATATATATATACGTATATGATCAAGAAGATCTTGATCTGAAATATTAACAATAGGATATAACAAATAGGAAACGGTTCATAATAATTGTAAAACAGGGATAGGGGTAGTTTGGAATATTTGTAGAAATATGAACCGTTGTTACAAGAGCATTAATGCCCGCAAGCTAGGCCTCTCCATCCATAACTCCTTAAATAATTGGTAAAATAGTATCGGGCTGATCAGGCTCCGATACTTCAATAAAACCAAGAATATTAACACCACTACTCCTTGATGTCAATAGGGAATCAAACCCTAGAGACCACGAACACGATTCGGGAGGCAGCTATCTCTCCCTCATCCCTTGGCGTGGAGTAAATAACCTCTAGTTAAACCACTACCAAGAGGTGGTGGCAGTTCGCAGCACCAACAATACCCTCGGCCCGATACCTTCCGGGTAATTGCTCGCTACGGATACAGCCGGGGCCCATAACATGAATCAAGAACAATATTTTTCTTGCATAACTCGGAATCAATGTTTTGATAAAGTGGACTTGAAATATATAATGTCTTAGTAAAACGTTGATTCCGGCATGAAAATATTTTTTCCCTTAAGAGGGATATTGTAGTACAATAATTTGTATATAGGGTAGTAAATCAAAATGATAGTAGGCTTGAAAATAGTTTTTATATAGATACATATGTATAGCATGATTCCAGTTGAAAACATTTTAACCCACACCTATACCTGTAGTCAAACATTGTAATGTGGATTCCAGTGCGCCTGAAAGTATTAACTACTATAGGCTTAGAACTAGGTTTCTTAAATAAGCACATAAAACACATAATGTTCATGCATAAAAGGATTACATCAAGTCAACACATAAACTATATCATGTTAGAGAATTCCCGGTGGACTCTAATTTTAACCGTTTAAGAGAAATTAAGTAATTAATCAGGTTTCATGAATTCTTTAACCAGTTAAATATTTATTAATCACATTATAATCTTAATTATAACATTAGAAATGAAATTTAGAATTTAATTTGACAATGTAGGTTATATTTTGAAAATAATTCACAATTTACCGATTTTTGGAAAATTCGGATAAAATCTTTATTTAAAAAATTCCAAAACTAATTTTATAATTATTTTAATAATATTTTCGAAATATTCAGCCTATGGGTTGACCAAAAAGTCAAAATTACTATTTAAAACATTTACTATTCAATTTCTTATGAATTAAACACTTTATAACACAAAATCGAACACACACACTCACACACTATCACACGTGCACTTAAAATTGATCAAGAACATTATGAATGTGTTTTTAAGCTTATGAATGTGTTCATTATTAGTCCATGATCAGATCTAACAAGTTCTAAGTCCATAACACATAATTAAACTCATAATGTAGCACTTTATGTAACTTTAATCATAAAATTAATTCCAAATAAATTATTCTATGCATGAATTTAATCAAACAAGATCATAATTGTTTAAATATATACCCACATTATATCATATCATAATTCATGCATTTAATTAAATAAAATTCCATAATGTACACACATTATATTTAAAACTAACAATTATGCATATATTTCATAAAATAAAATTCCTAAAGAATAATTTAATTAAATCTAAGCATGCTATAATTCATAATATATTAAGAACATAATATAAAGCATGAAATAATAAAAGAAAAGCACACCTTATGTATAGAGAGAAGGAGTGGCCGAAAATGGAGAGAAATGAGAGGATTTTTGTGTGTTCTTTGAAATGATCTTGGAGGGGTATTTATACTTGGGATTTAGGGGCTTATGTTGCAATTTCTAAAAGTTTAAGGGAGATGTGGATGCTTCATAACCTAAACAAATGCTTGGTAGTTATTTAGGTAATGTAGATGAATTATATTTTAGACATATGCTTGGTAATTAGATAGGAAATGTGGGAAAAATATGTCCATTTATTTAGACTTTCTAGAAGGTTTATGTCGAATAAAAATAAATATAAAATGGTATAAAATTTATTCAAGAGTCGAGAGGTGAAACCTTGAAGTAGTAAATTAATGAAAGAACGAGTGAAAAATAAGCTTCGTTTTGATTATAAATGTGGAATATTTAGAGTTTTCGTTTATAAATTATGAATATTAAAGATGATGAAAATCATAAGAAAATTATATAAACGAAGCTATGACGAAGGTTAAAGGTTGTAAAAATTATCATATTTTAGAGAAAAATTCAAGAAACGTTTTGAGTAAAATTTCGAATATTGAATGAAAGCTAATTGTTTAAAATAAAATGACAATTTTTAAAAGGGAAAATATTTATAAAATATGCTATGGGTGGAATCAATTTTTGGTAAATGTATGAAAATTCATAAAATAATTCAAGGATCGTTTTGGTTATAATATTGAATATCGAAAGGTAGATGAGTAAAGAGTTATTTACGATCGAACTATAAGCTAGGGTTTTGCCCATTTTTTATGCTACTAGAGTTAGGATGGGAATTATGGTTCACGGAGAGCGTCAAGACCCTCGAAATAATGTGAGGATTCTTTTGGTCACAATATTGGATAGTAAAAGTACTTTCGGGAATGTAGGAAAATTCTAGGGTTGTAAGGGTATTTTCGTAATTTCCAACTTGCCCCTGTTTCGGGCTGTTACAATCCTTCCCCCTTAAAAAGAATCTGTCCTCAGATTCTCCTCATGTTTTATAATAACTTTAAGTAATGTTGGTATCCTCCATTCATGATAAGACAGGTTTCCAAAGGAGGACTTACTTTAAATGCACACGTAAGTGATGCAATGAATGCATGGCGCAAGGATCAGTAACTGGCGTGTTTAGAATGCATACCTTTAACAACTTTAGGGATGACAATTTTAAACTGCAACCACCCTTATAGAGATAATAAAATGCATGGTAGTTGAGAATGATGTGCAGATGATCACAAAATTAAAATTTCCAATTAATAGCAATTAGCATACATAACATCTTTAGCGGAGATAAAGTATATATAAAGGCACAGGAAATTAATAAGTTAGTTTTTGGTCCTACTGGTATCTTGAAGCAATTCTAATAACTTAAGATTCGAACGAATTAGAAAGTATAAGTGAATTGCTTCCATGAGTTAGGAATACTAGTATGATGAAGGAGATGTAGATCTTGTAACCGAATCTACCAAGAATTTGATAATTGAAGGATTTGATAGAACTCGGGATTTTAGTGTGGATTAAGACTGTATACTTGACTTGATCGAGAAAGGGTTTAGTACTTACAATTGTAACAAATCACATGCTGGTCGGTCGCCCCAACAGTGATTGATCACAATTTAAGCACCAAAGACACGAGAGTACATATGAGATTCTATGAATGATGAACACCAGATTTCCACAACCTGGGGATCTGATACCACTTTAATTGTAGCGCCTCCCCAACACTACAACCTCGTGCCGCAATACTCCCTGAGTGGAGGTTAGACCCAACACTCAGGAAATACTACGGCGAACGGTCAGGATAATATATGAATGGAGTATGTGACACAGTGCAGCGGAAGATAAAGAGATTCAACTTTACCAATGAATGGGGAGGATAACATATAATGAGCAAGGATTATCATTATTGATCAAAGTAGTTCGCAAAAGAGTACAACAGGTTGACATGCAAGGACAAAGTATGAGATGGTTTGTTTCTACAGAGAGTAGGCTCAAGACAGTGTACTCTTAGGATCGGATCCAACCTACGGCTGTAGTGCTTCAAGATACCTCTAGTTGTCGTTCATTAATTCCTGAAATCATGCATTTTAAAAATAGGCGAGAGGGTTAGTCCAAGTGACTAAGTGAAGGGGGTATAATAACTTATTGATATATGTATATATATATATATATATATATATATATATATATATATATATATATATATATATATAAACGTATATGATCAAGAAGATCTTGATCTGAAATATTAACAATAGGATATAACAAATAGGAAACGGTTCATAATAATTGTAAAACAGGGATAGGGGTAGTTTGGAATATTTGTAGAAATATGAACCGTTGTAACAAGAGCATTAATGCCCACAAGCTAGGCCTCTCCATCGATAACTCCTTAAATGATTGGTAAAATAGTATCGGGCTGATCAGGCTCCGATACTTCAATAAAACCAAGAATATTAACTCCACTACTCCTTGATGTCAATAGGGAATCAAACCCTAGAGACCACGAACACGATTCGGGAGGCAGCTATCTCTCCCTCATCCCTTGGCGTGGAGTAACTAACCTCCAGTTAAACCACTACCAAGAGGTGGTGGCAGTTCGCAGCACCAACAATACCCTCGGCCCGATACCTTCCGGGTAATTGCTCGCTACGGATACAGCCGGGGCCCATCACATGAATCAAGAACAATATTTTGCTTGCATAACTCGGAATCAATGTTTTGATAAAGTGGACTTGAAATATATAATGTCTTAGTAAAACGTTGATTCCGGTATGAAAATATTTTTTCCCTTAAGAGGGACGTTGTAGTACAATAATATGTATATAGGGTAGTAAATCAAAATGGTAGGTAGGCTTGAAAATAGTTTTCATATAGATACATATGTATAGCATGATTCCAGTTGAAAACATTTTAACCCTCACCTATACCGGTAGTCAGACATTGTAATGTGGATTCTAGTGTGCCTGAAAGTATTAACTACTATAGGCTTAGAACTAGGTTTCTTAAATAAGCACATAAAACATATAATGGTCATGCATAAAAGGATTACATCAAGTCAACACATAAACTATATCATGTTAGAGAATTCCCGGTGGACTCTAATTTTAACCGTTTAAGAGAAATTAAGTAATTAATCAGGTTTCATGAATTCTTTAACCAGTTAAATATTTATTAATCATATTATAATCTTAATTATAACATTAGAAATGAAATTTAGAATTTAATTTGACAATGTAGGTTATATTTTGAAAATAATTCACAATTTACCGATTTTTGGAAAATTTGGATAAAATCTTTATTTAAAAAATTCCAAAACTAATTTTATAATTATTTTAATAATATTTTCAAAATATTCAGCCTATGGGTTGACCAAAAAGTCAAAATTACTATTTAAAACATTTACTATTCAATTTCTTATGAATTAAATAATTTATAACACAAAATCGAACACACATACTCACACACTATTACACGTGCACTTAAAATTGATCAAGAACATTATGAATGTGTTTTTAAGCTTATGAATATGTTCATTATTAGTCCATGATCAGATCTAACAAGTTCTAAGTCCATAACACATAATTAAACTCATAATGTAGCACTTTATGTAACTTTAATCATAAAATTAATTCCAAATAAATTATTCTATGCATGAATTTAATCAAACAAGATCATAATTGTTTAAATATATACCCACATTATATCATATCATAATTCATGCATTTAATTAAATAAAATTCCATAATGTACACACATTATATTTAAAACTAACAATTATGCATATATTTCATAAAATAAAATTCCTAAAGCATAATTTAATTAAATCTAAGCATGCTGTAATTCATAATATATTAAGAACATAATATAAAGCATGAAATAATAAAAGAAAAGCACACCTTATGTATAGAGAGAAGGAGTGGCCGAAAATGGAGAGAAATGAGAGGATTTTTGTGTGTTCTTTGAAATGATCTTGGAGGGGTATTTATACTTGGGATTTAGGGGCTTATGTTGCAATTTCTAAAAGTTTAAGGGAGATGTGGATGCTTCATAACCTAAACAAATGCTTGGTAGTTATTTAGGTAATGTAGATGAATTATATTTTAGACATATGCTTGGTAATTAGATAGGAAATGTGGGAAAAATATGTCCATTTATTTAGACTTTCTAGAAGGTTTATGTCGAATAAAAATAAATATAAAATGGTATAAAATTTATTCAAGAGTCGAGAGGTGAAACCTTGAAGTAGTAAATTAATGAAAGAACGAGTGAAAAATAAGCTTCGTTTTGATTATAAATGTGGAATATTTAGAGTTTTCGTTTATAAATTATGAATATTAAAGATGATGAAAATCATAAGAAAATTATATAAACGAAGCTATGACGAAGGTTAAAGGTTGTAAAAATTATCATATTTTAGAGAAAAATTCAAGAAACGTTTTGAGTAAAATTTCGAATATTGAATGAAAGCTAATTGTCTAAAATAAAATGATAATTTTTAAAAGGGAAAATATTTATAAAATATGCTATGGGTGGAATCAATTTTTGGTAAATGTATGAAAATTCATAAAATAATTCAAGGATCGTTTTGGTTATAATATAGAATATCGAAAGGTAGATAAGTAAAGAGTTATTTACGATCGAACTATAAGCTAGGGTTTTGCAGATTTTTTATGCTACTAGAGTTAGGATGGGAATTATGATTCACGGAGAGTGTCATGATCCTCGAAATAATGTGAGGATTCTTTTGGTCACAATATTGGATAGTAAAAGTACTTTCGGGAATGTAGGAAAATTCTAGGATTGTAGGGGAATTTTCGTAATTTCCAACTTGCCCCTGTTTCGGGCTGTTACAATCACTCTCTTTGGTAGGGATAGGGATGTCATTCTCCAAGCTAGGCTTGGGACCTTGGTCTCGAACCTTTTCGAGTTCTACGATCTTGCCTTTCTTTTCTTTAAGGAACGAGTCCTCAAGAAAAGTGGTGTTTCTTGAAACAAAGACCTTTTGTTCAAGAGGATCGTAGAACTGATATCCTATCGACTCTTTAGGATATCCTACGAAGTTACATAAGCTTGATCTAGCTTCAAGATTATCTCCCACTGTCCTCTTTACGTAAGCAGGATAACCCCAAATTCTTAAGTAAGAATAGTTAGGGATTTTGCCAAACCACATCTCATATGGGGTTTTGGGTACAGATTTGGAGGGAACAAGATTTAGAATCTTAACTGCTAATTCTAGGGCATAGCCCCAGAATGAAGGTGGCAATTCAGTGAAACTCATCATGGAACGAACCATATCAAGTAGGGTTCTGTTCCTTCTTTCCAAAACTCCATTTAAATGAGGAGTTCCCAGAGGGGTCTACTGAGAGATAATTCCATTACCTCTGAGATGATTAAGGAATTCATCACTTAGATACTCGCCATCTCGATCAGATCGAAGTGTCTTAATCTTGTGACCGGTTTGGTTCTCAACCTCCTTCTGAAATTCCAAGAATTTCTCAAAGGCTTCGGATTTATACTTCATTAAGTACACATAGCCAAAATGACTAAAGTCATCTATGAAGGCTATGAAATACTGATGATTGTTTCTAGTACTTACACTAAGTGGTCCACAAACGTCAGTATGGATTAAATCCAACACTTTAGTGGCACGTTCCACTTTAGGCTCAGCGGGGTCAATAAGGTTACATTATTTAGTGAAAACGGCTAAATAGAAAAGCTAAAAATCCTCCAACAACGAATGCCTACTTCACTTCCTTAGTCTTTTATTAACTCAAAATTTCTCCTCGATAGGACTAAAATGTATCCTAATCAACTCTTAGACTTATTCGGATATTATCAACTCGTCTCTCTAAGTTAAGTACATTATTTCGTTTAAAGGTGCTCAAAATATAAGGGCTTACTAACACACTAAATCATCACATCTCATGCAACTTTCTTCAATTCAAAAAGCCTAACTTATTCTAGCAAAAGCTCAACGATCAAACTTCAAAGAAAAAGTTCAAAATAAGGGAAAATTTTCAAAAATTTCTAAAATTACTCGAATTTTAGCAAGTTACAAGTGAAATCACATCTACTCAGGCAAATATTCAATAAAGCTCATAGCAAGAATGCACATTCTTCCCCCACACTTAAACTTTGCAATGTCCTCATGCAATTGAAAGAATTAAAGGGTTTGCAAACTTCCTGATTACGGACGAACCGACAACGTGCTTGCTATGCTTCCGAACCTGAACAAGTGACTAAAAACACGGATCAAGTGCACAGGCAATTGATAATCAACATGCATCCAACAAGTATAATAATAGTCACAAATTCATGAAAATAACAGCACCATTGCATAAACCAAGTCAGAAAACCTAACATAGCAAAAAGTCAAGTGTAGACAACTATCCAAACATAATAAAGCATAAACGAAACAAATGTCTAGAACTCTGGGGGGAAAGAAAAAAAAAATCAAGATAACAAAATCAGGGCGATGAGGGTCCTCCAAAATACTGATCCAAGCGAGCACTGAACCCGTCAAACTTGGCCTCCAACTCGGTCGTCCACTCATTAAATCGCTCATCTACATAATGTGCCAAATCTTCAAATCTAGCAATCACGGTGGTTAAATCAGCCCTCAATCCTGCTAGCTCTACACGTACGCCTCTCAAAGTCACGGGAGTGTCGTCACTAGCCTCGGCAACAACAGGTGTGGCATTACGAAGAACCGCAAACTCATCATTAGGCTGGTCAGGAATCCGAGCCAAGAGCACCTTCTGCCTCGCAGAAAGCTCATCGAACCGGGCTATCCCCCAACTGTACATTTGCCAGAAATGATCTCTCTCACGGATAGGCCACCATGGCAAAACACTATGCTTCAGCTCTCCACTCTCCCAAGGTATAGCTAAGCCTACGGTCTCTAAGTACTCTGGACCAGTATGTCCAAAACGGATAGGCAAAGCCCCTCTCGGTGTCTAGTTCATCTCTCTAGCAAACATCGTCACAAAGCCTCCGTGAGCAATCGTGCCCGTCACACTCCCCGCACTTTCCTGCAGCTTCCAAAAGAACTCGATCATACCATCGAACTATGCCTTCCTTCATCATATACATGATGCCCAACTCAGTTTCTGTAATATGGTTATCTCTCCCCGTATCTGGTACAGAATCCCAAGGCTAAAACCTTATGTACTAGTATCCATGTCAACGAGTCAAAATAGCTATCATGCGTGCTCCGGGGAGAATAACTAGGAATACCCTCCCTCAAGGGAAAGGATCTCCACACCTCCTCACGCTGAGTCTCGCTCCATCAGGGTAAAGAAGTGGTGGCATTGGCTGGAAACCGAAGAATCTCTCGAATTCTGCTCACACTCCAAGTCCGAGTCTCCATATCATCAAGAGTGAAGGTCAAAGTGTTGTCTACCGGATCAAAATTCATCGTATGGAAAAAAGCAGCAGTCATATCTCCATAAGTCATATCCCTCCTCTCAAGAAAAAGCAACCAACCTATGTTATTGAAAAGCCTCCGCACTTCATTCCAAACCTCCAATCTATCCATCCGGTCGAAGAATTTAGTACCCACAATATTCCTTGTTGGATTCCTTTGGAAAGGGTTCCCAAAGACATTAACTGTTACGTTATCCGACCCAAGAGGTTGGTGGTCTAATCTGGATGACGTAGTGAAAGGTTCCGGGACTTTAGAGCGCTTAGTGCGACCCATTGTACCGGAATCAAACAATGATAGCAAAGCAAAGTACCAAGAAATCAATCACGAGTCACATAGACAATTCATCAAACACCTTGTGTGCTTAAGCCTAGTGGGTGAGTCTTAACTCAAGTTATTCACTCTATTCAATCTCAAATTCACACTAGCTTAATTACTACAATTCAAGCTCATAATTCTCTACCTTCAACTCCGAAATTCAAAAACAAGGCTACCTAGAACTTTAGGAATCTTCAAAATTTTAACCCAATTCAAGTTAACTACAATTTAAAGCATCAATCCTAATTCTGGCATAGTTAACTTCTCAAAATTCATCAATTTAAACTCATGGTGATCTCTAACACGCAATTCAATCCTATTTCTCATCCATTAGATTGGAAAAATTAGCTCCAAAAAAAAAAATTACTCTAAGACAAAGGAGTGGTAACTTACTTTGATTCACAAGAGAGTAAAGAATGAAACTTGGTGGGGAAGCTTCTTGCTTGTTAGTTGAAGATGATTGACCCAAGGGACTAATTGAATCTCTAGTAAGGTGGGATAAGTGGGTGCAAGTGTATTTATAGGTTTGAGGGAAAGAAAACTGAAATTGGGTAGGACAAGATTTAAATTAACCCTAAAAACGTGGTCCTAAAATCCAATTTCCGCCAGTCGGACCGATAACGGGCATTACCGGTGTTCCTAAGACAAAGGGGTAACGGGCGTTACCCCTGTCGGCCAACACGCCTGTGTCCATTAACGGGCGTTACCAAAAAATTTCTAACAATGGTGTAATTGCCGTTACTCTTAGTAACTAGTACGTCTGATTTCATTAACGGGCGTTACCAAAAATTACTAACAATGGTGTAACGCCCGTTACTCAAGACTCCGCCCAAAACTTGTGTAAAACACAAACACACAACTAATGATGCTCAATCACGTCAATCAACTGAAATTAACTCATAATATTCAATCAAATCACAGTGCACCATTTTCAAATAAACACATAATCACCTTGAACAATTCATATCAACGATTCATTCTCCGTAAACAATACAATTAAACCATGCACAAGCATACTATCAAATTAAATGGACCTCAATATTGACAATGACGCTCAAATCACGGCCCCCTCACCATCTAGCACCTGGTTGCCGAGTATACCATCAAGTTACCTGCAACGAGAGAGGCAGCCCAATTATTCCGAGAAAACAAGGACTACAGGAACGAAAACAACGAAAACAAAAATAAAACAAGAGAAAAGGAAAAGGGAAAAGTTAGTTCTAAGTTATAGTCGTTAGCTTGACTGGGATTAGTAATTCCCAAGCAACGAGTCACAAGGAGTGACCTCGTTCTTGTTACTCTCGAACCCAGAGCTTGATCTCCAAGTATCTAAATCCAAATCATCCTTCATTCTCGCTCTCTAAAACTTCATTCCTCTCTGCCAATCAACTGCATCTCTTTGCTCCGTATACAGAAGTTCTCCTTCGGGCGTATTATTGACAACCTTAATCATGCAACACTTATCTGGACTTGCGGATGGTGTCCTGGAACCCAAGTTCCTGAACTCCATTCTTTCATCTCCTATTTTGAATGTGAGTCGTCCATTCTGAACATCAATATCTGCTCCGGCCGTAGCCAGAAACGGTCTTCCAAGTATCAATGGCATCCTCTTATCGCTCTCAATATCAAGAACTACAAAATCAGTGGGAATATGAAATTTTCCAACTTTTACCAAAATGTCTTCCAAAATTCCTGTCGGATATTTCACCGATCTATCTGTTAATTGGAGTGTCATATTTGTCGGAGCTCACCGTGAGCTCTTTCACTCCTAATTTCCTACAAGTAGATAATGGAATTAAACTCACACTAGCTCCTAAATCACATAGAACATTATGAAATTGTAAAGAACCAATAGTAAGGGGTATTGAAAAACTCCCTGGATCTTTAAGCTTTGGAGGAAGCTTATGCTGAATAACAGCACTGCATTCCTCAGTAAGTATCACAGTAATGAAGTTCTCAGGCTTCTCCTTGCTTGAAATCACCTCTTGAATCACTTCTTCCTCCAGTTTCTCATTCTCAAAATCAATTTTCTCGTCAGCCTTCTCAAATAGTCCTTTCTCAAGCACAACATCCTTGCACACTGGTTCGGTCCTTCTGTATCTCTATTGTCTCTTACTACTATGGCCTGGCATTGCTCCTTCGGATTGTTTTCAGTTTGGCTTGGTAGCATTCCTGGGCCTCGTAGATTCAAGGATTGGGCAATCTGACCAATCTGAATCTCCAAAGTTTTGGTCTGATTTACCACTTGATCTACTTGGGCTTCCAACTTCTGATGTCGACCTGTAGACATGGTTATGAACTTTTCAAGTGCAACCTCCCAACCCTGCTTCTGCCCCTACTGAGGTGGTGCAACATTAAATTGGGCTGGTGGTCGTGGTTGAAATTGCTGCCTAGGTGGGAACTGTGGCCTAGGTTGGGGTGGTTGTTCAACATTCTGATTATTATACCACAACAAATGAGGGTGGTTCTTCCATCCTGGATTGTAGGTGTTTGAGTAGGGATCATTTGCTGGTTTGAAGTTATTTGCGTAGTTCACCTGCTCTTGCACTTGTTCTCCTGCATTGGTATGAGGACACATATTAAAATCACGTGGACCACTACAGATTTCACATGTTACCTGAACTGGTTGGGACTGTATCCCAACTGCATTGACAGTTAGTTGGTCCAATTTCTTACTAAGCGCTTCAAATTTAACATTGATGGCGGTTAAGCCGTCTAACTCTGTGACTCCTGTTTGCAGCGTCGCTGGTTGCGAATGGCTCCTTTCAAACACAAAAACATCGTTCTGCGACATATTATCCAATAACTCAGTAGCAACTGCTTCAGATTTAACTAAGAATGCTCCGCCAGTTGCGGCATCCATCGCTCCTCTAAAGGTAGGGGACATCCCATTGTAAAAAGTCTGAATCAATAACCATCCGAGAATTCCGTGATGTAGATACTTCTTCTGCAAATCCTTAAATCTTTCCCAAACTTTATAGAAAGACTCTCCATCCAAGTGCCTGAAACCTTGGATATCATTCCTGTACTTCTTGGTTTTGCTAAGTGAAAAGAACTTTGCTAGGAAAGCCTGAGATAATACTGCCCAAGTCTGAAAGGATTCATTTGGGATAGTACTCAGCGATGCTTTAGCTCGATCCCTAAGTGAAAAGAGAAAAAGCCTAACTCGGATAGCATCAGTAGTGACATTATGAATTTTGAAGGTATCACAAACTTCCAAAAAATACTCCAAAGGTGAAGTTAGATCCTCCAAAGATAGTCCTAAAACGGATTATTCTGCAACAAATTTATGATAGCTGGTTTAATCTAAAAGTTGTTTGCTGCAATCGGTAGACGAGTTGCAGTCTGAATTGCTCCAGCTTGCGGTACGTTATAACCTCTTATAGCCGGTGGTGGTGGTGGGTCTGCTTCAGCCATCGGTAAAGCAATTGGTTTCTTCTCCTTCTTATTTCTTCTCCTAATAGCACTCAGTGTTCTCTCAATTTCCGGATCATATGGAACTAAGTCAGGATCTTGAGATCTTCGCATGCACTGTAAACCTGCACAAAGAAAAAGAATTCCTCAGTCCAATTCCACAGTAAGAAGGATAATAAACACAAAGTAAACTAATAGTCTAAAGCACTAGATCAAAGCAATAGAGTAATATTGACTTAAAACGCCGTCCCCGGCAACGGCGCCAAAAACTTGTTGTAATTTGATTTTACTACAGTTAAAACCAATCGTACAAGTGTACACTAACATACGCGTAGCACAATAGGATCGAACCCACAAGGAAGGGAAATCAATCACTACTCTCTATTTCTCTCTAATCTAAAGACTTAACGAATTCAAGGTTATTTCTATTAATCTACTGATGTGGAAATTAACAAGAAACTGAACTAAAATTGCAATTAACAACTTAAATACTCGAATTTACATCATTAAACTAAACAGGCAAGGGAAAAAGCTTTGAATCATACAATCAAGAGCCAATGTGATACCCGTTTGACAAGTGTAATTCTACAACCTAGTCACTTATATTTGAATTACCCTCTCTCGAGGTGTAACCAAGTGCTTAATTAGTGTTCAATGTTGCTCTCGCAATCACCAATAGTTAATTAACCATAGGAACAAGACTAGTGTAATTCAGTATTCTAGCGGCTTGGCATGGAATAAGATTACTGTTGTATAAGCTAGGACCAAATCTCTTTGAACCCTACAACTCACAAGTATTGAAAACCCTCTAAACTACCATCACTCTTTTGATTTATAGGTAATTGTGACACATACTACGGGTGATCAGGCTTTCACAAGTCAATTCAATCCAGTTTTCAAACTAAGAATTAACCCAAGTCACTCAAGTATCTCATCAAACGTCCATCATGCAATCATCATCACTTCCCCCTAGCCCTAGATAATTAGCTACTCATAATTGAGGCAAAAATCATAAGACTAAAGGAAACTGCATTAACATAAATCATGGTCAACGAATCTAAATAAAGTCTAACAATTAAACTCATAAACATTCAGCAAAACTCAAGAACGAAACTAACATAAAAGCTAAAACGAAAAATCAAAGGAATTAGTTTAGGAATTAAAGCAACAATAAAACCAAAGATTGTTCTCGGAATTCAATCCTGTCGTCTTCTCGAATTCTCTGAAAATCTTCTCAATCTCTGAGTCTTCTTCCAAACCCTTGGTCTTAACTTGGAAGGGAACTCTTTTTCTCCGTTTAACTCTCTCCGGCGTCTCTCACTTTCTTCTCTTTTTTTCTCTAGGACTCCAAAAACGCACATATATAGCAGCCCTAGGAGACTTCTCGCCGCCCTAGGTAATGGGCATTACCAATTTTTACCTTGCCATCGTTCACGCCCGTTAATGGCCTGAAATCGCCTTAACGCTTTTACTGGTAACGGGCGTTACCTAGTTCCTTCTGCCTAGGGGTAACGGGCGTTACCCATCTGTTCTCGCCAAAACTGCTCTCATGTGGCTATTAACGGGATTTACTCCTTTAGTACTGCTAAATGGTAACGGGAGTTACCAATTTTTCTCCCAAAAATGCGTGAAATCGCTCTGCTTCGTCGTTTTGTAACTCCAACCCTAATGACATTTGAACTGAGACAAATAAACACATAAACGCATCAAACGGCTCCAGAATATCGTCTATTTAACGCTTAAAATCATGTAATTTCTACACACAACAACTAATTAATTAATCACTTCATAGATCACACTATCGTAATCTAGCAATGGATGTGTGACCCCCAGCCGAATAACGAAATGAATCGAAGAACCTTTCAGTCAATAACATACAATGAAATACGATCCTCCTACAACTCCATCTCTCAATCAAGAACTAAGGCATATGAATATTCTCAGAGCCTAAATATTCTTGATCTTTAAAGTTAAGTTCGTTTCATATCCATTTAGACCTCAATCCAAGAAAACCCCATTTTCTTGATGTCTTGATCTTTTATCCACCTTGGCCAAGGGTTTAAGTTTAATGGACTACGAACAACTCAATCAGTAAGAGATCATTCTCGTTCTTGCAACAAGTGTAGGTCCTTTGTAGATTCTACTAATTCTACGTATGCCACTTGTGTAATCCCAACATAGGCCGCGGTTCAGATGTTTATATGGCGACACCCTTTTGAGCCTATATCAAAGATTACAGAGTTAGCTCATATGAGACATTACAGAATCTCAAGTCTAAGGATTAATGAATCACGTTATTGACCTGTGAGATATTTCCTAAGCTGGAAGTTTCTAGGAGACTTCCTTTCCCATTTAGGAATGTTTTCAAGTGGGACATCTCAGTGATGAAGTTCTAGTAACAATCACCCTCATGTATTATGAACGCATCATCGTATGCACTTATCACCCCATGAAATTGAGTGATCCTTCAAAAGGACATAATCACATAAGCAAGTCTCAACAGAGTCAAGATCGACACTCCCACTGTCTGTCGGACTCTCGACTTGGACAAGTTTCTAATCCTCGCCCACTACTAGAAATCTATGATATAGCAATGGAAATTTAGCAACAGAAATTATTCGTTGCTATTTAGCAACGGATATAGCAACGAAAAAAAATCGTGGTAAAATGCTTTAGTAACGGAATTTTCGTTGCTAAATCCGTTGCTATAAAACGAAAAATCCGTTGCTATATATGAAAAAAAATAGCAACGGATTTTTCGTTGCTAAAACTAAATAATACAAAAAATAAATAAATTGGTATATATAGCGACGAAAATTCCGTTGCTATTAAAATAAAAACCTAATAAAAAATAATATAATATTTATAATTATTTGCAACGAAAAATCCGTTGCTATTTAGCAACGGATTTTTCGTTGCTATATGAAAGGGAAAAAAAGAAATAAATATAAATAAATATAAAATATATTAGCAACGGAAAATCCGTTGCTATTTAACAACGGATTTTTCGTTGCTATAAAGAAAAAAAAAAGGAAATAAAAATAAATAAATATAAAAAATATTAGCAACGGAAAATCCGTTGCTATAAACATATGATTAAAAAAATTAATAAAATATTTATAATTTAGCAACAGATTTTTTGTTGCTATATGGAATAAAAATATAATAAAATAAATGAATAATAAAAAATATCTGCAATGGAAAATCCGTTGCTATAAACAATTGATTAAAATATTGATAAAATATTTATAATTTAGCAACGGAAAATCCGTTGCTATAAATATTTAATTAAAAAATAATAGAATACTTATAATTTAGCAACGAAAAATTCGTTGCTATAAATAGTTGATTAAAAATTTAATAGAATATTTATAATTTAGCAACGAAAAATCCGTTGCTATTTAGATTGTAATTTCTTTATTTTGACCAAAAAATATATTAAAATATTTTGTTTATATGGTTTAATATATATACATATAATTATTTAAACTTTCATCCTTATTTTTTCAAGCTCTCTCACACACACACACACATCCATAAACATATATATATATATATAATGTTAGATCATTTTATTGATATAGCCACCATTGACTTATATAATACATGATCATATGTTTGGGGATTATGTAGAATTAATATTTGTATAGTATAATCTTTCATATATAAAACCCTTTAATATTTTTATTTGATAGAAAATTTATATTGGTGATCGATATATAATAAGGTATAATATAAATTATAAATCATTAAAAGATGTGCATCATAATTAAAACACAAAAGTGTATAAAAGCTAACAATGCTTAATACCATATCTCTATATATATGATTATATATATTTAATACAAATAATCATATGTTTAACGGATAGTTAGATATATAGTTCCACAATTACATAATGTTATTTAAAGAAAAGTTTTTTATTTAATAACTAACAGTTGCGTAGCACAATAATTTCTTAAAATTCATATATAATGCTCGAAATTCAAATGTAAATACTTAATATTAAGAGAAAAGTTTTTTATTTAATATCTAAAAGTTGCATAACACAATAATTCCGTAATATTTAGATATAGTTCTACAAAGTTAAATATAAGTACTTTATATTAAAAGAAAAATTCTTCATTTAACATCTAACGACTGCATAACACAATAATTCTTCAATATTTAGATATAATTCTACAAATTTAAATATAAATATTTCATATTAATAAAATAATTCTTCAAGTTATTCAACTACGATTGCTAAATAATACAATAGTTCCTCAAAATGCTGATATTGTTCTATAAATGTATAAATGAATACCTCATATAACATAAAAGTTCTTTATTCAACAACCAACTAATTAAATCTAATTATTTAGTTATGTAAAACTTTCATCCTTTTTTTTTATATGTCATAAAAAGTTATACTTAAATTGATATACATTAGATTTTTATGTCATAACTACAACTTGGAATATGTAGTTAATTAAATAATTAAGTAGTAAAATTTTTAATGGAATATGTATTAATATAAATAACTACATATTTAAAAATATTTTTATTTAAACTATGATAACAAGTATTTAATTATTTATTTAAATTAGTGTATGAATATTTGATAGTTGTTAAATATAACAAATGACATAATATTACCCCAGGTTCGATTCTTGGCGGGCGCATATTATGCAATATATATCATGAGCCACCTTGGGCTCGTTTGGTTCGGTCCGGGTGGGGGTTCGATCCTACTAGGGCTGGTGCGGTTGGCGGGTGGTTCTGGGGCCCACAAATAAATTTTTTATTTATTAATTTGAATTATTACCTTTTGCAACGGATTTTGCAACGAAAATTCCGTTGCAAAAAGGCAAAAAAAAAATTTAATTATTGGTTGGTTTGCAACGGAAAATCCGTTGGTAAATCTGTTGCTAAAAAATTCGTTGCTAAGACCATTGCTAATGTTTATGGGTAATAATCCGTTGTTAAATCCATTGCTATAGATTCGTTGCTATTTCCGTTGCTAATATCTGTTGCTAAAAATTCGTTGCTAAATCCGTTGCTATAGATTAGCCACGAGGGTTATAGCAACGGAAAATTTTCGTTGCTAAATCCGTTGCTAATTTGGCCAAAATCCGTTGCTAAATACGTTGCTATAGGGCGTTTTTCTAGTAGTGGCCTATGGAGTTAAGAACTTGTTTGATGTGTCGTTCCCATAACAACAAAGTTCTTAACGGTCTCATTGGATTATAGGAGTTCAATACATGCAAAAACACAGTCAACCCAAACAAACATAAATAAGCGCATAAAGAAGTGAATGCTTATGAACAAAATCATCTCGTTTATTATTCAAAGACTGTTTGTGATATTACAAGGAAATAGTAAAGGCAAAAGCTGTTTTAAGGGCACTATTCCTAACATCAAGGACCCCAACTGAGAACATGCAGACATCAAGCTTATTGTAATTTCTAGAACGAGTTAACAACCCCTAAAATCCTGTGTCAATCGAAAGTATCATAGAAAACCCTATCAAAAAAAAATTTTGATTTAAAAAACCCTGTGTTTTTAAAATAAACTCACCGACCCTGTAACATCCCGGATTTCGGGGCCAAGAAGAATTCCTTCTAAAGTCCGTAGTCACTATTCATTCCTAAACGTAGAAATCTTCCGAGCCACCTTTACCTATCCAATATTGGGCTCAAATGAATCCTTATAAAATTTTATGAATTTTGATATCATTCTCAAACCTTAATTCTCATCGTAACTCCCGTAGTAACCAAAATCGGTCATAAAACCCTAGTTTTGCCCAATTGAGGTATTTCCGAATTCTAACATTTTCCTTATGCAATATTATAGTTAAAATGATCCTTGAATTATTTTATGAATTTTCATGCATTTACCAAAACTTGATTCCAACCGTAGCATATTTTATAAATATTTTCCTTTTTAAAAATTGTCATTTTATTTTAAACAATTAGCTTTCATTCAATATTCGAAATTAAACGTTTCTTGAATTTTTCCCTAAACTATGATAATTTTTACAACCTTTAAACTTTATCATATATTCGTTTATATAATTTTATCATGTTTTGCATCATCTTTAACGTTCATAATTTATAAACGAAAACTCTAAATATTCCCCATTTGTAATCATAACGAAGCTTATTTTTCACTCGTTCTTTCATTAATTTACTACTTCAAGTTTTTGCCTCTCGACTCTTGAATAAATTTTATATCATTTTATATTTATTTTTATTCAACATGACATCATCCATGACAACATAGGCCTTCTAGAAAGTTTAAATAAATGAATGTAATTCACCCACATTTCTTATATAGCTTCCAAGCATTTGTTTAAATTGTGAGACAACCACATTACCTACATAGCTACCAAACACTTGTTTAGGTTATGAAGCATCCACATCTCCCTTAAACTCTTAGGAATTGCACAAAAGCCCCTCATGACTACCTATAAATACCCCTCTCAAGTATTATTTATAACTTAAAAATCAACACACAAAATCTCTCCCTCACTCCCCTAACCACACGGCAACCCCCTCTCTCTCTCTACAAGGTTAGTTTTATTTTATGCTTCAAATTATGCTTTAATTTATGTTTTATTTTATATTTAAATTATGCCATTTAATTTATATTTTATAAGCTTTATATTATGTTTAGAAATTTATGACAGGAGATTTTATTTTAGGAATTTATATTTCATGAATTAAAGTAGGAATTTAATTTATAAAATGCATGCATATTATATGAATTTATTTAAATATGTGTTCATATGCTCATGAATATGTTCTTGAATGATTAGAACAAATGCATGTTTAGGGAATTTAATTATGATTTATTTTTCATGAGAAACTTATATATTTTGCTACATTATGTCTTAAATCATATGTTATGAATATGAATATGATCTAGCATGATAATATATCCTTTGAATATTCAAATAGACTTAAGAATATGTTCCTGATGTTCTTGGATCAATATGTGGACCGTGTGCTAGTGTGTGTGCGTGTGAGATTGATTTTATAGTATAAGATGTTTAATTCTTAAGAATTTGAATAGTAAATGTTTTAAATAGTAATTTTGACTTTTTGGTAAACCTATAGGCTGAATATTTCAAAAATATTATTAAAATAATTATAAAATTAGTTTTGAAATTTTTAAATAAAGATTTTATCCGAATTTTCCAAAAATCGATAAATTGTGAATTATTTTCAAAATATAACCTACATTGTCAAATTAAATTCTAAATTTCATTTCTAATGTTATAATTAGGATTATAATGTGATTAATAAATATTTAAGTGGTTAATGAATTCATGAAACCTGATTAATTACTTAATTTCCCTTAAACGGTTAAAATTTGAGTTTACCGAGAATTCTCTAACATGATATAGTTTATGTGTTTACTTGATTAGAATAATGTGTAATCCTTTTATGCATGAACATTATGTGTTTTATGTGCTTCTTTGATTAAAATAAGGAACCTAGTTCTAAGCCTATAGTAGTTAATACTTTCAGGCGCACTGGAATCCACATTACAATGTCTGACTACCGGTATAGGTGAGGGTTAAAATGTTTTCAACTGGAATCATGCTATACATGTGTATCTATATAAAAACTATTTCCAAGCCTACCTATCATTTTGATTTACTATCCTATATACATATTATTGTACTACAATGTCCTTCTTAAGGGAAAATACTTTCATATTCATGTTACAGTATCCCTTTCAAGGGGAAAATACTTTCATGTCGAATCAACGTTTCACTAGGACAATATATACCTTAAGTCCACTTTATCAAAACGTTGACTCCGGGTTATGCAAGCAAAATATTGTTCTTGATTCATGTTATGGGCCCCGGCTGTATCCGTAGCGAGCAATTACCCGGAAGGTATCGGGCCGAGGGTATTGTTGGTGCTGCGGACTGCCACCACCTCTTGGTAGTGGTTTAACTGGAGGTTAGTTACTCCACGCCAAGGGATGAGGGAGAGATAGCTGCCTCCTGAATCGTGTTCGTGGTCTCTAGGGTTTGATTCCCTATTGACATCAAGGAGTAGTGGAGTTAATATTCTTGGTTTTATTGAAGTATCGGAGCCTTGATCAGCCCGATACTATTTTACCAATTATTTAAGGAGTTATGGATGGAGAGGCCTAGCTTGCGGGCATTAATGTTCTTGTTACAAACGATTCATATTTCTACAAATATTCCAAACTACCCCTATCCCTGTTTTACACATATCATGAACTGTTCCATATTTGCTATATCCTATTGTTAATATTGTAGATCAAGATCTTCTTGATCATATATATATATATATATATATATATATATATATATATATATATATACATACATATATCTATAAACCCTCATACCCCCTTCACTTAGTCACTTTGACTAACCCTCTCGCCTATTTTAAAATGCATGATTTCAAGAATCAATGAACGACAACTAGAGGTATCTTGAACCATTATAACAGCAGGTTGCATCCGATCTTAAGAGTACACTGTCTTGAGCCTACTCTCTGTAGAAACAAACTATCTCATACTTTGTCCTTGCATGTTATCCTGTAGTACTCTTTTGCGAAATACTTTGATCAATAATGATAATCCTTGCTCATTGTGTTGGAAAACAGGAATCAGAAAGCAGCGAAAATTTAAAAATTTTCCAACAAAAGGATCGAATACTCGAAATCGTGAATCCAAATTCGTAGAGATTAGAAACTTACTTTTCAATAATCTTTCTTGAAGCGTTTCAAGCCACCCAAGAACGCTCTTCTCGCGGTTTGATCCCCTCTCCTTGGTAAAGCTCGAATCTTCAAAACTTCTAACTTGAAGCTCTCTAGAGATAGTCCACCAACTTGACTATAATCTAACTAGTAAGAATGTTAGTTCTCTAGTTAGTGTTTAGGCTTAACCTAGGGTTTAATATATCTTGAAGAAAGGATGGTGTTCAACACATGAACCAAAAGAATTGCCAATTACTCTCTAAGGGGAGCATGAGCTCCCCTATATATAGGAAAGGGTGGGGTGGCCGAAAATCCCTAGTCCTTATGGGTTAAGGATTTTGGTCCCTCTCTCTTATTACTTGATTATCAAGTAATTCCAACTTTGACTTTGAATTCTAATTCAAATCAACTTTTAAGAGAGCTAAAATATACAAACGCTTTTGGATATTATTATACTTTATTTATTAATAAATAAATAACTTATTTATCTAATTAATTAATTCGTAATTAATTAAATAGATTATTTTTCTCCAAAATAAGACTTTCCTTTTAATTCAAAATTAAACCAAAGTCTATTAAATAATTAATCACATTAATTATTTAACACATAAATAAATATACACATATATTTACACACGTGTGAGACACGTGTCACAAGGACACGTGCCACTCACGTGAGCCACACGTGTGGTGCACACGTGTGGAACCCTCTTGGCCCGATCAACTCGTTTAATCATTTTAAAACCTTAACTCATGTAACCAAGTTGTTGTGTGTGACCCTCTAGGTTCTCAATTCAATTAGCAGTGACCCTAATTAATTAATTCACTAATTAATTAATCAGTCCACAGATTAAATGACCATAGTCTAGCAACAGGTGTTTAACCCCTAGCTGAATTGGAATGTTCGGATTCGACAGAACCTTTAAGTCATTGGTCATGTGAGATACAATCCTCCTACTTAATATCTCTCAACCAAGATCTAGGGTAAGGGAATAATCAGAACCCTAATCATTCGGTCTTAAAGCTAAGTGCATTTTGTATCCATTTGATCTCAATCCAAGAAACTGTAACGCCCCGCTCTTCCAGTGTACGGAGTATGCCACGTGCCGACTTTCTTGTGCGCTTGATTGTGTAATTATGTGATTTATGTGGCCTTGTTTGCAGCTCCTTCTGAGTTTAGGGTCTTGTTGGTAATTTTCTCTTCCAAGGGTTTTTCGGTCATTTCTCACCCGATCGAGATTTTGACCTCTTTGATCCCTCCAACACGTTCGGGGCATCGAGATGAGTTCGTAGACTCTGAGTTTGCCCAATTCTGACGTTGTTAACCCTTCTTTCGCTCGATCCGTGAGTTGAGGATCCGGGATATAACACCCGAATCCTCGTTATTCATGCCAAAGCAGCAGACTCCAGCTTCATCATTCTCTCTCGTTCTCCAGGCGTAAAACATACACCCAAGGTGTGATAACACGCACTAGCTCATTCTTTCTCGTTTCTCGACGGAATTCGACGTTTGAATAATGGAAATTGACCAGCTCGATGAGCCCGACACGATGATACCAAAATCATGGCCTGAAACTGGATGGTGGCGGCGCTACGGCGAGTGGCCGACGGTGGAAATTACCTCCGCCACTTCGCCGGCGGATTACGGCGGCTTCCGGCATCGGAATAGCCCGATTCTTGGATGGGCTTGTAACGCGACGTTCCGACCACCATTTCTAGAGCAACGGTGCGGCTAACCGACTGGCGACGGCGGCTCATGCGCCGCCTGAAAGTCACGCAGCGGCGGCGGTGCACTGTAGCGGCGGTGTTCGCCGCTTTCCGGCGAATTTTCCGGAGGATCTTTGGCGGTTCCCTACGTTTTTCGACATCCTAAATCCATTTCCAGCCTCAAATCGGAGCAAATCGCGGCAGAGATAGGGTTTTCCGGTGAGGCGCAGTGGCGGAGCTTTGAGGCTGCGGTTTGGCCTTTTTCGGTGGGATTTTGGTGACGAGTCCTTCACAAAAGTTACTTGTCTCAATGTGGACAAGCTCTCCGTGTTGGTGCCGGTGCGAAAACCGGCCGGTGGTGGTAAACCGGAGGGTCCAAACCGGTCACTGTTCTGGCGACTTTTTCCAGCAATTGAGATATGGGTTTCGAAAGCCTCGTTACGGGCTTTTCAACGGTATGTCCGGATTTTATTTTCGTTTTACGGTTTGATTTTAATTGCAATTTCCGTTCTAGAGAGTAAGTTCGGTTTTTTCGTCAACGGAATCCGGTGTGTTTGGTAATTTCTGAAATTGTTTGAGGGCTTTTGACTAGCAGGCCGAGGCGCACGTTTCTGTTCTTCCGGGGATTTTTTCGGCCACCGGAGGTGGTGGTTTGGCGGCTGTCAGTGACGGTCCGGGGGGCTCCGGTGGCGGCATTCTGACCTTCCGGACAGTGTGTTCCTTTCTTCGTCGTGAGTCTATCACCGCTTTCCGTTCGTCAATCGGACACTTGGTTGATTTTATATGAATTTCTGAAGTTAATGTATATTATATGTTAATTACTTTAAATCGTAATTTGATCTTGTACACTTAATTAATCGATGATTATGAATTGTATAATGTATGATAATATGATATGATATATGGAAACTCGAATTCTTAACTCGTTGATTTTATGGGCCTCTTTTCATGTCGATTGCTTGCCTTAATTGATTTAATTGTGAATTGTTTGAATATATATGAGTTGACATAATCATCCCACATACTTATTTAATTTGAAATACGAACTTAACGTTCATGAATCATACATGTAGCTTTAATTGTATGTTTAATTGTTAATTGAATCCTGTAAATTGATATATGATTTGATAATTGATATTGTTTAAACCTTATTGTTTGATTTTCTAAATGATAATAAATTGATGGGCTTCATGATTTAAAATAAATTGAATTCATTTAATTGGTTTACTTGTTTATATAAATTATTTGAGTGTATTATGTGACTAATTGCAACGTGAGACATTAATTGAGCATATGAGCACATTCACGGCACATCATAATTATTATTAATTTCATATGCATGCCATAATATGTCATTCTACTTCATGTCATCTCATTTCGTGCCATGCGTCCTATTTGGTTCATATTGAGTCTCCTCTCACTGGTACACATTGTTCATTCTCTTGTACAGTTCGTTTCCAGGGCGGAGACTTCCGAATTGAATAGGCACCCGTATTGCGCATGCTTTATGTCTCGTGGTATTCCAGGTGAGGGTGTTTTCGTTCTAGTTACATATTAAACCCTACAACCTTATGTGACAAGCTTTGGCCAAAACCTTAAATATATATATATGTTGCTTTTAAAATAGAGTCATCGAGTAAACTTTGATCGAGTAACCCTTTTCTAATGAATTATGAATATGTTATGTTTCTTATGAATTGATATATTTTGGCGAGATTATGCATGTATGATATGTTCACGGGCCCAGGGACTTAGTACATGTGGTTATCCGGGGAGGCATGGGCCGACGGTGATCCCATGTGCTAGTTCCACTATGTTTTACGACGGAACGGACCTCGTTAGGAGTTTTGGCGAGGAAACGCTAGTCGGGCTTTTGGGGACTCATGAACCCCTCTAGCCATTATGTATGAGGTGGTCGGGTCTTGCTAACCCGTCCACCACCCGGAGGAAGAAGGTTGGAACTTGTTTTATGAATATGATTGTATTATGATTGTTATGCACCGTGAGGGAAGGCCGAGACACGGATCGCCCAAACGACTATGTTATATGATTTGTGTATATTATAATATACTGCATGATCACATATTCAATATATTAATGATATTTATCGTACACGGTCGGAGTTTGGTTGGAGATAATGCACGCTCACTCGCTGAGCCTTAATGTTTATGTATGATTTATGAACTTAATGAATTTAATATGATTAGTCGTAAAGTCTGAGCATTGCTTAGTTATTCTGTTGCCCTCTTGGGAACTAATTTTAAATAAAACCTTGCTCGGGATTTATGACTTGCATGCGCATGTTTCTATATATATGTATCGCTCCTGCTCACTCAGTCTTCTAGAGACTGACCCCTCTTTCCCACTTTTTCAGTTTCTTTTGCAGGTGTTGGTTACTAGGTGGAGTTAGAGTGTCGAGTCATTGTTCTAGTCTCACTCATTTACACTCACTGCATACTATATGGTTTCTAAATATTGTATTGACCTTTTATTGTTGGCCGTTGTGCCCTTATTGAACTGATATTATTTCGGGACAGGTTAGGACAGGTTCTGGAGCTAGTTGAACCCGTTGTTATGTTGTTGTCTTGTATTGATTCCGGACAGGTTAGGACAGGTGTATTGATTAGTGGAACCCGTATTTATATTATTGTTGGATTTCATTTATTTCTTTGGTATTACATGAATGATTTCCTTGCTTCCGCATTTTGGTTATTGTTGATTGTTCCAGGGTTAGCTTCCGCCTAGTCAGGACTGTTGTTTTGTTTGTCACCTGTTCGCTGTG
The DNA here is from genome assembly GCA_037501455.1 of Lantana camara. NCBI lineage: Eukaryota > Viridiplantae > Streptophyta > Magnoliopsida > Lamiales > Verbenaceae > Lantana > Lantana camara. Next base: position 108,189,985 of record CM074856.1, on the reverse strand, counting down.
AGTCCGATTCATGTATGGACTGCCTATTTCATATGTGGATTAGACTCATAGTGCGGGGATGTGGTGTCTATCGTCCCGGGTGCTACAGAAACCCTTTTCTTGATGCTTGATCTACTGCCTTGGCCAAGGACTCCATATGGCATATGAATGACTTACACAATAAGAGATCACCTTGCAAATGCAACTGTAGGTCCTTTCTTGATTCTCATTCACTTTCATGAATCACTTGTGCAGCCCCAGCATAAGCCTTGAATCAGTTGTCTAAGGCGACACCCTTTAAAGCTTATACCTAAGAATACAGAGTTAACTCATAAAGTGACATGGAACCTCAAGTCTAAGGATCAATTAATCACATCAATGACTCGTGAGATATTTCCTAATCTGGAAGTTTCCATTTCCTGAAATAGAAACTTCCTTTCCCATTTAGGAATCTTCTCGTACGGGGCACCTCAGTGAACTTACTTATGGAAGTCAGCACTCTCATGTATCACGCACGTATCAACTATACACTTTGCACCTCCATGAAACAAGGTGGTCCTTCTTAAGGGCGTGATCCCACAAACAAGCCTTAGAGGAGTCAGGTTGACACTCCCACTGTCGGTAGGACTCATCGGCTTGGAGTATTTTACTAATCATGACTTATGTGAAACAGGGCTAGTTTCATGAACCATTTCACCTAAATGGTAGAGTCCTAAAGTCATCGGGATTAGGGGAGTTCTCATACATGCACAGCTAAAGTAAACGCATACCAAACAAGAGCATATAAAGAAGTGTTGCCTCAATTCGTTATTTTATTCAAAGATTGTCTGTGATTACAATAAGGAAAAGCACAAAGCGGATATGCAATCGGCTTTCTAGGGTACTATTCCTAACACATTGTACGTTATCCTCCCCGTTCATTGGTAAAATTGAATCTCTTTATCTTCCGCTGCACTGTGACATATACTCCATTCATATATTATCCTGACCGTTCGTTGTATTATTTCCTGAGTGTTGGGTCTAACCTCCACTCAGAGAGTATTGCGATGCGGGGTTGTAGTGTTGGGGAGGCGCTACAGACCCCTCATCCCAAATGGTCAACGAAAAAAAGTAAAATTCCTATTATACCCTTATACACTGTTTGAGAAATATAATATTATTAAAAATTATTTTTTAATTTAGAATAAATATTATATTAATAAATAAACTAAAATATAAATTATATTATTTTATCTATTAAAAAGTGTTATAAATATATAATATATATAAATATTATAGGATTATATATATATAATTACTAATATACATATGAAATATTATTTCTATAAATTTGTTAATTTATTAATATGTATTATATATATATATATATATATATATATATAATCATATTTACTAAAAATATTAATAAATTAATAAATAAATAAATATATATATATATATATATATATATATATATATATATATATATATATAATTACATGACAATTTAATATATGTATATATTATACATTATTATATATATATATAATTACATGACAATTTAATATACGTATATATTATACACTATTATATATAATAATATATATATATATATATATATATATATATATATATATATATATATGTCGTCTTCCTCCCGTCTCTAATCACTCCAATCTCCGCGCCCAACGCCGCCGCCGCGTCTCTTCTCTCCACCTCCACCGCCTCACACAGCCCCAGATCTCCGCCGCCCAACGCCCAAAGTCGTCGCCGCCTCTCGATCTCCGTCGCTCAAAGCCGCCGACGCCTTTCTTCACTCCTCCTCCACAGCCTCACACAGCCCTAGATCTCCGCCGCCGCCGCCGCCGCCGCCGCCCCACCTCCATTGCCCAACCATCGTCGCTGTCGCTGGATCTCCTCTCCACCTCCACCGTTGCCGGATCTCTTCTCTAGAGGCGGGGTGTGGGTGCATATATATATATTCATTTATTTATTTATATACATATATATATATAATTTAATAAATATAATACGGGGTAAAATAGTCTTTTTGTACATAGGATTTTTTAAAGCAGTTTTTTTAATCGAGATTTTTCTTGCTACTTTCGTATTACACGGTGTAACTGGGTGAAAATTTCTCTTTCTAGAACATAGATATTTTCCTATCCTTCCCGCCACTTCCATTGTTTGGTGTCATTTTCGATTAGTTAGTTGAGTAGTTGACACCTGTCTCCAAGACACGTCTCGCATTTTTATGGTGTCTAATCTTGTATATAAACAAACTTGTACAGTGTTACCTTTAGCAATGAAAATTCTAGATTCACAAATTATCAGATCTAATATGGTATCAGAGCAAGTTCACAAATATTCCTATTCCTGTTCCTGTCTCTTCACCCCGTTAAATATTCCAATTCCCGCAATGTTCACGCTCCAGATGCTCCGGTGGTACTTCCTGATGGTTCCACCTTCAAAGTGGTTTATAAAGGGACAACCACACTTCATCCTTATCTTGTTTTGCATGTTGTCCTCTTTGTTGCACAGTTCAGATTCAACTTAATCTCCATAAGCCACATGTTAGAGTCGTCACCTATTTCTATTTCTTTCATTGATGATCAGTGTTTGCTTTAAGATTCAACATTGAAGGTGATGATTGGCAAGGTTGATTTGCAAGGTGGTTTATATGTGTCTTTCATCACCTACTGCATTTTTTAATGAGTCTTACTTAGTGAATAAAGGAGTAAAATTTAATTTACCCCCTTGTGATATTTAAAATGTTTGAAATACCTCCTCATATTAATTTTATTCCAATTAGACTCTTTGTCATTCTAAATAAATTTCAAATAACCGCACTCTCCAAATTTGAGAGTTTAACCCATATTTAGGTGTTAAAATATTTACAATATTCCATTTTTTAATATAAAATATTTTTTCTCTTTTTAAATTATTTTTTTCCCTTCATCTTGATTTTTTTTTTTTTCTTTTCCACCTAGTGCAAACCTTTTTTTCTTCGAATTTTTTTCTTTTTTGTCGCCTATTTTTATTTCTTATTATTTTTAATCAGAATGAAAACATCTTCTTCAATAACAACAAAAACTTATATTTTTCTACTCTCAATTTATATTCAAATATAAAATCTTAACAACAATTAACAAATATATTGAAAGTTCTTCTCTTAATTCAACTTCAAATAGAAAAAGTTTAACTACAAAAATCGAATACTATATTAAATAATAAAAATAAATAAAGAAAATTATTTAAATAAGATAAATATGTAATCAATATAAAAATATTAATACTAATTTAAACCTAATTAATATTAAAAGGTCATTTTAGCTTCAGAAATATAAAATTAGATTAGAAATTAATTAAGAAGATGGTATGAATTTTTTTAAATACTACAAAGAGTTAAATTAAAATAATTTTTTTTAAGAGAGTATTTCAAACATTTTGAATACCTTAAAGAAGAAATTAATTTTACTCTGATTAAAGGGTCTCTTACTACGTGGCATGATAAATGAGGTCATGTTCCTTTACCTGTACTTGAAACAATGAAGCATGTGTTAGGTCTAAACAATGCTAATTTGGATTATTCTCCTCAAGTACATTCAAGCACCAGCAAGCAGTCCAAGCACCACCACACACTCGGTTAATATACCGACAGTTAGTGCACGACAATTCTAATTTCCACCTTCACTTTTCTTCAATTGTAGCTCCAAAATGTCGTCAACTGATCCTATTACAGATCCCTATGCCCACTTCGGATTAATCAAAAACTCCGACGGCTCAATCACACGCATACCCAAATCATTTCCATCTTCCCCCGCCTCTTCGGATCCTTCCAATCCCATTCTGAGCAAAGATATTCCCATCAACCAAGAAAAGAACACATGGGCCCGGGTTTATCTTCTCCAGCCAGTAACCACCGTCGGCGCCGCTGCTTCCACGGCCAAATTACCCCTCATAATTTACTTTCACGGTGGCGGTTTCATTGTCGGCAGTCCCGCCCTCTTGTTGTTCCACAACCTTTGCACAGACATCGCAACCCAGATCCCGGCGGTGATTGTGTCGGTGGAGTACCGTCTCGCACCGGAGCACCGCCTTCCCGCCGCCTACGACGACGGCGCTGAAGCCTTGCAGTGGATCGCAACCGCTGCCGACGATTGGTTGACCAACTTTGCTGATTTTTCTAAGTGCTTTCTAATGGGCGATAGCGCTGGCGGCAATCTAGTTTATCATTTGGGCTTAAGAGCTATTACATGCGTCGATCATCTAACGCCGCTGAAGATCCGAGGACTGATATTGCACCAACCTTTCTTTGGTGGGGTTGAGAGGACCCAATCTGAAATTAGGTTGGCTAATAATGAAGTTTTTCCACTTGTAGCTGCGGATATACTTTGGAATTTGGCGTTGCCAATGGAGGCGGATCGCGACCATGAGTATTGTAATCCAACGGTGGGCGTTAGATTAGATCTTTTGGAGAAGGTGAAGGATCAAGGGTGGAGATTTCTGGTAACAGGACGTGAGGGGGATCCGTTCGTTGATAGACAAATTCAATTTGTTAAAATGTTGAGAGAGGGTGGAATAGAGGTGGTTGATGAGTTCAGCGATGGAGGATCTCATGGAATTGAGCTGTTTGATGAATCTCAAGCCAAGATCTATTATGGTGTTTTAAAGGATTTCCTACTTTCTTTTTGAGGCATCTCCCGTTGGTCGGTTAGAATCCTAGGCAACAGATCCTATTCATTCCTTAAGAAGAGTTATTAAGAGAGAGGGATCCATTTAAAGGAATTCGTGCTGATTGCCTAACTTCGGGTACCTTGACTATCGATAAATGAAGTTCCCCAGGAGCCATCTAAGCCAAGATCGTCAGTTCCTTTCACTACCAGCCGCTGTGATAGAAGGAGCTGCTCTAGCTTAAGTCGATCCTTACAACATAGAATAGCCGAACGAATTCGCCATAGAGCTCATCCCCGATTAAATAGTTTATGAGTTCTTGATGGGCTATATCAACATTAGAGAATCGACTGGTCACTCATGCTTGAAAGAAAAAGAAGTTGCGATGCCATTGAATCTGTTAGAGGAAGGCTAGAAGAGAGTAGCTCATGCCCGGAAAAGCCCGATCGTAGAATAGAAAAGTATGTTTCCCAGGAGTGGTTCAAGCCTATGTTATGTGACCAAAGCTGGAAAGAAATGAATATTCTTCACAGGCGAAGTCACCTCTATTCTCGATTTCTATTGCGACAGAGAGAGGCACTAGTAATAGAGTCAAAATCACGATTAGAGTCAGTCCGGATAAAAGGAAGAATCCAATCCGCAGCTAGTCTTGAGATCAAGTCTTCTTTCCTTTACTGAATCAGGAATAGCCTACTCCAGGCCGTTGAGGCTTTTCCCAGCTCAAAGGCGATGACTAGTAGATCCGGGGGTACCTAGAAAGCGAACAAATGTTCCCATGGTCATGATTGTTGACTAAACTGCCCTTTCTCTGATTCCCCTTGCTGGCTCTGAACTAACTCATGCTTGAATGTGAACAACCGATAGTACGGAAAGCAGCATTCTATTCTACTGATTTGATTACCTTCCAACTAAACTAGTAAGAATTCTCTCTCGAACTTGAATAGGAATTCACCCACGGAGTGGTGGACAAATTCATAGCTGCCGCTTTCATAAGGAAATATCCCAAGTGGATTTCATTTCCAACATTGTGCCAGTACGCAAGAAGAACGGACAAGTACGAGTGTGTGTCGACTTCAGAGACCTAATTGCCTTAAAGATGACTTCCCCTTACCAATAAGAGAACTCATAATTGACGGCAACAGTGGCTTTGGAAGCCATATCATTCATGGACATAAGTTCTGGGTAAAATCAAATGCACCTGGACGACGAAGAGCTACAGCCAAAAGAACTCAAAATGGTGCGAAGGGGGATGCTGGTTCTGGGGGTGTGTTTGTGGAGGGCCGAGGAGGGGAGACCAGGAAGTTCTCGTATAAAGAGAAGGTGGTGGGTCTCCCTGTTGGGGAGAGTACTATGGTGGACTGGTGTGAGGAGGAGTACTCATCTGAGGAAGAACTTTATTCCGACGAAGGGGAGGACTGCCCCACTATTAGAGTATCAGCGGAGGACAAGACAAAAGAAGGATGAGGTTGCCCTGGAGGAAATTACTTATTATCAAGTGCTTGGGTAAGAGACTGGGTTACAACTTCATGGTGAGACGTCTAAGCCAACTTTGGAAACTGAAATCACCATTTATGCTTACTAACCTGGGCAATGACTTTTTCTTGGTTAAGTTTGAAAGTGAAGAAGATTATGACCATGTGCTCTTGGATGGTCCGGTAGCTGACCAGTACATTACGGTGAGACAATGGGAACCCAATTTCGACCCTGAGGAAGCTTCTATTGAGACAGTGGTGGTTTGGGCGAGGCTTCCGAACCTTAACCTATGGCCACGATGCCGTACTTCCAATGGAGATCACAGTTAAGTTTCTCAGAGTAGCCTATCAAAATAACTTGACTCCAGGAGACTACAATTAGACTATGTTTGCCAAATTGGATAGTCTTGATGAAATGAGGCTACTGGCCTTGGATCATATAAGGGTTCAGAAGATAAGAATAGCTAGAGCCTACAACAAGAAAGTCAAGCCTAAATCTTTTGAGGAAGGAAAATGGGTATGGAAAACTATCCTACCTCTTGATACAAAAGAAAGGATCAAAAGTTTGGAAAATGGTCCCCAACTTGGGAAGGCCCCTTTGTGATCCAAACTTGACTGCCCAACGGAGCCTATCATTTGATGGATATGGACGGTAAGTTCCACATTCGGTCCATAAATGGGAAATTTGGAAAACCTTACTATCCTTCTATGTGGGAGTCATACGAGACAAAAGAAGATATAGAGACATCTATGGTAATAGAACAAACGGGAAGTCATCTAAATTGAAATACGTCCACATGGCTTTAGTAAAGGCCAAACAAAAAAACAAAAATAAAAAAAATGTACCAGGCCGCATCATAGCAGGCCAAAATATTTACAATCCATCCAATTTTTCAATGCTCAAGGCCGTGAAAACGGGCCTAATCAAGCTCAAACAAACCTTCCAGAAGATTTCGGTAACTACTTTCTTAATGTCCTCCCAGGCTCTGATTGCAGCCTGTTCAGACTCTTCAACCCTGGCCTTCTGCTCCTCCAAGTTGGAATCTTTCAGACTCTGAAGTTTGGCGTGGAGTGGCTCTAACTCGGCCATCAAAGAATCATAATCCCGAGTAAGATCACTCCGCCTCTTCTCTACGGCGGCCAACTGCTCCTGGAGCCTCGGAATCTGATCCTTTCCTTTAGATTGATTTTTAGCCTCGGCCTCCATTGAGTCTAAATCGTTCTCTATTTTCTCGCACACTGGCACGGGCTCACGGGCGTTGGTCGATTGCTGAATGAAGGTCTGGATTTTGGAGTCAATTTCATTCTGACTCTTAGTAGCACTGAGTACTTGCCCCCCCCCCCCCCCACATCCAGTTTAAGGCATATTAATTTCCTCTTCAAGCTTGGTTTAGTCTTCCTTCCCCTCAGTGGAAATTCCACTTTCTTCAGATAGATTCCTTACGATCAGGAGAGGATCCTTCAAAGCATCCAAGTTCTGGCTAACTGCCACAAGACTTTGATCTATAAAAGTATGCGGATCCCGGTGTGCTTTGAGAATCACCTCTTGTTAAAGCCTTAAACTGGATGTGGGGGCAATTTAAGCACTTAGGCTCTGAGACCGGGAACCCTCATTGGCAGAGCACCGAGTAGGCTTTTAAGAGAACCGAGCAATGCACGACGCACAAGGCACGAGGAGCCACTCGAAGTAGAGACCGAACTGATTGGGGGCAACTGAGGAAGAAGGTTCGTATACGTAAGAATACTGACAAATTCAGGCAAGATTAAATTAAGGATAAGGGACATTCCCTTAGCAGAACTGCTTGGTTTCAAGGGAGATATCGGAGTCACCGTGTGAGAAGCTTGGGTACCTTCACCGGGGGATCCTGAAGAGGGAGCCGCAGAAGCAGAAGCTAACGGAGCCGGAATATTGGAGCCCCTACTCAAAACTAAGAGGGGATACCGCCTTCTCAACTGTCTTTTCTACATGTTTATCAGGCATTGCTGGCTCAGGGAAAGACGGGCTCTCTGAATCGTCGTTTTTTCTAGGGCCACCCAGACTTTGTTTTCCCTTCAGTTCAGCCGTTTCTGTTTCCTCTTTGCTGAACTCCGCCGAGGCAAAAGTGGAGTCATTTGGTGATTCTCGCTTCTTTTTTTCCTTCTCCATGGCAGTTGCCTCACTAATTTATTGCTCTGCTTATGATTCCTCTTCATCTGGAATGGAATCTCCAAACCTCCGAAGCCGATCCTTTTGCAAACTTCGTCTTTTGTCTTAGAGATTGCTGCAAAAAGATAAAAGAATTTGTTAGACAACAAGTGACACAACAATAATGTTTTGAATTCATGTTGAAAACAAATTGACTCTTTGCTCTTTATCTTACGCTATGGGTGCCGCTCCCTTCGAAGATTCCACAGATCCCTTCACTCCAGACGTTTTCATGGGTAAATCCCCTAAGAGTACAAGGCGAGTTAGATATTCAAGCTTTAAAAGAAGCAGTTCCAACCCGGTAAGTAAACTTACTCTTAACTTTCTTTGAGGCTCCTTCGCTTTGTGGCTGAATAGAATCAGAATCAGCCTTTCTTTTCTCTGAAATCTTTTTCTTGGGAGTTACGGGTGCTGGCTAGATTCTTTTTTCTCACTCAGCGAAAAAGACAGCAATCACTAAAAGAAAAGAGTCGTAAGAAATCTCGAAGGGAAAAATGCTAGTTAGACCTAGGGTAAGAAAGCCTATCAGTCCCATCCCAATGGCTGTTATGTTTAACTGCTAATCGGATATGCTTTCAATAAGATATGCCTTAGTCCTTGCTGACAAAATATCTTCTATAACTCACCTGGGTGGGCTACTCGTCTTGAGGGATAGGCAAGACCTACTCCTTAAACTTAAATAGGCTTAGCTTTTAGCTAGAGGAAAGATAACGGCTTGATAGTCAAGCTTGGTAGTCCGGTCAGATGGTCCCGAGTTAGACTTTCCAAGATATCCTCGCTCGTAAGCATACCCCAAAGGATAAAGAGGAGAGACTCAGCAGTTCAAGCCTATGTGATCAATGCTAGCATAGCTCTTTCAACCTTAGGGAATTCAGCTCTATAAATTCCTTTTGAAAAAATAGATACAATCTATTCATCTGATTCACTGCCACAACCCAATAGCGGATCTGTGGGCATTGGGACTGCTTTGCTCCTTCTCTGTGCACATTCGATACATCCACCGTCACTTCTTCTTTTCTTAGACCGTTCGTGCCCCATAGCCAATGGCTCACTTCCTTTAAGATGCCGATGGTATCTAGATACTTTCAATCCCCTCGGATTCTGCTCTATTAGTAGAATCCCCAAAAGCGGAAGAAGCGAAATGGTAAAGGTCCATTCCCTCGACTTCACTATTTACCCTTCTCCTCAACCGATGCGGCCAATCACCCCCTTGAATAGATCAAGAAGACTACAATAACTACTGTGAATATCATAGCAAACCAAAAAAGTCGAGACCTAGAACAGAAGTATTAGCCCAATGTGGGCCCTGCATTATTATAAAAATAATTAAACAGCATTGCTTGTCTTGTCCGGGGCACCCTCACCCCCCCCCCCCCCCCATCCCTTGGCCCGTTGCGTTATAACAAAAGATCATAATTATCAATAGTGCGAATCTATCAGTACTATTCAATATTCTCTGATAATTCTAGCCCGTGTTTGATTCGGTTAAATCGGTGTAATGAGGGGGTGAGTTTTTTATATTTATCGTGTGGTTGGTGGAAAATTTAGGAAGAGTGCCAAATTAAATAACAAATATAATACACTTACTCTTTTAATTGGTTGGGGTTGGTGAAGTCGTGTTTGGATTAGAATTTTTCCATTCTGTGTAGGTTTTTTTTTTTTTTGAATCGTAGGGTTTCCTTATTTGGATATTACTTATAAGTTTATGTATCTTGATTTTTGGAGGGTTTGTGGTTAAAGTATTAATTTATGTTATAATTCATGTTGAATGTAAATCTATGAAAATGTAATTGTATTTTAATTTAAAACACTGCTCGTGAAATTCTGAAACAACTAGGTGAAAAGATTATTAATAATACCAACAAAAACCTAATTAGCAAATGAACTATATATGCTGTGCAATCATGAAAAAGCAAAAGTAGTACTAGGTATGAAAAATGTTATGGTCTTTCGTATTAATTGTTCAAAGTATGCATCATATCAATGATTAACAATGAAAAATGTTGACACTTTATTTAATATAGTAGTAACTTTTAAAATCGGTTGATAAGTTGTTATTATTATTATTATTATTATTATTATTATTATTATTTTGATATGTTGTTATTTCTTTTAACCGGATTAAAAGATTGGTGTAGTTTTTATAGAGAATCTCACCTCATATATAACCAACAAAAATAAAGTCAAAAAGATAAATTCACAAAGTATATGTCCAAGAAAAACAAAAGTCAAATCCGAAAACATGAAGGGCGGGATGAAACACAAGAACTAGAGTTATCAAACATAGAGATACAAGCGCCAAATTGAGCCAGATTAAACATGAAAGTATGCCGAAGATTATACTCTGGAGCAAAGAAGTAATCACAGACGACGACTCGTGGGAAGTTGATATGTTGTTAGTTGTTGAAGGTATATATCTTTTTTCTTATTTAAATGTATTTTGTATGTTTTTTTAACAATGTTTCATTTTTTACTCACTGTTTAATGGTGGTCTATTTTTTCTTTCCGTAAATTAATGATTGATTCCTATTATGACAAAAAAATTTCCTAAACCCCCAAATTTAAAAACTAGTAATATTAGATACCTCTTACCCTTTTTATTTTTTGTAAATCCCCAAATCCTGTAAAAGCACCATAATGTCCTTAATAAATTTATGGAGGACACACATATCCATTGTCTTATTCGTCCATTCGCCGATTTTCTTCTTGACGGAAAAATCATCGTCGGTGATTCTTTTTCGGCAAAAAACGGGGAAAAATCTTAACCGGTGATTCTTATGAATAATCTCACCTTCTCTCTCAAATTATCTCAGTATTGGACGAGCAGAAATCCCCAACAGCCGTCGATTTCTACTCTGCAACATACCACCACAATCCACAAATCGCACATTTTGAACGCTATTTCCCTTTCTATCTATCGCACGAAAAGATATCCTAAGGTAATTTTTTATCCGGAAACCAACCAATGATCGGACGAGAAGAAGGTAGAAGAAGATAATTAATTTTTTTAATATTTTTCATGTTTCAGTTTTTCTTTTATTTTTCTATTTAATTCGATAATGACTAATTTTTACTCGACAATCTCAACAAACGATTCGTTTATGCTATCTTTTATATTTTTCTTTAACTCGACAAACAAACCTTTGAATAACTAATAGAAGTCATATTTACTCGTCAAAACTAATAGATTGTTCTTCATACTCGATGAGACGCACCCATTAATTAAAAAGCTGCCAACACTATTTCCCGTAGTTTGACTGCTTGAAATTACAGCGGTCACGTCGAAGGGTTACGACGCTAGGTATCCCAATATATTCATCTTTATTAATGGCTTGCCCTAAATGCTGCACTTCATCCATTTTTTCCCCTCACTTGTTTTCAATCCCAAAAAACCCTTCTTCTCTTTAACATTCTTTCCCAGATTTTGATTACCTGAACAACAAAATCATGAATCCTCCTGATATACCAACACCCGTTCGTGGCGAGGCCAATGAGTACATCATCGAACAATTTCGGTAATATGCAACAAAACAACAGCATCGAGGAGCAAGTCGACATAGACGTAGCCCTGTTTCAGATGGTAACTGATATGTCAGAGAGATTCCAGCACCCATACTGGCTTTGAGACGTCGCACACCACCTGAAGAAGCTGCGAAAAAGATCTTACAATTTTCGTAGGTTTTTTAGGCTTCCTGGTGTTTAATTGGTTGCTAATCATGTTCATGCTCGATGTCATCCAAGGTATTAGAGCATGCATCAACCTTATGTAAGTCGTATTCATACTCAATTCCTTTTTCCGTTCAGTATTTAATGTATAATTTTTTACAGAAAATTGCATAGCATGCTGTGGTCAGGGAGAGATGATGCAATTACTACGACTCCCTTAGGTTTATCTTCAAAGTGTGTCGAGCACATCTTTTAGAGTCCAAAGAGAAGTACCTCTATGCGGACACTATTGAGAATAGGGACTCAGACCAAATACTTCGATGGCGAGGAGTACCCCAAAAATGAACATTCCATGGAGAGTGTTAATTCCAACCTCTTGCAGGGTGATTCGAATAAGGTTCATCAGCCTCCCGCGTAATATACTTCTGCTTCTTCAAGATAGAATCTGGAACAACTGGTCCCTTCTCAGAAATTGAGAGTCCTTTGAAGAAGATTTATTGTTTGTAGATTGTTTATATCATAGTTAGATTGATTATTTATATTACTAGTACTGTAATGAATGTTTATTAGTATTGGTTGTCATTAGAATGAACTTGTTGTTTGATTTGAGTAATAAACTGATGTTTTATTGTTGGAAAAAAGATTTTTTGTCATCCGAACTTTGCTCATTTTTGCAATTTACCATTCCAACAAAGTTTCGTTACAAACCGCCATCCGATCTTTGCATTTGTAACATACCACCATCAAAACTTTTTTTTAGTGGTTTTGGCTAAAAAACATGACACGTGGCATGTTCATTAAACATACATGTCAGTTGTATTTGTTGGGAATAGTGCCCTAGAAAGCTGATTCGTTGTAATCCGTTTTAGGACTTTTCTTATATCACAGAAAATCTTTGAATAATAGACATATGATATTGATCATAGGCAAACACTTCTTTATATGCAATTACGTGTTCTGTGTGTTTCCTATTACGTGGGCATGAATTAGAACTCCCCTAATTCATCAGGCTGTTAGGGACTTTGTCATTGGGTAAATGACACATGAAACAAGTCCTAACTCAAGCTGGATTAGAAACTACTCCAAGTTGATGGGGCCCAACGAGCAGTGGGAGTGTCAGTTAGGCTCGATTGAGACTTGCTTGTGGGATTGTGTCCTTAAGAAGGGTTACCCAGTTTCATGGGGTGTAAAGTGCATAAGTTGATGCATACACAATACACGGGGGTGCTTGTTATTAGAACGAGTACACTAAGTTGTCCCGCGTGAGAAGATTCCTAAATGGGAAAGGAAGTTTCAACTTCTAGGAGAGGAAACTTCCAGATTGGGAAACATCTCACATGTCGATGCCGTGAGTAATTAATCATTTGACGTGAGATTCCATTGATATCTCGTGTGAGGAAACTAAGTAATCTTAGATATAGGTCTAACAGGGGGTTGCTCGAGATAACTGTATTATGACTTATGTTAGGGCTACAAAAGTGGCACATGGAGGCATGTGAGAATCAATAAAGGACCTACACTTGCTTAAAGCAAGAAGATCTCTCATTTTATAAGTCATTTATATACCATCCTGAAACCCTAGGACGAGGTAATGGATCAAGACATCAAGAAAAGTGTTTCTTGGATTGAGATCAAATGGATATGAAACGAACTTCATTGATTGAAAGGTTCTTTCGATTTAATTGGTTATTCGGGTAGGGGTCACACACCGGTTGCTAGACTACGATCGTGTGATCCGCGAGCTAATTAATTAATTAAGCTCGCTACGAACTGAATAATGAACCTCAGAGGGTCACACACAAATGCCAGGTTCAAAGGGTATTGTTGGAATGATCAATTAATTGATAGAAACGAGACCACACATGTAAAGTACACGTGTGCCAAGTAAGCAAGTTTGAGCGCGTGGTTTAATTGAGAAATTAGACCATGTATTAATTAATTGGAGAATTAATTATAAAGTCCAAATATAATTAATTGGAAAATTTATTATAAAGCCCAAGCATATTTAATTAGAGAATTAATTGTAATACTCAAATATAATTAATTGGAGAATTAATTATAAAGGGCCATTAGAATTAATTCTAAGGCGCAATTCGAAATAAAGAGGTCCAATAAATAATTAATTATTAATTAGAAAATGACATAATTTATTTATGAAATAAATATGACCTTATCTAACTTTATTTATTTAGAAAATAAATAAAGGATATTATCATCCTTATTTAAAAAATAAAGGAGAAGATATTATCTTACGTTATTTGAGAAATAAAAGATAATATTAAGACTTATTTATCTATGAAATAAATAAGAGAGATAATATCAAGTTGTTATTATTATTAGTATTTATTTATTAAATAAATACAAAGATAATATCAAGTTGTTATTATCACAAATATTTATTTACCAAATAAATATAAAGATAATATCATGTGATTATTATCTTAACTATTTATTTATGAAATAACTATAAAAATAATATCATAAACTATTTATTTGTGAAATAAATAATAGATAATATCTTAGTTTATTTATTTATGAAATAAATAAATAAGAGATAATATCCTAAATTAGTTAGGATAATTATAATAATTAATAATATGATTATTAATTATTTATATCATATTATCTTATTACGTAATTAGAGTTAGAGAAGAGAAAGAAACTATCTTTCTTTCTCTCCAAAATTAGGTTTCTTATCAGATTAAAAGAGAAGAGTTTTCTTTGATTCTTTTTAGACCGGCAATTATGAAGTGTCATTCTTTATTCCAGAAGAAAAAGAAAAACCTCTCCGAAATCTAACCTGTAGGAAAGACGGAGCTTTTTCTTTGAAAAATTCAAGCGTGAATTATTTCACACATCAATAGGGTTATGAGGGGAGAATTTTCTTGCTCTCTTTATCTCGTTTCTGTTTCTTTTAATATATATATTATAGTACTAGCATACTCACTAATCTGATTTGTGCCTAGGACCGGTGTGGATATATTCTAGAGGGCTTCTGATTTGGTTGGAGCCTTGAAAGAAAGGAACCGATTGAGAACCGGGATAATTCATTACGCATGAAGAGTGTTTGAGGGTGGCTTAAAACAATTCAAGAAAGATTTTAGTCAAGGAAGAAACTTTCACTTGATTTTTTAAATATAAATTGTAAGCCAACGATTCCTTGTAGGAAAAATTTTAAATTTCCGTCGTTTCGAACCCATTTTTCCAACAGTATTTTCACCAAAACCACCAAAAAAGAAGTTTAGATGGCGGTATGTTACAAATACAAAGATTGGATGGTGGTTTGCAATGAAAGTTTGCTGGGATGGTAAATTGCAAAGAGAGGCAAAGTTTGGATGGCAACAACTATTTTCCCCTTTGTTGTTTTAGTTGGAAGAATTCAAGGTAGAATGAAATATGCAGCTTATAGAGTAATGAAGTGTTATTGTGTAACTAAATGTGTGATCAGTAGAGTGAATAACTAAAATCGGGAAAGAATTCAAGTTAGAACTAAATGTGCAGATTATAGATTAATGAAGTGGTATTGTGTAATTAAATGATTGATCTGTAGAGTGAATAACTCAAAGTAGGAAAGAATTCAAGTTAGAACTAAATGTGCAGCTTATAGAGTAATGAAGTGGTATTGTGTAACTAAATGTATGATCTGTAGAGTGAATAACTCAAAACAGGAAAGAATTCAAGTTATAACTAAATGTACAGCTTATATAGTAATGAAGTGGTGTTGTTTAACTAAATGCGTGATTTGTATAGTAAATTCAACAGTGACTAATCCTTTTCTAGTTTTCAATATCAAAGGATCTTTATTTTTTAATTAATTATCATCATAAAATTGTACGAAACGATAGTTTATGATCTTATCATATTTTAATATAATGGAAACACTATACGAGGGTTAAAATTTATCTTTGTCTTCTCATGCTTTTGACATCATTCATGCAGAAATTTGGGGTCCTTTTAATCATTCTCCAACCAATCCCTTTAAGTATTTTTTGACATTGGTGGATGATCATACTCGGTTTACTTGGGTATTCATGCTTAAATCAAAATCTGATGTGCTTACTATAGTTTCTCAGTTTTTGAAGATGGTTCACACACAATTCCAAGTGCACATTAAATGTTTTAGATCAGATAATGCACCTGAGTTGAGTTTTACTAAATATTTTAAAGAACAAGGTGTGCTTCATCAATTTTCTTGTGTTAAGAGACCATAACAAAACTCTGTAGTAGAGAGGAAGCATCAACATCTCTTGAATGTTGCTAGGGCTCTATATTTCCAGTCTAGGGTCTCTTTGAGTTACTGGACTGACTGTGTCCTTACTGTTGTTTACCTCATTAATAGAACTCCATATGTGTATTTAGACTCCAAGTCTCCATTTCAGTTGTTATATGGGTTAGATTTTGATTATACAATTTTGAAGGCTTTTGGTTGTTTGGCATATGCTTCTACATTGCCTTCACAAAGACACAAGTTTTCCCCTAGATCCAAAACATGTGTTTTCCTGTGATATCCCACTGGTATAAAAGGTTATAGGCTATTGGACATAGATTCCAGGGAGGTTTTCATATCTAGAGATGTCATCTTCGATGAAAATATTTTTCCCTTTCAAGAATCTTTCTCTGAAATGTCACCACAAGACTGTTTTCCTGAGCGTACACTACCAATTCCTGTTGTTCCTTTGTTGGATGAATCTTCACCATCTCCATCTCAGCCCTCCACATCTCAGACTATTCTCAAGCACTCATACCTTGCAGGAGAACTTCTAGGTCTGTCAGGCAATCTTTTTACCTGTAGGACTATCACTGCAGCTTACTTCATGGTCTTCCACCTGTGACACCCCGCTTTTTCGATCGTCCGAGCAGACGCCACGTGTTGATTTCCTTGTGTGCTTAATTACTTAATTTACTTTTACATGTTTCTTATGTGCTTTTTAATGTTTTAATTCTGTGATTCTGTGCTTTGCGTGGCCCTATTTTTAATCTCTTTAAGAGTTTAGGGGCTTGTTTACAATTTCTTCTTTTAGGGGTTTTTCGGTCTTTTCTCGTTCGATCAAGGTTTCGACCTTTTAGACCCCTTTAACGCGTTCGGGGCATCGAGACGAATCCGTAAACTCTAAGTTTACCCAATTCCGACATCGCTAACCCTTCTTTCGGCCGTTCCGTATGTTGAGGACCAGGGATAAAACACCCAAATCCTCATTTTGCGTGCAAACTCCAGCTCTCTCTCTCGTTCCTAGCGACAAACATACACAAACCCATAACTTGCCCATTTCTCGATGGAATTCGACGTATGAATAGTCAAAGTTGATCAGCTCGACGAGCCCGAAACGATGATACCAAAATCGTAGCCTGAAACCAAGCGATGGTATGGAGAAACATACGTCTCTTGGCAGCGTAACTTTTGGCGCTGGTGGCGCGGCGATCGGACGCCGGATGGCGGCGCACGCGCCACCTGAAGTCGCGCCGCCGCTCGTGAACAGTGCGGCGGTGGTTCCACCACATTCCGGTGGTTTTTCTCGACGAAGGTTGGTGTTTTCCTATGTTTTTCGACCCCCTGAGTTCATTTTCGATATCGGTTCGAGCAAACAATGGCCGTAGGTGGTGGTTTTGGGTGTTGCAGTGGTGGCAGAAACTTCGGCGGCCATCGGGGGCTTTTTCTGGCAGTCTTTTGGCGACGGATTCTTCACGGAAGTTGTTCGGAATGATGAGAACTATAATTTTCCATTCACTCGACTCCAGATTTCACCGTTTAGGTGGCGGTCAGCGGCGGCGCATGACGGTCAAATGCTGCCCATCTTTCCGGTGACTTTTTCGGCAATTGAGTTGGGTATTTCGAAGTTCTTGATGAGACCTTTACAAAGGTATGTTCGGATTTTGCTTTTGTTTTACGGTTTGCGTTTAATTTTAGCTTTCGTTCTAGGGATTTAGTTCGGTTTTTCGCCAACAAAATCCGGTATGCTTGGTATTTTCTGAAATTATTTGAGGGCTTTTGTCGAGCAGGCCGAGGCGCACATTTCTGTGCTTCCGGGGATTTTTCCGACCACCGGAGGAAGTGTTCCGGTGGCTGTTCGGCCCGCTACGGCGGCGGCATTCCGGTGACTTTCGGACAGTAGGTTCATTTCATTTTGGTGAGTCCAATGCCGCTTACAGTTCGTCAATCGGATGCCCGATTGATTTTATATGAATTTTTGAAGTTGTTATATTTTATCCGATAATTGTTGTAATTATGGAATTGATCATGTATGTGTAATAAAGTGTGAATTATGAATTGTTTGACTCCCGGGAATATGTTATAATATATGAAAACTTGATTCTTGAATTATTGTATTTATTTGTTCCGTTTCGTGCCAAATTAGTTGAGAATAATTCTTGTTTAAGGGATATTAATGTAATTAAGAATCTAAATTATTCGTATGATTATGTGACTCCTAATAATTAAATTATGAAAGGTTATGTTGAATTTAATTTAAATGAATTGTTAAAATATGCTAATTGTTGGGATTGATATGAAATATGTCAATATGCATTTATGTATGAGATTGTTATGCAATCGTGGTTACTTTCTTGGGATTTGGTGCATGATATGAATTATATTCGTAATGACTTGATTTATTTTATGTAATTAATGTTATGAAATTTACAACCTATGCATCTCTTGATATGTAATATGAATTATAATATGCTCTGAATAACTTGATTGAATAGATATGGATTATATGTTGCATCATTTGTATTCGTGAGCATGGTCGTGCGTCTTTTGTGGTTATTGTTGGAGTCTGAGACTTGTGTTCTGTGTGCTCAGTCGTTCAGGGGTTCTTCAGGGAGTGTCTGTCAGCTGTTTGGGTTCAGTGAGGCTCCTTTGCTCGTGTCTTCCGTTCTCGTCAGTGTAAGGTGAGGTTTTACGATTTTTGTTTTAGTTAAAGCGACCTACAACCCTCTGTGCTCGTTTTCAAGCCTGCATGCAAATATTCTATTATATTTATATAATAGATATGTGTTTATACGATACGTTTATGGTTTTCTCATAAGATTAACGGTTTTCGAACTGTATATGTATGAGCATATGTAAGCTTGAAATGTTTTGCAACGAGGTTATGCTCCAAACCGTGTGTCTTCATGCCAGCTATGGATTAGGATGACACGGAGAGGTACGTTTATAGCATATGCTAAGTTGCAAGGTATGGTATGTCTGATCAGGTACGTAAGTCTGTTATTATTTGATAAGTATGATATGTAGCGAGTTATGATATGATATGCTTTGTTCTGATGTATTGGGCCCCGAGACGTGGGTAAGGGAGACCAGGGACGACCATGGGGTCACCGGTTATGACCCCTGTGCACGTTCTCATTTGAAGTACTCACGTGCGACTCGTGGAGGTTGAGGAGGCGTGGTGCTTTGAGCCCTTGGTGGATAGCCGGGGAAGGCACAGTGTGGGTTAGCTACCCCGTGTGTGTTTGTATCTGTATGAGTAGTGAAGGTTTGCTCCCCTAACTACATGGTGTTGGGGTTAGATTGTTTATGATATTTGTTTTTTCCATTATGATACGTATGATAAGATATGGAAGTAAGGTGGGAGCCCCGTACTCGCCGAGTATATGAATATGATCTGTTATGTTGATTATAAAACGGGATAGAAGCTTTTTCTTTCGATATGATATGTTCATGCTAAGTTCGTTAAGTTTTGAATAAGATAAGTTATGTATCTGTTTGATTTGAAAAATGGTTTTGGTATGCAAAAACCTACTCCCGGTTCATAGTCTTTCTTTTGATATGTGCTCTGCTCTTTATTATGTATAGTGTGTGTGTGTTCAGCCCCCTCACTCAGTCAGTGGACTTACCCTCGGCACACCTATGTTTTTAGCTTGCAGGTGCAGGATGTTGGATTTCGAGCTAGGCGGCGGTGTGTCATGTCTGTCGAGTCTATGTCTTATGTTAAGTTCGTTAGGTTTCTGTTTCAGTTATGTTTGTATTTTGTAAATGTATATACTCTGTACAGGTTTATGTTTATGGATTGTATGATTGGAATTCGGGACAGCTTAGGACATGTTCTTGGATTAGTAGAACCCGTCTTTATTATGATTATTTCGGGACAGGCTTCTAGGACCAGTTGAACCCGTGTAGCTGCTACTGCTTGAATTGATGTGTTTGATGATTTAAAGTGTTTTGAAAATTCGTATTCTTTGCTGTGCTTCCGCTTTCAATTTCTGTTTTATCTGTTGTACAGGGTTTAGGTACCTCCTGGCTTAGGCAGGATTTTGTCTGTCACCCGTTCGCTATTGTGATTATTTCGGGACAGGCTTCTAGGACCAATTGAACCCATGTAGCTGCTACTGCTTAAATTGATGTGTTTGATGATTTAAAGGTTTTTGAAAATTCGTATTCTTTGCTGTGCTTCCGCTTTCAATTTCTGTTTTATCTGTTGTACAGGGTTTAGGTATCTCCTAGCTTAGGCAGGATTTTGTCTGTCACCCGTTCGCTACTGCTTGGTTCGTGTACAGATTTCCCATTTCGTATGTGGATTGAGCTTTAGTGTGGGGGATGTGGTGGCCTAGCGTTCAGGGCGCTACATCTTAAAGTGGTCCTCAGCAAAACTGACAGTGTATACCCCATTTCCTCTTATCTTAAAGTGGTCCTCAGCCATCCAATGTGAGAATTTAATTCTCGTGATAATTGCGCACGCTGGGATTCGAACTCGGGTCTCCAAGGAAGAATGGTGACTCTCTTACTAACTTGGACAACTTACTTTTTATTAATATTATGTCTTTAAATATATTTATACACTTATTTCAATTAATTATTTAAATACTTTTTGTTATTAATTTAAAATATAAAATTTTAAATATATGATTATTTGAATTAAATATAATCATATTTATTGAGATATTATATAAAAATTGCTAGCTTATATACTTTTGTGTTTTAATTATAATGTATATACTTAAAATTATATCAAATATTATTGTAGATGAACAAATAAACTTTATATTATTAATTTAATTTACTATTTTGAAAATATCATAAATTTAATTTCAAAGTTAAATAGTTAAATTAATTAATATTATAATGTTTATTTTCTCAACAAATCATATAGCGACACGTGGCGTATTGTATGATATTATCTCTTTAAAAATAAAAATATAAAGAGATAAATATTCATGTGATATTATCTCTTTTAAAAAAATAATAAAATATTAAAGAAATCAATATTCAATTGATTTTATTTGATATTATCTCATTAAAAAAAAATACAAGAGATAATTATTAAATAAGTTTGAGTTGAACTCTAACTCTTGAATCCTAAACCTATATAAAGGTGTTCTTTCCCAAAGTTATCAAATCAAGGCGTTTGATCCGTTATTAAGACATTATACCTACAGATCGACGTTACATTCAAGCTAAATTCACGGAGTTACCGAAGTGTTCAAAGGCGTTCTTGGCGAAATTCTCCAAAATCTAGCGTTTGATTCATAAATAAGTCGAAGGACCTACGGATTAACATTATTAAAAGCTAAATCTGAAGTTGAAGAAGATCAAACCAATTAATAAAAGTTAAATAAGGTTGAAGAAGATCGAAAATTGAAGATCCACTTTGATATCAAAATTTATAAATTATTTGTACTATTTATCCGATGTTTACACAAAATCAATAAACGCGAATTATTAGTGCAAACAATTATATCAATAATTTATAATTTGTATATTATATGATTTTTAAATACATAATTATTTGTATTTACTATAATCATATTTTTCTAATTAAATTTGATTGAAAAATTCCAACGGAAAACCAACTGAAGTTTTATTTCATTGAAATTCCAACGGAAAAATCCTGTCGGTACTTTTTTTAATGAAGAATCAAGAAAACCGACGGGATTTTCCCGTCGGTTTTCCGTTGGAATTTTTATTTCAGTGAAATTCCGATGGAAAACCGACGGGAAAATCACGTCGGTATTTTTTTCATGAAGAATAAAAAAATAACGGCGGGATTTCCCGTCGATTTTCCGTTGGAATTTTTATTTCATTGAAATTCCGACTTGAAATCGACGGGGAAAATCCCGTCGGTATTTTTTTTAATGAAGAATAAAAAAACCGACAGGATTTTTCCGTCGATTTCCCGTTGGAATTTTTATTTCAGTGAAAATCCCGTCGGTATTTTTTTAAAATACCGACGGGATGAAAAACCGACGGGAAAATCCCATTGGTATATTTGGCGTAATTTTTTTTAGAATTGCGCCAAAATTTCCGACGGAATTCCGTTGGAATTTTTGGCGCAATTTTTTTTAAAATTCCGCCAATTTTTCTGACGGAATTCCGACGGCTTTTCCGTTGGAATGCAATTTTGCTTGGCCATGGGAATTCCGTTGGAATTTTCGATGGAAAACCGACGGAAATTCCAACGGAAAATCGACGGGAGTTTCCGTCGGTTTTTTCCCGTCGGTTTTCGGCTATTTTCTTAGAGTGTTTTTTGTTGTTACTCAAAATTTCGTTAAATCTTCCAACACCGACCAGGGGTTCCTCGGACTACTCCAAAGGGAGTTCAAAATCTCCCAAAAACCCTTTCGACGGGAAGCTTCTTGTTCTTCGTATATGCAAGTGATGTGCAAATAAATTGAATTGTTAGGCACATAAATCATGCAGTCAATGTGGTGTTTTGAGTAACTCAGCAAATTTAAAGTCATATCCAGCTGGCGGGCTACCAAAGTAAAAGCCAAACCACCGCTCTTGCCAACAAGATCCACACTTCATACGAACAAACCAAACTTATCTTTTAATCTCTTAATCCGCTATTTTCAACACTTTGCTTCTAACAGGAACACCAATAGTGGGTCATGAGCCTGAATGAGGCTCTCAAGTTCCCAAATTGCCCAGGGGTTCACCTAGACCCCGATATTTCAAGCGAGGAGATTCATAATGATGGGCGAGACTGTTTTGTAGCCTCTGCTGGGTTGTGCGATCCACCAGTCTCTATCCATGAAGTAGCAAGTTTCTTCAGAGGGCGGTGAACCTCCTGGGCATCAGAGATGGGGTCGATTGGTCTTTTGCCAAGGTTAGTGGGGTTGGGATTACAAGTGATATAGGCATTGATAAGCATATCATTCAAAATATAACAAAGTAAATCTATAAATTTTATCGGGAAAAAGATTTTTTGTCATCCGAACTTTGCGCTTTTTTGCAATTTACCATCCCAATAAACTTTCATTGAAAATAGGAATCCAATCTTTGCATTTGTAACATACCACCATCTAAACTTTATTTTTAGTGGTTTTAGCTAAAAAAAATGACATGTTAAAACATGCCACGTATTTTAGTGGTTTTGTTCATATCCACACACGACACGAGCTTATGTCTTTCCTACTATTTTGGTTATACATGTGTACTTGGGAGTAATGTTTGAATGATGATTCTTGGTTGTGATATTTTCTTTTGATTATAACTCTCTTGGATACAATATTATTACTCGAGGACCAGTAACAGTTCAAGTGTGGGGGTATTTGTCAGACGAAAAATGTTTGATATTTTGGGCCTATTTTCCACATATTTTCTTGCCAATTATGACTTATTTATTGCATGAATTTTTCCTTTCCGGGTAATTTCCACTAAGGAGTCAAAATTAGCGAGATTGGAGTGAAAACCATGAAACGAACATAAAAGTGAAGTTGTCCGAGGAACCTCGCGGCCGCAAGGAAAAATACACTGCAAAGTTGGCGGCTACAAAGAGCTGGAAAAAGCGCGATAGCGATTCTTTAAGAATTGCGGCCACTTAAGACTTTGCCTTTGATCATTGGTGGCCGCGAAACCCTCCAGGTGTGGACTCTCGGGAATTTTAGGATTTTTACGTATTGAGAGGGTATAAATATTAGAAAATCCTAAGACCTAAGAGAGTCTTGGAGTTGGAGAAACGTAGTAGATTGGAGACATAGAAAGGAGAGAAGAAGACCTTCAAGTTTTCTTCACCCTCGCCAAACATTTGGTTTTTCTATGTTGAATTAATTATAATATTTCGTATTCTACAAGTATGCAAACTAATGTCTCTTAGTTTGGTTTTAGACTTTGTTTTATGAATTATTTTGGAGATTTTATTCATCGTTATTTATGAGTATGAGTATTTTAAACTATATTCGTGTTTTGCTTTTGTTGATGATGAGTAGCTAATTCCCTCATAGGGGGAATGATAATGGATTAGAATTGAATATGTGATGCTTGGATTTATGAATGATTTTCATGTTACGAAATTGATATGATAAACATGTTAGAGCGTGATCACCTTTAATATGGTTTAGAGTTTATTTGATAATCGAAAGACGCTAATAGACTTGGAATGAATTTCGTATCACATAGGTTTTCGAGTATAAAGAAATTTAACTTGACTCTATGCAATTGGTAATTAATTTGTGTATGTCAAAATCGTTGCTTATTAATTACAATCATCTTGAGCTAATAACTTGGTTAGAGAGACATTGGATTATGAGAATAGGCAATGAGACCTAACCTGGTATTTGTGCTTGATCTTGAGAAAGACTTGTACTTCTTTTTGTGCTGATAATTGTGAAAATTCAATATCCATTGACCTTTGCATTGCTGTCAATTTGCATGAATTCATTATTCCCCATCTCTAATCATTATTGATTTAATTCAACTCATTTGTTTAGTTGTGCATGTTAGCTAGAAAAAACCCCTTGAATGATTATTCCGGTCTATAGATTAATGAATATACTATGCGATTGGTTGGTTTCCTCCGTTTCTGTGGGATCAACACCTATGTGCTACAATTGTCAGCAATTGCACTATATAGGGTTTTAATTAAAACTTTTGAGAAAACCCCGAACATATATAATGAATGTCTGTGGTGTCCAATTTGAAAGAAAATCCAGAAAAAAAAAATAATTTCAAAATATTAAGTTAGTGAGAAATCATGTTTATATTTTTATCAATCACTAATTATATAAAGGACTAATTCCAAACACCCACTATCCTTTGGGACTTAGTGTGTTTTGCCCTCTAAGCTTTGAATCGGTAAAATTGCCCTCTTAACCTTTGAAAATTTTAACACTTAACCCCATTTAGACAATTCTGGTGGAATATTTTGGAAATATTCCATTCAACATAAACTTTGACCGTTGGAATACGCCTGTAAAGCTCTGCCCATCGTACGCCATCTTTGATCCGTAATTTCTCATTTTTCGGTTTTCGGATTTTAATTTTAAAACCACCAATGTGTTTTTTGCGTCGAGAGTTTCGATTTGATAAATAATATCAATACATTCAAAAGCTGATTTGTACAAATTTACACTTATAAATCATGCCAAAGATTTGTTAAAAGGGTTGAATGAAATATGTTGCAAGATTCAGCCAGAAAGGGGCTAATTGTAATATTTTTCAATTGTTAGAGGGTCAATCGCACCGATTCAAAAGTTTGGGGCAAAGCACACTAAACCCCAAAGGATAGAGAGTTGTCTAGATTTACCTTTATATATAACACATATTTTAAGTCATCTTTGTTAAATCTGAAATATAAGTACGCGAAATAGGACAAAAGTAATTGAAGATTCCTAATACTCCATATGAGATGTATCTAATTATATCTACAATATGTATTACAAATTATGTTTCAAATTTATATCAAATGAATTGAAATGAAGTACTATTTATAAAAAAAAAATTACATCCTCCACAGTAGAATTTATTGTGCATTTAGCCCTTATAATAAATGTTTATTATAGGTGGTAAAACTGAATTTGTCGATCTTAATTATCACAAGAGCATGCCATCTCCGTTATTATTGACTGACACAATTTTAACTATGAGGGGGGTCCTTGCTAAAACCCTACGAGACTTTTATCCCGGTTTTTATTTTTAAAAAAATGTATATAAATACAATTTACCTTCACTGATATCAAATCAAACTACTTTAACCTTTTACATATTCTTCGAATTTACTCAAGTTTTACTTTTCCAACTACTTCTTTTTATTGGGGACTAAATCTATATATATTATAAAAGTACGAGTTGGGTTTTTGGTTTCTTGAAACTTTGTGATCGGTCAAAATACCCTAATCGTAAGACTTTCAGTAAAATATAATTAAGGGTAATTTTATAAAATATAAATTTGATACATAAATATTCTTTATTTCAATCTAATCAAACTCTCAATTATCTTAATGTAATTCTAACCAAAATATAATTGTACAAATCTTCTTCTAATTATAAAACACTATATAATTATACTCTTATAAGCTTTTGAATATAACATTCTAATATTACTCTAATATTATTTCTTGTATGTTTAGGAGAAGAAAACACTATATAATTATATAAAACCCAACTCGAACGGCTTTCCTTATCCTAAACATACAAGACATAATATTAGAATAATGTTATAATTAATTTATTTAAAATCTTATTAGATTAAAATTGTATAGTGTAATGCTATAATAAGATATAACTAAAATTTACCAAAAAAAAGTTAAGATTATTAATTTAAATATATTTAAAAAGTACATATTTACTTAAAATATAACTCTTTGAATGGTAGAATTAAAATTTTTTAATTTACCAAAGGATATACATAGTTCAACAAGAATTATTTTAATATATTAATTAATTTTATTCAAATTTTATAATATAATTTGTCCATTGTTTAATTTTAAAGTCTATAATTTAAAATATTATAATAAGAGATATCTAACAAATTGGAAGATAACAAATTGTTTTAATTTATAAATTTTAATAAAATTTGATAATTATTTAAAATAAAATATTATTTAAATTGAATGAGTTATATAAGGTAACTTTTAATAAATCAATCCAAATGAAATTCTAATTGCATTAGGATTGATCGACGCTATATATTATTTTAGCACAATATATTTATATATAGTGTATTTATAAATTTATATTTAGGTATTCCTTGTGTTTTTATTTTCATATTGTTAAACTAGTATTCTCTTAATTTGTCACTTCCTCCGTTTTATGATAACTATCAAATATGATTGATGAGAAGATGAATGTTGCATATATAGTAGTCGAGTTATAATTCCACATAATTGATGAGAATGTGGTAAGTAAGATATATCGTTGCCTTTAAACAAGTAGAAAAACATACAAACTCAATGTAATATTTCTACTTTTCACTTTCATATGTCTCTCTATATGTGTGCTACTTTTATAGCTTGTGAAGGTGAAATATCAAAATAATCTGTTATAGTATTTCTATAATTGAAATTGATCGTGCTTTTATATTGTATATTTTTACAATCAAAATTTATTTGTATTTATTAATAAATAAAAAGGATGTCATTTAATTATACAATTAAAGAAAAAGAGAAAATGTATGAATATTTATATTTATTAATATATAAAAAGGATGTCATTTGATTGTACAATTAAAGAATAAGAGCAAATATAAGAAAGTTTTAGAGAGTGTGGAAAGAAAAGTTAAATTTTACAAATAGAGATAAAACTTGAGTGTTTTCAAAAAAAAAAAGATAAAACTTGAGTAAATAAAGACAAAATACATACTTAAATAGTCAAATGAAATATTAGAGATAATATAATAGATAAAACTTAAGCAAATTTTAGACACTCACTACTAATTAAAAAGAATATACCATAATTCAAAATTGCAGGTCATCAAACTAAAATTATAAATTAAGAATTCCAAGGAGACTTAATGTGTGTGCATATAAAAATAAGATATAATCTATTTTTATGATTAATTTTTTATTGTGTTCAATTAACCATTTCTTGAAATTTTTATGTAAATATACTCTTTTAACTATTTCTACTACATATATAAAATCAATGATAAGAAAACTAACATAATTCTCAAATAATACTCTTTAAAAGAAAATACATAAAAACATAGAATGCAACGAATCAATGGGCTTTGTTTTCTTGCTCACTAATTAACTAATTTAATTATTAATTTAATTGGAAGAATAAGTTCCCAACTTGTTCTCCAAGTCTTGCAAGAATAATCTTCTCTCTCCTACAATAGGAAGTTGGACTTTTCAACTTTCCTAAAGTTAAAAGTCAATATTCAATAAATAAATTAATTCCCAATTAACTATTTATTGGGTTAAGTTTATTCGAGAATAGTCTTAACAATTAATTCAAAATTAATTTAAAGAGTAAAATTAATTAATTACAATTTAATCAATTAATTTCTAGAAAAGAATTAACATCCTAGAAAATTAATTAATCCAATTAAAAGACTAAAATTAATTAATTACAATTTAAGATCCTTTGTTAATTCAATTAACTGTTGGGAATGGTGCCCTGAAAAATTCAATTTGTTGAATTAATTAAACTGAATTTACAGCAAGTTGTGAGCATTTCACATATTGATAATTAATTACGTGTGGTGGTATTCTTATATGAAACGTGTTTCATAGGAAAAGACTTTGAATACCGAAATCACGTGTCATTAAAGTTCTAGTCGGTACGATAAGAATATGTTCTTATCAAGACTATAACGTGGTTATAAAAGATGATTAGTCTTTCGTAATAGGGAATGGTGATTCCAATTATAACACGTTGATGATTTTCAATAGGATTGGAAACATCGAACTAGACCACTGAGATTATTCATTTTATACTGCTATCTAAAATGAATAAAATCTCAGGAAGCATTGTACTCTTAATCCTGATAATATTTCGGCTTTAGGCATGTAGTGTTAGTCACTGTAACATACTCGAAGTGAGGTCTCGGTAATGGGTGGCCAAAATACTTTGTATGATTCGGTGACAACATGAAATGTGCTAAAGAGTTATATTGATCGAGGAATCTGTGGCCTTGTTGGAAGGAAAAAGATATCCTTGAAATAGATTTGCAAAGGTTCGAATTAAAACTTTGGCCAAAGCACTTCGCGTGATAACGTCACCGAAGTTGTATGTTGAATGTTTTCACATACAGAGAATTTGAACTTAAGGCGAATCAATAAATTTCAAATTAGAGATGAAAAATAAATGATAGTAGTTGCAATTGATTTTTCATGGATATCTACACGGAGGAGTAAAATGCGAAATTATTCTAGATCGAGAAATTTGTGAATAATTCAATTAATTTTAGAGTGCAACAATATTTATTTAGAGGAATTCAATATTGTTAAACGGTAATTAATTATTATCATGAGATGATAATATATTAATCCATTTGGAGCTAAAATTAATTAGTCCTGTAGGTCCCCCTGCAAGCCCCAAATTGAAAACCCAAAGAGAAAATATTAAAAGGAGAAAGAGAAATGAATTTTTCAAAGTGTTTGAAAATAGCCAAGAGATTTATTTTAAGAAAATAAATCAATTTCCAAAGATTTGGAAATACCCGGAATTTTATTTTGGAGAAAATCAAATTTTAATTTGTTTTTTTTTTTTTTAAATGCTGACGTGGCACTGACGTGTCACGCCACGTCAGCAAGGTGGGCCCAGGTGGCGCTAACTGGGCAGCCGCGTGGCCTACCACGTCAGCATGAGCAACGGTACAAATTTATCTGGACCGTGTCGGTCAAACGGGTCAGGTTCGGTCAACGGGTTGGGTCGAAAACGGATAGGATCGGTTCAAACCGGGTCCGGTTGGACCGGACCGAACACGTGGCAGCACCAGAATGGACCACGTGTCGAACCGGACCGGTTCAAGCTCCTCAAACCCTAGCCGCGTGTACCACACACGTGCCACCTTCAGGTGGTGCGTGCGGCGTCGGATTGGGGAGCGACCGGCAGCGTTGGACTCGTGGTGATGAGACCTTCAACGTAGTGACGTCGGTTTTTGTATCCAAGTTGGCTACACAAGTGGGATGTGAAATTACCATTTTACCCTCGGTTTTTCCCCTATAAATAGGGGTCTTGGCCTTCATTTTTTCATTCACAACTTTGGGAGAGGTTTTGGCTGAGCTCTCGGCTTTGAAACCATATCCCTTTTTTCCTAGTTAATTCTGATTTATTTTGTAATTAATTTTAATTAGGTGTTTATATAAAACGCCTAATTTCGGGAGATTAAACCCTGAAAAGGGTTTCCTAGTTTAAAGTTTGTTTTCTCTAAGTATTTAGAGAAATACTTTCGGAGCACACACTCCGAGGGTGTCCCTGGGGTTATTGCAGGGAAGCTCTACCGGTTTCATGAGGAGATCGGGTATCGGATTCACGGAAGGTGAATTCGGGAGCTGGAAAAATGTCGTTAGATAGCCATGTTTGTAGTACGGTAATATTTTACAGTTGTTTTATTGTAAGCATGATAAATTATGTGTTCTTAAGTGTTAATTGCATGTTAGATATTTATCTGCTTAAGTGATTTAAAATTTATTATCAATTGCATGTATATACTTGAGTAGGTCCGGCTAGTCTTCCACTATAGTATTAAAATATTTTAGAAATATTTTAATACTTGTATTATAAATAAAAATTTTAAAATGTGGTCCCGAACTGCTACTATTCTGGGCCCACCTCCCAGGAACTGGTATCAGAGTCGTGCTCTTGATATATACATGCATTGATATGATGCATGCGATGCATAATTTTAAATCTGCTACTATGCACGTAAATTCTGTCAAAGGAGGCTGGTTTTTAAGTGGGACCGTTGTGACCCCTCCAGTGTTTCCTGGGAATTTACTTGGAATGGTAATTTTCTGGGAATCGATTTCAATAATCTTCCTGGTTAATTACCGAATCAGTAAACATGATTTAAATTATGAGATAATTTATTTATAATATGTTTACTTTATGCCATTTATTTTAACCATGATAATTATATGAAAGCATGCTTAATTATTTTTATTTTATGGCATGATCATGATAATGTGAGATATTATGATATTTCAATTATGCATATTTTATTTAATGTGATTAAATAGTATTGTTTAATAGAGATTAGACGCGATGCATAATTGAACTAATATTTTTCAGCCTAATTAATAAATAGGTATTAAATTGCCTTAAAATATTATTATTGGGATTTTAAATATGATTTAGTAATCCTAGTGGGAGGGTATTAATTAGATTAATTACTTCCAACAATAAGACAACAAAAGTGATTATTAAATAATCAACAGATAATCCACACCTTTTAAAATTCAAGTGGGAGCGAGATGAAAAGAGTTGGATTCTCACGGCCTCCATTACCCATCTATAGTATAGTGGATGTATACTACTCCCTTCGGTGGGTATATATTCGCGGTATACAAGATTAGACTTCTACGGATAGAATGAAATACGGGGAAGTCAGCTCGACCACGCCTCCGTGGAGTGTCTTGACCTACTCGTACGGACTTTTAGGTAATAGTACACACTTGACTAAGTAATGTATTAACCTCCCTTTGGAGCTCTGTTACATTTACTTAGAGGCCAAGGGTTGACGTGGTGGATTAACATTGTTTGATAAGAGCTACCTAGATGACATGTTAATAAAGAATAGTTCTTGCTTTTCTAAGCGGTTTTCGACCTCGCCTCCGGGGAGTCAACTGCGGTTAGTTAAGTCACCATTGCGTAAATCAAAATGCTTACGTGGATTTCATTTATTGGTTAGACGCAGAAGAAAGTGAAATACATAATCATAACTTGCATTTATTTATTTATTTCAGTTTTATAATTACAATCTCTCTTAGCCCACTCCAAACTGTATGTCTATAAGGAAATAGGTTAGTAAGGGTTCAACTATGCTGACTAGGAAATGAATCTTGACATCGTGTTGAGACACGAAAGTTTACGTACTCACTGAACCTTATCCGAAAATTTCAAAAACTACAACCAGTCAGGATTAGAAAGACGCTTATTCTAAATGGATCAAGTGTGATGATCTAGCTAGTCTTATATCCTGACATCTGTCTTAAAAGTTCTTGAGCATCAGACGCATGAGATGTCTACTGATAAGAACATGTTTTGAAGACAGAATCATATGAAGGTACGAGCCAATAAGAAGGTTGTTAGTTATAAAGATGTTTGAAGGACCACCAATTCAGAATCATATTATGAATATGATAACTAATCTGAACGAGATTGAAAGCCTCTGTGCTTAAAGAAACAATCTTAACAGATAGGAGGTGATCCTATACTCTCTGCCTAAGTCGTTTGAACGTTCAAGATTAATTTTAAATATATTTTTTGAAAACCTAACCTGAACCAATGAACGACCTCAATATGGCAGAAAAGGGTGATATAGACTAAGGGAAAAGTTCTCTTAAATTAGACATCAATATCCACGGCCTCAAAAGCCAGTAAGTGGAAGAAAGAAAAAGGAAAAATTCCAATCTAAGGTTCAGAAATAGAAAGTCAAATCCGACAATGGAAAAGTGTTTCTATTTCGGTGGTAACAGGTATTGGAAAAAGAAATTGTCCAAAATACTTAGTCTGTCTGTTTGCTATGCCATTTAGATAAGATATGAAGATATCTTACTCGTTGAAAATATGTTTAGTTGAAAATTTACCGGACTCCTGGTGTGTGAACTTGAGATCAACTAATCATATTTGCAATTCGTTGCGAAGATTCAAACTAACCATGAAGTTTGAAAAATGGCTAACACACAACTACTGCTCGAGGATAATATAAATCTAATTGTATTAGCAGTAAGGACTATAAAGTCGTATTTTAACAATAGGGTTTTAATATTATACGTGCCATATATACAGAAATTTGATTTCTGTAAGTTATTTGATAATTAATGGTCTAACAGTTTATTTTGAACAAAAGTTTACCATTAAGCAAAATAAAAGGTTTATTTGCTCTGGCACAATAAAAGATGGTCTTTTATGCCTTAATGAAAGCCCTAATTTAAGTTTAACATTAAGAAGCTTGACTTACCATCTAAGAAGAAAAACTTCTAAGTGGCACCTATCTATTAGTCAATTGAATCTGAATAGGATCCAAAGACTGATCGTTGAGTCCCATTGACTTGAAAACAGTATCAATCTGCGAATCCTATTAAGAAAGTTAAAATGACCAAGAAGCCCTTTTTGAGACAGAGGGTATTAAGCCATGAACTTGCTTGAATTAGTTCATACGGACGTATGATATTATGAGTGTTCAAGCAAGAGAAAGTTTTGGGTACTTCATCATTCTTCTGAATGATTACTCTAGATACAGATATGTTTATTTGATAAGACTTAAGTCTGTAATTTTGAAGAGTTCAAGGAATATAAGACTGAAGTCAAAGAGTCAAATTAGAAAACATATCAAGGTATTTCGATTAGAACGAAGTAGTGATAAGTATCTATGTTCAGAGTTAAATAGAATTTCTCAAATAAGATTAGATCTCAACTATCTGTATAAGATACATCTTAGCAAGGATGTATTACAGAAAAGAGAAATAAAACTCTGATAGAGATGGTAAAGATTCATGAAGAGTCATGCTACCCTACGAAGTTCGTTTTGGGGTCTTGCGCTCAAAACGACAATGCACATTAAACCTAGTTCTATCTAAGTCAGTTCCTAAAACACTGATGGATCTGTAGCTGGGGTGAAAACCCTGTATCTCTTATCTTCGGATTTGAAGCAGCCTGGTCTACGAGTTGAGGATGGATCCTGACAAGTTAGAATAATGAACAAAGGTTTACTTGTTCTAAGGTTATCCTAGAAGAACAAGAGGTGGTATATTTTGTAATTTGAGAAATCACAAAAGATGTTTGTGAATATTTCAAAGATAATTACATAGATAACAACAAAGGGTGGAAACAAAGTAGTGTTAAAAGAAATAACAGTATTGGATACTGATTTTCATAAACTCGTGATAATTGAAAATGTATTAGATACATGTGATGTACCAAATACAACATGTGATGTAAAGACGTGTACACGAGAGTATCATTATAGTGGGAGGATTGTCAGGACACCTGACAAGGTACCTAAGATTAACCCAAGTGGTTGAATCTAACATATCTGATCCTGTCACATGTAATGAAGCTGTGGATGATATAGACGCTGACCGTTTAGTCAAAAGCCATGGAATCTAAGTTAGAATCTCTATATTCTAACAAAGTCTTTAGCTTGTGAAGGCGCCTGAAGGCTTTAAACCCATTAGATGCAATTGGGTTCTACAAGAAAACAAAAGGAAAGAATGGACGAAAAAGTAGACACTTCAGAGCAAACTTATGGCAAGGGATTTTACCCAGAAAGAAGAAATCATTTATGAGGTCTTCTCGCCTATAGCAATGCTTAAGTCCATTATCCTCTCCATTTTATCTCATTATCGATTATGAGATTAGACAAATGGATATAAAGACTATGTTTTTGAACGGGCACCTTCAAGAAGAAAAACATGGCATAACCTGAAGGCTTCACAGCTAAAAATCAGGTGCATATAATGCAAGCTTAATAGATCGATTTATGATCTTAAGCAAGCGTCTAGATTATGGAGCATCAGAATTATAAGGCAATTTAGATTCTTTGGATTTGTATAATTGCCTGATGAACCATGAAGTGTACAAAATGACATCATGATAGCATTGTACCATTTTCACTGTGTACGTAATTAATATTTTGCTCATTGGGAATGATGCAAGAATTTTGTCAGTGGTCAAGATTCGGGCGTCAAATCATTTTGACAAGAAAAGACTTATGTGAGACCAATGTTATTCCAAGGATCAGACTTTTGTCGTGATCATAGGAATAAGAAAATTGGTTTATCACAAGAAGCATATATGGATAAGATGCTGGCAAGGTATAATATGACAAATTCCAAGAAAGGTTTGTTACCTTTTAGATATGGAATTCATCTATCTCGGATCAGTGTCCTGAGACAGCTGAAGAGATAGAAGATATGATTAGAGTTCCACAGCAGAAGCTTTATGTATGTCATATTATGTACAGGGCCAGCTGTCTATTATGAAATAGGTCTAAGTCAGCAGATATTAGTCAATCCCTAGAATCTGACACTGGGTAGTAGTGAAAGTATATATGGGAGTACTTGAGAAGGACTTGAGATTATATGCTTGTCTACCACAGTGGTGAGCTCATTTTAATAGAACACACAGATTCGGATTTACAGTCTGATTTGTAATCTAGATGTTTGACATCAGAATACGTGTTTACTCTAGAGAGAGCAACCGTTAATTGGAGAATGTTAAGCAGACTTGTATTGCTTACACCGCCATGGAAGTCAAATACATGGTAGCTTGAGAAGCAGCCAGTTAGATGTATTGGATTCATGATTTCCTAGTTGTTGGCTCAGAGAAATATCTAATAGATTCCTTCATAAAGTATTGGCGCTTTTGACACTCATGTGAAAGGAATAAGACTTAGATGTGTGGCCAAATTGAATTTAGGGCAAGTGGGAGATTGTTGGGAATGGTGCCCTGAAAAATTCAATTTGTTGAATTAATTAAACTGATTTACAGCAAGTTGTGAGTATCTCACATATTGATAATTAATGACGTGTGGTGGTATTCTTATGTGAAACGTGTTTCATAGGAAAAGACTTTGAATACCAAAATCACGTGTTATTAAAGTTCTAGTCGGTACGATAAGAATATGTTCTTATCAAGATTATAACGTGGTTATATAAGATGATTAGTCTTTCGTAATAGGGAATGGTGATTCCAATTATAACACGTTGATGATTTTCAATAGGATTGGAAACATCGAACTGGACCACTGAGATTATTCATTTTGTACTACTATCTAAAATAAATAAAATCTCAGGAAGCATTGTACTCTCAATCCTGATAATATTTCGGCTTTAGGCATGTAGTGTTAGTCACTGTAACATACTCGAAGTGAGGTCTCGGTAACGGGTGGCCAAAATACTTTGTATGATTCGGTGACAACATGAAATGTGCTAAAGAGTTATATTGATCGAGGAATCTGTGGCCTTGTTGGAAGGAAAAAGATATCCTTGAAATAGATTTGCAAAGGTTCAAATTAAAACTTTGGCCAAAGCACTTCGCGTGATAACGTCACCGAAGTTGTATGTTGAATGTGTTTCACATACAGAGAATTTGAACTTAAGGCGAATCAATAAATTTCAAATTAGAGATGAAAAATAAATGATAGTAGTTGCAATTTATTTTTCATGGATATCTACACGGAGGAGTAAAATGCGAAATTATTCTAGATCGAGAAATTCGTGAATAATTTAATTAATTTTAGAGTGCAACAATATTTATTTAGTGGAATTAAATATTGTTAAACGATAATTATTATTATCATGAGATGATAATATATTAATCCGTTTGGAGCTAAAATTAATTAGTCCTGCAGGTCCCCCTGCAAGCCCCAAATTGAAAAACCCAAAGAGAAAATATTAAATGGAGAAAGAGAAATGAATTTTTCAAAGTGTTTGAAAATAGCCAAGGGATTTATTTTAAGAAAATGAATCAATTTCCAAAGAGTTGGAAATGCCCAGAATTTTATTTTGGAGAAAATAAAAATTTAAATAAAAAAAATAAAAAAAAAGGTGACGTGGCACTGACAGGTCATGCCACGTCAGCAAGGTGGACCCAGGTGTCGCTGATTGGGCAGCCGCGTGGCACGCCACGTGTGCGACACGTGGACGGCCCAGATCGTGCCATGTCAGCATGAGCAACGGTACATATTTGTCTGGATCGGGTCGGTCAAACGGGTCAGGGTCGGTCAACGGGGTCGGGTCAAAAACGGATAGGTTGGACCGGACCGAACACGTGGCAGCACCAGAATGGGCCACGTGTCGAACCGGACCGGTTCAAGATCCTCAAACCCTAGCCGCGTGTACCACACTGAAGGTGGCGCGTGCAGGCGCGTGCGGCATCGGATTGGGGAGTGGCCGGTGGCGTTGGACTCGTGGTGATGAGACCTTCAACGTACTGACCTCGGATTTCGTGTCCAAGTTGGCTACGCAAGTGGGATGTGAAATTACCATTTTACCCTCGCTTTTCCCCTATAAACAGGGGTCTTGGCCTTCATTTTTTCATTCACAACTTTGGGAGAGGTTTTGGCTGAGCTCTCGGCTTTGAAACCATATCCCTTTTCTCCTAGTTAATTTTGATTTATTTCGGAATTAATTTTAATTCCGAATATCAAACAATAATCATAAATCCAACGGGTTCAACTATCCCTAGAAGCCTGTCCCGAATAAAACATATCAATTCATAATTAATTCCAAATATAACATTTGTACAATTCTTATACATAAGCCGAATGAAAGGAATGCGAATTCAAGACCACCTACTAAACAAAAGACTCAAGAGACAGACTCCAAAGGACAGACACACTCCGCTTAGCACAAACTCCAAGCAAAACCTGCAAACTAAACAAAAGAGGAGAGGGGTCAGTCTTAACTCGACTGAGTGAGGGGTTAACACACGCACACTATAAATATAAGAGCAAAGCATGTACAAAATAATAATGTTCATGAACTCAGGGATAGTTTTTGCACATTAAGTCATTTTTCCCGTGATACATACATATAAGTTACTTTAATAAAGCCAAACAAAACAACTTAACTAACCAAACAAGTTTATAAAACTTACTAACTCTTAGCATATTCGGAACTTAGCTTAGCTTATTAAGACATTCCAAATTTTATCTTAATTTAAAATCTATCCCTGTTTCACGAACCTTAATAGAACAGACGTATCATATAGAACTCGGCGGGTACGAGCTCAGACTCCTCCAAACTCCTTAGAACATAACATAACAGAAACAGAACAGAAAACTTACAGGCATAGCATATCATATCAGACCATCCTCAACTCCGGGTGATGGAAGAGTGTATCCGCCCTAACCATCCATTCAAACGAGAGGAGCGCAAGCACTCAACCCTCAGGATTCCTTTCCCCACCAAACCTCCTGGTGAGTTCAGGGTTAATCCTCTTCTGACAGATGGAGACTATGCCCAGGCCGAGCCCGACGACCCAATGCCGTCCTGGGATTCCTAACCCACAGTCTCTGAGGCCCAACATATACATAACAGATCATTCATATATCCCGCTATAACATTGACAGACAGACGGACAAAACTTATACATATATACATATACATACCACTTTCCGTTTCATTCATACTCGGTCCTTGCCAGACTTGGCTCATAAGAAACACATGGTTAGAAGCATAGCTTCATGTGGAAAGACATAATAAATCGTTCCAAAATAAGCATACATAAGCTTGTACATTGCTTAACATACTTGCAAACCTTTGACATATCCAACAAATACATATTTCACACTTATTTATATACATATAGGGCTTATTAAATCACATGCAATTAAAACTGAGCACATTGCATTAAGGTTTAACTATATCCTAACCTCACCTTACACCGAAGAGGCCAAAGACACGACGTTTGATCCATCCCGGAACCAACACGGCCAACAAAACACCACCCTGGGTGCACCTGAACAAACTGAATACAAAAACAGGACTTAGATACAAGAATGAATCACATAGACGCACGGCGTATGCTTATGATTGACATGAAGTCATAGATCACGTATACATGCATAAATCATTCATTTAAGATCATATAATTGCACACCAAATACATTTCATGCAATTAAAGAAGCATACTATAAGGTTTGGGGATGAAGAGTGCATAATTAACATGCATAAAATACTCATCCTTAAATATTAAAATTACATTTCATGCATATAACATAGCATATAATGCAAATTCATATCAAAACATGCAAATTAATTAAGATATAAATAATTAAGAGGCGAAAGAAATCAATTAAAAGTATAAAAGATCAAACCCACACTCAAGACAACGGGAATGGCCATTCCAATCACAAGGCAAAACTGGGAAAGGCCATTCCCACGAGCGCTGCCCGGAAGGGCCGTTCCAAGCTAAAGCACAAAACGGGAACGACCGTTCCCATACTCGGATGGGAAGGGCCGTTTCGGCCTGGCCTGCTCGAAAAAAACGGAGCAGAAGCAGCTATGGCGTCGGGAAGCAACACCACCACACACACAACCACAAACAACAACAAAATCATGCAAAATTAACACAATAAAGCATATTTAACATATAGAACACATAATTACACTTAAGAGCTCACGAAACGAGCTTAATCACGCCAAACTCCTACCTCAGCACTATTCATCATGTTCCCCAACAAAGCACGTAGGCACATATCCGAGGCACGAAAGGGATATTAAATCGAAGCACGTAACGAAAGGATCACAAATCTTACCATAGGTCGTTGATCGGACGGTCGGATCTTGCTAGCTCGAGCCCCGAAGCTTTTTTGCCAAAATGGGGGAAATGCTTCTCTTTCTCTCTTCCTTGCTGCTGCTGAACGATCAAGTGAGGAGGAAAAGAGGCTTGGCCCTTTTTAGGGCCGGGTAAACGGGTCAGTTGAAACGGGTAGGGTCAAACAGTATCCGGTCCATTCAGATCGGATTTTAAAATGGTAAGGCAATCAAATGGCTTTAGAAATTAAATGGTTAATTCATTGAATCCGAATCATCGAAACGAACTCAATGATAGGGTCGAAATTCTAATTCGAATTCCCAAGCTCAGCTAGCCATGAAGGCTCAAACGTCCTAATTCCAATTAGATCCCTAAATTGCAGATATTGGACAATTGAGTCCAAAACATTTAATTAAATTCTAAAGCACACATAATAAATTAAATTCAGGTTGACACGTAAGCATACGAGTCACATAATTCACAAAAATACTGAATTAAACTATCTCGTGACGCCGTACCTGGAATGCCGAAGAGACGGGGCGTCACACCCCTAGCCGAATAACGAAATGAATCAAAGAACCTGTCAATGACAATCGGTGAAATACGATCCTCCTACAACTCCATCTCTCAATCAAGAACTAAGGTATGGGAATATTCTCAGAGCCTAAATATTCTTGATCTTTAAAGTTAAGTCCGTTTCATATCCATTTAGATCTCAAACCTAGAAAACCCCATTTTCTAGATGTCTTGATCTTTTATCCACCTTGGCCAAGGGTTTAATGTTTAATGGACTACGAACAACTTAATCAGTAAGAAATCATTCTTGTTTTTAACAAGTGTAGGTCCTTTATCGATTCTACTAATTCTACATATGCCACTTGTGTAATCCCAACATAGGCCGTGGTTCAGGTGTCTATATGCCGGCACCCTTTTGAGCCTATATCAAAGATTACAGAGTTAGCTCATATGAGACAGTACAGAATCTCAAGTCTAAGGATAAATGAATCACGTCATTAACCTGTGAGATATTTCCTAATGTGGAAGTTTCTGGAAACTTCCTTCCCCATTTAGGAATGTTCTCACACGGGGCATCTCAGTAATGAAGTTCTTGTAACAACCACCCTTAAACTTCCTTTTCCATTTAGGAATGTTCTCACACGGGACATCTCAGTGATGAAGTTCTTGTAACAACCACCCTTATGTATTATGAATGCATCAACGTATGGACTTATCACTCCATGAAACTGAGTGATCCTTCAAAGGACATAATCACATAAGCAAGTCTCAGTAGAGTCAAGGTCGACACTCCCACTGTCTGTCAGACTTATTGACTTGGAGAAGTTTCTAATCCTCGCCTATGGAGTTAAGAACTTGTTTCATGTGTCGTTCCCATAATGACAAAGTTCTTAACGGCCTCATCGGATTAGGGGAGTTCAGTACATGCAAAATACAGTCAAACCCAAACAGGCATAAATAAGCACATAAAGAAGTGATTGCCTATGAGCAAAATCATTTTGTTTATTATTCAAAGACTGTTTGTGATTTTACAAGGAAATAGTAAAGCAAACATCTACTTTAAGGGCACTATTCTTAACAATCTCCCACTTGCCCGTCAAAGCCACTCAGGTGCTAATCTAAGTCCCATCTTTTGAAGATGTCCTTCGAAAGCCTGTTGACTAAGGGCTTTAGTAAGTGGATCTGACATGTTCTCTGTCGATGTGACCATTTCAATTTGCACATCTCCTCTCTTGACGATATCACGAATCAAGTGATACTTCCTCAAAATGTGTTTGGTCCTTTGGTGAGTTCTTGGTTCTCTTGCTTGAGCAACCGCCCTGGTGTTGTCACAAAACATTGTAACGGGGTCTTTAATGCTAGGAACTACACCCAACTCGTGGATGAAGTTTCTTACCCAAACACCTTCCTTAGCTGCGTTGTTTGCAGCCAAGTATTCGGCCTCAGTGGTCGAATCTGCAGTGGTCTCTTGCTTGGAACTTTTCCAACTCACTGCTCCACCGTTCAGGCAGAATATGTATCCTGACATGGATTTAAAGTCATCCATGTCTGATGCAAGCTTGCATTATCCTCTAATGACAATGTAGTACCCGCAATGATAGGCACCACATCCCCCGCACCATAAGTCTAGTCCACACATGAAATTGATGATCCAATATGAACCGGACTCATAGTGAATGGATGACAAGATAAAACAAACCCCTGGCTAGGAGGAATCTAACCCTGTACCAATTAATTTAATAACCTGATGAGTGCAATGCGGAAGCTATTAATAATAATTCACGACAACAAAAGCTCACAGGCTCAACATAAACAACCATAATCCCAAGCCTTAAATACATAGGCATAAATAAAATCCAACATGCAACCTAACAACGGGTTCAACTATGCATGCAATCGGCCCCGAATCAATTTTCAACGATAAATCATAATCATGCGTTGGCACTCAGGCCTATTTAATTACATGATACAAATAACCATAATAAATGTAAAATGTGACTCGAATGTACAAGTGGAACTCGAAACAACCACTAAGACTCGACTCCCGCCTAGCAAAACCTACAAAAACTGAGAAAAGTGGGAAAGAGGGGTCAGTCTCTAGAAGGCTGAGTGAGTAGGAGCTATACATATATATATAGAAACACGCACGTGCAAGTCATAAATCCCGAGCAAAGTTTTATTTAAAACTAGTTCCCGAGAAGGGCAAGAAAAGGATCAACAATGCTCGGACTTTACGACTAATTCATATTAAATTCCTTAAGTTCATAATTTACGAATAATCATAATGGCTCGACGAGTGAGCGTGCACAATTCTCCAACCAAACTCCGACTGTGTACCATGAACATGACGTAATACTTTGAACACGTGGTTATGCAATACCGAATAATACATGTGAGACATTTAACGTGAGACTTAATTATTTGGGCAATCCGTGTTCCGGCCTTCCCGCACGCTACCTAACATAATAACATAATGATAATCATAAAATAATTTCCAACTTTCTCCCTCCATGATGGTCAGGCCTACATACCCAAACCATCTAATAATATACTATATCGAGACGGGAGCTCATGACTCCTACCCACTCCTTCGATGGGGTAACACCATCGGCTCAAGAATAACTCACCTTCCACACTACACGGTCGCGTGAGAGATTCTCAATGAGTACTTTGTGCAATGGCTTAGTTATACGTCGGCCCGATGCCGAACCGGTCTCCATTCACACATTTCCCCGGGGCCCAATACGTGAACATGATCAATGTGTATAATCTCGCCAAAATAATTCAAGTCATGAGAATCATAATACGTTTCAGAATCCATGAGAAACATTTACTCGATAAAAATTTACTCAATGACTTTACGTTGATAACGATATATATATATATATATATATATATATATATACACATAAGGTTTTTGGCCAAAACACATAAAGGTTGTAGGGGTCAATACGTAACTAGAACTAAAACACCCTCACCTGGAAGACCTCAAGACAAGAAACATGAGCAATACGGGTGTCTATTCGATCACGATATCTCCGCCCTGGAGAAGAACTGGGCAAGAAAGAAACAAGGTGTACTCGTGAGAGGAGACTCAATATGATACCAAATAGGACGCACGACAATGTTAATGAATTGGTCTATCGTGTCATAACATCATTCGATATGAAATGAAGCATAAGAATGTCGTGGAATGGTGTGATTGTGTTCATATGCTCAATTACTCAAACAAATTCAATGCATATAACAAGCACGGATTTAAACAATTGAACTTAAGCAAGTAATGACCAAGGAATGTCAACTAAGAGCATAATTATCAATTAAGCAAGCATATGATTCATATAAGTCACATACGGGATCCAAGGAAGTGAAAGGAATACAATATGAGGGGTTTTGGTGAAGTTTGGCAAAAACAGGGCAATTTTTGGAAATGCGCAAGCTGTGGTAAAACAAGAATATCTTGAGTTCTAGAATTTGAAATTGATTTTTGTTTGTTGGATATGAAACTATACACAAAGACCTTTCTGAGGATATAAGGTTCGTATTCTAGTTCAAAACGAGGAGAAAATGGTGTACGCTCGAAGTTAGGTGATTGCAGATTTTTGGCGAAGTGGCGACACAATTTTCAAACGATCTTATCTCACAAATGAGAAAATATATTAAGGTGATTCCAATTTGAGTTGTTCTAGACTTCAAGAGGTTTCCAACGGTTCAAAAATCAGGTCAATTAGAGTTCGGATGAGGGAGTACCCAACCGGGGAAAATACAAGGCAAAATCTACCGTCTGGGGAAAAAGAGTGCAGAAACTCTCTGGACTAAAGTACCCGCCCGGGTGCTTTTAAGTACAAAAAACTTCCCGCCCGGGTAGTCCTTCTGGGCGAGAAAAAGAAGCAAAACAGGGGTTGGTTCGAAGGGGAAGGAGGAGGAGGCAAAAACCACTCCCAAGCTCAACCAAAACACTTAAACACAATCACATATCAAGCATAAAACTCATATATACCAAGTAGGAACATCAAATGCAAGTTTAAGGCAAATTAAAACACATATACTTCAAGTGGAGGCCAAAAATCCAACCAAACAATCATAATACATCTTCCAAAAATCAAATAAATGCAAACCACTCAAGTTACAAGGAAACAAGGCTAAGAATTCATAAATTCACATAGATTGCTCAAGAAATCATGCCTAACAACAAGAATTTAAATCAAGCTCAAGATTCTAACAACCCCTCACACACACACACCTACACACATATATATAGGTACCAACCCAAGAACCAACCTTGGAAGAAAATGATGCAAT
The DNA here is from genome assembly GCA_037501455.1 of Lantana camara. NCBI lineage: Eukaryota > Viridiplantae > Streptophyta > Magnoliopsida > Lamiales > Verbenaceae > Lantana > Lantana camara. The sequence continues at coordinate 108,146,124 of CM074856.1, read as the reverse complement.
GGAAATGATGAGATGATGATCCTTCTTGAATCCTTAATCCTTCTCTTCTTCTTGCTCCAAGATGAATGTGATGAAAAGAAAGAAAAGGTTTAGTGTGTGTTGGGTGTGTGAGTCTTGTATATATGATATAATGTATACAATGTATGTAATGTATATAATATATATAGATATTGGATGTATATGTATAAAGTAAGACATTATGTATATTATATGTATATAATATTCTTAGTGCTCATATATATATTTATATAATGCATGAGTGAGCATATATAAATATATAATTACATGTCACATGAATGAATATAGTATATAAATATACTCTTATGAAATTAATTAGGTTTAAGTAGTTATATGTATACATATGAAAACGTGTTATGAGATGAAATGTATCAATTATGCATATGTTAGAAAATGAATTGAAATGAAATTAAAATGAATTAGCAATTAAAATAAACACTTAGGCAATTAGATAATTAATCACATAATCCACTTAGTCACATAATGCAATTAAGCACGCTTAACAATTCTAACTCTCAAACTCACACGCGTGGCGCGCGTACTTGAATAATTGAACATGCGGGGCGTTACAACCTCTCCCCCTTAAAATGGACCTGTCCTCAGGTCCACCGCCTCGAGTTCTGGACTCTTAAGCAACTCTCCTGGGTTCATCCCACACAGGTTAGCAACTCCCCGTCAGGAATTAGTTCGGAAAAGGTCTTGAAGCAACAAAGGGTCTTCAAAGCTGTAAATCACGACAGTTAACTCACCGGAACTACCCACTCGAGAAACTAAACAAGTAGCAAGCAAGCACGAGAGAACCCCGTCTCTCCAACAAGTAACGAGAGAACCCCATCACTCAAACAAACAATGAGAGAACCCCGTCTCTCAAACAAACAACGAGAAAGGAACTCCAAACCAACACGAAAGGGCTCAACACCCCAAGGCACAAAGCAAGCACCAATACACAAAATACAGTCACATTATACACAAGCACACAAGAAGCAATTAATACAACAACGATCAAAAAGCACTAATTATCGTAGAATTATTCAAATCCAAGTTACGTGTATGCAAATGCCATGAATGCTTGATGTACCGTTCACCGTTGATCTGGAATCTTCCATGATAGTGATCTGACTCGAAGCTAATCGATTGGTTCTGAGAGATTCCTCTACCTTTAGTGTTACGCCTCGAAATGCCTGATAAGTTCGACACTTTAATGTCCACCCATGTTTTATTCCACGATTCCCTTTTCTTTCCTTAAGAATTCCACGGTCTGAAGTTCCCTTCTTGAGTGGGCACTTGATCTTAATCCAATCCACTGATTCTTCACTAGGGACTATACTCAGACTTCTCGGATGCTAGAGCTAGTCTCAAATCCTAAAAGTATTCCTGGTTCATTAAGGAAAATAGCTGACAAATCGGTATCCTGTTATGTTCATGTTGTATTGCCTCGTAGATCATCCACTTCCTTCGCTCGGTTGAATTAAATCTCAAAAATTTATCCCTTTTTGAGATTTGATAATTTAATCGACTTTCCTTATCCAATATCTTCCTTATTAATCCTTGCCAATTCCTTCTTGATCCCATCAACTTCACGGTATAAAGTATAATATTCGAAGCACCATTCTTAATCTTAGAAGATTAAGTTGATCAATTTCCCATAATGAGAAACTCACGATATTGATCTTGTAATCGAGGTTACCATCAATCATCTTTTCTTCGTCTTGTCCTCTTTAGTTCTCAGTTTTCTTTGCATTCCCAACTTCATCTCCTATAATCAAAAAATTATTCTCAAAGTTCATCCTCTTTGGGTTTGGAATTGCATCTAATTTTAGAACTCCCATCTCATTTCTTACCACTTTCATCAAATTCTCGTTACTTACTAACTCTTAATTTTCCATCGTTCCTCCCTAGAGTGACCCATTGGAACATGATTGTGATCTTAATTTATTTCGCGATTAGGCTCTCCCCCTTAAAAGCTCCATTCTCAATTCTTTGAACTTGTTTTATCGTTCATGGGATAGGAAATCCCCAACTCCTTTAGCTTTGCCTTCCCGTTCCGGTGATCTCACTTACAATCACTTTGAAATGATTAGTGGGGATAATGACTCACTTCTCCCATTCCCATTCTCCTGTTTCAAATTCCCAAAATCCCTTTAGATCCCATTTTGTTCGATTCATTGTACACCCGAGATTCTTCCTTTCTTGATCTCATATAACTTGATAGGACTTATTCTTGATGAACGTGATGGAGTAGATTTTCCTATCCAGCAAACATCAAGCTATGCATGCCGGGTAAAAATGTTCGATGCATGTTGCACATTTTGACAATTAAGGTATGTAACATATTTGAGCAATTACTTCAATTAAATAAAATATATACCAAAATTAAAGTAATTAATACGATGTATAATGCGCGTGCCATGAATGCAAGTACCTTCCACCATAGTGGCAACCTTTAGCTCGGTAAATTGATCCTTTGTGTTCGAATTCATTGATCACCTCTTGCATACCTACGGTCTTCTAGCTTCTTTAATTCTTCTTATATTCCCCCGTGTTTCCCAAAAAGCAAATGCCTTGTTGAGTTCCAATTCTTCTATACCCGAGCCCCTCGGTGCATTACTTCTGCCCAAAATTGGTTTTAAATTCCCATGCTTTCTTATACCTCTTGTGAGCTCCCAAGATTCGAAATTATCATAAAAACCCAATCCTTCTACTTCTACGAAACTGGACTCTTGAATCTTTTAAATGCCGACTTCATCTTGTAGAATTTCCACTTGTTGTCACCTTGAACATAGTTTTCTCCGTTTTCTTCTTTATGGTTCATAAGGGTGACCGGACTCATCTTCCATGATTATATAATCTTATTCATTCCACTCCGATTAAATTTCCGAACTTAAATGTCAACTAGGTTATCTTGCCTTCCCATGACTTTCAAATCTTTGAAGTTCCTTGAATCCACTTACGTGTTTCCATGATCAGAAATTTCGAGATCCTTGAACTTAATTTCTTCTTGATTAAATCCCTTGACTCATCTCTTGTATGTTCAAATTAGTTGAATGACTTGTCCGCCAATAATTTATGCTTGAGCACATAATTTCCTTCCAAAAACTCTTTGTCTTTCCTTATCGTTTCTCTTTGTTGTTCCATATCATCCATGATGTTGTACTCACCGCGTTGATTGGTTTTCTCTAACCCCTTCTCTTCCTTATATCTCTTACGCTACATTACGGAACCCCGAATTCTTTATTTCTCTAACAATAAGGAGTATCTTCTCACAACCCGAGGTTGTCATTCAATCCCAAGTCTTCCATCGAACCTTGGACTTAAATGTCGATCCAAGTATCCTGCTTGTCCCCTTCACGAATCCAAAAGTTGAAAAGTCTCTTAGTTCACCTTGATCCGTCTTCCAATATCAAACATCTTTTATTCTTCACCCCAACTGAATTCCTAATTATATCTTCAACCTTGAGAAGTCTCTTCTTCCTTACCCCGATCCTAAGTCTCGATCTCATCTCAACCTGAATTATCTTGACTTAGCTCTTCACTTCCACAACTTGACCTTGAATCAAACTACTTAAAAGTCTTCATTTTGATTATAAATTGAAACCTTGAATCTTAATATCTTCAAGGTCTCTCTCTTCACTTCTTCTTCAGTCTTGAATTCCTTAGCTAAAGCCCCATCATAGGAACCACCAATTACCCGAATTCTTGTTAATAGCCGAAGCCTTCTTCAACTCACCCATATCCATAAGGAATACTTGTAGTATATGGCGGTTACTTTGGAAATTTGGTCGTGGTTTGATGTTGTGATAGCAACCTATGAATCACACTCAATTCAAAAATATAATGCATATTGGTTATTGAATGCATATGTCACATAATTAACACCAAAACATGTATGGATGCAAAATGCAACACAAAATTTAACAAAATTTAAATTTCAGCATATAATTCATCAAATTTTCGAATAATACATGCTCATGATCAATGCGGTGCGCACGTTGACACATTATGTTAGGAATAGTACCCTAGAAAGCCGATTGTATATCCGCTTTGTGCTTTTCCTTATTGTAATTACAGACAATCTTTGAATGAAATAACGAATTGAGGCAACACTTCCTTATATGCTCTTGTTTGGTATGCGCTTACTTTATCTGTGCATGTATGAGAACTCCCCTAATCCTGATGACTTTAGGACTCTACCATTTAGGTGAAATGGTTCATGAAACGAGCCCTATATCACATAAGTCATGATTAGTAAAATACTCCAAGCCGATGAGTCCTACCGACAGTGGGAGTGTCAACCTGACTCCTCTAAAGCTTGCTTGTGGGATCATGCCCTTAAGAAGGACCACCTTGTTTCATGGAGGTGCAAAGTGTATAGTTGATACATGCGTGATACATGAGGGTGCTTACTTCAATAAGTAAGTTCACTGAGGTGCCCCATGTGAGAACATTCCTAAATGGGAAAGGAAGTTTCTATTTCAGAAAATAGAAACTTCCAGATTAGGAAATATCTCACGAGTCATTGATGTGATTAATTGATCCTTAAGACTTGAGGTTCCTTTTCACTTTATGAGTTAACTCTGTAGTCTTAGGTATAAGCTTTAAAGGGTGTCGCCTTAGACAACTGATTCAAGGCTTATGCTGGGGCAGCACAAGTGATTCATGAAAGTGAATGAGAATCAAGAAAGGACCTACATTTGCATTTGCAAGGTGATCTCTTATTGTGTAAGTCATTCATATGCCATATGGAGTCCTTGGCCAAGACAGTAGATCAAGACATCAAGAAAAGGGTTTCTTGGATTGAGATCAAATGGATATGAAATGCACTTAGCTTTAAGACCGGATTATTAGGGTTCTGATTATTCCTTAACCCTAGATCTCGGTTGAGAGATAGTAAGTAGGAGGATTGTATCTCACATGAATCAATGACTTAAAGGTTCTGTCGAATCTGAACATTCCAATTCAGCTAGGGGTTAAACACCTGTTACTAGACTATGGTCGTTTAATCTGTTGACTGATTAATTAATTAGTGAATTAATTAATTAGGGTCACTGCTAATTGAATTGAGAACCTAAAGGGTCACACACAACAACTTGGTTACATGAGTTGAGGCTTTAAAATGATTAAACGAGTTAATCGGGCCAAGAGGGTTCCACACGTGTGAAACCATACGTGTGGGTCACGTGAGTGACACATGTCCCACACGTGTAAATATATATATATATATATTGTATATATATATTAAATAATTAAATGTGTTAATTATTTAATAGACTTTGGTTTAATTTTGAATTAAAAAGAAAGTCTAATTTTGGAGAAATTAATCTAGTTAATTAATTATGAATTAATTAATTAGATAAAATAAGTTATTTATTTTAAATAAATAAAGTATAAAATTATCCAAAAATAGTTTGGATATTTTTAGCTCTCTTGAAAGTTGATTTGAATTTGAATTCAGAGTCAAAGTCAAAATTACTTGATGATCAAGTAATAGGAGAGAGAGACCAAAACCCTAGCCCATAAGTACTAGGATTTTCGGTCCTCCCTTTCTTATAAATAGGGGAGCTCGAGCTCCTTTTGGAGCTAATTGGCAATTCTTTTGGTTCATGTGTTGAACACCATCCTTTCTCCAAGAAAAACGAAACCCTAGGTTAAGCCTAAACACTAACTAGAGAACTAGCATCCTTACTAGTTAGATTGTAGTCAAGTTGGTGGACTATCTCTAGAGAGCTTCAAGTTAGAAGTTTGAAGATTCGAGCTTTACCAAGGAGATGGGATCAAGCCGCGAGAAGACCGTTCTTGGGTGGCTTGAAACGCTTCAAGAAAGACAATTAAGAAAGTAAGTTTCTAATCCCTACGAATTTGGTTACACGATTGCGAGTCCAAGATCCTTTTGTTGGGAAAATTTTTAAATTCCGCTACTTTCTGATTCATGTTTTCCAACAAGTGGTATTAGAGCCACCTCGTTAATCGTGTTTCTGATTCGTCTCAATTATACTGAATTTGATAGAAATTCTTAGGCTTGATGCGATTGAGTATTTGTAATTGTTTTAGAAAGCCTGAATTACGAAACTGTATTTTTTCCTGAAAGTTTCTGAAAATAGGTTTTTACAAAATTTAATTTTTGAAATTTTTTTTTGGTTTGAAACTGTATAAACTGTTTTTGGATTTCTTGGATTGGTTTTGCTTTTGAACGAAAATACGAAACGAAAAGCCTGAATTACGAACACGCGAAACCCCCGCGCGCGAAGGCGTGGCGCGCCTGTCCTAGGCGCGCGCAGGCCCCAGCGCCTACTCCCTCCCGCAACCGCGCGGAAGGCGCGCCCGCCCAAGGCCGACCGCTGCCAGCCCACACCCGCCCGCAAGCATGCGGGAGGACCTCACGCAGCAACCCGCGGCCGCGCGAACGCACTGCATGCGTGCGGTCTTCTTCGTGTACGGGCCCCCGTTTTTGGTTCTTCGTAATCCGTTTTCGTATTTCGTGCAATCCAGTCCCAATTTTATTTTTGAATATTTATTTTAATTTTTTTTAATAAAACTTAATATTTGGGATTTTTTTTGAGAAATAGAAACGGTTTATATTTTGGGAAAATACATCATTAATAAAATTATTAATTTTCAGAAATTAATTGGAATTTTATTTGTTTTGCTAATTTGGGATTTATTGAAAACTTTTATAAATAAGACTCGCATCAAGTCGAATTTTAATTTATTGGTTAAATTTAAATTCTCGCAAAAGCATGTTAGGTGATCATGGGTTTAGACTTATGTATGGTTTTAATTTATGCACATGGATGGTTTAAATTGGGGTTGGAGCCCTATAGTTGCGTTTTTCAATTGAGGTTGGAGCCTCACTTATGTGCGTACTGTTATTTGATTTATTATGTGGATTTCCATATTACTGTTTTTGAGGCCGGGGTATGCCCCGTGTAATTGTCTAAGGCCAATATGAAGATTGAGCCTTATTACTTTATGTCTTTTTCTTTTTATTATAATTTGAGAGTAGAGATAGGTGATGAGGTTTTATTTTCATTTTGGAGACAATGCACCCATGGAGTAAGATGGACCACATTCAAGTAACAAGGAGGCCATAAGTGAAGACCCCTCAAAATGTTAGGGAGGGGAATCTCAATTATAAAAATGTAATAGAGATAGGACTCGTATTTTGTTACCGTTTTCCCTTATGTGATTTAAACTGTTTATGTGGCATGTATGTTAGAACTAGTGATTGTGAAGTGGCTCCCACATATCACGCATAAGATAGGTAGAACCCATGATCATTACATGTTAGTATCATGCTAGGACATGTTATCTGTTTATGTGCTTGTTTGAAATGCATTTAAGTGTACTTGCATTAATCAAGACTAATAAATTGGATAATATATATGTTGGTGAGGTCGAACCGGATAACTCTCCGGTTGATTCGAGAATTCCCATTAAATATTAAGCTAATTTCGAACAAATAGGTATTTAATTCGAGATGCAAATTTTAAATTAAATTCCTAGCATTCCATCAATAGGTTTTAAGTTTAGTAAGTGAAACTAGTTATTGTCCGCGAGTCGTGGGATAGCTAGTGGAGCTTATTAGTTCTTAGTTACCTAATTGATCATTTTAAATGGTCAATATTTCGTGGTCAATTTTGGCAAGGGCGATATCCACGAGTCGTGGGTCGTTCGAACTAAGTTTTGATCATGATCTTATGATTGATGGGTCTAGCTTAACGCCTAAGTAAATATGGATGTCGCATGAGTCGTGGGTCCGTATTGAAAGATAGGTGATGAAAAAATAATTACTAAGAGTTCTAATGGTGTTAGAATTGGTAAGTTGTACCCACCTAGGGTTCTTACTTAGAATGTCCGCGAGTCGTGTGTTCGAGGTAAAATGCCTAGGATCTTAGTACCCATTGGGAAACGTGTTCCTCTTAGATCTTTGGGAATTCTAGATCTTTGAAAAACAGTGGGAGCTACATTAGATTAAAGACCTTATCTTTTGTATATCGTTATAATTCAGCATGCTCACTAGTTCTCTATTTTACCATTTAGGTCGTAGATTATGTGATTCTCTACCTGTTTTGAAATGGCAACCAAAAACCCTCTTGTATCGATCCTCGAGTCAAACAAGTTGACTGGTCCCAACTATTCTGATTGGCTGAGGAATCTAAAAATCATTTTAGATTCTGAGAAGAGAACTTATGTTCTCTTCGAAGGGGAGCCTAGTCCCGAAGGGGAGGCTCCTACTCAGGCCGAGCGGGACGCGATTCAGAAGTGGAAGGATGATAATCTCCAAGCCCGTTACCTTATGTTAGCTAACATGTCTCCAGACTTGCAAAGATAACATGAGGCCATGGAATTCGCTTGGGAAATTTACGAGCACTTAGAGCAACTTTACCGCCCTCATGAACGTGTTACAAGGTATAACACTTCAAAGGAATTATTCCACTTGAGAATGAGGGAAGGTTCAAGTGTCCATGAATATGGACTCAAGTTTCTCGCCCTTACTGAGAAACTTGCTTCCATGGACATGCCACTGAAAGATGAGCTTTCAGTGGATTTGTTGCTAGCTTCGCTCCCACCATCATGCAACCCATTTGTCCTTAATTTCAACATGAATCATGCTGGTGCTACTGTAGCTGAGCTGATTAGTCAGCTTGTGACTGCTGAAAGCACGATCAAGAAGGACAATAAGGTTTTGATGGTGAATGCTCCATCTTCCTCTTCTGGGCCTTCTAAAGGTAAGGGCAAGAAAGCCCAAAAGAAGAAGAAGAAACCCCTTAGGCCCACTGGTGGCGTTTCGAAGGGGAAGACCCAAAAGAAGAAGCGTGATCAGAAAGAGGATGTTTGCTTCCATTGTGGCAAAGCGGGACATTGGAGGAGAAACTGCCCAGAGTACAAGGCTACTCTAAAGAAAGGTATCTTTCTCGTTGAAGTAAATCTTTCTATTAATTCTAGTTCTTGGGTACTTGATACCGGTTGTGGAACTCATATCTGTAATGATGTACAGATACTAAGTGAAGTCCAACAACTCAAAGAAGGAGAATCTGTCTTGAAGATCGGCGATGGCTCAAATGTTGAAGCTCGAGCTCTAGACACAATTAGATTAGATTTAGGTAGTTTTGAGTTAGTCTTGAATAAAGTCCTTTATGTACCGAGCATTATTCGTAATATAATTTCAGTTCCAATATTAGATTGTGAAGGTTATGAAACTTATATCAAGAATGGTAAATATTTTATCAAACGGAACAACTCTTCCGTTCACATCGGTACTCTAAGTAATGAACTTTATCTAACTCAAATTATCAATATTATGAATATACAACGAGAAACGAAGCGTAAGAGAGATGACAAAGTTTCAGCTCCCTTATGGCACGCTAGATTAAGACACATTTCCAAGAACAGAATTAGCAAGATAAACACTTTAGGATCATTCTCTGAAAATGATCTTAAAGAGTTAACTTCTTGCGAATCCTGTCTCAAAGGAAAAATGTCCAAAGTTCCTTTTAAAGGAACTGTGGAACGTGCCATTAAGGTTTTGGATTTGATCCATACTGATGTTTGTGGACCGCTTAGTGTAAGCACAAGAAACAATCATCAGTAGTTTATAACCTTTACTGATGACTTTAGTCGGTATGGTTATGTATACTTAATAAAGTGTAAATCTGAAGCTTTTGAGCAATTCTTAGAATTTCAAAAGGAGGTTGAGAACCAAACTGGTCACAAGATCAAAGCACTTCGATCTGATCGAGGAGGCGAGTATCTTAGTGAAGAATTCCTTAATCATCTCAAAGATAATGGGATTATCTCTCAGTGGACTCCTCCGGGAACTCCTCAGCTTAATAGAGTTTCTGAGAGAAGGAATCGAACCCTACTTGATATGGTTCGTTCCATGATGAGTTTCACTGACTTACCACCTTCTTTCTGGGGTTATGCCCTAGAAAGTGCAGCAAAGATTTTGAATCTAGTTCCCTCTAAGTAAGTCCCTAAAACGCCCTATGAAATATGGCATGGTATAATCCCTAGTTATTCTTACTTAAGAATTTGGGGTTGTCCTGCTTACGTGAAGAGGACAGTGGGAGATAAGTTAGAATCTCGTTCTAACTTATGCTACTTTTTAGGTTATCCTAAGGAATCCATAGGGTATTACTTCTATGATCAATCTGAGCAAAAGGTGTTTGTTTCTAGAAATGCCACTTTTCTGGAGGAACCGTTCCTTAAAGAAAAGAAAGGCAAGATCATAGAATTAGAGGAAGTACAAAGTGACCCCACGCCACCCACTGAAGAAACGACCCCTACTGATCAACCACAACCAATCACGAATTTCGATACACACCAAAATCCTCCTCTAAGGCGTTCTGAACGCACTCCTACACAGCCGGAGAGATGGTATAGATTCTTCTATGAAATCTCTCAAAAGGATAATGATCCTTTAACATATGAGGAGGCACTTTCAGATTCTGACTCTGAACAGTGGATAGAAGCCATGAAATCCGAAATAGACTCCATGAACTCCAACCAAGTTTGGACCTTGTTAGATTTGCCTAATGGGGTCAAACCCATAGGTTGCAAATGGATCTTTAAGAGAAAGCTTGGAGTTGATGGAAGCATTGCATCCTACAAAGCAAGACTGGTTGCAAAAGGATTCACTCAAAGACCCGGCGTTGACTTTGATGAAACCTTTTCGCCAGTTGCAATGCAAAAGTCTATTCGGATCATGCTTGCCATTGCTGCATATTATGACTACGAGATATGGCAAATGGATGTGAAAACTGCCTTTCTCAATGGTGACATTGATAAAGACATTTATATGGAGCAACCCATAGGTTTCACATTCAGAGGGAGTGAGCAAAAGGTTTGCAAACTCCAAAGATCAATCTATGGATTGAAACATGCTTCTAGGAATTGGAACATTCGATTTGATGAATCAGTCAAAGCATTTGGCTTCATTCAAATTTCGAATGAATCATGTGTGTATAGAAAGGAATTGGAGACCTCAGTGCAATTCTTAGTACTTTATGTTGATGACATCCTTCTTATTGGGAATTCGAAGGATGACATGAAAGTGACTAAGTTATGGTTATCAAACCAATTCGAGATGAAAGATCTTGGTGATGCGTCCTATATCCTTGGAATTAAAATCTATCGAGATAGATCTAGAAGGTTAATAGGACTATCACAGTCGATGTACATTGACAAAGTATTGAAGAGATTCAATATGGAGTCAGCAAAGGTTAGGAACCTTCCTATGAGTGTAGGAACATGTCTTTCAAAGAAGATGTGTCCTAAGACTAACCTTGAGAATGAGAGAATGACTCATACACCTTATGCATCAGCAATAGGTAGCATAATGTATGCAATGTTATGTACTCGACCAGATGTGGCTTATGCACTTAGTGTAACAAGTCGTTTACAATCAGACCCTGGAGATGGTCATTGGGCTGCCGAGAAGAATATTCTTAAGTACTTGAAAAATACTAAAGATTTATTCTTAGTTTACGGAGGTCAGAAAGATCTTACTGTCGAAGGATACTGCGATGCAAGCTTTGCATCTGACTTAGATGATTTTAAGTCAATGTCAGGATACATTTTCTGCCAAAACGGCGGAGCAGTGAGTTGGAAGAGTTCCAAGCAAACTACCACTGCAGATTCGACCACTGAGGCCGAATACTTGGCTGCAAATGATGCAACTAAGGAAGGTGTTTGGATTAGAAACTTCATTCAAGAGTTGAATGTTGTTCCTAGCATGAAAGACCCTATTTCTTTGTTTTATGACAACACTGGGGCGGTTGCTCAAGCAAGAGAACCAAGATCTCACCAACGGACCAAGCACATTATGAGGAAGTATCACCTAATCCGTGATATTATCAAAAGAGGAGATGTGCAAATTGAGAGGGTCACATCAGCAGAGAACGTGGCAGATCCACTTACTAAACCCCTTAGTCGAGAAGCTTTCCAAGGTCATCTTCAGAAGATGGGACTTAGAGTAGCTTTAGAATGGCTTTAACGGGCAAGTGGGAGATTGTTAGGAATAGTGCCCTAGAAAGCCGATTATATATCCGCTTTGTGCTTTTCCTTATTGTAATCACAGACAATCTTTGAATGAAATAACGAATTGAGGCAACACTTCTTTATATGCTCTTGTTTGGTATGTGTTTACTTTATCTGTGCATGTATGAGAACTCCCCTAATCCTGATGACTTTAGGACTCTACCATTTAGGTGAAATGGTTCATGAAACGAGCCCTATATCACATAAGTCATGATTAGTAAAATACTCCAAGCCGATGAGTCCTACCGACAGTGGGAGTGTCAACCTGACTCCTCCAAAGCTTGCTTGTGGGATCACGCCCTTAAGAAGGACCACCTTGTTTCATGGAGGTACAAAGTGTATAGTTGATACGTGCGTGATACATGAGGGTGCTTGCTTTAATAAGTAAGTTCACTGAGGTGCCCAGTGTGAGAACATTCCTAAATGGGAAATATCTCACGAGTCATTGATGTGATTAATTGATCCTTAAGACTTGAGGTTCCTTGTCACTTTATGAGTTAACTCTGTAGTCTTAGGTATAAGCTTTAAAGGGTGTCGTCTTAGACAACTGATTCAAGGCTTATGCTGGGGCTGCACAAGTGATTCATGAAAGTGAATGAGAATCAAGAAAGGACCTACACTTGCATTTGCAAGGTGATCTCTTATTGTGTAAGTCATTCATATGCCATATGGAGTCCTTGGCCAAGACAGTAGATCAAGATATCAAGAAAAGGGTTTCTTGGATTGAGATCAAATGGATATGAAATGCACTTAGCTTTAAGACCGGATTATTAGGGTTCTGATTATTCCTTTACCCTAGATCTCGGTTGAGAGATAGTAAGTAGGAGGATTGTATCTCACATGAATCAATGACTTAAAGGTTCTGTCGAATCTGAACATTCCAATTCAGCTAGGGGTTAAACACCTGTTGCTAGACTATGGTCGTTTAATCTGTGGACTGATTAATTAATTAGTGAATTAATTAATTAGGGTCACTGCTAATTGAATTGAGAACCTAGAGGGTCACACACAACAACTTGGTTACATGAGTTGAGGCTTTAAAATGATTAAACTAGTTAATCGGGCCAAGAGGGTTCCACACGTGTGAAACCACACGTGTGGGTCACGTGAGTGACACGTGTCCCACACGTGTAAATATATATATATATTGTATATATATATTAAATAATTAAATGTGTTAATTATTTAATAGACTTTGGTTTAATTTTGAATTAAAAAGAAAGTCTAATTTTGGAGAAATTAATCTAGTTAATTAATTATGAATTAATTAATTAGATAAAATAAGTTATTTATTTTAAATAAATAAAGTATAAAATTATCCAAAAATAGTTTGGATATTTTTAGCTCTCTTGAAAGTTGATTTGAATTTGAATTCAGAGTCAAAGTCAAAATTACTTGATGATCAAGTAATAGGAGAGAGAGACCAAAACCCTAGTCCATAAGGACTAGGATTTTCGGTCCTCCCTTTCTTATAAATAGGGGAGCTCGAGCTCCTCTTGGAGCTAATTGGCAATTCTTTTGGTTCATGTGTTGAACACCATCCTTTCTCCAAGAAAAACGAAACCCTAGGTTAAGCCTAAACACTAACTAGAGAACTAGCATCCTTACTAGTTAGATTGTAGTCAAGTTGGTGGACTGTCTCTAGAGAGCTTCAAGTTAGAAGTTTGAAGATTCGAGCTTTACCAAGGAGAGGGGATCAAGCCGCGAGAAGAGAGTTCTTGGGTGGCTTGAAACGCTTCAAGAAAGACAATTAAGAAAGTAAGTTTCTAATCCCTACGAATTTGGTTACACGATTGCGAGTCCAAGATCCTTTTGTTGGGAAAATTTTTTAAATTCCGCTGCTTTCTGATTCGTGTTTTCCAACACATTATTCCTAAGTCGTTCGACCTAAACTTAACACGACACGACACTAGTGATCCCGGTTTTGCAACCGGGCTCTGATACCACCTTAGAATGTAGTACCCGCAACGATAGGCACCACATCCCCTGCACCATAAGTCTACTCCACACATGAAATTGATGATCCAGCATGAACCGGACTCATAGTGAATGGATGACAAGATAAAACAAACCACTTTCTAGGCGGAATCTAACCCTGTACCAATTAATTTAATAACCTGATGAGTGCAATGGGGAAGCTATTAATAATAATTCACTACAACAAAAGCTCGCAGACTCAACATAAACAACCATAATCCCAAGCCTTAAATACATAAGCATAAATAAAATCCAACATGCAACCTAACAACGGGGTTCAACTACGCATGCAACCGGTCCCGAATCAATTTTCAACAATAAATCATAATCATGCGTTGACACTTAGGCCTATTTAATTACATGATACAAATAACCATAATAAATGTAAAATGTGACTCGAATGTACAAGTGGAACTCGAAACAACCACTAAGACTCGACTCCCGCCTAGCAAAACCTGCAAAAACTGAGAAAAGTGGGAAAGAGGGGTCAGTCTCTAGAAGACTGAGTGAGCAGGAGCTATACATATATATAGAAACACGCACATGCAAGTCATAAATCCCGAGCAAAGTTTTATTTAAAACTAGTTCCCGAGAAGGGCAAGAAAAGGATTAACAATGCTCGGACTTTACGACTAATTCATATTAAATTCCTTAAGTTTATAATTCATGAATAATCATAATGGCTCGGCGAGTGAGCGTGCACAATTCTCCAACCAAACTCCGACCGTGTACCATGAACATGACGTAATACTTTGAACACGTGGTCACGCAATACCGAATAATACATGTGAGACATTTAACGTGAGACTTAATCGTTTGGGCAATCCGTGTTCCGGCCTTCCCGCACGATGCCTAACATAATAACATAATGATAATCATAAAATAATTTCCAACCTTCTCCCTCCATGATGGTCGGGCCTGCAGACCCAAACCATCTAATAATATACTATATCGAGACGAGGGCTCATGACTCCTACCCGCTCCTTCGATGGGGTAACACTATCGGCTCAAGAATAACTCACCTTCTACACTACACGGTCGCGTGAGAGATTCTCAATGAGTACTTTGTGCAATGGCTTAGTTATACGTCGGCCCGATGCCGAACCGGTCTCCATTCACACATTTTCCCAGGGCCCAATACGTGAACATGATCAATGTGTATAATCTCGCCAAAATAATTCAAGTCATGAGAATCATAATATGTTTCATAATCCATGAGAAACATTTACTCGATAAAAATTTACTCAATGACTTTACGTTGAAAACGATATATATATATATACATAAGGTTTTTGGCCAAAACACATAAAGGTTGTAGGGGTCAATATGTAACTAGAACGAAAACACCCTCACCTGGAAGACCTCAAGATAAGAAACATGAGCAATACGGGTGCCTATTCGATCACGATATCTCCGCCCTGGAGAAGAACTGGACAAGAAAGGAAACAAGGTGTACTCGTGAGAGGAGACTCAATATGATACCAAATAGGATGCACGACAATTGTAGCGCCCCCAACGCCACAACCCCGCACCGTTGTATCACCCAAGTAACTAGGAAGCTTTATTACTCGAGAGATACTTCGGCGAACGGACAGAACATAACAAAGATCA
This sequence comes from Lantana camara, assembly GCA_037501455.1. Classification (NCBI taxonomy): domain Eukaryota; kingdom Viridiplantae; phylum Streptophyta; class Magnoliopsida; order Lamiales; family Verbenaceae; genus Lantana; species Lantana camara. Next base: position 108,130,482 of record CM074856.1, on the reverse strand, counting down.
GAGTACCAGTGTTGCCAACACAGCGGAATTTCAGAATAATTTTAAACTTTTGAAAACATGAATGCAACACAGTAGTATATGCATAACCACAGAAACAAGTAGCCATAATATTAACATAAAACCTTAGTTCAATAGGAAAACAAAGGAACATAATAAAAACGGAGTCCAAGTAATTCAGGTCGTAGCCTGAACAAGTTCTCATAGTAAAACATGCAACGTAAAGGTAGAGGTAACCACGACTATGCAGGACAAAGGAAAAGTAACTAGCAATCCTGACTTAACAAAAGACCTCCTACAGCTTCAAGATACCTCTAGGAAGCGCCGGGCTGCCTACCTGAAACCATGAGGTCAGAAAACAGGGAAGAGGTATTAGTCAAAAGGGACTAAGTGAGGTAATTTGCAGTAAGAAAGAGTAATTGGACTGGAAGGGTTTTGAAAGACTTTCTTAGCGACTTTCCTCAAACCGGAAAGAAACTCTTTTATCTTAAAACGGGATTTTTCACAAGCACACACATCAGAGGTTCTGGTTCATATATACTTTAAAAAGGGGAACAGGGTACGGGATATTTTCCAAAAGTATGAACCAGACTTTAAAACCAAAGTTTGCCCGCAAGCTAGGCCATATCCATCCTTTACTCCTCAAAACATTTACAAAGTTGGTATCGAGATCCGTTAGGACCCCGACACCCATAATCACATGCACCACCCCTTCTCCCCTTATTGTCGCGCCCAGGGAGCTACCCCGCGGTGACGTGCAAAACGGGAGGATTTACCACCTCTCCCGACCTTCGATGTGGAGTAACCAACCTCCGATTAAACCATCATCAAGGTCATTACGGCGGCCAGTATCATAGTAGCCATTGGCGCACGCCTCCCGGTCTACTACTAACCATACCGCCAGGGCCCAACATAACAAAGTTTCCAAAGCTTGCTTTCAGAATAACAAAGGTGCATAAGCACACAGAGTTCAGATGACTGAACCTTTAATCAAAGCAGTGTAACAGTGAATAGAACGTATATCAGAGATCATTGACTTTAAACTCGAAGCATTGTCCCAAACGGGAAAACGTTAACTTGAAAGATAGGAATCTTTGCACCCGAAGGCGTTGATTTTGAAATCATTTGAAAACGAAGGAATATTCATGGTTCCAGTTGAAATAGTTTAAACCTCACCTATTTATTTAGATAAGCTGATAGTTGGTAGAAGACAGGGTTCACACAGTACCCTACGGATCCCAAAACTCGGTATTATCTCCTGTAAGTGACAGACTACTATGAGCTTAAGGGTCTGAGTCCCACACATGATTAATGATGCATGATTGAGTGCGGGTAGTCAAGTATTGAAGTGTAAGATTGAAAAGAATACGACACATTTAAACAAGGGATAATCTTTCCCGAAGAAAGAATTCGGGCAAACGATTAGTCTCATTAGAAAGCTCGTATCAAAAGCTTAGGGGTATGTTCTTAGGGTCTTAGAACAACCCCAATGTGAACTTTGAAATCTACTTTGATCCCTTGTTTTTGAGAATTTTCGAAAAAGGCTTTGACCGTTGAATTCGTCTCTTTGAAATGATCAATTAGGTTAAAAGTCAAAATTCTTGGTCAAGGTCAAAGTCAAATGTCAAGGGTCAAAGGTCAAAGGTCACTATTCAAGTATACGGTATATATACTGTATGTATACTGTACTTATACTGTATGTATACGTGTATTTATATAGCATGTATACGGCATTTATACTGTATGTATACGGTATTTATACGGGGATACCTATCGTATTTATACAGTATTTATACAAGGTACATACAGTATTTATACAAGAATACATGCGGTATTTATACTAGAATACATATGGTATTTATACAAAAGTACATACGTATTTATTAGGGAAATACACATAGTATTTATACGAAAGTATACACGTATTTATACGTATTGGAATCAAATACGTATACGTATATTATACATGTATACCATAACATATATCAATTGGTCAAGTAATTATATGTAACAATTAATTAAACATGTAACATTTAAAACTATAGGTTATACTTTAATTATGTAACATTAAATAACATGTAACATTTAATTAAATCATGAAATAAATTAAATTACTTAAGTATGATCATAAAATAATTAAAATGTAACATATAACATGCTAGCATAATTGTCACATAATTAATTTGTCACAAAATTAAATTATGTAACACATTTCATAATAAACTATACTATAAGAAATATAATTCATAATTCATGAATAATTAAAGCATAAATTAAATCACATAATTCATGCACAACATAAAACATAAATTAAATCCTAAACCTAGCATAATTAATAAATAAATTAAAACATAAAATAAAACACAAATTAAAACATAAATTAAACTAATTAAAACATAAAAAAATAAGAAAACTAACCTTAAAGGGGGGAGGAGTTCGGCCACTAGGGGGAGAGGAAGAGAATGGAGTGAGCACAAAATGAGACCCCAACACACTTATTTATAGTTGTTGGGAAGGACCAAAGTGCAAATAATATTTATTTTAGGGACTTAAGGTGGGGTACTTTATGAAATTTCCAAAAATAGGTTTCCTTCTTTACATAATTGTCACAGCAGGGGTATTCTGGTAATTTCACCTTTCTCCTGCGTATTTTTGAAGTTGGAAAAGTTTCCAAGAGCTAGGAAATAAAATTAGCTTCGAAACGGTTACTCACGGGTCGAAATCGGACGTACGGTTTAAAAGTTATAAGCTTCGGAAGATTTGATTTTCTTGAATTTCGAAAATTAATTAAATTATGAAATAAATACTAGGATAAGATTTGAAGATCCGAAAGGCTTTCCAAAAATGTAGAAAAATTCGAGGAACGTTATGGTGATGATCTCAAGGGCTAAATCATTCTAACGATGTAAATATTTCTTACCGACGGGAATTCTTATTTAAAAATAAATTCTTAAATTGCTCTGGACACATAAACGAAACCTCAAAGCATTGAAAAGAGAGTTGAAAAATTCCAAGAAAGTAGGTATAGGTTCTTTGAGGTCTCTTGAATAAAACGGTATAGTGCTGGTTCGGAAATAAGTAGTGCTTATAGGGTTTAAAGGTAGTTTTCCCCCCTTTGATCACCTAATATCACATATGAGCACTCAATTCATGTAGGGATGCATGATATGATTTATTTAAAATACGGATCAAGTTCTATAAACGCCCTTACGTCGCCCTTAGTTTACCTTTATTGATCAGGTCCCGAACCGGGCTGTCACAACAATGTTCATGAATTGGTATATCGTGTCATAACATGATTCGATATGAAATGAAGCATAAGAATGTCGTGGAATGGTGTGATTGTGTTCATATGCTCAATTACTCAAACAAATTCAATGCATATAACAAGCACGGATTTAAGCAGTCGAACTTAAGCAAGTAATGACCAATGAATGTCAACTAAGAGCATAATTATCAATTAAGCAAGCATATGATTCATATAAGTCACATACGGGATCCAAGGAAGTGAAAGGAATACAATATGAGGGGTTTTGGTGAAGTTTGGCAAAAACAGGGCAATTTTTGGAAATGCGCAAGCTGTGGTAAAACAAGAATATCTTGAGTTCTAGAATTTGAAATTGATTTTTGTTTGTTGGATATGAAACTATACACAAAGACCTTTCCGAGGATATAAGGCTCGCATTCTAGTTCAAAACGAGGAGAAAATGGCGTACGCTCAAAGTTAGGTGATTGCAGATTTTTGGCGTAGTGGCGACATAATTTTCAAACGATCTTATCTCACAAATGAGAAAGTATATTAAGGTGATTCCAATTGGAGGTTGTTCTAGACTTCAAGAGGTTTCCAACGGTTCAAAAATTAGGTCAATTAGAGTTCGGATGAGGGAGTACCCAACCGGGGAAAATACAAAGCAAAATCTACCCGGGCGGGGAAAAAGAGTGCAGAAACTCTCTGGACTAAAGTACCCGCCCGGGTACTTTTTAGTACAAACAACTACCCGCCCGGGTAGTCCTTCTGGGCGAGAAAAAGAAGCAAAACAGGGGTTGGTTCGAAGGGGAAGGAAGAGGAGGCAAAAACCACTCCTAAGCTCAACCAAAACACTTGAACACAATCACATATCAAGCATATAACTCATATATACCAAGTAGGAACATCAAATGCAAGTTTAAGGCAAATTAAAACACATATACTTCAAGTGGAGGCCAAAAATCCAACCAAACAATCATAATACATCTTCCAAAAATCAAATAAATGCAAACCACTCAAGTTACAAGGGAACAAGGCTAAGAATTCATAAATTCACATAGATTGCTCAAGAAATCATGCCTAACAACAAGAATTTAAATCAAGCTCAAGATTCTAACAACCCCTCACACACACACACCTACACACATATATATAGGTACCAACCCAAGAACCAACCTTGGAAGAAAATGATGCAATGGAAATGATGAGATGATGAAGATGATGATCCTTCTTGAATCCTTAATCCTTCTCTTCTTCTTGCTCCAAGATGAATGTGATGAAAAGAGAGAAAGGGTTTAGTGTGTGTTGGGTGTGTGAGTCTTGTATATATGATATAAGGAATATAATGTATGTAATATATATAGATATTGGATGAATATGTATAAAGTAAGATATTATGTATATTATATGTATATAATATTCTTAGTGCTCATATATATATTTATATAATGCATAAGTGAGCATATATAAATATATAATTACATGTCTCATGAATGAATATAGTATATAAATATACTCTTATGAAATTAATTAGGTTTAAGTAGTTATATGTATACATATGAAAACATATTATGAGATGAAATGTATCAATTATACATATGTTAGAAAATGAATTGAAATGAATTAGCAATTAAAATAAACATTTAGGTAATTAGACAATTAATCACATAATCCACTTAGTCACATAATGCAATTAAACACGCTTAACAGTTCTAACTCTCAAACTCACACGCATGGCGCGCGTACCTGAATAATTGAACATGTGGGGCGTTACAGACAAGATCTTGTTGGCCTCCGTAAACTAAGAACAAATCCTTAGTTATTCGCAAGTACTTAAGGATGTTCTTTACAGCAGTCAGTGACCTTCACCAGGGTCAGATTGGAATTGGCTAGTCACGCTAAGTGCATAAGCTACATCCGGTCGAGTACATTGCATTGCATATATTATGCTTCCTATAGCTGATGCATAAGGAATTCTGGATATCCTGGACTTTTCAAGTCCAGTCTTGGAACACAGCTTCTTCGAAAGAACTGTTCCCTCGGCACAATGGAAGTTTCCTGATAGATCTTAATACCGAGAATGTAGGATACATCACCAAGATCCTTCATCTCAAATTGGTTCGATAACCAAGACTTTGTTACTTTCATGTCATCCTTCGCATTCCCAATGAGAAGGATGTCATCTGCATAAAGTATCAGAAATTGAACCGAAGTTTCCAATTCTTTCTTATACACGCAGGACTCATTCGGATTTTGAATAAAGCCAAACGATTTGACCGCTTCATCAAATCGAATGTTCTAATTCCTAGAAGCTTGTTTTAATCCGTAGATTGATCTTTGGAGCTTACAAACCTTTTGTTCGCTCCCACTGAATGTGAAACCCATGGGTTGCTCCATGCAAATGTCTTTGTCTGTAACACTCCAGACGGAAGGCGCCACTCAGACCCGACCCACATATGAAACGGGAAATCCATACACGTGTCAGATCAGAGCGAACGGGGACTCACTCACTCACTATGCTAGGCAGGAACTAAAACTTCGAAACCATAAAAAAAACCAAAGGAATATAACATGTGCGGAAGCTTAACATATAATGCATAACCAGTACAATCAACAATTTACGGGTTCAACTAACATAGGTACCTAGTCCCGAAATTTCAAACATAAATCATAAATCACACGTTCGCGGGTTCAATCTATCCCTGGAAGCCTGTGCCGAATCAATAACATAAAACCAATGAAATTCATGATAACTCAATCAATTTACAATATGCAATGGTGCGACTCGGACTAAACCACAAAACTCGACAGACTCGAACTCCCGCCTAGCGCTCCAACCTACAAAAAAACTGAAAACAAAGCCAGGTTCAGTCTATAGGAGACTGGTGGGTATAAAACAGGGTATATCATAATAATAATTTAGAATTTAAACACGCACACATGTAAGCTATAATCCCACGCTAGGTTTTGAAACATTTCCCAAGTGGGTGAAAACAAAGAAAACAACACTCGCGATTACAACAATCAATTCATTCTTTTATTCAATTCTTGAGGCCAATACGTGAGCTCGGCGAGTGGACAAAATCTCCAACCTTCACCTCGTGTGTGCACATATTCGTTCATTCATTCATCCATTAGTGTTCATACCACATTCATGCATTCGTCCATTCATTCGTTCATTAACAGTCATTCATAATCATTAACACTTGCACCTTTTTCCTCCGGGCTAACCCGTCCACCTCATTCATTGACCAAAGGGGGGTCATGAGTTCCCCAAAGGCGGTCAGCTCCCTTTCTTCGCTAATCTCCTAGCGAGTTCCAGACTCTGTTATTTTGGTAGGGACTAATGTACGGAGATCCCCGTCAGCCCGAGCTTCCCCGGATAGCCACGTACACTAGTCCCAGGGGCCCCATTCATTATGATCAATCAATTCTCGTCAAAACATTGGTAGGGTAATCATTAAAAAGGGATTAACGTTCGAAATCATTTACTTCTACAAAAGACTCGATATATACGTATAATAATTTGGCTAAAACTTTTACACATTAGGGTATATCGAGTTATTTATCTAAATAGGAGAAAACCCACCTGTTACACCTTACCGAAAATACCAAGGAGAAAAGAATACTTGAAGAAGGCCTAAGAAACCGGCAAGTCTCGGCCCTGGAGAAAACTGTACAAAGGACAATACAGTGCTCTCATGAGACTCAAGACTCCAAGTGAACCATATATGACGCACGGCAATGTAATGAGCATGATATGATATCAATAAGAGATGATAATATGTTATGAAGTCAAGAAATTCACTCAATAAGTTCACGTATATACAATACATGAAGGTTTCATATTCATACGTTCCATATCTTTCATAATTCATAGCAATTCAAGTCATGAACTTCGTATAACAATCATAACTCCAATATACCACGTTTCCAATTATAAAATAAACAATCAAAGGTATTCAAATCAAGAACGGAAATTAGATAACAAATAAATTCCAAAATTATAGAATAAATCCAATATATTGAATAATACTAAATAAGTAATACCTATATCATACAATATATTCAAGTATACATATACATACGTACACACATGCATGCAATTATATATATATATATATATATATATATATATCTCACATGCAGAAAATATACAAAACACATGCACACCCACATCCTATATTACTTATATATATATGTATTATATGTAATGTGTATATATACATATTCACATACACACACATACACAAATACATTAAATATGCACACATACACACAACACCTAATTTATTATATATATATACACATGCATAAATATATATATATATACTCATGCACACATAATACACTACACAAATACATGCACACACACACGTATTACATATATATATATACACTCACAACACATGCATGAATTAACTATAAAATACATATATACATATAGCACCCCAGCAACAAGAATTAGAAAATAAATCACGTAGCAGTAGCCTTCACCGCTCGAAGCATCACCAAAAATATATCACGGCCGCGACCATAATTCAGTTCAAAACTGGTCGCTGTCGGGACCAACATCACCAGCAGCAGCACAAGCTTCCCCAAGTCGAAACATGGCCAAAATTGGGTTGCGGCCCCGACCCAAAATGAACTCTCTGAAGTCGCGGCCGCGACTGCGAGCAAATGAACAGCAGCAGTCCTTGCTTTCCTTCGTTACACACAGCAGCAACAAGGGCATGAAACAAGACCATAAGAATAGCAAATAAGGCAACACAAGGTGCATAAAAACTTAACTAAAATAACCCAAAACGTTACACACATACACGACAAGAGTATGGAAGCAAATTAGGCACCAAATCTCAAATTTTTCTTTTCATGATCATATCTCAATCAATCATGGTTCAAACTCAAAGATTCTTGGATCAAAATGACTAAAATTGAATGGATAAAACAATCATAAACTTACCCCCTTGATTTTAGTTGAGTTTGGAAGAGATTGGAGCTCAAAATCCCTCAAGTGAATAGTGATGGGAATAGTGATTAAGTCCCCAAGTTGCAGCAATTTCTCCTCTTCTCCTTATCTTGGACGAAATGAGTGAGGGAGGGAGTGATAGTGTATTATATTAGGAAAAAGTGGGGCCAAGAATTAGATAAAAAGCTTAAGTATTGAGGGAGATATAAGCAAAATGGTGAAAGGTGGTCATTTACGCGGGTGAAGCATATTACGGGCAAAATTCAAAGGTCTAAACGGGCTTAGAAAAATATGAATCTAGGTTCCTTGGTTTCCTTTCTTCGCTACGAGTCTAACTCCTCTTCCAGTATTCGAATCCAAATCCCCGAGTTCAAGATATGCCACCCGGAACCAGAGGTGCGCTGAATGCTCATTAGCCCCTGACTTGGTCTCGTTCCCAAAATAAAATTCGTTAACACATCAAACAAGATCGAAAACATGAAACGAGTACATAGACATGTTCCTAACACATAAATCTACAACATACTAAAATTTCACGAAATTCTGAATTCAAATCAAACAGAAACGACACGCGAAAATATCACTCCAATCATAATATTCAAGAATTTCAAATAATTTCATATTCAAATATTTCAATTAATCACATATTTAACAATTTAATAATAAAATTAATTATATAAAATACTTATAAACAATTAATTTGCGTAAATTGGTAAACACATACGTCATACTATACGACTGAAAAGCCGGGGCGTTACATTATCAATGTCTTCATTGAGAAAGGCAGTTTTCACATCCATTTGCCATATCTCATAGTCATAATATGCTGCAATGGCAAGCAAGACCCGAATGGATTTTTGCATTTCAACCGGGGAGAAGGTTTCATCAAAGTCTACACCAGGTCTTTAAGTGAAGCCTTTAGCAACTAATCTTGCTTTAAAGGCTGCCACGCTTCTATCTACTCCAAGCTTGCGCTTATATATCCATTTACACCCTATGGGCCTGATCCCATCAGGTGGATCAACCAAGGTCCAAACCTGGTTAGAGTACATGAAATCCATTTCGGGTTTCATTGCTTTCTTCCACTGTTCAGAGTCCAAATCTAACAATGCCTCTTTATAAGTTAATGGATCATTATCTATTTGAGATGTTTGGTGGAGAAAATCATACCATCTCTCTGGTTGTCTAGGAATGTGTTCAGAACGTCTTCTTTGAGGAGGATTTTCGCGTGTATCACTCTCTTGGATTGGCTGAGGGACGTTAGTCTCCAAACTTGGCGTGGGACCTTAGTCTCGAACTTCTTCGAGTTCTGCGATCTTGCTTTTCTTTTCTTTAAGGAACGAGTCCTCAAGAAAAGTAGCATTTCTTGACACAAAGACCTTTTGTTCAAGAAGATAGTAGAAATAATATCCTATTGACTCTTTAGGATATCCTACGAAGTTACATAAGCTTCATCTAGCTTCAAGCTTATCTCCCACTGTTCTCTTCACGTAAGCAGGATAACCCCAAATTCTTAAGTAAGAATAGTTAGGGATTTTGCCAAACCACATTTCAAATGGGGTCTTGGGAACAAGATTCAGAATCTTAACTACTGATTCTAGGACATAACCCCAGAATGAAGGTGGCAATTTAGTGAAACTCGTCATGGAACGAACCATATCAAGTAAGGTTCTGTTCCTTCTCTCCGAAACCCCATTTAATTGAGGAGTTCTCGGAGGAGTCCACTGAGAGATAATTCCATTATCTCTGAGATGACCAAGGAATTCGTCACTTAGATATTCGCCACCTCGATCAGATTGAAGTATCTTGTCCACTGAGAGATAATTCCATTATCTCTGAGATGACTAAGGAATTCGTTACTTAGATATTGGCCACCTCAATCAGATCGAAGTGTCTTGATCTTGTGACCGGTTTGGTTCTCAACCTCCTTTTGAAATTCCAAGAATTTGTCAAAGGCTTCGGATTTATACTTCATTAAGTACACATTACTAAAACGACTAAAGTCGTCTATGAAGGTTATGAAATACTGATGATTGTTTCTCCTGCTTACACTAAGTGGTCCACAAACATCAGTATGGATTAAATCCAATACTTTAGTGGTACGTTCCACTTTACCATTAAAGGGAGTTTTGACCATGTTTCCTTTAAGACATGATTCACAATGAGTTAACTCTTTAAGTTCATTATCGTAGAATGATCATAAATTAGTTAACTTAGCAATCCTATCTTTGGAAACGTGGCCTAAACGTGCGTGCCATAAAGAAGCCGAGATCTTGTCATCTCTTTTGCGTTTGTTTAATTATTGTATATTCAGAATATTAGTGTCTTTAGTTGTATAAAGTCCATTAAATAATGTACTAAGCAAAACGGAAGTTTTATTCTTCTTAAGATAAAATTTCCATTTCTAGAAAAAGTCTCAAAACCTTCACAATCAAGTATTGGAATGGAATGATATTACGAATAATAGAAGGTACATAAAGGACTTTGTTCAAAACTAAAGTAAAGACACCTAAATCTAATCTATACGTCCCGATAGCTTGAGCTTGAACGCTTGATCCATTCCCAACCTTCAAGAAGCATTCTCCTTCTTCAAGCTACCGAACCTCATTTAGCATCTATACATTATTACAGATATTAGCTCCACAGCCGGTATCAAGGACCCAAGAATTAGAATCAATAGATAGATTTACTTCAACAATAAACGCACCTTTCTTTAGATTATCCTTGTACTCTTGGCAGTTCCTCTTCCAATGCCCTTCCTTGCCACAATGGTGGCAAACGTCCTTTCTCTGATCTCTTTTCTTCTTGGCCTTTCTCTTTTTAACCCCTCCTTCGGGTTTAAGAGATCCCTTATTCTTGGGAACTTTCTTCCCTTTGCCTTTAGAAGGCCTAGAAGAGGAAGTGACCATCATTACCTTATGATCCTTCTCTATCGTGTCTTCAGCAGTTACAAGTTGACTAATCAACTCAGCTACAGTAGCATGAGGATGATTCATGTTGAAGTTTAACACGAAAGTATTAAATGATGGTGGAAGCGACGCGAGCAACTAGTCCACAGCGAGTTCTTCACTCAGTGGCATTTCTATGGAGGTCAGTTTCTCGTTTAAAGTAAGAAACTTTAGACTGTGCTCATGGACACTTGTACCTTCTTTCATTCTAAGATAAAAGAGCTCCTTAGAGGTGTTGTACCTTAGAACACGCTCTTTGGGGCGGTACAATTGCTCGAGATGGTCATAAATCTCCCAAGCGTTTTCCATAGACTCATGTTGCCTTTGCATATCTGGAGACATGTTGGCCAACATGAGGCAACGGGCTTAAAGATTATCTTCAGACCATTTTGCGATCGCTTCTCTTTCGGCCCGAGTCGGCGCCTCGCCTTCAACGACAGGCTCTCCCTCGAAGAGAACATATCTTCTCTTTTCAGAATCTAAAACTATCTTTAGATTCCGAAGCCAATCAGAGTAATTGGGCCCCTTCAACTTGTTTTATTCGAGGATATATGGATACCAAAGGGTTTTTGGTTGCCATTTCAGAATGTAGAGAATCACAGAACTACAACCTAAATGGAAAAACAGAGAAATCATGAGCATGCTGAATAATAACGATTACATATTATCAAGGTCTTTAGAAATATGTTCTCCCGCCGTTTTTAGAAAGTTTATAAATCGCAAACGACTTTAGAAGAAACTTATTTTCTCAATGGGTACTAGGATCCCAAGCATTCTTAGTTTTGGACTCACGACTCGTGAGACATCCAAAGGTCTAAGAATCTTTAGGTAGGTACTAATTTTCGATTCCATCCCCATGAAATTCCTAGTAATATTTTTGCATCACTAATCTTTCAATCATGGACCCATGACTCGTAAGACATCCATATCTACTTCAATGTTGAGCAGGACCCATCAATTATAAGATCTCAACCAAATTTAGTCCGGAACGACCCACGACTCGTGAGACATCGCCCATTCTAAAATGGCCAAGAAATATTAATTATTTAAAATAATTAATCAGGAAACTAAAAGTTAATAAGCTACACTAATTACCCCACGACTCGTGAGACAACAATTAGTTTCACTTATTAAGTCCTAAATCCTATTGATGGAATGCTAGGGATTTTATTACCGTGATAAAATACCTATTTATTCGAAATTGTTCAATTTTTAATAAAGGGATTTTTGAATTTCCGGAGGGTTATCCGGAATGACCTCACCAACATATAATGTTATCCAAATTTTAATTATCTTGTTTAATGCAGTTTCACATAAAGTGCATCACAGAAGCAATTAGCAGATAACATGTCCTAACATGATACTAATTATGAGATGATCATGGGTATCCTATCTTATATGTGATTATGAGAGTCACTCCAAAATCACTAGGTCTAACATTCATGCCACATAAGACAGTTCATATCACATAGGGGTACAGAATTTAATGGAAAAATACCCTATCTATTACATTTAATAGAAACCCTCCTAAACATTTTGAGGGGTCTTCTTATGGCCACCGTTCTTCAAGTGCTTCTTGTGGATCCTTCTTATTCCATGGGTGCTTGTCTCCAAAATGAAAATAAAACCTCACTTCCTAAGTTCTACTCTCTTTACATAAAGTAATATGGCTCAATTTTCATATTGGTCATAGACAAATGCACGGCCCAAAAATAATAATAAGGAAAGCCACATAATAAACACATAACAGTATGCACATAAGTAGGGCTCCAACCCCAATTGAAAACGCGCAACTATGAGGCTCCGACCCCAAATGAAATCATCCATGCGCAGAATTTAAAGCATACATAAGACTAAACCATGATCACCTAAACTAGCAAGATGCCCTCGAATTTAAATTTACCAATTAAATTTAAAATTTCCTTGACTTCAAGTTATAACTAACTTAAGTAATTTGAATATTAGTTCATTATTCAAGAATTTATTCAAAATCGAACTTCGGATCATGACAAGACCACAATTAATTCAAAATTAAATTTTTGTCAAAAATATCATTCAAAGTGATATTTAATATTTTCTCGAAAAATTAGAACTTGACTTTAATTCATAAAAATCCCAAATTTTATAATTATTTCAAATAAATAATTTTATAAAATTACAATCAAATTTTAAAATAAAATCAGATTTTACAAAACGGGAGTTTACGAAACTCGAAAAACACGAAACAAAAACGGGGTCCCGGGACAGCTTGCGCAAGGCGCGCGCGAGCAGGTAGCACTGCACACACTACCCGCGTAGCTGCCGGAACGAGGCCGCAGACACCCACAAGCGCGCGGTCGTTCGCTGCGCGTCAAGCACGGCTTTACGCGCAGAAGCGCGAGCCTGTGAGCAGGCGCTCTCGGTAGGGCTGGGCGGAACAGCCCGACAGTGCCTAGGAGGGCCCGGGGGTTCGCTCTCGGCGGGCTATGGTCGAGCGGGACGGTAGCTTGCCGCCCCATGCGCATACATGTGCGTGTAATCTCGCACACCCTCGCGCACGGGTGAACCCATTCCGATTCTCTTTTCGTAATTTTGATAAATTCAAACAATCCAATTTTGAATTAAAACAGTTCAAATCAATCCGAATTAAAACAGTTTAAAACCAGATTTTACGAAAACAGTTTTTCAATAATTTTCAAGAAACAGTTTTGATCCGACAGATTCGTTTTTAAATAAAAACCAAGAATACATAGCCAATATCCAAATTCAAGAATTTTCAGTCAAAATTCATAAAGCAATAAAGACACAATACGAACATTGCAAGGTGGCTCTGATACCACTTGTTGGAAAACACGAAAGAGTTGAGCAGTGGAAGTTTAAAATTTTCCAAAAGTTTAATCGTTGTCTTGTAATTTTCGTATCGTATTGTAGGGTGTTTTAGAAACTTACAAAGTTAGAAGCTTTCTAGTGATGCCGTTACCGCCTAAGGTGCACCCTTCAAGCGAAAATCCCTCGAACGGCCTTCGAATTAAACTCCAAAGTAGAAGCCCTCCAAAGCGTATCCACACCAGTCCTAGAACACGATCAAGCGAGTGAGAATGCTAGTTCTATGGCTTGTGTTTAGCTAGGATTTTCTTTGAAAACTTTTCTTTTGGATTTTCTCAAAAACTTAACACTTCTCGAGTGTTGGTCTAAAGAGTAAGAGAAGCACCACCCCTAGTATAAATACTAGGTGGTTCAAAAATCCCTAGGGTTTCTCAAACCTAGTGGACTTTGTTTTCTTGCTCACTAGTTAACTAATTTAATTATTAATTTAATTGGAATAATAAGTTTTTAACTTATTCTCTAAGTCTTGCAAGAGACGCCTTCTCTCTCCTATAATAGGAAGTTGGACTTTTCAACTTTCCTAAAGTTAAAAGTCAATATTCAATAAATAATTTAATTCCCAATTAATTATTTATTGGGTTAAGTTTATTTGAGGATAGTCTTAACAATTAATTCAAAATTAATCAAAAGACTAAAATTAATTAATTACAATTTAATTAATTAATTCTAGAAAAGAATTCGCGTGTGGAATAAACCACACGCACGAGGCCACATGTGAAGCCACGTGTGCGTGACACGTGGCAGCCACGTTGGCCGCGTGGCAGCAATCACGTTTTATGCCTCGTTTCTATTAACTATTTTGATCCTTCGTTAATCATATTAACATCCTACCATAACCCTCGTGTTCTGGCATTTGTGTGTGATCCTTTAGGTTCATTATTCGATTAGCAGTGACAACAATTAATTAATTCCCTAATTAATTAATCACTTCACAGATCCCACTACCGTAATCTAGCAATGGGTGTGTGAACCCTAGCCGAATAACGAAATGAATCGAAGAACCTTTCAGTCAATAGCAATCAATGAAATATAATCCTCCTATAACTCCATCTCTCAATCAAGAACTAAGGCATGTGAATATTCTCAGAGTCCAAATATTCTTGATCTTTAAAGTTAAGTTCGTTTCATATCCATTTCGATCTCAATCCTAGAAAACCCCATTTTCTAGATGTCTTGATCTTTTGTCCACCTTGGCCAAGGGTTTAATGTTTAATGGACTACAAACAACTCAATCAGTAAGAGATCATTCTTGTTCTTAACAAGTGTAGGTCCTTTCTCGATTCTACTAATTCTACATATGTCACTTGTGTAATCCCAACATAGGCAGTGGTTTAGATGTCTATATGGCGACACCCTTTTGAGCCTATATCAAAGATTACAGAGTTAGCTCATATGAGACATTACAGAATCTCAAGTCTAAGGATTAATGAATCACGTCATTGACCTGTGAGATATTTCCTAATGTGGAAGTTTCTGGAAATTTCCTTGCCCATTTAGGAATGTTCTCACACGGGACATCTCAGTGATGAAGTTCTTGCAACAATCACCCTTATGTATTATGAACGCATCAACATATGCACTTATCACTCCATGAAACTGAGTGATCCTTCAAAAGAACATAATCACATAAGCAAGTCTCAACAGAGTCAAGGTCGACACTCCCACTGTCTGTCAGACTCATTGACTTGGAGAAGTTTTTAATCCTCGCCTATAGAGTTAAGAACTTGTTTCATGTGCCGTTCCCATAACGACAAAGTTCTTAATGGCCTCATCGGATTAGGGGAGTTCAGTTCATACAAAATACAGTCAAACCCAAATAGACATAAATAAGCACATAAAGAAGTGATTGCCTATGAACAAAATCATTTCGTTTATTATTCAAAGACTGTTTGTGATTTTACAAGGAAATAGTAAAGCAAACATCTGCTTTACGGGCACTATTCCTAACAAGTAGGAGATTTGATCGTGAAATTCATCAATGATTACATGGAGAGAGAATCAATTCCCGAGGAGGCTTGTCGGGTGTTTATTTAACTAACTCCCAAAGTTAATGCTCCAGATAAAATAAGTGAGTTTCATCCCATTACGTTGTGCAACGTATTACTCAAAATGATCACCAAGATGATTATACTCTGCTTAATTCATATATCAAATAAATTGTGAGACCAAACCAGAATAACTTCGTTCCCGGTCAAAGCACCAATGATAATATCTTGATACTTCAAGAAGTGTTACACACACTACATCACTCAAGAGACAAAAAAGGGGAAATGGTTCTAAAATTTGATGTTGAAAAGACGTACAACAAAGTCCGGTGGGATTTTTTAAAGGAAAATTCTAATTTCTTTTTAAATTCCCTACGAAAATCATCAATATCATTATTAGCGGAATGAAAGGGATACAACGGGAGATTCTATAGAAGGTGAACCGATGAAGGCTGTATGCATGATGTGTGATAATTAGGTAAGGTAATGTACTCTCGCCTTATTTGTTTGTGCTCTCCATGGAACAACTAACATATATGATTGTGAAAGTCATTTTGGTCGGACATTGAAAGCCAATTATGGTATGTCAGAGAGACACTCACATTGTTGGAAAACACGAATCAGAAAGCAGCGGAATTTAAAAAATTTTCCCAACAAAAGGACCTTGAACTCGCAATCGTGTAACCAAATTCGTAAAGATAGAAAACTTACTTTTCTTTTATTCTTTCTTGAAGCGTTTCAAGCCACCCAAGAACGCTCTTCTCGCGGCTTGATCCCCTCTCCTTGGTAAAGCTCGAATCTTCAAACTTCTGACTTGAAGTCTCTAGAGAAAGTCCACCAACTTGATCACAATCTAACTAGTAAGGATGCTAGTTCTCTAGTTAGTGTTTAGGCTTAACCTAGGGTTTAATTTAATCTTGGAGAAAGGAAGGTGTTCAACACATGAACCAAGAATTGTCTATCAGCTCCATAAGGAACTCGAGCTCCCCTATTTATAGTGAGGGGGGTGCCGAAATTCCTAGTCCTTTATGGGCTAGGATTTTGGTCTCTCTCTCCTATTAATTGATCATCAAGTATTTTCCAACTTTGACTTTGAATTCTAATTCAAGTCAACTTCTAAGAGAGCTAAAAATATCCAAACTATTTTTGGATAATTTTATACTTTATTTAGTATAAAATAAATAACTTATTTTTATCTAATTAATTAATTCGTAATTAATTAACTAGATTATTTTCTCCAAAATTAGACTTTCTTTTTAATTCAAAATTAAACCAAAGTCTATTAAATAATTAACTAATTAATTATTTAATATATATATAATATATATATATACACACGTGTGTGACATGTGTCACAGTGACACGTGTCACTCACGTGAGCCACACGTGTGACTTCACACGTGTGGAACCCTCTTGGCCCGATTAACTCGTTTAATCATTTTAAAGCCTCAACTCATGTAACCAAGTTGTTGTGTGTGACCCTCTAGGTTCTCAATTCAATTAGCAGTGACCCTAATTAATTAATTCACTAATTAATTAATCAGTCCACAGATTAAACGACCATAGTCTAGCAACAGGTGTTTAACCCCTAGCTGAATTGGAATGTTCGGATTCGACAGAACCTTTAAGTCATTGATTCATGTGAGATACAATCCTCCTACTTACTATCTCTCAACGAAGATCTAGGGCAAGGGAATAATCAGAACCCTAATAATCCGATCTTAAAGCTAAGTGCATTTCATATCCATTTGATCTCAATCCAAGAAACCCTTTTCTTGATGTCTTGATCTACTGCCTTGGCCAAGGACTCCATATGGCATATGAATGACTTACACAATAAGAGATCACCTTGCATATGCAAGTGTAGGTCCTTTCTTGATTCTCATTCACTTTCATGAATCACTTGTGCAGCCCCAGCATAAGCCTTGAATCAGTTGTCTAAGGCGACACCCTTTAAAGCTTATACCAAAAGACTACAGAGTTAACTCATAAAGTAACATGGAACCTCAAGTCTAAGGATCAATTAATCACATCAATGACTCGTGAGATATTTCCTAATCTGGAAGTTTCCATTTCCTGAAATAGAAACTTCCTTTCCCATTTAGGAATGTTCTCACACGGGGCACCTCAGTGAACTTACTTATTAAAGCAAGCACCCTCATGTATCACGCACGTATCAACTATACACTTTCCACCTCCATGAAACAAGGTGGTCCTTCTTAAGGGCGTGATCCCACAAGCAAGCCTTAGAGGAGTCAGGTTGACACTCCCACTGTCTGTAGGACTCATCGGCTTGGTGTATTTTACTAATCATGACTTATGTGATATAGGGCTCGTTTCATGAACCATTTCACCTAAATGGTAGAGTCCTAAAGTCATCAGGATTAGGGGAGTTCTCATACATGCACAGCTAAAGTAAACGCATACCAAACAAGAGCATATAAAGAAGTGTTGCCTCAATTCGTTATTTCATTCAAAGATTGTCTGTGATTACAACAAGGAAAAGCACAAAGCGGATATACAATCGGCTTTCTAGGGCACTATTCCTAACACACATCTCACACTTGCCTTTTGCAGACAGAATAATATTAGGAGCCAAATCTACGGTGGATGGAGCGATGTGCATTCGAAGTGTGGTTGGGGCGTTTTGCAAGGCGTCAAGCCTAAAATTAAACTTTAGCAAAACACATGTATCGTTCGCACCTTATGTGTCAAATGATTTTTAAAAAAGCATGTTACTAGAATTTTGGACATGGAAAGTTAAGACAACTTAAATAATTATTTAGGGCTGAGGATGAACTTTGGCCAAAACTATAGTAAGCTACATAGCTAACTCAATCACGTGTGCAATAAACTTAATCGCCTCAGTCGCAATTTTCTTTAGGCAACTAATATAACAAAGAAATGAACCCATCTTGCAGTGTGGAAGAATGTGATTAGAAAGAAGCGAGAAGGTGGATTGAGTCTTAGAGAAGTTTGAACAAACAATATAGTGATGCTCGCTAAAATTGAATAGAGAATACTCAATGAGGAGATGACGGTGTGGTCCTAGATAAATAAGAAAATATATTAAAAAAGGGAGGACATTCTTGAACATAAACCTCGACTTATGACTTCCCGAGTATGAAAGGGGACTATTAGAAACACTTGAATGGTGGAACTATTTTGCAAATAGAGGATTGGGAACGACGAAAGGGTGTCATTGGCACAAATAAAAATTAAAACTTGGATAAGTTGAAAACAATATTGCCCAAGTAGGTGGTGACTGAGATACTTAGCGCCTTAATCACGCTGGATCATAACGGAGATAAGACAGTATAGACTGGGTCAACTAACGATAAATTCTCCTATAAAATAGTCTATAGTCTGCTTATGGTGTTACATGAGACATGCGAGAAAATTGAAAATGGACTTAGAAATTACCTTGCCATCCAAAGTTTACGATTTTATTGTGCTTTTGCGAACATGATAGCCAACTCATGAATATACTGAAGTATGACCGAAGATTTGGGGAATGTGATGTATGTACACGTTGTTATACAGGACATGCATGAAGATGTGGACCATGTGCTGAGAAGTCCATTCTCACTCCGGGTGTGGGAAAAGATTGTTGATGCACAGACTGGTTGAAATCTTCATGGCTTGCGATTGTCTTGATCTTGACACTTTGGAATCTTTGGAAAGTATGGAACCGATGGAGCAATCCGAATATTATGAAGCATAAAAGTATCACTCTTTACCATATAAAAGAGTTATCTTAGGCCTTAGTTCTGATCAGCAAGATAAAATACAGACAAACGAAAATCTGTGATAAATTGTCGTGTAATAAACCCGAGAAGGGATGGGTGAAACTAAACTGGGATGTAAGATTTTGTAACCACACCAACAATGCTTTGGCCATGTGCGTCATTCGAGATGACAACAGAAGATGGGTGCTAGGAGACGCTACGAATCTTGGTAGAGTTTCAATAAATATGATAGAACTACTGGGCTTACCTTAGAGATTAATACGAGCTTGGGAGAGACATTTTTTGAAAATTAACGTGGAGATTGATTCATAGTCCGTGGTGAAATGAATAATAATAGAGGATATTGAAGAGCACCCATGAGAAATGTAATTTTTGATTGCTGAAGTATACTCCACACACCCTAGGAAACTTAGATTAAAAACGGGCCAAGAGAAAGAAATATGATAGCGGAAACTTTTAATACTTTAATATGTTTAATAAACATAATAGCTAAATTTATTTAAACAAACTAAATATTAAACGTGCAACGTACATTCATTTCACTAGTTAGAATAAAAAGAATATGAAAAGTGAAGGATAATTAAAATTTAGGATAATTTACATCTAAACCCCAAATGAGTTTTTAAATAATTGAACACCTTCACTTTTAGATTAAATAATATGGGACACCCAATTGAATTTTAAAATTATAAATGACACCCTCTTCGTTAAGATACTTGATAATTCAGTCAAAATTTTAAACCTAAATGAGTTTTTAAATAACATAACTCCTACAAGTGAGTTTTTACATCTATACCCCAAATGAATACAATAGTTTTTAAATGAGTTTTCTAGTGGAGGGGATTATTTATAATTTTAAAATTTATTTAGATATCTAATATTAATAAATTTAAATGTTGGGGTGTTCTGTTATTTAAAAATTCATTTGGGTCTTGACGTAAATAAGTCTAAAATATATTCGGAACACAAGTAGAACTGTAGAAGTTTGTTCATGGCTAATTTGGTCATTTACATATTTAAGAAGAATGTATAGAATGAAGAAGGATGTAATTGCAGTAAACTAAGAAGTCAGAGACTACTTTGCTCGTTGGATAAAAAATTGGGCAGTAATTTTCCATTTTGCATCTCACACATACATAGCCCAAAGGCCCCACTCCCCAGTACTCAAATCAATTTCCTTGCATATGCTTCTTTCTCCACAATCCTCACCGATCTGAGATTCCGAATTCTGATCGGAGAAATCGTAAATGTCTGCGGTGGCGGCGATGGGGAGGGCAGGTTCTGCCCTCGCTTATCCGGAGCGATTCTATGCGGCGGCATCCTACGCCGGCTTCGGTGGATCCCCAAACTCCGCGGGAAAAGGCGTCGCCTCCAAGTTCTCAAATGACACTGCATTACTCCTTTATGCTCTCCATCAGCAGGTTTTAGCTGCTATAATTTTATATGTTTTCATTGGACATCATTTCGCCATAGTTTCTGCATGCGAGAGGATTCGTGCAATTTCGCTTGATTTGCCTGCGTTCAGTTTTAAACTTGGAATTCCGGTTGAGTCGTTAGCAAATCGTATCGCAACACTTAGTTCCGTACCTAAGTTAGGGTATTGGAGTGATGTTTTTTTTATTTTTTGTTTTGTAGAACTCGATTTATGTTCAGATTTTCACATCACTCTCCGCATGCATGACTTGTTATTCAGTCAATTAATTCATTTTGCTTGATCCAATGGTTTTTCTCTTGAATCCTGCCTTTTCCTGGTTGATCGACTTAGTCTTATTCATTAGTAAATCGAGTGTTAATATTTACTGGTTCATCCAAAGTTTGGGGATTTGTGAGTACTAATTGAACACGGCCGCATTTGTGTTATTTCAATATATTCCTGTCAGTATTTTTGTTCTTTCACCGCTTGGTCCAGGATTATTTTTCAGTTAGCACCAAGAAATTGGATTCGTTAGTGTGTCCCATTTGAATCATGCTCGGTTTCTTATAGAGTACTGCAGTTGGAATGCTTCCTCCTTTCTAGCAAAACAGTGTCTAAAAATTGGATTATGAAGCCACTCATTTTGTTCTAGGACGAACTTAAAACGCTTGTTTTATGTCCAATCTCATACTGATTGAAAAAATCTGGTTCCCGTTGATGTTTCTCTGTGCTATGTAATAATTAGTCAGCAACAATTGCGTCTGTTCTGTCCTACCCTACCTATTTTTTTGAGATTTAGATGCAATGTTTTGTACAATTTAGTTGAGAAGAAGTGCATCAACTCATTTAATTGTTTGAATTGGAAATCATTATTTATCTACTTGTGTTAACTGGCTAACTCTTGTGTAACTTTGGGTTTTAAACGCGATGGTGAAGGGTTTTAAACGCGATGGTGAAATGCCCTTTTGGTATTTCTCTTGCATGAACTGCTTTTGTTGTTTGTTGAGACTTTTGGCAAAAACGGAGTGGTAAATTCATTTTTATCATTACAAATAACCTCAGATGGTATGTCTAGATATTAATATTGGAGCTATACAACTTTAAAATAGGAATTCTTTCTGCTTTTTTGTCTCCACGAGCTTTGTTGTCACCACAAGCTTTTGATAAGAGGATAAATGGCAATTTTGTAGTTTGTAATTCATAAATGTAATGGATCCTTCATTGCCCCTGAGTTGTGAATGATACTGTATTTGGTGGTTTCAGGCAACTGTAGGGCCTTGCAATATTCCTAAGCCTAGAGGTTGGAGTCCCATTGAGCAAAGCAAATGGACAAGGTTTGCAATGACTAGACTCTTTACATTTATTCAGCAATCTATTTATGAATGCATGTTTGAGGAAATTTTCTGTTGAATCGCATGTGAATAAGTATTGGTCTTTACGTCTTAAGTTAATGATTTCTAGTTATTTTTGTTTTCTCAATTTAAACAAGTGAAGCTTACTAGCAGCAGAAAGAAGTACTTGAGTTTATGGCCACAAATGCAAATTTTTATTAGTAAAGGGAGCATGATACTTGATTAAATTGGCTAAGGAATAGCCACAGATAGCCAGATAATACCTGGAAAGAGATGTTTTGTAATGATTGATTATGCTTATTGTTCTAAGCTGAAACTTGTATAGATAGACTGGCAGTATCCGGTCTCAATAGATTGGCAAAGTGTCTTCTTGACTAAGCTCTTCTTTTATTTGTCTTGAAGCTGGAGTGGACTTGGAAACATGGCTTCCACAGAGGCAATGCGTCTCTTTGTCAAAATATTAGAGGTACATACCAGCTTGTTTAAACTAAATCTCATACTGCAACTTCCTAGAATATTAATATGTGCCTCTCAACAGGAAGAAGATCCAGGGTGGTACTCGAGAGTATCAAACTCTGTACCAGAGCCTGTTCTAGATGTGGAAATGAATGTGAGTCTGATATGATATGGGTTTCTCATGCGTCTTTGATATTCTAGTCGTTAGGTTCTTCTTTCCGTGATAGTTGTTGACTGATGTTTACTTCCTAAGTTTTGTTTTCTATAAACATAGTAGGAAGCATGCTGAGCTAGCAATTGTATATGTTTTGTTACCAAACAACAATCTTTATGATGTGTTTATATATGTGCCTCAAAATCTGTTACGACGAGGTTCTTTTATACCATTAAACTCTACGGCTTTTGCTTCTGGCAGATTCCTTTTGCACTAGCATCTTGTAATCAACTTTTAGGTTCAGAGTTTGGAGTTCACCTGTTTTAATTCCCCATACATGGGTGCAAGGTTATTCATTGCGCAAAGGGAGTTGTTGGGGGCTTAGCAGAAATGGAAATTACCCAGTGCAGGATATTATGAGATGAGGTTTTAAAAAGAAGTTACAGCCATTTGACATTATTTATTGGTTGAATTAATAGCAGGAAGATGCCAGAGTTATAGGATTGGGTTAAATTGGTGGTTCGACATGTTTCTTCTAATTGTTTGAAACTGTACCGATGGAATCTTATACAAGTTTGATCATCATTTCATCTGCTATCTTTGCTCTTTTGCGACTTAATTAAACCTTGTTGAGTTTCCCTGGAGTATCTTGACTCAATTTACAGGTTTAGGTCCAAGGTCAGTGGAATAGTAGATGCAGCCAAAAGTATTACGGGGATTCGTTTGCATTTAAACTATAGAACTCCATCGTTTGAAGACATCCACACCCAATTAGATGAATATGTCAAAACATAGTCAGTGAAAGGGAATTTTGAGCCACCTGATCTGGTTTTCATTCTCACAGAAGCACATTGTATCTGTTAATATTTTATCTTAAGATTGCTGGTTAAAGTTGAACCCCCTTTATCTTTAGTTTTGGATAAGATCATTAAGAAGTTTGATCAGTAAAGCATGTCCTCCTGGGTGGTTGTGCTAATAAGCTTTAAGTTTCCATTGATATAGCCAACAGTGGTGGGCCCAAGTGGTTAAGGGTTCTTTCTCCAAGGCAATGACTCTGGGTTCAAATCCCTCTGGCCACTTTGGGGGTGTATGTGTTAAAAAAAAAAAGAAAAAAAGTTTCCATTAATATAATGCTTAAATATGGCAGTGGGAATCTGGATTGTCATTTTCTACTCTAATTTAGTGGACCATGTAGAGTTTCATTTTTATGGGCGATTGATCTTTTGACAGTTAAAACTCATATTATACATTCTCTGCTATAATCTTTCGGAACTTATATATGCATTATCATCTTTGACGATTACTGCAAAGAATTTCAGAACGTGATTGGTTGAGGAGCTACTGAAATGTAATTTATCATTTGAGAGAAATAGTAAATTGGTGGGTGATGCAAAATCAATCAGTTTGGTGTAGTCAGGGTCATGACTTAACTGTTTTTTATTTTTCTTTCACTAAATTATCGAATTTCAGAACGTGATAGGTTGAGGAGCTACTGAAATGTAATTTATCATTTGAGAGAAAAATTGGTGGGTGATGCAAAATCAATCAGTTTGGTGTAGTCAGGGTCATAACTTAACTGTTTTTGATTTTTCTTTCACTAAATTATACTGCTTTCACTCAATGTTCTGTGATTGACTTGTGTTCACCTGATTATTCGAAAACATAGTCACTTATTGAGGGAAGACATTCTTACTACAAACAAAAGAACTACATATAATAGTTAAATAAGGATGAGGAACCAGAGATGTGCACACCTGCACATTTAGGGCATGGATATGGAATATCCTTGTATTGGACTAATGTGGGAGTTTTATTGCATTGTTGTTTATCTTGCCAAACTGAAGGGTGAGTTAGATATGGTATTATGGAAGTGTCACATAACTTGCTTCGTATAGTCATGGTGGAGTTACTGTATACCTGTTTATAGTGAAATATACTCCATTGGAAGCTTAAAAATATTGACAAGAAAATCATAAAGTTGATATCTTAATGTTTGTGATTTGTCCTTGCTTTGTTGCTATTAAATTTCCTGCTATAGTAGCGCTTTTAGAGGTTGTGATACTAGATATTCTATCTCATGACTGTTTTAGCCTCAGTGGCATTTTCTTCTTTCCACATGTTCTGCCATTTCCTTTTTTCATGGATTCCTTATAATCCAGCCAATTGTTGCCTTTTTGGTTTGAATCAAAGAGATCGACTCAAATGCTTATTATATACATTAGTGCATTTCGTCTCATGCTATCAAAGCTACTGAAATCTACCTTCTGTCCCTGAACTTGTAATTTCTTTCTGTCTCCTGGATCAGCATACCCCTGCAGTTGTGGCAGTCTTGGAGAATGGAAATAGTTTTCCAGAGGCAAAGACTATTCCAACTGACAATGGTAACCTTTCAGAAACTCAGGATAAAGATGTTGTGTCCGAAGGTCACGGAGTAGTTAGTGTATATGACCAATGGGTTTCACCTCCAATATCTGGTACACGTCCCAAACCCCGATACGAGGTACTGATTTCCTTCTGCCTCATTTTTCTTGTTACATATGGCTTATATATATCTCTTCCTTCGCGGTAATATGGATTGATTGGTTCCACAGCATGGAGCAGCAGTTATTGATGATAAAATGTACATATTTGGTGGAAACCACAATGGTCGTTACCTAAATGATCTCCAGGTACTGAAATTAAGAGCATCGCATGTTACATGTGCATGTGATCTACAAAAACATTATTAACATGCAATATAGGCTTCCTTAGTTAAGGTGTTTCAGGTAGCTATACACGAGCTCTGTATACATGCATAACTAAGAAACCGTTTTGAGTGTGTTGCAACAATAAATACAGAAAGTAGTTAAATGCTTTACTAGTTTGTATCTGTGGTCTGATATTCTCCTGTTTGCTCTTTTAATTAGTGTCTTGTGGTGCCGCTACCGTGAGTGATACATGTATTGTGTAGTTTCATATCTCCTTATCTTGGTGTTACCTAAAATACAACTTCTGTTCTCTCCTGATATTAGGTTCTGGATATGAGAACGTGGACTTGGTCAAAAGTTGAAACTCGAGCTGACAAAGGTGGTACGACAACTCCATGTGCTGGCCATTCATTGGTTAGTACCAAGACTTTTTACCTATCGGATTAAAGTTGTTCTATAGCCATGGCAACATTATTAAGCTAGGAACAAAATCTGAAAAGGATTTTTCAGCAAGGAACAAAATCTGAAAAGGATTTTTCTTTCCTATTATGACATGCTTGCATTGTCATCTTTACAGATACCGTGGGAAGGAAATAAGCTTCTTTCTGTAGCTGGACATTCAAAGGATCCTTCTGAAACTTTACAAGGTCATCACATGCTAGTGGTTCTCGTCTCTCTGCTCCATTTTAATCTTTCACACTATACAGTTCTCCTCTAGAATGTCTTTGAATTGATTCGTGATGTTAAATAATTCTGATGAAATTGATTAATAACGGTTCTTCATGTTCTTTCAAGAAAGATCTTAAAACAAAATAAAGAATCCATATTGAAAATTTTTTTGACATATTTTCTAGTTTTTACGCTTGCCATTAACTTTAATCATAGTACAAATTTTCGTCATATTTTTTCCACAAATTTTTTTGTTCAATGCGTTAGCATTTATCCGAACACTGTTTCTGTTGGGTGCTATTTTCTAGGGCTCTCTATTGATTTCTGCAATCTATTTTTCACAATATCTCAACTTTATTTTTTCTTCTCCAAAAGCTATATTGATTTCCTGAATTCATATTTATATATCCCTCTGAAATCCTTATTCTGTTATAATGCAGTAAAGGTGTTTGATCTGCAAACTTGTACATGGTCGACTTTGAAGACTTATGGAAAGCCGCCAGTATGTTTTCATTTATAACAAGATAGTCCTTTTTATTTTAAGTACTACTTAGAGAATATGTCTTTCCAAGATCCTGCATTTTTTTAAAGTAGTTCTTGTGATTTCTATATATTTATGATATTTGACAGCCTTTTCTAATGCTAATTAACTCTAGGGCTTAAGTATTCTTGATCAAGGTCTTACCTATTTTTCCTAATGGAATGTGAACGTTAAGGTTAATCATCAAGCAATCCGGATATGATTTTTAGTTTACAGAGAATTGTTTAAAAGAGTTTTGTATGCTACAGTTATAAAGAAATACGTTCACTAGCATTAATCTGAGTCCTCCTGAGGATCGTTCAATGTTTTTTATGCTTTGCAGGTCTCTCGTGGAGGTCAGTCGGTGACCCTTGTCGGAATGACTCTAGTCATATTCGGTGGACAAGATGCGAATAGATCTCTTTTGAATGACCTGCACATTTTGGACTTAGAAAGCATGACCTGGGATGAAATGGAGACAGTGTAAGTTTTCTCTATGGAAAAAAATTAGAGCATTTGACTGGTTTAGTGCCTCTTTTGAGAGAATTCTGGAACAGTGACGAATTTGCTTTTCCAGAATTTCTATACATTGTTTAGTTGGGACCTGATTTTTCAACAAGAATTGGGCAAACATTGCACCATTTTGTTTTGATTTTCATACTTGCTGTGCAGGCACTTCATTCACTAGAGATATATATTATAACCAATTATCATCTTTAGCTCTAGGTCACATTTGATCAAGGGGATTAGCTTGTTAGTTGTCCATGTTTATAATGCATGTATATGTTTCCAACTGCAACCAATTTTGTACGGCGTTTGTTCAGCTATATATGAATTGATTGAATAACATGATTTTGTGTCGTATAGTATGCATGCTTATTACTCATAGTAGAGCAATATGTTGAAAAAGATTACCGTAATAGTTTGTATGCTTATCATGCATGTGTGTCATTCTTAGAAGAGCAAATAATGCTTCGCATTCTTATCAAGCATTTTTATGCTTCTATTCTCATTCAGCCACATAGAGTTTAGTTTGAGTAATGTTCTATGATAAATTTACGCATCTATTTGCTGCTAAGAACCATCAATTTTTTAGGGGGCTGTCACCTTCTCCAAGGTCTGATCATGCTGCTGCAGTACATGCTGACCGTTACCTTCTTATATTTGGTGGAGGCTCACATGCAACTTGCTTTAATGATCTTCACGTTCTTGATCTTCAAACTGTGAGTGAAATGACTTAGTCTTGTATCTTTCTTTGAAATCAAATTCTAGATAATAAACTAACAATATATGAAATTCATAAAGTTTTTATTTGTGTTCTCATTTTCGCAATATGATCCATAGATGGAATGGTCAAGACCAACACAACAGGGTGAGATACCTAGTCCTCGTGCTGGGCACTCAGGTGTGACAGTAGGAGAGAATTGGTTCATTGTCGGCGGAGGGGACAATAAGAGTGGTATGCATTTCTTACCTAGTTTCTTTATTGGCATATACCATCTGCACCTGACCAAAAAAAAAAAATACCATCTGCACGTATCCTGGGTTGAATGTGAATAATCTACCATTTAGTCCTGGCAAATGTGTGGGTGTCATTTGTCTGGTGGTTTAGAGTGTGTTTTTGTGTTGATATTTGGGATTCACGGTCTCTGTTATACAGTATTGGTGTTTGATTTACTTTTTATACTTGAGTGATAATGTTCGTGGAGAATGAGGTTCTATTCCTTTCTTGAAGACCCCTGACGGTTTAAAATTCATACTATGAGACTGACAAATGGTGGTTCAAATATATTTGAACTGATTACAGTTTCCCTCTAACTGCAACGTAATTACGGAGAATTTGAAAAATGCAGTAGATGCCCCTTCAAAAAAAAAAAAAAAGAAAAAAACAATGCAATAATGCTCTCTGCCGGCAATGGAGCAGCATTATGTTTCTTTCCTTGCTTTTAGAATCACTGTTGAAGTGTTTAAGTGACATTGTTGGTTGAAATTCGTAAATAGTTGGAGCTCATCGCCAAATTTTGCAGAGCCTGGAAAATAGAAGAGAAAAGTATTATAATGTTTGCGCCTAATTGGTGCTGTATTGCATTACCCCTGGCATCTGTGTATTTTTCCACCTATTGTACAGAATCGTTATAGACAAACCTATTGCATTACCCCTGGCATCTGTGCATCTATAGTTTCTATGTTTTCCCATTCGGTGGTCCTTTCCTATCGTTTTTCATTTATGATTCCACTGGCTGTTTCTGAATATTATGTTTCTGTGATAGTGTCCAATACAGCCCCTTGCTTTAAGACATTTCTTTAGTTCAAACGTCTGATTCGACTAGCTTTTTTCCAAGAAGATTCTAATTAACTATGTACTTGATTCCTTTAGTTTGAATATTGGACTAATGCTCCATGTTTGTTTTAAGTGTGTTTCCTGGAAGAATAGTCATTGTGTGTGTAACCTCATGAATGCATATGCTTCTGTAATGAGTAATAGTTTGGGAAATACTTGCAATGTGTTATTTTTCATATTTTTTTGGTTCTCCACCCCTCCTTTTGCTTTTTCTTTTTACGTTCTCATTAACTGAAGAGTTTACTTTTTGGGTGGTACATTCTGAACTTATTTAGCATATTATGCTTTCAGGAGTCTCTGAGACTGTTGTCCTCAACATGTCTACATTGCTCTGGTCAGTTGTCACCACTGTCCAAGGACGTGTTCCTCTTGCTAGTGAGGTAAGTAGAAATGCTCATCTCATATATGTGCTGTATAGAATTGTTATAATTTGTTATGATCTATGAGATTTTAAAGAATGAGATTAGTAGTGTTCAAGAAAGGCACACGTGTTAAATAATAGTCTGTTACAACTTACAAGTACTTCCGTAGAGTTCTTGACCATATCTTATATTGAAGGAAGCACTTGCTGGAGGCAGGCTGATAAGCATCACTAATAGAAAATGGTTTAAAGATGTAATTGTCTCGATATGTTTAAATGCATGTGGCTAGATGACCTGTTATTTGATAACACTAAAGTGTAATTGAGTGAACTTGTGAAATCCACCCCCTTAGGTATCTGATGTTATGGAATGATGAACGAATAACGTAAATGACGTATTTGTTCTATCTCTGAATAATTTAATATGTTTCTTCGCTCTTTCTATTTTGTTGGCATTAGATTTAGATGAATATAAGATTGGTTGCTGGAGCAATCACACTGAACTAAAGAGGGACAGTTTGTCATCGTGAAATGTAGTGATATAGTTTGGAAAAACTGCTGAGTATTTTTGTTTGATGGCCTGGTTAACTCTTGACCTTTGCTGGGTGGCATGCATGACTCATGAAATAAGGTAAATAATTGTTCCATCTGGTAACCGTTATGTCAATTGTTAACACTGTGACATAAGATGGTTGTTGCATAGTTCAGGATGGTTTGTTAGCAACGTCTCTGATAAGATTTGAGATGAAAGTCTTTGAGTTGTGGATACATTGCTAGACATAATTCTTTTCTTAGAAATTGATTTTTGCAGGATGGATACATCTTGCCAACATTTTATTTGGATGGCTAGTTCTTACTCCAAGAGCTATTGTCATTGATCAGAATGTTGTTTGAACAAATGTTTTACTATTTTGTAGCGGATTTAAAACTTGAGAAATTTTGGTATAATGTTAAGAAAGGAATTAATGATGTTAAAGTGGAAGACTTATTTGTTGATGAAATTTTCCACACAACGAACTAGCGATTTTTTCTCCTAACATGTGTGTTAGGCTCTTTAGATTTTACAAATTTTTAGTGCCCCAAAACCCAGGTGACCATATGTGCATTGAAAGAGACTCTTCAACGTGATATTGAAAAAATCTTAGTTCCATGTAATGAATGGGAGTTGAAATCCATGAGGCTAATGAAAGGCCACTCCGGACTAGTGGACTAAAAACCAAAGTGACATATTTGAACTAGGTTGCAAAGTGGTATCTGATTGTTCTAGAGAGCTCCTGGACTTCACTTTACCTAAGCAGAGAAAATAGGGTTATTCTCAATCAACTTAATGCAATTGACAGAATTCTTTTAATGAACTTCATTGAAATGTTTGATTCTTGTTATGATTTTAGTTCAGTTCCTACTTCCTTGATGAAACGGAGATTGTTTCCCCATTAAAAGACCCAATGTTTCTGAAATACTTGCACAATGCCCTAACATAATTTAGAACCACAAGCTTCATTTATGGAAGCATGCAGAGGTCTCAAATTTAAGCATTTGCCTGCGTTTTCTCCTGCTCTCATTACATCTTCCTTTCAGAAATTTTGGGTGGCGATTATCAAAAATGACACTTGAGAATCAATAGATTACAGATATAATAAGTTTTTCTTTTAATCGTTTAATCCATATTGTACCTCCCAATTGTATTTTTCTGTTTGCAGGGTTCAAGTTTGGTTGTGAGTTCCTACAACAGTGAAGATATCCTGGTTTCTTTTGGAGGATATAATGGGAAGTACAACAATGAGGTCTGGATTAATCCTCTCCTTTCTCCTTCTTTTCTGCTGAAAGTGTCTTGTGCCATCAATCACTCAGTATCTCTTTGGTTATTGCCATTAGGTTAATGTTCTCAAACCAAGTCATAAATCAACTTTACAATCAAAGATGATTGAGACACCAGTGCCTGATAGTGTATCAGCTGTTCAAAATGTTACAAATCCCACGAGAGATGTGGAGTCTGAGTTCGAGACAGGACAAGAAGGAAAAATAAGGGAAATTGTTATGGACAATATTGATGGTGAAGCTAAGGTAACCACCAATAACAATTTTGTTGAATTTTTCACCAGTATCTATAGCATGGTTGTTCCGTTCACTTTGATAGTCCTAATAATGATGCATAGTGCAACCTATTACTTTTTAATCAAAAATAATGTGATGATTCACGGGTGATTGGTACCACTCTTAAGATCTAGGGACAATCAGTAAATTCGTTAAGACAAACTATTGTTGTCATTACAATGTTGATTGTTTAATTTCCTTATTTGTTGGGTGCATGGGTAGAATCTTATGTTTTCTGCTGCATAATGACTAATATGATAAACAAATGTTGTATAAATTATGCTATGGTTGAAAATTTAAATAGCATGTATAAAATTATACTGGGTGTCTTCTGTTCTCTGTTGTTTGTAACCTAATACTTACCTGGTGTCTTAAAAGTTCTTTCCACCGAAGTAGGTTAAGCATTGATTTCGAGGAAGGAGTCAAAATTTATTTGATTTTTTCTTGTCATGATGATATACGTGGAAGTGAAATGTTCATAGACTCAATGATGCAGCTTTCGGTCCTTAAATACTTTTTTATATAACAAAGTTTGAATTTGTTAAGCTGGCTCATCTGCCATTCTTATGTTTCCTCCTTTCTCCTGTATATGTACTCCAGAAAATCTAGCAAAACTTGCTAACACAAGAATATTACCTTTTTCATTAGTCCGAGCATTTAAAGGTAGTCCATGCATCTATGCTTGCTGCAATGCTACAGCCTGAAGAATTTCTAAATTATGTCTTTGTTTTGTGCAGAATATAAAAGTTGAAGGGACAAATGAGGGCTTTTTAGCAGCACTTAAGGCGGAAAAAGAAGAACTAGAATCTTCTCTCACCAAGGAGAAAATGCAAATACTCAAACTAAAGCAAGAGCTAGCGGAAGCAGAAACTCGCAGCACTGACTTGTACAAGGTATTTCTTCAGTTGTTCATAGTATATCATGAAGTGGCAAATCTAATGCAGCTAGTCCAACTTTTGCACTACATGTGATCAGTCAATTTTTGAATGGCGGATATTACAAGCACTGGGCTCCTCTTAGATTTAGTCACATAAATATTATCTTTGGTTGGGTACTGCTGTTTGACCACATATTTGATGAGTTAAGCTACACAAGCTCTCTGCTCTCTTCGAACAACTCAGCCTACAGAAACTGGCTATATATCCTTTGCATATCATAAGTCCTAAATTAGCTTATATTTGTTCCTTCTCCACTGGTGCTTCAGCTCTGTCGTTATGCAACTGCCTTCTCCACTTCCCACCTGATCTTTTTAACTTTGTGGTAGTCCCTGAAAATACCATCCTAGTGCAGATAGATTACATAATTTTAGTTTCCAACAGTTCTATTGAATTGTCTTCCCTAATAATATATTTGTAAACAACCTTTTAATGCAATAGGAATCAAATCTGTTCAATGGAATATCACAAATTAACTCGTACAGAGAGATTTTCGCAGCCCCTGTAAATAGGGGCTTCAACATGAACATTCTAGTTAATAGTTGTGAACCTATGTCAACTAGCATATAGTATATTATCATCTATTGGGAATGTTTTCACATGGTACTGGTACTGGAACATATCAAATATGTGATAACTGAATTCTAAATGGACTAGAAGGTTAAAAGTTATAAGCTATGATGCTTTGGCACTTCTAAAAATATTATTTTGCCGTATCGTGTCTTGTCGGACACCGTGTCGACATTTATATGTCGATTTAGATAAATGAGATTAAGAGTCTGCTTTCTAAGGGAGAGCTTTTACGAAAAATGCTGACGAGGAAGTGAGCATAAGAGTTGATTGTAAAATTAAAGACAAAAGTTGCAAAACCAAGTGAACAGAGTTTCAGAAATGCAAATTTTGCCTTATGTTTTTTCCTAAGCATTATGCATATAGAGATAACTTTAACTGTAAGCACCAGTATCATTTACGATAAGTCTACCTTTAGATAAGCAATAACTTCGTGCTGAAACATGCATAAATGATTTTGCAGGAACTCCAATCGGTACGTGGCCAGCTTGCTGCTGAACAATCCAGATGTTTCAAACTTGAGGTTCGTATATTACAAGAAATTAACAGCGATTGTAAAGCACATCATCGATTGGTAACATTGATTATTGAGAAAGAAAAATTCATTCAGCGAACTATTTAGTTACACTTGACTGCTCCCAGATCTTAGTGACAAATTTTATTCTTCTCAAAACCTATATTATCTATGCTATTATATAAAGTAAGAAACCTGCAGAAGTATTTGAGTCTCTTAAAGTGATTTTACAAAATTGACATTAAACTTGGTTCTCACTTGTTTTCTATTGTTCTCTCTCCTCTCCACTATTCAGAATGTTTTTCTCCCACCTTCTCATTCTTTATCCTCCACCACCCTGTCCTTTCATCATGATCCGCTTAACCAGCCCATCTTTATCCAGAGAAGCAATATCTTCCTTCTCATATCCAGTTATGCACTATTCAATCTTGTTTTTTAACCATCTTATTTACTTGTTCTTCATCTGTTTTAATCATTCTCATTTTACTGGTCAGTAACTCAATAAATACTCAACATTATATTATATAGAAAAATCTAATAAGTATGCATAAGTTTCCAAAATAAAAGTTATAATATATAATGGAATTATATTGATATATTATTTCGCATGGTTACTGAACGTGCCGTGTTTACTTGTCAGCATAATTCATGAAATGAGGTTTGTTATCAGTACAACTCATGCAAAAAAATTTACCACCTTTAGATATGCTAAAGTCTTGAAATTGGCCTGGTTGTGTTTATTCCAACTGTCAAAATTGTGCAACAGGTCGATGTTGCTGAACTAAGACAGAAGCTACAAACAATGGAGACCTTACAAAAGGAACTCGAAATCCTTCAGCGACAAAAAGCTGCTTCCGAGCAAGCTGCTCTGAGTGCAAAACAAAGGCAAAGCTCAGGCGGTGTCTGGGGCTGGCTTGCAGGAACGCCATCTTCTGAAAAACTTGGTGATGAATCCTCTTGATTTTTACGCATTAATGATTCTTCGGTTTGAGAGTGATTAAATTCTTAATTAATATAGCATATGATAAATCATTTCTTGTTTTTTCTCTGTTTCCCCTTTTTGGGCAAATAAGATCATAGAACATATACACGTCAGTAATTGAAATTGTTTAGGTTGGTACCCATATATTGCTTAATAGTGTGATTCCTAAGATGAATTTTTGTATACCTAGAAACAGATTAGCTGAGTTAAAAAGTATAGATACTAAACGGCATGAGGTGCAACTGATTGTAGTCATGTATCTTTTGTTGTGCGTGATGTTACTACTCAATTTGACAGTACTATTATTGGGAGACTATAATTACCTGTTAAAGTAATTTCTATATTTATGGTTTATTAGGAGGGTAATCTATTTTAGTAACTATCTTTTTATGGTCTCTTTCTGAAAATTATTCAATCAAAGAAGTTTTCGAATTGATAATTTGAGTTTTGAAGGACTGTAAGGTCAACTTTACATGATAATGATGATATGTTAAATTTAAGACCAATCCGAAAAGATTTGACCAAAAAAAAAAAAAAACAAAGAGGGAAAAAGACTAATCCGAAAAGTTACTACTGTTAGAAATAAAAGATTTGATGAATGCATAAATTCAATGTTATTCAAGGGGCATTCGGTTATAAGGGACGCCCAAGTGTTTTTTTAGTTATGTAACCCCTAGTTTCAAAAGAATTGGGTATATAACCATTTTCTCAATTTTGTCTAATAAAATAAATATTAAATATAATTATTTTCCACGTGGGCAAATCGAGTAAGCGATCTCATAAATCGCACACTCGATTTTTTTTCTTTTCTTTTTTTCTTTTATTTTCTTTTATTATCTTTATTTTCTTTAATTATTTTTATTTTTCAATTTTTTATTTTTTATTTATTTTCTTTTATTTTTTTAAGATCCAGATTTGGTTTATTAATTTTTCTTCAAGAAATCGCGTAGCGATTTCTACGCGATCGAGTGATTAAAGAAATCGCGCACGCGATTACAGAAATCGCGTGAGCGATTTTTCACAATCGCGCAAGCGATTTCTGCAATCGCGTGCGCGATTTCTTCAATCACTCGATCGCGCACGCGATTACAGAAATCGCGTGAGCGATTTTCCACAATCGCGTGCGCGATTTCTTCAATCACTGGATCGCGCACGCGATTGCAGAAATCGCATGAGCGATTTTCCACAATCGCTCACGCGATTTCTGCAATCGCGTGCGCGATTTCTGAAATCACATGAGCGATTGAAGAAATCACACGCTTGATTCATGAAATCGCAGGATTATAGAAATCACGTACTTGATTTCTTGAAGAAATCTGAAAAAAAAAAAAAAAAAAATGCAGAAGAGTAGAAGAAGAAGACGATAAGATTTCTGGATCTTCAATTGCAGAATACAGTCAGAAATAGTTGTAGAAGATAAAGACACGACGATGCAGAAGACGAATTCGACGGAGGCCATTGCAGAAGATGAATCCACGACGAGAAGACAACTATGGAGGCGATTGCAGAAGACGTCGGCGGCGAGAGAAGGTGAGAAGATGAGAAGATGAATCGCGATGAGAGAATGTGAGAAGGAGAGGAGAGAAGAAGAAGAGAGAAGAAGAAGAAGAGAAAAAGAGAAGGAGAGAAGAAGAAACGACGAAGAAAAAATTAGGGTTTGATTTGGGTGGGAGATCTGATTTTGAAAGTTATGATGTGATTATTAACCACGTCAGACAATAGAGAATAAAAAAAAATGGAAAAGAAATTGAGGGTTATATCCCTAAAATAAGTCTTGGGCGTCCCTTGGGTCCTAATTGTCTCGCAATAGATTATTACACAATTTGGGATCGTTATCTCTAATTAGTGCTATAAATTAAAATTTTGAAAATTTTGGTGATAAATTGTACAGATTTAAAGAAATAATGTTCCCTTCTTTTCTCCCAATTCTCTTTGCAGTATCACTCTCTGTACTTTTGATCATTAGTTTCACGGGAAATTCTTGTATGAGCCGGGTGTAGGGAACGGGTGTAGGCATTGTTCCCTACACCCGCCTCTAATACACAAATAAAAAAATAAATTTTTTTTTTATTATTGTGTATTAGAGGCGGGTGTAGGGAACAGTGCCCTACACCCGGCTCATACAAGAATTTCCCTTAGTTTCACCATATACCAGCAAAGCCACAAGATAAATTTGACTCTATGGAAAAAATATCAATACTAACTCCACAATTCAAATTTGTAATTTGATTTTATTCCCCATTTTTGATGAAATTGCCAAAATAGCCTTGAAGAAAATGAAATGCCATAGCACATCATTCTTCCTTCCCACACAAATTATTTTGTTAACATAATACCTCATATATACGATTTTATACTTTTATTTTGTATGTTAATATTTCAAAATATAATTTTCATACTTCATAGATTAAAATTAATATATATATTTTTTGTTTAGGTGGATGATGGTAAAAATTAATTATTAATTTGTATTTTGAAGTATTAATTAGAAACTATAAAGTATTGAAATTATAAAACAGAGTATCCAAATTATAAAATAGAGTATTATAAACTTTTCGAATTATAAAATACAGTATCCAAATTATAAAACAGAATATCCAGATTTAAAAGTAGAGTATTATTTGTAAAAATTAAAGTACTAAGATTTAAAATTGAAGTACGACAAGGAGAAATAAAAAAAAAAAAAAAAAGGAAAAAGAATATTGTTCGTAAAACTTAAAGTATTTGCGTTTTAAATTAGAGTATTATTCATAAAAGTTAAAGTACCTAAATTTATAATTGAAGTATATATTGTTCATGTTCATAAACATTAAAGTATTCAGATTTAAAAATAGAGTATTATTTGTAAAAATTAAAGTACTTAGGTTTAAAATTGAAGTATGAAAAAGAAAAAGAAATAAGTAAAGGTATTGCAGTCAATTTAGTTAAGTGGGAAGTGAAATCAAATTGTAAATTTGAATTGGGGAGTTAGTATAAATTTTTTTAATATGGGGTAGTAAACTAAATTATTTCTAATTGGGAGGGAGTTATTAATTTTTTTTTTTAATCTCTCAGAGTTTTCTCTACCCAATTGAGTGAGAGACTAATCTCCCTACTTGAGAAGTTATTAATTATGGCCATATATATATATGTGTGTGTGTCTATGTGTATGTATGTATGTATATTTTGGATTACGATGATGGCTACCGGATTAGTTTATTTGGAGGGCTAATCACAGAAACCCCCCCATCCTTTGGGGGTTTTGGCACTTTCCCCCCTATACTTTTATTTTTGGCATTAAACCCCCTAACTTTTGAAAAATATTACACTTAACCCCTTCAAAAACTTTTGATCATCGATTTCTCCTTTGTCATAGTGACCCAAGCTTCAAGACTACCGTCATCGTGTTCGTCTCTCCAAGGAGAACAAAGCCCATACTCCAGCCAACCCTATTGACCGCCAAAAGCTTCGTTCGTCCTGCGTCGTCTTTAACCGATAATTTATACTTCGTCGGTTGTCGGATTTTGATTTCGAGACTATTGTTGTGTTCCTTGCGTCGAGAGCTTCGATTTGATATATAACATCTACACATTTGAGATCAACTTTGTGTAGATTTGCTTTGTTAAAGTTTGTTACAAGGGGTTAAGTGTGATATTTTTCAAAGGTTAGGGGGTTTAATGCCAAAAATGAAAGACCGGGGGGGAAAGTGCCAAATGTTAGTTTAGCATACCATAAAATAATGTTTACTTCACTATGAGTTGGTCTTGATTTGATCCGCAAGTTCATGGTTATTGGTGGTGTCAATTATATAATTTAATAAGTTTAAAATGTTATTGTAATATTACTCATTCTTATCATGCCTAAACACTATATAACTCATTAAATTTTTATCCAACAACAAACAACCACCCTACCTAATTAAATTGAAATCTATCAAAATAAACTAATTGAAAATGAGCATTAGATATATGATTATACTCAGATGCCAATGACCTTAATATATACATCTAATCATATCAGTTGATGAGTATTTATGTTCTGCAAAATATTGTGATAATACGTAGAATGCATTTGATTAGTTTTTTAAAGAAAATCCGTAACTTGATTAGGAGAGCACATTGTCTTCTTACACCTATTCTTTTGAAATTTATTTTTATTTGACATTTTATATAATCTCGGTAAATGAAATGTTAATACTCATTATGAAATTTCTATTTTGATAAGTATCAAAAATTTGTTTGTAATATGATTAAAAATAATGCAGCAGCGGTCAACGCCTGTTGACCATTTCTCATCGACTTTCAGCGATGGCCAGTACACTTTTTTCGATCCTCTCGTCATGGATAAGCTATTTATGCACTCAGATTCGTTTTTCGTTGGACGGTTTGGTCTCAATTTCGTTTTTAAGGTTTCCTAAGCCTTTCAATTCTCCGATCTAAAATTGAACGAGTTTCCTAAGACTAATACACTAGCCCAGGTACCAAAGCCGACTCACCAAAATATGAAGGAAAACACTAATCTTGTCCCAAATACAAACTTGCAAAAATCAGGGGAAGATTGCAGGTTGGAATGAAGAAGACTCCCGTTGGAATGCTGGAGTCATAACGTCAGCAGCGACAACACACAACAACACTATGCGGAGGGGAATATGGTCTCCAATAGTTAGCTGTTAAACATGTCGGTGGAGAACACACACTAGACTACCTTTGCTCTTGAACCGGACCCTGGAAATAACTCCAATAATAGCACAGTTGGTGAGGAAGATACCACGCTTATGATGGGGGAGGAAGGGAGTGATGCTTCCCTTTATAACAATGCTATTTAGCCTCAATATTGAGGGGTACTTGCCCATCCATATTTCAGATTATGAAGATCATTGCTTGGAATTGTGTGGGGACCGAAAACGAGGCATTTCGTGACACCTCAGAGATTTGATTCAAGAATATCATCTGGACATTCTTTACCTGCTAGAAACAAAGGTATCGGAAGTCAAGGCCGAGGGAATTTCTTTCCTGTTACGTTTTACTAATGTACATCGAGCACCTACTATTGGAAGAGATGGCGGTATTTGGATGCTCTGGAATGAAGATGTTGTTACAGCGGATATCCTTAGTTCTTTCGCTCAAACTATTCACGCTGCAGTTTGTCATCAGGGGGGACGGAGTTAGATTTGTTCCGGAGTTTATGCCAGTCCGTGTTCAAACAAATGGGAGGAACTTTGGGATGAACTCGAGGGATTTGGGAAGTCGCACAGCCTCCCATGGGTCCTGTTGGGAGACTTTGATGACATTCTTTTTTCGAGCGAGAAGAGTGGTGGTAGAGAAGCGAACTGGAACCGATGTAACAGCTTTAAGGAGAATCTTGAATGATGTGAAGTAATGGATCTAGGCTCGACCGGACCTAGATTCACCTGGGTGGTCACTGGTCATGGGAGACCCATTGTCCGGGAACGACTTGATAGAGCAGTAGCTAATATGAACTAGACTCTCAAGCACCCAGATAATTATGTAAGACCTCTACCCGAATTACACTCAGACCATGGCCCTATACTTCTCAATACCACAGGTCTGGAGTATATAGTCTGAGATAGGCCATACAGATTTGACATTGCCTGGGACTTTCACTAGTTATTGAGAAAGAATGGAGCGTGGATGGTGAAACGATTGAGAATATTGACAAGTTACCCAAATTCTGAAAACTTGGAATCGGGAGGTCTTTGGTAATATATTTGGTAGGAAGAAAAAACTAAAGGCCAGAATTGAAGATATTCAGAGAATCCCAACCCTCCGACGCCATCAACACCTTTGCGAGTTGGAAAAAAAACTAATCGATGAATATAATCTTACCTTCAACAAGAGGAGACTTTGTGGTTTCAAAAGTTACAAGTGAACTGGCTGTCTAGGGGAGACAAAAACACGAAGTTTTTTCATGTCTCAACACTTTGTCATCAGAAAAAAAAAAAAAAAAAAAACAAAGTTAATCCTGTTAAAGTTGATGTTGATCATGGACGTCCAACCAGGCGAAATTACAGGAGCATATCTATGGCTTTTTCTCTAAACTTTTCACTGATGGGGGGCATAATGCTATGATCCCTTTACCTAGCAGTCGTTTCCAGGCCCAACTCTTGGAGAATAATATTGAGATTCTCAATCGAGCTCCTACCATCGAGGAAAACTAAGGAGTATTATATTCGATAAACCCTTACAAAGCACCGGGACTGGACGGGTTTCAAGTGTATTTTTACCAAAGGTATTGGAATATTGTTGACAACTTTATTTTTAAATTGGTTATGTTGTTTCTGCCGTGGTGGTATGTGTGTGGAGATGGGGGATGCCTACATATACCTAATACCCAAAGTTAGCAATCCCCAAAATACTAGTGATTTTCAGCCTATTGCGTTATGTAACGTGGTCCTGAAACTAGTGACCAAAATACTAGTTATGCGAATCAAACCCTTCATATCAGAACTCATTGGCCCCTTTCAGAGTAGCTTCATCCCGAGAAGGAGCACACATGACAATATTAGTATGCTTCAAGAACTGATGGCGCATCCTTAAAGCCTCGTAGAGTGGGAAAGTGGCATGGTTCTCAAAATTGATTTGGAGAAAGCTTATGACAAGTTGAATTGGGGTTTCCTAAGGGAGACCTTGGAATTCTTTGGTTTTCCTCGCATGACCGTGAATCTTATTATGAGTGCTGTGATGAGCGTGTAACCCAGTATACTTTGGAACGGGGAACCTACGACAAAAGTGGTGCCTACTTGTCCGCTATCACCTTATCTGTTTGTTTTTTGCATGGAAAGACTATCGTATCATACTATGGAATCGATTGAGTTGAAAAAATGGGACCCCACACCTATTTGTAGAGGTGGGCCAAAAATCTCTCATATGTTGTTTGCAGATGATATGATTTGGCGGGGAAGGTTAACCTCAAAAGTGCCCAAGCCATTAAGGCGACCATTGACAGTTTGTTCACAGCCTCGGGACTGAAAGTGAACCTGCACAAGTTTAAGATTTTGTTTAGCAACAAGACTCCTATGGAGAGGTGACAATAAGTGAACCTGTGCAGAGAACTTCTCTATTTGCTTCAAATATTGAGGTCAAGGATAATGTTTAGGGAAAGGAGAAATGGCTTATGATTAGTTGGAGTAGACCACCTACGGAATGGGCTAAATTGCACACGGACGGGAGTTTCTATTCGCAGACTAACTCGGCGGCAATAGACGGGTTAATCAGAGACAAAAATGGTCAATAGATCTGTCTCGGTCAAGTTAGGTGAGATTTCAATTACACTTGCAAAACTTTTGGGGCTTCATAAG
Organism: Lantana camara; assembly: GCA_037501455.1. Lineage (NCBI taxonomy): Eukaryota > Viridiplantae > Streptophyta > Magnoliopsida > Lamiales > Verbenaceae > Lantana > Lantana camara. The sequence continues at coordinate 108,088,376 of CM074856.1, read as the reverse complement.
GGGTTGAAAATAGCATGGGAGAGAGGATTTAGTAAAATCATTGTTGAATGCGATTCGAAAGTTGTGATCAAGCTTGTCAAAGCAGGCAACACGGATTGGCACCCTTATGGCGCTATTGTCGACAATTGTCAAAGCTATCTTAACAAACCTTGGGAGATATGAATTAAACACATGTTGAGATCGGGCAATGCCAAGGCGGACATCTTGGCTAGACTGGGCTATGATTTGAATGAGAACATGAGGCGTTGGGAGGAGGAGCAAATGGTGGTTCGAAATATGACTTGGATGATAACAACATGTAATCTTGCATCTCTGTCCGACCCCCCTCCCCCCAGTAAAAATCATTCATTATTAAATGTATAAAAAAACTCATAACTTACGATAAACTTTGATTTTATTAATCTAATAAAATTCAAAGTACATACATAATTAATTGAATTCTCGGGCAAGTAATGCACTACAAGAAAACCAAAAAATGGTCACTATAAGCTACAACAACCAAAATTCGGTTGGTCACAGGTGGTCACAATAGGGTACTTACTAAAAGTACACAGTGACCACCGATTGAATTGGTCACTAAAAATACGCATTTAGCAACCATTAAATATTGGTCATTAAAGGTGGAGTTATGAGCAACCAAAATTTTCGTCGCTAAAGTCAAATTTTTGGTGGTTGTACTACTAGCATGATTACTATAGTAATATATACAGTGACCATATTTTTTGGTGGGTAAAATATAATTATTTAGCAACAAAGTGATTGGTTGCAATATGTATTATTTGGTTCTAATATTGACCATGTAAAATGTTTTTAACAACCATATTTTGATGGGGAGGGACAGTGGCTAAAGAATAATACATTTTACCAACCAACTGGATTGGTTGGTCTTTGTTTCTATGGTGTTGCTAATATCAGTGTATTCTATATAATTTTAGTGACTAAATGACCAACTATTGGTTGTCCATGTGAATATCAACAACCAAATTGTGGTTGTAAATTAAATGATAGTTTGTATCGTGCACATCAATAGCTAAATGGGTTTTATATATAGTTCAAGCCAAAAGTGTCAAAAATAAGATCAAAAGTCAACAAAAAGAATATAATCATATGTCCAAGATAAATCAAAATGTATATAACAGCGATCAGATTGTTGAGGACAATTTCATTTCTTCTATTTTCGAATCATCAACACTAGGAAAAGTTCAGAAGAAATTATACACTTCTAGCAATACCAATGAAATAATACAAATATGACAACACTTGATCTACTCATATAATTTCGTGGGAGATTGATTTGCTAGTTCAACTCCATTGACTGCCTCACACATACCAAAATCAAATTGCTGGATGCAGACGAAAAGGGACCAATAAACCAATGAACATTGAGTCTGTAACAAAATAAAATTTACGTGATTACATTTATGTGGTCTCTTCATCAATAAAAATGCTAATAAGTCCAGAAAGTGTTTCAAATATTACAAAATATAAGCAATTTCTTACAATATTTTCTAGACTATTTATTCAAAATAAACTTATCGAAAATTTGAAAAGAAAGAAAAATGTTCATTAGTTCAGTAGGTTAAACTCACCTATGGTGGGGATGAAGTGAACCAAATAGAAACACCTTCCACCAACCATATCTCAAATCTAGTCATCCAAAATCATATTAACTACTACTAGAAATGGTACCTCCAAGAGCATAATCTCTATAGGTTTACAAATACATGATTGAATTTAAATAAGAATCTTATCTGCAAAAACAAACACACAACGGGTTACTCTGATGAGCACTAAGCAAACTCCTCTTTATGAGATTATTCTGTGAGACCCCGACTCCACGACCGTATAGGTATGACGTATGTGCGCAATTTAAATTATTTTAATTTCATATTTCTTACCTTTTGATTACTTCTCTCATGTATTTGATAATATGACTTGTTATTTTGGAGAACTACGAACTTTTGACGTAAATACTTGATCCTTTAGGACCGTGAGGCCATGTATATGATATTATGCATTTATGTTCGAGCTCTTAGATCCTGTTTGTTGCTTTCGCACATTTATATGGTTGTTTTGCGCGCTCTGTCCGAGTTTTAGCACCGCTTAGCCTAAGGAGTGAGTGTAGGTTCCGTTCGCTTAGACTTGGACTCATGTATGGAAATCCATTTCATATGTGGGTTCGGGTTTAGGTGCGGGGGATGTGGTGACCCATCGCTCCGGGAGTCACATCCTTAAAGGGGGTGGATGTGGTGCGCCCATCCCACATCGGTTGGAGAGGGGAACGAAGCCTGCCTTATAAGGGGGTGGATATCTCTCCCTTGTAGACCCGTTTTCCTGGTTGGGCACCTTCGGGTTTAAATACCAACGGGAAGAACAAAACCGTGATGCTATACCGACTTATGGATAGCAAAGCGGATAATATCTGCAGGCGGGTTTTGGGCTGTTACACTTGGTATCAGAGCTGGGCCCGGGCCGGTGTGCCAGCGAGTACGCTGGGCCCCTATGGGGGGTTGGATGTGGTGCGCCCATCCCACATCGGTTGGAGAGGGGAACGAAGCCTGCCTTATAAGGGGGTGGATACCTCTCCCGTCTTGGTTGGGCACCTTCTGGTTTAAATACCAACGGGAAGAACAAAACTGTGAGGCTATGCCGACTTATGGATAGCAAAGCAGACAATATCTGCAGGCGGATTTCGGGCTGTTACATATTCTAAATTGGAATGACCATTATGTTGTGCACCTACATAGAACACAACATGAGAGGATCAAATAATAAGTAAAAGGAGTATATTATATAATGGTGATATAAAGAAAACATAGAAGGAAGGAACATGAGAATCTTTTGATAATGACATGAGAGCACAATTTTTAGAGTGAGTATATTACAATCACTTAATAAGATAAAAAATAACAAAATTTTACCTATCTGTCCATGTTCCTGAAGGACATCTCTTATGAGCTCGACGGAGATTTGCATGTTATGTTACTTGTGCTTAGTTGTCACATTTTCCAACATAAAATGCATATCTTCAACCCATAGCTCGATTGAAAGGTTGAGAGACCTGTCCATCCTATCGAATTCTCAAGTATTCCATGTTTCTACCACTTTTGAATTGCGGACCATTATCATATATTAGAACACTTGAGACTTTGAAGTGATATTTTTTATTCTTTCTCTATGTATCTTTTCGAGGAAATATTTGCTTAGGACGATAGGAGGGATCGCATAGGACGTCCTGAAAAGGATCTATCATGGAGTCACCCTCGGTATCAAGTGAGTAACTCAAAGCTTAATACTTCAATGAACATGCCTCAATCTAATCAAGCGGAAGGGTGCTGTAACCCCGATTTTTTGACCGTGCAGGTATGATGTCACGAGTGTGCTAAGTACGCATTTAAATTAATTAAGTGTGCCATTATGTGAATTATTTGAATATTTGAATATTGATTATATGCCATATGATTGAACTTGAACGTTTTAATACCTTTTTAACTCATTTTTAATCCGTTTTCAATTTTGATTTTTGTGACAACTTGCTATGCATGATATAAGTGATTTTTAAATGTGTTTATATGCTTTATATGAATTTTAGACTTGTTTGTTTTGGTGATACGGAACTTAAAAGGGGCTAAAGGGCATTTAGTGTACCTTGGGTTTCGGGCGGCGTAACTTGAGCTCGAGAATTCGGATTCAGATTCTAACACTACCATTGGCCTCATTTCAATGACTTGGGTCCAACGGAGCAAGCCTTGTATATTTCTAAGCCCGTTTGAATCTTCGAAACTTCATTGAACCAAACACCGTGTACCGAAGATGCCATATTTTACTGTTTTGACCATATCTTATTCAATTCTTGACCAAATGACCCCATTCTTAGGCCCACATGACAAAAAATCAGCCCTATATCTCTCCCTTCTCTCCCATTTCGGACCACATACCAAGAGAGTGAGGAAAACAGCTACAAACAAGGAAGAAGGAGAAGAATCCCATCACTATTCATTCCTTGAAGATTTTGAGCTCAATCTTCTTCATCCTTTAACCATTTCAAGAGGTAAGCATATATTATTGTTTTCCACTCTTTTGTGGTTCTTTCAAGCTATGATTTTCTTGTTTTCATGAAGATTTGAGCATGATATGATCCATGGCATGAATAGTTAGGGTTAGAAGCATTTTCGATGGATTCTTGTACGTCCTTGTAGCATTTCTTGATTTGAGGCTTGATATGTGATCTAGATAACTTCTTTGTTGTGTTTATATACATGAATTTTGTGGTAATTGGTTATATGTTGATTCACCATGGATGCACTCCTTGTTCTTGAACTTGAACTTGCACAAACTTGAACACCTTTGCTTTCTTGCTTCATGCCTGTGTATGCTACGGTTTTGGGACTGAAATGTGATGAGTTTTGTGTGTTGTTGGTGCTGCTTTGATGCTGGTTTGTTGCCTCCCTTCATTCCCCAGCTTTTCCCCTGTTTTGGCTTCGTTTTTGCAGGACCTGGAGCAGTGGTGCATCCACGATCGCGCCACGTTCATTCTTGGTTACGGCTGCGACGCATATGCAGATTTGCTACTTGAGTGGTTTTGTGGCCGCGATAGTTTTTAGTGTAAAAGTTGGGCAGCCGCGACGACCTCATACATGCTCCGTTTTGTCTGAATTTTTAACTGTAAAAACTTCTTTGAGTGTAGAGTATTTGTAATTGGAATCACCTTAAAATTCCTCCTGGTTTGTGAGATATACCCATTTGAAAATCATGTCGCCACTTTGCTGGAACTCTGCATTTGTTCAACTTCGCACCTACGCCATTTTCAGACCGCTTTGAACCATAATTCTAGCCATATACCGTTGGAAAGCCCTATTTGTCTAGTTTCATATACAATAAAAAAAACTCAATTCCAAGTTTTCAAACTGAAGATATTCCCATTTTTCCGCAGCTTATATGTTTTGAAAATTTCCAGCTTTTGGTCAATTTTCGCCCGAAGCCACTCCTCGTGATTTTTTTTCATTTTTCTTGTACCTTTCCAACTTATAACTTTCTGTAACATGTATATGTGTATGTAATTGATCTTATATGCCTTAAACTTTGCATTTATGATTTGATTTCGACACTTGTATGCGAGTATGAACTTGAATGCTTCCTTGCTTGCAACGCATGAGTTGTTATTTTGTTTATTCATCTTGTATGATATTTTCTTGCTTCTTTTATGATATGTATACATTGTTAACACGTTATATGATGTGTTATGCTCGTTATATGAAATTTATGGATTCGTTTGACGTGAAACATGTGAGTTATGACTTGATATAGTTTAATGTGACTTAAGTGCTACCTTGTTGCATTGCATTCGCATCACTTGCTTTCATATGCAATTGTCGAGCGTTAGATGGTTCATTTAAAGTCTAAGTTGTCTTATCATGTTTGTCTTGTTCAGAGGAGTATCCCGTTGGTGACGAGGTCGCTCCGTAGGCTTTGGTTTTGTTCCCGTTTGCTCGTTTTGTCGGTGTAAGGTAAGGTTAGGTTATAGTTAAACCCAAATGAAACATGTCCGATATGTATGCATGTGAAATAACCCTATGTATACTTAATATGTGTGCGCTATGAATATGTATGATTATGATATATATTATAGAATATGATATGCTAGGTACGAGTATGTATGTTTGTTATGTTATGAATATGAACGAGCTACGACGTTACACAGAAGGGTAAGTAAGGTATGTATATGTTTATGATTATGTTAGTGATATGAATATGAATATGTTATGATTATGATATGAATATGCTATGAACATGTATATGATATGAATATGAACCTGCTTTGTATACGATATGGATACGAATCTTGGTATGCTCTTGTATACGCCTTGATCTTGATATGACATGCTCTTGAATCTTGACTTGACTTGACTTGATCTTGACACGTTTGGGGCTCGGTGATCATGGGTAAAGGAGACTCGGGGCACCGGGTATTACTTTCGTGTATGATCTTCGGGATGTGGGATAGGGGATCCGGGATGGACATTACCCTATGCACATTTCCCTCTTGCTTGATGATTTTGACTTGTATGTTCGTTTACGTTATGCTGGTATGTTATGTAATAGTTCATGAAACGAGAGTGGATTCTCAATTAATAAACGTTGGTTGTTTTGGCCTTCGGCCTAACTCTCTCTCCCTATATGTATCACATGAGAAAATGATTTAGAATGCAAAAACCACGCCCTGGTTCATGGACTCCCAACTTGATACGTGTTGTGCTCTATATATGTATGTACGCGAGCGTGTGTAGCCCCTTGCTCATTCCATGTGACTGACCCCTCTCTCTTTATGTTTTTAGCTTGCAGGTACCGGTCTTTTGGTTCGAGCTAGGCAGTTTGCAGTCTTTTGGAGTCTTGCCAGTTTAGTTTGAGTTTGCATTTTTGTACTTAGTTCATTTTGTACTTGCACCTATGAAGCTTGTAGCTTGAGACTTGGATTTGTATTTGTCACTTTTGGCCCATTGTGGCAGTTTGCACATAATTTGTTAAAGCGACATGTAATCTTGGTTTTATGACTTGATTTTAGTTTGTTTAATACTTCCGCTCTTGTATGTTTGATTTATGTGCGATCTGTTTGAGGGTCTAGACCGCCTAGCTTAGGTGTGGATTTTATTTTTGTCTCCTGTTCGCTAGTGCTTGGTGCGTGTATGGATTCTCTATTTCGTTACACATGTCGGGCTCTGGTGGGGGCGATGTGGCGCCCACTGCTTGAGGTGCTACAGGTGCTATGCTTGAGGTATAAAATGATCTTGTCCGGCCAACATAGCTTTGTCAGGTTGTTGGGACATGATGTGGTTTGAAAATGGTGAATTTTGGTTGGAGCTTCAATGGTAGTAGGGTGAAATGAGGTTGAATAGGATTGAGTTGACCTTCCCACTTGACCAGAGACAACGGGGAATGGTTATGAACTTTAAGCCGAATCTTAAAGACATAAAGACTATGATGCACGGACACGGATACGGCGACACGGACACGACACGACACGGATACGGCGACACGGATTTTTTCTTGAATTTCCCACGTAAGGAGTGTCGGACACGGTGTCGGACACGAGTGTCCGACACGACACGGCATGACACGACACGGTAAAATGATATTTTTAGAAGTGTCCGTGCATCATAGCTTAAAGATTAATGACTTGAATTGAATCTTGAAGACTAACGTACATATGTCAGATGTATGGCCTTGCGTTCTTGATCGCCGTCCTTAACTTATTCAATGAACTATCCAAGACCTGTAGAATTTCAGAATTAGAATTCAATTTAATATTTATCTCTAATAGTTTTTTAAAGATTAATATAAAATAAAAAATTTAGTAACTTATCTCTTAAAATTTATTTAATTTAATAAAATAATATGATTTAATCTTTATTTAAAATAATAATATATTTAATATTAATTTACTAAAAATTTATATTTTTAAACTAATCGTGTTAACCCATATTATTTTAAAAATTGAACGATAATGCACAAAACCCTACAAAGGTTTGGGATGTCTGCAATTAATCCTCAATTTTATTTAAGGATAATGTATCAATAATTTAAATATTATTATTTTTATTATTATTATTATTATTATTATTATTATTATTATTATTATTATTATTATTATTATTATTATTATTATTATTATTATTCTTCTTGAAACCGTTTATGAAAAATATAATTACTAAACTTTATTTCGTGAAAATAGTTTTTTATTTAAACTCAAGTTCCCATGGGCACAAATTGGACAAATTTAATTTGTCATTTTTTATTAAGTATATCGTATTATGAAATAAACTAGAGAATCTTATTCATAGTTATTGCCTAAATAAATAAAAGAGAAATAGAAACTAAATTTGTGGTCTGTTAAAAGTTGCTCCAATTTTGATTGGTACCGAAAATTTGCACATAAAAATTTCGCTAATTTTAACTTCTAAAATAAAAAAAATTTGGCGCAAAATTTTACCTCCAAAATCTTCTTTTCTCTCTCTAAAAAGTAAAGAGCAAAGAGTTCAAATTTTGTCTAACTCCAGAGTATTAACTATTAAGAAACCACATTTCTCCTTCCTATATTTCCAACGACATTATTCACCGATTCATTCTTCTAACCCCTTTCGGCCTTTTCTCTTTTTCTCCTCCCAAATCAAATTGCCTCTTTCCATACAAAATTAGATTCCCCTATCTTCTCTATTTGTTGACGAAAAATCAATTTTCCTTCTATATTAAAAAAAGCCTTGCATCTGTATCATCATTCCCACTTGCTAAACTAATTTGTTAATTCACAATGAAGAGAGCGATTTTGTCCAACGGGTTTACACTGTAACACCCCGCTCGTCCGACCGTACAGGTATGTTGTAACGAGAGTGTTATTTGCGCTTTTAAATTATTTAATTATGTGTTTATATGTTTATTGAATTATTTATGTGCTTATTTGAATATTTATATGAATTATTTGATGTGGTTTTAATGTGAATTTGAACGTTTTGCCCCCGTCTGATTCCTTTCTTGATCCGTATGACCCTGTATTTGCTCCTAATTTTGTGACTACGCGTTATGCATAAAATATATGTGCTATGAGCTTGTCTATCTGCTCGTTTTATGTTTTTAAGTTTGTTTGTTACGGTTTCTAAACCGTTTTTGTTTGTTGGGGACTCGAGGGCCTAACTCATTTTAGCGCACCTTGGGTTCCAGAAGGTATAACTTGAGCTTGGGAATTCGGATTCGAATTCCGGAAGTGGCATCGGACTCATAATGAAGATATGGAGCTAAAGAACCTAACTTTGCATTTTTCTAAGCCCGTTTGGCCCTTTGAATTTTACCCGTACCTAGCCTCACGCGCTTTTCTTACCTCCCTTCACTAAAATAGCAATATCTCCCTCATCCCTTGACCAAATTAAGGCAAATTTGGGCCCAAACTCTAAAAACTTAACCCTATTCCTTTTCCTTTCCACCTCATTTCGTTTCAGCTGAGGAAAAGAAGGAAGAGAAGCAGCCAAACCGAGAGAGAGAGAAGGAAGAAATCTGTACTATTCAAATTTCAACTTTCAAGTTCCTTACACCTCTGTTACACCTCAAATTCGAAAGATAAGTCCGCAATCTAGTTCTCTATCTTCTCCTCATTCTTTTAAGTGCTAATTTGCTGAGTTTTATGGATATTTAAGCATGTTTTGGTCATATGCATGAATAGTTAGGTCATATGCATTTTCTTGGATGAATTCATGCCATCTTTGCCTTATATCTTGAATTGATGCATGATTTGTGACCTTGAGACCTTCATTGATACAAGTATGAGCATATATTTCATGATAGATAAGTGTAGCTCATTCCTCCGTTGATGAATATTAATGAAACTTGAAGAACTTGAACATACATGAACACCTTGATGGCTTCCTTGTTGCTGCGTGGTTTTGGGGCTGTTATGGGAGGGATTTTAGCATGATTTTCTTGTGTTTCTTGTATGGAATTATTGCTTAGTTTTTGTGCTTCGTTGCCCTATTTTCCTTTCCCTTTTATCCCCTGTTTTGCAGCTTGGACGGAGAAGACGATCAGCAGCAACAGCCGCGACTGAGTGCCTATACTTGAACACGCCCATGTCCTCCTTTGTGCTACAAGGGAGACACGGGCGTGCCCCTAGGTGTTGCAGCCGTGTAATGGCTGCTGCACGTGTGGCTTTCCCGGGCCGTTTTCCTTGCTCGTTTGTGGTGTTATGTGTTGTATAATTATTTTTGTTGCTTTTTTCTTGATTGTATTTGTTTTCTCCCACCCCAACCATTATCCCAATATGTTAATGAATGTGTATATAACCTGTTTCGTTGTTTATTTTAAGTTTATGGCCTTAATTGCTAATTGTATACGAGATATGAGTGTATGAACGTTTATGTGCAAGATATGAAGCTTTCTTGTATCCCTTGTCTTAATTTTGTTCTTTAAACTTATTTTTGCATGAAATGTGTTATAATTTGAAATGTTACGAGTTTATTTAACGTGGAATGTGTTTAAATTATGCGCCGAATACGTGTTAATATGTTAAGTGCTTTGATATGTCCTAGCTTGAACGAATGTGAAATGAATTGCATCATGTGCATCCATATGCATTTGCTGAGCATCTATTTGGTTCATATTGAGTCTAAGTATGTCCGTTGTTATTTGTTTTGTCCTTAAGATCATCCCGTTGGTGACGAGGTGGTTCCATAGATCTTTCGATTGGTCTTGTTCGGTTTATTCGTCAAGGTGAGGTTTTCTTTCTTTTAGTTAATATCACCTACAACCCTACATGAGTCTTTAAGCCCGCATGCGACTTATATATACATATATACGTGTTTGATACGTATCATATGGGTTTTGACCCTTTTGCTATGAATCTTTTGAAAACGCTTTTATATATATATATATATAAGCTACGTTTTCGTTTGTTTGTTTTGAAAAGGGTTGGTGTGTGTTTTGAACTAGCGAGGTTTGGACTTTGAAAGATAAGTCTTTGAATGTGTATATGAGTTTTGTACTTTGCTTTGGGCCCCGGAGAAGTGGTATGGCAACTCGGGTCGTGGGGTCGCCGAGCTCTCCCATCAACGTGACTCCATCTTTGAGAGACTTAGCCCAACCTCGGGAGGTCGAAGGGGAGGCGGGTTTTCTTGAGCTGATGGGAGCCACCGTCGAAGGAACAGGTAGGATCCCCTGACTCATATGTTTTGCCGAGAGCCTCGGGGTTGAGGGGTCGCGCCTCTCTTCCCCAAACGGAGAAGGTGGGGATTGTTTCTGAATTTAGTTTTGCCTTTGATTGTGATTCTAAATTTGAAGTAGGTGGGTTGGGAAACTGTACTCGCTGAGTTGGTGTGATTTTGATTCCGAATTTGGTTCGTGAAATGGGAGGGGACTTCTAACTTCTTAAATTGGTTGATTTTGGCCTTCAGCCTTAAACCTTTTTCTTTATTTATATTACCACGGGCTAAAATAATTTAGAATGCAAAAACCACACCCCGGTTCAGGAACTCTTTAATTTTGAATATGCTATGCTCTTACGTATATGTACGTGTGTGTGTGTGTTAGCCCCCTCACCAGTCTTTAGGACTAACCCCTCCTCGTTGTCTTTTTTTTTTTCCCTTTTCTCTTTTGAGTTGCAGGTGCTTGTTGGGAGTTTCAACTAGGCGGTAGTCGTCTTTCGAGTCTTGGAGTTTTATAACGAGTCTCATGCATTTTGTTTAGTGTATTTTACTTGTTTGAACTTTTGGAAATTATGTATATGATTACGACATGAACTTGAGAGAACATGTATAAGATTTGTTTAACTTGAGCATGTGAGTACTTGTATATTTAACTCGCTTTATTTTTTGTAAATCTTGTTTATATTTTTAGTTTGTATAACTGTATATTTGAAATCCTGGTGCTTCCTCGTTTGCTTTTGTTATCTTTGCGGACTCTGTATTAGTGTCTAGATTGCCTAGCCTAGGAGAGGTTTCGTTTGTCGCCCGTTCGCTGTAGCTTGGTGCATGTACGGAGTTCCCATTTCGTTACACGTGCCGGGCTATAGTGTGGGGATGTAGTGCTCTGTACTCCGGGGTGCTACATCCTAAAGTGGTATCAGAGCTCTAGGTTGTAAAACCGGAGCTCTAGTGTCGTGTCGGGTCTTTCTAGGTCGTTCAATTTAGGATTATGTGTTTGTTTGCATTCATTCTCGCTTGTACGTGGATTATTTGAATTATTTGTATTAATTGTTCACATGAACATGCACTAAAACCCCCGCATGCATCGATATTTTGGAATCAATTTCTTATTTCAGGATGGCATCTCAATATGACCTTGTGACATCGAAAGAAGGACAAGGAGAACAAGTGCGCTCGGTCTACAAGCAGTTTAGAGACTTCAATCCACCGAAATGGTTTGGCGGTGACGATGTCAAGGCCAAAGAATGGTTATCCGAGATATTATGGATTTGGGAGAATTGTTCGGAAACATCGCAAGAGAAAGTGAAGTGCACTTCTCATTTTCTACAAGGCCTAGCTTCAAAATGGCTCAAGGAAGTAAGATCAAGAGTAAAAGAGTCCGGAGAAGAGTTCACTTAGGAGAAATTCATATGAGAATTTTGCTACAAGTACATTCCTTCAAGTGACATGGTTAGAAGACTTCAAGAATTCTTGGATCTTGAACAAGAATTGAAGAAGATGGACGGTCTCATATTAGAACTTGATAGATCCGGAGCTAACAAAGATTATCCTAAAGTCTGAAGTTATATATAAGGGCGTAGAGATGAAATTCAACGAGCTTTCCAAGCTTCACCGGTGCATGAATGGTCCTAGGAAGTAAGAAGGGAGGTTCAATTAGAGATGGATAACCAATGGTTAAAGTCTCACACTTCTTATGTGGGGCAAGGATCGAGTTCGAGTTTGAACAAGAGACCCGTATTACAAGAGATGCCTCAAGAAATTTAAGATGTCAACGACACCAATAAGAAGAAGAAGCTTCGATTTTGAAAAATAGATTCGATGCCTCTCCCGCTGAAAATATCTCAATGTTCTTATTGACGAGGCCCGAACCATACGAAAGAGGTTTGTAGGAGGAAGTAGGGAAGATGTTTTAAGTGTGGATATTTGGGACATATAGCATATGGTTGCCCGAAGAAGAAGAATTCGAAGCTTACAAAGAGTTATAGTTCCAAGATTTCGAGTCAAGCCCGAGATGATACAAGTGAAAGAGAAGAATTTGATGCCGAGTTCGACAGTACCGCCATGGTGAAAGCTACACTAAGCATTCATGGCATTTCATACATGCATCTTTAATCTTGGGGAAACCAACTTAAGTGTTACTTTTCTTTCTTCGTTGCTTCTTGGTGCTTGCTTGTTACTTGCGTTGTGGTTTTCTCCCTTTGGCGTAAACTCTCTTCTTGGAGAGAGTTTGGTAAGGTAGAGTGTCCGAGTGTTTGTTGAGTTATGAGGGCCGAGCTTGCCCAATGGTTCTTCTTGAAGATGCTTTGTTGAGGTACGGAGCTACCTTAGGCATGGGTTGGGGGTTCAAGCGCCGCGTTGCACTGGTGGTTCCTTTTAGGAGGTCCATTTGGGGCTCAGTGATATTTTCGAGTAATAGATGGAAGACTAGCCCGTTTGTATCCTTTGTTGAGGCAGTTAGTTATTCCGGAACTGTGCGACAAGCTTTGTGGCTTACCTTTTGGATAACTGTTACACCGTTGAAAGTTGCCTAGACTTGTCGCGGTGGGTGGACGAGTCAAGGTTGCGAGATAATGCTTGCTTGGTGGGGGATCATTGAGTTAAAGTGCTTTGGCGCAATGCAAAGCACGTTATCCCGATAAAGCTTGGCTTGGATGCAAGGGAACATTGGACATTGATGTTTGACGCCCAGCAAGGAGATGCGTATGTGTTGCGCATGGTACGTGTAAGTCTTGGTGGATTACGTGAGTGTCCCGGGATGTTGGGCTGATGTTGTGCGCATGTGTTGTGCACAACGCTCACAAGTGTTGGGATTGTGCGCTCACATGGCTTTGTGCCGCGCATGGGAGCTGGGATCTGTACGGAAAATCAACTAAGTTTTGGGAAAGATGCTAAGTGCTGAGCAAGGATGCTGATGATGTGCGTAAATGACTAGCATAACCTGATGATGGCGGGTGCAGTGCGCATAAATGCGGTCAAACAGCTGAGTCTGGCACGGATGCACGCGCTGAGCAGGCAGTGCGCGCGCAAGGGCAGCAATCATGCGAGAGCTAGGCACATACGCACGCGCGGGACAGACATGATGCACGCGAGGCTGGCATAAATAAGCGTAAGGCTGACAGCTTGCACGTTAGGCGGGAACGGTTACCTGCGGCTGGCGGGAACAGTTACGCATGAAAGCTGGCACACCTAGGAATGGTTATTGGCTTGATGCGTGTGCATTTGAAGGCGGGAATGGTTATGAATGCTTGGAGCACTTCAGCTGACGGTTGCTGACAAAATCGCCCAGCACTTTTGAATTTCCCTTAGTTGGTTATTTTGCCTAGGCGGTTGGGGATGTCAACCGCGTCAGTTTTGTAGGCTGTATAGAAAGGCATAGTTGTGCACGATTTTAGGTTGTTGAGTTCAATAATATGCATAAGCAAGGCTATGTATTCCTTTGTAGGAATCAATGATTAATAAAACAAAGGTTGGGCATAAGCCCGTAAATGTGTGTTGGTGTTGGCTTAAATTCCAGCAAGTGTGCGTGCGTGGGATTGTTGGAGTGTTGCTGCAATGCGTTGCCTTTGGCTTGCATGAACTTTAACCCCCAAAATGAGAGAAAACACGAGGGTTGGGTTCAATCTTTGGAAAACACGAGCGTTGGTGAGTTTTGGGATAAGGCTAAGGGGATTTGTGAGGAATTCATGCCGGATGGGGCTGAACTTGCTCGAAAAAATTTAGTGTAAGAGTTTGACCCTCTCTCAATAACCGAGGGATCGAGCCAAGCTTGAGGAGACAAAGATCGGAGTAAGGCTCTCTTGATGTTTCCTTGAAGGTTGGAATTCGTTACCACCTGATAGGGACATTGAGATTGTCATGATCTTTATCCCAGAATTTAATCTTGTTTGAAGACTCCTTGCCGGTTAGTTTTTGTAAGGATGTGGGAGTTCAAGGCGTAGTTTGATAAAGCTCTTAGAAGGTAGTTCCATCCGTTCGGGTACTTTTTCGTGGAGTGCTTGGTCCTATCTAAGAAAAGACGGGATTTTAAGATGCGTATAAACTACCGTGAGCTGCACAGTTTAACTGTAGAAGATAAATACCCTCTGCTCGCTCCGAGAGTTGTTGTTCTTCGCCAGAGTTTCGTAGTTGGCGCCTAGTGTGGTTTCTACAAGGGTATTATCGACTACGTGTTCGGGTAGAAGAGCTGAGAATTACCTCCGAGAATAAGTCTCTAGTGTCATCAGGATTCAACAGGAGATTTACCTCTCTTTAGGCGGCCATCCCGTTGACATGAACGACAAGGAGGAGGCACGGTTTGAGTGGATAAGGCTTTTGAAGAGAGTTACCTTCAGTATTAACTTTGCTTACCCCAAGGTACTTAAAACTACTCTGTTACAATCGAGGTACTAAGGAAGACTTTGGTTGTGTGTTACTAACGGGAGAGTTGGAGCCTATGTCTCAAGAAGTGCTTGGTCACGAGACTAATTCCACTCTTTATTCGAGGACTTGAAGAACCGATAATGATGTATTGGCATAAGAAGAGACGTTGTAGACTTAGTGTAGCGATGTCTAACGTGCCATCGGTTGAAGACCGAACATCAAGAATCGGTAGGATTCTCCAACTACTTCCGAATTCTATTTGGAAGTGGGAGCAAATGGCTAAGGACTTTGTGTCCGGTTTGCTAAGGCTAAGGGGATTCACTCGGATTCGATAAGTGCCACCGAGCTACAGGGATATGAGACGTCTTTCCTATTTCCAATAGAGGAAGTGATATCCAGAGGAGTCCACAGTCTAATTGGATCAGAGTGGCGCAGCGGAAGCGTGAAGTTGAGTTCGTCCCGAAGTCTTTCAAGATCTTGCTTCGGACCTGAGGACAGGTCTTTTTGAAGGAGGGGAGTTTGTAACATCCCGCTCGTCCGGCCGTATAGGTATGTTGTAACGAGTGTTATTTGTACTTTTAAATTATTTAATTATGTGTTTATATGTTTATTGAATTATTTATGTGCTTATTTGAATATTTATATGAATTATTTGATGTGGTTTTAATGTGAATTTGAACGTTTTGCCTCCGTTTGATCCCTTTCTTGATCCGTATGACCCTGTATTTGCTCCTAATTTTGTGACTATGAGTTATGCATGAAATATATATGTTATGAACTTATCTATGTGCTTGTTTTATGTTTTTAAATTTGTTTGTTACGGTTTTTAAACCGTTTTTACTTGTTGGGGACTCGAGGGCCTAACTCGTTTTAGAGCACCTTGCGTTCCGGAAGGCATAACTTGAGCTCGAGAATTCGAATCCAAATTTCGAAAGTGGAGTCGGACTCGTAATGAAGATACAAAGCTAAGGAACCTAACTTTGAAATTTTCTAAGCCTGTTTGACCCTCCGAATTTTACCCGTACCGAGCCTCACGCGCGTTTCTGACCACCCTCACTAAAATAGCCATATCTCCCTCATCCCTTGACCAAATTAAGTCAAGTTTGGGCCCACACTTCTCACAACTTAACCCTCTTCCTCTTTCTTTCCTCCTCATTTCGTTTCAGCTAAAGAAAAGAAGGAAGAGAAGCAGCCAAACGGAGAGAGAGAAGGAAGGAATCTTCACTATTCACATTTGAACTTTCAAGCTCCTTACACCTCTGATTCACCTCAAATTCGAAAGGTATGTCTGGAATTTTGTTCTACATCTTTTACTCTTTTTTTAAGTGCTAATTTGCTGAGTTTCATGGAGTTTTAAGCATGCTTTGGTTATATGCATGAATAGTTAGGTCATATGCATTTTCTTGGATGAATTCATGTCATCTTTGCCTTATATCTTGAATTGATGCATGATTTGTGACCTTGAGACCTTCATTGATACAACTATGAGCGAGCATATATTTCATGATAGATAAGTACAACTCATTCCTCCGTTGATGAATTTTCATGAAACTTGAAGAACTTGAACATATATGAACACCTTGATTGCTTCCTTGTTGCTGTGTAGTTTTGGGGCTGTTATGGGAGGGATTTTGGCATGATTTTCTAATATTTCTTGTATAGAATTGTTGGTTAGTTTTTTTGCTTCGTTGCCCTGTTTTCCTTGCCTTTTTATCCCCTATTTTGCAGCTTGGACGAAGAAGACGATCAGCAGCAGTAGCCGCGAAACGCCGATTCTTTTACCTTTTGGGTGACACGCCCGTGTCACCTTAGAGCTGAGTGCCTGTACTCGAACAAGACCATGTCCTCCTTTGTGCTGCAAGGGAGACACAGACGTGTCCCTGGGTGTTGCAGCCATGTAATGGCTGTTGCACGTGTGGCTTTCCCGGGCGTTTTCCTTGCTCGTTTATGGTGTTATGTGTTGTATACTTGTTTTTCTTGATTTGTTCTTGATTGTATTTGTTTTCTCCCACCCCAATCATGATCCCAATATGTTGATGAATGAGTATATAACGTGATTCGTTGTTCATTTTAAGTTTATGGCCTTAATTACTAAGTGTATACGAGACATGACTGTATGAACGGTTATGTGCAAGATATGAAGCTTTCTTGTATCCCTTTTCTTAATTTTGTTCTTTAAACTTATTTATGCATGAAACGTGTTATAATAGGATATGTTATGAGTTTATTTGATGTGGTATGTGTTTAAATTATGCCCCGCATACGTGTTAATATGCTAAGTGATTTGATATGCCCTAGCTTGAACGAATGTGAAATGCATTGCATCATGTGCATCCATATGCATTTTCCGAGCGTCTATTTGGTTCATATTGAGTCTAAGTATGTCCGTTTTTGTTTGTTTTATCCTTAGGAGCATCCCATTGGTGATGAGGTGGTTCCATAGATGTTTCGATTGGTCTTGTTCGGTTTATTCATCAAGGTGAGGTTTTTTTCCTTTTAGTTAATATGACCTACAACCCTAGATGAGTTTTTTAGCCCGCATGCGACTTATATATATATATATATATATATATATACGTGTTTGATACGTATTTTATGGGTTTTGGCCCTTTTGCTATGAATCTTTTGAAAACGCTTATATATATATAAGCTACATTTTTGTTTGTTTGTTTTGAAAAGGGTTGGTGTGTATTTTGAACTAGTGAGGCTTGGACTTTGAATGGTAAGTCTTTGAATGTGTATATGAGTTTTTCACTTTGCGTAGGGCCTTGGAGAAGTGGTATGGCAACTTGGGTCGGCCGTGGGGTTGCCGAGCTCTCCCATCAACACGACTCCATCTTTGAGAGACTTAGCCCAACCTCGGGAGGTCGAGAGGGGGGCAGGTTTTCTTGTATCGATGGGAGCCACCGTCGAAGGAGCAGGTAGGATCCCCCGACACATATGTTTTACCGAGAGCCTCGGGGTTGAGGGGTCGCGCCTCTCTTCCCTAAACGAAGAAGGTGGGATTATTTCTGAATTTAGTTTTTCCTTTGATTCTAATTCTGAATATGAAGTAGGTGGGTTGGGAAACTCGTACTCGCCGAGTTGGTGTGATTTTGATTCCGAATATGGTTCGTGAAAAGGGAGTGGACTTCTAAGTTCTAAAATTGGTTGATTTTGGGCTTCGACCTTAAACCTTTTTCTTTATATGTATTATCACGGGCTAAAATGTTTTAGAATTCAAAAACCACACCCCGGTTCATGAACTCTTTAATTTTGAATATGCTATGCTCTTACGTATATACAAGTGTGTGTGTTAGCCCCCTCACCAGTCTTTAGGACTGACCCCTCCTCGTTGTCTTTTTTTTCCCCCCCCTTTCACTTTTGAGTTGCAGGTGCTTGTTGGGTGTTTGAGCTAGGCGGCGGTCGTCTTTCGAGTCTTGGAGTTTTTTTAGCGAGTCTCATGCATTTTATTTATTATATTTTGCACGTTTGAGTTTTTGGAAATTATGTATATGATTATGACTTGAACTTGAGAATACATGTATAAGATATGTTTTAACTCGAGCATGTGAGTAGTTATATATTTGACTCGCTTTATTTTTCGTAAATCTTGTTTATTTTTTTAACATGTATAACTGTATATTTGAAATCCTGGTGCTTCCACGTTTTTTTGTTATCTTTGCGTACTCTGTATTAGGGTCTAGACCGCCTAGCCTAGGAGAAGTTTTGTTTGTGTAGCGCTCTCAACGCCACAACCACACACCGATGTACACACCAAGTAACTAGGAAACCCTAACACTCGAGAGATACCTCGGCGAACGGACATACTCAACAATAAACAAAGCTTTAATGGTTGACAAAGCAGCAGAATTTATAGAAATTTAAAACTTTTAAAACATGTATGCAACAACAGATAGCATGATCTTAAGTAAAGAAACAACTAGGCATATAATATCATACAATCGATAACTTAAACTAAACAAGTGGGGAAACATTAAGTTTAACAGAATTCAGTAATGTTTCAGGATACAACCTGAACATGCTTCCAGAACAAAATGTATAAACATATAGGTAAATGCAGCCAAGAGTATGTAAGATAACAAAAGAGCAACTAATAGTCTTGACTTAACAAAAGCCTTCCTAAAGCTTCAAGATACCTCTAGAAAGCGCCTGGCTGCAAACCTGAAACCATGAGGTTAGAAAACGGTAGAGAGATTAGTCAAAAGGACTAAGTGAGGTATAACTTGCAAATATATTTAGTACTTAGAAAAACTTTAGGGATTATGAAAGGGTTTTAATTCAAAAATTACTTTCGAAATAAAGTTTTATATCTTTTCATTAATCAAGATTTTCAAGCAATCATACACAAACACACACATCAGGGTTACTGGTTCATACGTACAGTTACAAAAGGGATAGGGTAAAGGTATATTTTCAAAAGTATGAACCAGTTTTCAAAACGGAATTTGCCCGTAAGCTAGGCATTCTCCAGCCTTTACTCCCAAAATATTTAACAGGGTTGGTATCGAGACCGACTAAGATCTCGACACCCAGAATTCACATGCACCACCCTTCTACCTCCGGTTGTCGCGCCCAGGAAGCTACCCCGCGGTGACATAAACAGAAATAGGAGGAATTACACACCTCTCCCGATCATGATGTGATATAACCAACCTCCGATTATAGTCATCATCATGATCAACAGGAGACGGTCAGTATCTTAGTAACCATTGGTACATGCCTCCCGGTCTACTAATCAACCGAACTGTCAGGGCCCAATAGAGCAGGATTCCAGAAGCTTGCATTTTAGAATATCAGAAGTGCATAGAGCACACCGAGTTTAGAAAATGGTTCTTTAATCAAAACAGTATAACTGTGAACAGAACGGTATATCAGAAACTATTACTGTAAAATGGAAACATTGTCCCAAAAGGGAAAACATTTAACTTGAAGATAAGTATCTTTGAATCTGGATGAATTGATTTTGAAATCATTTGTATAAGTATGTATATTCATGGTTCCAGTTGAAAATAGTTTAAACCTCACCTAGTTATTTAGGTAGATAAGTAGTTGGCAGAAGGTAGGGATCAAGCAGTGCCCTGGGGATTCCAGGTCTCGGTCTTAACTCCTGTAAGTGATACACTACTATGAGCTTAAGGAACTAAGTCCCGGAATAGATCAATCTAACATGAGAGATTATAACGTAAAATCAAATATCATACTTAGAATTCCGAAACAACTTCAGTTGAGTAAGAGTTTGGTTTGAAAAGCTTAATTTGATCCCCGATTTTGAGAATTTGCGAAAATGGATTTTACCGTTGAATCCGTCTCGTCAAAACGATTCATTTGATATAAAGTCAAAGTCAACGGTCAATGGTCAAAGTTACTATTTAAGCATACGATATTTATACGATAGGTATACGGTGTATATAATGTATTTATATGGTAGGTATATGGTATTTATAGGGTAGGTATACGATATTTATACTGTATTTATATGAAAATACATTTAGTATTTATACGAAAATACATATGATATTTATACAGTATTTGTACAAGAATACTTATTGTATTTATATGAAAATACATTTAATATTTATACGAAAATACTTAAGTATTTATTTAAAATTCACTAGGTATGTCTACAAAAATATATACCGTATTTATACATAGAGAGATCAAATACATATACGTATATTATACGTATCAACATAACATATATCAATTGGTTAGGGTTACAATTAATCAAACATGAAACAATTAAAACTATAGGTTATAATTATAATTCATGTAACATGTATCACAATTAAATCATGTATCATATCAAATTACCTAAGTAGGAACAAATTTATAATTAAATTGTAGCATAATTAAATCATGTTAACATTTAATTTATAAACTATTAATTATTAAACAATTAAACCATATACTATAATCTAAACAATTATATATCAAGCATGATATTAGAGCATGATATACACATAATTTATACACAAAATAAGGCATATATTAATTTAAAACATAACATAAATAAAAGCTAAAAACTAAAACATAAATAAAACATAATTTAAATAAATTAAAACGAAAAGAAAAGGAAAACTTACCTTTGAAAAAAGGAATTCGAAAGCCACTGAACGAGGAAAAGATATGCTGCCAAGGGTCTCTATTTATAGGAGTCATTAGGGCTAAACTTAAATTACTAATTACATTGGGGACCTACACGGGGTACTTTATGTAATTATAAAGAATAATTAGATTTTCTCCAAAATTAAATATAAAATGATAGAAAAAGGGTATTTAGGTCATTTCACCTTCAAACGAGCAGCTACGAGAGTGGGAAAAGTGTTCAAAGTTCAGGAAATAAAATTTTCTTCGAAACGACTGCTCATACGTTAAAATCGGATGTACGGTTTAAAAATTCTAATTCTTGAAATGAATAGTAACTTATTTGTTAAACGTTTTCGTTTGCTACTCGTGTTAGGGTCGGGATTAGTGTTTAAAAAGCATATCAAAATTCATGAAATAATTCAAGGGTCGTTTTAAGTATAATTTTGAGGGGTAACCGGTGTGCCGATCAAAAGTTCATTTCGACGATGAATAATAACTATTTTTTTTAAAAAAGAAAATCCTAAATGGCTTCAAAAATTCATAAAAGGTTCTCGGGACTTGGAAAACAAGTTTGAATAATTAAAAAGCATGAGTTTTCATCCTTTAAATTTTCATTGACAAAACGGGGCAGAAGTGGTTTGGGAAATGAATAGTACTTTAAGGTTTTTGTGCCGAATTTCCCTAGAAATAACATAATACCACAAAAGAGCACGTATTTCACTTAAAGATGCAATGCATGAAGTATTTTAAATATGGATCAAGGTCTATAAACGCTCTTACGATACCCTTAGCTTACCGTTTACGACCAGGCCCCAATCCGGGCTATTACAGTTTGTCACCCCGTTCGCTGTAGCTTGGTACGTGTGCGGAGTCCCCATTTCGTTACACGTGTCGGGCTATAGTGCAGGGGATGTAGTGCTCTGCGCTCCGGGGTGCTACATACACCATCTATATCTCATTATTATTAATTTTCTATGTTTTAATATGCAACGTTTGTGTTTGAGAGTGTGGATCATATTAGAGGAATTTGGAAATCGTTTTTCGTTTTAAATGATACTCCTCGGTCCTTAAAACATGATATATAAATCCAATACCTTGTTTTTAATTATGTTGGACAGAGTTGTAATGCTATGATGACATTTAGGATTTTTAAGACCTCTTTTAATATTATGATTAATTATTGAGTCATGAAAACTCAACGTTCAAATAACATAAATTTACTTTTCAAAGTCTACAAATTTAACCTGAATTTCTTTTTTTATATTTTTAATTCATAAATATAATAATTGATATTGTTTCATTGCTACTATAAATATATATAATTAATGTTGTTGATAGCCGTAATCCAACCAATCAAAATTGGTTACTAAGAGTATCTTTTTACCGACCAATTTGTTGGTTACCAATGATAACTTAAAATACTTGTAGTGACCACTCAATATTTGTTCATTAATTTAGTCGTAATTGGTAATTGTCTCCGGTGACCATTGATAAGTGTTGCTGAAATATTTAAGTTTGGTCGCTATATTATTATCTATGACTTTCTAGAATTAGCAACTAAATATAGCTACCAAATATTGGTCGATCGCTAAAGAATATATGCAACTTATATCCAACAACCAAATATTTTTTGGTGGGTGTATTTATATGTGCACCCACAATTTTACTATGGTTGCTGAGAATTTTGTCGCTGAAACCACATTTTCTTGTAGTGTATACTCAACATGCATACCTCTAACTTTAGCACAAATATATTAATTATACATCAATTGGCATTGACCTCAAACATCATTAGCACATATTTATCATCATGCTCTGTGACAACACCCCGTCCTCTCACACGTACAGGTTTGTGCCATATGTGAGTTTAATTTCGTATTCGAATTTATTTTTATATTACTTGATGCATTTTATTTGAATTACAATTACTTATTCAATTCTTATATGAATTACTTGAAATATTTGGTACGAATTTGGCCTACTTGAACGTTTGACTTGAATTCTTGTGATTTGCGATTTATGTTTTGAACCCGAGCATGCCTACTTCGTGTATAACGTGAATTATATGTTTTGGGACTTAATTGTATGATTTATAAGTGTTTTGGACTTGTTTGATCTTTAGAAGACTCAATTGAATTTATGTTCAAACTTTGCAAAATGGCCACTCTTGAGTCATTAATTCGTAACTTGAGCTCGGGAACTCGGATTGAAGGTTTATCTTCTCCATTAGACTCAAATCGATAATTTAGACCCAATGGAACAAGCCTTATAATTTTTCGATGGCGTTTTGACCCCTGGCGACATAGATTTCGACCCCACGTACCTAATATGCACCTATGATGCCACTTGAGAGCTACTAGAACCTATCTTTGTACTTGCCTTGACTTTTATTCAACCAAATCAGACCTCTCTCTCCCTCTCTCTCTCCTTTTTGTGCTGAAAATCGAACCAAGGCAAGAGAAAAGGAAGAAGAAGAAGAAGAAGAAGAAGAAGAAGAAGAAGAAGAAGCTTCAACCCATTCCTCCATTTTTGTTAACCTTGAGCTCAAGAACTAGCTTTTCTTGCTCCAACTCTTGAAGGTAAGTATGGATTTGTTGTCTCCTTGATCTTGTGCTTCTATTTCTCTACTTGGGTCATGATATATGGTAGATATTCCTTGGTTTTGGCTTCATGGATGAATAGTTAGGGTATTTGAAGTTTTGGAAGAGTTTTTGCATCTTTTGACTATTTTGAGATTAGGAACTTATATGTTGATCAACTTGGCTCATTATTACTTATACTTGCTCATTTTTTATGGTAGTTGGTTGGAGTTTGATATACCATTAATGCACTTATGAGTTCTTGTAAGAAATGGTTGAATTACTTGTGCTTCTTTTGATCCTTGCTTTGTCGATTGAATTGCATGAGTTTAGGGTGAGATTTGCTTGAGATATATGCATTATTTTGCAGTATAATTGTTCCTTTACCTTCCATCATGTTGTGGCTTTGATATGGCATGAGTATTCAAGGGTTTTTTAGCTTTTTCCTCGAGTTTTTGTAGCAGGGGGTGCTGACACCCCCGTGTGCCCGGGATGACACGCCCGTGTCGATGGCTTTGGCTCATTTTTTGAGCTGTTGACCTCAGAAACGGGGGTGTCACCTTTTGTACTAGAGGTAGGACATGCCCGTGTTTGAGGGAACTTCTAGCTACTGACCTCGGACACGGGGGTGTCCCTTTTTGTGCTTGGGAAGTGACACCCCGTGTCACCCTCCCTCATTTGTGACTGCATGTTTCCTCTTATTCCTTTTGCTTGTTTTGTTGACTCCTTGCTTCGTTTATGACGTATTTTTGTTACTAACACGTTATATTATGTGTTAACTTGGTTGTATTACAATTTTGGAACATTTTGATATGATTTGCATGAATTATGATTCGATATGTCTTAAAGTGGTACGTTTAAGCACTTCATATGCATTCATTGCATCCTGAGCATTGCCAGGCGACTAATTGGTTCATGATTGGGTCTAAGTCTCGGGTCTTGTGTTCCTTTATTTCAGAGCCTCTTCCGGACACCCAGAGCCTGAGGTTTAGGTGTTTGTTGCTTCTTTTGGCCCCGGTTTTCTCTCCTTTTGCTACAAGGTGAGGTTTAAGTTCTTCTTTTAGTTATGTGACCTATGGCCTTATATGTGATGATTTCTCACCCCGCACGCGACTATATATTATGTATATATAGTTAAATACGTGTGTTTAAGCTATGTTTATGATCTTATGAATAAGCTTTAAGTTTATGAAATCGGTATAAGCATATGTAAGCTTACGTTTTGAATTCGTTTATTCGTTTATGTTATGTATGAGTGAGGTATGTCCTGAAAGATGGGAAATTGGTAAGATTTGGAATGTTGGGCCCCGGGAATTGTGGGTAAGGATGCCTGGGATGACATGGGCCGTCGGGTTAAGCCTGTACATGATTTCCCCTTGAAGTATTTATGCGTGACTTTGAGGGAGGTGGAAGAGGCGTGGTACTTTGAGCCCTCGGTGGATAACCGGGGAAGGCACATGGTGGGTTAGCTACCCCATATGTATTGGTTAAGTAGGTGGAGAGGGTTTGATTCCTGAAACACCAAGGTTGTAGGGGATGGATTTGATTTATGATTTCTATTTTATGTTATGTTATAAGGAGTTAGGGGAGGTCCGTTCTCGCTGGACATTTGTTTATGTATATGTTTGATGGATTGTGAATCGAGTTTGGATTCCCTTACGTATTATATGATATGCTTTTGAAAATGTTTTGGTATACAAAACCTTAGCTCGATTCATGGCCATCACTTTTGATACTTTCTATACTCTATATGTATTTATGTGTGGGTGTGCGTTTAGCCTCCTCACTCAGTAAAGTTTAGACTGACCCTCTCTTTTCCCACCTTTAGTTGTAGGTTTGTAGCACCCTGCATGGTGGGTCTCCACATCCCCCCACACCAAGGCCCAATCCACATACGAAATGGGAATTCAAACAGGAGACTGACAGACTCACACCTAAGCTAGGCGGAACGTAGACCCTGAACTTCAAAATTTAAACAACAAGAATACGGAACCGAAAGCATATAATCATCATAACAACACAAACAATAGGTGACGGGTTCAACTAGCATAAATTCCTAATCCCGAATATTCAAAAATAATCATAAATCCAACGGGTTCAGCTATCCCTAGAAGCTTGTCCCGAAATTTATATCAATACATAACCAAGTTAAACATTCATACATGGCTTGTATAAAATCTGAATATAAAGAAATACAAAATGTAAGACAACTTAACTAATACAACAGACTCGACTCGAAAACAGACTCCAAAGACTGACTCCGCCTAGCACTGTAGCACCCAACGGTGGGCACCACACCCCCGCACTATAGCCTGACACGTGTAACAAAACCAGACCTCCGCACACGTACCGAGCCATAGCAAATGGAGACAAACAAAACCAAAACCTAAGCTAGGCGGAATGTAGACCCTGCACATCATGGTATTTAACGAATATGCGGAAGCGTGATCATGACATACAAAATTGAAAACAATATAAGCAGGTGATAGGTTCAAACTAGCATAATTCCTAATCCCAAAGATCAACCATAACATAAATCATACGTGCAAACGGGTTCATTCTAGCCCTAGAAGCCTGTCCCGAAATCATAACATACTTAAACAAATCATACTTATACAAATGTGTATCAAATTAAACATACGTAATCCAAAATACAATATACAAAATGTAAAATGCAGACTTAGCAAAAGACTCGACTCGAAACGGACTCCACAAACTGACAGACTCCGCCTGGCTCGAACTCCAAAGCAAACCTGCAAGGCAAAAAACTTAAAGAAGGAGGGGTCAGTCACACAGACTGAGTGAGGGGTTAACACATGCACACTAATACATGTATGCAGAGCACAACACGTTCAAAATTAGATGTTCGTGAATCCGGGATTAATTTTTGCACGCCAAAACCCTTGCCCGTGATAATATATATATAGGGTGACTTGTCAAAATAGACAAACAAAATTTAACTTATGTCAAAGCATACGTTGAAATTCCTGCAGACTTAGCACACATATCAAAACATGTTTTATTAGGTTAATGATATTCCAAATTTTATCTTAATTTAGGAATCTACGCCCGTTTCACGAACTTAGACAAATAGACAGAACGCTCGGCGGGTACGAGCTCAAATTCCAACCAACTCCTCAGTTCATATTCAAATTTAAACAGAAGTCAAAGACAGACATACCTACTTTTCTCCGACGATGGAAGGGTTGTACCTACCCTAACTTTCTAACAGATGAAGGGAGTGCTCAATGCTTCTCCAACCCTCAAGACTTCATCCCCCAACCAACCTCCTGGTGGGTTCCAGTACATCCTTTCTAGTAGATGGAAACTGCACTCAAGAGTAGACCCGACGACCCAACACCGTCCCGGGGCTCCTTTGCACAAGTCTTCGGGGCCCATCAAAGTTTAAAGTTCAAATTTCAAAGTTCAAAACCCGCTACAGACAGACAGACAAACATAACTTATGCATATCGTACTTATCATATCATACGTACATTCCACACACACATTTACCTCAAAATCATATCAAAACCGAGACTAAGCATACATAGCATTCATACTTTCAAACATATGTCAAGACCATCAAAATATATACCTTGTACATATTTACATATACATAAGGCTTATAAGTTGCATGCAGTCGAAAACGGGCACATTTCATTGGGGTCTAACTATATCCTAACCTCACCTTACACCGACTAAGTGAAGATACACGCTCCATCCACCCCGGAATCAACTTGACCAACAAAATACCACCCCGGGTGCACCTGAACAAACTGAACACAAAATACAAGACTTAGACTCAAGAATGAACCGCATAGACCCACGGCGTATGTTTATGCACTTAAGAGATGCAATCACATAGGCATAGTTCATTATCATATCAATTTCATGCAAAGAAGGACATCACATAGCTCCACATAATCATAAATCATGTTAAGGCATGTTCATGTGCACAATTAATGCATAACACAACATGTAAACATCTAACAAGGTGCATATGCGATTCGTGTAAACAATTCACATTACTCAAGCAACATAAAATGCATATAAGAACAAGTACTTACATATAAACATGATAAAACAAGTTAGGAAAAATTTTGAAGGTGCAAAGTTATGAGAAAAATGGAATAAAACAAAAAAATGGGTTCCGAGTGAAATTAGGCCAAAGCTGACAGTTTTTCCAAAACGGAAACATTGAAGGAAAACGGGCATAAATTGAGTTTGACAAATGGGAATTGAGATTTGTTTCTTGGAAATGAAACTAGATACGTAGATCTTTCAAATTTTGTATGGCTCGAAACGTGGTTCAAAGCGAGGCGAAAATGACGTAGGTTTGAATTTGAATGAAAGCAGTTTTTTGGTGAAGTGGCGACACAAACATTAAACGGTTATATCTCACAATCTAGAATGAATTTTGAGGTGATTCCAATTGGAGAATGTTCTAAACTAAAAAAGGTTTCTACAGTTTGAAATTCAAGTCAATCGGAGGTCATTTGGATAGTGAACGGCTGTTCAAATTTATGTGTAAAACCAGGAACGGCCGTTCGAAGGAGCAGAGGGGTTCTGGACGGGTGAACGACCATTTATGAAGAAACCGAACGGCCATTTGGCTTCATGGGGAAAGGTCCCAAACACCTCGAACTCTGATTCCAAATAAAAATACACCACAAAAACACCATAAAACATGATATAACACATTTAGATCATCAAAGAAGGCAAGAAATGAGGTATAACACAATCCACCATTTTCACATTCAAGCTTCAACAATGGTGATTCAATCATTCATCAATTACCAACTCAATTTCCACCATATAAGCAACAAGGGAGCTCATATAAACCTTAAACAATACATTAGGTTTCATATAATTCAAGTTTCATGCCAAGAATTCAAAAATTACATAAACCCTTCACTATTCATCATGTTTCTTATAATCCATGAAAACTCAAGTTAAAAAAAGAAATAATTGGATGAAAAGAAGCACAGAGAAGGGGAGAATTGAAATCCGAACTTACCTTGAAGAGATGGAAGAAAATGGAGGTGCTTGAGCTCAAATAGTGAAGGAAGGGGGTATAGCTCTTCTTTTCTCTTTTCTTTGTCCTTGTTGATCGATATATGCATATGAGGGAGAGGAAGAGATGTGTTTTGATTAAAAAGGGGGCTGAAATGGATCAAAACCGGGTTGGATCAAGGCTACCCGGGTCCGGTCAAAAGATCTGGTCCATTCGGATCGGATTTTAAAATGGTAGGGCTATCAAATGGGCTCAGAAAAATACAAGGTTAATTTTATTGGATCTGAATCATCGAAATGAAATCAATGGTAAGGTTAGAATTCGAATTCGAATTCCCGAGCTCAAGATAGCCACGAAGGCCAAAAATACCCTAATTTCAATTAGGTCCCTGGTCTTTCAAACATTGGATTTCAATTAAAATTTAAAGCGCACGTAGCTTAATTTAAAATCACATTGAAACATAGGGCAAACATAGGGCATATAATTCACAAAATACGAAATTAAACTCTTCCGTGACGTCGTACCTGGATTACCGAAGAGTCGGGATGTTATAAGCACAAACTCCAAGCAAAAACTGCAAACTAAAAACTTGGGGAGGGAGAGGGCCGGTCACACTGACATATATATATATATATAAAGGAGCAAGGCACGTGCAAAAATCATAATGTTCGTGAACTCAGGGATAGTTTTTGCACACTAAATCATTTTCTCGTGGTATATACATATAAGGGTTGCTTGCAAAACAAAGCAAAACGAGCTTATCTTATACATAACATATATATATATATATACGTTCATATCACATTCATAACAAAACTTATCCTTTCTTAACATATTTCAGAATTAGCTTATCTTATTAAAGTGTTTCCAAAATTTTAACTTAATTTAGAATCTATCCCCATCTCACGAATCTTATCAGAACAGACAGAACAGATTACTCGGTGGGTACGAGCTTCCAACCTTTACTCCTTAGAACAGATCAAAAAAGGAATTCATAAACAAATTTATCCACCACACCAATGATAGTATGCATAAATTACATGAATATCTCTTTCTTTTTCCCCTGAATTGAATTAGATTTCTACTTAATTTGCTTTTATTTGGCTTTTGCAGAAACATGTTGATAAATGAGGGATTTGGCAGAATCATGAAGGAAAAGATGTGAAGTGTTAAAAATGCCTGAGCCATGACCCCAATGCATGATCATCCCTAAGGCTAATGTACGCATAGCAGACCACGGTCAACAAGTACGGCTGATTCCTCTTGTTGGGACAGGTGGCACACATGCAACAGCTTGCTAACATGGCTTACATGCAAGAGTTGATCCTGCGTTTTTGAAGTTTCAAGAATCCTAATCATGGTTATTGGGATTTGTAAAAGTCATTTTGTCTCCCTTGATCATTATCATTTCTAGATTTAAGGGTATTATATAAGCTAGTTAAGGGAAAAAAGGGATAGACTTTTAGACAATTCAGAAAATAGAAAATAGCAGCAGCTAGCAGCAGAGAACAGCAGGGGATTTCTTCCTCAAAACTGTGATCATTTTCAGTTTATAAGTTTGAAGCATTTAAGTTCGGTTTTTTATTTTGAATTGTTTTAAGTTTAGAATATTTACTGTTTATCTTGCATGATGATCCGTGGCTAAACATAATTGTCTTAGTTAGGTTGTATCTTTGTTCCTTGCCAATATTTATGAGATCTAAGTGAATGAATACGAATTTAATCTATGGTATTTGTGCATTCTTTGAACGTACTTATGTGAGTTGTTTTCAAATCATCTTTCTGATCAATCGATGCCTAGATAACAACTTGATGAGGTTATACTGATACCTGATACGTAATAGTCTTGTAAAGGTGTACAAGAACCACACATCATTGAGAGTTTACTACCATGTTTACTCAATAAAATGGTAAGGCATGCGTAATATGATTTCATAAGTCCAAGCTTCTTGAGATTTTGGATCATGATTAATGTCCTTTTGGTGCTCAATGCTATCATATAGTTAAATCCTAGATACTTGTTCGCGGGACTGCTATGTGGTAAGAATTTAATTGATGAGCTTCTCTTGATTAAGTTAAAAATAAGAAAGGATGATATGGACAACCTTCTTGTCTATTGTAAGTTAATCTACCATTTGATTAGACTTGATTTTTGCATTGAGGATTAGATATGGGCATGGAATGAAGTAACAACTTGGCTAAGATATTTCTTTCATAATCAACCTTCACAACTCTCTTTATTTTCAGTATTTTAAAATAGTTTGTTTTAATTACATAAACACACCCCCCTTCTAAGTCTCTTTTGAATATTCTCTTGGATACATTGAATATAAGTCTATCTAGTCTTGTGGGTTCGACCCTTTGCTGCTATGTTACAAGTTTATATTTTGTGCGGTAAGTAAAGGATTTAATTGGTGGATTCGACAACCATCAAATTTTGGCGCCGTTGCCGGGGACTAGACTAAACTGTTTTGTATTCTTTCTATGACTAGGTCAGAACGTTCGAAGAAACTGATCCCATATGACCCAGAGATTGAGAGGACATTAAGACAGATCAGGAAGGAAAAAATATTGACGAGGTTGCAGACAGAAAGCAGTGATTTTCTAGAAACAGATCCTTTCCCCTGTTTGGTTAGATTATTTACTGTTACAGACAAAGGAAGCACAAGCGGTGGTCATCCTTTAAGGATGGCTGCGCAAGATCAGACACTTAGACAACTAGCTGCACCGCCTGTAGCCCAGGAGCCATTATGCATAACTTTGCCTACTTTAAATACTGATTTTGAGTTAAAGTCTGGTTTAATCCATTTACTTCCTACTTTCAGAGGTAAAGAAAATGAAGATACAAATCAACATCTTAAGGAATTTCATGTGGTTTGTTCTAGCATGAGGCCAAATGGAGTTACAGAAGAGCAGATCAAACTGAGAGCATTTCCGTTCTCTCTAGCTGATGATGCAAAAGAATGGTTGTATTATTTACCACCAGGATCAATTACAACATGGACAACCATGGCCTCAGCCTTCCTGGAGAAATTCTTTCCAACGTCCAGAGTTGTATCAACTAGGAGAGAAATAGTTTCTGTGAAGCAAAAGGAGTCTGAAACTCTCCATGATTATTGGGAAAGATTTAAGAAATTGTTGGCTAGGTGTCCACAGTATGGACATACAAAACAAGCCTTGATCCAGTATTTTTATGAAGGATTAATTCCAATGGAGAAGAGCATGATGAATGCAACAAGTGGTGGTGCAATTGTCAATAAAACACCTAATGAGGCCAGGCAATTAATTTCAACCATGGCTGCTAATTCTCAGGAGTTTGGAAATCATCAAAATGTCCCAAGGAGAGTAAATGAGGTAAACTCTGCTTTAATTGAAAGTCAATTAAATAAACTAGCAACTTTGGTACGGAATTTAGCTGTGGCAAACTCGACACCATCTTTGGTTTGTGGAATATGTACCAGCCCAGATCATCATACAGATTTATGCCCAACACTCCAAGTAGATGGAACTGAAAATGTGAGTGCAATAGGAGGAGGCTTTCAACAAAGAAAGTATGATCCGTATTCAAATACATATAATCCGGGATGGAAGGATCATCCTAATTTCAGCTATGCACCAAGGCCTCAATTGTTTCAAGGACAACAAAATTTTCAGCCAAGGCCACCCATACAAAGACCACCTCAAAACTTCCAGCCACATCAGAATTTTCAACCACAACAACCGAATTTTCAACAACCTTCAAGCTCTAATTCAGGTACTTCTTTAGAAGATATGTTTAAAGATTTTATGACTAACAATCAACAATTTCAGCAAGAAACAAGAGCAAATATGCAGCAGTTCCAGTCCACTGTTCAAAATTTGGTAAACCAATTGGGACAACTAGTAATTTCAGTCAGTAAGCTTGAAAACAAAGGAAAATTGCCATCTCAAACGATTGATCCAAGGCAAAATGCTAGCGCTATTACCTTGAGGAGTGGAAAGGAGCTTGAATTGCCTGAAAGGAAGCAAAAAACAGGACAAAGTAATGAAGAAACAGAGCAAAACAGAGCAGATTTTGATATTGATGCAGATTCAGTAGGCAAGGGCGTAAGCCATGATCATGGCTTAGAGACAGAACGAGAAGCAGAACCTACTGCACTGCCTGAACCTATGGTGATCCCACCACCATTTCCTCAAAGGTTGACATCAGTAAAAAAGGGGAAGAAAAAGAAATTCAGGACACATTTAGAAAGGTTGAGTTGAATATTCCCCTCCTTGATGCCATAAAGCAAATACCAAGGTATGCTAAATTTCTTAAAGATCTTTGTACAAATAAAAAGAAACTGCTAGGAAATGAGAAAATTAGCATGGGTGAAAATGTGTCAGCTGTACTTCAGAGGAAACTCCCACCTAAATGCAAGGACCAAGGTATGTTTGCTATTCCATGTAGAATAGGAAACTTAGGCATAAATCATGCTATGTGTGATCTTGGTGCATCAATAAATGTTATGCCTTTATCAGTCTATTCTTCATTGAATATAGGTCCTTTAAAAGGAACTGGAGTTATTATACAGTTAGCCGATAGATCAATAGTACATCCTGAAGGTGTGCTGGAAGATGTGCTTGTGCAGATTAATAATTTAGTATTTCCTGTAGATTTCTTTGTGGACAACATGGAGGATGATAAGATATCCAAATCTTCAGATTTACTGCTTGGAAGACCATTTTTTAGCACAGCAAAAGCAAAGATTGATGTCTATAATGGGACGTTAACACTGGAATTTGATGGAGATCTGATTAAATTCAATGTTTATGATGCCATGAAATTTCCATTTGAAAATATTTCAAATGTTTCTTCAATAGACATCGTTGACAATTTTGTACAAACTACTGCAAAGTTAGATTTTTATGATGAACTTTATTTGGCCTTAGAAGATAGCATTTATATTAATAAATTGAAAGAATTAGAGGCTAAATACGAAGTGAAAGAAGATATTAGTGAGGTTGTTTATGCACTGGAATCTCTGGAATCTTCTAAATTAAACATAATTTGTAATCAATTAACAGCTTCTTATACTAAAACACTCCCTTCCGTTGTGCAGGCTTCAAAATTAGAACTCAAACCTTTGCCATCGCATCTGAAGTATGCATATTTGGGTAGTGGTGACACCTTACCAGTGATCATCTCTAACAAGTTTTCTGAACTAGAAGAGGACAAACTGATAAGAGTTTTGAGAGAATTCAAGACTGCTTTGGGATGGACAATTGCAGATATAAGAGGTTTGAGTCCATCAACTTGCATGCATAAAATAATTCTAGAAGAGGATTGCAAACCAGTTAGACAAGCCCAAAGAAGACTGAATCCCCCAATGATGGAAGTGGTAAAGAAAGAAATCTTGAAGCTCTTAGATGCTGGTGTAATCTATCCTATTTCAGACAGTGTGTGGGTAAGTCCAGTGCAGGTAGTTCCTAAAAAGACAGGTATAACAGTAATTGAAAATGCAACAGGTGAATTGGTCCCAACTAGAGTGCAAAATGGTTGGCATGTGTGCATGGATTATAGAAAATTGAATTCGGCCACCAAAAAGGATCATTTTCCCTTGCCATTTATTGATCAAATGTTGGAAAGACTTGCAGGAAAAACACACTACTGCTGTCTTGATGGATATTCTGGATTTTATCAAATTGCAGTGGCATCAGAAGATCAAGAGAAGACCACATTCACATGTCCTTTTGGAACGTTTGCATTCAGACGTATGCCTTTTGGACTGTGCAATGCACCAGCCACTTTTCAAAGATGTATGGTAAGCATCTTCTCTGAATATGTTGAAGATATAATAGAGGTTTTCATGGATGATTTCACTGTATATGGTAATTCCTTTGATGAATGCCTGAATAATTTGGCAAAAGTTTTAGAGAAGTGTTTGGAAAACAACCTTGTTTTAAATTATGAAAAATGCCATTTTATGGTTGATCAAGGGTTAATTTTAGGCCATATAGTGTCAGTCAGAGGCATTGAAGTCGATAAATCAAAAATAGATGTTATTGAATCCCTACCTTACCCCTCGACTGTGAGGGAGATTCGTTCTTTTCTTGGACATGCAGGCTTTTACAGAAGGTTTATAAAAAATTTCTCAAAAATAACTCAACCCTTGTGTAAATTATTGCAAAAAGAGGTAGAGTTTCAGTTTGACCAAGCCTGCAAGGAGGTATTTGATTTGCTGAAGGTGAAACTGACATCAGCACCCATAATTCAAGCACCTAACTGGAATCATCCCTTTGAATTAATGTGTGATGCCAGTGATTATGCTATAGGAGCAGTTTTGGGGCAGAAGATAAATAAATCACCATATGTGATTTATTATGCATCAAGAATGTTGGATGCAACTCAAATCAATTATACCACAACTGAGAATGAACTTTTAGCCATTGTGTTTGCTTTAGATAAATTTCGTGCATATCTTCTAGGTACTAAAGTGATTATTTATTCTGATCACACAGCCTTGAAGTACCTATTGAAGAAAAAGGAAGCGAAACCAAGACTGATACGCTGGATACTACTGATGCAAGAGTTTGATATTGAAACCAGGGACAAAAGAGGATCAGAGAATTTTGTAGCTGATCATCTAAGTAGACTTTTGGTAAGTAAAAGCTCACACCCATTTAAAGAAGAATTTCCAGATGAGCAATTGTTCCTGATCACTGAAGGTAAGACAAGGTCATCCCTAACACCTAACCCATGGTATGCAGATATAGTGAATTATTTGGCATCTAATGTCTTTCCAGAAAAATTATCCAGAACAGGGAAGGATAAAATTAAAAGTGATGCTAAATATTATGCATGGGATGAACCTTATTTGTGGAAATATTGTTTAGATCAAGTGATTAGAAGATGTGTGAATGATGAAGAAATCAATTCAGTTTTACAATTTTGTCATTCACATGCCTGTGGAGGTCACTTTGGACCAAAAAGAACTGCAAGAAAAGTGTTAGAATGTGGTCTTTATTGGCCAACATTGTTTCGAGATGCTTTTGCATTTTGCAAAGCATGTGAAAACTGTCAAAGAACAGGAAATTTGAGCTCAAGAAATCAAATGCCAATGTCCCCTATTTTAATTTGTGAAATATTTGATGTATGGGGCATAGATTTTATGGGGCCATTTCCTAATTCTTTTGGCAATTTTTACATCCTACTTGTAGTTGATTATGTTTCTAAATGGATTGATGCCAATGCAACACGTACTAATGATGCTAAAACTGTTGTAGGTTTTATGAAATTAAATATTCTGAACAGATTTGGGACACCAAGAGCTATTATCAGTGATAGAGGAACCCATTTCTGCAATAAAATTGTAGCAGCTCTGTTGAAGAAACACAATGTTACACACCGTACATCAACAACATATCACCCACAAACTAGCGGATAAGCTGAAGTTTCAAACCGTGAAGTAAAAAGTATTATGGAGAAAACAGTAAATCCTAATAGAAAGGATTGGAGTTTAAGGCTTGATGATGCATTATGGGCTTATAGAACAACCTATAAAACACCCATTGGCATGTCTCCATACAGGTTAGTGTTTGGAAAAGCTTGTCATTTACCTATGGAAATAGAACTTAAAGCCTTGTGGGCAATAAGACAGTGTAACATGAAGTTAGATAAGGCTGGAGCTCACAAGAAGTTGCAACTGCAAGAACTAGAAGAACTAAGGAATGAGGCATATGAAAGCGCTAGATTATATAAATAAAGGACTAAGAATTTTCATGATAAAACGATTTCCAGAAAAATATTTCAAATTGGACAGAAAGTGTTATTATTTCATTCTCGTTTGAAACTTTTTCCTGGAAAATTGAGATCAAGATGGATAGGGCCATTTGTTGTTACTGATGTTTTCCCTCATGGTGCAGGAAAAGCATTCAAGGTCAATGGCCATCGCTTAAAACTGTTTTATGAAGGATTCAAAGGTCATACAGTGGAGGAAGTCCCTTTGGACAACCCCATTCCCTTATCTTCATAATAACAGAGTGATTGTCTAGCCTAGGACATTAAACAAGGGCGCTTGATGGGAGGCAACCCATTAATTTTAGACTAATCTATTTTGACATTATAATTTATAACTATGATTTTTGATAAGGAACCATTTCTCTGACAGGAAAAGCATTCAAGGTCAATGACCATCGCTTAAAACCGTTTTATGAAGGATTCAAAGATCATACCGTGGAGGAAGTCCCTTTGGACAACCCCATTCCCTTATCTTCATTATAATAGAGTGATTGTCTAGCCTAGGACATTAAACAAGGGCGCTTGATGGGAGGCAACCCATTAATTTTAGACTAATCTATTTTGACATTCCAATTTATAACTGTGATTTTTGATAAGGAACCATTTCTCTGTTTATTTCAGGTAGTAACAAACAAGCAAAGTCAGGTATATGAATCTTTACTCATGATCATCCCTTAAACTCATCCCATAAGTCTTTTCCCACACTTAGTGAAATAAAACAGATTTGAAAAGAAAAAAAGTGTTATACGCTTTATTCCTTAAAAGTCTTATTAATTGGAAAAGCGTTTCTTAAAGATAGAACACACTTTTAAGGAAACGTTTCATCTTCAAACCCTCAGAAATTTCAAACCAAAAACCTCTCCTTCTTCCTTCTGCCAAGAGAACCCAACCGTCTCATCCTTCCACCATCTTCAACCACTGCAACCCTCACCGGAATATGAAGACAAGGTCCGAGAAACCCCTTCTGCCACCTAAAACGTATAAAAGAAAGGTCACACAGAAGAGGCGGGTTCTGAAAATTACCCCTAAACCAGCAGAACCCGTGCAGGCAGAGGAGGTGGTGCCACCAATCAATACGCCATCACCACCCCCTGAAACTGCGCCGGAAACCTCAATTCCTCAAGAAGAAACAAACCCTAACCCTTCTCCTCCTATTGGCACAAACCCTACAACCATAAGTCCCCCTGAACCCCCTGTAATCGTTGTGGAAGAGCGCCGGCAAGCTACAGACCCTACTTTGGGTTCAATTTTGAAGCAAATCAGATAATCTTATGAGCCGAGAAAAAGGAAACTTCAACTGAGAGATGAAGAAAATGGAGCAGAGCCCTCTAATCCTCAAGAGCCTGAAAAATCACAACAGAAATCGAAGAAGAAGAGTGCGAAAAAGAAATCCAAAAAGGGAGAGAAAACTGAGAAGAAAAAGAAACCCTCTCCAACTGACTCTAAAGAGTTGAGGGCAGCAGAAACTCTTATGCAAATGGATGAACCAATGGAAGAAGAATTACAAGAGGAAGAAGAACAAGAGAAAAACCAAGAAAAAGTCGATGAGGAGGCTGAAGAGGGACACAAGACTGCAGAGGAGGGAATTAATGATGAAGAAAAAGATGCAAATGCTCATGCAGAGGTAGAACGGAAGACTGATGATACTCCAGAAAATGAAGAGGAAATGCACGAAGCGGATGTACCAGAAGATGAAGAACAGGTAGAAGAGGAAGAGCATGTTGAAGAGGAGCAGATGGAAGTGCCTACGCAGCCTACAGAGAAAACACATCTCCCCAAGAAGCACAAAAGAAGCAGAGTACCAAAATCTAGGACCCCTGCCCCCGCAAAATTTCAAAATCTTGGAGGACAACTCAAATTCACTGCCAAAACAGAAAAAACGAGGTACAATCAAGTTAAAGAACTTTCTATTGCTATTGCTAAGAAAATTGATGTGCCTACTCTTGAAAATTTTGAATTGATTGAACCTATATATGCCTTGCTTAATAACATAGGATGGAAAGAGTTTATGGAAATAGACACAAATATCTATTATGAACTCACAATGGAATTTTATTCAACTTTTAAATTCCTGAAAAAGCAAGCCTGTAATTGGAATGAAGATGGTGTTATCACGTTTAGACTGCTAGGCAAAAGAATTAGTTATTCAATTAACCAATTCTGTGAAGTTTTGCAATTTGATTACTTTCCTATTAGAGGGGAAGCTGATGTAGTGTGCCTAGGGGATTTTCCCCAAGAATTTGATCCTGATGAAGCCTTTAAGCAGTTAACTGATGGCAAATATGATAAGTTTGATGATGCTAAGAGCATTTACTTAAATGATCCTGCTGTAGTTTATGCTCATAGATTGCTGCCAATGTTTTTCTCCCAAAGAACTGAAGGTTCAAGTGCTATAACTTGTTAGGAATAGTGCCCTAGAAAGCCGATTCGACGTAATCTGCTTTGGGACTTTTCTTGTATCACAGACAATCTTTGAAGAATATACGATTGATCGTAGGCAAACACTTCTTTATATGCCAATACGTGTTTTGTGTGTTTCCATTACGTGCGCATGTATGAGAACTCCCCTAATCCTGATGACTTTAGGACTCTACCATTTAGGTGAAATGGTTCATGAAACGAGCCCTATATCACATAAGTCATGATTAGTAAAATACTCCAAGCCGATGAGTCCTACAGACAGTGGGAGTGTCAACCTGACTCCTCTAAGGCTTGCTTGTGGGATCACGCCCTTAAGAAGGACCACCTTGTTTCATGGAGGTGCAAAGTGTATAGTTGATACGTGCGTGATACATGAGGGTGCTTACTTTAATAAGTAAGTTCACTGAGGTGCCCCGTGTGAGAACATTCCTAAATGGGAAAGGAAGTTTCTATTTCAGGAAATGGAAACTTCCAGATTAGGAAATATCTCACGAGTCATTGATGTGATTAATTGATCCTTAGACTTGAGGTTCCTTGTCACTTTATGAATTAACTCTGAAGTCTTTGGTATAAGCTTTAAAGGGTGTCGCCTTAGACAACTGATTCAAGGCTTATGCTGGGGCTGCACAAGTGATTCATGAAAGTGAATGCGAATCAAGAAAGGACCTACACTTGCATTTGCAAGGTGATCTCTTATTGTGTAAGTCATTCATATGCCATATGGAGTCCTTGGCCAAGGCAGTAGATCAAGACATCAAGAAAAGGATTTCTTGGATTGAGATCAAATGGATATGAAATGCACTTTAGCTTTAAGACCAGATTATTAGGGTTCTAATTATTCCCTTACCCTAGATCATGGTTGAGAGATAGTAAGTAGGAGGATTGTATCTCACATGAATCAATGACTTAAAGGTTCTGTCGAATCCGAACATTCCAATTCAGCTAGGGGTTAAACACCTGTTGCTAGACTATGGTCGTTTAATCTGTGGACTGATTAATTAATTAGTGAATTAATTAATTAGGATCACTGCTAATTGAATTGAGAACCTAGAGGGTTACACACAACAACTTGGTTACATGAGTTGAGGCTTGAAAATGATTAAACGAGTTAATCGGGCCAAGAGGGTTCCACACGTGTGAAATCACACGTGTGGCTCACGTGAGTGACACGTGTCACACACGAGTGTATATATATATTATATATATATATATTAAATAATTAATTAGTTAATTATTTAATAGACTTTGGTTTAATTTTGAATTAAAAAGAAAGTCTAATTTTGGAGAAAATAATCTAGTTAATTAATTACGAATTAATTAATTAGATAAAAATAAGTTATTTATTTTATAATAAATAAAGTATAAAATTATCCAAAAATAGTTTGGATATTTTTAGCTCTCTTAAAAGTTGACTAGAATTAGAATTCAAAGTCAAAGTTGGAAAATACTTGATAATCAAGTAATAGGAAAGAGAGGAACAAAATCCTTGTCCAACAAGGATTTGGATCGGCACTCCCTCCTATATATAGGGGAGCTCGAGCTCCCCTTTAGAGCTAATGGACAATTCTTGGTTCATGTGTTGAACACCTTCCTTTCTCCAAGATTAAATTAAACCCTAGGTTAAGCCTAAACACTAACTAGAGAACTAGCATCCTTACTAGTTAGATTGTGATCAAGTTGGTGGACTTTCTCTAGAGACTTCAAGTTAGAAGTTTGAAGATTCGAGCTTTACCAAGGAGAGGGGATCAAGCCGCGAGAAGAGCGTTCTTGGGTGGCTTGAAACGCTTCAAGAAAGAATAAAAGAAAAGTAAGTTTTCTATCTTTACGAATTTGGTTACACGATTCCGAGTTCAAGGTCCTTTTGTTGGGAAAATTTTTTAACTTCCGCTGCTTTCTGATTCGTGTTTTCCAACAAGTGGTATCAGAGCCACCTCGTTAATCGTGTTTCTAATTCGTCTCAATTATTCTGAATTTGGTAGAAATTCTTAGGCTTAGATGCGAATTAGGTATTCATGAGTTCTTTTAGAAAGCCTGAATTACGAAACTGTGATTTTTCTTGAATTTCTGAAACTGTTTTCCTAAATTATGTTTTTGAAAACCGTTTTGATTGAAATTAATTTAAATCGTGTTTTTGAATTTTGGATTGTTGTTGGTTCTTGAACTAAAAGTACAAAACACGAAATCGCGTTACGAAAACACGAGCCTGAACGTGCTAAGGCGTAGCACGTCCAGGCCCGCGCGCCCGCCCACCCAGCAGTCTCGCAACCGCGCGGGACTGCCCGCCGCCGCTGCTCGCCTGCGCCTAGGCGCGCCTGCTCGCCTCCCGCAACCGCGCGGGAGCCTCGCCCGGCACGCCCGCCTGCTGCTGCGCAGGGCGCTCGCAGCCTTCTGCTGCCGGTCTCGCGCGGTGCTGGCGTGCGCGCCTAGCGCGCGATGTCGCGCGGTGTGCGGGCGGACAGTCCGGGCATTCCGGGCCGTTCGTTTCGCGATTTTGATTTTCGTGTTTAGTCCAATCCAATCCCGATTTAATTTTCCTGAAAATTTTTATTTATTAAATTTGAATTATTTTTGAAATAATTGTTTAAATTGGGATTTTGAAAATTTGAGCGATTTAAATTTTGGAAAAATTACAATCTTTATTTTCTGAAAATATTGAAAGAATAAAATTATTAATTTTCAGAAATTAATTAGAATTTTATTAGTTTAATGTTTTTCGGGTTTTATTGAAAAGGCTCTTGAACAAGAATTGCATCTAAGTCGTGTTTTAAGCTATTAGAGCTTAAAGCGAGAATTTTAATTTATTGGTTAAATTTAAATTCTTGCAAAAGCATGTTAGGTGATCATGGGTTTAGATCTATGTATTGTTTTAATTTATGCACATGGATGGTTTAAATTGGGGTTGGAGCCCTATAGTTGCGTTTTTCAATTGAGGTTGGAGCCTCACTTATGTGCGTACTGTTATGTGATTTATTATGTGGCTTTCCATATTACTGTTTTTGAGGCCGGGGTATGCCCCGTGTAATTGTCTAAGGCCAATATGAAGATTGAGCCTTATTACTTTATGTCTTTTTCTTTTTATTGTAATTTGAGAGTAGAGATAGGTGGTGAGGTTTTATTTTCATTTTGGAGACAATGCACCCATGGAGTAAGATGGACCACATTCAAGTAACAAGGAGGCCATAAGTGAAGACCCCTCAAAATGTTAGGGAGGGGAATCTCAATTGTTAAATGTAATAGAGATAGGGCTCGTATTTTGTTACCGCTTTCCCTTATGTGATTTAAACTGTTTATGTGGCATGTATGTTAGAACTTGTGATTGTGGAGTGGCTCCCACATATCACGCATAAGATAGGTAGAACCCATGATCATTACATGTTAGTATCATGCTAGGACATGTTATCTGTTTATGTGCTTGTTTGAAATGCATTTAAGTTGTACTTGCATTAATCAAGACTAATTAAATTGGATAACATATATGTTGGTGAGGTCGAACCGAACAACTCTTCGGTTGATTCGAAAATTCCCATTAAATATTAAGCTCATTTCGAATAATAGGTATTTAATTCGAGATGCAAATTTTGAATTAAATTCCTAGCATTCCATCAATAGGTTTTAAGTTT
The DNA here is from genome assembly GCA_037501455.1 of Lantana camara. NCBI lineage: Eukaryota > Viridiplantae > Streptophyta > Magnoliopsida > Lamiales > Verbenaceae > Lantana > Lantana camara. Next base: position 108,045,852 of record CM074856.1, on the reverse strand, counting down.
AGTAAGTAAAGCTAGTTATTGTCCGCGAGTCGTGGGATAGCTAGTGGAGCTTATTAGTTCTTAGTTACCTAATTGATCATTTTAAATGATCAATATTTCGTGGTTAATTTTGGCAAGGGCGATGTCCGCGAGTCGTGGGTCGTTCGAACTAAGTTTTGATCATGATCTTATGATTGATGGGTCTAGCTTAACGCCTAAGTAAATATGGATGTCGCACGAGTCGTGGGTCCATATTGAAAGATGGGTGATGCAAAAACAATTACTAAGAGTTCTAAAGTTGTTAGAATTGGTAAGTTGTACCTACCTAGGATTTTACTTAGAATGTCCGCGAGTCGTGGGTTCGAGGTAAAATGCGTAGGATCTTAGTACCCGCTGGGAAACGTGTTCCTCTTAGATCTTTGGGAATTATAGATCTTTGAAAAACAGTGGGAGCTACATTAGATTAAAGACCTTATCTTTTGTATATCGTTATAATTCAGCATGCCCACATTTTCTCTGCTTAGCATTTAGGTTGTAGTTCTGTGATTCTCTACAATATGAAATGCAAACCCATTCGTATCCATCCTTAAGTCAAATAAGTTGACTAAGTCCTGACTAACTCTAGATGGCTTCGGATCCTAAAATTCATTTTAGAATCCGACTAGAGAAAGGCGTTCTCTAAAGGGTGAAGTTTTCAATTGTGAAAAGTGGACCCGGGCCAAAAGAGAAGCAATCTGAGGTGAATGGATTTTTTCCAAACCACTTAAAAGCAATTGAACCACCTCATAAAATGTTACAAGGTATAACATTATGGAATTATTCAATATTCCAAATGAGGAAACAAGTGCACACGAACAAGGTCTAAAGATCTTATTTGAAGATCTTATGGTCTCGATCATCAGCTGAGAAAAGAGTTCTCAATGCACTGATTGCTTACATTGCTTCGACTATCATTCAAACCCTTTATGCTCAACTAGAATGATGCTAATGTAGCATAGTTAATCATTTAAGTTGATAATGGTTGAGAGCATCCTTAAGAAGGAATAAAAGGTTGAGATGGTTAATTCTTCTTCTAAAACTCCCTAAGTTAAAGGCTTGAAGGCCTAAAGAAGAAGAAACCCTTAAGAGCCCAATGGAGGGGCATGTAAGGGGTACGCCCAAAAGACACTAGAGATCAAATAAGACGTTTGCTTCTATGGTAGCAAATAAGGACTTTGAAAGGGAACTGCGAAGAGTATGAGTACTCTGAAATGTTACCTCGTTTAGTAATTCTACTTGGAATAGAATTCACTAGTCTTGAGTCAATTCTGCATAATCCGTTGTGCAAAGACTCAAGGCAATAATGTTCTGAATATGCAACGAGATAACAAAAGTAAGTGAGATGACAAAGCTTCGAATTACTTTGGAACGTTGAGATATAAAAGGATTAGCAAGTCGGACACCTTAGGATCATTCTATGAAAATGGACCTATAGAGTTGACTTCCTGTGAATCCTATCTCAAAGGGAAAACGTTCCCGAAACATTGTTTAGGTGAAACATGGAACGTTCCAAAATTATAGTGGATTTCGATCCATGCTGATGAGTGTAAGATGCTTAATGTAAGCATTAGATACAATCGTCAGTTTAATCATTTTGAATGAATGTACTTGTTAAAGTACAAATTCGAAACGTATATGAAATTCTTACAATTTCAAAAGGAGGTTAGGAACCGAAGTAGTCATAAGTTATAGGTAAATCGATATGATCGAGAGAGCCAATATCTTAGCAACTAATTCCTTACTCATCTTAGAGATAATAGGATTATCTCTCAGTAGACTAATTCGAGAACACCTTAGTGTTTCCGAATGAGGGAATGAAACCTTATAGGATATGGTCCATTCCATAGCAAGCTTTACTGACTTATAATCATTCTAGGAATAAACTCCTAGAATATGCAGTTAGAGATTTTGAATTTAGTACCTTCCAAAATCAGTCCTTCAGTTGCACTATGTAAAGTGGCATACTAAATTCCCTAATTATTCTTATCCAAGAATTCAATGGAATCCTCTTACTTGAAGAGGATAGTGGGAGATAAGCTTGAAATGAGTTCAAGTTTATACAATGATATTGGATATCAGTTTTGCGATTCCTTTGCACAAAGGTTGTTTGTCCCAAAGGAATGTACCTTTCTTAAGGAATTGTTCCTATAGAAGAAGAAAGGCCAGCAAGCAGACCTCAAAGAAATTTGAGGAAAAATATACATGCTACATATAGAAGAAACGAGCCCATCTGATAAAACTTAGCCAAATTTTAGAGTATGTACACGTGTGAAACCCTTCTCTTAAGATGCGTTTAGAACGCGTTCCTAGATAGCCAAGGAATTACTTGAAGAGGAGACACTGTCAGATTTGGAATCTGAGTAGTGTAAGTAAGCCTTGAAATCCAATATGGATTCCATATACTTAAACCGAGTTTTGACCTTGGTTGATCCACCTGATAGGATCAAGCTCCTAGAGCTTCGAGTAAATGGAAAGCATTACAACCTTCTTGACGGTTGAAATGCAAAAGTCCATTTGGGTTATGTTTACCATATCCTCATATTCTGACTATGAGATATGATAAATCAATATGAGAACTATCTTGTTCAATATGAGATTGAAAGAGACTGAAATAAGGTATTTCTATAAATCTCATATTCAGTGGGAGTATGCATAAGGTATGCAAATCCCTAAAGTCAATCTGTGGATTGATAAAGGCTTCTAGGATTAGACAATTCGATTCCATAGGATAGTCAAATCGCTTGACACAGATGGAAGTCGAATAAGTCTCAAAGTGTACATAGGAAAGTTAGTGATGTAAGAGTCAATTTTTGGTTCTTTAGAAAACGACATCCTTCTCATTAGGAATGTCAAGGACGACGTGAAAGTTACCAATTCTTGTTTAAGAAACAATTTGACATGAAAGATCTTGGTGATTATCCTATATTCTCGACATTCAGATCTATGGAAGATAGATCTAAGAGAATAAAAGGATTATCACAAAATGAGTACATAACCACGGTACTAAAAGGAGTTTAGTATGGACAATGGAACATCTCTTTTGAAGAGTATGTGTCCTAAGATAACTTTGAGAAAGTTAGAATGTCCAAAATCCCTTTAAGTGAAAGGGTGCATAATGTATGAAAAGTTATGTACTAAATTAGATATGGCGCAACACTAAGCGTAGTAGGCCGAATCTAATATGACCTCAGAGAAGGTCATTAGATCTCTGTAAAGGATGTCCTCAGAGTACTTGAGAAGAAATGAGGATATGTATTAGTTTACAGAGCCCAACAGATCTTATTGTTAGAAGGATATTTGATGTAACCGTTCATCAAACATAGATGATTATGAAATCATTGAAAGGATACAACTTCTACCAGAATGGTAATGCAATGTGTTGGAAAGGGGGTTCCAAGGACGGACATTGCAAAACTCGACTATCGTAGTTGAGAACTTAGTCGTATTATATAACGCTAAGTTAAGTGTTTGGGTAAGAAACTCCATCTAACCAGTTAGATGAAGTTCCTAGCATGAAACAACTCCTTTATCATATTGTATGATAAAATGGATGGTTGCTCAAGAAAGAGAACCAAGACCTCACCAAGAGACTGAATACGTGATTACGAATCACTTTATAAGGAAAAGGTGTTTCCTAAGAGATGTGTAAACAAGAGGGTCACATCAGCAGAGAATATAGCAGATCCACTTTGGAAACGCCCAAAGTCAATAGGCTCTCAAAGTGCATCTTGAGAAGATGGGACTTAGAATACCTAAATGGCTTTTATGGGCAAGTGGGAGATTGTTAGGAATAGTGCCCTAGAAAGCCGATTCGACGTAATCTGCTTTGGGACTTTTCTTGTATCACAGACAATCTTTGAATAATATACGATTGATCGTAGGCAAACACTTCTTTATATGCCAATACGTGTTTTGTGTGTTTCCATTACGTGCGCATGTATGAGAACTCCCCTAATCCTGATGACTTTAGGACTCTACCATTTAGGTGAAATGGTTCATGAAACGAGCCCTATATCACATAAGTCATGATTAGTAAAATACTCCAAGCCGATGAGTCCTACAGACAGTGGGAGTGTCAACCTGACTCCTCTAAGGCTTGCTTGTGGGATCACGCCCTTAAGAAGGACCACCTTGTTTCATGGAGGTGCAAAGTGTATAGTTGATACGTGCGTGATACATGAGGGTGCTTACTTTAATAAGTAAGTTCACTGAGGTGCCCCGTGTGAGAACATTCCTAAATGGGAAAGGAAGTTTCTATTTCAGGAAATGGAAACTTCCAGATTAGGAAATATCTCACGAGTCATTGATGTGATTAATTGATCCTTAGACTTGAGGTTCCTTGTCACTTTATGAATTAACTCTGAAGTCTTTGGTATAAGCTTTAAAGGGTGTCGCCTTAGACAACTGATTCAAGGCTTATGCTGGGGCTGCACAAGTGATTCATGAAAGTGAATAAGAATCAAGAAAGGACCTACACTTGCATTTGCAAGGTGATCTCTTATTGTGTAAGTCATTCATATGCCATATGGAGTCCTTGGCCAAGGCAGTAGATCAAGACATCAAGAAAAGGGTTTCTTGGATTGAGATCAAATGGATATGAAATGCACTTTAGCTTTAAGACCAGATTATTAGGGTTCTAATTATTCCCTTACCCTAGATCATGGTTGAGAGATAGCAAGTAGGAGGATTGTATCTCACATGAATCAATGACTTAAAGGTTCTGTCGAATCCGAACATTCCAATTCAGCTAGGGGTTAAACACCTGTTGCTAGACTATGGTCGTTTAATCTGTGGACTGATTAATTAATTAGTGAATTAATTAATTAGGATCACTGCTAATTGAATTGAGAACCTAGAGGGTCACACACAACAACTTGGTTACATGAGTTGAGGCTTGAAAATGATTAAACGAGTTAATCGGGCCAAGAGGGTTCCACACGTGTGAAATCACACGTGTGGCTCACGTGAGTGACACGTGTCACTGTGACACGTGTCACACACGTGTGTATATATATATTATATATATATATTAAATAATTAATTAGTTAATTATTTAATAGACTTTGGTTTAATTTTGAATTAAAAAGAAAGTCTAATTTTGGAGAAAATAATCTAGTTAATTAATTATGAATTAATTAATTAGATAAAAATAAGTTATTTATTTTATAATAAATAAAGTATAAAATTATCCAAAAATAGTTTGGATATTTTTAGCTCTCTTAATAGTTGACTAGAATTAGAATTCAAAGTCAAAGTTGGAAAATACTTGATAATCATGTAATAGGAAAGAGAGGAACAAAATCCTTGTCCAACAAGGATTTGGATCGGCACTCCCTCCTATATATAGGGGAGCTCGAGCTCCCCTTTAGAGCTAATGGACAATTCTTGGTTCATGTGTTGAACACCTTCCTTTCTCCAAGATTAAATTAAACCCTAGGTTAAGCCTAAACACTAACTAGAGAACTAGCATCCTTACTAGTTAGATTGTGATCAAGTTGGTGGACTTTCTCTAGAGACTTCAAGTTAGAAGTTTGAAGATTCGAGCTTTACCAAGGAGAGGGGATCAAGCCGCGAGAAGAGCGTTCTTGGGTGGCTTGAAACGCTTCAAGAAAGAATACAAGAAAAGTAAGTTTTCTATCTTTACGAATTTGGTTACACGATTCCGAGTTCAAGGTCCTTTTGTTGGGAAATTTTTTTAACTTCCGCTGCTTTCTGATTCGTGTTTTCCAACATAACTAAATCTGAACTATACTTTTTGTGGGCTATGTGGAAAAATTGGAAAGTAAATATAGGTTTTTGGGCTGCTGTGCACATTAATGACTGCATCAAATGGAATAGGCCACTTAAATTAGGGCACCTAATTACTCATATTGCTGTGCATGCACAACTTCTTGACTTGAATGATCATGATCTTACTCTACATTCTGAAGTTTCTCCATTAGATGAACATGTGCTGCTTAACATGAGAATACTCCAAAGAAAAGATGGAGTATTGTGCTTTCCTGGTGCAGGTACAATCCCTGTTACAAAAAGAAGGAGTGAAAATGCCCAACCTGAGGCCACCACCAGCACTTCTAACACTGCACAGTTGAACAGAATTGAAGCTCTCCTCACAATAGTGTTGGAAAACACGAATCAGAAAGCAGCGAAATTTAAAAATTTTTCCCAACAAAAGGATCTAGGACTCGCAATCGTGTAACCAAATCCGTAAAGATAGAAAACTTACTTTTCTTTTATTCTTTCTTGAAGCGTTTCAAGCCACCCAAGAACGCTCTTCTCGCAGCTTGATCCCCTCTCCTTGGTAAAGCTCGAATCTTCAAACTTCTAACTTGAAGTCTCTAGAGAAAGTCCACCAACTTGATCACAATCTAACTAGTAAGGATGCTAGTTCTCTAGTTAGTGTTTAGGCTTAACCTAGGGTTTAATTTAATCTTGGAGAAAGGAAGGTGTTCAACACATGAACCAAGAATTGTCAATTAGCTCTAAAGGGGAGCATGAGCTCCCCTATATATAGGAAAGGGGAGGGGCGGCCGAACCTAGTCCTAATGGACAAAGGATTTGGTCCCTCTCTCTCCTATTACTTGATCATCAAGTATTTTCCAACTTTGACTTTGAATTATAATTCAAGTCAACTTTTAAGAAAGCTAAAAAAATATCCAAACTATTTTTGGATAATTTTATACTTTATTTATTATAAAATAAATAACTTATTTTTATCTAATTAATTAATTCGTAATTAATTAACTAGATTATTTTCTCCAAAATTAGACTTTCTTTTTAATTCAAAATTAAACCAAAGTCTATTAAATAATTATGTATATAATATATATATACACACACGTGTGTGACACGTGTCACTCACGTGAGCCACACGTGTGACTTCACACGTGTGGAACCCTCTTGGCCCGATTAACTCGTTTAATCATTTTCAAGCCTCAACTCATGTAACCAAGTTGTTGTGTGTGACCCTCTAGGTTCTCAATTCAATTAGCAGTGACCCTAATTAATTAATTCACTAATTAATTAATCAGTCCACAGATTAAACGACCATAGTCTAGCAACAGGTGTTTAACCCCTAGCTGAATTGGAATGTTCGGATTCGACAGAACCTTTAAGTCATTGATTCATGTGAGATACAATCCTCCTACTTACTATCTCTCAACCAAGATCTAGGGCAAGGGAATAATCAGAACCCTAATAATCTGGTCTTAAAGCTAAGTGCATTCATATCCATTTGATCTCAATCCAAGAAACCCTTTTCTTGATATCTTGATCTACTGCCTTGGCCAAGGACTCCATATGGCATATGAATGACTTACACAATAAGAGATCACCTTGCAAATGCAAGTGTAGGTCCTTTCTCGATTCTCATTCACTTTCATGAGTCAATTGTGCAGCCCCAGCATAAGCCTTGAATCAGCTGTCTAAGGCGACACCCTTTAAAGCTTATACCTAAGACTACAGAGTTAACTCATAAAGTGACAAGGAACCTCAAGTTTAAGGATCAATTAATCACATCAATGACTCGTGAGATATTTCCTAATCTGGAAGTTTCCATTTCCTGAAATAGAAACTTCCTTTCCCATTTAGGAATGTTCTCACACGGGGCACCTCAGTGAACTTACTTATTAAAGTAAGCACCCTCATGTATCACGCACGTATCAACTATACACTTTGCACCTCCATGAAACAAGGTGGTCCTTCTTAAGGGCGTGATCCCACAAGCAAGCCTTAGAGGAGTCAGGTTGACACTCCCACTGTCTGTAGGACTCATCGGCTTGGAGTATTTTACTAATCATGACTTATGTGATATAGGGCTCGTTTCATGAACCATTTCACCTAAATGGTAGAGTCCTAAAGTCATCAGGATTAGGGGAGTTCTCATACATGCACAGCTAAAGTAAACGCATACCAAACAAGAGCATATAAAGAAGTGTTACCTCAATTCGTTATTTTATTCAAAGATTGTCTGTGATTACAATAAGGAAAAGCACAAAGCGGATATACAATCGGCTTTCTAGGGCACTATTCCTAACAATCTCCCACTTGCCCGTCAAAGCCATTCTAAAGCTATTCTAAGTCCCATCTTCTGAAGATGACCTTGGAAAGCTTCTCGACTAAGGGGTTTAGTAAGTGGATCTGCCACGTTCTCTGCTGATGTGACCCTCTCAATTCGCACATCTCCTCTTTTGATAATATCACGGATTAGGTGATACTTCCTCATAATGTGCTTGGTCCGTTGGTGAGATCTTCGTTCTCTTGCTTGAGCAACCGCCCCAGTGTTGTCACAAAACACAGTAATGGGGTCTTTCATGCTAGGAACAACATTCAATTCTTGAATGAAGTTTCTAATCCAAACACCTTCCTTAGCTGCATCATTTACAGCTAAGTATTCGGCCTCAGTGGTCGAATCTGCAGTGGTAGTCTGCTTGGAACTTTTCCAACTCACTGCTCCGCCGTTTAGGCAGAAAATGTATCCTGACATTGACTTAAAATCATCTAAGTCAGATGCAAAGCTTGCATCGCAGTATCCTTCGACAGTAAGATCTTTCTGACCTCCGTAAACTAAGAATAAATCTTTAGTACTTTTCAAGTACTTAAGAATATTCTTCACGGCATCCCAGTGACCATCTCCAGGGTCAGATTGGAAACGACTCGTTACACTAAGTGCATAAGCCACATCCGGTCGAGTACATAACATTGCATACATTATGCTACCTATTGCTGATGAATAAGGTGTATGAGTCATTCTTTCCTTTTCAAGGTTAGTCTTAGGACACATCTTCTTTGAAAGACATGTTCCTACACTCATAGGAAGGTTCTTAACCTTTGCTGACTCCATATTGAATCTTTTCAATACTTTGTCAATGTACATCAACTGTGATAGTCCTATTAACCTTCTAGATCTATCTCTATAGATTTTAATTCCAAGGATAACTTAGTCACTTTCATATCATCCTTCGAATTCCCAATAAGAAGGATGTCATCAACATAAAGTACTAAGAATTGCACTGAGGTCTCCAATTCCTTTCTATACACACATGATTCATTCGAAATTTGGGTGAAGCCAAACGCTTTGACCGATTCATCAAATCGAATGTTCCAATTCCTAGAAGCCTGTTTCAATCCATAGATTGATCTTTGGAGTTTGCAAACCTTTTGCTCACTCCCACTGAATCTGAAACCTATGGGTTGCTCCATATAAATGTCTTTGTCAATGTCACCATTGAGAAAGGCAGTTTTCACATCCATTTGCCATATCTCATAGTCATAATATGCAGCAATGGCAAACATGATTCGAATGGACTTTTGCATTACAACTGGTGAAAAGGTTTCGTCAAAGTCCACGCTGGGTCTTTGAGTGAATCCTTTTGCAACCAGTCTTGCTTTGTAGGCCGCAATGCTTCCATCAACTCCAAGCTTTCTCTTAAAGATCCATTTGCAACCTATGGGTTTGACCCCATCAGGCAAATCTACCAAGGTCCAAACTTGGTTGGAGTTCATGGAGTCCATTTCGGATTTCATGGCTTCTATCCACTGTTCAGAGTCAGAATCTGAAAGTGCCTCCTCATATGTTAAAGGATCATTATCCTTTTGAGAGATTTCATGGAAGAATCCATACCATCTCTCCGGCTGTCTAGGAGTGCGTTCAGAACGCCTTAGAGGAGGATTTTCATGTGTATCGAAATTCGTGATTGGTTGTGGTTGATCAGAGTGGGACGTTTCTTCAGTGGGTGGTGTGGGGTCACTTTGTACTTCTTCTAATTCTATGATCTTGCCTTTCTTTTCTTTAAGGAACGATTCCTCAAGAAAAGTGGCATTTCTGGAAACAAACACCTTTTGCTCAGATTGATCATAGAAATAGTATCCTATGGATTCCTTAGGATAACCTACAAAGTAGCATAAGTTAGAACGAGATTCTAACTTATCTCCCACTGTCCTCTTCACGTAAGCAGGACAACCCCAAATTCTTAAATAAGAATAACTAGGGATTTTACCATGCCACATTTCATAGGGCGTCTTGGGGACTGACTTAGAGGGAACTAGATTCAGAATCTTTGCTGCACTTTCTAGGGCATAACCCCAGAAAGAAGGTGGTAAGTCAGTGAAACTCATCATGGAACGAACCATATCAAGTAGGGTTCGATTCCTTCTCTCAGAAACTCCATTAAGTTGAGGAGTTCCCGGAGGAGTCCACTGAGAGATAATCCCATTATCTTTGAGATGATTAAGGAATTCTTCACTAAGATATTCGCCTCCTCGATCAGATCGAAGTGCTTTGATCTTGTGACCAGTTTGGTTCTCAACCTCCTTTTGAAATTCTAAGAATTTCTCAAAAGCTTTAGATTTATACTTCATTAAGTATACATAACCATACCGACTAAAGTCATCAGTAAAGGTTATGAAGTACTGATGATTGTTTCTAGTGCTTACACTAAGCGGTCCACAAACATCAGTGTGGATCAAATCCAAAACCTTAGTGGCACGTTCCACAGTTCCTTTAAAAGGGACTTTGGACATTTTTCCTTTGAGACAGGATTCGCAAGAAGTTAACTCTTTGAGATCATTTTCAGAGAATGATCCTAAAGTGTTTATCTTGCTAATTCTGTTCTTGGAAATGTGTCCTAATCTAGCGTGCCATAAGGGAGCTGAAACTTTGTCATCTCTCTTACGCTTTGTTTCTCGTTGTATATTCATAATATTGATATTTTGAGTTAGGTAAAGTCCATTACTTAGAGTACCGATATGAACGGAAGAGTTGTTCCGTTTGATAAAGTATTTACCATTCTTAATATAAGTTTCATAACCTTCACAATCTAATATTGGAACTGAAATTATATTACGAATAATGCTCGGTACATAAAGGACTTTATTTAATACTAACTCAAAACTACCTAAATCTAATCTAATTGTGCCTAAAGCTCGAGCTTCAACGTTTGAGCCATCGCCGATCTTCAAGACACATTCTCCTTCTTTGAGTTGTTGGACTTCACTTAGCATCTGTACATCATTACAGATATGAGTTCCACAACCGGTATCAAGTACCCAAGAACTAGAATTAATAGAAAGATTTACTTCAACGAGAAAGATACCTTTCTTCAGAGTAGCCTTGTACTCTGGGCAGTTTCTCCTCCAATGTCCCGCTTTGCCACAATGGAAGCAAACATCCTCTTTCTGATCACGCTTCTTCTTTTGGGCCTTCCCCTTCGAAATGCCACCAGTGGGCCTAAGGGGTTTCTTCTTCTTCTTTTGGGCTTTCTTGCCCTTACCTTTAGAAGGCCCAGAAGAGGAAGATGGAGCATTCACCATCAAAACCTTATTGTCCTTCTTGATCGTGCTTTCAGCAGTCACAAGCTGACTAATCAGCTCAGCTACAGTAGCACCAGCATGATTCATGTTGAAGTTAAGGACAAATGGGTTGAATGATGGTGGGAGCGAAGCTAGCAACAAATCCACTGAAAGCTCATCTTTCAGTGGCATGTCCATGGAAGCAAGTTTCTCAGTAAGGGCAAGAAACTTGAGTCCATATTCATGGACACTTGAACCTTCCCTCATTCTCAAGTGGAACAATTCCTTTGAAGTGTTATACCTTGTAACACGTTCATGAGGGCGGTAAAGTTGCTCTAAGTGGTCGTAAATCTCCCAAGCAAATTCCATGGCCTCATGTTGCCTTTGCAAGTCCGGAGACATGTTAGCCAACATAAGGCAACGGGCTTGGAGATTATCATCCTTCCACTTCTGAATCGCATCCCGCTCGGCCCGAGTGGGAGCCTCCCCTTCGGGACTAGGCTCCCCTTCGAAGAGAACATAAGTTCTCTTCTCAGAATCTAAAATGATTTTTAGATTCCTCAGCCAATCAGAATAGTTGGGACCAGTCAACTTGTTTGACTCGAGGATCGATACAAGAGGGTTTTTGGTTGCCATTTCAAAACACGTAGAGAATCACAGAATCTACGACCTAAATGGTAAAACAGAGAACTAGTGAGCATGCTAAATTATAACGATATACAAAAGATAAGGTCTTTAATCTATTGTAGCTCCCACTGTTTTTCAAAGATCTAGAATTCCCAAAGATCTAAGAGGAACACGTTTCCCAATGGGTACTAAGATCCTAGGCATTTTACCTCGAACCCACGACTCGCGGACATTCTAAGTAAGAACCCTAGGTAGGTACAACTTACCAATTCTAACACCTTTAGAACTCTTAGTAATTGTTTTTGCATCACCTATCTTTCAATATGGACCCACGACTCGTGCGACATCCATATTTACTTAGGCGTTAAGCTAGACCCATCAATCATAAGATCATGACCAAAACTTAGTTCGAACGACCCACGACTCACGGACATCGCCCTTGCTAAAATTGACCACGAAATATTGACCATTTAAAATGATTAATTAGGTAACTAAGAACTAATAAGCTCCACTAGCTATCCCACGACTCGCGGACAATAACTAGCTTTACTTACTAAACTTAAAACCTATTGATGGAATGCTAGGAATTTAATTCAAAATTTGCATCTCGAATTAAACACCTATTTGTTCGAAATTAGCTTAATATTTAATGGGAATTTTCGAATCAACCGGAGAGTTGTCCGGTTCGACCTCACCAACATATATGTTATCCAATTTTATTAGTCTTGATTAATGCAAGTACACTTAAATGCATTTCAAACAAGCACATAAACAGATAACATGTCCTAGCATGATACTAACATGTAATGATCATGGGTTCTACCTATCTTATGCGTGATATGTGGGAGCCACTCCACAATCACAAGTTCTAACATACATGCCACATAAACAGTTCAAATCACATAAGGGAAAGCGGTAACAAAATACGAGCCCTATCTCTATTACATTTAACAATTGAGATTCCCCTCCCTAACATTTTGAGGGGTCTTCACTTATGGCCTCCTTGTTACTTGAATGTGGTCCATCTTACTCCATGGGTGCATTGTCTCCAAAATGAAAATAAAGCCTCACCACCTATCTCTACTCTCAAATTACAATAAAAAAAAGAAAAAGACATAAAGTAATAAGGCTCAATCTTCATATTGGCCTTAGACAATTACACGGGGCATACCCCGGCCTCAAAAACAGTAATATGGAAAGCCACATAATAAATCACATAACAGTACGCACATAAGTGAGGCTCCAACCTCAATTGAAAAACGCAACTATAGGGCTCCAACCCCAATTTAAACCATCCATGTGCATAAATTAAAACCATACATAGATCTAAACCCATGATCACCTAACATGCTTTTGCAAGAATTTAAATTTAACCAATAAATTAAAATTCTCGCTTTAAGCTCTAATAGCTTAAAACACGACTTGATGCGAGTCTTATTTATAAAAGTTTTCAATAAATCCCAAATTACCAAAACAAATAAAATTCCAATTAATTTCTGAAAATTAATAATTTTATCAAGATGTATTTTCCCAAAATATAAACCGTTTCAATTTCTCAAAAATCCCAATTTTAAGTTTTATTCAAAAAAATTAAAATAAATATTCAAAAATAAAATTTTAAAATTAAAATAAAAAATTGAGACTGGATTGCACGAAACACGAAAAGGCCGGATCACGAAAACGGGGTTGCCCGTCCCAAGTACGGCGTGTGCGCACAGCATGCGCGCACAGCGCCCGGCCAAGGCCGCGCGAGTGCGCGCTGGAGCGCGCAGCTCCTGCCGGGCATTGGGCGGCCAGTCTCGGCCGCCCTGGGCGGGCGCGCCGGAAGGCTCCCGCACAGGCGTGCGGGAGGTGCTGGGCGACTGGCCGGTCTGTCCCGGCCAGGCCTGGGCGGCGACGGGCGGACGGCGTGCGGGCGACTGGCCGGTCTGTTCCGGCCAGCCCTGGGCGATGATGGGCGGGCCTCCCGCTCGGTTGCGGGAGGGTGGCGCGCGAAGCCCGCGTGCGCGACTCCTTCGCGCGGGGGGTTTCGCCTGTTCATCGCGATCCGGGCTTTCGTTTTGTGTTTTCGTTTAAAAGCAAAACCAATCCAAGAAATCCAAAAACAGTTTATACAGTTTCAAATCTAAAATTGTTTTTCAAAATTAAATTTTATAAAAACCAATTTTCAGAAACTTTCAGGAAAAAAATACAGTTTCGTAATTCAGGCTTTCTAAAATAATTACAAATACTCAATCGCATCAAGCCTAAGAATTTCTACTAAATTCAGTATAATTGAGACGAATCAGAAACACGTTTAACGAGGTGGCTCTGATACCACTTGTTGGAAAACACGAATCAGAAAGCAGCGAAATTTAAAAATTTTTCCCAACAAAAGGATCTAGGACTCGCAATCGTGTAACCAAATCCGTAAAGATAGAAAACTTACTTTTCTTTTATTCTTTCTTGAAGCGTTTTAAGCCACCCAAGAACGCTCTTCTCGCGGCTTGATCCCCTCTCCTTGGTAAAGCTCGAATCTTCAAACTTCTAACTTGAAGTCTCTAGAGAAAGTCCACCAACTTGATCACAATCTAACTAGTAAGGATGCTAGTTCTCTAGTTAGTGTTTAGGCTTAACCTAGGGTTTAATTTAATCTTGGAGAAAGGAAGGTGTTCAACACATGAACCAAGAATTGTCAATTAGCTCTAAAGGGGAGCATGAGCTCCCCTATATATAGGAAAGGGGAGGGGCGGCCGAACCTAGTCCTAATGGACAAAGGATTTGGTCCCTCTCTCTCCTATTACTTGATCATCAAGTATTTTCCAACTTTGACTTTGAATTCTAATTCAAGTCAACTTTTAAGAGAGCTAAAAAAATATCCAAACTATTTTTGGATAATTTTATACTTTATTTATTATAAAATAAATAACTTATTTTTATCTAATTAATTAATTCGTAATTAATTAACTAGATTATTTTCTCCAAAATTAGACTTTCTTTTTAATTCAAAATTAAACCAAAGTCTATTAAATAATTAACTAATTAATTATTTAATATGTATATAATATATATATACACACACGTGTGTGACACGTGTCACAGTGACACGTGTCACTCACGTGAGCCACACGTGTGACTTCACACGTGTGGAACCCTCTTGGCCCGATTAACTCGTTTAATCATTTTCAAGCCTCAACTCATGTAACCAAGTTGTTGTGTGTGACCCTCTAGGTTCTCAATTCAATTAGCAGTGACCCTAATTAATTAATTCACTAATTAATTAATCAGTCCACAGATTAAACGACCATAGTCTAGCAACAAGTGTTTAACCCCTAGCTGAATTGGAATGTTCGGATTCGACAGAACCTTTAAGTCATTGATTCATGTGAGATACAATCCTCCTACTTACTATCTCTCAACCAAGATCTAGGGCAAGGGAATAATCAGAACCCTAATAATCCGGTCTTAAAGCTAAGTGCATTTCATATCCATTTGATCTCAATCCAAGAAACCCTTTTCTTGATATCTTGATCTACTGCCTTGGCCAAGGACTCCATATGGCATATGAATGACTTACACAATAAGAGATCACCTTGCAAATGCAAGTGTAGGTCCTTTCTCGATTCTCATTCACTTTCATGAGTCACTTGTGCAGCCCCAGCATAAGCCTTGAATCAGCTGTCTAAGGCGACACCCTTTAAAGCTTATACCTAAGACTACAGAGTTAACTCATAAAGTGACAAGGAACCTCAAGTCTAAGGATCAATTAATCACATCAATGACTCGTGAGATATTTCCTAATCTGGAAGTTTCCATTTCCTGAAATAGAAACTTCCTTTCCCATTTAGGAATGTTCTCACACGGGGCACCTCAGTGAACTTACTTATTAAAGTAAGCACCCTCATGTATCACGCACGTATCAACTATACACTTTGCACCTCCATGAAACAAGGTGGTCCTTCTTAAGGGCGTGATCCCACAAGCAAGCCTTAGAGGAGTCAGGTTGACACTCCCACTGTCTGTAGGACTCATCGGCTTGGAGTATTTTACTAATCATGACTTATGTGATATAGGGCTCGTTTCATGAACCATTTCACCTAAATGGTAGAGTCCTAAAGTCATTAGGATTAGGGGAGTTCTCATACATGCACAGCTAAAGTAAACGCATACCAAACAAGAGCATATAAAGAAGTGTTGCCTCAATTCGTTATTTTATTCAAATATTGTCTGTGATTACAATAAGGAAAATCACAAAGCGGATATACAATCGGCTTTCTAGGGCACTATTCCTAACAAATAGTCCTAGCTAAAATGGAAAAATATGAAAAATCAGTAGAAAAGCTCCCAGCCATGGAGAATTCAATGGACATCATGGCAACCCACATAGCAGGTGTAGAAACTGACATTGAGGCCATCAAGAAAGGCCTCAAAATTGGCACTCACTAAACGGCATTCAGGGAAGTCCTCCTGTTTCAATTCTGTTTATCAACATTGAGGACAATGTGAAATAAGTATGGGGGGTGGGGAGTAGGTGGTTGTGGTTAAAATTTTTTTTTTAGATCTGTCTGTTACTTTTGATGACTGTTGCTTTAATTATTTTTGTTGGCTATTGATAGTTGATGACAGGCTTGTAGCCTGTTTAGGTTGGTTCCTTTGAGAATTTTGACTGATTTTTGTGGCTATTTGTTAGCCAGTGTTTCTGCTGTGAGAAACTGTGAACCTGATAACCTCATGTGCAACATGTTTTGATTTGAGAGCTTTTGAACATGAAGAATAGGTTGAAATAGCATGAATTTCCATGTCTGATTCTTGGAATTGATCAAATTTATAAGTTCTTTGACCCTGATAGAGAATGTTTTTGAATTTGGACTAATGGGTAAAAATTAAAATTGCATGCTTAAATTGGACCTTCATGTGTGAAAAAGTGTGTAATTTTTGGACTGTCTAAAGGAATGTTATTGATGCTGAATGTTAATGTTAATGTTGATTGAGGGATTATGTTATGAATAAGGCTGTAAAGCCATTAGCTTCTGAATAAGGCTGTTTCAGCCATTTGCTTGATGCAATTCGCTCGTTTAACTCCGCTGGTTACCTAAGGCTAAATACAAATCATAAACTGAAAATGGGTGACTATGAGTGATGCATTTTTTTGCAGTCTAGGGATAGTCATACATTACCAAAGCGGTATTATGACACCCGAAATAGACAACGTTTTGAATTTTGGTATAAGTGTTATGTTGGAACCCTCACTTTATCTTTTGTTTTGTTGGAATTTAGACAGTCCAGAATAACCACCCTTTGATCATATGTTGTGATTACTATTTGGTAAATGTGCATGATTAAATGAATTCTAAATTCCTCAACATTCTCTAGCAAGTTATATACTTAGAATTTGTCCTTTTCCATTTTGATAGATTGTGGACACTTGTTATCAAACTCATTTTAATGTTCACATTTTCTCATTAAGAAACTATGGGGCTGAGGTGGTTTGATGGGAATCATCTTGCAGTTTGTTAGGATTGGAAGTTGTTGGTTAGGGACAAGCAAAAGTCTAAGTATGGGGGGATTTGATAGTATGCATAAATTACATGAATATCTCTTTCTTTTTCCCCTGAATTGAATTAGATTTCTACTTAATTTGCTTTTATTTGGCTTTTGCAGAAACATCTTGATAAATGAGGGATTTGGCAGAATCATGAAGGAAAAGATGTGAAGTGTTGAAAATGCCTGAGCCATGACCCCAATGCATGATCATCCCTAAGGCTAATGTACGCATAGCAGACCACGGTCAACAAGTACGGCTGATTCCTCTTGTTGGGACAGGTGGCACACATGCAACAGCTTGCTAACATGGCTTACATGCAAGAGTTGATCCTGCGTTTTTGAAGTTTCAAGAATCCTAATCATGGTTATTGGGATTTGTAAAAGTCATTTTGTCTCCCTTGATCATTATCATTTCTAGATTTAAGGGTATTATATAAGCTAGTTAAGGGAAAAAAGGGGATAGACTTTTAGACAATTCAGAAAATAGAAAATAGCAGCAGCTAGCAGCAGAGAACAGCAGGGGATTTCTTCCTCAAAACTGTGATCATTTTCAGTTTAAAAGTTTGAAGCATTTAATTTCGGTTTTTTATTTTGAATTGTTTTAAGTTCAGAATATTTACTGTTTATCTTGCATGATGATCCGTGGCTAAACATAATTGTCTTAGTTAGGTTGTATCTTTGTTCGTTGCCAATATTTATGAGATCTAAGTGAATGAATACGAATTTAATCTATGGTATTTATGCATGCTTTGAACGTACTTATGTGAGTTGTTTTCAAATCATCTTTCTGATCAATCGATGGCTAGATAACAACTTGATGAGGTTATACTGATACCTGATACGTAATAGTCTTGTAAAGGTGTACAAGAACCACACATCATTGAGAGTTTACTACCATGTCTACTCAATAAAATGGTGAGGCATGCGTAATATGATTTCATAAGTCCAAGCTTCTTGAGATTTTGGATCATGATTAATGTCCTTTTGGCGCTCAATGCTATCATATAGTTAAATCCTAGATACTTGTTCGTGGGACTGCTATGTGGTAAGAATTTAATTGATGAGCTTCTCTTGATTAAGTTAAAAATAAGAAAGGATGATATGGACAAGCTTCTTGTCTATTGTAAGTTAATCTACCATTTGATTAGACTTGATTTTTGCATCGAGGATTAGATATGGGCATGGAATGAAGTAACAACTTGGCTAAGATATTTCTTTCATAATCAACCTTCACAAATCTCTTTATTTTCAGTATTAGTTAGTTGAAGAAATTTGATTTTGTGACTTAAAATAGTTTGTTTTAATTACATAAACACACCCCCCCTCTAAGTCTCTTTTGAATATTCTCTTGGATACATTGAATATAAGTCTATCTAGTCCTGTGGGTTCGACCCTTTGCTGCTATGTTACAATTTTATATTTTGTGAAGTAAGTAAAGGATTTAATTGGTGGATTCGACAACCATCAACTAACGACCGTTAATCCCCCCCAGTTTGCTCGTTTGTGTTTTCTTCTCTTGTTTGCTTGTTTTGTTCGTTTCCCCTCCCCGAGCTTGATCCCTTGGTGTTGTGAGCTTGATTTTATGTATGAATTCCTTTGGTATGACATATTATTGTGTGATTTTGATATGTTTTATGTATGAGTATTGTGATATGATGTGTATATGTTTGTTTTGGTATGATATGATGAGGAAGAAGGACAAAGAACCAAATCCAGTTTATGATGAGTATGAGGAAGAGGATGAGGGGGATTTTTATAATCCATATGAATACTTCCATAATAAATTGGAAGAAGGTGATCAAAGCCGCGTACTGAAAGATGAGCAGGGTATGATCACCAATCAAGCGTTGTTCCTAGAAGAGGAAGAGGCAATCATGGAGTATCCGCCATTATGGAGTGAAAGGGATATAGACGGAGAAAAATGAAAGCTCCAGGAAAATGCACTAAGCCGTGTAACGTCAACCTACAGGCCCCCTAAGTGAACCAGTCATGGGTCCTGTAAATTACCTGCCGGCAATAATTCAGTACCCATAAATGTGCCAGATCATGGAGCCTTAGAAGGAAGGGTAAGAAGGATCACGGATAATTTAGGAGATAACACATGGAGCCTACCATCAGCACAACAGACCCAAGGGGCTATGCTTGTATTACCACAAGCCATAGGGTTATGGGAGGATACAATCTATCCATAACCCTGAACCATGTTGATGTGCCAGACAAGGTGTGGCCAAATAACAGGGCCAAGATCAATTACATTGAAAATCTCCTAGGAGAGGATAAGAAGAGAACATGGCAGCAGTGGAGGTTAGCCTACGCAGAGGACTTCAATACTCTGCAGGATATGGCGGATGACACTTAAAATGTGTTGTCGCAAATCCGAAGGATACTCATTCTCCAGGATCCATATCAAGGGGGAACAGAAGAACAAGATCGTGCTTACACAGATCTTGAAAGGTTAACATGTGAAAACATTAGGGATATTTGGACATACTTCAACAATTTCAAAAGACTTGCAACAAGATCAGGCAAGATGTACTTCACAGAGACATCAAAAAAGCTTTTCAGAAAAATGCCTCCCTTATTAGGGAAGGAAGTAGAAGAGGCCTGGAATGCAAAATACCCAGGGACAAGTTCAGCAGTCCTGCCAAGGATACATTTCACACACCACTATTTGTCAGAAATATGCAAGAAAGCCACACTACAGAAGAGCATACGGGATTTGTCATTTTGCAGCAAAATTCCTATACCAACTTACTACCAAACCGGCAAAATGTATGGTATTAGGAAAGCCACAAGCTATAAAGGAAAGCCCCACATCACTCATATACGGGTTTTCAAAAGGAAACACGCAGAAAAGGTCCATAAATGCAAATGCTTAATATGTGGAGAAGAAGGGCATTTTGTAAGAGAATGCCGCAGTAAGGACGGGAAGCTACATAGAGCCGCAGTAATGGAAAATCTTGATCTGCAACCGGAGTATGTTGTTGTTTCCATAGACCAAGATGAAAGCGACTCGGACGCAATCTGTAGTTTCTCTGAGGGGTAAACAACCTATCCTAGCAACATTGCTGGTCTTCTATTAGAAACACCTTTAGAAGAACTAGCTTTGGTATTCGGGAAAAATGGCGAATGGCGAAGTAAGGTTATGCTACCAGAATGGTTGAGTTCATGTAACCATGATATTTTCATGAATGGAGAAGTTAACATCGATGAAAGACAGTGTGTTTATTGTAAAATAAGCACCAACCAACGAATGAGGGCTCATTGCCAACATTTTGGGTTAACAGCATGCCCGCTGTACGCCAAATATTATCTTAACTTTAAGGTAACACCGGAGCAGCAAAAGAAGGAAGTTAACAACAAAGATCAATTGATCAAAGAGCTCCTGACATATTGCGCATTCTTGTTGGAAGAAAACGATAGATTGTAAGCAAAAATTGATGAGGCACTCCAAAAGGAGTTGCAAAAGGATTACGAAAGTTTGGAAAAACAGGAGGAGACAAGCTTGTAGATAGGCGAAAGCATGAACCCCCCACGAAGAAAAGTAAACAGTCTGTACAACATGACTGTTAAATTCTTCATACCAGGAATGAAGGAATTCAGTGTCAAAGCGATACTTGACACAGGAGTAACAACTTGCTACATAGAGGAAAAGGCGATCCTGAAGGAGGCGATCGAACCAAGTCCATACCAGGTGGCCTACCGAGGAGTAAACTCAAAATAAATGGTTGATAAAAAGATGAAAGGAGGCCAAATGGAAATCGGTGAAAATAGGTTCCGAATCCCTTTCACATACTGTTTGAGTATGAATCTGGAAGGAATCGAGATGCTGATCAGCTGTAATTTAATCAGGTTAAGGTATAGAGGGTTGAGAATTGAAAGGAATATGATCACATTTTACAAAAATGTGACCAGCATACAAACCCGGCCTGATGCGGAGTTCTCAAACACAGCTATTTCAGAATTGGGAATGAACGAGGAGGAGTTCCTTGCCATGCAAGATCTAGAGCAGGCCCAATTGGAAATTAGAGCGAGGTTCAGGAGGAGGTTTGAAGGCATCCTTAAATGAATGGAGAAGCAGGGTTACATTGGAGATCAACCATTGAAACACTAGCAGAAAAATCAGGTCAAATGCAAGATAGATGTGATTAACCAAGATATAACTATCCAAGACAAGCCTCTCAAGCATGTGACCCCACTAATGAAGGATAAATTTAAGAAACATGTTGATTCACTTCTAAAGCTGGGAGTCATAAGGCCAAGTAAAAGCAGGCACAGGACGATGGCCATGATCATCCAATCCGGGATAACAGTTGATCCCACTACAGGAAAGGAAGTCAGGGGGAAAGAGAGGACGGTGTTCAATTATCGAACGCTCAATGACAACACTTACAAAGATCAGTATTCATTACTGGGAATCAACACCATAATCCAGAGGATATCATCCTCAAAGGTGTACTCAAAATTTGATCTAAAAAGTGGATTCTATCAGGTTTCCATGGAGGAAGAATCGATACCATGGATTGCGTTCATTACCCCTGAAGGCCTAAATGAATGGCTCGTCATGCCACTCGGATTAAAGAATGCGCCTGTAATTTTTCAAAGAAAGATGGATGGTTGTTTTCGGGGCTGTGAAAATTTCAAAGCGGTTTACATCGATGATATCTTGGTTTTCTCAAAAGATGAAGAGTCGCACGCAGAGCATTTGAAAAAAATGTTGTCGATATGTGAGAAGGAAGGATTGGTGTTGTCCAAAACCAAGATGAAGGTAGCAGTGGGAAAAGTTGACTTCTTTGGAGCACGATTGTGTAATACCCTTAACGCAAAGGCACTACATCCCCCGCACTATAGTTCAATCCACATATGGAACGGGCACCCATACATGAATCAAGCCTATAGCGAACGGGATACAATAAAACACTACCCTAGCTAGGCGGGCTATTCCTCAAATAATACATCAACGTATAACAAAAGCGGAAGCATAACTAAGTACATTCATTCCACTACTCACTTCCAAGCTTCAAAACAATATTTACATCATCAAGTATCCAACTTTCAAGTATACTATACTATAATATGTAGATAAGTACCAAGTCACATTCCAAAATCATAAATACCCATAATATACACCAAAAGATGAAAAGACCATGCTAGACCCCAAAAGCTGTAAACTGACTCAAAACCCCGCCTAGCACTCGATCTGCGCAACCTGAAAACTGTGAGGTGTCAGTCTATGAAAGACTGAGTGAGGGGTTATAATTTAAAGCGCAAATATCATGCAAATTGTAATCTCGGCCAAGGTTTTCATAAGACAATATTAGTTTAATAAATAAACAAGGCTCGCCCGAGGTTACAATCATTCCATTTTCAATTTAGTTATTTCAATACAATTCAATAATCAGTGGCCCGGCGAGTGAGGGCAAATCTCCAACCAATCTCCGACAGTGTACATTAATTCCGTTTTATCAATTAAGTGATCAGGCAATCAATTCAGTGCACAAATAGATAGCTTCAATCAATCCATCCTTCTTCCTCCGGGTGATGGGGGATTGCAAGGCCCCGCCATCCAATCTCATTGAGTATAGGGTTCATGATTCCCTATACCCGGAACTCCTTCCTCCATTAATCTCCTAGTGGATTCAGGGGTCATCCCTACAATGTGAGGATAGTGCAAGAGTTGCCTGTCAGCCCATGCTTTCCCGGTTGGCTCAATACACTACCCTCGGGCCCACAGTGAACAATATACTCGCCAAAACATTCAATCAATTCAATTCAATATCAATGACAATTACTCGGTACAATATCAATCGATCAATAAAGGAACAATTCAATTTTCGGAAAACTATAGATATAATTATTTGTTTTGGTCCAAAGCCACATAGGGTAGTAGGGTTCTTTTACAAATAGAAATAACCTCACCTTTACCAATACAAGAAGAAAGGATACACCTTATGGAGCGTGTTCCTCATTTCCCGGACCGTGATCTGTGTAACAAAGGGACAAGTGTACATAAGACTCTACCCTTATGAACCAACGAAGACGAACGACATGTTCCAATAATGTCACTTATACAATTTCAATCAATAACGATCATGACATGTTCAATTTAGCAATTTAAGATAACAATGATCAAATAGGGCATAAAAGTCATATATTTCACATATGGGAGCCAAGAAAGTGAAAGGAATGCAATAGGAAAGATTTTGGTGAAGTTTAGGAACACTTGACAATTTTGGAAAAATGCACATGTTGTGGGAAAACTGTAATATCTTAAATTCTAGAAGTGGGAATTGAGTTTTGCTTATTGGAAATGAAATTAGACAGATAGACCTTTCCAACGCTATATGGCACGTTTTCTAATTCAAACCGAGGTGAAAATGGCGTTGGTTCGAAGTTAGACAAAATGCAGTTTCTGGCGGTGGTCGCGGGCGCGACCAAAATCCTTCACAAAATGGTCGCGGCCGCGACCAAGTATTTTTCCGAATTTTTGTCCAATTTTTTCAAAAGTCGAGATTTGGCCAAAATGGGGTCGCGGGCGCGACCATTTTTACAACTAAAACAGGTCGCGGGCGCGACCATATACGCAACAGCAACAAAACAGGGGAAAACAGGGCATTTCCATGCCAAAAATCACCAAAACATCCACAAATTCATGATCACTTCATAACAAATATCAAAACACATCAAATATACATTATACTACACTTATTCACTCAAACAACCAAGAAATACACATCAAGACATCAAGATTTCATTATTAAAACCCCATATGTATAATCATGCTTCCAACCTTCAATAATTTCAAGATTTTCATGCAATCCTTACTCCTTAAGATCAAGATCAAGCTCTCAACTTCAATCATGCAAGAATTCATCAACAAATCCCTAAATTCATACTTGATCACATATTCAAGAATTTCAAGAAATTTCTAATTTCTACCTTGAATCAAAAGAAATGGTGATGAGATGATGATATGTTGTTGATGATGCTCCTACTTCACACTTCCTTCAATCCTAGCTTGAATTAGGGTTGATATCTTCTTCCTCTTCTCAAGGTGTAAATGTCGGTTTTTGCTAGGTGTATGTGTGTGTGAGTTTTTCTCTTGAATCATATGGAACATAATGGAAGAAATGAGAGATAATTCATGATATATCCTAAAGTCATGTGTGGAAATATGTGATTCCTCCCTATTTGCATAAAAGTGCCTCATTTATTTAAATTGATGCACATAAGTATAATCTCTAACTATTGATGCAATTAACTTCAAGTCATGATATACACTCATTACACAATTTCACATAAGGGAATAATTAAGGATCATATAATACAAGTATGGCACTTATTTCACTTATTTCATATAATTCATATAAATGATATTTCATATAAATGTATGGGAACATATGGCAAGTAATATGATGATACTTGTAATTAAATGAACAAACAAGTAATTTAACCTCCCAACTCCCGAAGACCCACTCGTGGAGTGCTTACCTGAACTTCCGGAAATTGGGGCATTACAAATTGGCCAAGGGAAAATAAGGCAGCAACCACATATAATCACAAAAATTGCAGATTATGATGAGTCCAAACTCAAGGAGAAGAAAGGTCTGAGATCTTGGTTAGGAATAATAAACTATGCAAGGGCATACATTCCTAATCTAAGCATGCTCACAGGATCACTGTATGAGAAGACCAGTCCATACGGAGATCAGAGAATGAATCCCTCAGATTGGGAGATAGTAAGGCGAATCAAGGAGAAAATCAAAAGTTTGCCAGAAATGGAAAATCCCCCGGAAAACTCTCTTATCATAATTGAGGTGGATGGTTGCATGGAAGACTGGGTTGCAGTATGCAAATGGAAGAAATTCAAAAATGATCCAAGAAAAGAGGAGAAAGTCTGCACCTATGCAAGCGAAAAATTCAAAGCACTGAAGTCCACCATTGACGCTGAGATTGAAGCAGTCCAGAAAGGATTAGAAAATTTCAAAATTTTCTACCTTCATAAGAAAGAAGTGACTATTCGAACAGATTGCCAAGCCATAGTCTCCTTCCATAATAAAAATAATAGCAATAAATCATCCAGGGTCAGATGGGCTAAGTATGTTGATTACATTACAGGGATAGGAATTATAGTCCAGTTCGAGTATATAGATGGTAAACCGAATATATTAGCTGATTCATTGTCTAGAATCATTAATTGTATGTTTATCACAGATCCATGGAAGATATCAGAAGACAATACGGGATGCGAGGAGCCGGATACAATTTTGACAGAGGAAACGATCTGGCCACACGAGGATTGCAACGACTCACAGGAGAGTTTGGTACTGATCATCATGGAGACCCAAGAAGAATCCAAGAGTTTGATGAAGCCACATCCAAACTCATACTTCTTCAAAATACCCCACGAGAAGAGCTTAGAATCAGGACATATAGGCTGGGAATCTTTAATCAACAGGCTAGAAGAACGTAATCAGAATTGGAAGTCCTACTCGGGATGGCCCATACAGAGTTGGGCTACCTCAGAACTAAATTAGGCCAACAACATTGGGCTCAAGAATTACGAGAGGACAGCATGGAAACTGTCGGAAAACTAGAAAAGACACTCGAGGATCTAATTGGGATTATTTCCCCCGAAGATCTGGCAGGAATCTTTTCCAGATAAGCATCAAGAAAGACGCCAGGGATGACGAAAAATATCTCCTATCAGTTTGTTCTGTAGAAGTGGTGGATTCGTTGATTGTCTGCCACTCCTTTTTCTTTTTCTTTTTTTTTTTTTTTGTCAGCCACCTGTTTTGGCCCATAGCGTCGGCTAGTCAAAGCCAGCTGTGTGAATTATTATACTTTTAGTGTGGGAATCTGCTTTATTTCCCACTTATTTGTTTGTGTCGGCCACATGGTTTGGCCAGCTACGAGAACGCATGAAAAGTAGTAAATAATTAAAGTGACGATGGGGCCCATGATATGCACCCGACTCAATTATGGTATTTCCCAAACGCATTTTCTCGTCTATATATGGTATTGTAACATAGGAGGATCGACAACCACTTGAGATCCAAGAGGTGGATCCCTCTAAGATTGAAACAATGGTGCATTGGGATCCTGAGTTAAGGCAAAGAATGTATGAAGCTCAAGCTACCGATCCCGAGATTCAGAGGTTGGTATTGAAAGCCCGAGATGACCCAAAGTGTCCGTTTGGTTTGGATGATACAAGGTTGTTGAGGTTCAAGACTAGGGTTTGTGTACCCGAGGAGTTGAAACGGGTAATTCTTAAGGAAGCTCACAGATCGGGTCACTCTATCCACACAGGAGGTATAAAGATGTATCAGGACTTGAAAAAGTTCTATTGTTTGAGAGGTATGAAGAAAGATGTGGCCGAGTTTGTGAAACATTTGTTAGGAATAGTGCCCTAGAAAGCCGATTTTATATCCGCTTTGTACTTTTCCTTATTGTGATCACAAACAATCTTTGAATAAAATAACGAATTGAGGCAACACTTCTTTATATACTCTTGTTTGGTATGCGTTTACTTTAGCTGTGCATGTATGAGAACTCCCCTAATCCTGATGACTTTAGGACTCTACCATTTAGGTGAAATGGTTCATGAAACAAGCCCTATTTCACATAAGTCATTATTAGTAAAATACTCCAAGCCGATGAGTCCTACAGACAGTGGGAGTGTCAACCTGACTCCTCTAAGGCTTGTTTGTGGGATCACGCCCTTAAGAAGGACCACCTTGTTTCATGGAGGTGCAAAGTGTATAGTTGATACATGCGTGATACATGAGGTTGCTTACTTCCATAAGTAAGTTCATTGAGGTGCCCCGTACGAGAAGATTCCTAAATGGGAAAGGAAGTTTCTATTTCAGGAAATGGAAACTTCCAGATTAGGAAATATCTCACGAGTCATTGATGTGATTAATTGATCCTTAGAATTGAGGTTCCATGTCGCTTTATGAGTTAACTCTGTAGTCTTAGGTATAAGCTTTAAAGGGTGTCGCATTAGACAACTGATTCAAGGCTTATGCTGGGGGTGTACAAGTGACTTATGGAAGTGAATGAGAATCAAGAAAGGACCTACACTTACATTTGCAAGGTGATCTCTTATTGTGTAAGTCATTCATATGCCATATGGAGTCCTTGGCTAAGGCAGTAGATCAAGACATCAAGAAAAGGGTTTTTTGGATTGAGATCAAATGGATATGAAATGCACTTAGCTTTATGACCAGATTATTAGGGTTCTGATTATTCCCTTACCCTAGATCTTGGTTGAGAGATAGTAAGTAGGAGGAATGTATCTCACATGAATCAATGACTTAAAGGTTCTGTCGAATCGATACATTCCAATTCAGCTAGGGGTTAAACACCTGTTGCTAGACTATGGTCATTTAATCTATGAACTGATTAATTAATTAGGGTCACTGCTAATTGAATTGGGAACCTAGAGGGTCACACACAACAACTTGGTTACATGAGTTGGGGCTTTGAAATGATTAAACGAGTTAATCGAGCCTAGAGGGTTCCACATATGTAAAACCACACGTGTGGGTCACGTGACTGGACACGTGTCCTTGGGACACGTGTGCCACACGTGTATAATTATTTGTACATTAAATAATTAATGTGTTAATTATTTAATAGACTTTGGTTTAATTTTGAATTAAAAAGAAAGTCTTATTTTGGAGAAAAATAATCTATTTAATTAATTACGAATTAATTAATTAGATAAATAAGTTATTTATTTATTAATAAATAAAGTATAATAATATCCAAAAGCGTTTGTATATTTTAACTCTCTTAAAAGTTGATTTGAATTAGAATTCAAAGTTAAAGTTAGAAATTACTTGATGATCAAGTAATAGGAGAGAGGGACCAAATCCTTAGTCCATAAGGACTAGGTTTTCGGCCACCCCTCCCCAATTATATATAGGGGAGCTCGAGCTCCCCTTGAGAGTGATTGGCAATTCTTTTGGTTCATGTGTTGAACACCATCCTTTCTCCAAGATCAAATAAACCCTAGGTTAAGCCTAAACACTAACTAGAGAACTAGCATCCTTACTAGTTAGATTGTAGTCAAGTTGGTGGACTATCTATAGAGAGCTTCAAGTTAGAAGTTTTGAAGATTCGAGCTTTACCAAGGAGAGGGGATCAAGCCGCGAGAAGAGCGTTCTTGGGTGGCTTGAAACGCTTCAAGAAAGATTATTGAAAAGTAAGTTTCTAATCTCTACGAATTCGGATTCACGATTGCGAGTTTCGATCCTTTTGTTGGAAATTTTTTTAAATTTTTGCTGCTTTTCTGATTCCTGTTTTCCAACAAGTGGTATCAGAGCCACCTCGTTAATCGTGTTTCTGATTCGTCTCAATTAAACTGAATTTGGTAGAAATTCTTCGGCTTGATGCGATTGAGTATTTGTAATTGTTTTAGAAAGCCAGAATTACGAAACTGTATTTTTCCTGGAAGTTTCTGAAAACTGTTTTGTAAAATTTGTTTTGAAAACTGTTTTAGATTTGAAACTGCATAAACTATTTTTGGATTTCTTGGATTGGTTTTGCTTTTGAACGAAAACACGAAACGAAAAGCCTGGATTACGAGCACGCGAAACCCCGCGCGTGAAGGTGTCGCACGTGCAGGCTTCGCGCGCCACCGCCTACCTGGCCTAGGCGTACGCAGGCCTTGCGCCTTCTCCCTCCCGCAACTGTGCGGGAGGCGTTCCGGGCGCGCCTAGGCGTGCCCGCCCAGGGCGGGAGGACCGCGCGCAGCAGCGCGTGCACTTGCGCCGCCTCACGCACCGCATACGTGCGGTCTTCTTCGCCTACGGGCCTCGTTTTCCTCATGATCCATTTTCGTATTTCGTGCAATCCAGTCCCGATTTTAATTTCAATTTAATTTTATTATTAAAAATTATTTTATTAATATTTATTTTAATTTTGAATAAAACTTAAAATTGGGATTTTTGAGAAATAGAAACGGTTTATATTTTGGGAAAATACATCTTTGATAAATTTGTTAATTTTCATAAATTAATTGGAATTTTATTTGTTTTAATAATTTGGGATTTATTGAAAATTTTTATGAATAAGGCTCGCATCAAGTCATGTTTTAAGTCATTAGGACTTGAAACGAGAATTTTAATTTATTGGCTAAATTTAAATTCTCGGAAGAAGCATGTTAGGTGATCATGGGCTTAGACTTATGTATGGTTTTAATTTATGCACATGGATGGTTTAAATTAGGGCTGGAGCCCTATAGTTGCGTTTTTCAATTAAGGTTGGAGCCTCACTTATGTGCGTACTGTTATGTGATTTATTATGTGGCTTTCCATATTACTGTTTTGAGGCCGGGGTATGCCCCGTGTATTTATCTAAGGGCAATATGAAGATTGAGCCTTATTACTTTTCAGTACTTTTTCATTTTTTTGAGAGTAGAATAGGTGGTGAGGTTTTATTTTTATTTTCGAGACAATGCACCCATGGAGTAAGATAGACCACAATTCAACTAACAAGGAGGCCATAAGTGAAGACCCCTCAAAATATTAGGGAGGGGAATCTCAATTGAAAATGTAATAGAGATAGGGCTCGTATTTTGTTACAGCTTTCCCTTACGTGATTTAAACTGTTTATGTGGCATGTATGTTAGAACTTGTGATTGTGGAGTGGCTCCCTCATATCACGCATAAGATAGGTAGAACCCATGATCATCACATGTTAGTATCATGCTAGGACATGTTATCTGCTAAGTGCTTGTGTGAAATGCATTTAAGTTGTATTTGCATTAATCAAGACTAATTAAATTGGATAACATATATGTTGGTGAGGTCGAACCGGACAACTATCCGGTTAATTCGAAAATTCCCATTAAATATTAAGCTAATTTCGAATAAATAGGTGTTTAATTCAAGGTGCAAATTTTGAATTAAATTCCTAGCATTCCATCAATAGGTTTTAAGTTTAGTAAGTAAAGCTAGTTATTGTCCGCGAGTCGTGGGATAACTAGTGGAGCTTATTAGTTCTTAGTTACCTAATTGATCATTTTAAATGATCAATATTTCGTGGTCAATTTTGGCAAGGGCGATGTCCGCGAGTCGTGGGTCGTTGAACTAAGTTTTGATCATGATCTTATGATTGATGGGTCTAGCTTAACGCCTAAGTAAATATGGATGTCGCACGAGTCGTGGGTCCATATTGAAATATAGGTGATGCAAAAACAATTACTAAGAGTTCTAAAGATGTTAGAATTGGTAAGTTGTACCTACCTAGGGTTTTTACTTAGAATGTCCGCGAGTCGTGGGTTCAAGGTAAAATGCCTAAGATCTTAGTACCCATTGGGAAACGTGTTCCTCTTAGATCTTTGGGAATTACAGATCTCTAAAAAATAGTGGGAGCTACATTAGATTAAAGACCTTATCTTTTGTATATCGTTATAATTCAGCATGCTCACTAGTTCTTTGTCTTACCATTTAGGTCGTAGATTCTGTAATTCTCTACGTGTTTTGAAATGACAACCAAAAACCCTCTTGTATCGATCCTCGAGTCAAACAAGTTGACTGGTCCCAACTATTCTGATTGGCTGAGGAATCTAAAAATCATTTTAGATTCTGAGAAGAGAACTTATGTTCTCTTCGAAGGGGAGCCTAGTCCCGAAGGGGAGGCTCCCACTCGGGCCGAGCGGGATGCGATCCAGAAGTGGAAGGATGATAATCTCCAAGCCCGTTGCCTTATGTTGGCTAACATGTCTCCGGACTTGCAAAGGCAACATGAAGCCATGGAATTTGCTTGGGAGATTTACGACCACTTAGAGCATCTTTACCGCCCTTGTAGCGCCCCGCACGTGAGGCACCACATCCCCAGCACTATGGCTCAACACGAGTAACGAAATGGAAAGTCCGCACCCGTATCCAACCATAGCGAACGGGAGACAAACAAAATAACCTTCCTAAGCCAGGCGGAACTTAGACCCTGCAATGATAACCAATCAACAAAATATAATGCATCAGAAAACTAAAGTTCAAACACAAAAACCATAAGCAGAATTGGGCTCTTCAGACCTCTTTTAATTCCTAACAAGCCCGACAAGGCAATACAATAACAATTACATAAGATTCAAGTTCATAATGACACAGGGTCGAATCATACACCATTTAAATACATAAGTGAATGTAGAGACACTACCAACTTAATTTGACCGACTCGAACTCAACACAACCCCGCCTAGCTCGAACTTCAAAGCTAAACCTGCACACTAAAGTGTTGGGGAGGGAGAGGGTCAGTCTCTAGAAGACTGAGTGAGCAGGAGCGATATACATATATATAAAACATGCACATGCAAGTCATAAATCCCGAGCAAGGTTTTATTTGAAATTAGTTCCCAAAGGGCAAGAGAATAACCAAGCAATACTTGGATTTTACGACTAATCATATTAATTCATTACATTCATAATTCATACATAAACATAAGGGCTCGGCGAGTGAGCATGCATCATCTCCAACCAACTCCGACTGTGTACGACACATATCATTAATACTTTAAATAGGTGATCATGCAATATATCATAATACACGCAGATCATATATCATATCATAAAACATATTCGTTTGGGCAATCCGTGTCCCGGCCTTCCCGCACGGTGCAAATCAATCATAAACATAATCATAAACATAAAATAAGTTCCAACCTTCTTCCTCCGGGTGGTGGACGGGTTTGCAAGACCCGACCACCTAAACATATCATTGTGGCTATGAGGTTCATGAGGCCTCAAAGCCCGGTTAGCGTTTCCTCGTCAAAACCTCCTTGACGAGGTCCGTTTCGCTGTTAACATAAGGGAATCAGCACATAGGATCACCGTCGGCCCTTGCCTCCCCGGATAGCCACATGTACTAATTCCTGGGCCCGTGAACATAACATACATGCATAATCTCGCCAAAATATTTCAATTCATAAGAACATAACATATTTCATAATTTATTTGAAAGGGTTTACTCGATCAATATTTACTCGATAACTTTACTTTAAAAGTGACATATATATATATATATATATATATATATATATATAAGGTTTTGGCCAAAGCTGGTCACATAAAGTTGTAGGGTTTAATATGTAACTAGAACGAAAACACCCTCACCTGGAACATGGCGATACAAGGATACGAGTTACCGAGTGCCTAGTTGATCAAGATTCTCCACCCTGGAGATAAACTGTACAAAAGACAACATGACGTGTTCGTGAGACTCGAGACTCCAATGAACCATATAAGACGCACGGCATGCAATGAATGCGTAACAGATGATATTATATCATAAAATGTTCATGTGCACTATTAAAGTCTTAAAGACATATAAACATTCAATTCATTCATTCAATGAAGCATTCGTATTCAAACGAGTTCATATCCTTCACATTCCACGTTAAAGGAATTTAAATCATTTAATCAAGTCATTCGATCTTTCGTTCACTTTCATTCAAAGTCATAATTCCACATTTCAATCAATTTAATTCAAGAGTCCAAGTAGGAGCATAGCACGTATTAATTCACATTTAAAATTAGAACATAAACAATTAAACACATTCAATCGCATTTACAATTAGAAAAATAAACAATTAAATACATTCAATTAAATTTAGGAAATTAAATCAACCATGAAATAGGCAACAATTAAATTCTATAATTCAATTAAATCAAATAACATTTAATATTTAATAAATATATATATAACTATATAATATACATATATACATACATTATCATGCATGCAAACCTAACATGTATATATATATATATACGTAAGACCACATGCACACACACAAAACTACATGCATGCAAACATTTAAATATATATACATATAGCATGCATGCAAATTCATGCATTAAAACATAGGTATATATATATATAGGGAAAATTACATCTACCTACCCTCACTTTAGGCCAAATTACAACGCAGGACCTCTTGTTTCGTTTTTTACATATTAGTCCCTCTCCGTTAAATTCCGTTAGAGGTCCCTCGAGTCCGTTAGTGTTCCGTCATATTTAACCTCTGTAATTCCTATAATACCCTTTTTAATTTTTTTTATTTATGCAATTACTAAAATGCCCTCAGGGACTGATTTGTTGATTCCATATAATTGAGGGATCGTTTTGTTAAAAAATATGATCATGAGGGATTAATTTGTAATATTGAGTCATAAGTTAAAATATAGCCGTTTATGGCCGTTTATAGCCGTTGGGGCTGCTTCTAATATATATTTTTGGTGCCATTTTCGTGCCTCTAACACACAAACAACATGGTGACTTCTTATAGCTCCTCATATTCACGTAGCAGCTCATTAAAATATAGGAATGAGAGATGTCGACAAGGAAATTGTAATTGTTGGACCACAATCAAAGTGGTCGAGAAAAACAATAATAATCGTGGGAAATTATTCTATTGTTGTGATATCCACGGTTTTTCTCATTGGTGTATTCCATTAGAAGAGATGGAATTTAACATGTCATCAAGAGAGGAAGATGAAGCAACTAGCAGACCTGCTGGAAGATTTGAAGATGGACAAGCTCAAATGCATTCAAATGTGATATATAGGTTGTTGGTATGCAATATGTGTTTATTAGCCCTGCTTTTGGTTGTATTCTTATTCAAAGCTATTATGTAATGTAAATGCAAGATTAGTAAGTGGACTGGAATCATAAGAAAGCTAATGTAATTGTTCAGAAGCATACTATTAATTGCATACATATGATAGCTACTGTCCAAAATGCATCTAATTCTGCAATTGTTTGGTAGGCAGTAAGTGATCAAACCAACATAATTGTATCACTTAGACAAAAAGATTAGACGACAAAAAGATAACATTAGGCAAACTAGATTCTCCAATTCCTTTTCAAAGCTTGAAGTCCAAAGTCCACTTCCTTTCCTTTATCCTTAGAAGCTGAGAAGGGGACTTTTTCCTTTTGTTTCCCAATTGAGTGTGCTGTTGGTTGGCTGTAGGATCTGATTCCATCTCCCCTGCTTAGTTTTGACAGTATTTGTTGAGTCTTGAGAGTAGGTTCGGGTTGGGACAATGCGACTTGAGCTTTTCCCTTGACCTTGTTTTTGGAAGTTGAAGACTTCTTGTGTTGTGAGGTCACTGGTTCTCTGATTTGAATCCCTTTGGCAGGAGATCGAGTCTTGCCACGGATCTTTTCCATTGTCTTTCTTCCCTTTTTCACACGTGGCTCTGAAAATTAAAGATAGAAACAAGTAATAAAATGTTAAATTAGAAATAACTATAAGATACATGATATCTAAGTATGTTAAATATACCCGTTGCCTCTTTGTTCAGATCAGAAAGTGCCCTTTTCTTATTTGTGGCCATCTTTGGGATGTCATTGTCAAGTGTGGAAACAATATTAGGTTCATCAGTTGCAACAGGGCCATCAACTGTAGCACTATTGATAGGAGCATCTACTTGAGCATCTACTTGAGCATCATACTGATCCAAACTTGCATAAAGTGCATCTAATTCACTTTGATTCCAGTCATCCATATGATCCAGCAATGGTGTATTGCTTTGCTCCTGACTTGCCCTATTTGAAGCGCCACTTGGTTCCACATTGTGCTAGAGCAAATTGAAGGCAGAATCATTATTCAATAAACTGATATTGTTATACAACAAAAGAAATTAATTGAAACAACATTAAATTACCTGTACTCTCAATGGACATGTCCTCCTATTATGCCCCAGACCCATACAAAGCTTGCATCTTACCACACCAGCCCTAGGAATTATCTGACCCTCACCAGGTTCTTTTCTTCGATTCTTTTTGGGTCTTCCTGGCAACCTCTTTTTGTTGGGTGGAAGCAAATCTCTTGGCATCACATCAGGCATTTCTTCCCAGAAGGACTCATCAGGGATAGGAGTAATCATGTGAGAATAACATTGCATGTATTTATCTTTAGTGTACACAGAAGCAGTGTAATCCTCTAATCTCTCCCTCCTGTAAGCTATACAAGTGTGTGCATGCATACAAGGAATCCCAGAAATATCCCATTCCCTACACTGACAACTCTTTCCACACATATCAACAACGTAATGTGTAGGTCCATCTTGAATTTCGTACTTGTCATCCCCAGCAATCAAGATAGAACATTTTCTAGTGTCACTTCTAATCTTGTTAAGTTTTTTGACAACAGTAGGGACAATCTGATTTTTCCAAGTCAATCCTCTAACCCTTCTCTGATTAAGCCTACTCATGATTTTAGCTCAAAGACCATCTAACAGAGAGAGAATTGGTTTACCTCTGAGCTTCCCTACCCAGTGATTGAATGACTCCGCAATATTATTTGTGCAATGATCATTCTTCACTGATGGGTCAAAAGCATGCCTACTCCACATTGAAGGTGGTATTGCATCCAAGTAAGCATAAGCCCTGGGATTTAACTCTTTTACCTTCATCATTGCAAAATTGTAACCTCTCCTATTGTAACTCCTTGCAGCTTCCCAGAAATATTTCTTTAGTGCATAGCCAGCAAACTTCAGTCTGAAATTGGCATAGATGTGTCTAGCACATCTTCTGTTATTTGCATGTGGTACAACCTGGTTGATGGTCTCGGTCAATCCCTGCAGAAATAAAATAATTTGGAATTAAGATGCAGTAAAGTATCTTAGAATTACAAAACTTAAACAGTGTGTAAGTAACTAAAAAGAGAATGTACCTTTTGTCTGTCGCTCATAAATGTCCAGGGCCTATTTACATCAAACCCTCCAAGCA
Source organism: Lantana camara (assembly GCA_037501455.1). Classification (NCBI taxonomy): domain Eukaryota; kingdom Viridiplantae; phylum Streptophyta; class Magnoliopsida; order Lamiales; family Verbenaceae; genus Lantana; species Lantana camara. The sequence goes on along the minus strand of CM074856.1, from coordinate 108,009,651 downwards.
TCCTGTTCAGATTCTCAAAAAAAAATGTCCAACTCTCCTTATTTTCTGTTTCGACAACAGCATAAGCTAATGGATATAAGCCATTATTTCCATCTAGTCCAATAGCAGCCAATAATACTCCACCAAATTCCCCCTTCAAATGGCAGCCATCAAAACCAATGAAAGGGGGACAACCAGCCAAGAAACCTTCCTTTAAAGGATGCAAACCAACAAAAAATCTCAAGAAAGTGGGTGTCAAATTCAGGCTAGGTCCAGGAGGAATGTGTGATTGTAGTGTGACAATGCTCCCCTCCATGTACTGTGGCACAAGCCTTGCATAATAGGGCAGTCTCCCAAATGAATTCCTATGACTACCCTCAATTTCTTCTTTGGCCTTCAGTCTTGCTCTATAGATTTGCATGTACTGTGGTTTTATATTGTATTTTTTCAACTTAGCCTCAATTTCTTTAGGAGTTATCTCAGGAGTTTTTCTCAGCATATTAACAACTTTGGAAGCTATCCATTTTGCACTAGCTTCCTTTGTACAATCACTCCTAAGACATGTATGAAGCCCATTGTATGTTTTAATCTGAAAAGTAACATTGTCTAATAAAACAGATGCATGTAATCTCCATGAACATCCTGCATTTGCACATTCAACAGTTACTCTCCTTAAATCATTCTTCCTTCTAATCATGTTGAAACCTTCCTGAATCACATAGTCCTTCAACCTTCTCCTCAAATGATGAACATCTAAATAGTATTTACCCACCCTCAGTTCAACATTACCACTACCCTCATCAAAATCACAAGAAGGATAATTGAAGCTACCCTTTAATGGATCATCATCAAACTCCACATCAGATATGTTTTCAGCTTCACAATAATCATCAGATCCATAGTTGGACAATTCATCAGAATCATTATCTTCTTCTAAGGGAATGTTGTCAATGTTTTCAACATCTAAATCAGGTACATATAAGCTATCATCTGAGTTATAGTCCTCCTCATCAGACAAATCAGTGTTGTTTGTTCTTTTACTACTTCCCATTCCATTCTTTTCAGAACCCCCTTCATCAACAACTTTACCTTTTCCCTTATTCGTAATACCATTGTTTTTGCTTGAACCAACTACATTGTTGACTACAACTTTCCCAGACATGCCTTGTAGTTGAACCCTCGCATCCACATTTTCTATATTAACTGAAGCATCAATATTTTGTATATTCACAGTAGCAACTCTCCTTACACACACAACAAATACATCAAACAGATCAGTACCAGAGTTCTTTTCAAACATTTTTAAGACATCAAGATCAGTCTCAACAGACATCTTATCCCTACAACCGATTGTAGATACATGAATCCTAAACAGATCATCACCCAGATTAAATAGCTTCTTAATGTCAAATTGGAAGTCGAAAAGGCTGTACTTATCTGGGTCGATGTCATACAGGCTAGCAATTTGGTCCTCAAAATGAACCACCAGTGTGTAGGTTTTGTCACCCATCAAACCTGTGAAATGTAAAAATGAATTAAGTAAACTCAATCATTAAAGAAAAAATTAGAAATTGTAAAATAATCCACAACATGCAGACATTCGAAAATTTAACATGCCCTACAATGTAAAATTAGGGGTTTTCCATGGCACCTAAAAATTTCAAACTAAATGAAGAACTAAAAGGGTTTTTAGCCAAAAAAAACTAACATGCAAGGGTTTTTAGCCAAAAAAAATCAAAAAAAATGCAAGAAGAACACTAGTAATGAAGTGGGTTTTCTCAGAAATGAAATCTTCAAGCAAAAATGTGTCAACATACACAAATAACCATTGTTTCCGACGTCAAAACTCAAAAAATTTTTTTTTGAAAAGCTGGCAACCATAAAACAAATGAAAAATGGGGGTTTCGAGTTCATGATGTACAAATCACCTACCTACACGAGTTCCTTCCAGAAATCGACGAACTCTCCCTCCTATTTACGATTTCGCACCAGCCAAACAAGGGGAACAAGACGGGTTTCCTCCTCAAAATCAAGGAAGATGAAGTGTTTCTCCTAGGGTTTTTACAGTGTCTTGTTAAGTGTGGAAATGAGTTGGAGTTAGAAGATTTTTGGGGATTAAAACTCTAATATTAACCGGGTGTGTTTTACGATGTAAGGGTAGGGATAGTTATATCTTTTAATATTTCATATAATTACTTTTTATTTTTAATAAAAAGCTAGACAATCCGTCAGGGTTATTTATGTCTTTTCACATTTTTCGTTTTGGACCTCAAGCCAAACAAGTCTTATAGGGACTAATATGTAAAAAATGAAACAAGAGGTCCTGCGTTGTAATTTGGCCTAAAGTGAGGGTAGGTAGATGTAATTTTCCCTATATATATATATATATATACATATTTACTGCCATACGTATGCATGCACAAGAACAATAGGAAATTAAAATAACAAAGTAATTCATGCATTAAAATCACACACCTACAAATCATGCATGACCTACCACAATCAAACCAGCCTGTATGTAAGAAGAAAAGGAAAGTAGCAGCAGCAGTACACAACAACACAGCAGCAACATGCATGAAATTATAAGGTGACACCCCCGTGTCACCCACAAACAACAAACCGAGACACCCCCGTGTCTCGGTACAGAGGTTTCAGACCACCCTTGCACCCCCATTCCACACTGAAAAGAAGAAGATTGACACCCCCGTGTCGGAACGCAGCAACACAACATAACGTAGACTTATGCCCTGTTTTTCTAGCTTCCATCGCAGCAATAACTCAAGCAACAATTAGGCAATATATGCAGCAATAAATGGCATGAAATGCAGCAAGAATTTAGCCAAAACAAATCCCACAAACCATGAAAACTGACAGCAAAAGCAAGGAGTAACGCAGCAGCTTTGACAGCAATATTTTCAGGCAAAAAAACAGAGCAAAAAGCCACGAAAAACAGGGCATGATGGATTCTCTTCATCTCCACATATTCATATCAGTTTAGGTTATCAAATGTGCAGCAAAACAACACAAATTAAGCATATAATTCAGTTCCAAAAAAAGTTCAACCGTGTAAAGCTGTCATACGTGACATTTCATGAAAATTTCTCAAAGTGCCATAAATGATATCTCATTAATACATCAACCACCATGAAATCAATGATCATAAATGAGAAGAGGATGTCAAAACAATCATTCTCAAGCTTGGAATCAATCAAAACCATTAAGAATTGAATAAGATCAACAAATTTGCACAAAACCTAATATATATACATTTCTGTCAAAACCTCATAAAACCATGCTTAAATTTAGGGATGAATAGATGAAAATGACTCATAAATTTAGGGAGATTTGAGCTTGAATCTCTTGGTAGGGCTTGAGCTACGGGAAAACTGGGAAGCAGAAGATATTTAGCCAATTTACTCCAAGTGGAAAGGGTTATCTCAGTTTGGGGGGTAAATGGCTGAATAAAGGGTTGAGTTAGGGTTCCATAGTGTCTAACCATGGTTAATTTGGTCAACAAATCAATAAGTTATGGTCATTTTAGTGCATCAAGGTCAGTTTCATTGCCGTTTCATTTTTCGGTTGGATTTCGAAGGTTCAAATGAGGTTAGAAAAATATAAGGCTAAGTTCACTAAACTTGAATTTTGGTTACGAGTTCAACGAAGTTGACGGAACTCGAATCCGAGTTCCCGAGCTCAAGATATTAAATACGGAACCGAGGGTGCACTAAGTGCTCGTTAGCCCCCGACTTGGATTCCAAAATTCAAATTAAATCCGAAACACATGCAAAATAATCCGAAAATACGAAACAAACATATATTCATATACAAGACACGTATAAATCCAACATATTAAATCTGCACGAAATTACGGTATCAAATTAAATAGAAACGAAGCACGTAAATGTCACTCATACTCAATGTATCAATAAAATTAATAATATTAACAAATAACATAACAAATTAATACATATATAATTATAAATATAAAAATGCATGCATGCACTAATAAAATCAGAAATGCATGCATAATTATAAATTAAAATGGTTTGCATGACTTCATACAAATACACTAAACACACGTGATATATATATATATATATATATATGTAACATGCATGCATAACTTATGATTTTAATATCAAATTAACTAATTAGATACAATTAGCACACTAACATATTAATATTATATAAATTAATATTAATAAAACTTAAAATGTAACAATTAACAATATTAACAGTTAATATAATTAAATAAAAAATTATATATAAAACACGTATAAATAATTATTTCGCGCAATTAAGGAGCACACAAGTTATTCACATAAATTCAAATTCAAATATTGCATATATTTCAATTAATCACTTATTTAACAATTAAACAATGAAATTTAATTATAGTAAACGCTAAAAACCAATTAATTTGCGCAAATTAGTAAACACATATATCATTTTAAAATACTGAAAAGTTGGGGCGTTACAGCCCTCATGAACGTGTTACAAGGTATAACACTTCAAATGAATTGTTCCACTTGAGAATGAGGGAAGGTTTAAGTGTCCATGAATATGGACTCAAGTTTTTCGCCCTTACTGAGAAACTTGCTTCCATGGACATGCCGCTGAAAGATTAGCTTTCAGTGGACTTGTTGCTAGCCTCGCTCCCACCATCATTCAACCCATTTGTCCTTAACTTCAATATGAATCATGCTGGTGCTACTGTAGCTGAGCTGATTAGTCAGCTTGTGACTGCTGAAAGTACGATCAAGAAGGACAATAAGGTTCTGATGGTGAATGCTCCATCTTCCTCTTCTAGGCCTTCTAAAGGTAAGGGCAATAAAGCCCAAAAGAAGAAAAAGAAACCCCTTAGGCCCACTGGTGGCGTTTTGAAGGGGAAGGCCCAAAAGAAGAAGCGTGATCAGAAAGAGGATGTTTGCTTCCATTGTAGCAAAGCGGGACATTGGAGGAGAAACTGCCTAGAGTACAAGGCTACTCTAAAGAAAGGTATATTTCCCGTTGAAGTAAATCTTTCGATTAATTCTAGTTCTTGGGTACTTGATACCAGTTGCGGAACTCATATCTCTAATGATGTACAGATGCTAAATGAAGTCCAACAACTCAGAGAAGGAGAATGTGTCTTGAAGATCGGCGATGGCTCAATTGTTGAAGCTCGAGCTTTAGGCACAATTAGATTAGATTTAGGTAGTTTTGAGTTATTCTCAAATAAAGCCCTTTATGTACCGAACATTATTCGTAATATAATTTCAGTTCTAATTTTAGATTGTGAAGGTTATGAAACTTATATTAAGAATGGTAAATACTTTATCAAATGCAACAACTCTTCTGTTCACATCGGTACTCTAAGTAATGGACTTTATCTAACTCAGAATATCAATATTATGAATATACAACGAGAAACGAAACGTAAGAGAGATGACAAAGTTTCAGCTCCCTTATGACACGCTAGATTAGGACACATTTCCAAAAACAGAATTAGCAAGATAAACACTTTAGGATCATTCTCTGAAAATGATCTCAAGGAGTTAACTTCTTGCGATTCCTGTCTCTAAGGAAAGATGTCCAAAGGTCCTTTTAAAGGAACTGTGGAACGTACCACTAAGGTCTTGGATTTGATCCATTATGATGTTTGTGGACCGCTTAGTGTAAGCACAAGAAACAATCATCAGTATTCATAACCTTTACCGATGACTTTAGTCGGTATGGTTATGTATAATTAATGAAGTATAAATCTGAAGCTTTTGAGAAATTCCTAGAATTTCAAAAGCAGGTTGAGAACAAAACTGGTCACAAGATCAAAGCACTTCAATCTGATCGAGGAGGCGAGTATCTTAGTGAAGAATTCCTTAATCATCTCAAAGATAATGGGATTATCTCTCAGTGGACACCTCCGAGAACTCCTCAACTCAATGGAGTTTCTGAGAGAAGGAATTGAACTCTACTTGATATGGTTCATTCCATGATGAGTTTCACTGACTTACCACCTTCTTTCTGGGGTTATACCCCAGAAAGTGCAACAAAGATTTTGAATCTAGTTCCCTCTAAGTCAGTCCCAAAAACGCTCTATGAAATGTGGCATAGTAAAATCCCTAGTTATTCTTACTTAAGAATTTGGGGTTGTCCTGCTTTTGTCAAGAGGACAGTGGGAGATAAGTTAGAATCTCGTTCTAACTTATGCTACTTTGTAGGTTATCCTAAGGAATCCATAGGATACTACATCTACGATCAATCTGAGCAAAAGGTGTTTGTTTCCAGAAGTGCCACTTTTCTGGAGGAACCGTTCCTTAAAGAAAAGAAAGGGAAGATCATAGAAATAGAGGAAGTACAAAGTGACCCCACGCCACCGACTGAAGAAACATCCCCTTTTGATCAACCACAACCAATCATGAATTTCGATACACACTTAAATCCTCCTCTAAGGCGTTCTGAACGCACTCCTAGATAGTTGGAGAGATGGTATGGATTCTTCCATGAGATCTCTCAAAAGGATAATGATCCTTTAACATATGAGGAGGCACTTTCAGATTCTGACTCTGAACAGTGGATAGAAGCCATGAAATCCGAAATGGATTCCATGAACTCCAACCAAGTTTGGACCGTGGTAGATTTGCCTGATTAGGTCAAACCCATAGGTTGCAAATGGATCTTTCAGAGAAAGCTTGGAGCTGATGGAAGCATTGCAGCCTACAAAGCAAGACTGGTTGCAAAAGGATTCACTCAAAGACCCGGTGTGGACTTTGATGAAACTTTTTCACCAGTTGCAATGCAAAAGTCTATTCGGATCATGCTTGCCATTGCTGCATATTATGACTATGAGATATGACAAATGGATGTGAAAACTATCTTTCTCAATGGTGACATTGATAAAGACATTTATATGGAGCAACCCATAGGTTTCACATTCAGTGGGAGTGAGCAAATGGTTTGCAAACTCCAAAGATCAATCTATGGATTGAAACAGGCTTCTAGGAATTGGAACATTCGATTTAATGAATCAGTCAAAGCGTTTGGCTTCATTCAAATTTCGAATGAATCATGTGTGTATAGAAAGGAATTGGAGACCTCAGTGCAATTCTTAGTACTTTATGTTGATGACATCCTTCTTATTGGGAATTCGAAGGATAACATGAAAGTAACTAAGTTATGGTTATCGAACCAATTCGAGATGAAAGATCTTGGTGATGCGTCCTATATCCTTGGAATTAAAATCTATTGAGATAGATCTAGAAGGTTAATAGGACTATCACAGTCGATATACATTGACAAAGTATTGAAGAGATTCAATATGGAGTCAGCAAAGGTTAAGAACCTTCCTATGAGTGTAGGAACATGTCTTTCTAAGAAGATGTGTCCTAAGACTAACCTTGAGAAGGAAAGAATGACTCGTACACCTTATGCATCAGCAATAGGTAGCATAATGTATGCAATGTTATGTACTCGACCGGATGTGGCTTATGCACTTAGTGTAACAAGTCGCTTCCAATCTGACCCTGGAGATGGTCACTGGGCTGCCGTGAAGAATATTCTTAAGTACTTGAAAAGTACTAAAGATTTATTCTTGGTTTATGGAGGTCAGAAAGATCTTACTGTCGAAGGATACTGCGATGCAAGCTTTGCATCTGACTTAGATGATTTTAAGTCAATGTCAGGATACATTTTCTGCCTAAACGGCGGAGCAGTGAGTTGGAAGAGTTCCAAGCAAACGACCACTGCAGATTCGACCACTAAGGCCGAATACTTAGATGCAAATGATGCAGCTAAGAAAGGTGTTTGGATTAGAAACTTCATTCAAGAGTTGAATGTTGTTCCTAGCATGAAGACCCCATTACTGTATTTTGTGACAACACTGGGGTGGTTGCTCAAGCAAGAGAACCAAGATCTCACCAACGGACCAAGCACATTATGAGGAAGTATCACCTAATCCGTGATATTATCAAAAGAGGAGATGTACAAATTGAGAGGGTCGCATCAACAGAGAATGTGGCTGATCCACTTACTAAACCCCTTAGTCGAGAAGCTTTCGAAGGTCATCTTCAGAAGATGGGACTTAGAATAGCTTTAGAATGGCTTTGACGGGCAAGTGGGAGATTGTTAGGAATAGTGCCCTAGAAAGCCGATTCTATATCCGCTTTGTACTTTTCCTTATTGTGATCACAGACAATCTTTGAATAAAATCAACACTTCTTTATATGCTCTTGTTTGGTATGCGTTCACTTTAGCTGTGCATGTATGAGAACTCCCCTAATCCTGATGACTTTAGGACTCTACCATTTAGGTGAAATGGTTCATGAAACGAGCCCTACTTTCATATAAGTCATGATTAGTAAAATACTCCAAGCCGATGAGTCCTACAGACAGTGGGAGTGTCAACCTGACTTCTCTAAGGCTTGCTTGTGGGATCACATCTTTAAGAAGGACCACCTTGTTTCATGGAGGTGCAAAGTGTATAGTTGATACGTGCGTGATACATGAGGGTGCTGACTTCCATAAGTAAGTTCATGAGGTGCCCCGTACGAGAAGATTCCAAAATGGGAAAGGAAGTTTCTATTTAAGGAAATAGAAACTTCCAGATTAGGAAATATCTCACGAGTCATTGATGTAATTAATTGATCCTTAGACTTGAGGTTCCATGTTGCTTTATGAGTTAACTCTGTAATCTTAGGTATAAGCTTTAAAGGGTGTCGCCTTAGATAATTGATTCAAGGCTTATGCTGGGGCTGCACAAGTGACTCGTGGAAGTGAATGAGAATCAAGAAAGGACCTACACTTGCATTTGCAAGGTGATCTCTTATTGTGTAAGTCATTCATATACCATATGGAGTCCTTGGCTAAGGCAGTAGATCAAGACATCAAGAAAAGGGTTTCTTGGATTGAGATCAAATGGATATGAAATGCACTTAGCTTTAAGACCAGATTATTAGGGTTCTGATTATTCCCTTACCCTAGATCTTCGTTGAGAGATAGTAAGTAGGAGCATTGTATCTCACATGAATCAATGACTTAAAGGTTCTGTCGAATCGATACATTCCAATTCAGCTAGGGGTTAAACACCTGTTGCTAGACTATGGTCGTTTAATCTGTGGACTGATTAATTAATTATTAATTAATTAGGGTCACTGCTAATTGAATTGAGAACCTAGAGGGTCACACACAACAACTTGGTTACATGAGTTGGGGCTTTGAAATGATTAAACGAGTTAATCGAGCCGAGAGGGTTCCACATGTGTAAAACCACACCTGTGGGTCATGTGACTGGACACGTGTGCCACACGTGTATAATTATTTGTACATTAAATAATTAATGTGTTAATTATTTAATAGACTTTGGTTTAATTTTGAATTAAAAAGAAAGTCTTATTTTGGAGAAAAATAATCTATTTAATTAATTACGAATTAATTAATTAGATAAATAAGTTATTTATTTATTAATAAATAAAGTATAATAATATCCAAAAGGGTTTGGATATTTTAGCTCTCTTAAAAGTTGATTTGAATTAGAATTCAAAGTCAAAGTTAGAAATTACTTGATGATCAAGTAATAGGAGAGAGGGAACAAATCCTTACTCCATAAGGACTAGGTTTTCGGCCACCCCTCCCGAATTATATATAGGGGAGCTCGAGCTCCCCTTGAGAGTGATTGGCAATTCTTTTGGTTCATGTGTTGAACATCATCCTTTCTCCAAGATCAAATAAACCGTAGGTTAAGCCTGAACACTAACTAGAGAACTAGCATCCTTACTAGTTAGATTGTAGTCAAGTTGGTGGACTATCTCTAGAGAGCTTCAAGTTAGAAGTTCGAGCTTTACCAAGGAGAGGGGTTCAAGCCGCGAGAAGAGAGTTCTTGGGTGGCTTGAAACGCTTCAAGAAAGATTATTGAAAAGTAAGTTTCTAATCTCTACGAATTCAGATTCATGATTGCGAGTTTCAATCCTTTTGTTGGAAATTTTTTTAAATTTCCACTGCTTTCTGATTCCTGTTTTCCAACAACATTGTCTGACGTGCCAAAGGGTAAAAGTAGAACACCAGAAGCCCAGGGGCTTGCTACAACCTCTACCTATTTCGGAATGGAAGTGGGAACAGGTCACCATGGATTTTGTGTTCGGATTACCCAAAGCTAAGGGTGGATTTGACGAAATTTGGGTGATAATTGACATATTAACTAAGTCAGCACACTTCCTTGCAGTTCGGATGACAGATAAGATAAGTAAACTTGCAGATAAGTATGTTCAGGAGATTATCAGACTTCATGGTACTCCTCTCAGTATTATTTCCGACAGAGCTCCGAGATTCACTTCCAAGTTTTGGCAAGAACTTCAGAAAAGGTTGGTTACTAAACTTAAGTTCAGTATGACTTCGCATCCTCAGATGGACGGGCAACCAAAGAGGTTGATTCAGTATTTGGAGGATATGCTTCGAGCTTATGCATTGGATTTTCAGACTAAGTGGGATGAACATTTGCGCCTAATTGAGTTTGCTTACAATAACAACTACCAAGCCTCGATCAAAGAAGCCCCTTATGAGATCTTGTATGGTCGGAAGTGTCAATCCCCATTGTTTTTCGATGTAGAAGAGTGGAGATGATCGAAACAAGAAGGTGTTTAGAGAGATGTTAGAAAGACAAAGCTCTCGACAGCCACCGAAGATGCAGTTTAGAAGGTTCAGATGATAAGACAACGTATGAAAGCTGCTCAGGACTGATAAAAGAGTTATGCCGATCGCCGTAGAAGGAAACTTGAATTCTTAGTTGGTGATCGTAGTTGCTGATCGCCATAGAAAGAAACTTGAAGGAAACTTGAATTCGTAATTGGCCAAGGAGGGAAGTTAAACCCCCGTTATTTTGGTCCTTTCGAGATTCTTGAGAAAATTGGAGAAGTTGCTTACCAACTGAGCCTACCGCCAAATTTAACTGGGATTCACAATGTCTTCCACGTGTCTCAGTTGAGGAAGTACTATCCCGATGATTCAGAGATCCTTCCCCTTGAAGAAGCCGAAGTTGATCCGGATTAAACTTGTATCCAAAAACCGGTTAAGATTTTGGATCATAAATCTCAAGAGTTAAGAAATCGGGGTATTCCCTTGGTTAAGGTTTTATGGAGAAGTTACAAAACCGAGGAGGCTACTTGGGAAACGGAGGACAAAATGAGAAGGTTTCATCCGGAGTTGTTTCCGAGCGGGCAGTGAATCTGGGGACCGATTCTTTTAAGGGGAGGAGGTTGTGACACTCCGACCTCTCGACCGTATAGGTACGCGCGCCACGCGTGAGAGTTTTGAGATTTAGGATTTATTTACTTCCTTTTCGTTTAACTGCGCAACTTAATTTAATTTAATTCGTTTACTTGTTAATTATGTGATTTAAATTTCTAACTTGGTGAGTTTAATTCCGTGAATTATATGTTTAGTTTCCCCGAGCATGATCAAGTGTTTAATTATTTATAATTTGAGAACCATATGCTTAATTGACGTTATTCGCAACTTTATGAAATTCTTGGACTTAATTGATGATTGGATGTGGACCTAATTGTAAATTACATACCACATTGCATACATTTAAATTTTTGGAGGACTTTAGAGCAAATTTCCTTTTATTTCACCTACACTACACGATATAAACATACACATATACACATATACATCTTCATCTTCATTTTATTCAAGAAACAAGAACATAAGACATCTTCTCTACTCTCTTCTCTATCTCGATCCACAAGAGAAATAAGGAAGCTAAGTTTTCTTCCACTTTTTCCCAAGAATCATACAAAACTTCATCTCCTCTTCATCCTTTTCTCCTTCATCTTCAAGGTGAGCTTTGTGTATGTATATATATTATTTGAATCTTGGAATAAAGGTTAGGGCTTATGAATTTTAAGAATTCCATGACATGTTTTGAAGTATTTGTAATGATATGGAGTTGGTTTCATGCATATATGACTTGACTTTATGAAATTCGGAGCATGAATGATCATATGGCACTTTGGGGTTTTATATGAGAGTTTTGATGAATCTATACATGTTTCCTTGGATTATTTGATGTCTAAATGATATATATGAACCACATATATGTTTCCTAAGTTGTTTTGGGTGAATTTTATGGTTTCGATAGTGTTGTAGTTTTTGATTCGTTGCTATGTGAAGAAGAGAAACAGGGGGTGCTGGCCTGCCAGGGGTAATGCCCGTTACCCCATTTTGCACTGGAGGGAGGTAACGCCCGTTACTTCCATGTTTTTCTAGACTTTGGACACGTGCCTCTGGTAACGCCCATTACCAACTTTGTACTGGAGGCGTCACCTCCATTCTTTTTCAAGAGAAGATCACCTGCCTCCGTTAACGACCATTACTACTTTTCTTCTTGAGGGGAGTAACGGGCTGTTATGTTTGAGTTTTGGGTGTTTTGTGTAATTACTTTCAATTCATTTATGTTTTATTCGAGCCTTGTTACGTGATCAATTATATGTTAATCCCTATTTTATACTTTATCATGATTTAATTCTTATTAAAGCATGAGTGAATTATTGATTGGGCATGAGAACTTGTTCATAATATAATTTGACCTCATCATCATATCATTTCATTTTTTATTCTGTTGCCATGCGTTGTAGTTGGTTCATTTGAGTCAAGTCTCATTTGTGTCTTGTTTCTCTTGTCCAGAGGACTCTCAGGAGGACGTCGAGCCGGTCGTGTAGGGTTCGGGGAGTCCTCTCCTTTCTTTTGGTTTTGGTACAGGTGAGGAATTGCTAGGATATATATATATCAATCCCTACAACCCTTTTATTTAAAGTTGGCCAAAACTTATATTACTTATACTTGGTTTGCAAATGTTAAATGTTTTCGAATAAAACTTGTTCCTATCCAGTTTTGGTAAGAACCTGACACTTCCTGGGGCCTAGGGGCTTGTGTATTGAGAGAACCGGGAAAGCATGGGCTGACGGCTATCTCATTGCATAAGTCCCAACCAAACTCAGACTACCCGGACATTCACCAGGAGGTTTGATGAATCGAAGGGGCTCCCGATCATTGGGATTCATGTACCCATTGATCATCCTGTCCTAGGTGGTAAGGGCTAGCTACCCGAACCACCAAACCGGAGGAAAAAGGAGTATATGTGCACCTGAACTGAATCCTATAATAAGTCAAACCTAATTCTTGCATGATCACTTAATAATTTTAACCTGTACACAAATGGAGTAAGGTTGGAGAATGCTCACTTGCCAAGCCATTGATCACTTTCCTGAATTGAATTGGATAAGTTGTAATCCCATACATTGATTCCGTATTTTACTTGCTCTTTAGAAAAACTTTGTATCGAATTACGGCTCGCATGAATTTAACTACTTTCTATATATTATTTATGTCATTCACTCAGTCTTGTAGAGACCGACCCCTCCCTTCTTTGTCCCTCAGGTTCCTTGCAGGCGTAGCTAGGCGGGAAATTGCATTAGCTTTTTGTAATTTTGTGCTTAGCTTGTGTCACACTCATGCTTTGTACCACACACACTTATGGATTTATATATCTACTTTTGGTCTTGCATTTATTTTGAGGCCGGGTGGGCTAAATATTGTATCTTATGATGGACGTATGAATTACACTTGGATGATTGTAAATTTCGATCTCTTAATTTAATTGCTGATTTTGCACTCCTGTTTATATTCCTGTATCTATTGGTTGGATATATGTCCTGTTGGTACAGGGTTAGTCCCACCTAGCCAGGGTCCGTGTCGTGTTCCTATTCGCTATGATTGGACTTGTATGCGAACTATATTTGTACATGGGCTTAGTCTTAGTACGGGAGATGTGGGGCCCACACTATGGCGTCACATCCTTAAGTGGTATCAGAGCCCGGTTGCAAAACCGGGGCCAAGCGAAACCTATAAACTAAAAACATAGGGAGGGAGACTGACCCCTCCCTTCTTTGTCCCTCAGGTTCCTTGCAGGCGTAGCTAGGTGGGAAATTGCATTAGCTTTTTGTAATTTTGTGCTTAGATTGTGTCACACTCATGCTCTGTACCACACACACTTATGGATTTATATATCTACTTTTGGTCTTGCATTTATTTTGAGGCCGGGTGGGCCAAATATTGTTATCTTATGATGGACGTATGAATTACACTTGGATGATTGTAAATTTTGATCACTTAATTTAATTGCTGATTTTGCACTCCTGTTTATATTCCTGTATCTATTGGTCGGATATCTGTCCTGCTGGTACAGGGTTAGTTCCGCCTAGCCAGGGTCCGTGTCGTGTCCCTGTTCGCTATGATTGGGCTTGTATGCGGACTATATTCGTACATGGGCTTGGTCTTAGTACGGGAGATATGGGGTCCACACTATGGCATCACATCCTTAAGTGGTATCAGAGCCCGGTTGCAAAACCGGGGCCAAGCGAAACCTACAAACTAAAAACATAGGGAGGGAGAGGGTCAGTCACACTGACTGAGTGAGGGGCTACCCACACACACACTATATATATATATAAAGGAGCAAGGCACGTACAAAAATCATAATGTTCGTGAACTCAAGGATAGTTTTTGCACACTAAATCATTTTCCCGTGGTACATACATATAAGTGTTGCTTGCAAAACAAAGTAAAACGAGCTTATCTTATACATAGCATACATATACATTCATATCACATTCATAAAAAAACCTATCCTTTCTTAAAATATTTCATAATTAGCTTATCTTATTAAAGCGTTTCCAAAATTTTAATTTAATTTAGAATCTATCCCCATTTCACGAATCTTATCAGAACAGACAGAACAGAATACTCGGTGGGTGCGAGCTTCCAACCTTTACTCCTCAGAACAGACCAAAATAGAAATTCATAAACATATCCATCCACCACACTAATGATGGAAGAGCCATGCGTGGCCCTAACGATCCAGAACTTTAACAAACCCACGAGGGGTAGCTAACCCACAATGTGTCCTCCCCGACTTTTACACCGAAGGCATCAAAATACCATGCCATCCCTAGCTCCCGGAGTCGCGCGTGGTACCTTGGATGGAACTATGCATAGGCCGAGCCCTGATGGCCCAATACTGTCCCAGGGATTCCTTACCCATAGCTCCTAGGGCCCAACATTCACAGAGCAGATAGAAGCAGAACATAATTTAACCCGCTACAGACAGACAGAACTTATACATACATATATATACATAACAAATCAAAACCAAAACAAGCATACATAGGCTTGTACATTGCGTATCATACTTCCGAATTCATGATAAATCCAAACAAATACATATCTCACACATATCTACGTACATATAATGCTTAATGAACCATATACATTAAAAAACAAGCACATTGCATTAAGGTCATAACTAATAATCCTAACCTCACCTTACACCGATGAGGCCGAAGACAAGACATTTGATCCACCCCGGAATCAACTCGGCCAACAAAACACCATCCCGGGTGCACCTGGACAAACTGAACACAAGAACAAGACTTAGACTCAAGAATGCATCACATAGACGCACGGCGTATGCTTATGAAAGCTACGGATACATGTCTGTAGGCCTTAAACATAATTCATGTCCAAGCAGTTAGGCACCTCGTACAAATAATTCAAGTTGCAAGTGAAACACGAAATCAAACACGTAAGTCATATAGTAGTGATTCGACAAGCAATTGCATAATAGATTACATGCACGACCAAATAGACACGTTCACAACTAATTGAAATTCAATTAAATCATACAAGAGCATTGTAACGTCCCATTCGTCCGGCCGTATAGGTACGTCTTGACGAGAGTGTTATTTGTACTTTCTCATTCTTTAATTATACAATTATATGCTAATTTAATTATTATGTGATTATTTGCACTTATAGTAAACCATTTGTTTATATTATGAACTTGAATTTTGAACGTCTATGCTTACTTGCCTCCCGTGACATGAAGGATAAGGAAGAGGCACGGTTTGAGTGGATAAGGCTTTTGAAGAGAGTTGCCTTCGGTACTAGCTTTGCTTACCTGAGGTACACAAAACTACCCCATTACAATCGAGGTACTAAGGAAGACTTTGGTTGTGCGTTGCTAACGAGGAGTTGGAGCCTAGGTCTCAAGAAGTGATGGGTCACGAGACTAATTCCCCTCATGGTTCGAGGACTTGAAGAACTGGTAATGATGGGTTGGCATAAGAAGAGATGTTGCAAACTTCGTGTAGGAATACCTAACGTGTCATCAATTGAAGACCGAGCATCAAGAACCCTTGAAGAACTGGTAATGATGGGTTGGCATAAGAAGAGATGTTGCAAACTTTGTGTAGCAATACCTAACGTGTCATCGATTGAAGACCGAGCATCAAGAACCCTACCGATTCTCCTACTACCGGTTTCCCTAAGGATTCTCCAACTACTTTCGAATTCTAGTTGGAAGTAGGAGCAAATGGCTTAGGATTGAGTGTCCGATTTGCTAAGGCTAAGGAGATCTCAAAGAGGTTCGAGTGGTTGCTCGTCTCAACGAGTTGACCTATTTTTTCTTAGCACGGATGTTCAATAAGGGCTCGAGAGCTTTGTGGTTCGAAGATTTTACTTCGGACCTGAGGACAGGTCCTTTTGAAGGAGGGGAGGTTGTAACATCCCGCTCATCCGGCCATACAGGTACATCTTAACGAGAGTGTTATTTGTTTTTTTTAATTCTTTAATTATGCAATTATATGCTAATTTAATTATTATGTGATTATTTAAACTTATATGAAACTATTTGTTTATAGATATTATGAACTTGAATTTTGAACTTCTATGCTTACGTGCCTCCGAATTTGCTCAATATGTGTTCGAATTTGATTCCGATTTTTGCAAAATCTTGATATGCTTGATATGTGTGAGTTATGAATGTGTTTTCATGCTTGTTTTAAGTTTTTGGGTTCATTTTTCGATGTTTTAAACCTTTGGTACTTGATGAGAGACTCGAGGGCCTAACTAGTTTTAACGCGCCTTGTTTTCCGGAGAGCGTACCTTGAGCTCGGGAATTCGGATTCAAATTCCGAAAGAAGCTTTGGACTCGTAACGGAGAAAGAAAGCCAATGAACCTGATTTTGTATTTTTCTAAGCCCTTTTGGACCTCGGAATTTCAACCGAAACGAGCACCTCGCACCAAAGTGACCCCCTTTTGACTAGTCTTGAGTTTGTGGGACCAACTTAACCTTGATTAAGCCTTAACCCATAGCATTTATGACCAAGACTCAGCTCTCTCTCTCTCTCCTAACCCTCCCATTCGAGATTTATACCCCTAAGAAGAAGGAAAAGCCGCTAAACCAAAGAAAGAAGTGTAAGAGAAGAAGCCCTTTTCATGCCTTGTGATTTTTTAAGCTTAATCTCTTCCATACTTCATCAACTCTTGAAGGTAAGTATATTTTCTCACTCCTCATCATTCTATGATGCATTTGATCCATGAAATTCATGTTTTAATTCAGATTTAATTTGAGATTGGATGCTTGCATGAATAGGAAGGGTTAGAGAGAATTCTTACTTCGTTGCCTTAGCTTGAGTTTGGGACTGATTTGGTGCATGTTTGTAGGTTATTTGAACTTATTTACCTGAATTTATGATTCATACTTCAAGATAAATGTGTTATGAACAAAATACCATTAAAGACTTTGACGAAAACCTTGAGTTTTTGGCCAAGAAAACTGAAAATATAAACTGCTCTTTCTTGAATGAATTGCTGTCAGATTTTGGTGATTCAATGATTGGATTTTTTAGCTGAATCTCGTGTATTATTTCATGGTTATGAAGTATATATGTGTTCTATATGTTTCCCTTTGTTTCCATGGATTTTTCCCCTGTTTTCAGCTGAAGAACGAAGAAGACGCAGTTGCTGTGTAGGATTGACACGGGCGTGTCAATTTTCAGACATGGGCATGTCTCCTTGGGCTGGAGCTACTGACCTCCGACGCCCCCATGTCGCCTTTTTTTCTTTGAGGGTGACACCCCCATGTCACCCTTATTTTCAGCCATTTTTGGGCTGAAACGTGGAATGTTTTTGTTTGGCCGTTTTCTTGCTCCGTTTTGACGTTGTGTGTTGTTTGCTTGCTTTTCTTGTTGTGTTCTTCATTTTATTTGATTTCTCTCTCCCCAATCTTGATCCCAACATGTTAATGAATGTGTATATTATGTGTGTTATTGTTATTTTGAGTTTTATGGCTTTATATACTAAGTGTAAACGAGACAAGAGTGTATGAACGTTTATGTGCAATGTATGAAGCTTCCTTGTATCCCATGCCTTGTTTATGTTCTCTAAACTTGTTCATGCATGATATATGATATCATTTGATATTCTATGAGTTTATTTGACGTTTTATGTGTTTGAATTACCCGCCGCATACGTGTTAATATGTTAAGTGCTTTGATATGCCCTAGCTAGAACGAATCTGAAGTGCATTGCATCATTTGCATTCATATACATTTACCGAGCGTCTAATTGGTTCATTTTGAGTCTAAGTTCACCGTTTGCTCTTTGTTTTGTTCTTAGGTTCATTCTCTGGGTGACGAGGAGGTCTCTTAGAGGTGTTTTGGGTTCGTCTCATTCGGTTTGGTCGACAAGGTGAGGTTTTCTTCTTTTAGTTAATACGACCTAAAACCCTACGTGTATTTTGAGCCCGCATGCGACTTACGTATATATATATATATATATGCTTCCGTAAATACGTGTTTGATTAGTATTTTGTGGGAATTGGCCCGTTTTAAATCATTTGATATACGTAATCTATATTTTCGTTTGTTTGATTTGAAAAGGGTTGGTGTGTGTGATTTTTGAACTAGCGAGTTTTGGACTTTGAAATATGAGTCCGTAAAATTCAAAAATTTTGAAAATTCAGATCTTATGACTTATGAATTGGGCCCTGGAGAAGTGGTATGTGATCTCGGCTCGGCCGTGGGGTCGTCGAGCTCTCTCATCAACACAACTCCACTTTGGGAGACTTAGCCCAACCTCGGGAGGTCGAGGGGAAGACAAGTTTCTTTTAGGCCGACGGTAACCCCGTCGGTGGATCAGGTGGGATCCCGAGACTCCAAACTTATGATGAGAGAACGGGGTTGAGTATGCGCATCCTCATCCCCACCAAGAGAAGGAGGATTGAGTTAGAACTTTGTTTGTATTCCGACTTCGATTTTGATTATGAAAGGAGTTAGGTTGGTTTAAAACTCATTCTCGCCGAGTTATTTCGATTTTGATTATGTTTGTGGTTTGTGAAACGGGAGTAGATTTATAATTTCTAAAACTTGGTTATTTTAGGCTTTTGGCCCTAAATCTTTTCTATATTTAGTATCATGGGTTAAAATGTTTTAGAATGAAAAAACCGTGCCCCGATTCATGAACTCTTTAATTTTGAATATGCTCTACTCTTACTTATATGTACGTGTGCGTGTGTTAGCCCCCTCACCAGTCTTTAGGACTAACCCCTCCTCGTTGTTTTCTTTTTCCCTTTTTGTTCTTTGAGTTGTAGGTACCCGTTTGGAGAGTTTGTGCTAGGCGGCGGTCTTCTTTCGAGTTTTGGGTCGTCTAGCGAGTTTCATGCATTTTATTTAGTTTATTTTTGTACCTTTGAAGTTTTGAAGCATGTATATGATTATGAATTTGAATTTGAGAATAATTGTATAACTTTACTCACTCTATTTTGTATACTTAGTCCTTATTCCGAGCATGAATGTTTGGTTGTTTGAATCCTGGAGCTTCCGCATGTGATATTTGTTTTGATTGCGCACTCTGATTTAAGGTCTAGACCGCCTAGGATAGGAGAGATTTTGTTTGTCTCTCGTTCGCCATAGTTTGATACATGTGTGGAGTTCACACTTCGTTACACGTGTTGGGCTATGGTGTGGGGGATGTTGTACTCTGCGCTCCAGGGTACTACAAGCATATTAGTACATTTCAAGTACAAGGAAGTCATTCAAGGTTTCACACAATCAATCACACTTGTACAATTAAGGCATAAAACCAAGAAACAAGTTCATGTAAGTTGCATATTTAGAACAAATATAAACACATATACATGATATAATAAGGTACAAACAAGTTTGGAGGTGGAAAGTTACAAGAAAAGCGGAAGAAAAACACGAAAAGTGGTTCCGAGTGAAAATGGGCAAAAGCTGGAAATTTTCCAAAACGCGCAAGTCATAGGAAAATAGGCATATCTTGAGTTTGAGAATTGGGAATTAAGTTTTGTTTCTTCGATATAAAACTAGACAAATACATCTTTCCAATGGTATATGGCTCAAATCTTGGTTCAAAACGATCCGAAAATGGCGTAGGTTTGAAGTTGAACAAAAGTAGAATTTCGGTGAAGTGGTGACACAAATTTCAAATGGTTATATCTCACAAACTACAACAAATTTTAAGGTGAGCCCAATTGGAGAATAGACTTCAAAAGGTTTCTTTGGTTAAAAATTCAGATCAATCGGAGCACGTTTGAGGGGTAAACGTGTAACGCCCCGACTTTTCAAATCGTTCAGGTATGGATTATGTGATAATAACGTGCACATTTTATTTATTTTAATTACATTATTAATTGTTTTATTTTATATTATATGAAATTATTGAAGTATTTAATTATTTGAAAATATTTGAATTTGAATTTATATGAATTTTCTTTTACTATTTGCGCTTGAATGACTTGTTTGCTTGCCGTTTCTACGTGAAATGAATTCGAAACTTCGTGGAAATTTAATATGTCGGACTTATATATGTTATAAATATGATGATATGCTCGTTTCATGTTTTTGGATTCGTTTGATTGAGTTTTGGAATTTATTTTGATTTCGGAATCCAAAACGGGGGGCTAATGAGCAATTAGCGCACCATTAGTTCCTTATGTGATATCTTGAGCTAGGAAACTCGAATTCGAGTTTCGTCAACTTCATTGAACTCGCATCGAAAATTTGAGTTTGATGAACTCAGCCTTATATTTTTCCAAAGTTATTTGTACCTCCGAAATTCAACCGAAACACGCAATGGAAGCCAAAACTTCCACATTTTACTAAAAGAGCCATAACTCATTCAAACCTTGACCAAATTAACCATGGTTTGTAGCACCCGAGCGCAAGGTACCACATCCCCTGCACCGAGACCCGACCCGAATATGAAATGGACAATCCATACCCGAGCTACATCACGACAAACGGGAACATACACACTCGCTAGGCTAGGCGGGAACTAACTTTCGCAACCAAAGAGACCATAAAACAGAAATATTACGAATGCGGAAGCAAAGTACTTACATAACTAGCATGGTAAGTAGAGAGTTACGGGTATGAAATAGACAATCCATACCCGAGCTAAATCACGACGAACGGGGATATACACACTCGCTAGGCTAGGTGGGAACTAACTTTCACAACCAAAGAGACCATAAAACAGAAATATTACCAATGCGGAAGCAAAGTACTTACGTAACTAGCATGGTTGGCAAAGA
Source organism: Lantana camara (assembly GCA_037501455.1). NCBI lineage: Eukaryota > Viridiplantae > Streptophyta > Magnoliopsida > Lamiales > Verbenaceae > Lantana > Lantana camara. Next base: position 107,988,244 of record CM074856.1, on the reverse strand, counting down.
GTTACGGGTTCAACTAGCATAAATACCTAATCCCGAAATTCAATAAAATCATAAAAGATCAATTACGGTTTCTTGTCTGTTTGCATGAGCTTATTCAGAATTCACTATAGAATAACAATCAATACCAAACTTACATTCTTCAAACTTAAACAAATCATGGTACAATATGCAAATGAACAGACTCTGACTTAACCAAAGGACTCACTAGACTTGACTTCCCGCCTAGCACTCCAAACCTGTAAGAACACTGAAAACAATCCGGGTTCAGTTTATAGGAGACTGGTGGGTATAAAATGAGGAATAAATATCATATAAGACAATATTTAAACATTCACATGCAAGTTATAATCCCAAATGAGGTTTTTAGAGCATTTCCCAAGTGGGTGAAATAAAGAATCATCAAAAGGGATTATAACATTCATTTTCATTCTTTAGGTCTTTCGTGGCCCGGCGAGTGGGCGTGCATTATCTCCAACCAACACATCGTGTAGTTCATTAAACATTCATTCTTTCTTTCTTTCTTTCATGCATTACATTCTTTTGTGCACATTCATGAACATTTACACCTTCTTCCTCCGGGTGATGACCGGGTGATCAACCCGAACCATCCATTCATTGACCAAAAGAGGAACATGACTCCCCAGATGGCACTCAGCGTCTATTCCTCGCTAACTCCTAACGAGGTCCGGTTACGCCGCTCATTGGTGGAACTAGTGTGAGGGATCACCTTCAGCCCATGCCTCCTCAGGTCACCACTCACACCAAGTCCCTGGGCCCCATTCTGTGCATTCATTCATTCTTTCTCGCTTAAACTTTTGGTAGGTTCATAAAAGAAGGGCTTTACTTTTAAAATCATCGACCCTGGAAAATGACTCTATATACATATATACTTTTGGCTGAAATCTTTACACATTGGGAGTATATAAGGTCATTTAACTAAATAGTAGAGAAACCCACCTGAACACTTCTTACCGAACAATACTAGAAGAAAAGAAGACTTGAAGAAGCCTAAGAACCGGGCATCTCCGCCCTGGAGAAACTATACAAGGATAACAATGCATTCGTGAGAGTCAAGACTCTAAATGAACCATATATGACGCACGACAATGCATTGATCAAGATATGAGATGCAAAAGAATTATAATTCATGTTATGAGGTCATATAATCAAGTAACTCATCATAACGTTCAATACGGGTGGATTCATTTTCACGCGTTTGCTATCTTTCATATCTTGCATTTATTCGAGCCATAAACCATGTATGATAGGGCTAACATAGGTTATAAATGCATAAAATGTGATATTATGTCAAGGAATCATTCATGTGCACGATTAATATTTCAAAGGTATTTAAACGTTCAACACATTCGTTTCAAGAATCATTCAACTTTGTTTAAGTTCATCCCTTACATAAGCCATACCAAATTAATCCAAGGAATTCAAATAATGCGCATAACACATAGTATAACATGTATACAATTCATCCAAGCCATTAAGAAGGAGTAAGATATCACTTAGGGTTCAAACATGAGGCATCAAGACATACATGTATCAATTAAATTCGTTTAAGTTCATATCCTTCATATATCAAGCCCAACCATTCCATATCTTTCGTAATTCGTGGCAATTCAAGTTATTTAGGTAGGTATGAACAAGAAATGGATATCCAATTAATTCCATAATTTCACATAAAGCATAACACATATTATATCACATTTATAAATTAAAATACACAACGTAGACACTTAATATACCTATATTAAACAAATTCAATAATCTAATATATCACAGATTTATATATTATGACAATTAAACAATATTAGCATATTAAATATATATATACATATTGGACATGCATGCAAAACAAAACACACACTCACGTACATAATCATGCATCCAAGAATTAACATCTAATATCTATATATATATATATATATATATATATATATATATATTACATGCATAATATTAAATACACATGCACACACACACATTATATCTATATATATATATATATATATATATATATATATACGTACAATCATGCACAAAACACCTCCACACAAGCATCAATCAATTAATTTAAACATTCAAAGCAGCAAATCCCGAGATGGAGCCCCAGCAAGGTCGCGGCTGCGACAGAACTTCGGCACAAAATAGGTTGCGGCCGCTACCACCATCATCACCAGCATCTCCATCCGGCACAAGTCGTAACCTGAGCAATTTTCGATCGTGGCGCAGTCGCAAAACAGAACAACAGCAGCCCCTGTTTCGATCCTCAGTTTACAGCAATAAAAGCAAATACAAGGGCAACCAATCACAGTAAGAAAATGGAAGCAAAGTAGTAGCTAATCAAGGCAAGGAAGGCAGCAAAAGCTCACGCAACAAGGACAAGAAAAGAGATCAAAATCATGCTTCCATTCCATCCATTTTAACCACGATTTCAAGCTCCAAACAAGGAGAAATTTGTACAAGCGTAAACCATGAAAAAGAGATAAGAATTCAGGTTATAAAGCTCAAAGAAACAAGAATCACGCACCACCTCACACAAAAACCGAATCAAAGTCATGGTTTCAAAGATTGGAGCTTTAACCTAACTATTCTCTCAAATTCATCAAACTCCATCAAAGCAAGCTCAAATTATTCAAGAAGTCATATAATTTCAAATTCAACTAATTCAATTATGTACAAAATAAAACAAATAATATTAACGTAATAAAATTTAGATGAGATAAAATAGTAAATAAACACTTAATGAAATTTAATTCGAGCAATTAGGTAAACACATACGTCATGCTAGAATACGGAAAAGTTGGGGCGTTACAATCTCTCCCCCCTTAAAAAGAATCCGTCCTCGGATTCACTACTCACCCAAAAACAAACAATGAGAGAGCCCAGTCCCTCACAAGCAACAATGAGAGAACCCCGTCTTTCAAACAATTATAAGAGAATCCCCATCTCTTACAAACAACGAGAGCACCCCGTCTCTCAAACAAAATAAAGCATGGAAATCTCCAATACCTCCGAGCAACACAACACGAAACCATAATTAAAGTCATGTAAAACACCTAAAGCAAGTAATAAATATCATCCACGTTGGTTGTCACTTACTCTAAGTAGTTTAACATGATAAGAAATCAATGCACGTAGCATAAAATCATTTAAATTAGATTTGCATGGATGCATATATCATGGATGCCTCAGGTACCGTTCATCATAGTTGTATAATTTAGAACTCTGAGTTTTGTTGCCAATGCATGATTTACCCCGAAAGTGAGCTCAATGCCTGCCTTGTCTTTAATTTCTTCAGTGTATCACGTTGATGCCATAATCGACCCTCTTCGGATTTTATTCCTGATTCTCTTCTGACGTTTACTGCTTCTAGTCTTCTTCTTCGGTCCTTCATCAATCTCTACAAGTTCCCTCAGTCAAACCAATTCTTAATACTTGAGCTTTGATCCCCCGTATACTGTTAGATCATCCTTCCCGAAATCAGCTCCATAGCTATTTTCCTTACTCATATCAAAGCCCAACATATCCTTGAAAATAACTACCCTTGGCGCCCTTAAAATTTCATTCCCAACCTCAATATACATATCACCCAAATCTTTCCCTATCTTCCGTTTAATTCACCCTTTTCACTCTCTTTAAACCTTTAAGGTGAAATTTGGTATTCGGCCCCTACAATTCCTTAATCGAAGATAGGATGTTCTTGATGATTCTTAAAGTTTGATTTAAATCTCCCCATGTTCATCTTTGCCGGTTTTGTCTCTTCTTAAATCTCTTTTCAAACTCATTGAACCAAGCTTTATTCACAGCATCCCTTTCTATGATAACTTGAATCGTTTCGCTCTTGACAACTCAGCTCAGGAGTTTTCCTTAAACTCCTTCCTAATTCCTTTATCTTCAAATCTACTTACATACATAGAAAGATTCGACGAGCTATCCTCTCTATTCCCCGTGAAAATCTTCAACCCGAATTTAGTGGTTTAGCTCTCATTTTAATGGTCAACCCTTAAAGTCGTCTTATCCATCTCCGCTCACCACCCTAAAATTCCCGGATCTTCCCTAATTGCATTTCCGTTATTTCTACTAATTATTTCTTTGGTCCCGACCTCAAGTTTTAAATTTGCCTCTTCGTCATGCTCTCCCCATTAAATTTCTGTCGTCACACTTTGAACTCCATCGATTCTTCTTTCATCAAAATTCTTGATGGAAAATTTTTCTTGAGGGGGGGGGGGGTTAACGAACCTTGTAACCTAAAAATTATACCTCTCATCTTCCTTTTCAATTCTCTTGGTAATCGAAACCCCCTTCTCTATTCTTGTTCGATCCCAACACCCGGAAGTCAAATCTAGTCTCACTTTCCTTTGGAGTTCCTTTTCACCATCTTATCCCCTTACTTGAAGTTCTTTATTTACCGAAGTCATCTTCCTTGTCAGGTGCCATCCCATTATTTCTTTTCCTCGTAACTCAAATGTGGCCCGATCGAAGAGATACTTGATAAGTGAGATGAAAGAACTTCCTATCCAATAAATACTAGAATGCATGTCGGGTTAAAATGACAATGCACGTGACACATTTGCAACAATTAAATATGTAGCACATTAGAGCAGCAACATCAGATAGAAATATGCACACAAACATAAGTAAAGAAAATAAATAAGTTGATGCGAAGTATGATGCACGTGCCATGAATGCTTTGGAACCTGTCACCAATATGGTAAGCGGTTAGCTCGGTAGCTTTCCCTCATTCCTCCAATCACGAGGTTACTTTGGCTTGCTAATCATGCCTTGTCTTTCCCACGGTCTTCGAGTTTTCCATGAATCCTTGTGCATCAACTTGTACCTTCCACGGTCCGGGATTGCAATTTCGCAATCCCTAATTTCTTCTACATCCACTGAATTAGCCTCTGAATTTCTCCCCGAGAATCACCCTTCCACATTGCCCAAACTCTCTTATAAAATTACCCCGACTGTGTTTCTGAATCCTACTTCGAATCATCACCCTGATCAAGATTCCCGGGCTTATCCTTTATGAGTTTGGATTGGTGAATTGAACTTGTTTTCCAATTACTTACACTTGAGCGCATAATTTCCTTCTCAGAAGTCTTTGCCTTTCTTTATTGTTTTCATTTGTTGCTCTATATTTCCCAATTCAACCTCACAACACGATAATTCAACTTGGATTTGAGAAATGAACTCAAATCGGGTCCATAGTATTGTCACCTTCCATGAATTTGTATTTTTCACGTTACTTAGCTCCATCCAATCCTTTTCCGATTCGTTTTCCATCTGAATCGAAATCTAGAGCACCCAAGTCCGAACTCTTCTCGATTTTAACTCCTACAACCCAATTTCTAATCATTAGGTTTATTTAGAAACCCTTCCTTGATGTCCCTTGGTGCACAACTCCTACCGGACCCATTTTACCTTGACCCTTCTTCATTATCGCTATCTCTTCAATAATCTGAGCCCTGAACCAAAATACCTTCAAGGTTCATTCACTTCATTCCTTAGATTGAACGATCCCGTTGAATCTAATTATGGCATCCTATGTAAGAGAGCCGCCTATGCCAATCTTCGGAGTCATAACTATTCCCCGATCAACTCCTATTTCATCAAGTATCTCTCTATACTTGCATCTCGAAAGTCGAATTTCCATTCCAGCCCCTAACCCTTGAACTCTAGTTCTATCTATAAAGACCACGCATCTTGAATTCTCTATATCTATCCCCGGTGCATCGTTCTTATCTTCTTTGCCTCAAAAAAATTTGCAATAAAGCGTTGTTGGCATAATACTTGGCCGTGGTTTGATAGTATCTTCATAACCTGTAATTCATAACTTATTTCAAGGGTACATACATGCGATTAGTGCATGCTCATAGCACATATTCAACATGAAAGGTACTGGTCCCATGTAAGAATGCAATAGATAAGTCAACAAAATTCAAAAAGGACAACAATTTCATACTCAAGATCGATACAATGCACACATTGTCACGTAGTTCCTAAGTCGTACGACCTAGACCGACTCAATCAAGACACGAGAACATCGGTTTTGCAGCCGGGCTATGATACCACTTAAGGATGTAGCACCCGAGCGCAAGGTACCACATCCACCGCACCGAGACCCGACCCGAATATGAAATGGATAATCCATACCCGAGCTAAATCACGACGAACGGGGACATACACACTTGCTAGGCTAGGTGGGAACTAACTATCGCAACCAAAGAGACCATAAAACAGAAATATTACCAATGCGGAAGCAAAGTACTTACATAACTAGCATGGTAAGCAGAGAGTTACGGGTTCAACTAGCATAAATACCTAATCCTGAAATTCAATAAAATCATAAAAGATCAATTACGGTTTCTTGTCTGTTTACATAAGCTTATTCAGAATTCACTATAGAATAACGATCAATACCAAACTTACATTCTTCAAACTTAAACAAATCATGGTACAATATGAAAATGAACAGACTCTGACTTAACCAAAAGACTCACTAGACTTGACTTCCCGCCTAGCACTCCAAACCTACAAGAACACTGAAAACAATCCTGGTTCAGTCTATAGGAGGCTGGTGGGTATAAAATGAGGCATAAATATCATATAAGACAATATTTAAACATTCACATGCAAGTTATAATCCCAAATGAGATTTTTAGAGCATTTTCCAAGTGGGTTAAATAAAGAATCATCAAAAGGGATTATAACATTCATTTTCATTCTTTAGGTCTTTCGTGGCCCGGTGAGTGGGCGTGCATTATCTCCAACCAACACCTCGAGTAGTTCATTAAACATTCATTCTTTCTTTCTTTCATGAATTACATTATTTTGTGCACATTTATGAACATTTACACCTTCTTCCTCCGGGTGATGGCCGAGTGATCGGCCCGAACCATCCATTCATTGACCAAAAGAGGAACATGACTCCCCAGATGGCACTCAGTGTCCATTCCTCGCTAACTCCTAACGAGGTCCGGTTACGCTGTTCATTGGTGGAACTAGTCTGAGGGATCACCGTCAGCCCATGCCTCCTCAGGTCGCCACTCACACTAAGTCCCTGGGCCCTAACCTTTTTATGTGTTTAACATCCTGCTCATCCGATAATAAGGTACGTCACCTTCCAACCTTTTTATGTGTTTAATTATGTGATTTGTGCGTTGTGTGGCCCTCTTATGAAATCTTTTAGAGTTCAGAGTCCTTTTGTAATTTTCTCCTTTTAGGGGGGTTCTCCAGTCACTTCTTGTTCGGTCAAGATTTTGACCTCTTTGACCCCTTTAACGCGTTTGGGGTAGCAAAATGAGTCCGTAGACTCTAAGTTTGCCCAATTCTGACTTCGTTAGCCCGTTCTTCCGATCGTTTTACGTACGAGGACCCGAGTTAAATACCCGGATCCTTGTTTTGCATGCCAAACCAATTAGTAGCTTTCTCTCTCTCTCTCTTTCGTTCCTCTCCAGCAAAACACCACACACACAGACACGAAACACGCACAAATTGGAGGACGGCCGTTTCTCGACGGATTTCGACGAGTGAATAGTCCATTTCGAAGAGCTCGATGACACGGTCACAACCGTACCAAGATCGTGGCCCGAAGACAACCGGAGGTGGGCCTTTTCGCTGATTTTCAGTCGCGGCAGAAGGGAGGCGGACCACCGTGACTTCGCCGCCTCTTGCAGCGGTTTTCGGCATCCATTTTCCGACACGCGCCCCAAGACCTGAAGGAGACTTCCCGGCGTTCCATTTTCCATTGGTGGCGGGGTAAACAGGGCGGTGACCGAGCGTCACGAGCCGCCTGAAAGTTGCGCAGCAGCGGCGGTGGTACTGTAGCACGACGGAACTCGTCGTTCCGACAACCTTTTTCGACGGACTTCAACGGTTCCTAGCGTTTTTTATCCTCCTAGACTCATTTCCGGCCTCAGATCGGAGCAAATCACGCCGGAGATGCTGAACTGGCGAGTAGCGCAGCGGTGGGTTTTTGGGCGGCGGTTTGAAGCTTTTTCGGTGATCTTTTGGCAACGGTTCCTTCTGAGAAATTGTTCCTCACGTCAAGTCCGAGTCATTCGTGGTGGTGGCGGCCCAAGAACCGGCCGTCGGCGGGGAACCGATGGCGGACCGGGGTTGGACCGGCGGTCCGGTTTTTTGATGATTTTTTCGGGGTTTGGTTATGGGGCTTTTGTAGGGCTCGTTACGGGCTTTCCAACGGTATGTTCAGATTTCATTTTCGTTTTGCTGTTTGTATTTAATTTCAGTTTTCGTCCTTGGAATTTAGTTCGGTTTTTCGTCAACGAAGTCCGGTGTGTTTGGTATTTTCTGAAATTGGTTGAGGGCTTTTGTCAAGCAGGCTGAGGCATACGTTTCTGTCCTTCCGGGGATTTTTTCGACCACCGGAGGTGGTGGTCCGGCGGCTGTACGTGGTGGTTCGGCTGGTTCCGGTGGCGGCGTTCCAACGCCCTTCGGACAGCAAGTTCCTTTTGTCGTGGTGAGTCCATCGCCTCTTTCCGTTCATCAATCGGATGTCCGGTTGATTTTATATGAATTTTTGAAGTTGTTGTATTTATTTTTGTTAATTGTTTTAATTGTAAATTTCGATCTTGTATGAATTATAAATTGAAATTATGAGTTTTATGATACTTGGAAATATGTTATAATGTATGGAAATTTTATTCGTGATTTATTGAATTTAATTATCCCGTTTTATGCCTACTTACTTGAGAATATTTTATTTAAGGGGTGTTAGTGTAATATTTGAAAACTAATTTGCTAATGGGATTACATGAAACTTGAGAAATAAATTATGAAAAGATAGGTCGTATTTAATTTAAATGAATTACTTAAGTATGTTAATTGTTAGTATATTATAAATTAGGCAATTGTGGATTTATGAATAAAATTGTAATGCAATTTGTGTTTATTTGTCTCGGGACCTAATACTTGATAAGAATTAAATTCCTAATGCTTTGATTTATTTCATGTAATTAATGTTATGAATTTTATAAGCTATGCATCTCTTGATATGTAATATGAATTATAATATGACCTGAATGACTTGAGTGAATAGATATGGATTATATGATGCATCATTTGTATTCGTGAGCATGGTCGTGCGTCTTTGTGGTTGTGATTTGAGTCTGAGTCTTGTGTTCTGTGTGTTCAGTTGATCAGGGTTTTTCCAGGGAGTGTCTGTTGGCTGTTTGGGTTCCAGTGGGACTTCTTGGCTTCTATTCCCATTCTCATCGGTGTAAGGTGAGGTTTTAGGATTTTGGTTTAGTTAAAGCGACCTACAACATTTTGTGCTCGTTTTCAAGCCTGCATGCGATTATTCTATTATATTTATATAATAGATATGTGTTTATATGATATGTTTATGAATTTGTCATACGATTAAAGGTTTTCGAACTGTATATGTACGAGCATATGTAAGCTTGAAATGTTTTGCAACGAGGCTATGCTCCAAACCGTGTGTCTTCATACCAGCTGCGGATTAGGATGACATGGAGAGGTACGTTTATAGCATACGCTAAGTTGCAAGGTATGGTATGCTCCAATAAGGTACGTAAGTATGATTTTGATACGATATGATAAGTTTGGTGTGTAGCGAGTTATGAATTGATATGCTATGTTCTGTTGTGTTGGGCCCCGAGACGTGGGTAAAGGAGACTCGGGACGACCATGGGGTCGCCGGTTGTGACCCCTGTGCATGTTCTCATTTGAGATATTCACGTGCGACTTATGGAGGTTGGGAAGGCGTGGTATCTTGAGCCCTCGGTGGATAACCGGGGAAGGCACAGTGTGGGTTAGCTACCCCTTATGTGTTTGTATCTGTATGAGTAGTGAGGGTTTGCTCCCCGAACCACATGGTGTTGGGGTTGGATTGTTTATGATATTTGTTTGTTTACTGTTATGATACGTATGATTCGATATGGAAGTAAGGTGGGAGACCCGTACTCGCCGGGTTTATGAATATGATATGTTATGTTGATTATGAAACAGGATAGGAGCTTTCTCTTTTGATATGATACGATTAAGCTCAGTATGTTATAGTTTGGATAAGATAAGTTATGTATAAGTTTGGTTTGAAAATTGTACAAGTTTGATTTAGAAATGGTTTTGGTATGCAAAACCCTACTCCCGGTTCATAATCTTTCTTTTGGTACGTGCTCAGCTCCTTATTATGTATAGTGTGTGTGAGTTCAGCTCCCTCACTCAGTTAGTGGACTGACCCTCGCCCCACCTATGTTTTTAGTTTGCAGGTGCAAGTTGTTGGAGTTCGAGCTAGGCGGCTTTGAGTCGGGTCTGTCGAGTCTGTGTCAGTCCGTTTGATTTTTGTTAAGTACTTTGTTTCGAATTGTATGAAAATTTTGTATATAGTATGTTCTGTACAAGATGATGTTTATGCTTTGATTATATGTATTTTCGGGACAAGTTAGGACAGGTTCGTGGAATTAGTTGAACCCGTTTATTTATGTTTGTTGATTAAAGTTTTTGTTAGTTCACATTTTGCATCGCTTCCGCATTCGGGTTTTTGCATATTTTACTTGTACAGGGTTTAGGTACCGCCTAGCTTAGGTTGGATTTTTCGTTTGTCACCCGTTCGCTGTGACTTGGTGCGTGTGCGGACTTTCCATTTCCTACCACATGTCGAGTCATAGTGCGGGGGTGTGGTGCCCCACCGCTTGGGGTGCTATATCTTAAGTGGTATCAGAGCTACCAGGTCAGAACCGGTGCTCTGGAGTCGTGTCGTGTCAGTTTAGGTCGTACGACATAGGAATACTTGTGCATTGCATTCGTCTGATGTGAAATTTTGACTTCTCTGCATGAATTTGTCTGAGCTTATGTAATTGTGTGCACACTATGATTACGATTTTTGCAAAATTATCATTGTTATGTTTTAAATTTTAGTAAATTACTTGTTGCATCTGTATTAATTAGGTGCTCTTAATTGCTTTCATTACTTGACATACCCACGTATTAACCCTCATGCATAGATAAATGTCCAATTTGTGAACTGCAGGGCTTTAGCTCGATGACAAAATTGAAGTTGATCGTGACAACACTTCCCATTTCTACAATTTTGTGAAGGAGGATTTGAAACTTTCATCTTCTGACTACTTCGATGAAAAGCAAAGGAATCTCTTCAAGAATTCAACAAAAGCTAGATGCTAATAGTATGGAAACAGGTGTTCATCTACCTGATCCACCGAGTGTTGTTTAGTTGAAGCCACTTCGGAATTTGATCAGGGGTTGACCAGAAATATACGATCGGGCTAATAGCTTCAAGATATAGGGTGAATGCATGTAAGATAGAACGTTGGGCTGTGGTCAAATTCTCTGCACGATGCGATGCTCGTAGCCTCATAAATGATTTGATGAAAGTTGGTAGACAGATGGGGAATAGCTGCGAAAGTGTATGGATTTGTTCGGGTTTGGAATTGTCCCTTAATGTTTGGCGCCACACAAGGTTCCAGCTTTGATTCTTCACACGGATATTTCTCATGGCTCGCCTGGACAATAGGATGTCTCTTTACTTGCCGTTGATGTTGACTCGAGACAATGATTGTCAATCTCGTGTTTTGGGGCATGCCTACGAACGCAATCTACAAAAGTTGAAATGATCGATTTACTATACAAACATGCCTCAGATACTCAAGATGAGGGAATTATGGAATAGTTGCTAGAAGACATCAGTCGAGATGGTATACCAAAGCAGGATCGACCGAATAAGGCCAAACGAACACTTAGGAATTTGAGAAGCACTGCAGTTATGAGTCAGAGGTCAGAATTCTAGCTTACTGCGGATTCGGACCTCTGCCATCCAAGAAAATGCGAACTTTGACTTTGTTGCTACGGTGAACGGTACGCTAAACATCCATGGCATTTGCACACATGCATCTCATCAGTAATTATATTTTTATCGTGCTCGATGAATGTTATATTGATTTTAATGACGTGATTAAGTGATTTAATTTTCATAACTTGAAATTTGTTGTTGTTTGTGAATTCCTACTAAATTGAATGGATAACTTGCTTGTGAGAATTAGTCATGCCTACGTGTTTAAAATTTCCTAATTGCTCACTAACCCTTCATGCACATACAAGTACTTTGCCGTCTTATTTTACAGAGATTCCATCGCGATATCCCCCTTGAGTTGAGCATGGATGAGGAGTCTACACTCTAGGGACACCGATATCAGTCGTGTAAAGGTACACTTTTACATGCATCCCATGTTTTGCATCCAGTGTTATTTTGATATGTGTATGTTTGAATGCTGAGTAAGTGAACTTGTGTGCTAGAGAGTTGTTGAGATCTCTCTATTTACGTGTTAGGGAGATGTGGGATTCTCCCTATTTATGTGATAGAAAGATGTTGGATTCTTTCTAAATTATGTGAGCAAGAGATGCTGGATTCTCTTGGAGTTAGATGTTTGAGAGTGTTGGATTCTCTCGAATCTAGGGTTTGAGAAATGCTGGATTTTCTCAAACTAGAATGTCTGAAGGATGTGGAATCTGACAGACTTAGGCTGAGAGACGGGGTTCTCCCAGTTCCGCGCTTGAGAGACGGGGCTCTCTTTTGTGTTTTGAGAAACGGGGTTTTCTCTTTTGTGTGCCGAGAGACGGGGTTCTCTCCCTTGTGTGTTGAGAGATGGGATTCTCTCTTGTTTGTCGTCATTTCGTTATGTGGAGCTTGTCGACAGTTAGCAAGCGGCGAGGATGCGACGGTGTCGAGTTTTGGTGCAGTTGCTTAGTGGGGATTGGATGAGTTTGAAGTGACCAATGATCAAGTGTTCAGACAGACTACGAGACTCAAAAGGGAGTGGGTGAAAACAAGGGGAGTAAACTTCACGGCCAGGGCTAAGATGCTACGTAGTTTCGAGAGATAGATCAAGATATTTCCGTTTGAAGCTATTCGGTTCAGCAGTAGGACCTGAGGACAGGTCCTTTTGAAGGGGGGAAGTTTGTAACATCCCGCTCATCCGATAATAAGGTACGTCACCTTCCAACCTTTTTTTGTGTTTAATTATGTGATTTGTGCGTTGTGTGGCCCTCTTATGAACTCTTTTAGAGTTCAGGGTCATTTTGTAATTTTCTCCTTTTAGGGGGGGTTCTCCAGTCACTTCTCATTCGGTCGAGATTTTGACCTCTTTGACCACTTTAATGCGTTCGGGGCAGCGAAACGAGTCCGTAGACTCTAAGTTTGCCCAATTCTGACTTCGTTGGCCCGTTCTTCTGACCGTTTTACATACGAGGACCCGAGTTAAATACCCGGATCCTTGTTTTGCATGCCAAACCAATCAATGGCTTTCTCTCTCTCTCTTTCTCGTTCCTCTCCAGCGAAACACCACACACACACACATGAAACACGAACAAATTGGAGGACGGTCATTTCTCGACGGATTTCGACGAGTGAATAGTCCATTTCAAGAGCCTGACGACGCGGTCACAACCGTACCAAGATCGTGGCCCGACGACAACCGGAGGTGGGCCTTTTCGTTGATTTTCAGTCGCGGCAGAAGGGAGGTGGACCACCGTGAGTTCACCGCCTCTTGCGGCGGTTTTCGGCAGCCATTTTCCGACACGTGGCCCAAGACCTGACAGGAGACTTCCCGGCGTTCCATTTTCCATTGGCGGCGTGGCAAACAGGGCGGCGACGGAGCGTCACGAGCCGCCTGAAAGTCGCGCAGCGGCGGCGGTGGTACTGTAGCACGACGAAACTCGTCGTTCCGGTGACCTTTTCCGACGGACTTCAACGGTTCCTAGCGTTTTTGATCCTTCTAGACTCATTTCCGGCCTCAGATCGGAGCAAATCACGCCGGAGATGGCTGAACCGGCGAGTGGCGCAGCGGTGGGTTTTTGGGCGGCGGTTTGAAGCTTTTTCGGTGATCTTTTGGCAACGGTTCCTTCTGAGAAATTGTTCCTCACGTCAAGTCCGAGCCATTCGTGGTGGTGGCGACCCAAGAACCGGCCGACGGCGGCGAACCGGTGGCTGACCGGGGCTGGACCGCCAGTCCAGTTTTCCGATGATTTTTCCAGGGTTTGGCTATAGGGCTTTTGTAGGGCTCGTTACTGGCTTTCCAACGGTATGTTCGGATTTCATTTTCGTTTTGCGGTTTGTATTTAATTTCAGTTTTTGTCCTTGGAATTTAGTTCGGTTTTTCGTCAACGAAGTCCGGTGTGTTTGGTATTTTCTGAAATTGGTTGAGGGCTTTTTTCAAGCAGGCCGAGGCATACGTTTCTGTCCTTCCGGGGATTTTTTCGACCACCGGAGGTGGTGGTCCTGCGGCTGTACGTGGCGGTTCGGCTGGTTCCGGTGGTGGCGTTCCGACGCCCTTCGGACAGCAAGTTCCTTTCGTCGTGGTGAGTCCATCACCACTTTCCGTTCGTCAATCGGATGTCCGGTTGATTTTATATGAATTTTTGAAATTGTTGTATTTATTTTCGTTAATTGTTTTAATTGTAACTTTCGATCTTGTATGAATTATAAATTGAAATTATGAGTTGTGTGATACTTGGAAATATGTTATAATGTATGGAAATTTGATTCGTGATTTATTGAATTTAATTATCCCGTTTTATGCCTACTTACTTGAGAATATTTTATTTAAGGGGTGTTAGTGTAATATTTTAAAGAGAAAAAAAAAATTCCCATCCATACTTTGACCGTTTTTGCAATTTACCATCTCGCCTAACTTTTGTTGCAAACTGGCATCTGAACTTGACTTTTTTTACAAACCGCCATCTGAACTTGACTTTTGGTGGTTTGGGTGAAAATAAAACTGACGTTGTGCATTTCTAAACATGCCAGGTGTCAAGTTTTTTGGCCAAAACCACCATTAGATGACGGTTTGTAAGAAACGTAAAGTTCGGATGGCGGTTTGCAACGAAAGTTGGGCGAGATGGTAAATTGCAAAAACAGCCAAAGTACGGATGGGGAAAATTTTTTAACTCTATTTGAAAACTAATTTGATAATGGAATTACCTGAAACATGAGAAATAAATTATGAAAAGATACGTCGTATTTAATTTAAATGAATTACTTAAGTATGTTAATTGATAGTATATTATAAATTAGGCAATTGTGGATTTATGAATAAAATTGGAATACAATTTGTGTTTATTTGTCTCGGGACCTAATACTTGATAAGAATTAAATTCCTAATGCTTTGATTTATTTTATGTAATTAATGTTATGAATTTTATAAGCTATGCATCTCTTGATATGTAATATGAATTATAATATGACCTGAATGACTTGAGTGAATAGATATGGATTATATGTTGCATCATTTGTATTCGTGAGCATGGTCGTACGTCTTTGTGGTTGTGATTTGAGTCTGAGTCTTGTGTTCTGTGTGTTCAGTTGATCAGGGTTTTTCCAGGGAGTCTCTGTTGGCTGTTTGGGTTCCAGTGGGACTTCTTGGCTTGTGTTTCCGTTCTCGTCGGTGTAAGGTGAGGCTTTAGGATTTCTATTTAGTTAAAGCGACCTACAACCTTTTGTGCTCGTTTTCAAGCCTGCATGCGATTATTCTATTATATTTATATAATAGATATGTGTTTATATGATATGTTTATGAATTTGTCATACGATTAAAGGTTTTCGAACTGTATATGTACGAGCATATGTAAGCTTGAAATGTTTTGCAACGAGGCTATGCTCCAAACCGTGTGTCTTCATACCAGCTGCGGATTAGGATGACACGGAGAGGTACGTTTATAGCATACGCTAAGTTACAAGGTATGGTATGCTCCGATAAGGTACGTAAGTAAGATTTTGATACGATATGATAAGTTTGGTGTGTAGCGAGTTATGAATTGATATGCTATGTTCTGTTGTGTTGGGCCCCGAGACGTGGGTAAGGGAGACCCGGGACGACCATGGGGTCGCCGGTTGTGACCCCTGTGCACGTTCTCATTTGAGATATTCACGTGCGACCTATGGAGGTTGGGAAGGCGTGGTATCTTGAGCCCTCGGTGGATAACCGGGGAAGGCACAGTGTGGGTTAGCTACCCCTTGTGTGTTTGTATCTGTATGAGTAGTGAGGGTTTGCTCCCCGAACTACATGGTGTTGGGGTTGGATTGTTTATGATATTTGTTTGTCTCCTGTTATGATACGTATGATTCGATATGGAAGTAAGGTGGGAGACCCGTACTTGCCGGGTATATGAATATGATATGTTATGTTGATTATGAAACGGGATAAGAGCTTTCTCTTTTGATATGATACGATTAAGCTCAGTATGTTATAGTTTGGATAAGATAAGTTATGTATAAGTTTGGTTTGAAAATTGTACAAGTTTGATTTAGAAATGGTTTTGGTATGCAAAACCCTACTCCCGGTTCATAATCTTTCTTTTGGTACGTGCTCTGCTCCTTATTATGTATAGTGTGTGTGAGTTCAGCCCCCTCACTCAGTTAGTGGACTGACCCTCGCCCCACCTATGTTTTTAGTTTGCAGGTGCAAGTTGTTGGAGTTCGAGCTAGGCGGCTTTGAGTCGGGTCTGTCGAGTCTGTGTCAGTCCGTTTGATTTTTGTTAAGTACTTTATTTCGAATTGTATGAAAATTTTGTATATAGTATGTTCTGTACAAGATGATGTTTATGCTTTGATTATATGTATTTTCGAGACAAGGTAGGATAGGTTCGTGGAATTAGTTGAACCCGTTTATTTATGTTTGTTGATTAATGTTTTTGTTAGTTCATATTTTGCATCGTTTCCGCATTCGGGTTTTTGCATATTTTACTTGTACAGGGTTTAGGTACCGCCTAGCTTAGGTTGGATTTTTCATTTGTCACCCGTTCGCTGTGACTTGGTGCGTGTGCGGACTTTCCATTTCCTACCACATGTCGAGTCATAGTGCGGGGGTGTGGTGCCCCACCGCTTGGGGTGCTACATCTTAAGTGGTATCAGAGCTACCAGGTCAGAACCGGTGCTCTGGAGTCGTGTCGTGTCAGTTTAGGTAGTACGACATAGGAATACTTGTGCATTGCATTCGTCTGATGTGAAATTTTGACTTCTCAGCATGAATTTGTCTGAGCTTATGTAATTGTGTGCACACTATGATTACGATTTTTGCAAAATTATCATTGTTATGTTTTAAATTTTAGTAAATTACTTGTTGCATCTGTATTAATTAGGTGCTCTTAATTGCTTTCATTACTTGACATACCCACGTATTAACCCTCATGCATAGATAAATGTCCAATTTGTGAACTGCAGGGCTTTGGCTCGATGACAAAATTGAAGTTGATCGTGACAACACTTCCCATTTCTACAATTTTGTGAAGGAGGATTTGAAACTTTCATCTTCTGACTACTTCGATGAAAAGCAAAGGAATCTCTTCAAGAATTCAACAATAGCTAGATGCTAATAGTATGGAAACAGGTGTTCATCTACCTGATCCACCGAGTGTTGTTTAGTTGAAGCCACTTCGGAATTTGATCAGGGGTTGACCAGAAATATACGATCGAGCTAATAGCTTCAAGATATAGGGTGAATGCATGTAAGATAGAACGTTGGGCTGTGGTCAAATTCTCTGCACGATGCGATGCTCGTAGCCTCATAAATGATTTGATGAAAGTTGGTAGACAGATGGGGAATAGCTGCGAAAGTGTATGGATTTGTTCGGGTTTGGAATTGTCCCTTAATGTTTGGCGCCACATAAGGTTCCAGCTTTGATTCTTCACACGGATATTTCTCATGGCTCGCCTGGACAATAGGATGTCTCTTTACTTGCCGTTGATGTTGACTTGACACAATGATTGTCAATCTCGTGTTTTGGGGCATGCCTACGAACGCAATCTACAAAAGTTGAAATAATCGATTTACTATACAAACATGCCTCGGATACTGAAGATGAGGGAATTATGGAATAGTTGCTAGAAGACATCAGTCGAGATGGTATACCAAAGCAGGATCGACCGAATAAGGCCAAACGAACACTTAGGAATTTGAGAAGCACTGCAGTTATGAGTCAGAGGTCAGAATTCTAGCTTACTACGGATTAGGACCTCTACCATCCAGGAAAATGCGAACTTTGACTCTGTTGCTACGGTGAACGGTACGCTAAACATCCATGGCATTTGCACACATGCATCTCATCAGTAATTATATTTTTATCTTGCTCGATGAATGTTATATTGATTTTAATGACATGATTAAGTGATTTAATTTTCATAACTTGAAATTTGTTGTTGTTTGTGAATTCCTACTAAATTGAATGGATAACTTGCTTGTGAGAATTAGTCATGCCTACGTGTTTAAAATTTCCTAATTGCTCACTAACCCTTCATGCACATACAAGTACTTTGCCATCTTATTTTACAGAGATTCCATCGTGATATCCCCCTTGAGTTGAGTATGGATGAGGAGTCTACACTCTAGGGACACCGATATCAGTCGTGTAAAGGTACACTTTACATGCATCCCATGTTTTGTATCCAGTGTTATTTTGATATGTGTATGTTTGAATGTTGAGTAAGTGAACTTGTGTGCTAGAGAGTTGTTGAGATCTCTCTATTTACGTGTTAGGGAGATGTGGGATTCTCCCTATTTATGTGATAGAAAGATGTTGGATTCTTTCTAAATTATGTGAGCAAGAGATGCTGGATTCTCTTGGAGTTAGATGTTTGAGAGTGCTGGATTCTCTCGAATCTAGGGTTTGAGAAATGCTGGATTTTCTCAAACTAGAATGTCTGAATGATGTGGAATCTGACAGACTTAGGTTGAGAGTCGGGGTTCTCCCAGTTCCGCACTTGAGAGACGAGGCTCTCTCTTTTGTGTTTTAAGATACGGGGTTTTCTCTTTTGTGTGCTGAGAGACGGGGTTCTCTCCCTTGTGTGTTGAGAGATGGGATTCTCTCTTGTTTGTCGTCGTTTCGTTGCGTGGAGCTTGTCGACAGTTAGCAAGCGGCGAGGATGCGATGGTGTCGAGTTTTGGTGCAGTGGCTTAGTGGGGATTGGATGAGTTTGAAGTGACCAATGATCAAGTGTTCAGACAGACTACGAGACTCAAAAGGGAGTGGGTGAAAACAAGGGGAGTAAACTTCACGGCCAGGGCTAAGATTTTACGTAGTTTCGGGAGATAGATCAAGATATTTCCGTTTGAAGCTATTCGGTTCAGCAGTAGGACCTGAGGACAGGTCCTTTTGAAGGGGGGAAGTTTGTAACATCCCACTCATCTGATAATAAGGTACATCACCTTCCAACCTTTTTTTGTGTTTAATTATGTGATTTGTGCGTTGTGTGACCCTCTTATGAACTCTTTTAGAGTTCAGGGTCCTTTTGTAATTTTCTCCTTTTAGGGAGGGGTTCTCCAGTCACTTCTCGTTCGGTCGAGATTTTGACCTCTTTGACCCCTTTAACGCGTTCGGGGCAGCGAAACGAGTCCGTAGACTCTAAGTTTGCCCAATTCTGACTTCGTTGGCCCATTCTTCCCACTGTTTTATGTACGAGGACCCGAGTTAAATACCCGGATCCTTGTTTTGCATGCCAAACCAATCAATAGCTTTTTCTCTCTCTCTCTCTCTCTCTCGTTCCTCTCCAGCGAAACACCACACACACACACAAAACATGCACAAATTGGAGGACGGCCGTTTCTTGACGGATTTCGATGAGTGAATAGTCCATTTCGAAGAGCTCGACGACGCGGTCACAACCGTACCAAGATCGTGGCCCGACGACAACCGGAGGTGGGCCTTTTCGCTGATTTTTAGTCGCGGCAGAAGGGAGGCGGACCATCGTGACTTCGCGGCCTCTTGTGACGATTTCCGATAGCCATTGTCTGACACGCGCCCCAAGACCTGATAGGAGACTTCCCGGCGTTCCATTTTCCGTTGGTGGCACGGCAAACAGGGCGGCGACGGAGCGTCACGAGCCGCCAGAAAGTCGCACAGCGGCGGCGGTGGTACTGTAGCAGACGAAACTCGTCGTTCTGGCGACCTTTTCCGACGGACTTCAATGGTTCCTAGCGTTTTTTATCCTCCTAGACTCATTTCCGGCCTCAGATCGGAGCAAATCGCACCGGAGATGGCTGAACAGGCGAGTGGCGCAGCGGTGGGTTTTTGGGCGGCGGTTTGAAGCTTTTCCGGCGATCTTTTGGCAACGGTTCCTTCTGAGAAATTGTTCCTCACGTCAAGTCCGAGCCATTCGTGGTGGTGGCGGCCCAAGAACCGGCCGGCGGCGGCGAACCGATGGCGTACCGGGGCTGGATCGCCGGTCCGGTTTTTCGATGATTTTTCCAGGGTTTGGCCATGGGGCTTTTATAGGGCTCGTTACGGGTTTTCCAACGGTATCTTCAGATTTCATTTTCGTTTTGCGGTTTGTATTTAATTTCAGTTTTCGTCCTTGGAATTTAGTTCGGTTTTTGGTCAACGAAGTCCAGTTTGTTTGGTATTTTCTGAAATTGGTTGAGGGCTTTTGTCAAGCAGGCCGAGGCATACGTTTCTGTCCTTCCGGGGATTTTTTCGACCACCGGAGGTGGTGGTCCGGCGGCTGTACGTGGCGGTTCGGCTGGTTTCGGTGGCGGCGTTCCGACGCCCTTCGGACAACAAGTTTCTTTCGTCGTGGTGAGTCCATCGCCACTTTCCGTTCGTCAATCGGATGTCCGGTTGATTTTAAATGAATTTTTAAAGTTGTTGTATTTATTTTCGTTAATTGTTTTAATTGTAAATTTCGATCTTGTATGAATTATAAATTGAAATTATGAGTTGTATGATACTTGGAAATATGTTATAATGTATGGAAATTTGATTCGTGATTTATTGAATTTAATTATCCCGTTTTATGCCTACTTACTTGAGAATATTTTATTTAAGGGGTGTTAGTGTAATATTTGAAAACTAATTTGATAATGGGATTACATGAAACTTGAGATATAAATTATGAAAAGATACGTCGTATTTAATTTAAATGAATTACTTAAGTATGTTAATTGTTAGTATATTATAAATTAGGCAATTGTGGATTTATGAATAAAATTGGAATGCAATTTGTGTTTATTTGTCTCGGGATCTAATACTTGATAAGAATTAAATTCCTAATGCTTTGATTTATTTTATGTAATTAATGTTATGAATTTTATAAGCTATGCATCTCTTGATATGTAATATGAATTATAATATGACCTGAATGACTTGAGTGAATAGATATGGATTATATGTTGCATCATTTGTATTCGTGAGCATGGCCGTACGTCTTTGTGGTTGTGATTTGAGTCTGAATCTTGTGTTCTGTGTGTTCAGTTGATCAAGGTTTTTCCAGGGAGTGTCTGTTGGCTGTTTGGGTTCCAGTGGGACTTCTTGGATTGTGTTTCCGTTCTTGTCGGTGTAAGGTGAGGTTTTAGGATTTCTGTTTAGTTAAAGCGACCTACAACCTTTTGTGCTCGTTTTCAAGCCTGCATGCGATTATTCTATTATATTTATATAATAGATATGTGTTTATATGATATGTTTATGAATTTGTCATACGATTAAAGGTTTTCGAACTGTATATGTACGAGCATATGTAAGCTTGAAATGTTTTGCGACGAGGCTATGCTCCAAACCGTGTGTCTTTATACCAGCTGCGGATTAGGATGACACGGAGAGGTACGTTTATAGCATACGCTAAGTTGCAAGGTATGGTATGCTCCGATAAGGTACGTATGTATGATTTTGATACGATATGATAAGTTTGGTGTGTAGCGAGTTATGAATTGATATGCTATGTTCTGTTGTGTTGGGCCCCGAGACGCGGGTAAGGGAGACCCGGGACGACCATGGGGTCGCCGGTTGTGACCCCTGTGCACGTTCTCATTTGAGATATTCACGTGCGACCTATGGAGGTTGGGAAGGCGTGGTATCTTGAGCCCTCGGTGGATAACCGGGGAAGGCACAGTGTGGGTTAGCTACCCCTTGTGTGTTTGTATCTGTATGAGTAGTGAGGGTTTGCTCCCCGAACTACATGGTGTTGGGGTTGGATTGTTTATGATATTTGTTTGTCTCCTGTTATGATACGTATGATTCGTTATGGAAGTAAGGTGGGAGACCCGTACTCGCCGGGTATATGAATATGATATGTTATGTTGATTATGAAACGGGATAAGAGCTTTCTCTTTTGATATGATACGATTAAGCTCAGTATGCTATAGTTGGGATAAGATAAGTTATGTATAAGTTTGGTTTGAAAATTGTACAAGTTGGATTTAGAAATGGTTTTGGTATGCAAAACCCTACTCCCGGTTCATAATCTTTCTTTTGGTACGTGCTCTGCTCCTTATTATGTATAGTGTGTGTGAGTTCAGCCCCCTCACTCAGTCAGTGGACTGACCCTCGCCCCACCTATGTTTTTAGTTTGCAGGTGCAAGTTGTTGGAGTTCAAGCTAGGCGGCTTTGAGTCGGGTGTATCGAGTCTGTCTCAGTCCGTTTGATTTTTGTTAAGTACTTTGTTTCGAATTGTATGAAAATTTTGTATATAGTATGTTCTGTACAAGATGATGTTTATGCTTTGATTATATGTATTTTCGGGACAGGGTAGGACAGGTTCGTGGAATTAGTTGAAGTCGTTTATTTATGTTTGTTGATTAAAGTTTTTGTTAGTTCATATTTTGCATCGCTTCCGCATTCGGGTTTTTGCATATTTTACTTGTACAGGGTTTAGGTACCGCCTAGCTTAGGTTCGATTTTTCGTTTGTCACCCGTTCGCTGTGACTTGGTGCGTGTGCGGACTTTCCATTTCGTACCACGTGTCGAGTCATAGTGTGGGGGTGTGGTGCCCCACCGCTTGGGGTGCTACAAGGCCGGTCCGTGAGGCTTTTGTGTCTTTTTTTATCAGTTTTAGGTGGGTTTCTCTACTATTTAGATAAAATGACCCAATATACCCTTATGTGGAAAGTTTAAGCCAAAGATATATATATATACATTGAGTCATTTTCGGGTAAATGATTTTGAACGTAAAACCTTTTCTTGTAATACCCTACTGATTGTTTGGCGAGATCATGATTGATTGCACTGATTGGGGCCCGGGGTCTTGGTGTGAGTGGCTATCCGAGGAAGCACGGGCTGACGGTGATCCCTCACACTAGTCCCCACTAAACTACGGTGATACCGGCCCTCGCCAGGAGATTGGTGGGGAATGGGAGTTTAGCGCCATCTGGGGAGTCATGTAACCCCTTATGGTCATTGATTGGGTGGCTGGGTCTTGTAAACCCGTCCACCAACCCGGAGGAAGAAGGTGTATTTGACCGATTAACTAGAATCGATTGATGTGCACAAAAGAATGATATGCATGAAAAGTAATAAAGAATGAACGATTATTGAACTACACAAGGTGTTGGTTGGAGATAATGCACGCCCACTCGCCGGGCCACAAATGACCTATTGTAAATTGGTTGTTATAATCCCTTTTGATGCTTTTGTTATCTCACCCACTTGGGAATTACTTCTAAAAACTTCACTTGGGATTATAACCTACATGTGACTGTTTAAATACCGTTGTATACTTTACTTATGCCTGTTTTTATACCCACCAGTCCCTTTTAGACTGAACCCGTTTGGTTTTCAGTTGTTTGTACAGGTGTCAGGGAGCTAGGCGGGAATTCGAGTCGGTAGGTCTTGGATTCATTTCTAGCTCTTGTATTTTGGTCATACACTTGCATACTCTTACTTTTGGATTATTGTATTTACTTATGACTGGAGCGTATATCTTTTGAGCCGTGATGGTATGTGAATGATGTATATGAATTATTTTTGGAGCTTGGATGCTCATGTTATATATATATGATAAATGATCGGTTATTGCTTCCGCTTTATTGTTTTGCTATGGGTTATGGTTTAAGGGTTAGTCCCGCCTAGCCTAGAGAGTGTGTGTGTCCCCGTTCACCGTGACTTAGCTCGTGTGTGGATTATCCATTTCATATACGGGTCGGGTCTCGATGCGGGGATGTGGCACCTTATGCTCGGGTGTTACATCCTTAAGTGGTATCAGAGCTTCGGGTTGCAAAACCCGGGCTCTCGTGTCGTGTGAGTCAGTCTAGGTCGTTCGGCTTAGGAACTAATTGACAATGTGATTGCATATGCATTCTGTACGTGGTTATGTGCTCTCTATTCCAATCTTGATTGAAATAATTGCATTTTCATGCATGAACTAAAAATAGCATGTATTTCAGTGTTTCTTGGACAGGAGATCACCGGGGTGACCCCGACA
Organism: Lantana camara; assembly: GCA_037501455.1. Taxonomy (NCBI): domain Eukaryota; kingdom Viridiplantae; phylum Streptophyta; class Magnoliopsida; order Lamiales; family Verbenaceae; genus Lantana; species Lantana camara. Next base: position 107,964,057 of record CM074856.1, on the reverse strand, counting down.
CCGTGATCGTTCTCCTACACCACAAGAACAACACCCACCTCCGATGGATATGGGAAACTTTATGTTAGCGGTTTTCAATTATGTTGAACATCGACTGGCTCAAGCGGCACCACCACCACAACAAGCAGAGCAACCGGCTCCTCTACCAAACCACCGGGATTCACATGGCGTATTTCTAAGCTATAATCCCCCTCGGTTCTCTGGCTCTATTGATGATGCAGTTTTAGAGGGGTGGGTGACTAGATTGGAGAGGATTTTTGGAGTTTGGCAGTTCACCACACAAGAAAAGGCTATATTAGCCATATTTCAACTTGATGGCGAGGCATATGATTGGTGGGAAAGAACGAGAGAAAAACCAGAAGTCGATGGAGATGAAGTCACATGGGAAGTCTTCATGAGTAAGTTTCAGGAATGCTTCGTGCCGGAAGTCATTAGGGAAAGAAAAGAGCAGGAATATATGGAACTGAAACAGGGCACTCGCTCGGTGGCCCAATATCTTGCTACCTTTAATAGATTGGGAAAGTATGCTCCTCATATTACTCGGGACGAGAAGAGGAAGGCTAAGAAGTTTATTACCGGGTTGAGACAGGATTTGAGACATGGTCAAGCGAGGCATAATTTTATATCCCCATCGGACACGGTACAAAGGGCTTTGGAGCAAGAAGAGGAGTATAGGAAGAAGGATCCAATTTTTAAAGCACCAATGGGACAGGGCAGAAGATCAGGATCGGGATCAAACATGAGATATAATCCTGGCAAGAGGCCTATGACTTCGGCAGCTCCTCCCCAGAAAGAACCTTTCAAGAAGCCTTGAGCAGGAGGTCAGAATGTCTCTCAAGCTCCACGAGCACCTCAGGCTCTACCAGCTCCTACGGGAAACCGCCGAGATCAACCTCTGTGTACTTATTGTGGAGGACTGACACACTCTTATAATTATTGCAGAAAGAGATTAGGGTTATGTCTGATTTGCGGGAAAGGAGATCATATGGCGTTTGCTTATCCTGATCAGAAATCGGGGTTTCAAGTGTTAGGAATAGTGCCCTAGAAAGCCGATTGCATATCCGCTTTGTACTTTTCCTTATTGTAATCACAGAAAATCTTTGAATAAAATAACGAATTGAGGCAACACTTCTTTATATGCTTTTGTTTGGTGTGCGTTTACTTTAGTTGTGCATGTATGAGAACTCCCCTAATCCTGATGACTTTAGGACTTTACCATTTAGGTGAAATGGTTCATGAAACGAGCCCTATATCACATAAGTAATGATTAGTAAAATACTCCAAGCTGATGAGTCCTACAGACAGTGGGAGTGTCAACCTAACTCCGTTAAGGCTTGCTTGTGGGATCACGCCCTTAAGAATGACCACCTTATTTCATCGAGGTTCAAAGTCTATAGTTGATACGTGCATGATATATGAGGGTGCTTACTTCCATAAGTAAGTTCACTGAGGTGGCCCATGTGAGAAGATTCCTAAATGGGAAAGGAAGTTTCTATTTCAGGAAATGGAAACTTCCAGATTAGGAAATATCTCACGAGTCATTGATGTGATTAATTGATCCTTAGACTTGAGGTTCCATGTCACTTTATGAGTTAACTCTGTAGTCTTAGGTATAAGCTTTAAAGGGTGTCGCCTTAGACAACTGATTCAAGGCTTATGATGGGGCTACACAAGTGATTCATGAAAATGAATGAGAATCAAGAAAGGACCTACATTTACATTTCCAAGGTGATCACTTATTTTGTAAGTCATTCATAGGCCATATGGAGTCCTTGGCCAAGGCAATAGATCAAGACATCAAGAAAGGATTTCCTGGATTGAGATCAAATGGATATGAAATGCACTTAGCTTTAAGACCAGATTATTAGGGTTTTGATTATTCCCTTACCCTAGATCTTGGTTGAGAGATAGTAAGTAGGATGATTGTATCTCACATGAATCAATGACTTAAAGTTTCTGTCGAATCGAGACATTCCAATTCAGCTAGGGGTTAAACACCTGTTGCTAGACTATGGTTGTTTAATCTATGGACTGATTAATTAATTAGGGTCACTACTAATTGAATTGAGAACCTAGAGGGTCACACACAACAACTTGGTTACATGATTTAAGGCTTTAAAATGATTAAACGAGTTGATCATACCAAGAGGGTTCACACGTGTGGTTCACGTGATTGGCACGTGTCCTTGGGGACAAGTGTGTCATATGTGTATATTATTTATGTATTAAATAATTAATGTGTTAATTATTTAATAGACTTTGGTTTAATTTTTGAATTAAAATGAAAGTCTTATTTTGGAGAAATTAATCTATTTAATTAATTATGAATTAATTAATTACATAAATAAGTTATTTATTAATAAATAAATAAAGTATAGTATTATCCAAAAGGGTTTTGGATATTTTAGCTCTCTTAAAAGTTGATTTGAATTAGAATTCAAAATCAAGGTTTAGAATTACTTAATGATCAAGTACTAAGAGAGAGGGACCAAATCTTTAGTCCAAAAGGACTAGGTTCGGCCGCCCCTCAAGCTATATATAGGGGAGCTCGAGCTCCCCTTAAGGATTGATCGATTCTTCTTGGTTCATGTGTTGAACACCATCCTTTCTCCAAGATCACATAAACCCTAGGTTAAGCCTAAACACTAACTAGAGAACTAGCATCCTTACTAGTTAAATTGTAATCAAGTTGGTGGACTATCTCTAGAGAGCTTCAAGTTAGAAGTTTTTAAAGATTCGAGCTTTACCAAGGAGAGGGGATCAAGCCGCGAGAAGAGCGTTCTTGGGTGGCTTGAAACGCTTCAAGAATGATTATTGAAAAGTAAGTTTCTTTACCTTACGAATTTGGATTCATGATTGCGAGTTTCGATCCTTTTGTTGGAAAATTTAAAAAATTTCCGCTGCTTTCTGATTCCGTTTTTCCAACAAGTGGTATCAGAGCCACCTCGTTAATTGTGTTTCTGATTCATCTCCGCTTATCTGAATTTGGTAGAAATTCTTAGGCTTAGATGCGAATTGGGTATTCTTGAGTTCTTTTAGAAAGCCTGAAATACGAAACTGTGTTTTTCCTAAAAATTTCTGAAAACTATTTTCTTAAATCTGTTTTGAAAAACTATTTTAGTTGAAATTCGTTTAAATCGTAATTTTAATTTTGGATTGAATTGGGCTTTGGAGAAACCTGAGATGCGAAACGAAACACGAAACAAACACGCGAGGTTGGAACGTGCCAACGCGTAGCACGCCCCAACCCCGCGCGCCTGGTCGCCTGTCCCGCAACCGCACAGGACAGCCTCGCGCGGGAGCACCCGCCCGGCATCTCCCGCATGCCAGTAGCGAAGAGCTGCGCGCGCCCCTAGCGCGCGACACCGCGCGGCGAGCAGCTGCTCGTTCTAGGCGGTTTCGGGCCCAGATTTCGTGTTTTCGGTCCTTGAAATCCCGATTTGATTTTTCTAAAAATTTGTTTTATTAAATTAAAAGTTATTTTTGAAATAATTAATTAAATTGGGATTTTGAGAAATTAAAGTGATTTAAATTTTGGGAAAATTGCAAACTTTATCTTATGAAATTATTGAAAGAATAAAATTATTAATTTTCATAAATTAATTGGAATTTTATTAGTTTATTGTTTTTCGGGTTTTATAGAAAAGGCTCTTGAACAAGAATTGCATCTAAGTCGTGTTTTAAGCTATTAGAGCTTAAAGCGGGAATTTTAATTTATTGGCTAAGTTTAAATTCTCGCAAAAAGCATGTTAGGTGATCATGGGTACTAGTCTTTGTATGCTTTACATTTATGCACATGGATGGTTTACATTTGGGGTGGGAGCCCTATAGTTGCGTTTTTCAATTAAGGTTGGAGCCTCACTTATGTGCGTACTGTTATGTGATTTATTATGTGGTTTTCCATATTACTGTATTGTGGTCGAGGTATGCCCCGTGTATTTGTCTAAGGCCAATATGAAGATTGAGCCTTATTACTTTTCAGTACTTTTTCTTTCTTTTTTTTGGAGAGTAGAATATGTGGTGAGGTTTTTATTTTTATTTTGGAGACAATGCAGCCATGGAGTAAGATGGACCACATTCAAGTAACAAGGAGGCCATAAGTGAAGACCCCTCAAAATGTTAGGGAGGGGAATCTCAATTGAAAATGTAATAGAGATAGGGCTCGTATTTTGTTACTACTTTCCCTTATGTGATATAAACTGTTTATGTGGCATGTATGTTAGAATTGTGATAGTGGAGTGGCTCCCACTTTTCACGCATAAGATAGGATAGACCCATGATCATCTTATGTTAGTATCATGGTAGGACATGTTATCTGTTTATGTGCTTGTTTGAAATGCATTTAAATTGTACTTGCATTAATCAAGACTAATAAAATTGGATAACATATATGTTGGTGAGGTCGAACCGGACAACTCTCCGGTTGATTCGAAATTTGCCATTAAATATTAACCTCATTTCGAATAATAGGTGTTTAATTCGAAATGCAAATTTTGAATTAAATTCCTAGCATTCCATCAATAGGTTTTTAAGTTTAGTAAGTGAAGCTAGTTATTGTCCGCGAGTCATGGGATAGCTAGTGGAGCTTATTAGTTCTTAGATACCTAATTGATAATTTTAAATGATCAATATTTCGTGGTCAATTTTGGCAAGGGCGACGTCCGCGAGTCGTGGGTCGTTCGAAACTAAGTTTTGATCATGATCTTATGATTGATGGGTCTAGCTTAACGCCTAAGTAAATAGGGATGTCGTACGAGTCGTGGGTCCATATTGAAAGATAGATGATGCAAAAAACAATTACTAAGAGTTCTAAAGGTGTTAGAATTGGTAAGTTGTACCTAGCTGAGGTTTTACTTAGAATGTCCGAGAGTCGTGGGTTCGAGGTAAAATGCTTAGGATCTTAGTACCCATTGGGAAACGTGTTCCTCTTAGATCTTTGGGAATTATAGATCTTTGAAAAATAGTGGGAGCTACATTAGATTAAAGACCTTATCTTTTGTATATCGTTATAATTCAGCATGCTCACTAGTTCTCTGTTTTACCATTTAGGTCGTAGATTCTGTAATTCTCTATGTGTTTTGAAATGGCAACCAAAAACCCTCTTGTATCGATCCTCGAGTCAAACAAGTTGACTGGTCCCAAATATTCTGATTGGCTGAGGAATCGGAAAATCATTTTAGATTCTCAGAAGAGAACTTATGTTCTCTTCGAAGGGGAGCCTAATCCCGAAGGGGACGCTCCCACTCAGGCCGAGCGGGACGCGATCCAGAAGTGGAAGGACAATAATCTCCAAGCCCGTTGCCTTATGTTAGCTAACATATCTTCGGACTTACAAAGGCAACATGAGGCCATGAGATTTGCTTGGGAGATTTACGACCACTTAGAGCAACTTTACCGTCCTCATGAACGTGTTACAAGGTATAACACTTCAAAGGAATTGTTCCATTTGAGAATGAGGGAAGGTTCAAGTGTCCATGAATATGGACTCAAGTTTCTCGCCCTTACTGAGAAACTTGCTTCCATGAACATGCCACTGAAAGATGAGCTTTCAGTGGACTTGTTGCTAGCCTGGCTCCCACCATCATTCAACTCATTTGTCCTTAACTTCAATATGAATCACGCTGGTGCTACTGTAGCTAAGCTGATTAGTCAGCTTGTGACTGCTGAAAGCACGATCAAGAAGGACAATCAGATTCTGATGGTGAATGCTCCATCTTCCTCTTCCGGGCCTTCTAAAGGTAAGGGTAAGAAAGCCCAAAAGAAGAAGAAGAAACCCCTTAGGCCCGCTGGTGGCATTTCGAAGGGAAGGGCCCAAAAGAAGAAGCCTGATCAGAAAAAGGATGTTTGCTTTCATTGTGGCAAAGCGGGACATTGGAAGAGAAACTGCCCAGAGTACAAGGTTACTTGAAAGTAAGGTATGTTTCTCGTTGAAGTAAATCTTTCTATTAATTCTAGTTCTTGGGTACTTGATACCGGTTGTGGAGCTCATAACTGTAATGATGTACAGATGCTAAATGAAGTTCAACAACTCAGAGAAGGAGAATGTTTCTTGAAGATCGGCGATGGCTCAAAAGTTGAAGCTCGAGCTTTAGGCACAATTAGATTAGATTTAGGTAGTTTTGAGTTAGTTTTAGATAAAGTCCTTTATGTACCTAACATTATTCGTAATATAATTTCAGTTCCGATTTTAGATTGTGAAGGTTATGAAACTTATATTAAGAATGGTAAATATTTTATCAAACGGAACAACTCTTCCATTCACATCGGTACTCTAAGTAATGGACTTTATCTAACTCAAAATATCAATATTATGAATATACAACGAGAAACTAAACGTAAGAGAGATGATAAAGTTTCAGCTCCCTTATGGCACGCTAGATTAGGACACATTTCCAAGAACAGAATTAGCAAGATAAACACTTTAGGATCATTATCTGAAAATGATCTCAAAGAGTTAACCTCTTGCGAGTCTTTTCTCAAAGGAAAGATGTCCAAAGTTCCTTTTAAAGGAACTGTGGAACGTCCCACTAAGGTCTTGGATTTGATCCATTCTGATGTTTGTAGACCGCTTAGTGTAAGCGCAAGAAACGGTTATCAGTATTTCATAACCTTTACCGATGACTTTAGTCGGTATGGTTATGTATACTTAATGAAGTATAAATCTGAAGCTTTTTAGAAATTCCTAGAATTTCAAAAGGAGGTTGAGAACCAAACTGGTCACAAGATCAAAGCACTTCGATCTGATCGAGGAGGCGAGTATCTTAGTGAAGAATTCCTTAATCATCTCAAAGATAATGGGATTGTCTCTCAGTGGACTCCTTCGGGAACTTCTCAACTTAATGGAGTTTCTAAGAGGAGGAATCGAACTCTACTCAATATGGTTCGTTCCATGATGAGTTTCACTGACTTACCACCTTCTTTCTGGGGTTATACCCTAGAAAGTGCAACAAAGATTTTGAATCCGGTTCCCTCTAAGTCAGTCCCTAAAACGCCCTATGAAATGTGGCATGGTAAAATCCCTAGTTATATTTACTTAAGAATATGGGGTTGTCCTGCTTACGTGAAGAGGACAGTGGGAGATAACATAGAATCTTGTTCTAACTTATGCTACTTTGTAGGTTATCCTAAGGAATCCATAGGATACTACTTCTATGATCAATCTGAGCAAAAGGTGTTTGTTTCCATAAATGCTACTTTTCTTGAGGAACCGTTCCTTAAAGAAAAGAAAGGCAAGATCATAGAATTAGAGGAAGTACAAAGTGACCCCACGCCACCCACTGAAGAAACATCCCCTTCTGATCAACCACAACCAATCACGAATTTCGATACACACGTAAATCCTCCTCTAAGGCGTTCTGAACGCACTCCTAGACAGCCGGAGAGATGGTATGGATTCTTTTAACATATGAGGAGGCACTTTCAGATTCTGACTCTGAACAGTGGATAGAAGCAATGAAATCCGAAATGGATTCCATGAACTCCAACCAAGTTTGGACCTTAGTAGATTTGCCTGATGGGGTCAAACCCATAGGTTGCAAATGGATCTTTAAGAGAAAGCTTGGAGTTGATGGAAGCATTGCATGTAACACCCCGATTTTTCCATTCAATAATTATATGTTATTTTATGATTTTCATAATATTAGATGCATAATAATTCCATGAACTTTTATGACCTCTATTGCTAATGTGATTAAATGTTCGTATGTATCCTTACTTGATTACTTAATTGCATTAAATGAATTGGAGCTACTTGATCATGTTGCATGGAATGATATTTGATTGAATGAATTTAAATAAATTGAGGACCTAATTGCAAAATATGATGATTCATCCATTTTGTTGGAATACTTTGGAATATATGTATATCATATCTCTCATTTCATTCATTCATCATTTTTTCAACAAAACCTCACACACACACACTAATACACGATCAAAACACCAAGAAGAGAGGGAAGAGATTTCATTCATCCCTTCTTTCTTTCACTTTAAGGTATAGATGGAGTATTTATATGAATCTTTTGAACTTATTTGAAGTAGGGTTTGTTGATTATGATATGATTCCTTGGTTATAAGTGTTTAGGAGCATGTTTAGGATCCTTATACTTGAAGACTTGCATGAATTCTTAAGTTGCATAGGTGTAGAGATCATGGAATTAAATGGGGTTTGTGTGATGAATCCTTGATGATCAAAGCATGTTACCATGGATTACATGAAGCCTAATTGATATTTATGAGTTATATGCATGATATATGATGGATTAGAGTGATTTTATGGCTTTGGTATGATGTTTTAAGGTATGGGAGCCATCTCCCGTGAACCCCCCTGTTTTTCGCCCAGAAATTGCTTCAACACGGCCGTGCCCAACCCTAGTTCATTTCTAACACGGCCGTGTTGGGGGCTCGAGTTGGAATTTTTTTACTCCGACACGGCCGTGTCATATTTCAGGCCAATATTGACATGGCCGTGTAGACTTCGTTTGAACTCCGATTAGCCTGAGTTTTGAACCTACGGAAAGCTCTTGAAGTCTAGAATAACCTCCAATTGGAATCACCTCAATATATTTTCCCATTTGTTAGTTATTATCAATTCGTTTTGGTGTCGCTGCTTTACTGATAAATTGCATTCACCCAACTTCAAGCTTACGCCATTTTCTCCTCGCTTTGAATAGAAAACAAGCCATATATCGTTGGAAAGACCTATGTGTATACTTTCATTTCCAATAAACAAAACTCAATTCCAACCTCTACAACTCAAGATATTTCCATTTTCCTACAACATGTGCGGTTCCAGAAACTATCAACTTTTCCTAACTTTTGCTAAACTTCACTAAAACCCCTCTTCTTGCCTTCCTTTCGCTTCCCTGGCTCCTGTATGTGACTTATATGATATATATACTTGTTTTATTGATAATTATGCTCCTACTTGACATTCCTTAATTGTTATTGCATGACATATGGATCCATGACTTTGTCGTGCGTCTTAAATGGTTCATTCGAGTCGTGTCTCACGAACACTTGTCCTTGTTGCACAGATCGTCTTCTCGGTGATGAGGATCAAGCTCCTTAGTTGTATCCTTGTTATTTTGTCAACACAGGTGAGGTTTAATTCTAGTTATACAGAACCCATACAACCCTATGTGACTTTTGGGCCAAAACTTATATATATCTATAATCTTTCCAAAACGTTAACCGATTGCAAATGATTTCGTGACCTATTGAATAATCATGTTATCGTGATTGATCATGTTTTGGCGAGTAGGCATATCGTGTTCACTTGGGCCCGAGGGTAGTGTATTGAGCCAACCGAGGAAGCAAGGGCTGACGGTAACTCTTGCACTATCCTCACAACTTTGGGATGACCCCTAAATCCACTAGGAGGTTAGTGGAGGAAGGAGTTCCGGGCATAGGGACTCATGAACCCTATGCCTACCGTGATTGGGTAGTGGGGCCTTGCAATCCCACCATCACCCGGAGGAAGAAGGAGATCGTGAAATTGCTACTTGTGCACCATAACTGATTGCATGATCACTTAACCTATTAATAATTTAATCATGGTAATGATCACTAAAGGAGTAAAGGTTGGAGAATTGCCCTCACTCGCCGGGCCACTGATTGAATTGAGGTGATAATGATTGTATTGTTAATTGGATTGGTTGTAGTTTCGGGCGAGATCTTCTCTATTCTTGAACTTATATTGTTCTTTTATTAAAACCTTACCCGAGACTATGACTTGCATGTTAATTGCGCTAATATCTATTTAAACACCTCACTCAGTCTTTCATAGACTGACACCTCACATTTTCAGGTCTGCAGGTTGCATGCTAGGTGGGATCGAGTCAGGTCTTTTATTTTATGGGTCTAGCACTTGTCGGTCTCATTTTCTTGTACATTATTGATGCTTATGTATATGTTTCGTTATTAGTCTTTATGAAACTTTTGGAAGATGGTTTGTATTGGAAGAAGTGGTGAACATGGTGATGCTAATGAATTGAATGTATGTATCTTATGATTCCGTTTCGGTTATGCATGTTGTATGTAATTGAGGGTTAGTCCCGCCTAGCTAGTGGGTTATTTTCTTCTGTCACCCGTTCGCTATAGTTTTGGTTCATATACAGATTATCCATTTTGTATGTGGACTGAACTATAGTGCGGGGGTGTGGCATCTCGGCGTTCTGGGTGCTACATCTGAGGTGGTATCAGAGCCCGATTGCAAAACCGCGGTTCTAGTGTCGTGTCTTATGGGTCTAAGTCGTACGGCATAGGATTATTTGATAACTTGAGAGTCTTGCATCTTATTTGAACATTTTGAACTCACTTGAACTTAATTGAATCTACTTGAATTATATGCACTTATTTGAATTAGTTGAATTATGTGTTTTATTTGTATCTGGTGGTCTTAATTGTATTCATTTGCATCCACTAATTCCACATGTATATCTACTGACTTGATTACAGGATGCTTCGAGGTCGTCCTCTCCGTGAACATTCTCCAGGTTATAGGAGACATCGCCGTGATCGATCCCCTAGGGTTCCTCCACATCCACCCCCTCCGGCTCAACCCCATGATTTTCTTAATTCCATTGTTCGTCTGGTTGATCAAAGAATAAGGGACTATGTTCCTCCAGCACCACCAGCTCAAGCCCCACCACAACCAGCACCGATTTCGGCTATACTTAGGGAATTTCAGAATCAACAACCCCCAAAGTTCTTCAAGGGGAATGACATTCAAGCCGAGCAATGGCTCAAGGAAGTTGAGAGGGTGTGGGAGCTTATTCTTTGCGAGTCTCAAGATAAGGCCCGATGCACTCTTACTCTTGTTCAAGGAGAAGCTTATTCATGGTGGGAAAGCACAAAGATTGTCTTGGATGCCGCCGAGGAGGAAGTGACATGGGAGATTTTCGTTAGAGAATTCAAGAATAAGTTCATTCCTCCTTCATCTCGCACTAGAAGGCTCAAGGAATTCACAGAGCTCAAGCAAGGGGGTAAATCGGTTGCCTAGTACATGGAAAAGTTTGAGAGATTGTCTAAGTATGCACCCAATATCGCAAGCGACGATTTTCATAAGGCCATGCAATTCGTGCAGGGTTTGAGGCCGGACATTTAAGCAGCAATTGAAGCTATCAATACTAGCACTTGGAAGAAGGCAACTTCAAAAGCTTTAAAAGTTGAGGATTCGGTAAATGCAAGGAGACTTATATCTAATTCCGGATAGGATTTTAATATTGGGAAAAGGCCCATTTCTTACCATACATCGTCATCTCAAGAAGGATCTCAGAAGAAGAAGAACCGAACCACCGGATCGGGTTCGGGAGTTTCACATAGCTCGGCTTCAAAATCACCTTCGGGGAAGCCTCTTTGCACGTATTGCGGAAGAGACAGCCATACTTACGACAATTGTAGACGACGCTTGGGCTTATGCTTACGATGCGGGAGTGATGAACACCAAGTAGACACGTACCCGAAGCGACGAGAGTTAGCTACCGGAGATCAAAGACCGCTTATTCGGGCTCGTGCGTATGCGCTAGAGAGAGAGGTGCAGGATGTAAATGTGAATCCGAACGTGATAGCAGAAGGTATCAATTGCATGAATGGCTCAATCAACGGTAAACGATACACCTAACCATGCATATCACGTGCATCATGGATTCTATTGTTATTGTATTTAATTCTTGTTAGTTGCAATTTTGGTTGTATAAAAGCGTTAGTTATGTGATTAACGTGATGCTACTTGCCTTATGTGACATATACGTGAATGTTTATACAATTTGCTTTCTTGAATCGTTGTTTTGGCATGTGTGTGAGAGACGGGGTTCTCTCATTTCTTGTTTGAGAGACGGGGTACTCTCGTTGCGTGTTAGAGAGAGACGGGGCTCTCTCATGGCTTGTCTAAGAGATGGGGTTCTCTTATTGCCTTTGAATCATTTTTAAACTCGACAATGGACCTGGGGACCAGGTCCTTTTAAGGGGGGGAGAATTGTAACACCCCGATTTTTCCATTCAATCATTATATGTTATTTTATTATTTTCATAATATTAGATGCATAATAATTCCATGAACTTTTATGACCCCTATTGCTAATGTGATTAAATGTTCATATGTATCCTTACTTGATTACTTAATTGCATTAAATGAATTGGAGCTACTTGATCAGCATGGAATGATATTTGATTGAATGAACTTAAATAACTTGAGGACCTAATTGCAAAATATGATGATTCATCCATTTTGTTGGAAGACTTTGGAATATATGTATATCATATCTCTCATTTCATTCATTCATCATTTTTTCAACAAAACCTCACACACACACACACTAATACACGATCAAAACACCAAGAAGAGAGGGAAGAGATTTCATTCATCCCTTCTTTCTTTCACTTTAAGGTATAGATGGAGTATTTATATGAATCTTTTGAACTTATTTAAAGTAGGGTTTGTTGATTATGATATGATTCCTTGGTTATAAGTGTTTAGGAGCATGTTTAGGATCCTTATACTTGAAGACTTGCATGAATTCTTAAGTTGCATAGGTGTAGAGATCATGGAATTAAATGGAGTTTGTGTGATGAATCCTTGATGATCAAAGCATGTTACCATGGATTACATGAAGCCTAATTGATATTTATGAGTTATATGCATGATATATGATGGATTAGAGTGATTTTATGGCTTTGGTATGATGTTTTAAGGTATGGGAGCCATTTCCCGTGAACCCCCCTGTTTTTCGCCCAGAAATTGCTTCAACACGGCCGTGTCCAACCCTAGTTGATTTCCAACACGGCCGTGTTTGGGGCTCGAGTTGGAAGTTTTTTATTCCGACACTGCGGTGTCATATTTCAGGCCAATATTGACACGGTCGTGTCGACTTCGTTTGAACTCCGATTAGCCTGAGTTTTGAACCTACGGAAAGCTCTTGAAGTCTAGAATAACCTCCAATTGGAATCACCTCAATATCTTTTCCCATTTGTGAGTTATTATCAATTCGTTTTGGTGTCGCTGTTTTACCTATAAACTGCATTCACCCAACTTGGAAGAAGTGGTAAACATGGTGATGCTAATGAATTGAATGTATGTATCTTATGATTCCGTTTCGGTTATGCATGTTGTATGTAATTGAGGGTTAATCCCACCTAGCTAGTCGGCTATTTTCTTCTATCACCAGTTCGCTATAGTTTTGGTTCATGTACAGATTATCCATTTTGTATGTGGACTGAACTATAGTGCAGGGGTGTGACATCTCGGCGTTCCGGGTGCTACATTGCAGCCTACAAAGCAAGACTGGTTGCAAAAGGATTCACTCAAAGACCCAGCGTAGACTTTGATGAAACCTTTTCACCAGTTGCAATGCAAAAGTCGATTCGGATCATGCTTGCCATTACTGCATATTATGACTATGAGATATGGCAAATGGATGTGAAAACTGCCTTTCTCAATGGTGACATTGATAAAGACATTTATATGGAGCAACCCATAGGTTTTACATTCAGTGGGAGTGAGCAAAAGGTTTGCAAACTCCAAAGGTCAATCTATGGATTAAAACAGGCTTCTAGGAATTGGAACATTCGATTTGATGAATTAGTCAAAGCGTTTGGCTTCATTCAGATCTCGAATGAATCATTTGTGTATAGAAAGGAATTGGAGACCTCAGTGAAATTCTTAGTACTATATGTTGATGACATCCTTCTTATTGGGAATTCAAAGGATGACATGAAAGTAACTAAGTTATGGTTATCGAACCAATTCGAGATGAAAGATCTTGGTGATGCGTCCTACATCCCTGGAATTAAAATCTATCGAGATAGATCTAGAAGGTTGATAGGACTATCACAGTCGATGTACATTGACAAAGTATTGAAGAGACTCAATATGGAGTCAGCAAAGGTCAAGAACCTTCCTATGAGTGTAGGAACATGTCTTTCTAAGAAGATGTGTCCTAAGACTGACCATGAGAAGGAAAGAATGACTCATACACCTTATGCATCAGCAACAGGTAGTATAATGTATGCAATGTTATGTACTCGACCGGATGTGGCTTATGCACTTAGTGTAACAAGTCGTTTCCAATCTGACCCTGGAGATGGTCACTGGGCTACCGTGAAGAATATTCTTAAGTACTTGAAAAGTACTAAGGATTTATTCTTAGTTTACGGAGGTCAGAAAGATCTTACTGTCGAAGGATACTGCGATGCAAGCTTTGCATCTGACTTAGATGATTTTAAGTCAATGTCAGGATACATTTTCTGCCTAAACGGCGGAGCAGTGAGTTGGAAGAGTTCCAACCAGACGACCACTGCAGATTCGACCACTGAGGCCAAATACTTAGCTGTAAATGATGCAGCTAAGGAAGGTGTTTGGATTAGAAACTTCATTCAAGAGTTGAATGTTGTTCTTAGCATGAAAGACCCTATTACTGTGTTTTGTGACAACACTGGGCCGGTTGCTCAAGCGAGAGAACAAAGATCTCACCAACGGACCAAGCACATTATGAGGAAGTATCACCTAATCCGTGATATTATCAAAAGAGGAGATGTGCAAATTGAGAGGGTCGCATCAGCAGAGAACGTGGCGAATCCACTTACTAAACCCCTTAGTCGAGAAGCTTTCCAAGGTCATCTTCAGAAGATGGGACTTAGAGTAGCTTTAGAATGGCTTTGACGGGCAAGTGGGAGATTGTTAGGAATAGTGCCCTAGAAAGTCTATTGTATGTCCGCTTTGTACTTTTCCTTATTGTAATCACAGATAATCTTTGAATAAAATAACGAATTGAGGCAACACTTCTTTATATGCTCTTGTTTGCTATGCGTTTACTTTAGTTGTGTATATATGAGAACTCCCCTAATCCTGATGACTTTAGGACTCTACCATTTAGGTGAAATGGTTTATGAAACGAGCCCTATATCACATAAGTCATGATTAGTAAAATACTCCAAGCTGATGACTCCTACAGACAGTGGGAGTGTCAACCTAACTCCGTTAAGGCTTGCTTGTGGGATCACGCCCTTAAGAATGACCACCTTATTTCATCGAGGTACAAAGTGTATAGTTGATACATGCGTGATACATGAGGGTGCTTACTTCCATAAGTAAGTTCACTGAGGTGCCCCGTGTGAGAAGATTCCTAAATGGGAAAGGAAGTTTCTATTTCAGGAAATGGAAACTTCCAGATTAGGAAATATCTCACGAGTCATTGATGTGATTAATTGATCCTTAGACTTGAGGTTCCATGCCACTTTATGAGTTAACTCTGTAGTCTTAGGCATAAGCTTTAAAGGGTGTCGCCTTAGACAACTGATTCAAGGCTTATGCTGGGGCTGCACAAGTGATTCATGAAAGTGAATGAGAATCAAGAAAGGACCTACACTTGCATTTGCAAGGTGATCACTTACATCAAGAAAAGGGTTTCTTGGACTGAGATCAAATGGATATGAAATGCACTTAGCTTTAAGACCAGATTATTAGGGTTCTGATTATTCCCTTACCCTAGATCTTGGTTGAGAGATAGTAAGTAGGAGGATTGTATCTCACATGAATCAATGACTTAAAGGTTCTGTCAAATCGAGACATTCCAATGACTTAAAGGTTCTGACAAATCGAGATAGTAAGTAGGAGGATTGTATACAACCTTGGGGAGTGAAAAGGAATTTTGTTTTTCAATTGGGGGGAGGTGTTCTCCTTCTGTTTCTCTCTTCCTTGTGTATAACATGAAGAATGGGGAGAAAAAGGAAGAGAATGGCCCTTTTAGGGCCGGTCAATCGGGTCGATCGAAACGGGCAGGGTCAAACGACATCTGGTCCGTTCGGATCATATTTTAAAACGGTTGGGCAATCAAATGGAGTTAGAAAATTAATAGGTTAATTCGTTGGATTCGAACCATCGAAACGACTCAATGATAAGGTTGGAATTCGAATCCGAATTCCCGAGCTCAAGATAGCCACGAATGGCCCAAAACACCCTAATTATAATTAGGTGTCTAACTTGCAAATATTAGAAAATTGAGTCCAAGTATATTTTAAATAAATTCTAAGGCACATGTAGTAAAAATAAACTTCACATTGACACGTATAGCATGCGACGTCATGTAATTCACAAATATATGAGATTAAACTCTCTCGTGACGTCATACCTGGATTGCAGAAGAGACGGGGCATCACAAGGTTGGCTTGAGCTAGACGGGGAAGTGCTTCATTGTCATGTTGTACTTTCGAGTCTAGGTCGAGTTTGCATACATACTTCCTGCTTTTGGATACTCTTATATGTTTTGGATTTATGAATTGTATATTTTTGAGTTTATGAGTACTTGATGTAAATATTGATCTATTTTGGACCGTGAGGCCATGTATATTAATGTATGCCTTTGATGAGCTCTTTTGGATACCGTATTTTGCTTCCGCGTTTTTGTTTGTTTGTTTTGCGCGCTCTGTCATTGTCTTAGTCTCGCTTGGCCTAGTGTGTGTGTGTGTGTGTAGGTCCCCGTTCGCTTAGACTTGGGCTCATGTATGGAAGTTCATTTTATATGTGGGTTCGGGGGTGGCCCCCCGCTTCGGGCGTCACATGCACGTTCTTTCTATTATCGGAACCATCGATGCTACATGATATGATAAATGGAACATTTTGTAAACCCAACAACTCAAAAATATCATTCTTAAATTCAATAATGTTGTATCTTTCTCGATCAATTTTTGATAGATCACTTTTTTGGTCTTTATAATGTATTCTTAAGACGTAAAATTTGTCATCCATGCCTGTTCACATAAGCATAAGAAATAACCAAAAAAATAAAATTATTATCCAGAAGAGAAAAACTTAAATTAAAACACGATAAGAAAATTGAAGAATGAAGAATAATTTTTTTTTCAACAATATATATCCAACATGAATGGTTGCTATAATGTTGCATACCGGAACAATACCTTTCTAAACTCTGAAATCCAAAGTTAAAAACTTATTTATCCACTTAAAGCAGCTGACAACTTCTTCCGATTGCAAGAATCTCCTTATCAAAATTTTGCCTAGGGTGTTGATGAACTGTTTAGAATCTCTATATATAAATGAACTATTTTTAATGCTCACAATTTATCCTTGACATTGTCATACTTTAAAAAAAATCACAAGTTAGATCTTCTCCATTATTCCCTTTTTTGATATTTATTAAGGAAAAGGGTAATGTGAATTGTTCTACCAATTTTAATGGTTTATGTGGTGTGAAGTATACAAAACCTTATATCCATTAGGATAATTAGGAACCAACAGTGATTCTCGTTAAAAAAAATTTACACATCACCTTATTTTTTAAGTCAAATACAAATTTGTTTAAAAAGGTTTAATAAACCATAGCTAAGTGAAAGAATCCTTGTTCATTGAGATAATTAGCCAACATCAAAACCTTTTACAAAACGTGAAGTCGCAAGTGCTCAACCCACTAACTCAACTATGAACCTATTCTAACTTATAATGTTGCTATACTCTTTACTCCTATTCCATATTAATAAAAAAACGTAAAACTCACTCACTCTTGTGCTGCACATACATTTCACACCCACACTTTTACACTAAAAGAATAAAACGAACAGGAATGACAACACATATACTGAATAAACTTGATTCTCATTCCTTCAATATTCCCTATTTCAAGAGCTGATGGTGGACAAAATGAACATATATAAAACCATAAATTGAGGGGGCAAGTGAACTTCACCCTTACAAAATTGATTTTCGTCTCCATGTTCTTTTAATTACTCATTTGTCACGCCAAATTAAAAGAGTGAACAATTGTATAAAATTGTGATTTAAATTGTGGCCAAGCGGCTTCAGGCGCCTGCGCATTCAAAGTAAACAGTCTTCCCTTTCGTGCACAACACACAGCAACATTATGGCGCTGGAAATTTGGGCTCTCAACTCCAAATTCAAGCTCATAATACTTGACCTTCCTTACTGAATCTTCCCTCAACCTCGACTCTATCAACCTTCCCTTCACTTCCGTACGTTTTCCCGATCCGGTGATCGTCTGGACAATAGCTTCTCCCACCTCCTCGGCTCCTCCGAATACCTCAATCCTACCAAAAATTTAGTCAAAGAATAGCAAAAACAATTGGCACAAAATGATGATCAAACGGGATCGTTATTCCATGGTCGGGGAATAATTTGAGTGATTTATTAAATAACAGTGTTTGTAATTGCGTGTTCCTTCTAAATTGACGTTCAAGTTACGTTGTTGCTTTAGGATTATTGACATGCTCACAGCTCACTGGTTAGAAACATCGAGGAAAATAAAGCAGATAATTAAATCGACATATCTTGAAATTTAATCTAATTAAATAAACCTTTTTTTAAGGTTTAAGAAATTATAAGAACTTGTCATTTCAAAAACAGTACATATCATCTGAATCGGAAAACTTTTGATGAAATATGTATTTATTGTTTGTACAAATATTGTACTTTACTCTTTACACTTATTGATTAATATTTGATTTTAAATTACCGGTTAGAGTAACATGCGTCAAGCAAAATCTTGGACTACACTAAGGAATTTTTCTTCTTTTACATATAAACATTACAAAATGTCTTGATCTATACCTATGTTTTAAAATCCGGACCGGGGGGGATTCAGCCATTTGTGTACCATTTTGCTGTTATAGCCCAAACAAGAGAGCCCATCCCAAAAGACTAGTCTGGAAGGAGAGAGGGCCCATTATATCCACTGATATTTGAACCCAAGCTTGTTCTGGTATCTTTAATGGCTGCAGAAGCCCTGGATAAGGAACATTTTCGTGCTTGGTTCTCTGACAAACATCACATTCTTTAACCCATTTATCCACTTCTTCTTTCATCTTAGGCCAATAAAATAAGGATTTAATCCTCTGATAAGTCCCCAGCATGCCAGAATGGCCCCCAACAGGAGAATCATGTAAGGATTGAATGATTCTCTCTTTTAAAGTAGATACATTCCCAACACATATCTTTCCTTGTTTCCTGAGTATGCTTGATTGTAAACTATAATCTGGAAAAGCATTTCCATCTATTGCCTTAGCCTACATAATACTGTTCAAAATGGAATCTTGAACATATGAGTCACTGATCTCTTCCATCCATGAAGGAACAGCGGCTGTTATGGCCTTCACATCGCCAACATCATGAGTTATCCTTGATAAGGCATCAACAGCCTTATTCTCAACTCCCTTTTTATATTGCACCTCATTGTCAAAACCCAACAACTTAGAAATCCACTTCTGTTGAAGTACTGATCCAACCCTTTGATCCAACATATGCTTCAAGCTTTGATGATCCGTTTTAATGATGAAATGGTTCCCTTGCAAATAATGTTTCCGTTTACTCACAGCAAGCAAGACAGCCAGGAACTCCTTCTCATAAACTGACAATCCCTGATTCCTAGTGCCTAGGGCCTTGCTCAAGAAAGCAATTTGTTTTCTTTCTTGCATCAGAACTGCCCCAATCCCCTTATCGCTAGCATCAGTTTCGACAACGAAAGGTTTAGTAAAATCAGGCAAAGCTAGAACCAGAGCATCACTCATCAATTGCTTCAGCTTTTCAAAAGCCTTAGTAGCACTTTCAGACCAACAAAACCCATCTTTTCTCAACAATTCAGTTAATGGCCTACTAATAGAACCATACCCTTTTATAAACTTTCTGTAATAACCTGTAAGCCCCAAAAAACCCCTTAATCCCTTCACATCCTTTGGTGTTGGCCATTGTACCATGCAAGCAACCTTTTCAGGGTCAGTGGAAACGTCCTCCTGAGTTATAATATGACCATAATACTCCACCTTCTCAGTGCCAAAAGTACACTTGCTCTTTTTTGCATACAACTTGTGTTCCCTCAATACCAACAAGACAATGTTTAATTGTTGTAAATGAGAATTCCAATCCTTGTTGTAGATGAGTATGTCGTCAAAGAATACCAAAACAAATTTTCTCAGAAAGGGATTGAAGACTTTGTTCATTAAAGACTGGAAGGTAGATGGAGCATTGCATAAGCCAAAAGGCATTACTAAGAACTCATAATACCCGTTATGAGTAACAAAACTTGTCTTAGGTATGTCTTTAGGATGCATTCTTATCTGAAAGTACCCTGACCTCAAATCAATCTTAGTGAAATACTCAGCACCATGCAATTCATCAAGAAGCTCATCAATTACCGGAATTGGAAAATTATGTTTGACAGTTAGTTTATTCAAATATCTGTAATCCACACACATTCTCCATGAACCATCTTTTTTCTTAACCAACAAAACAGGAGATGCAAAAGAGCTTTGACTAGGCTGTATTATCCCTACCTCAAGCATTCCTTTCACCAAGGATTCAATTTCAGCTTTCTGGGTATAGGAATACCTGTATGGGTGTTGTTTCCTTGGCACTGCATCAGGGATTAAGTTGATTTGATGCTCAATCTCCCTTCTCGGTGGTAATCCCGTGGGTTCCTCAAAGATATCAGAGAATTGATTCAGAATTGTATCAATTTCCTGAGCCTGTTTTGTTTCGAAAACTGGTACAGCTTTAACAGAGAATAGTTGTCCAAAAATACCATAACACCCCCGTTTAAACATTTTCATCATTGCTTTAGCTGATAAAAGTTGCAACTGAGCCTTTTCAGTTATAGCTTTGAGGTGTATCTTCTTTCCATGATTGCTGATTGCTACTTTCATTTGCTTGTAATCAAACTCTACTGGGCTATGTTCCCTCAACCAATCCCCACCTGAGACAACATCACATCCCCCAAACTTGATAATCCTCACTGGATAAGCAAACTTGTGACCTTGAATTGACCATTACAAATCATTAAAGATGAGCCTACTAACAATTTTACTACCATCTGCCACGCTGACTAGCATTGGATATGTGGTAGTTTTTGAGCATTTCAATGATTTAGCTAGTTCCTCATCTATAAAACAGTGGGTACTGCCACTATCTACAAGCATTTGAACCTCTTTCCCTTCAATTTCCCCTTTAATTCTGATGGTATTGTTGCTAATTATTCCTGCCATAGTATTAATAGAAATAGTGACATCCTCCTGGTTTGCTTCTCCTTCACTTATTTCATCTGTTACTCCCTCTTCTTGACAGAGTGCTTACTCCTCTTCTTCAGACATAATTAAGTAAATATGCCTTTGCTTGCATCTGCGACGTGGTACAAAGGTTTCATCGCAATTATAACACAAATTCTTGTCTCTCCTTGCCTTCATTTCTGTTGTTGTCAAGAATTTTCTAGGGGTAATGTTGTTCTGGGATGACACATTATGAGATGAACCATGTTGTTTGTTGTGAGTTGGTTGCTTATAAGGTGGTTTAGGTTGTTGTGAAGGTTTGTAAATTGTTCCGGCTCTGTGAAGGATAGCTTCCACAATGCTCTCCTGCCTCTTAGCCAAGCTAATAGCTTTATGCAGAGATTCTGGCTTCATAGCTAAAACTGCTCCCTTGATCTCTTCTCTAAGGCCAGTAATAAAACATGCAATAAAGTATTCCTCATCCAAATTCTTATTAATCAGCATCATGTGTGTTTTAAGTTCCTCAAATTTATCAAGATACTGGTTGACAGAACCTGTCTGCTGCAATCTGTTGAATTCCCCAATCACTACTTGAGGCTCAACCTCATCAAACCTTTGTAGCACAGCCTCTACTAATTGTTGCCAATTTATACTCGCTCTCCCTTCCATAAAACCCTGAAACCACATCTCAGCCTTTCCTCCAAAGTGAACAGAAGCCAATGCCACTTTATTTTCCTCATCAATACTAGTTACTATTTGAAAATATCTCTGACATCTTCTAATCCAAGCTCTAGGATTTTCACCCTCAAAATTTGGAAATTCGACCCTTAGAAAAGCAGAGTATGTACCTGAACTATTTTGATTCGAGTTATCAGTGGATATTTGCTTGCTTTTAGTTGAAGCTGCCCCCTCTGTCTGAACAAACAAGCCCTCTCCCAGCAAGGATTATTCCTATTATAAGCTTGCATTTGTTCCGTAATACTATTCATCTACTGCTACATCGATTCTTGCATAGATAACAGTTTTGCGAATGCTTCTTGATGTGATTTGTCCACCTCTTCTACCCTTTCGAAGAGTTTTTGCTCTGCAGCTAAGCGATTAGCCTTCTCCTCCATAAGCAAAATATCATGCTTCTTTACTAACTCAGTTACGTTTTGAAAATCATTGGAACGCAAATTATCCGCCACGTTAGACATGATCCCAGCAGGCACGCTCAGGATGAACGGCTCTGGATATCAAATGTTATAGACCAAGCAGGAGAGTACATCCCAAAAGACTAGTCTGGAAGGAGAGAGAGTCCATTTGGCCTATAAACCCCACATCAATTGCCTATACAATTGATATGGGACAAGTCCCATACCTTGCAATTGGTCCAGGGTCATGACATTTGCTCAAAATAAATTGACCAAGAAATTGAATGAAGAATAAGAAGAGAGGAGAGAGAGACAAGAAGCAAAAGTTGAGAAAATGGCCATATGAAAAAGACGATAAGCGGCAGTCAGATGAAAGAAAACCCTAATAATTGAATGGAAATTCAACTTTTATATATTAGGTTTTAGGATGATGGGCTTGGGCCTTGGTGTTGGGTATTAATCAAAATTTCATTAATTAGGTATTTAATTTAAATAGTTATTATTATTATTATTATTATTATTATACTTGTTAATTGAGAAATAATGAGTAATTGATATGTGATTATAAATATATATTTATATTTTTATATACTAATAGGTTGTTTTTATATGTCTTGTTAATATCAATAATATTATATTTGTAAATATATAATTATTATATACTTATGACGTCACACTGGTTCGACCGGTGATCTAACCGGTTGAACCAGTAAAGCTTCCGGTTCAACGTCCGGTCCGGGTTTTAAAACATAGATCTATACTATATGGGCTTTCAATCTTGCCATGAAGGGGGCAATTATTCTTGGTCAGATTCTACATTTTTAGTCCCTTTATATTTTTCTCTTGAGATACTGTAGAGTATCTATACCATTATATTAAGTAAGAGAGACAGATAATAACCCTTTAGTCTCTTGGATTTTTTTTTTTTAATTTAATAATAGCCGTTTGATCTCTTGAACTCTTTTTTTTTTTTAATTTATTCTTTACCTGCTTTTTTTTTTTTTAAGAAGTTCTTTTTTTTTTTTTTTGTTTATTTTTTTTATCACTCCAACAATTTCTTATTAATTTCTCTTTTCTCGGTTTTTCTTTTTGTCAAGTGATTGCACTTTTCTCTCACCTCACTTCAATTCTTTTTATATATAATTTTTATTTTTTTCTCATATTTTATTTTTTTAACTAATATAACATTATTTTATGGGGCAGTTAGAAATAACACCCCATCAGTTTGGAATATTTTTACTTTACTCCCCATAAAATTATATAACATAATAGGATATAAATACTACATTAGAACGTTTTAGTACTACATTTTGTGAAAAATATACAACGTATTTTGTGAGATATTTTAAGTACAACATTTTGTGAAAATTATACGATATTTTTTCAAAATGGGGAGTTAAGTAAAAATGTGATGCACATTTGGGGATTTATCTCATATACCCGTTATTTTATACTATTTATTTATCATAATTTAGTAATTATATTAAATATAATTATAAAATATATATTAATATAAAAATTAATTTTTATATATTGAAATAATAGTTAATCTGCACATGCAATAAATATGCCCGGTTGCTAGTTTTATTTAAATCGTAAAGGACCAAGTCTTGGACCACAGTTAGGAAATTTTCTGATTTTGGATAAATAAACACTACAAAACGCATGATCTGTTCTATATGGGCTTTCAATCTTTTCATGAAGGGGGCAATTCTTTGGTCAAATTCTAAGTTTTTAGTCCCTTTTATCTTTTTCTCGAGTGTAGAGTATTTTATCTCGTAATATGGGATAACTCTCTAATTGGGTATCATATTTTTACTTAGCTTCCCAATTGGGCATCATATTTTTACTTAACTCCTCACGTATAAATTTCACATAATATAGTACAAATATGATATAATATAGTATTTATATCATATTATGTAGTATAAATTTATTAATACGTTGTATTGAAAAGTGTTATAAATATATTCTAAGTCTCAAAATAGGTTGTATGATTTTCACATATTGTAGTACTAAAACATTTTAATGCAGTATTTATATCCTATTATGTATTATAAATTTATGGGGAGTTAAGTAAAAATATCCAAACTGATGGGGAGTTATTTACGACTGCCCCCTATTTTATTTAAATAGTAAAAGACCAAGAGTATAAAATGAAATAACTATACATTTTCGACCTACATATATAAAAGGAAGAAAGCACACACTAACCCAAAGTTTTTCAGGAAGAACATCTTAAATTAATTCACATATACCAAACAATGGAAACCACTTGATCTTAGCATTATGTAAATTGTTCACTCTTTTCTATAATGTTTATTAATAATATTCTTTTTTAATAAATCATTAGCATACTTGCATTAAACTAGAAAAATAAATAAGCACACAAGTAAACCATCGTATCATTATAAGATCAAATTACAATTACTTACGAGAAGTCAATTGGGACCGGCGACACAATAACGCTAACATTGAGCTCTCCGGTGGATCCCGGCGGACCAAACGCCACCGCCGGCTCATTCACATTCCTCCGCCGCCCGCCGCTGTCTAGAGGAGGAGGGTCCAGTGACCTTTCCGCCCTCCCTGCTGCTCTGTACAATAATGTCTGATCCCCCAGCCAACTCTCCGGGTATATAAATTCTGTCCCACAAACAAACACTTCCCTAATTTAAGATCAATTCACGACAAAAATCGAATTACTGAAACCAATAATACAAGTAGTGGAGTACGAGCACCACTGACGAACCAAATCCTTCATTTGTATCTATGTACCGGCTGTAGCCTCCGACCGGATAAAGCGCGTCGAGCTTAATATTCCGAGCAGCCTCCGGCGAGAATCCCAGAAGAAAGCTAGTGACGCCGCCGAAATTAGCCCCAACGGCTATTAGAGAAGCGGCGCTGATTCCGGTGAGAAGCCTTCGCCGGAAAACGGATTCGAGTGGCCTGAATTGGTCGGCCGGAGGTGGAAAGCTCTGTTTGCCGTCATCGGATTGGGTCATGAGAATCTGGAACGGGAAATTGGATGTTCTGCATGTTTGGAAGACGGCCATTGATTTTTCACATTTGGATGGACTCAATTAGCTTTTGGGGAACTGAATTTGGTGAGAAGCTTTGGATTTGTGATTTTGTCATCCACTTCTGGCGGTTCATATTTCTCGATACAAAACGAATTTACTTCACCAGTGTTTGGACTTTGGTTGTGAGTTGACCAATATATTAAAAATCGAACCCGGGGTAGGACCCATAGTCTTTACTCCTCATCAGCTAAACCCAATGTTTTCAAAACCCAATCGGAAGCTGAACCGACAACCTTACTAGTTATTGGTCCGATTGATTCGGCCCATTCGATCGGTATGATATAATAAATAAATAATTATTTTTTTATTAAATATATGTATATTTATATAATATTATATAACAAAAAAAATATATTTAAAATTTAAATATTTGAAGAAAAATAATAATATTTTCAAAAAATATCTAATAAAATTCTATAATTTAAAAATGCAACAATTTAAAATTATATTTAGAAATATACCTAAATTATGAAATAAAAGAATAAATTTAATTTTTTTGAAAAGTAAGAAAAATATCATATAAGCAAGTCAGATAGTACAATTGACGCGGCGAAAGCCGAAATTAAGCAAGTCGAAGCTGCAATAAATGAACGCAAGTCGAAACTGCATTTCCAGAGCGAATGAGCTACACAGTTAGCCTCACGCTGAATAAACTTCACTTTCGTAAGGAAGACACAAAAAAAAAAAACATAAAACTGAACTTAAAAAAAGTAATTAAACTTCCATGTGGAAGACTAAGAAAACATAACTTAAAAGAAAAACATTGGACGCAAATAATCTTTGCACCATAAGAAAGCCACAGCGGAGCAGATCTTCACTAAATCTGGGAGGATGATGGCAGATCTAGAAGGTGGCAGCGGGTCTGATAAGATGGCGATAGATCCAAGAGAGTGGCAGCAGATTTGGACAGATTTCGACTAAATAAATCTGAGAAGCTAGTGGTGAACCAATCCGGCAGTGGAGCAAGAATCGAAACTTCAGTTAACTATCTTTTCTTGAGTCGAGTCGCATAGATTAGGGTTTAGAATCAAAGAGAAAAGAGAGGAGGAGAATAAATGTAATTTAGAAAGATTACGATGGCAAAATAATTGGAGATTTAAATAAGAAAAACTATTAATCAAGGATTTACTTCCTAAAGATAATCTTTCTTCAATCTTTTTCTTCCACTCAATCTTTAACATATTTTTCTTTTTCTGTTTTCTTATGATGTTTCACATCGCCGGTTCGAACAAAAATGGAAGGAGCCAAATCAAAGACCCAACTTCCTAAGGTTTGAACATTTTTGCCATATTTTATTTTTCTCACCAACAGACATGTTGAAGACGAAGGTGGCTGCCCGGGTCTCACGGGGCACCGAGTAGGTTGCTAGGAACTGTACACCATGTGGCTAGTAGCGGGCTTCTTGCTTGCTATGTCCGCCTAACTAACTATGTACGTACGTTGTACGTCGCACTCACCCCCCACCCCAGTAGAACGCTTTAGAGGGACAACAACATTGAAGAGAAATTCACTTTCATTATATTCACTAATGCGGGCGTCCACAAAGGACCAGGGAGAATGCCTGAGATTACAATAGAACGCTGCTTAACTATGCTTTGACTCACTGCTCTCCCCTATAATACTTTTAAAAAAAAAATTTGATCTGCCCACACTAGCTATTATAGGGTGTTCTACAACGCGACAAACGAACAAAAGGGCAACAACCTGCCCACTACCAACTAGCTAACTATTTACTTGTACAAAAACCCTAGCGCCTAAGACTCAATAGTAGCTTCTCTTGTCGTTGATGCGGTCTTGCTTGCGGGGTGGCCCGGTGGCCACGTTGAGTTGCGGGTCAAGGGGCCCTAGAGCGCGGACGACCCTTGACATCCTCCCCCACCTGAGATGGCGACGTCCTCGGC
This sequence comes from Lantana camara, assembly GCA_037501455.1. Classification (NCBI taxonomy): domain Eukaryota; kingdom Viridiplantae; phylum Streptophyta; class Magnoliopsida; order Lamiales; family Verbenaceae; genus Lantana; species Lantana camara. The sequence continues at coordinate 107,936,940 of CM074856.1, read as the reverse complement.
GTTATTGAGGCATGGTACACTTTGATAAAGTGTTTAAACGCCTTGAGGTTCGCCACCCGCTCCCAAGTATTCTCCTCATCATTGCAGCCCATCCACTTCACCACGTACTCATCATATGTCTTGTTCGCTGTGCATCCAACCCGGTGGTCAAGGATAGCTTGTGTGGCACGCTTCTTGGTCTTCTTCAGCTCCAGTTGGGGACGACTCGGCTGGTTCCGGGATGTATCATCCGTATCTGTATAATAAGGTTTCAGCTGACTTACATGTAGAACATTGTGCATTTTCCACCCAGAGGGTAGCTCCAGTTTATAGGCCACCTTCCCAATGCGTTTGATCACGGTTATAGGTCCGATGTATTTTTTGCATCAGGCGAGGATCCCTCCCCCTCGATGATTTAGAGTGCCTGGGATCAGGGACCTTAACCATGACTTTATCTCCCGCTTCAAATTCCAAGAAGCGTCGGTTCATATCTGCATATTTTTTCATCCGCTTTTGAGCTTTCTCCGAGTAACTTCGAGTAATTTCCACATTCTGTTTCCATTCCTGAGAGAACTCCATACGAGAGGAGATTTCACACCTTGCGGGAGTCAACAGTGTGTGGGAGTAGCGGTTGTTGCCCGGTAAAAATCTCTAAAGCACTCTTGCTTGTGGAAGAGATTTTCTGAGCGTTGAAGCACAACTGAGCAACATCTAGGAGCTTCACCCAATCCTTCTGAGTACCCCGAACAAAGTGCCGAAGATACTCCTCCAACATAGAATTAAACCGCTCAGTTTGGCCATCGAATTGTGGGTGATTGCTCGAGCTCATGTTCAGTTTGGACTCGAAGAGTTTGAAAAGTTCGGTCCAAAATGTGCCAGTAAACTGAGAGTCCCGATCACTGACATTATCTTTCGGCAATCCCCAGTATTTCACAATATGCTTGAAGAAGAGATGAGTCGTCCCTTTTGCCGTTGCATGTTTGGGAGCTGCGATGAAGGTAGCATACTTTCTAGAAGCGATCCACTAAGACAATTATGTTGCCCAAGTCCCCCACCTTAGGCAATCCAGATATGTAATCCATGGATACGCTTTCCCACGGTCTTATGGGCACTAGCAATGATTCCAATAGTCCCGCTTTCTTTTGGTGGTCCGCCTTGTCCTGCTGACACACTAGGTAAGTGCGGACATACATCTCGACATCATCTCTCATTTGTGGCCAGTAATAAGCCCTGTTCAGTAAGGCCCATGTGCGTTCTGCTCCCGGATGGTCGGCCCACAAGGTATCATGACATTTCACGATAAGGGATTTCCTCAGTTTTTCGCCCTTAGGAATGTAGACCCGGTTCCCTTTCGTCCTCAACAAACTGTCTTCCACCCAAAATTGTCGAGTTTTACCCTGCTCGACCAATGTCATTAGAGACTGCGCATCATCATTGTTCGGCAACATATCTCGTATCTGGTCTAATATTGAGGTAGCAACTTTACTCAAGGTAAGGGCAGCTACCCACCCAAGTTTTGCTAAATCTGCCCACTGGCGTAGGGCATCCGTCACATGGTTGTTGGACCCAGCACGATACTCGATCATGAAATTGAATTTTGATAGCAGCTCTTGCCAACGTGCCTGCTTGCTGGTAAGTTTCGACAGCGACATGAAATGGCTTACCGCAGTGTTGTCTGTACTTACCACAAACGGAGATCCTAGGAGGTAATGACGCCATGTCTTTAGGCAATGGACCACGGCCAATAACTCCTTCTCATGAGTTGAGTAGCGCCTTTCCACATTCTTTAGCTTTTTACTTTTGAATGCCACGGGGTGCTTGTCTTGAATCAACACCCCTCCCAAAGCAAAGTCTAATGCATCCGTCTCCACCTCGAAAGGTTTTGATAGATCAGGGAGCGCCAACACCGGTTCCAACACCATAGCCATCTTCAGTTTCCAAATGCCTCCTGGCATTGAGGGGACCAATTCCAAGTCTCCATTTTCTTCGTCAAGTCAATGAGGGGGTGGGCTATTTCAGAGTACCCCCTTCACAAATCTCCAATAGTAATTCGCCAGTCCAAGGAATGACCTTATACCATGCACATCTTTTGGAGGTTGCCAGTCCTTCATGGCCGCGATCTTTTTTGGATCCATCCTGATCCTTCCTCTTTCAATAATATGGCCCAAGAAATTTATCCTCTCTTGAGCAAATGAGCACTTCGACAGCTTCGCGTAGAGTTCGTGCTCACGAAGCCTTGTTAGGACCTTTCGTAGATGCTCTGCATGCTCTGCTAAGGTCTCGCTGTACACCACAATATCATCCAAGTACACTACCACGAACTCATCCAGAAACCCCGTGTAGCACTTGGTCATCAGAGTACAAAACGTTGCTGGAGCATTCGCTCAGGCCGAATGGCATGACTAGGAAGTCATATGCCCCATATCTCGTGACCATCGTCATTTTCTGTTCATCCCCTTCCTTGATTCTCACTTGCCAATACCCCGACAATAGGTCAATTTTCGAGAAGTACTGTGCCCGACTCAGACGATCAAAGAAATCCGCCACCAGAGGAATGGGGTAGGTATTCTTCACTGTAATCTTATTTGAAGCCTGATAGTCACAACACATCCGCAAGGATCCATCTGATTTCTTTTGGAACAGAACAGGAGCTCCGTACGGTGACTTAGTGGGCTTGATGATCCCACATTCCAACATCTCCTTCAACTGTTTCCTGAGCTCTACAAGCTCAGGTTGTGTGATTCGATACAGGGCCCTGGCAGGAGGTTTCATGCCAAGGATTAGTTCAGTCTCGTGGTCAACTGCTCTTTTTGGCAGTAGCTTTCGGGGTAGCTCGTCGGGTATTACATTTTCAAATTCGCTCAGAATTCCCTTGATTAGTCAGGGATTGGCCCTGACGTTTCTTCCATTTCTTCGAATTTTAGAGCGCACAGAAATGAGGGTCATTTCTTTTGTAACCCTTCTGAAATTGCATGGCGAAGATACCCTTCTCCGCTATCTTCTCCGATAACGTCGGGATATTGCAAGGTTTACTTCCCATCATCATTAGGGAGTCTACATGGGACATAACTGTCGTGCCCGTATCCCGTAAAAATTCAAGCCCGAGGATGAGCTTGAAATCATCCATTGTCACCACTAAAAGGTTGGTTCTTCCTTCAAATTGTCCAACCTTAATGAGTACCGATCTAGGTACGCCCGCAACGGGCTGAGCTGCCGAGTTGATTTCCTTCACCCGACCAACTCCTTTTTCAAGTACCAATCCCAATCTCTCGATTTTGGTGCTCGCCAAGTAGTTGTGCGTAGCGCCCGTGTCAATCATCGCCCTTACGGACTTCCCAATAACTTTCACATCAACGAACATGAGCCCTTTCTTCTTTGTGGGCTTACCATTTTTCTTAGTTTTATTTCCCAATAAAGTCGGTGCATGCTTTACCGTACTCGTTGGCACTCTTCGCTTTGCCGTAATTTGATGAATCAGGGGGTTGCATCGGTGAGAAATGGCCCCCAAATTCTCTTCCACCTTATCATCGTACGCTTCACCTCCATTATCAGCCACAACCTGTGGCCTATCTTCTGCCTGTTCCGTCCCTTTCTCAACAAGTTTTAACAAGCTTGCTAGGGCGTTGAATAGTTCGTTATTCTGCGGGCAAATTTGTATATAGTGTGACCCGTCGCCACAAAGGAAACATCTTCTCTATAGGACAATGAACTGTCTACTTTCCGCCATCCTACTCTTATTAAAGCTTGCTTGCGAGCTTGCTGTGCTTGGGGACGGTTTCTCTCCCTCACTATTGCTGAAATTGCTACGGAAGGGTCTCGACCCTTCACCTACCCCTCCTCGCGTCGGTGCTGAGTTAGTTATTTACAGCACCCGCGAGGTTCGGGGTTGTAATCTATCAGTCTCTCAGCCGCTCCCATCGCGACATTCAGGTCTGCCACTCTTTGGTGTTGGAGTTCACTTCTCAGGTGCGGTTTTAAGCCCTCCATGAAAGTAAAGAGCTTATCCTTCTTCGACATATCCATGATGCTCAGCATGTGCGTCGAAAATGCCTTAACATAGTCTCTTACAGATCCCGTCTGCTTTAATTCGCGCAATGCCTTGCGAGCAATATACTCAACATTCTCAGGGAAGAACTGTTATCTAATGGCTTTCCGAGGCGATCCCACGTATCCAAACGCACCACCCCCGCTTGGATCTCAGCATATTTTCTTCTCCACCACAGTTTGGCATCCCCAGCCAACTACATTGCGGCTATTGCCAACTTTCTTACCTCATCGTCTATATGCGTAGCAAGGAAGTACTATTCCATATCGAAGAGGAAGTTCTCGACTTCCTTCGCATCTCTTGCCCCTTCATAGGCTTTCGATTCAGGAATCTGAAGCTTGCAACTGGATCATGGTTTACGGCCACTCCGTTCCCCACAGCTCTCTATCCCTAATTGTATTCTCATTTCCTCCATTTCACGCCTCACTCCCATGAGGTCGCTTGTTCTAATTATTTGCACAAAACCTTGGCAGGCTTCCCTGCTCTCGCCAAGTTGCGCTTGGAGGTCCACGACCTCCAATTCCAACGTTTCGACCTTTTTCTCCGGGGTCACAACCACAAATGAAAGCCTTCCGCTTTCTTCCTCTAGGTACTCTAACTGTGCTTTCGTAGTTTTCCTCGAGGGCTCCGCGACACCTATTTCATCTTCCATAATTCTTGCCTCCATCCTGTGGATCAAGATCCGAGGCTCTGATACCACCTCTCAGGGGGCACCGAGTAAGTTGCTAGGAACTGTGCACCGTGTAGCACCCCCAAACGTAGGGACCACATCCCCCGCACCAAGATCCAAATCCGGTCACGAAATGGGAAATCCGTACCCGAATCCGAACCTTAGCGAACAGGAGACAGATAGTGAGAAAGTGAACAAGAATCTAAAATTAGATTCCGCTCTCAATAGAAGGCTTTCATCTCGATCCCGGTGAAAAGTAGAGATAGAATCCCTGTTGGTTTCAGGGAAATAGGAAAGCAGCACCCAGAACTAAAAAGAATAAAGAATGAGGGGCAAGGTCTTCTATTCTTTTGGTCCTTGGCAAGCTTACGCCGCGAATAGGGCTTTGCTTCCCAACTCACTCACTAAGCCTGGCGGAGGTAACTAATCTAACTCAGAGTACGCGGAAGCAGTAAAAATAAAAACGAACAAGTAAGAAGATGCATAACATAGATACGTATAGGTACCATCACATATATACATATCATATTTACATATAGGTATCAACAATTTCAACTTGTACAATGGCCCACACGGCCTCATCAAAACTAAATATTTAAATCGTATAAGTACTCAAGACATAATTATACATAATAGAAAGTGTATGCCGACAAATGCAACCCAACAAGACTTAAATTGACAAGTGTGACTCAAAGAACACACCTCTGTGCCTAGCTCACGCCAAAAGTACCTGCAACTAAAAGATAAAATGAGGGGTCAGTCAACTGACTGAGTGAGGGGGCTAACGCACACCCGCACCCTATATATATATAAACATAGAACATAACCAAAAGTGGACTCATGAATCGGGAATAGGTTTTGCAATCCAAAACGTTTCAAAACAAACTTCCGATTCATAATTCCTATATGTAACACCCCGGAGTGAAGGGCGCCACATCCCCCACACCATAGCCCAACACGTGAAACGAAATGGGGACTCCGCCCACGCATCAAGCCATGGCGAACGGGTGACAAATAAAAATCCAACCTAAGCTAGGCGGTCTAAACCCTACTCAGAGCGCGCAATAAAACAAATAACAAATACGGAAGCACTAGAATCCCAAAAAGTAACAAACATACTCGAGACATATTAAAAATAACGATTCAAGTTATACAAACCTTTACAATTTCGAATTTAAGTTATAACTTATACATATTTTAGAATTAGCCAAAATGTATAAAGAAAACAAAATACAAGCATGTGACTCGAGCTATCCACAACCACTACTCAAAGACAACGGCCTAGCTCCAACACCACAAAAGGGGTACCTGCAAACTCAAATCAAAAGGGGGAAGAAGAGAGAAATAACGGGGGTCAGTCCTAGAGACTGGTGAGGGGGCTAACATACGCACCCATACATATACATAAGAGCAAAGCAAGTACAAAGCTGAAAGGGTTCATGAACTGGGTGCGATTTTTGCATTCTAAAACATTTAACCCGTGGTAATATATATAAAGAAAGAAGTTTGGGGCCGAAGGCCAAATTCAGTCAAGTTTTAGAGTTTAGAAATCCGCCCCCGTTTCATAACCATAAACGAAACATAACGTACCGAAAGTTTGAAATTCCAACCCACTTACTCCATAAGCAAAAGCAAAGCGAAAACAAAATGAATCACAAATCAATCCCACCCCTACACCGTTTGGGGAAGAGAGGTGCCCCTCTCAACCCCCGCACTTACACTTATAATGAGTCGGGGGATCCCGCCCGCTCCTTCGACGGGCCATGACACATGCACCCGCCAGCATAAGAGAACTTGCTTTCCCCTCGACCACCCGAGGTTGAGCCAAGCCTCCCATTAGTGGAGTCGTGTTGATGAGAGAGCCCATGGCCGACCCATGATCACATACCACTTCTCCGGGGCCCAAACTTACACTTACACTTATCACGCTTATCACACGAAGCTTATACAAAAATCTTGTCACGCTTAAACACAAACAGTTATCAAAGCTTGTCAAAGTAAACGAAAATAGAGCTTAGATACATATAAAAGCGATTTTCAAAGCCTCTTGACAACGGGACAAAACCCACAAAATACGTATCAAAACACACATCTATATATATACATATATAAGTCACATGCGGGTTCGAAATACAAATAGGGTTTTAGGTCATAACAACTAAAAGGAAAGAAAACCTCACCTTGTCGACCAAACCGCACAAAACGGACCAAAAAGAGTCAAACGAACCACTTACTCAACAACGGAACGAGCCTAATAGCAAAACAAAGAACAAGAGACAAACTTAGACTCAAAATGAACCATATTGACACTCGGCGAATGTGTATGAATGCGAGTGATACATATGAGTATAATATGTTAGCATATAACGCATACAAGTTCATATTAGACCATAAGTCTCATAAATCATATTAAACAAATTCATAATTTTCGTACAACAAACATATCATATCATAGAACACGTTACCAACATATTCATATCACGCAAGGAACAAAGATTAATCATGCAAGGCATATAAACGAAACATGAAGTCACACACGCACGTTAAAGTAGCATACTTCACATATGAAGCCCTAATTGTTGACACGGCCGTGTCCGATTTAAATAAAATCAGATGCCCAAGTTGAACCATTGACACGTCTGTGTCAAGAATCAACAAAAACTGGACACGGCCGTGTCCAGTTTAAATTTTCGAAAATTAGTTTTGGCGCAACAACGGTTTTTAAGGGAAAAAACAGGGCATTTTCGTACAGCATCTTGGGGAGGTTTTCTTAGGACATAAAGTACACATAACAAGCATGAAATATACACCAAAAGATCACCAATTCATGCCTTAAAACGCATCAACAAGCAGCTTAAAACTCACGCACCAAATCTGTCACAAAGAAGGAAGGAATGCAGCAGGTCATACTCTTCAAGTCTGGGGCTATAACAGGGGATGAAAGCTTGTAACCACATAGCTAACATGTAGAGAAACTCATATATTTCATGTACATGCAATTTCACACGAAATGGGGCTCAAGAAGTCATCAAACGAACCAAAATGCTGACAACAATTCAAACAGGGAAGAGCAGGGCATATTCTCACGTTTGAGGTTGAAATAAAGCATGAAATCAAGGCAAAACAAAACATATTCATAGAAATTGGAGGCAAGAATTCATCAAAAACCACTCAAAAACGTGACAACAGTTCTGTGAAAAAGAGCAGATTTGCAGCAGTTCGAATTTCCAGTTTCATGCCCAAAAACTCAAGCTTTCATTCATGTTATCAATGGAGAATCAACCCTAACACATCTAGCATGAAGTATATATCAAAAATGGAAGCAAAGAAATTCATATAATCACCAAAGAAGCTTCAAATCAGCCACAAATTCAAGCTAAGCCATGGATTCAAAATATGAGCTAACCCTAACTATTCATGCAAGCTTCCATACCCTTATTAAATCTGATGCATTTCATGAATTTCATGGATGAAAAGAAGCATAAAAGAGAGGAGAATACATAAATACACTTACCTTCAAGAGTTGATGGAGTATGGAAGAGATTAGGCTTCAAAATCACAAGGTATGAAAATGGTTCCTCTTTCTCCTTCTTCTTCCTTCCTTGGATCTGATCTTTTCTCCTTTCTTGGGGGTAAGGAGCACGAAATCGGGATGAAAAGAGAGGGTGAGGGATGAATCTAGTTAATAAAAGTCATGGTTTAAGGCTTGGTTAGGTTAGGGTGGTCCCACAAGTGTAAGACTAGTCAAAAAAAGGTTGCTTTGGTACATGCTGTTCATTCCGGGCAAAAAACGGGGGTCCAAATGGGCTTAGAAAAATACCAAACCTAGTTCAAAAGTTTCCTTTCTTCGTTGTGAATCTGATTCTTCCAGAATTCGAATCCGAATTCCTGAGCTCAAGTTATGGCCTCCGGAACACGAGGCGCGCTAAAGCTAGTTAGGCCCTCATGTCCCTCGTCAAATACTTAAGGTTTAAAACCTCGACAAACGAAACCAAAAACTTAAAACGAGCATGTAAACACATTCATAACTCACATATATCAAGCATATCAAAATTTCACAAAAATCGGAATCGAATTTCGGCACATAACGAGCAAATTACGAGCATGCAAACTTAAACGTTTAAAATTCAAAGTTCATAATATAAACAATTAATCTCATATAATTTCAAATAATCATATAAGCATTAAAATAACATGCAGTTACATAATTAAATAATTTAAATGCGCATATAACCCTCTCGTTACGGCGTACCTGGAAATCCGAGAGATCGGGATGTTACACTATATCCTATGTTTTAAAACCCGGACCGGAGGTCGAACCGGAACCCTTACTGGTTACTGGTTTTACTGGTTCGACCGGTCGGACCACCGGTCGGATCGGTGTGACGTCATAATTATATAATAATTATATATATTTATATAATATTATAAATATTAATTAAAAATAATTAAATTAGTTAAATAATATGAAAAAAATGGATATATAAATAAATTTTAACTACTCATTGATTTTTTAATAACATATGCTATAATAAAATTTCAAATTATAAATCTAAACAATAGAAATAGAAGATTAATTTAACAAATAACATACTTTTTATTGTAGAAAAAATAATATTACACATACTTTTATGTTTTTATAAATATATATTATAGATTATAATTGAAAATTAATTGCTAAGAAAATATAATTATAATATATGCTATATATTATAATTATATTTTCTTAGAACTCAATTTTTAATTATAATTATATTATCTTAGAACACAAATTTTAATTATAATTTAGATGTTTAATAAGCTTATAAACTATTTGCTGATAAAATATAACTAACAAGTGAACTAGGCGAGCTGGTGGTGCTGTTCTCTTCTACATCAGGGGTCCTGGGTTCAATTCCCCCAGCCCCACAATAAAGTTTTACAATTTTGGAGGGGAGGAAAAAAAAATTGAAAAATCCGGTCCAACTGGTCCGAGAAGCGATCCGATCCGGGTTTTTAACCGGTTCGCCCCGGGCCAGACTGGTCCGTGAGGGAAGTGGTTTTAAGGGGTCACTCGGACCGGAAGGCCGACCGGTCACCTGTCGAACAGGTCCGACCGGCCGGTCCGGTCCGGGTTTTAAAACATAGACTATATCAATTCATAACACATGCTCGGCGAGTACGAGCTTCCAACCATACTCCATAGATCATGATAAAGCAGAAAATTCATAAACAAATCCAACCATCTCACCTTTGATGGAAGAGCCACGCGCGGCCCTAACCATCTATAAATTTAACCAACTCACGTGGGGTAGCTAACCCACAACGTGTCCTCCCCGGCTTTTACACCGAAGGCAACAAAATATCATGCCTTCCTTAGCTCCCAAGGTCGTACGTGATACTCCGGATGGAGACTATGTACAGGCCGGACCCCGACGGCCCAATACTGTCCCGGGGGTTCCTTACCCATAGCTCCTAGGGCCCGGTTACTTTAACAAATACATAACCTTTCATTAACTCGCTACCGAACTTAAACATAAACGATTCTTTAAAGATAGCTTACATAGGCTTACATAATTACACTTTTCAAAACAAAGTTATTTCATAAGGTCATAAACATATCATACATAACACTTATTTACATACTTATATAATATATACTACATGTGGGGCATGACAACATCACGTAAAGGCTTTAGGTCATAGCTATACAAATCCTAAACCTCACCTTGTGCTTGAAAGGAAAAGAGTGAAAACGGACAAAGTTAGGCCTCGGGCTCGACACCTGTAACCTCGTCTGAAAAGAAAATACAAAAGCCCAATACTTAGACTCTATATGGACCAAATACGACGCACGGCAAATGTAGAATATGCATAAGATATGATGCAATGTACACTTAAATTGTAATGCACTCATATAGTCAATTAAATGCGTGATAACCCATGTTCACGCACAAACAAGTCTTACGGCACATTATGAGTCATGAAACGTTAAGTTATTATGCATATAAGTCATATAAGAGCAATTATGAAGCATGGAGTGTCACATAAGAGCATGATTAACAATTAAGTAAGCATAAAACTCATATAATTCACATACGGGAGTCAAAAGGGTAAAAGGAATGCAAGAAGAAAGGTTTTGGCGAAGTTTAGCAAAAGTTGACAATTTTCGGAAATGTATAGGCTGTGGAAAAATGGGAATATCTTGAGTTCTAGAAGTTGGAATTGAGTTTTGTTTGATGGATATGAAATTAGACAAATATACCTTTCTGAACATATAAGGCTCGTATTCTAGTTCAAAACGAGGAGGAAATGGCGTAGGCCCGAAGTTGGATGAATGTAGATTTTCGGTAAAGTGGCGACACCAACAAGGATTGAATATATCTCACAAATGAGAAAATATATTGAGGTAATCCCAATTGGAGATTGTTTTAGACTTCAAAAGGTTTCCAAAGGTTCAAAAATAAGGTCAATTGGAGCTCTTTTGAGGGATTAATGGGCATTTGAAAAATTGTCTGGAAACCCAAATGGGCATTTGAAATTTGAACTGGGCGGCCACACGGGCTTTGGGAAGGCTCGGGTTGAGGCAGTAGGTTTGTAAACGGGCATTTGGTGATTGAACTAAGGGCCCAAATGGGCGTTTGGGAAGCCGCTGGGCAAAAAATAACAGGGGAAAACAGGGGGGTTCACGGGAATGGCTCCCAAACACACTTCAACACCAAACCAAAGCATCAAACACACTAAAAACAATCACATAACATGTATATAACTCAAATACATCATTTAGGCCACATTAAATCCAAGGGAACATGCTTTGATTCAAGCAAATATGTCAAGGAAACCCTTAAAATGAAGATGATCATCTATGCTTCAACTTCCATATAAATGTTAATATATATACATCAATCAACTCATATACTTCACAAATAATACATCTTGGTTCATGGAGTTCATATAATTCATAAAACCCTAGTATCACTTCATGAATTTATCAAACATATAAGCACCATCTTACCTTGGAAGGAAGCAAAGATGGAAGGGATGAAGAGATGATGAAGTCTTGTGGTTGATTTCTTGAAGAAAATGGAAGAAAACACTTGGCCCCTTGCTTCCTCACTTGGGCCGAATGGAGAGGGAGAGAAATGGAGGTTCTTGCCTTGTGTTTGAGTTCAAGAAATGAGGCAAAGGAAGAGATGTATATATATATACATGTATCTCGTGAAAGCAAGAAAGAAAAGGAGGAAAAATTACCATCAAGCCATTTGAGAATTTAAGTGATTCGAATAGGCCCTCAAGGTTTGCTAAGTGAGAAATTGGGTTTAAATCAAAGTCCAATTGAGTCCAAGGATTTCATATAATTTCAAATAAGTTCATAAATGAAATAAAACATTTAATTAGCAAGTAAGCATATTATAAACGAATTTAAATAACATAGTCAATTAAATCATATAAGACGTATAATAAAAATTGAAATTAAATACACATACAAAGGAAAAGAAAGCCCCTAACCCTCAAACTCTCAGGTGTGACACACGTACCTGAGCAACTTGAAAATCGGGGCGTCACACACCGTGTGGCTAGTAGAGGGCTTCTTGCTCACTATGTCTGCCTAACTAACTATGTACATACGCTGTATGTCGCACTCACGCCTACCCCAGTGGAACGCTTTAGAGGGACAGCAACATTGGAGGGAAATTCACTTTCATTATATTCACCAAGAACATAGTACAATGATACGGGCGTCCACAAAGGACCAGGGAGAAGGCCCGAGATTACAATAGAACGCTACTTAACTATGCTTCGACTCACTGCTCTCCCCTATAATACTTTAAAAAAAAATTCTGATCTGTCGACACTAGCTATTATAGGGGGTTGTACAACGCGACAAATGGACAAAAGGGCAGCAACCTGCCCACTACCAATGTAACGCCCCAGTTTTTTTTTTCCGTCGTATAGTATGACGTACGTGTTTACCAAATTGCGCGAATTAATTGTTCATAAGTGTTTTATATTTTTAATTTTATATATTAAATGTTAATTATCATATTTTAATGTTAAAATACTAAAAATATGTGTGTATATTAAATTTGTACAAGTTAATTTAATGAAATATACGTATTTTGTGCACTTTAATTTAAACCATATTAAATATGTGCATTTGATTTTATACTAAGTAAATTATACACTTTGATAAATGTGATATCTAAACCGTGCACTTTGTTATTTAATTAAATAACAATTTGAATTTATGTTAATTCTTACACTTTGTTTTAAATGATATTAAATTCGTGCACTTGTATATGCATATTTAAATTTCATTTAAAATTTGTCATTTATTTGAAAATGTTATGAATTTTAAGTGCATGGTTTATGAGTGTTATAAACGGGCTTCGTTCTTATATGATTTGATACCGAAATTTCGTGCAAATTTATATGTTGGAGATATAAGTGTCATGAATATGAATATATGCTCGTTTCATGTTTTCGGATTCATTTGCATTAGTTTTGAATTTATTTTGTTCTTGGAATCCAAATCAGGGGCTAATGAGCAATTAGCGTACCCTTGGTTCCGTATGTGATATCTTGAGCTAGGAAACTCGGATTCGAGTTTCGTCAACTTCGCTGAACTCGTAATGAAAATTTAAGTTTAATGAACTTAGCCTTATATTTTTCCAAAGTTAATTGAACCTCCGAAATTCAACCGAAAAGTGTTACGTCGTCAAAACTGCCACCTTTTACTAAAAGAGCCATAACTTTCTCAAACTTTGACCAAATTAACCATGGTTTGATGCTTTGGAACCCTTAATCAACCCTTTAACTGGAATTAATCATCCCAAACCGAGATAATCCTCCTCACTTAGAAAAAATCAGCCAAACACCGTCCGCCCTCTAGTTTTCCCGTAACCCTTGCCAACCTTGGAGATTCAAGGCTCAAATCTCCTCCAAACTTCATCCAATCCACAAGGTAAGCTTAGGGTTGTAATATACGTTCATTATGAGTCATTTTGATCCATTCATCCCCAATTTTGAGCTTGCTTTCATGAGTTTTTGGAGAAGGAGATGAATAGTTAGGTTTAACTTCATATTTGAATTCATGGTTTAAACTTGGTTTTCTTGAGAAATTATGCATGAACTCTGACCACTTCAGCTTCCGTTATGTATATTTGAACTTGAATTTGATGTATTCTAAGTGTATGAGAACCCACCAATGTTGAACTTCATGAAACTTGAAGGTTTATGCAAGAAATAAACTGCTCTTCATTACCTGCTGCTGCGTGTGATGTTTGGGACTAAAATGGCGACCTTGGGTGCTGTTTCCTTGTGATTTCGACTTGGTTATGAAGAATACTTCTTGCCTACATGTATCCCCTGTTTTTCCATGGTTCTTGCCCAAGTTACAGCTATGTATGTGATCAGTTTTGAGCATAAAATGGTCTGATTATTTTGTTCAAACTGCTACTGTGTTTGTGCTTGTTATTTGTGAGTTTTTATTGCTCCTTTCACTTCTTATTGCTGTTGTGTAGCACCCCTGACACGTGGAGGTGCCACACCCCCGCACTATAGGTCGATCCACATATGAAATGGACAATCCATACATGAACCAATCTATAGCGAACGGGTGACAATGCAATACACGACAAACTAGGCGGGATTAACTAATACATGTGACAAAATAAAGCGAAAGCATAATTCAAACAGTATCAATTTATCATATCATGTCATTTCTCATTTACCAACCAAGATATACTCTAACTTATCATATCAATACATTATCATCTTCAAATAAACAATAATAACAATTATAGTTTCATAATTAACAATAAATAATCCAATACACGAACCATGGTTGACTCGACTACATGAACCGGACTCGACTCGACTCAACTCCCGCCTAGCGTGCACCTGCAATAACCTGAAAGGTGGAGGCGTCAGTCTGTGAAGACCGACTGAGGGGTTTAAATACATATTAGCGCAACCAACATGCAAGTCATATTCTCGAGTAAAGATTTATAAAAGATGATATGTATATAGGTTCAAGAATAAGTATACTTCGCTCTAGAATACAACTGTCAATATTAAATACTTGTTCATTTTCATGCAATCAATACATGGCCCCGACGAGTATGGGCGGTCTCCAACCGAACTCCAAATGTACATGAACATGCTTGCTTGATTATTAAACAATAGGTGATCATGCGATTCAATTATCGTGCAATCGTGCGATAGTGTAATCAGGTAACACATTCATAGAATGAAAATCATGCAATAACCCGAGGATAATCTGTGGTGCCGGACCCGTCCCCAGTCTCCTTCTTCCTCCGGTTGATGATGGGATTACAAGGCCCCATCATCCATGCGTGTTGAGCAGAGGGTACATGAATCCCTAAGCCCGGAGCTCCTTCCTCCACTAACCTCCTAGCGGATTCAGGGGTGACCCCAAATGTGGTGAGGATAGTGCCAGAGTTACCCGTTAGCCCTTGCTTTCCCGGTTGGCTCTAGTCACTACCCTCGGGCCCAACGTGAACGGTCATGCTACTCGCCTAAAACATGTTTGATTCATGACAATAACATGGCTTGCTTGCTTGCTTGCGTTTCATGAACATGACTTGAAATGATAAGTGATTTCATGAAATTATAAATATAAATACCTTTGGCCGAAAGATCACGTAAAGGTTATACGGGTTCTATATAACTAGCAATTAAACCTCACCTGACAGGCGACACACGACTCGTGAATGCGTGAACATGCTCATGCTCGACAATCTCCACCCTGGAGAATAACTTGAAACGAACTAAAGAATGGAAGAAGATGATGAATATGGATGCTTGAGCTTGAATCCCGAAATTTCCTAGCAAATTCTAGCTTGAAGATGATGATTTCCCAATTTCCTTCTCTTCTTGAGGGCATGCCGAGAGAGAGGATGATGATTGTATATGTTGGAATAAAAATGAAAATGGAAGAAGAATGAAGAAGCATATACCGATATATTTGGGGAAAAATGTAATAATTATGATCAAATCCTCCAAGTACCATAAGTTATGAAATTGAGGATATAAGGTTTGGAAAATGATCAATTTAGTCCACAAAGGTTTTCATGCAATTTGGTCCTCTAATTTATGTAAATGAACAATTAAGGACAATTAAGCAATTAAGATACATTCGGCAATTAACTCACTTAACAATAAATTCAATATGTAACATAATTCCCAAGTTGGCATACATTTCATATATTTTCACGTAATCATGTTGGAACACAATTTATAAAATTAATACAACACGTATAAATTAATTAGATGAAAATAATAAAATAAATTCCTACGCTCGAAACTCACACGTGTCGAGCATACCTGACTGTCAGAAAATCGGGGCATTACATGTTGTCTTGTTGATGCTACTTTCCCTGCTGCTGCTGTGTGTAAAGGAAGGAGAAAACAGGGGATTAAGCTTGGTATTGAGCTACTGCTGCGCCTGTACTGCAACTCCCCGGCCGGGGAGATTTTATACAAGAAATTACCCGGCCGGGTACCGCCTTATGCAGAGACCTGCTGCGTGAGAGTCCCCGGGTGGGGACTACTGTGCACAAAATCTCCCCGGGCGAGGAGATATGCTTGGAGCTGCTGTGTGTGTTTTGCTGCTATTGTTTTTTTCCTTCTTTCTTTGTATGTAAGGTGTGCATGTGAATTGGTTTGAATGTTTGCATGTTATATATATATATATATATATATATATATATATATATATATATATATGTAATAAATGCATGAAATGCATACATGTTTATATTGTATATATATGTATTAAATCCATGCATGCTACGATATAAACATGGTTGATTGCATGCATGATAATTTCATTTCGTTGTAAATTGTGTGCATGCATAGTCATTGATTTAATTTGTTTTGCTTTAGTATATGTATGCCTGCCATGCGTAGTAAATATATATATATATATATATATATATATATATATATATATATATTTATTTATTTATTTATTTATTTATGACATGATTAGATATTTATATTTAAGTATTATTTAATTTATTTAAGTTTGGAATTAAATTGTTACCTATTTCATGTTCTTACCTAATCTCCGATCTTGAATTGAATGTATTTAATTGTCTATCCTTTAAATTGTAGATTGTTATGCTATGAATTATGGATTTAATTTATAGAATGATTTGAATGCCTATAATTTATTTAATTTATAAATTGTTTGGAATTCTTGACTTAAATTGCTATGGATTACGAAATGAATGAACGTGAAACCTTCGTTTATTGATTGAAATTGATCGATTGACTCGACTTGGCATGATTCGTGAAAGGATATGAAACAAATGAGTATGATACCTTCATTTCTTGAAAGTATTTGAATGAATTGCTCGTTTATGTGTTTCTAAGGCATTAATTGTGCACATGAATATCTTCATAACATGTTGTTAATTCTTATGCATGTCATATCACGTTAATGCATTGCCATGCGTCATATATGAAGTCTTGAGTCTCACGTATACACTATGTCGTTTCTTGTACAGTTTTCTCCAGGGCGAAGATGCTGGGTTCATAGGACACTTTCGAGTCTCCTTTTCTTCTTAGTATTGTTCGGTAAGAGGTGTACAATTGAGTTTCTCTTCTAATAGCTAAAACGACCCAATATATCCCTTACGTGAAAGGTTTTAAGCCAAAATAGTATATTTATATATCGAGTCATTTTGGGTAAATGGTTTCAAACGTATGACCCTTTTTATTTATGAATCCCTTACCAAATGTTTTGGCGAGATCAGTGAACACATTGTTTATATGGGCCCGGGACTATGTGTACGTGGCTATCCCGGGAAGCTCGGGCTGACGGTGATCCCCGTGCACTAGTCCCAACAAATTATAACGACGGAACGGATCTCGTTAGGAGTTTTGACGAGAAAACACTAGTCGGGCAATGAGGACTCATGAACCTCATTGCCACTATGTAAGAGGTGGCCGGGTCTTGCAAGCCCGTCCACCACCCGGAGGAAAAAGGTGTAAGTGTTTATGATTATGAATATGCATGATATGATTATGATTATGATTATGAAAGATTATGAATGAAAGAATGTTGCATGATCGATAATGAATGAACAAATGGACTATGCACACACGAGAAGAAGGTTGGAGATTATGCACCCCCACTCGCCGGGCCATGAAACTTTATGAATGGAATGTATGAATTTGATAACCGTAATCCCGAGCGTTGTTTTCCTTTGTTTTACCCACTTGGGAAATATCTTAAAAACCTCGTACGGGATTATAGCTTGCATGCGTGAATGTTTAAATTCTGCGATAATATTATATTATGCCCTGTTTTATACCCACCTGTCTCCTATAGACTGAACCCGGCTTTGTTTTCAGTTCTTTTGTAAGTTTTGGAGTGCTAGGCGGGAAGTCGAGTCTGTCGAGTCTCTTGATCAAGTTGGAGTCTATTCACATGCATTTTATAAATTAATTGAATTGATTGAATAAGTCATTTAAGTTTGTATCAACTGTTATGTCTATATTCTTTTGATTTTGAAACTGGAAATCACGGCTAGTGGAACCGCCAACTGCTATTTGTATTTATGATTGATTATATGAGTTGCTTCCGCACGTGCATTTTATTCTTTTGAATTACTTATTTGGTTTCGAAGTTAGCTCCCTCCTAGCGTAGCGTGTGAGTGGTCCCCGCTGTAAGCTGGGTTCATGCATGGATTTTCCATTTCATGGGTGGATCAGGCTCATAGTGCGGGGGATGTGGCGCCCTTCCGGTCGGGGTGCTACAACCAACTAGCTAACTATTTACAAGTACAAAGACCCTAGCACCTAAGACTCGATAGTAGCTTCAGATTTTGATTTGTATTTTTTTATGTTTTGAGAAAGATTTGAGATGATAAAGAAAAACACAAAAACATTAGTCAAAATGCAAAATAAAAAGAAAAAAATCATGCAAATTAGTGAACTGACGGTCCGGTCCGATTCCCAGGGCCAAAACCGCCGGTTAACTGGTGGGTTTTTCCAGCCCTGAGACGGTCCGCAGCTTGTCGGTTCTAGAGGGCTATTCGGACCAGACCTTGTGCCGGTTACCGGCTGAACCGGTCGGACCGATCGATCCGGTCCTGTTTTGAAAACACTGACTAAACCGATATGACATCATAAATAAATAATTATATGTACATATGAGAAATTAAATATAAGAATCTACTTTAATTAAAATTGTTTGTAAACTTGTTACCCACAAAAAAATGGCGAATTATATCTGGATATCCTCATAATAGGCGAAATTACAACGTAGGATCTCTTGTTTGAAAAATTACATATTAGTCCCTCATTGTTATATTCCGTTTGAGGTCCTTTAGTTCCATTAGGATTTTGTCAGGGCTGAGAACTATACTTCCAAAAATACCCTTTTGTTTTTTTTTTTTAATTTATGAAATTACCAAAATACCCTTAGAGACTATTATGTTAGGTACACATAGGATAGGGGTCGTTTCATGACGTCACGTCCGTTTGACCATACAGCTATGATGTCACGGATGAATTAAATGTGCATTTAAATTATTTATTTATGCACTTAAATGCTCAACTTGCGATATTTGTGATATTTAATGATTTAAATGCTCGAACTTGATTTATTTACAATATGACTTTGATTATGATCCGTTTGAATTCGAATTTGATCCCCGAACTTGATAATATGTGAATTACTTGAATTATATATTTCATGAACTTGTCTATATGTTATTTATATGTTTTAGAATTTATTTGATAGAGGTTACGGACCTCTTTGGCAATTTCTGGAAGTGTAGGGCCTAAAATGTAATTTGGGCGCTTTAGGGCTCTTTTCGAATAACTTGAGGTCGGTAACTCGGATTCAAATTCCAATGCTGCCATTGGATTAGTTTTGACGATTCGAGTCCAACGGAACTAGCCTTACCTTTTCATGAAGCCGTTTGAACCCTCTTTAAAAATCTGATCCGAATGGATCGGATTCTTTTGAACCGACCCATTTTACCCTAACCCGACCTATTTCAGCTCTTAAAGAGCTGAAACTTGGCCTTTCTTCCTCATTTGAATCGTGCCTCACAAGAGAAAAGAGAGAAGGAAGACCAAACTCAAGCCCTAGCTCACCTCAACCCTTCAAAGCTCAAGTTTGACACCTTCATTTACTTCTCCGACGATCCGAGGTAAGATCTGACACTCCTCAAAGTGCTCTTTTCTTTCCTTGGATTCCTTGTCTTGTGGCTCAATGAAGAAGATGATGAATAGTACCACTTTATCGATTTCCAGCTTTCATTCGAATTCAAACATACACCATTTTCGGACCATTTTGAACTACAATTCTAGCTATACTCCTTTGGAAAGCCCTGTTTGTCTAGTTTCTTATCCAATAAACAAAACTCAATTTTAACTTTTCAAACTCGAGATATGCCGATTTTTCTACAACTTGTGCAATTCGGAAAACTTTCAGCTTTGGCCCCATGTCACTCGGAACCCCCTTCTCGTGTTTTTCTTCCACTTTTCTCTTACCTTTCTACCCCCGAACTCATTGATAACTTGTTGTATCATGCTTGAGTGTATGTATTTGATCTTTTATATAACTTAAGGGACTTGATTATGTGAATTTCGTACACGAATCACATGTGCACCTTGTTATATGTTTAGATGTTGTGCTAGGCATTAAATTGTGCACATGAACGTCTTCTTAACGTGTTTTAATCTTGTGTATACATATAATGTGATATATTATCATGTGTTATGTGATTATTTGGTGTGTTATTTAATTGAAAACATGTTAGATGTATCTATTATGTAAGTGTTGAACGTATATGACTTGCATTGCATCATTTGAATCCATATGTATTCGCTGGGCATCTCTATAGTTCATATTGAGTCTAAGTATGTATTTTGGTGTTTTCTTTGTTAAGAGGAGCATCCTGTTGGTGACGAGGTCACTCCGTAGGTGTTTTTTGTTTCCTTTTGCCTAGCTACGTTGTTAAGGTGAGGTTTTCTTTCTTTTAGTTAATTTGACCTACAACCCTAAATGTATTTTGAGCCCCCGTTCGACCTATGTATATATATATATGTATAATATATGTTGGATATGTACTTTGGGACTTGTTCCATTTACTTGGGTAAGTTTTGAAAATGCTTTTATGTATACGTGTGCTATTTTCATTTGTTTGTTTTGAAAAGGTTTGATGTGTGTATATGTTTGTGGTGAGCTTTGACATTGAAAGATTGGTTTTGTTCGTGTGAATATTAATTTGACTTTGTTTAGGCCCCAGAGATGTGGGTAAAAGAGACACCGGGACGGCCAAGGGGTCACCAGTTAACACCCCTGTGCATACCTGTACTACGAGAGGATTCGACCAATGGAAATATGGGTAAGGGAGACGCCAGGACGGCCAAGGGTCGCCAGTTAACACCCCTATCCATATCTCCACTACGAGAGGATTCGACCAATGGAGATGTGGGTAAGGGAGACACCGGGATAGCTAAGGAGTTTCCAGTTAACACCTCTGTACATGTCTCCACTCCAGTCTAAAGGAGGGTTTCTGAATTTGTTTTGAATTTGAATTTGAATATGAATATGAATATGAATACGAATTTGAGGAGTTTGGTTGCAGGACTCATACTCGCCGAGTTGGTTTATTATTCTATGATTCGTGAAATGAGAATGGAATCTTAATTACTAAAACTTGGTCTTTTTGGCATTCGGACCTAAACTCTTTTTTATATATATATAGTATCATGGTAGAAAATGTTTTAGATTGTAAAAACCACTTCTTGGTTCATGGACTATTGGCTTTGATATGCGCCTTGCTCTTATGTATATGTATGGGTATGTGTGTTAGCCCCCTCACCAGTCGTTAGGACTGACCCCTCCTCGTTGTATTCTTTTTTCCCTTGTCTTTGAGTTATAGGTACAGGTCACGGTTCGAGCTAGGCGAAAAGTCTTTCTTTGAGTCTTACTTGTAGAATACGTCGAGTCCGCTTTTCATTCATAGTTGGATTTACATTATTGTATTTATGATACTTGTATTAGTTGGATTTGATACTTTACTAGTTTGATCTTGGAGGCTTTGATTCGATTCTTTTGGCCCGTGGTGGGCAAGGTATGAATATGATATATATATGGGATATGTATATGATTGGTATGAAGGATATGTATAGGCTTGAGGATGAATATGTTTATGTATGTTTGAAATTGCTTTCGCACTTGTTTGCTTATCTCCAGTTCGCTATTGCTTAACGCGTGTGCGGACTTTCCATTTTGTTACACATGTCGGACTCTAGTGTGGGGGATGTGTTGGAAAACAGGAATCAGAAAGCAACGGAAATTTACAAATTTTCCAACAAAAGGATCGAAACTCGAAATCATGAATCCAAATTCGTAGAGATTAGAAACTTAATTTTCAATAATCTTTCTTGAAGCGTTTGAAGCCACCCAAGAACGCTCTTCTCGCGGCTTGATCCCCTCTCCTTGGTAAAGCTCGAATCTTTAAAACTTCTAACTTGAAGCTCTCTAGAGATAGTCCACCAACTTGACTACAATCTAACTGGTAAGGATGCTAGTTCTCTAGTTAGTGTTTAGGCTTAACCTTGGGTTTATTTGATCTTGGAGAAAGGATGGTGTTCAACACATGAACCAAAAGAATTCATCAATTAGCCCTAAGGGGAGCTCGAGCTCCCCTATATATAGGAAGGAGAGGGGCGGCCTATCCTAGTCCTTTTGGACTAAGGATTTGGTCCCTCTCTCTCTTATTACTTGATCATCAAGTAATTCCCAACTTTGACTTTTGAATTCTAATTCAAATCAACTTTTAAGAGAGCTAAAATATCCAAACCCCTTTTGGATAATATTATACTTTATTTATTAATAAATAAATAACATATTTATCTAACTAATTAATTCGTAATTAATTAAATAGATTATTTTTCTCCAAAATAAGACTTTCTTTTTAATTCAAAATTAAACCAAAGTCTATTAAATAACTAACACATTAATTATTTAATACACAAATAATTATACACGTGTGGTGCACACGTGTCCATGTATGACACCTCTAAAGCACGGACATGCCTAAAAAATGGCCCGTGCAGTGTCCGACACGTGTCGGACACGGACATGGCTCGGACACGGCTCTGACACGTGTCGGACACGGCTAAAGGAGTGTCCGAAAAAAAAAAAAAAAAAAAAAAAGGGACACGGTGTCGGACACGGCGGGACAAATTTGATCCTTTTTTTATGCTTTTTTTAATATTTTTTGAATTTTTTGGAGAGAAAATTGAAATAACAAAACTTATTTTAGTTTTTAATATTATATATTTTTATAAATATTTTATGTTACATAGATTATACTTATAAAATATTTTTATTTTTATATAAAATATTTTTATTTATATAAAATATGGCCGTGTCGGAGCCGTGTCGTGTCCTAAAATTTTGAAAAAATCCGTGTCGTCGTGTCCGTGTCGTGTCGTGTCCGTGTCCGTGCAACATAGTATGACACGTGCCACTCACGTGACCCACACGTGTGGAACCCTCTTGGTATGATCAAGTCGTTTAATCATTTTAAAGCCTTAACTCATGTAACCAAGTTGTTGTGTGTGACCCTCTAGGTTCTCAATTCAATTAGCAGTGACCCTAATTAATTAATTCACTAATTAATTAATCAGTCCACAGATTAAACGACCTTAGTCTAGCAACAGGTGTTTAACCCCTAGCTGAATTGGAATGTCTCGATTTGACAAAACCTTTAAGTCATTGATTCATGTGAGATACAATCCTCCTACTTACTATCCCTCAACCAAGATCTAGGGTAAGAGAATAATCAGAACCCTAATAATTTGGTCTTAAAGCTAAGTGCATTTCATATCCATTTGATCTCAATCCAAGAAACCCTTTTCTTGATGTCTTGATCTACTGCCTTGGCCAAGGACTCCGTATGACATATGAATGACTTACAGAATAAGAGATCACCTTGCAAGTGAAGGTCCTTTCTTGATTCTCATTCACTTTCATGAGTCACTTGTGTAGCCCCAGCATAAGCCTTGAATCAGTTGTCTAAGGCGACAACCTTTAAAGCTTATACCTAAGACTACAGAGTTAACTCACAAAGTGACATGAAACCTCAAGTCTAAGGATCAATTAATCACATCAATGACTCGTGAGATATTTCCTAATCTGGAAGTTTCCATTTCCTGAAATAGAAACTTCCTTTCCCGTTTAGGAATCTTCTCACACGGGGCACCTCAGTGAACTTACTTATGGAAGTAAGCACCCTCATGTATCACGCACGTACCAACTATACACTTTGCACCTCCATGAAACAAGGTGGTCCTTCTTAAGGGCGTGATCCCACAAGCAAGTCTTAAAGGAGTCAGGTTGACACTCCCACTATCTGTAGGACTCATCGGCTTGGAGTATTTTACTAATCATGACTTATGTGATATAGGGCTCATTTCATGAACCATTACACCTAAATGGTAGAGTCCTAAAGTCATCAGGATTAGGGGAGTTCTCATACATGCACAGCTAAAGTAAACGCATACCAAACAAGAGCATATAAAGAAGTGTTGCCTCAATTCATTATTTTATTCAAAGATTGTCAAACTACAAAGCGGATATACAATCGGCTTTCTAGGGAACTATTCCTAACAATCTCCCACTTGCCCGTCAAAGCCATTCTAAAGCTACTCTAAGTCCCATCTTCTTAAGATGACCTTCAAAAGCTTCTCGACTAAGGGGTTAGTAAGTGGATCTGCCACGTTCTCTGTTGATGTGACTCTCTCAATTTACACATCTCCTCTTTTGATAATATCAGGGATTAGGTGATACTTCTTCATAATGTGCTTGGTTCGTTGGTGAGATCTTGGTTCTCTTGCTTGAGCAACCGCCCCAGTGTTGTCACAAAACACAGTAATGGGGTCTTTCATGCAAGGAACAACATTCAACTCTTGAATGAAGTTTCTAATCCAAACACCTTCCTTAGCTGCATCATTTGCAGCTAAGTATTCAGCCTCAGTGGTCGAATCTGCAGTGGTCGTTTGCTTGGAACTCTTCCAACTCACTGCTCCGCCGTTTAGGCAGAAAATGTATCCTGACATTGACTTAAAATCATCTAAGTCAGATGTAAATCTTGCATCGCAGTATCCCTCGACAGTAAGATCTTTCTGACCTCCGTAAACTAAGAATAAATCCTTAGTACTTTTTAAGTACTTAAGAATATTCTTCACGGCAGCCCAGTGACCATCTCCAGGGTCAGATTGGAAACGACTTGTTACACTAAGTGCATAAGCCACATCCGGTCGAGTACATAACATTGCATACATTATGCTACCTATTGCTGATACATAAGGTGTATGAGTCATTCTTTCCTTCTCAAGGTTAGTCTTAGGACACATCTTCTTAGAAAGACATGTTCCTACACTCCCAGGAAGGTTCTTAACCTTTGCTGACTCCATATTGAATCTCTTCAATACGTTGTCAATGTACATCGACTGTGATAGTCCTATCAACCTTCTAGATCTATCTCGATAGATTTTAATTCCAAGGATATAGGACGTATCACCAAGATCTTTCATCTCAAATTGGTTCGACAACCATAACTTAGTTACTTTCATTTCATCCTTCGAATTACCAATAAGAAGGATGCCATCAACATAAAGTACTAAGAATTTCACTGAGGTCTCCAATTCCTTTCTATATTCTCATGATTCATTCGAAATTTGAATGAAGCCAAGCGCTTTGACTGATTCATCAAATTGAATGTTCCAATTCCTAGAAGCCTATTTCAATCCATAGATTGATCTTTGGAGTTTGCAAACCTTTTGCTCAGTCCCACTGAATGTGAAACCTATGGGTTGCTCCATATAAATGTTTTCATCAATGTCACCATTGAGAAAGGCAGTTTTCACATCCATTTGCCATATCTCACAGTCATAATATGCAGCAATGGCAAGCATGATCCGAATAGACTTTTGCATTGCAATTGGTGAAAAGGTTTCATCAAAGTCCACGCCGGGTCTTTGAGTGAATCCTTTTGCGACCAGTCTTACTTTGTAGGCTGCAATGCTTCCATCAACTCCAAGCTTTCTCTTAAAGATCCTTTTGCAACCTATGGGTTTGACCCCATCAAGCAAATCTACCAAGGTCCAAACTTGGTTGGAGTTCATGGAATCCATTTCGGATTTCATGGCTTCTATCCACGGTTCAGAGTCAGAATCCGAAAGTGCCTCCTCATATGTTAAAGGATCATTATCCTTTTGAGAGATCTTATGGAAAAATCTATACCATCTCTCCGGCTGTCTAGGAGTGTGTTCAGAACGCCTTAGAGTAGGATTTACGTGTGTATCGAAATTCGTGATTGGTTGTGGTTGATCAGAAGGGGGCATTTCTTCAGTGGGCGGCATGGGGTCACTTTGTACTTCCTCTAATTCTATGATCTTTCCTTTATTTTCTTTAAGGAACGGTTCCTCAAGAAAAGTAGCATTTCTGGAAACAAACACCTTTTGCTCAGATTGATCATAGAAGTAGTATCCTATGGATTCCTTAGGATAACCTACAAAGTAGCATAAGTTAGAACGAGATTCTAACTTATCTCCCACTGTCCTCTTCACGCAAGCAGGACAACCCCAAATTCTTAAGTAAGAATAACTAGGGATTTTACCATGCCACATTTCATAGGGCGTTTTAGGGACTGAATTAGATAGAACTAGATTCAAAATCTTTGCTGCACTTTCTAGGGATAACCCCAGAAAGTAGATGGTAAGTCAGTGAAACTCAACATGGAACGAACCATATCGATTAGAGTTCGCTTCCTTCTCTCAGAAACTCCATTGAGTTGAGGAGTTCCCGGAGATGTCCCCTGAGAGATAATCCCTTTATCTTTGAGATGATTAAGTAATTCTTCACTAATATACTTGCCTCCTAGATCAGATCGAAGTGCTTTGATCTTGTGACCAGTTTGGTTCTCAACTCCTTTTGAAATTCTAGAAATTTCTCAAAGGCTTCAGATTTATACTTCATTAAGTATACATAACCATACCGACTAAAGTCATCGGTAAAGGTTATGAAATACTGATGATTGTTTCTTGTGCTTACACTAAGCGACCCACAAACATCAGAATGGATCAAATCCAAGACCTTAGTGGCACGTTCCACAGTTCCTTTAAAAGGAACTTTGGACATCTTTCCTTTGAGACTGGACTCGCAAGAAGTTAACTCTTTGAGATCATTTTCAGAGAATGATCCGAAAGTGTTTATCTTGCTAATTCTGTTCTTGGATATATGTCCTAATCTAGCGTACCATAAGAGAGCTGAAACTTTGTCATCTCTCTTATGTTTTGTTTCTCGTTGTATATTCATAATATTGATATTTTGAGTTAGATAAAGTCCATTACTTAGAGTACCGATGTGAACGGAAGAGTTGTTCCGTTTGATAAAGTACTTACCATTCTTAATATAAGTTTCATAACCTGCAAAATCTAATATTGGAACTGAAATTATATTACGAATAATGTTCGGTACATAAAGGACTTTATTTAAAACTAACTTAAAACTACCTAAATCTAATCTAATTGTGCCTAATGCTCGAGTTTGAAGATTTGAGCCATCGCCGATCTTCAAGACACATTCTCCTTCTCTGAGTTGTTGGACTTCATTTAGCATCTGTACATCATTACAGATATGAGTTCCACAACCGGTATCAAGTACCCAAGAACTAGAATTAATAGAAAGATTTACTTCAACGAGAAACATACCTTTCTTTAGAGTAGCCTTGTACTCTGGGCAGTTTCTCCTCCAACGTCCCGCTTTGCCACAATGGAAGCAAACATCCTCTTTCTGATTACGCTTCTTCTTTTGGGCCTTCCCCTTCGAAATGCCACCAGTGGGCCTAAGGGGTTTCTTCTTCTTCATTTGGGCTTTCTTGCCTTTACCTTTAGAAGGCCCAAAAGAGGAAGATGGAGCATTCACCATCAGAACCTTATTGTCCTTCTTGATCATGCTTTCAGCAGTCACAAGCTGACTAATCAGCTCAGCTACAGTAGGGCCAGCATGATTCATATTGAAGTTAAGGACAAATGGGTTGAATGATGGTGGGAGCGAGGCTAGCAACAAGTCTACTGAAAGCTCATCTTTCAGTGGCATGTCCATGGAAGCAAGTTTCTCAGTAAGGCCGAGAAACTTGAGTCCATATTTATGGACACTTGAACCTTCCCTCATTCTCAAATGGAATAATTCCTTTGAAGAGTTATACCTTGTAACACGTTCATGAGGGCGGTAAAGTTACTCCAAGTGGTCGTAAATCTCCCAAGCGAATTCCATGGCCTCATGTTGCCTTTGCAAGTCCGGAGACATGTTAGCCAACATAAGGTAACGGGCTTGGAGATTATCATCCTTCCACTTCTGGATCGCGTCCCGCTCGGCCCGAGTGGGAGCGTCCCCTTCGGGACTTGGCTCCCCTTCGAAGAGAACATAAGTTCTCTTGTCAGAATCTAAAATGGTTTTCAGATTCCTTAGCCAATCAGAATAGTTGGGACCAGTCAACTTGTTTGACTCGAGGATCGATACAAGAGGGTTTTTGGTTGCCATTTCAAAACACGTAGAGAATCACAGAATCTACGACCTAAATGGGAAAACAGAGAACTATTGAGCATACTGAATTATAACGATATACAAAAAATAAGGTCTTTAATCTAATGTAGCTCCCACTGTTTTTCGGAGATCTATAATTCCCAAAGATCTAAGAGGAACACGTTTCCCAATGGGTACTAAGATCCTAAACATTTTACCTCGAACCCCCAACTCGCGGACATTCTAAGTAAAACCCTAGGTAGGTACAACTTACCAATTCTAACACCTTTAGAACTCTTAGTAATTGTATTTGCATCACCTATCTTTCAATATGGACCCACGACTCGTGCTGTGACACCCCAGTTTTCCAGCAAGCCAGGTACGAGGTTACTTGAGAGTTTAATTCAGTAATTATATGAGTTATGTGACGTCACATGCTAACGTGTCAACGTGTAATTTTATTATGTGCGCATTAGAATTTATTAAATGTACTTGGACTCAATTATCCAATAATTGCTCGTTAGGGACCTAATTTTAATTAGGGTGTTTTGGGCCTTCGTAGCTACCTCGAGCTCGGGAATTCAAATTCGAATTCTAACCTTACCATTGAGCTTGTTTCGGTGATTCGAATTCAATGAATTAACCTTTTTAATTTTCTAAAGCCCTTTGATACCCCTACCGTTTTAAAATCCGATCCGAGTGGACCGGATCCCTTTTGACCGGACCAGTTAACCCGACCCGTTTAACTCAGCCCCAAAAAGGAGCCAAGTTCATCTCTCTCCCTCATTTTCACGTTGGAAACAAGGCAACCAATGAGAAGAAGAAACCCTCCCCATTTGGCCCTTCAAGCTTTGGGTCAAGCTTGTGAGATCCGACCAACCGATTGAAGATTCAAGGTAAGATATGTGATCCTCTCATTACGTGCTCGTTTTCTCCCGATTGAATCTCATTTCTCTTGCTTGCTTCCATGAATATGAAGAACATGGTGAATAGTGCTAATATGTCAAAATTTGAGAATTTGCTTTGTGCTTTGATTCCCTTGCTTCAAGCTTGATATATGTTGTTCCAATGAGCTTATATGATGAATAATTGTTGGATTTTGAGTTGTGGCTTGAAGCATGAGAGTTCCACCATATTTGGAGCTTGAATGTGTGAAAATGGTAACTTGTATTATGCTTGAATTCATGCCTCAAGATTTGATATGTGATAAATTATGTGTATATGAATTTATGCCTTCAATTTGGAGTGTTTTA
Organism: Lantana camara; assembly: GCA_037501455.1. Lineage (NCBI taxonomy): Eukaryota > Viridiplantae > Streptophyta > Magnoliopsida > Lamiales > Verbenaceae > Lantana > Lantana camara. The sequence goes on along the minus strand of CM074856.1, from coordinate 107,907,424 downwards.
GTTGAGTTTTGGTGTGGTTGTTGCTTCCTTTTCTTCCCTCCACGCACAACCCCTGCTGCTGCCCCTTTTTCCTGCTCTGGAGGACTACCCGGCCGGGTAGGTTTTGCCCACAAAAGTACCCGTGCGGGTAGTTTGGTACCGAGGAGTTTCTGTACCTGCTCTACCCGACCGGCTAAATTTCTAAATTTCTGCCTTTTTTTACCCGGCCGGTTACTCCCTCATCCGAACTCCGATTGACCTGATTTTTGAACCGTTGGAAACCTCTTGAAGTCTACTAGACCCTAAAATTAGAATCATCTCAACATCTTTTGTCAATTGTGAGATATAATCAATTATTTTTGGTGTCGCAACTTCGCCGGAAATCTGCTTTCACCCAACTTTAAGCTTACGCCATTTTCACCTCGCTTTGAACCACAAGTTGAGCCACATACCATTTTAAAGGTCTATGTGTCTAGTTTCATCTCCAACAAACAAAAATCAATTCCTACATCTAGAACACAAGATATTCCAGTTTTTCTTCCACTTGCACATTTTCGAAAATTGTTAGCTTTTGCCAAACTTTGCCAAAACCCGTCTTGTAACACCCTGGAGCGAAGGGCGCCACATCCCCCACACCATAACCCAACACGTGAAGTGAAATGGGAACTCCGTCCACATATCAAGCCACTGACAAACAAAAATCCAACCTAAGCTAGGCGGTCTAGACCATACTCAGAGCACGCAATAAAACAAGTAACGAATGCGGAAGCACCAGAATCTCATAAATCAAATAAACATACTCAAGATATATCAAACTTTCGATTCAAGTTATACAAACTTTACAATTTCGAATTTAAAGCATAACTTATACATATTTCAGAATTAGCCAAAATGCATAAAGAAAATGAAAATACAATGCATGAGACTCAAGCTATCCTCAACCCCAACTCAAAGACAACCGCCTAGCTCCAACACCTCAGAACTGGTACCTGCAACTCAAATCAAAGAGGGAAAAAGATAGAAATAACGAGGGTCAGTCCTAGAGACTGGTGAGGGGGCTACACACGTACACATACGTATAGGTAGAAGCATAGCATATTCAAATGAAAAGTGTTCATGAACCGGGTGTGGTTTTTGCACTCCAAAAGGGTTTAACCCGTGATACTATATAGATACAAGTAAAGATTTAGGGCCAAAGGCCAAATTCATCCACGTTTTACCAGTTATGAGTCCACCTCGTTTCACAATCCGTATCGGGTACATAAGCATAAGCATAAACACAACACGGCGAGAACGAGTTCTCACACACACTTACTTATACCAAAACAAAACTCATAAACAATCCCACCTGCACACCATTGGGGAAGAGAGGTGCCCCTCTCGACCCTCCACAGAACGAAACTTGTGAACCGGAGGATCCCGCCCGGTTCCTTCGACGGCCAACCTTAAAGTGCTCCGTCGGCATAGGAGAACTAAGTCTCCTGTAAATGGAGTCGTGTTGATGAGAGAGCCCGACGACCCCATGGCCGACCCGAGATCACATACCACTTCTCCGGGGCCCACACACAGATCACAGAACTCACACACACATATCCCACAAAGCGTATACTTATTACAAAAGCTTTCTTGTCAAAACTTAACACGTACACACACCAACCTTTTTCGAAAACGAATAAACAAACATAGCTTACATACATATAAAAGCATTTTCAACGGATTTCATAGGAAATGGGCCAATTCCCGCAAAATACATATCGAACACTTATTTATACGTATATATAGTTCGCATGCGGGCTTAAATTACATATTGGGTTGTAGGTCATAATAGCTAAAAAGAAAGGAACCTCACCGTGCCGACCAAACCAACCAAAACGGACAAGAGGAGTCAAACGAAACACTTCCTCAACAACGAAATGAACCTAAGAGCAAGACAAAGAGCAAAAGGCAAACTTAGACTCAAATGAACCATATTGACGCTCGACGAATGCGTATGAATGCATAAAAGATGATATTATATCATGAACACGTTCATGCACACTATTAAGGAATTTAAATCATATAATCAAGTCATTCAATCCTTCGCTCACTTTCATTCGAATTCGTAATTTCACGTTTCCAATCAATTCAAGAAATTCAAGGCACAAGATCCAACATTTAGGCAAATAAGAGCATTGAAGTAAATTAAGTTCGACACACATTCAAACGTATTCAATCTTTCACAAAACTCTACTACATACCACCTATTACATAATATAACATATTTCCAAAGTTTGAAAACAAGAACAAATCACAAGATAAGGGAAATGGGTTATGGAAATCACAAATGCCACAAAATGCACATAAACGGCATTCAACAAAAGCATGCCCAAATGTCATCTAAATTTTATGAAATTGAACCAAAATACTCCCAACACATAGTAAAACAAGTTCATAGTTCATCACAAAGGAAGATAAAGGCATTAAAGAGGTGAAACAAACCAAAAACCGAAAAGGAAAAACCAAGAGCTGCGCAGTGGGAGGGACACGGGGGTGTCTCACAACTTAGTTAAACTGAGCCACGCCCGTGGCTCAGCAAAGTCATGCTCAGGAAGCCTGACACGCCCGTGTCTCATATTTCAATGCAAATGAGACACGGGGGTGTCTCGGTACAGTTTCAAAATCACATACAAAGTTTACCGGCAAAACAGACCCTAAACAAAATCAGTCCAAAAGCATACTAAATCAACTCCAATTTTTATGAAACTTGATATACAACATATTTATCATGTTAGGGACATATTTAATTTAGAATTCAAAGGCTAAATCACGCGTTAAGAGCACCGAAATCATGCAGCAACTCTGGAGCGCCAAAAACAGTCATATGAGCTCCGTTGGTTCAATCATGCCATGATCAAGTACTTAGGGGCTGAATATGAAGCCGAAAATTTAGGGAATGAATACTAACATGATAAGAAACTAATATACTCCACGTATATGCAAATTGACACGAATTGGAGCACATTAGAACCACCAAGTAATCACAAAATGCAACAGCAGCAGTTCGGTTCGCGCATAGCATACAAACAAGCGATCATGCTTCGATTTAGGAGCTGAAAATGGACCTAAAAACTTACAAGAGCAGGGATAACATATAAATCAATTAGTATACAACATCTCCATGCAAATTCACACGAATTGGAAGTCATTAACTCAAGCAACAAAGCACAATTTCACACAGCAGTTCCAAAACAGGGGAGCAGATCTTCTAGCTTAGGTTTGAGGCTCAAAAACTCATGATTTCATCAAAGGATCTCAAGAACAAACCATCCTAACATCATATAATATCAGTTGAGCATCAAATGACCAAAGAAACAAGTCCATATAATCATTTTAAGGCAAGGGAATCAGCCATAAAGCAAGTTAGCTCATAAGAGCTAAAATCCCCAAAAGTCCCTATTCATGCTCCTACCCAAACCCTAATCAAATCTGATGCAAAACTAGTATTAAATGGATCAAAACTTGTATAAAAGGGTATAGAATACAAAAATATACATACCTTGAAGATTTGGAGAAGAAAGATGATGATTTGAGCTCAAAATCCACAAAAGGGCCAAAGTTCTTCTCTTCTCTTCTCCTCCTTTGCCTCGATCAGTTGCTGCACAAAATGAGGGGGTTTGGCTCGGTTTTCAGCTGATAAGGGAGAGGGAGAGACTTAACTCAAGTCAAGATATCAAGGGTTAGGCTTAGGTTGAGTTAAATTGGCCCCACAAGTACATGACTAGTCAAAGAAGGTGGCTTTAACACAAGCTGTTCGTTCCGGTCGAAAAACGAGGGTCTAGACGAGCTTAGAAAAATACCAAATCAGTTTCCTTGGCTTCATCTCTTCGTTATGAGTCCGACGCATCTTCCGGAATTCGAATCCAAATTCCCTAGCTCAAGTTATGGCCTCCGGAACAAGAGGTGCGCTAAAACTAGTTAGGCCCTCATGTCCGTCGTCAAATACTTAAGGTTTAAAACCTCGATAAATGAACACGAAAACTTAAAACGAGCATGCAAACACATTCATAACTCACATATGTCACACATATCAAAATTTCACAAAAATTGGAATTGAATTCCGGTACATAACGAGCAATTTACGCGCATGCAAACTTAAACGTTTAAAATCAAAGTTCAAGAATATAAACAATTAATTTCATATTAATTCAAATAATCATACAAGCATTAAAATAACATTCAAATACGTAATTAAATAATTTAAAGCACATAAAACCCTCTTGTTACGGCGTACCTGCAAATCCAAACGATCGGGATTTTACAAACTCCCCTCCTTCAAAAGGACATGTCCTCAGGTCCTAAGGAGAATCTTGAACAGCTCCGAAGACAAGCACAACTCCACACTTCCGCTGCGCCACTCTGATCACAACTTCTCGAGACCCTATTTCCTTAATTGGTGAACCGGACACAAAGTCCTAGTCGTTTGCCCCCACTTCCAAATAAAGATTCGAGAGTAGTTGGAGAATCCTCAACCGTTGGCACGTAGACATTACTACACAAAGTCCATAACGTCTTTCTTATGCCATAACAACTCGTTTCCCAAGACTCCAAGCAACCTCAACCCTGAGTAGGATAAAATCGTGACCTTGCATTCCTTAAAGCATAGGCTACCGTTCTTCTACAAGCAACACACAACAAAGGCCTTCCTTTGTGCCTCGGTTGGAATTAAGGTAGCCTTTTGTACCTCCGGTTAGGCAAGAGCTAATACCGTAGGTAACTCTCTTCAACCGCCTCTTCCCACTCAAAACCGTACCTTTTACTCTGAGGCAATCCTCGGTTCTTCTACGAGGAATATCAACGGGCTAGCCTTCAATCTAATACCCGAAAATATCGTTGAGTCCCTGACGGACCTCCTGAAAGTAACACCCAACTCAACGGGACCTAAGCACCTCCAAACCGTTCACCGGAAGCAGCTCGACCCTCGCAACTCACCTAACACTCTCGAGCACTCAACGTACCAAACTCTCTCCAAAAGAGAGTTAACACAAAAGGAAAAGAAAGCACGCAACAAGGAAGAACTAAGAAGAAAAGGAAACATATACTAAGTAAGAGCCAAGAAGCACCAAGGAATAAATAAGAAGGCAATAAACACTTAGGTTTTCCCAATATTAAAATATGCATGAAATGAGATGCCATGAATGTTTCGTGTACCTTTCACCGAAGTAGTGGGATTAAGATTAGCTTGCCCTTGGGTTGGAATCGGAATCCCGGAGTTACGGCTCGTTGTAGGTCTTAGCTTGAATTGGTATGGGCAACTATTTACCATGTGTCCGATCTCACCACACTTAAAGCAAGCACCTAACTTCTTCCGACATTGCCCTTCCACATGATTCAGACCCTTACAATAAGCACATCGAATTGGAGCTGTTAGAGTAAGCTCCGGATTCGGTTTTGATTGTCGTGGCTTCTTCTTCTTCTTGGATGGTTTAACATCTTGAGGATCATGAAGCTTTTCTTGTGGCACCGACCTCTTGCCCAACCTTGAGCTCGAACCGGATCCTTGTTCCAATTGAAGAGTGTGGGATTTCAAATGTTGCTTATCTATCTCCCATTGAACCACCTTTTTCATTGCCTCCGACCAATGGTTGACCGTTGAAGTAGAGAGGGTTTGTTGAATTTCACCCTTGAGTCATTGCATGAAATTTTGGGCCTTAAGTCGGTAATTATTAATAACCGGTGTGGCATACGGACCCGATCTCTCTAGTTCCTCCATGTAATTTTCAGCCATCCTTAAGTCTTGTTGGAGATCTCGAAATTCTTGAAGTCTCTTTACTCTTGCACTCGAAGGAATGTATTTATTGTGGAATTCCCGGATAAAATTCTCCCATGTAAACTCTTCCCCGGATCTCTCAAACCACAATCTTATTTCCTTAAGCCAAATCAAAGCTTGTCCTTTAAGTACATGGGAAGTGCAATTCACTCTATCTGGTGATGTTCCCGATAGAGTATCCCAAATCCATGAAATCTCAGAAATCCATTGCTCGGATTTCACATCATCGCCTCCAAACCACATAGGAGGGTTGCAATTCCGGAATTCTTGGTATACCGATGGCATTTGTTCTTCTCCCATGGTTGTGTGTTGAGATGACATCCTGAATAAGAACCAAAATTCAAGAAATATCGATGCGTGGAAGGGTTTAGTGCATGTTCATGTAAACAATTAATACAAATAAAATCATATAAGTCACAAAATGATGAGGGTGAATGTAAATACTCACATAATCCTAAGCCGAACGACCTAGACAAACCGGACAAGACGCTAGAGCTCCGGTTTTACAACCTAGAGCTCTGATACCACTTTCAGATGTAACACCCCAAAGCGAAGGGCGCCACATCCCCCGCACCATAACCCAACACGTGAAGCGAAATGGGAACTCCGTCCACGTATCAAGCCACGGCGAACGGGTGACAAACAAAAATCCAACCTAAGCTAGGCGGTCTAGACCCTACTCAGAGCACGCAATAAAACAAGTAACGAATGCGGAAGCACCAGAATCTCATAAAGCAAATAAACACACTCAAGACACATCAAACTTTCGATTCAAGTTATACAAACTTTACAATTTCGAATTTAAAGCATAACTTATACATATTTCAGAATTAGCCAAAATGCATAAAGAAAATGAAAATACAATGCATGAGACTCAAGCTATCCTCAACCCCAACTCAAAGACAACCGCCTAGCTCCAACACCTCAGAACTGGTACCTGCAACTCAAATCAAAGAGGGAAAAAGATAGAAATAACGAGGGTCAGTCCTAGAGACTGGTGAGGGGGCTACACACGTACACATACGTATAGGTAGAAGCATAGCATATTCAAATCAAAAGTGTTCATGAACCGGGTGTGGTTTTTGCCCTCCAAAAGGGTTTCACCCGTGATACTATATATATACAAGTAAAGATTTAGGGCCAAAGGCCAAATTCATCCACGTTTTACCAGTTATGAGTCCACCCCGTTTCACAATCCGTATCGGATGCATAAGCAGAAGCATAAACACAACACGGCGAGAACGAGTTCTCACACACACTTACTTATACCAAAACAAAACTCATAAACAATCCCACCTGCACACCATTGGGGAAGAGAGGTACCCCTCTCGACCCTCCACAGAATGAAACTTGTGAACCGGAGGATCCCGCCCGGTTCCTTCGACGGCCAACCTTAAAGTGCTCCGTCGGCATAGGAGAACTAAGTCTCCTGTAAATGGAGTCGTGTTGATGAGAGAGCCCGACGACCCCATGGCCGACCCGAGATCACATACCACTTCTCCGGGGTCCACACACAGATCACAGAACTCACACACACATATCCCACAAAGCGTATACTTATTACAAAAGCTTTCTTGTCAAAACTTAACACGTACACACACCAACCTTTTTCGAAAACGAATAAACAAACATAGCTTACATACATATAAAAGCATTTTCAACAGATTTCATAGCAAATGGGCCAATTCCCGCAAAATACATATCGAACACTTATTTATACGTATATATAGTTCGCATGCGGCCTTAAATTACATATTGGGTTGTAGGTCATAATAGCTAAAAAGAAAGGAACCTCACCGTGCCGACCAAACCAACCAAAACGGACCAAGAGGAGTCAAACAAAACACTTCCTCAACAACGAAATGAACCTAAGAGCAAGACAAAGAGCAAGAGGCAAACTTAGACTCAAATGAACCATATTGACGCTCGACGAATGCGTATGAATGCATAAAAGATGATATTATATCATGAACACGTTCATGTGCACTATTAAGGAATTTAAATCATATAATCAAGTCATTCAATCCTTCGCTCACTTTCATTCGAATTCACAATTTCACGTTTCCAATCAATTCAAGAAATTCAAGGCACAAGATCCAACATTTAGGCAAATAAGAGCATTGAAGTAAATTAAGTTCGACACACATTCAAACGTATTCAATCTTTCACAAAACTCCACTAAATACAACCTATTACATAATATAACATATTTCCAAAGTTTGAAAACAAGAACAAATCACAAGATAAGGGAAATGGGTTATGGAAATCACAAACGCCACAAAACGCACATAAACGGCATTCAACAAAAGCATGCCTAAATGTCATCTAAATGTTATGAAATTGAACCAAAATACTCCCAACACATAGTAAAACAAGTTCATAGTTTATCACAAATGAAGATCAAGTCATTAAAGAGGTGAAACAAACCAAAAACCGAAAAGGAAAAACCAAGAGCTGCGCAGTGGGAGAGACACGGGGGTGTCTCACAACTTAGTTAAACTGAGCCACGCCCGTGGCTCAGTACAGTCATGCTAAGGAAGCCTGACACGCCCGTTTCTCACATTTCAATGCAAATGAAACACGGGGGTGTCTCGGTACAGTTTCAAAATCGCATACAAAGTTTACTGGCAAAACAGACCCTAAACAAAATCAGTCCAAAAGCATACTAAATCAACTCGAATTTTTATGAAACTTGATATAAAACATATTTAGCATGTTAGGAACATATTTCATTTAGAATTCAAAGGCTAAATCACGCGTTAAGAGCACCGAAATCATGCAGCAACTCTGGAGCGGCAAAAACAGACATATGAGGTCCATTGGTTCAATCATGCCATGATCAAGTACTTAGGGGCTGAATATGAAGCCGAAAATTTAGGGAATGAATACTAACATGATAAGAAACTAATATACTCCACGTATATGCAAATTGACACGAATTGGAGCACATTAGAACCACCAAGTAATCACAAAATGCAACAGCAGCAGTTCGGTTCGCGCATAGCATACAAACAAGCGATCATGCTTCGATTTAGGAGCTGAAAATGGACCTAAAAACTTACAAGAGCAGGGATAACATATAAATCAATTAGTATACAACATCTCCATGCAAATTCACACGAATTGGAAGTCATTAACTCAAGCAACAAAGCACAATTTCACACAGCAGTTCCAAAACAGGGGAGCAGATCTTCTAGCTTAGGTTTGAGGCTCAAAAACTCATGATTTCATCAAAGGATCTCAAGAACAAACCATCCTAACATCATATAATATCAGTTGAGCATCAAATGACCAAAGAAACAAGTCCATATAATCATTTTAAGGCAAGGGAATCAGCCATAAAGCAAGTTAGCTCATAAGAGCTAAAATCCCCAAAAGTCCCTATTCATGCTCCTACCCAAACCCTAATCAAATCTGATGCAAAACTAGTATTAAATGGATCAAAACTTGTATAAAAGGGTATAGAATACAAAAATATACATACCTTGAAGATTTGGAGAAGAAAGATGATGATTTGAGCTCAAAATCCACAAAAGGGCCAAAGTTCTTCTCTTCTCTTCTCCTCCTTTGCCTCGATCAGTTGCTGCACAAAATGAGGGGGTTTGGCTCGGTTTTCAGCTGATAAGGGAGAGGGAGAGACTTAACTCAAGTCAAGATATCAAGGGTTAGGCTTAGGTTGAGTTAAATTGGCCCCACAAGTACATGACTAGTCAAAGAAGGTGGCTTTAACACAAGCTGTTCGTTCCGGTCGAAAAACGAGGGTCTAGACGAGCTTAGAAAAATACCAAATCAGTTTCCTTGGCTTCATCTCTTCGTTATGAGTCCGACGCATCTTCCGGAATTCGAATCCAAATTCCCTAGCTCAAGTTATGGCCTCCGGAACAAGAGGTGCGCTAAAACTAGTTAGGCCCTCATGTCCGTCGTCAAATACTTAAGGTTTAAAACCTCGATAAATGAACACGAAAACTTAAAACGAGCATGCAAACACATTCATAACTCACATATGTCACACATATCAAAATTTCACAAAAATTGGAATTGAATTCCGGCACATAACGAGCAATTTACGCGCATGCAAACTTAAACGTTTAAAATCAAAGTTCAAGAATATAAACAATTAATTTCATATTAATTCAAATAATCATACAAGCATTAAAATAACATTCAAATACGTAATTAAATAATTTAAAGCACATAAAACCCTCTTGTTACGGCGTACCTGCAAATCCAAACGATCGGGATTTTACAAACTCCCCTCCTTCAAAAGGACATGTCCTCAGGTCCTAAGGAGAATCTTGAACAGCTCCGAAGACAAGCACAACTCCACACTTCCGCTGCGCCACTCTGATCACAACTTCTCGAGACCCTATTTCCTTAATTGGTGAACCGGACACAAAGTCCTAGTCGTTTGCCCCCACTTCCAAATAAAGATTCGAGAGTAGTTGGAGAATCCTCAACCGTTGGCACGTAGACATTACTACACAAAGTCCATAACGTCTTTCTTATGCCATAACAACTCGTTTCCCAAGACTCCAAGCAACCTCAACCCTGAGTAGGATAAAATCGTGACCTTGCATTCCTTAAAGCATAGGCTACCGTTCTTCTACAAGCAACACACAACAAAGGCCTTCCTTTGTGCCTCGGTTGGAATTAAGGTAGCCTTTTGTACCTCCGGTTAGGCAAGAGCTAATACCGTAGGTAACTCTCTTCAACCGCCTCTTCCCACTCAAAACCGTACCTTTTACTCTGAGGCAATCCTCGGTTCTTCTACGAGGAATATCAACGGGCTAGCCTTCAATCTAATACCCGAAAATATCGTTGAGTCCCTGACGGACCTCCTGAAAGTAACACCCAACTCAACGGGACCTAAGCACCTCCAAACCGTTCACCGGAAGCAGCTCGACCCTCGCAACTCACCTAACACTCTCGAGCACTCAACGTACCAAACTCTCTCCAAAAGAGAGTTAACACAAAAGGAAAAGAAAGCACGCAACAAGGAAGAACTAAGAAGAAAAGGAAACATATACTAAGTAAGAGCCAAGAAGCACCAAGGAATAAATAAGAAGGCAATAAACACTTAGGTTTTCCCAATATTAAAATATGCATGAAATGAGATGCCATGAATGTTTCGTGTACCTTTCACCGAAGTAGTGGGATTAAGATTAGCTTGCCCTTGGGTTGGAATCGGAATCCCGGAGTTACGGCTCGTTGTAGGTCTTAGCTTGAATTGGTATGGGCAACTATTTACCATGTGTCCGATCTCACCACACTTAAAGCAAGCACCTAACTTCTTCCGACATTGCCCTTCCACATGATTCAGACCCTTACAATAAGCACATCGAATTGGAGCTGTTAGAGTAAGCTCCGGATTCGGTTTTGATTGTCGTGGCTTCTTCTTCTTCTTGGATGGTTTAACATCTTGAGGATCATGAAGCTTTTCTTGTGGCACCGACCTCTTGCCCAACCTTGAGCTCGAACCGGATCCTTGTTCCAATTGAAGAGTGTGGGATTTCAAATGTTGCTTATCTATCTCCCATTGAACCACCTTTTTCATTGCCTCCGACCAATGGTTGACCGTTGAAGTAGAGAGGGTTTGTTGAATTTCACCCTTGAGTCATTGCATGAAATTTTGGGCCTTAAGTCGGTAATTATTAATAACCGGTGTGGCATACGGACCCGATCTCTCTAGTTCCTCCATGTAATTTTCAGCCATCCTTAAGTCTTGTTGGAGATCTCGAAATTCTTGAAGTCTCTTTACTCTTGCACTCGAAGGAATGTATTTATTGTGGAATTCCCGGATAAAATTCTCCCATGTAAACTCTTCCCCGGATCTCTCAAACCACAATCTTATTTCCTTAAGCCAAATCAAAGCTTGTCCTTTAAGTACATGGGAAGTGCAATTCACTCTATCTGGTGATGTTCCCGATAGAGTATCCCAAATCCATGAAATCTCAGAAATCCATTGCTCGGATTTCACATCATCGCCTCCAAACCACATAGGAGGGTTGCAATTCCGGAATTCTTGGTATACCGATGGCATTTGTTCTTCTCCCATGGTTGTGTGTTGAGATGACATCCTGAATAAGAACCAAAATTCAAGAAATATCGATGCGTGGAAGGGTTTAGTGCATGTTCATGTAAACAATTAATACAAATAAAATCATATAAGTCACAAAATGATGAGGGTGAATGTAAATACTCACATAATCCTAAGCCGAACGACCTAGACAAACCGGACAAGACGCTAGAGCTCCGGTTTTACAACCTAGAGCTCTGATACCACTTTCAGATGTAACACCCCAAAGCGAAGGGCGCCACATCCCCCGCACCATAACCCAACACGTGAAGCGAAATGGGAACTCCGTCCACGTATCAAGCCACGGCGAACGGGTGACAAACAAAAATCCAACCTAAGCTAGGCGGTCTAGACCCTACTCAGAGCACGCAATAAAACAAGTAACGAATGCGGAAGCACCAGAATCTCATAAAGCAAATAAACACACTCAAGACACATCAAACTTTCGATTCAAGTTATACAAACTTTACAATTTCGAATTTAAAGCATAACTTATACATATTTCAGAATTAGCCAAAATGCATAAAGAAAATGAAAATACAATGCATGAGACTCAAGCTATCCTCAACCCCAACTCAAAGACAACCGCCTAGCTCCAACACCTCAGAACTGGTACCTGCAACTCAAATCAAAGAGGGAAAAAGATAGAAATAACGAGGGTCAGTCCTAGAGACTGGTGAGGGGGCTACACACGTACACATACGTATAGGTAGAAGCATAGCATATTCAAATCAAAAGTGTTCATGAACCGGGTGTGGTTTTTGCCCTCCAAAAGGGTTTCACCCGTGATACTATATATATACAAGTAAAGATTTAGGGCCAAAGGCCAAATTCATCCACGTTTTACCAGTTATGAGTCCACCCCGTTTCACAATCCGTATCGGATGCATAAGCAGAAGCATAAACACAACACGGCGAGAACGAGTTCTCACACACACTTACTTATACCAAAACAAAACTCATAAACAATCCCACCTGCACACCATTGGGGAAGAGAGGTACCCCTCTCGACCCTCCACAGAATGAAACTTGTGAACCGGAGGATCCCGCCCGGTTCCTTCGACGGCCAACCTTAAAGTGCTCCGTCGGCATAGGAGAACTAAGTCTCCTGTAAATGGAGTCGTGTTGATGAGAGAGCCCGGTGACCCCATGGCCGACCCGAGATCACATACCACTTCTCCGGGGTCCACACACAGATCACAGAACTCACACACACATATCCCACAAAGCGTATACTTATTACAAAAGCTTTCTTGTCAAAACTTAACACGTACACACACCAACCTTTTTCGAAAACGAATAAACAAACATAGCTTACATACATATAAAAGCATTTTCAACAGATTTCATAGCAAATGGGCCAATTCCCGCAAAATACATATCGAACACTTATTTATACGTATATATAGTTCGCATGCGGCCTTAAATTACATATTGGGTTGTAGGTCATAATAGCTAAAAAGAAAGGAACCTCACCGTGCCGACCAAACCAACCAAAACGGACCAAGAGGAGTCAAACAAAACACTTCCTCAACAACGAAATGAACCTAAGAGCAAGACAAAGAGCAAGAGGCAAACTTAGACTCAAATGAACCATATTGACGCTCGACGAATGCGTATGAATGCATAAAAGATGATATTATATCATGAACACGTTCATGTGCACTATTAAGGAATTTAAATCATATAATCAAGTCATTCAATCCTTCGCTCACTTTCATTCGAATTCACAATTTCACGTTTCCAATCAATTCAAGAAATTCAAGGCACAAGATCCAACATTTAGGCAAATAAGAGCATTGAAGTAAATTAAGTTCGACACACATTCAAACGTATTCAATCTTTCACAAAACTCCACTAAATACAACCTATTACATAATATAACATATTTCCAAAGTTTGAAAACAAGAACAAATCACAAGATAAGGGAAATGGGTTATGGAAATCACAAACGCCACAAAACGCACATAAACGGCATTCAACAAAAGCATGCCTAAATGTCATCTAAATGTTATGAAATTGAACCAAAATACTCCCAACACATAGTAAAACAAGTTCATAGTTTATCACAAATGAAGATCAAGTCATTAAAGAGGTGAAACAAACCAAAAACCGAAAAGGAAAAACCAAGAGCTGCGCAGTGGGAGAGACACGGGGGTGTCTCACAACTTAGTTAAACTGAGCCACGCCCGTGGCTCAGTACAGTCATGCTAAGGAAGCCTGACACGCCCGTTTCTCACATTTCAATGCAAATGAAACACGGGGGTGTCTCGGTACAGTTTCAAAATCGCATACAAAGTTTACTGGCAAAACAGACCCTAAACAAAATCAGTCCAAAAGCATACTAAATCAACTCGAATTTTTATGAAACTTGATATAAAACATATTTAGCATGTTAGGAACATATTTCATTTAGAATTCAAAGGCTAAATCACGCGTTAAGAGCACCGAAATCATGCAGCAACTCTGGAGCGGCAAAAACAGACATATGAGGTCCATTGGTTCAATCATGCCATGATCAAGTACTTAGGGGCTGAATATGAAGCCGAAACTTTAGGGAATGAATACTAACATGATAAGAAACTAATATAATCCATGTATATGCAAATTGACACGAATTGGAGCACATTAGAACCACCAAGTAATCACAAAATGCAACAGCAGCAGTTCGGTTCGCGCATAGCATACAAACAGGCCATCATGCTTCGATTTAGGAGCTGAAAATGGATCTAAAAACTTGCAAGAGCAGGGCTAACATATAAACCAATTAGTATACAACATCTCCATGCAAATTCACACAAATTGGAAGTTATTAACTCAAGCAACAAAGCACAATTTCACACAGCAGTTCCAAAACAGGGGAGCAGATCTTCTAGCTTAGGTTTGAGGCTCAAAAACTCATGATTTCATCAAAGGATCTCAAGAAAAAACCATCCTAACATCATATACTATCAGTTGAGCATCAAATTACCAAATAAACAAGTCCATATAATCATTTTAAGGCAAGGGAATCAGCCATAAAGCAAGTTAGCTCATAAGAGCTAAAATCCCCAAAAGTCCCTATTCATGCTCCTACCCAAACCCTAATCAAATATGATGCAAAACTAGTATTAAATGGATCAAAACTTGTATAAAAGGGTATAGAATACAAAAATATACATACCTTGAAGATTTGGAGAAGAAAGATGATGATTTGAGCTCAAAATCCACAAAAGGGCCAAAGTTCTTCTCTTCTCTTCTCCTCCTTTGCCTCGATCAGTTGCTGCACAAAATGAGGGGGTTTGGCTCGGTTTTCAGCTGATAAGGGAGAGGGAGAGACTTAACTCAAGTCAAGATATCAAGGGTTAGGCTTAGGTTGAGTTAAATTGGCCCCACAAGTACAAGACTAGTCAAAGAAGGTGGCTTTAACACAAGCTGTTCGTTCCGGTCGAAAAACGAGGGTCTAGACGAGCTTAGAAAAATACCAAATCAGTTTCCTTGGCTTCATCTCTTCGTTACGAGTCCGACGCATCTTCCGGAATTCGAATCCAAATTCCCTAGCTCAAGTTATGGCCTCCGGAACAAGAGGTGCGCTAAAACTAGTTAGGCCCTCATGTCCGTCGTCAAATACTTAAGGTTTAAAACCTCGATAAATGAACACGAAAACTTAAAACGAGCATGCAAACACATTCATAACTCACATATGTCACACATATCAAAATTTCACAAAAATTGGAATTGAATTCCGGCACATAACGAGCAATTTACACGCATGCAAACTTAAACGTTTAAAATCAAAGTTCAAGAATATAAACAATTAATTTCATATTAATTCAAATAATCATAAAAGCATTAAAATAACATTCAAATACGTAATTAAATAATTTAAAGCACATAAAACCCTCTTGTTACGGCGTACCTGCAAATCCAAACGATCGGGATTTTACAAACTCCCCTCCTTCAAAAGGACATGTCCTCAGGTCCTAAGGAGAATCTTGAACAGCTCCGAAGACAAGCACAACTCCACACTTCCGCTGCGCCACTCTGATCACAACTTCTCGAGACCCTATTTCCTTAATTGGTGAACCGGACACAAAGTCCTAGTCGTTTGCCCCCACTTCCAAATAAAGATTCGGGAGTAGTTGGAGAATCCTCAACCGTTGGCAGGTAGACATTACTACACAAAGTCCATAACGTCTTTCTTATGCCATAACAACTCGTTTCCCAAGACTCCAAGCAACCTCAACCCTGAGTAGGATAAAATCGTGACCTTACATTCCTTAAAGCATAGGCTACCGTTCTTCTACAAGCAACACACAACAAAGGCCTTCCTTTGTGCCTCGGTTGGAATTAAGGTAGCCTTTTGTACCTCCGGTTAGGCAAGAGCTAATACCGTAGGTAACTCTCTTCAACCGCCTCTTCCCACTCAAAACCGTACCTTTTACTCTGAGGCAATCCTCGGTTCTTCTACGAGGAATATCAACGGGCTAGCCTTCAATCTAATACCCGAAAATATCGTTGAGTCCCTGACGGACCTCCTGAAAGTAACACCCAACTCAACGGGACCTAAGCACCTCCAAACCGCTCACCGGAAGCAGCTCGACCCTCGCAACTCACCTAACACTCTCGAGCACTCAACGTACCAAACTCTCTCCAAAAGAGAGTTAACACAAAAGGAAAAGAAAGCACGCAACAAGGAAGAACTAAGAAGAAATGGAAACATATACTAAGTAAGAGCCAAGAAGCACCAAGGAATAAATAAGAAGGCAATAAAGACTTAGGTTTTCCCAAGATTAAAATATGCATGAAATGAGATGCCATGAATGTTTCGTGTACCTTTCACCGAAGTAGTGGGATTAAGATTAGCTTGCCCTTGGGTTGGAATCGGAATCCCGGAGTTACGGCTCGTTGTAGGTCTTAGCTTGAATTGGTATGGGCAACTATTTACCATGTGTCCGATCTCACCACACTTAAAGCAAGCACCTAACTTCTTCCGACATTGCCCTTCCACATGATTCAGACCCTTACAATAAGCACATCGAATTGGAGCTGTTAGAGTAAGCTCCGGATTCAGTTTTGATTGTCGTGGCTTCTTCTTCTTCTTGGATGGTTTAACATCTTGAGGATCATGAAGCTTTTCTTATGGCACCGACCTCTTACCCAACCTTGAGCTCGAACCGGATCCTTGTCCCAATTGAAGAGTGTGGGATTTCAAATGTTGCTTATCCATCTCCCATTGAACCACCTTTTTCATTGCCTCCGACCAATGGTTGACCGTTGAAGTAGAGAGGGTTTGTTGAATTTCACCCTTGAGTCATTGCATGAAATTTTGGGCCTTAAGTCGGTAATTATTAATAACCGGTGTGGCATACGGACCCGATCTCTCTAGTTCCTCCATGTAATTTTCAGCCATCCTTAAGTCTTGTTGGAGATCTCGAAATTCTTGAAGTCTCTTTACTCTTGCACTCGAAGGAATGTATTTATTGTGGAATTCCCGGATAAAATTCTCCCATGTAAACTCTTCCCCGGATCTCTCAAACCACAATCTTATTTCCTTAAGCCAAATCAAAGCTTGTCCTTTAAGTACATGGGAAGTGCAATTCACTCTATCTGGTGATGTTCCCGATAGAGTATCCCAAATCCATGAAATCTCAGAAATCCATTGCTCGGATTTCACATCATCGCCTCCAAACCACATAGGAGGGTTGCAATTCCGGAATTCTTGGTATACCGATGGCATTTGTTCTTCTCCCATGGTTGTGTGTTGAGATGACATCCTGAATAAGAACCAAAATTCAAGAAATATCGATGCGTGGAAGGGTTTAGTGCATGTTCATGTAAACAATTAATATAAATAAAATCATATAAGTCACAAAATGATGAAGGTGAATGTAAATACTCACATAATCCTAAGCCGAACGACCTAGACAAACCGGACAAGACGCTAGAGCTCCGGTTTTACAACCTAGAGCTCTGATACCACTTTCAGATGTAACACCCCAGAGCGAAGGGCGCCACATCCCCCGCACCATAACCCAACACGTGAAGCGAAATGGGAACTCCGTCCACGTATCAAGCCACGGCGAACGGGTGACAAACAAAAATCCAACCTAAGCTAGGCGGTCTAGACCCTACTCAGAGCACGCAATAAAACAAGTAACGAATGCGGAAGCACCAGAATCTCATAAAGCAAATAAACATACTCAAGACACATCAAACTTTCGATTCAAGTTATACAAACTTTACAATTTCGAATTTAAAGCATAACTTATACATATTTCAGAATTAGCCAAAATGCATAAAGAAAATGAAAATACAATGCATGAGACTCAAGCTATCCTCAACCCCAACTCAAAGACAACCGCCTAGCTCCAACACCTCAGAACTGGTACCTGCAACTCAAATCAAAGAGGGAAAAAGATAGAAATAACGAGGGTCAGTCCTAGAGACTGGTGAGGGGGCTACACACGTACACATACGTATAGGTAGAAGCATAGCATATTCAAATCAAAAGTGTTCATGAACCGGGTGTGGTTTTTGCCCTCCAAAAGGGTTTCACCCGTGATACTATATATATACAAGTAAAGATTTAGGGCCAAAGGCCAAATTCATCCACGTTTTACCAGTTATGAGTCCACCCCGTTTCACAATCCGTATCGGATGCATAAGCAGAAGCATAAACACAACACGGCGAGAACGAGTTCTCACACACACTTACTTATACCAAAACAAAACTCATAAACAATCCCACCTGCACACCATTGGGGAAGAGAGGTACCCCTCTCGACCCTCCACAGAACGAAACTTGTGAACCGGAGGATCCCGCCCGGTTCCTTCGATGGCCAACCTTAAAGTGCTCCGTCGGCATAGGAGAACTAAGTCTCCTGTAAATGGAGTCGTGTTGATGAGAGAGCCCGGCGACCCCATGGCCGACCCGAGATCACATACCACTTCTCCGGGGTCCACACACAGATCACAGAACTCACACACACATATCCCACAAAGCGTATACTTATTACAAAAGCTTTCTTGTCAAAACTTAACACGTACACACACCAACCTTTTTCGAAAACGAATAAACAAACATAGCTTACATACATATAAAAGCATTTTCAACAGATTTCATAGCAAATGGGCCAATTCCCGCAAAATACATATCGAACACTTATTTATACGTATATATAGTTCGCATGCGGCCTTAAATTACATATTGGGTTGTAGGTCATAATAGCTAAAAAGAAAGGAACCTCACCGTGCCAACCAAACCAACCAAAACGGACCAAGAGGAGTCAAACAAAACACTTCCTCAACAACGAAATCAACCTAAGAGCAAGACAAAGAGCAAGAGGCAAACTTAGACTCAAATGAACCATATTGACGCTCGACGAATGCGTATGAATGCATAAAAGATGATATTATATCATGAACACGTTCATGTGCACTATTAAGGAATTTAAATCATATAATCAAGTCATTCAATCCTTCGCTCACTTTCATTCGAATTCACAATTTCACGTTTCCAATCAATTCAAGAAATTCAAGGCACAAGATCCAACATTTAGGCAAATAAGAGCATTGAAGTAAATTAAGTTCGACACACATTCAAACGTATTCAATCTTTCACAAAACTCCACTAAATACAACCTATTACATAATATAACATATTTCCAAAGTTTGAAAACAAGAACAAATCACAAGATAAGGGAAATGGGTTATGGAAATCACAAACGCCACAAAACGCACATAAACGGCATTCAACAAAAGCATGCCTAAATGTCATCTAAATTTTATGAAATTGAACCAAAATACTCCCAACACATAGTAAAACAAGTTCATAGTTTATCACAAATGAAGATCAAGTCATTAAAGAGGTGAAACAAACCAAAAACCGAAAAGGAAAAACCAAGAGCTGCGCAGTGGGAGAGACACGGGGGTGTCTCACAACTTAGTTAAACTGAGCCACGCCCGTGGCTCAGTACAGTCATGCTAAGGAAGCCTGACACGCCCGTTTCTCACATTTCAATGCAAATGAGACACGGGGGTGTCTCGGTACAGTTTCAAAATCGCATACAAAGTTTACTGGCAAAACAGACCCTAAACAAAATCAGTCCAAAAGCATACTAAATCAACTCGAATTTTTATGAAACTTGATATAAAACATATTTAGCATGTTAGGAACATATTTCATTTAGAATTCAAAGGCTAAATCACGCGTTAAGAGCACCGAAATCATGCAGCAACTCTAGAGCGGCAAAAACAGACATATGAGGTCCATTGGTTCAATCATGCCATGATCAAGTACTTAGGGGCTGAATATGAAGCCGAAACTTTAGGGAATGAATACTAACATGATAAGAAACTAATATACTCCATGTATATGCAAATTGACACGAATTGGAGCACATTAGAACCACCAAGTAATCACAAAATGCAACAGCAGCAGTTCGGTTCGCGCATAGCATACAAACAGGCCATCATGCTTCGATTTAGGAGCTGAAAATGGATCTAAAAACTTGCAAGAGCAGGGCTAACATATAAAACAATTAGTATACAACATCTCCATGCAAATTCACACGAATTGGAAGTCATTAACTCAAGCAACGAAGCACAATTTCACACAGCAGTTCCAAAACAGGGGAGCAGATCTTCTAGCTTAGGTTTGAGGCTCAAAAACTCATGATTTCATCAAAGGATCTCAAGAAAAAACCATCCTAACATCATATACTATCAGTTGAGCATCAAATTACCAAATAAACAAGTCCATATAATCATTTTAAGGCAAGGGAATCAGCCATAAAGCAAGTTAGCTCATAAGAGCTAAAATCCCCAAAAGTCCCTATTCATGCTCCTACCCAAACCCTAATCAAATATGATGCAAAACTAGTATTAAATGGATCAAAACTTGTATAAAAGGGTATAGAATACAAAAATATACATACCTTGAAGATTTGGAGAAGAAAGATGATGATTTGAGCTCAAAATCCACAAAAGGGCCAAAGTTCTTCTCTTCTCTTCTCCTCCTTTGCCTCGATCAGTTGCTGCACAAAATGAGGGGGTTTGGCTCGGTTTTCAGCTGATAAGGGAGAGGGAGAGACTTAACTCAAGTCAAGATATCAAGGGTTAGGCTTAGGTTGAGTTAAATTGGCCCCACAAGTACATGACTAGTCAAAGAAGGTGGCTTTAACACAAGCTGTTCGTTCCGGTCGAAAAACGAGGGTCTAGACGAGCTTAGAAAAATACCAAATCAGTTTCCTTGGCTTCATCTCTTCGTTACGAGTCCGACGCATCTTCCGGAATTCGAATCCAAATTCCCTAGCTCAAGTTATGGCCTCCGGAACAAGAGGTGCGCTAAAACTAGTTAGGCCCTCATGTCCGTCGTCAAATACTTAAGGTTTAAAACCTCGATAAATGAACACGAAAACTTAAAACGAGCATGCAAACACATTCATAACTCACATATGTCACACATATCAAAATTTCACAAAAATTGGAATTGAATTCCGGCACATAAAGAGCAATTTACGCGCATGCAAACTTAAACGTTTAAAATCAAAGTTCAAGAATATAAACAATTAATTTCATATTAATTCAAATAATCATAAAAGCATTAAAATAACATTCAAATACGTAATTAAATAATTTAAAGCACATAAAACCCTCTTGTTACGGCGTACCTGCAAATCCAAACGATCGGGATTTTACAAACTCCCCTCCTTCAAAAGGACATGTCCTCAGGTCCTAAGGAGAATCTTGAACAGCTCCGAAGACAAGCACAACTCCACACTTCCGCTGCGCCACTCTGATCACAACTTCTCGAGACCCTATTTCCTTAATTGGTGAACCGGACACAAAGTCCTAGTCGTTTGCCCCCACTTCCAAATAAAGATTCGGGAGTAGTTGGAGAATCCTCAACCGTTGGCAGGTAGACATTACTACACAAAGTCCATAACGTCTTTCTTATGCCATAACAACTCGTTTCCCAAGACTCCAAGCAACCTCAACCCTGAGTAGGATAAAATCGTGACCTTACATTCCTTAAAGCATAGGCTACCGTTCTTCTACAAGCAACACACAACAAAGGCCTTCCTTTGTGCCTCGGTTGGAATTAAGGTAGCCTTTTGTACCTCCGGTTAGGCAAGAGCTAATACCGTAGGTAACTCTCTTCAACCGCCTCTTCCCACTCAAAACCGTACCTTTTACTCTGAGGCAATCCTCGGTTCTTCTACGAGGAATATCAACGGGCTAGCCTTCAATCTAATACCCGAAAATATCGTTGAGTCCCTGACGGACCTCCTGAAAGTAACACCCAACTCAACGGGACCTAAGCACCTCCAAACCGCTCACCGGAAGCAGCTCGACCCTCGCAACTCACCTAACACTCTCGAGCACTCAACGTACCAAACTCTCTCCAAAAGAGAGTTAACACAAAAGGAAAAGAAAGCACGCAACAAGGAAGAACTAAGAAGAAAAGGAAACATATACTAAGTAAGAGCCAAGAAGCACCAAGGAATAAATAAGAAGGCAATAAAGACTTAGGTTTTCCCAAGATTAAAATATGCATGAAATGAGATGCCATGAATGTTTCGTGTACCTTTCACCGAAGTAGTGGGATTAAGATTAGCTTGCCCTTGGGTTGGAATCGGAATCCCGGAGTTACGGCTCGTTGTAGGTCTTAGCTTGAATTGGTATGGGCAACTATTTACCATGTGTCCGATCTCACCACACTTAAAGCAAGCACCTAACTTCTTCCGACATTGCCCTTCCACATGATTCAGACCCTTACAATAAGCACATCGAATTGGAGCTGTTAGAGTAAGCTCCGGATTCGGTTTTGATTGTCGTAGCTTCTTCTTCTTCTTGGATGGTTTAACATCTTGAGGATCATGAAGCTTTTCTTATGGCACCGACCTCTTGCCCAACCTTGAGCTCGAACCGGATCCTTGTCCCAATTGAAGAGTGTGGGATTTCAAATGTTGCTTATCCATCTCCCATTGAACCACCTTTTTCATTGCCTCCGACCAATGGTTGACCGTTGAAGTAGAGAGGGTTTGTTGAATTTCACCCTTGAGTCATTGCATGAAATTTTGGGCCTTAAGTCGGTAATTATTAATAACCGGTGTGGCATACGGACCCGATCTCTCTAGTTCCTCCATGTAATTTTCAGCCATCCTTAAGTCTTGTTGGAGATCTCGAAATTCTTGAAGTCTCTTTACTCTTGCACTCGAAGGAATGTATTTATTGTGGAATTCCCGGATAAAATTCTCCCATGTAAACTCTTCCCCGGATCTCTCAAACCACAATCTTATTTCCTTAAGCCAAATCAAAGCTTGTCCTTTAAGTACATGGGAAGTGCAATTCACTCTATCTGGTGATGTTCCCGATAGAGTATCCCAAATCCATGAAATCTCAGAAATCCATTGCTCGGATTTCACATCATCGTCTCCAAACCACATAGGAGGGTTGCAATTCCGGAATTCTTGGTATACCGATGGCATTTGTTCTTCTCCCATGGTTGTGTGTTGAGATGACATCCTGAATAAGAACCAAAATTCAAGAAATATCGATGCGTGGAAGGGTTTAGTGCATGTTCATGTAAACAATTAATACAAATAAAATCATATAAGTCACAAAATGATGAAGGTGAATGTAAATACTCACATAATCCTAAGCCGAACGACCTAGACAAACCGGACAAGACGCTAGAGCTCCGGTTTTACAACCTAGAGCTCTGATACCACTTTCAGATGTAACACCCCAGAGCGAAGGGCACCACATCCCCCGCACCATAACCCAACACGTGAAGCGAAATGGGAACTCCGTCCACGTATCAAGCCACGGCGAACGGGTGACAAACAAAAATCCAACCTAAGCTAGGCGGTCTAGACCCTACTCAGAGCACGCAATAAAATAAGTAACGAATGCGGAAGCACCAGAATCTCATAAAGCAAATAAACATACTCAAGACACATCAAACTTTCGATTCAAGTTATACAAACTTTACAATTTCGAATTTAAAGCATAACTTATACATATTTCAGAATTAGCCAAAATGCATAAAGAAAATGAAAATACAATGCATGAGACTCAAGCTATCCTCAACCCCAACTCAAAGACAACCGCCTAGCTCCAACACCTCAGAACTGGTACCTGCAACTCAAATCAAAGAGGGAAAAAGATAGAAATAACGAGGGTCAGTCCTAGAGACTGGTGAGGGGGCTACACACGTACACATACGTATAGGTAGAAGCATAGCATATTCAAATCAAAAGTGTTCATGAACCGGGTGTGGTTTTTGCCCTCCAAAAGGGTTTCACCCGTGATACTATATATATACAAGTAAAGATTTAGGGCCAAAGGCCAAATTCATCCACGTTTTACCAGTTATGAGTCCACCCCGTTTCACAATCCGTATCGGATGCATAAGCAGAAGCATAAACACAACACGGCGAGAACGAGTTCTCACACACACTTACTTATACCAAAACAAAACTCATAAACAATCCCACCTGCACACCATTGGGGAAGAGAGGTACCCCTCTCGACCCTCCACAGAACGAAACTTGTGAACCGGAGGATCCCGCCCGGTTCCTTCGACGGCCAACCTTAAAGTGCTCCGTCGGCATAGGAGAACTAAGTCTCCTGTAAATGGAGTCGTGTTGATGAGAGAGCCCGGCGACCCCATGGCCGACCCGAGATCACATACCACTTCTCCGGGGCCCACACACAGATCACAGAACTCACACACACATATCCCACAAAGCGTATACTTATTACAAAAGCTTTCTTGTCAAAACTTAACACGTACACACACCAACCTTTTTCGAAAACGAATAAACAAACATAGTTTACATACATATAAAAGCATTTTCAATGGATTTCATAGCAAATGGGCCAATTCCCGCAAAATACATATCGAACACTTATTTATACGTATATATAGTTCGCATGCGGCCTTAAATTACATATTGGGTTATAGGTCATAATAGCTAAAAAGAAAGGAACCTCACCGTGCCGACCAAACCAACCAAAACGGACCAAGAGGAGTCAAACAAAACACTTCCTCAACAACGAAATGAACCTAAGAGCAAGACAAAGAGCAAGAGGCAAACTTAGACTCAAATGAACCATATTGACGCTCGACGAATGCGTATGAATGCATAAAAGATGATATTATATCATGAACACGTTCATGTGCACTATTAAGGAATTTAAATCATATAATCAAGTCATTCAATCCTTCGCTCACTTTCATTCGAATTCACAATTTCACGTTTCCAATCAATTCAAGAAATTCAAGGCACAAGATCCAACATTTAGGCAAATAAGAGCATTGAAGTAAATTAAGTTCGACACACATTCAAACGTATTCAATCTTTCACAAAACTCCACTAAATACAACCTATTACATAATATAACATATTTCCAAAGTTTGAAAACAAGAACAAATCACAAGATAAGGGAAATGGGTTATGGAAATCACAAACGCCACAAAACGCACATAAACGGCATTCAACAAAAGCATGCCTAAATTTCATCTAAATGTTATGAAATTGAACCAAAATACTCCCAACACATAGTAAAACAAGTTCATAGTTTATCACAAATGAAGATCAAGTCATTAAAGAGGTGAAACAAACCAAAAACCGAAAAGGAAAAACCAAGAGCTGCGCAGTGGGAGAGACACGGGGGTGTCTCACAACTTAGTTAAACTGAGCCACGCCCGTGGCTCAGTACAGTCATGCTCAGGAAGCCTGACACACCCGTTTCTCACATTTCAATGCAAATGAGACACGGGGGTGTCTCGGTACAGTTTCAAAATCGCATACAAAGTTTACTGGCAAAACAGACCCTAAACAAAATCAGTCCAAAAGCATACTAAATCAACTCGAATTTTTATGAAACTTGATATAAAACATATTTAGCATGTTAGGAACATATTTCATTTAGAATTCAAAGGCTAAATCACGCGTTAAGAGCACCGAAATCATGCAGCAACTCTGGAGCGGCAAAAACAGACATATGAGGTCCATTGGTTCAATCATGCCATGATCAAGTACTTAGGGGCTGAATATGAAGCCGAAACTTTAGGGAATGAATACTAACATGATAAGAAACTAATATACTCCATGTATATGCAAATTGACACGAATTGGAGCACATTAGAACCACCAAGTAATCACAAAATGCAACAGCAGCAGTTCGGTTCGCGCATAGCATACAAACAGGCCATCATGCTTCGATTTAGGAGCTGAAAATGGATCTAAAAACTTGCAAGAGCAGGGCTAACATATAAACCAATTATTATACAACATCTCCATGCAAATTCACACGAATTGGAAGTCATTAACTCAAGCAACAAAGCACAATTTCACACAGCAGTTCCAAAACAGGGGAGCAGATCTTCTAGCTTAGGTTTGAGGCTCAAAAACTCATGATTTCATCAAAGGATCTCAAGAAAAAACCATCCTAACATCATATAATATCAGTTGAGCATCAAATTACCAAAGAAACAAGTCCATATAATCATTTTAAGGCAAGGGAATCAGCCATAAAGCAAGTTAGCTCATAAGAGCTAAAATCCCCAAAAGTCCCTATTCATGCTCCTACCCAAACCCTAATCAAATCTGATGCAAAACTAGTATTAAATGGATCAAAACTTGTATAAAAGGGTATAGAATACAAAAATATACATACCTTCAAGATTTGGAGAAGAAAGATGATGATTTGAGCTCAAAATCCACAAAAGGGCCAAAGTTCTTCTCTTCTCTTCTCCTCCGTTGCCTCGATCATTTGCTGCAAAAAATGAGGGGGTTTGGCTCGGTTTTCAGCTGATAAGGGAGAGGGAGAGACTTAACTCAAGTCAAGATATCAAGGGTTAGGCTTAGGTTGAGTTAAATTGGCCCCACAAGTACATGACTAGTCAAAGAAGGTGGCTTTAACACAAGCTGTTCGTTCCGGTCGAAAAACGAGGGTCTAGACGAGCTTATAAAAATACCAAATCAGTTTCCTTGGCTTCATCTCTTTGTTACGAGTCCGACGCATCTTCCGGAATTCGAATCCAAATTCCCTAGCTCAAGTTATGGCCTCCGGAACAAGAGGTGCGCTAAAACTAGTTAGGCCCTCATGTCCCTCGTCAAATACTTAAGGTTTAAAACCTCGATAAACGAACACGAAAACTTAAAATGAGCATGCAAACACATTCATAACTCACATATGTCACACATATCAAAATTTCACAAAAATTGGAATTGAATTCCGGCACATAACGAGCAATTTACGAGCATGCAAACTTAAACGTTTAAAATCAAAGTTCAAGAATATAAACAATTAATTTCATATTAATTCAAATAATCATATAAGCATTAAAATAACATTCAAATACGTAATTAAATAATTTAAAGCACATAAAACCCTCTCGTTACGGCGTACCTGCAAATCCGAACGATCGGGATGTTACACGTCTTATCGCTTTCCTTTCACCTCCTCGACCTCTTATTTGACTTACATGCATTGTTTACATGCCTAATTGAATGATTAAATTATTTATGTGTCTAAATGACATTACTTGTGCTCATGAACACGATCACAACATTTCATGACATAATTATGATTTAATGCTTATTGAATCATGTCATAACATGATGCACCACTTCATGAACATCGCCGTGCGTCCTACTTGGTGTCATTACTGAGTCATGTCTCACAAGTGCACCGTGTTTCCTCTTGTACAGTGTTCTCCGCGGTGGAGATGTTTGTGGTTCGTGGTCTTTCTTTCTTGGTCCTTCTTGCACACTTGGAGGTGAGGGTTTTCTTTATAAACGACCTATAACCTTGCATGAGTTAAAAGTATGCCAAATGGTTTTCATATTAAAGTTGACCATATCTTTTATACCGGCTATGTACCGAAAATGATTTATAAATTTCATAGTGTTAATCCTGGCCTGTTTTGCGAGATATTCCTGATTGCCCCCGGCTTTCCTAGCGCTGGGCTAGCCGGTGTGGATCTTGTACCTATTCCTGGGGCCCAGGGGCTTGTGTATTGATGGAACCGGGGAGGCATCGGGCCGACAGTGAACTCTTGCACAGGTCCCATCCTGTTGGACTACCCTGATACCCACCAGGAGGTTTGGTGGGAGATGGGGCTCCGATCTGAGGGAGTCATGAACCCGAAGATCACCCTGATGCGCGGATGTGGAGGTTAGCTACCGGCCACATTGTACCCGGAGAAAGGAGATTAATTTGTACTTGTTTTTCTCGCCTGATAATTAATTATAACTCTTGTTTCCTGATTACCTGCTTGTACCTGTCATTTAATAAGTGAAAAGAGGAGTCCAGGATGGATTAATTACCCATTCTCGCCGGGTCCCCTAAAATGTTAAGCATAGATATCCGTAACCTCTGGTATGTCTCAGTCCCTGTTCAGCACCGGAGCTCGTGGATCGTATAGGTAAAGTGGGCATCAACAGAGGTACACGGATATCGACACATGCATATTACATCTCGTTTACGTGACTTGCATGCCCTGACATAATACCACCCGTACGTATTGATTTAATCTTGATTCCTGTCTCCTGTTTATTTAATCCTAAAACGTATAGTGGAATTATGCCTGCCTGATTTCCTGATTATATATGTATATGCGTGTGTACCCCCTTCACTCAGTCAGTTGGCTGACCCCACCCTCTCGTTGTTTTTAGTGTCTGTCTTGCAGGCTCTATGGTCGTTAGGTGGGAGCCTTTTAAAGTCTTTGTTTGAGTCTTGGCCCTGTTTGCACTGCATCGTACTGTACCTTTATTTCCTGCTTGTAACTGGGCTATGTAAGCCACTCTGTGTTGTTATTACTTTATTGAATTCGGGACAGGTTTCTAGGGCCCTAGTTGAACCCGTTTATATGTTATTGCATTGTACTGAATTCAGGACAGGTTAGGACAGGTTTACCTGATTAGTTGAACCCGTATTTACATTCTTGTATGAATTGAAATTTTATACTGGATAGTGATTGCATGATTGCATTGCTTCTGTATTCTTTGTTTCGTTGAATTGATTGGTACAGGGTCTAGTCCCGCCTAACAGGTTGTTTTTTTTTATATTCTGTCTCCGTTCGCCGTGAGCTTGGTTCATGTATGGACTCCCATTTCATGGGTGGATCGGGCTCTCGGTGCGGGGGATGTGGTGCCCTCCGTTCGGGGTGTCACATCTTAAGGTGGTATCAGAGCTCCAGGTTGTAAAACCAGAGTTCTAGTGTCGTGTCGTGTCGAGTCTAGGTCGTACGACTTAGGAACTAATTGATAACATGAGCATTGCATTGACCTTGAGCACGGAATTGCATTCCTTTTGAACCTTGTTGAATTAATTTCTGCTTATTGCATTGGATTCATACCTTTCGTGTTGAAAATGCGACATAAGCATGCACTAATCGCATACATATATCCTTGGAATGAGTTATAATTTATAGGTATGAAGATAATATCAAACCACGGCCAATCTCTACAACAACAATGGTTTATCATAAGCTTAATTCTCAGGCATAGAAAGTATAAGGAACGTACCGGGGAGTATATAGAGGAATCTTAGATTCAAGACCTTCTCCGATTAAGCTACGACTCAGAAGTAGAATCCGAAACTGGAGACCGTGGTATAAGGGAAAAGCTTGCATAATCTATTGGAGATGGTAAATCCGGGGTGAAGTGACGTTTTACAAGAATCGACACCTACCCTCACATTATAGAAGTCAGTCAACCAAATCCCCTAGGATAATTCGTTCAAGAGAGAAATGAAGAAATCTCGAAGGTACTTTAGTTCGAGGTTCGAAGTAGTGAATAAGCAGTGATAATCAAGAGAACTCAAAGTAAAATCGGTTGATGAGAGATAAGCAACAAGGGACGTTGAGGAGGAGCTTCCAAGTGAATCAAGTTATTTGAATTCTAGTCCGGGATAGAAGATTCAAGATATAACAAGGATCGTGAATTGTGAACAATAGGGATCGTCAAGGAGGAAGTTAAGTTTGGACTTGTGGGAGAAGGAGAGGTGATTTGTGGTACTTCGGGTTTCGAGTAAGAAAGAGTTTGGCTTGAGATGCTTTGGCTTTCGACTAAGATGGAAATGAGTCGGGAAGGGGTTAGAGAAAGCCAAGTAATGTGGTAAATACAAGTTCAAGGAAGGTGACAATGCTTAGGACAGGATTTGAGTTCATCTTCCAAATCCAAGCTGAATTGTCGTGTTGTGAGGTCGAATGGGAAATATAGAACAACAAATGGAAACAATAAAGAAAGGCAAAGAATCTTTAGAAGGAGATTACGTGCTCAAGTGTAAGTAAGTAAACGACAAGTTTTACTATCGATTCGAATTCATAGTGGAAATCAAGGGGACTTCATTCGAGGTGACACTAGAAGAAAGATTTGGGACATCGAGTGGAAGAACAATTATTAGGAAGAAGTCAAGACACTAAAACCATGGACGTAGAAGAATTTGGGTTCAAGAGGTCGTGATCTCGGACCATGGAGTTATACAAGTTGATGCAAGGAGATCCATAGAAATCTTGAAGACCGTGGGAAAACAAGAAATGATCAACAAGTCCAAGCAAGCCCGTGACTAGAGAAATAAGGACAAGCTGCTGAGTTCAAAACATACCATAACGGTGACTGGTTCAAAACATTCATGGCACGTGCATCATACGTAATTTTGAATTATTTTTACTCTTCTTTAATTATATGTGTTGTGCATCTCTATTTGCCCTGATTACCCTAATGTATTGCATAATTAAATGGTACGTGCATTGGCATCTTAACCCATCATGCATTGTACAGTGTTTACTTGATAGGAATTTTTCCTCCAAACTCATTCGTCATGTGTTACTTCAACCGAGTCATTGTTGAATCAAGGTAAGAAGAATTTTGGATTGCAGAGTTTGAGGAAGGAAAGAGGAAATACCAAGGCTAGAGAAAGTAGAATTGGATTTGAACAAAGGAAATAGATTGTTCTCTCTACGGATCACTCCCAAGCGAATATGACCACTTTCACAGTACAAATAACTTAGCTAAGATCATTTACACCGAGGGAGCTAAGTCGAGAAGCAATAGAACGAGTTCAAGGATTTGGGATAAAAGTTTTAAGGGGGAGAGCATGACCGGAAGATGGTTTAAAATTCTTTAATGTGCCCAAGTGGATTGCTACTAGAAGGGACAATGGAACTGCAAGAGTAACAACGACATAAATAAGCACTTTGGAAGATGAAGACACCCATACAAGGAATGGTCGAGAATTGAATAGACAATATGGATACAAGTCTACCTTATTGGTTTTACTATGGGACCTATACAATCTCAATCTCCCAAGATCGACAAGGATAGAGCTTCTAAGAGGACAGAGGAAAGAATAAGTGGCTGAGAGATGAAGTTATAGATTTGAAATAACAAGGCCGAGTACGGATAGATCGAGTATAATTCTGAATTTTCGATGTGAGCTATTTGATGATGGAGCTATGGAGGATGTATAAGAATTGGTAAGCAAGGTAGTGAACAAGAGAAGTCGAGTCAATCTCTATACTTAACAACTGTTAGGGACAAACTCGAGTAGCCGAGGAAGGGCGTATGTGATTCATGGTGAAGAATGAGTTAATTGGATTAAGATCAAGAGACTTCTAAGATCAGGACTTCGGACCATGGTATTTAATATGGATAAAAGAATTAATTGCGGGACTGCAGATCGTAAAGTTTGTTAGATAAAGTAAATGGATAAAGGATGAGACCGGGTGGTTATTCTAATATCGACACATCGTGCAATCTTAAAGCTTGCCACTACGAGCAAAGAAACCTTCAACAAATAAATCAAGTAGATATCAGATTCATTACAATGAAGAACCTCCAAACAATGGTGAATGGTACATTAACCATACATATCACGTGCATCATGCATTCCTTAATTCCTGTTCTGTGTGTAATCGCTTGTTAGTTGCTCTTGGAGTGAACGAGTGCCTTAGTAACACGGTAAGACGAGGGTCGTGCCGTGCAACAGACTTTACAACGGGTCTTTGGAGACCCTATTTAGAAGCTAATAGTTGTTCAAGAAACCAACTTCAATCCGTGAAGTTGATGAGTTGATAGAAGACCCATTTCGGGTTGGAGAACGAGTGGTGGGAGTTCGTTAACTACTCCACTTGTGATACCGAGTTGTGGGATGGTTAGGATGGATTCAAATGGTGGGAGTTAAATCTCGTTTAGACCCTTCTCTGAACTAATTCCTGTGGGGAGGTCGCGAACCCCGCGTGGGATGAATACGGAGAGGTTTGCTTAGAGTCCAGTACTCGAGGCAGTGGACCTGAGGACAGGTCCTTCCTAAGGGGGAGAGGTTGTGACACCCCAGTTTTCCAGCAAGCCAGGTACGAGGTTACGTGAGAGTTTAATTCAGTAATTATATGAGTTATGTGACGTCACATGCCAACGTGTCAACGTGTAATTTTATTATGTGCGCATTAGAATTTATTAAATGTACTTGGACTCAATTATCCAATAATTGCTCGTTAGGGACCTAATTTTAATTAGGGTGTTTTGGGCCTTTGTAGCTACCTCGAGCTCGGGAATTCGAATTCTAACCTTACCATTGAGTTTGTTTCGGTGATTCAAATTCAATGAATTAACCTTTTTAATTTTCTAAAGCCCTTTGATACCCCTACCGTTTTAAAATCAGATCCGAGTGGACCGGATCCCTTTTGACCCGACCCGTTAACCCGACCCATTTAACTCAGCCCAAAAAAGGAGCCAAGTTCATCTCTCTCCTTTATTTTCACGTTGGAAACAAGACAACAAAGGAGAAGAAGAAACCCTCCCCATTTGGCCCTTCAAACTTTGGCTCAAGCTTGTGAGATCCGACCAGCCGATTGAAGATTCAAGGTAAGATATGTGATCCTCTCATTACATGCTCGTTTTCTCCCGATTGAATCTCATTTCTCTTACTTGCTTCCATGAATATGAAGAAGATGATGAATAGTGCTAATATGTCAAAATTTGAGAATTTGCTTTGTGCTTTGATTCCCTTACTTCAAGCTTGATATATGTTGTTCCTATGAGCTTATATGATGAATAATTGTTGGATTTTGAGTTGTGGCTTGAAGCATGAGTGTTCCACCATATTTGGAGCTTGAATGTGTGAAAATGGTAACTTGTATTATGCTTGAATTCATGCCTTAAGATTTGGATATGTGATAAATTATGTGTATATGAATTTTTGCCTTCAATTTGGAGTGTTTTAGTTGAGTTTTGGTGTGGTTGTTGCTTCCTTTTCTTCCCTCCACGCACAACCCTTGCTGCTGCCCCTTTTTCCTGCTCTGGAGGACTAAAGTACCCGGGCGGGTAGTTTGGTACCGAGGAGTTTCTGTACCTGCTCTACCCGGCCGGCTAAATTTCTGCCTTGTTTTTACCCGGCCGATTACTCCCTCATCCGAACTCCGATTGACCTGATTTTTGAACCGATGGAAACCTCTTGAAGTCTAATACAACCTCCAATTCGAATAATCACAATATATTTTGTCAATTGTGAGATATAATCAATTCTTTTTGGTGTCGCCACTTCGCCGGAAATCTGCTTTCACCTAAATTTAAGCTTACGCCATTTTCACCTCGCATTGAACCACAAGTTGAGCCATATACCATTTTAAAGGTATATGTGTCTAGTTTCATCTCCAACAAACAAAACTCAATTCCTACATCTAGAACTCAAGATATTCCAGTTTTCCTTCCACTTGCACATTTTCGAAAATTGTTAGCTTTTGCCAAACTTTGCCAAAACTCGTCTTATCGCTTTCCTTTCACCTCCTCGACCTCTTATTTGAATTACATGCATTGTTTACATGCCTAATTGAATGATTAAATTATTTATGTGTCTAAATGACATTACTTGTGCTCATGAACACGATCACACCATTTCATGACATAATTATGATTTAATGCTTATTGAATCATGCCATAACATGATGCACCACTTCATGAACATCGCCGTGCGTCCTACTTGGTGTCATTATTGAGTCGTGTCTCACAAGTGCACCGTGTTTCCTTTCTTGTACAGTGTTCTCCTCGGTGGAGATGTTTGCGGTTCGTGGTCTTTCTTTCTTGGTCCTTCTTGCACACTTGGAGGTGAGGGTTTTCTTTATAAACGACCTATAACCTTGCATGAATTAAAAGTATGCCAAATGGTTTTCATATTAAAGTTGACCATATCTTTTATACCGGCTATGTACCGAAAATGATTTATAAACTGCATAGTGTTAATCCTAGCCTGTTTTGCGAGATATTCCTGATTGCCCCCGACTTTCCTAGCGCTGGGCTAGCCGGTGTGGATCTTGTACCTGTTCCTGGGGCCAAGGGGCTTGTGTATTGAGGGAACCGGGGAGGCATCGGGCCGACGGTGAAATCTTGCACAGGTCCCATCCTGTTGGACTACCCTGATACCCACCAGGAGGTTTGTTGGGAGATGGGGCTCCGATCTGAGGAAGTCATGAACCCGAAGATCACCCTGATGCGCGGATGTGGAGGTTAGCTACCGGCCACATTGCACCCAGAGAAAGGAGATTAATTTGTACTTATTTTTCCCACCTGATAATTAATTATAACTCTTGTTTCCTGATTACCTGCTTGTACCTGTCATTTAATAAGTGAAAAGACGAGTCCATGATGGATTAATTACCCGTTCTCGCCGGGTCCCCTAAAATGTTAAGCATAGATATCCGTAACCTCTGGTATGTCTCAGTCCCTGTTCAGCACCGGAGCTCGTGGATCGTATAGGTAAAGTGGGCATCAACTGAGGCGTACGGATATCGACACATGCATATTACATCTCGTTTAAGTGACTTGCATGCCCTGACATAATACCACCCGTACGTATTGATTTAATCTTGATTCCTGTCTCCTGTTTATTTAATCCTAAAACGTATAGTGGAATTATGCTTGCCTGATTTCCTGATTATATATGTATATGCGTGTGTACCCCCTTCACTCAGTCAGTTGGCTGACCCATCCCTCTCGTTGTTTTTAGTGTCTGTCTTGCAGGCTCTATGGTCGTTAGGCGGGAGCCTTTTGAAGTCTTTGTTTGAGTCTTGGCCCTGTTTGCACTGCATCGTACCGTACCTTTATTTCCTGCTTGTAACTGGGCTATGTAAGCCACTCTGTGTTGTTATTACTTTATTGAATTCGGGACAGGTTTCTAGGGCCCTAGTTGAACCCGTTTATATGTTATTACATTGTACTAAATTCGGGACAGGTTAGGACAGGTTTACCTGATTAGTTGAACCCGTATTTACATTCTTGTATGAATTGAAATTTTATACTGGATAGTGATTGCATGATTACATTGCTTCCGTATTCTTTGTTTCGTTGAATTGATTGGTACAGGGTCTAGTCCCGCCTAACAGGTTGTTTTTTTTTTATTCTGTCTCCGTTCGCCGTGAGCTTGGTTCATGTATGGACTCCCATTTCATGGGTGGACCGGGCTCTCGGTGCGGGGGATGTGGTGCCCTCCGTTCGGGGAGTCACACGTGCGAGATCCATATTTACTTAGGCGTTAAGCTAGACCCATCAATCATAAGATCATGATCAAAACTTAGTTCGAACGACCCACGACTCGCGGACATCGCGCTTGCCAAAATTGACCACGAAATATTGATCATTTAAAATGATCGATTAGGTAACTAAGAACTAACAAGCTCCAGTAGCTATCGCACGACTTGCGGATAATAACTTGCTTCACTTACTAAACTTAAAACCTATTGATGGAATGCTAGGAATTTAATTCAAAATTTGCATCTCGAATTAAACACCTATTGTTCGAAATTAGCTTAATATTTAATGGGAATTTTTGAATCAACCGGAAAGTTATCCAGTTCGACCTCACCAACATATATGTTATCCAATTTTAATTAGTCTTGATTAATGCAAGTACAACTTAAATGCATTTCACACAAGCACTTAGCAGATAACATGTCCTAGCATGATTCTAACATGTGATGATCATGGGTTCTACCTATCTTATGCCTGATATGTGGGAGCCACTCCACAATTACAAGTTCTAACATACATGCCACATGAACAGTTTAAATCACATAAGGGAAAGCAATAACAAAATACGAGCCCTATCTCTATTACATCTTCAATTGAGATTCCCCTCCCTAACATTTTGAGGGGTCTTCACCTATGGCCTCCTTGTTACTTGAATGTGGTCCATCTTACTCCATGGGTGCATTGTCTCCAAAATGAAAATAAAACCTCACCACCTATTCTACTCTCAAAAAAATGAAAAAGTACTGAAAAGTAATAAGGCTCAATCTTTATATTGGCCTTAGACAAATACACGAGGCATACCCCGGCCTCAAAACAGTAATACGGAAAGCTACATAATAAATCACATAACAGTACGCACATAAATGAGGCTCCAACCTCAATTGAAAAACGCAACTACAGGGCTCCAACCCCAATTTAAACCATCCATGTGCATAAATTAAA
Source organism: Lantana camara (assembly GCA_037501455.1). Lineage (NCBI taxonomy): Eukaryota > Viridiplantae > Streptophyta > Magnoliopsida > Lamiales > Verbenaceae > Lantana > Lantana camara. The sequence continues at coordinate 107,871,096 of CM074856.1, read as the reverse complement.
ACCATACATAAGTCTAAACCCATGATCACCTAACATGCATAAATTGCAAAAATTTAAATTTAACCAACAAATTAAAATTCTCGCTTTAAGCTCTGAAAGCTTAAAACACGACTTAGATGCAATTCTTGTTCAAGAGTCTTTTCTATAAAACCTGGAAAAACAATAAACTAATAAAATTCCAATTAATTTCTAAAAATTAATAAGTTTATTCTTTAAATATTTTCATAAAATAAAGTTTGCAATTTTTCCAAAATGTAAATCGCTTAATTATTCAAAATCCCAATTTAAACAATTATTTCAAAAAATAACTTTTAATTTAAATAAAACAAAATTTTTCAGAAAAATTAAATCGGGATTGGATTGGACTAAACCCGAAAATCAAGATCGCGAAACGAACGACCTGGAACGGACTGCACGCCCACTCGAGACCATGCCCGGCAGCCACGCAGCATCGAGCGCATGGACGTGCGTGCTAGCGCTGCGCACAGCCGACAACGTGAGCTGCCAGCGCGCGCGCGCTTTGTGCGCAGCCGCTGGGCCGGAGGGGCAGGCGTGGCCTGAAAGGCTTCCGCGTGGTTGCGTGAGGGATGTGCGGGCGCGCCTAGGCGCGGGCGAGCAGCAGCGGCGGGCAGTCCCGCGCGGTTGCGGGACTGCTGGGCGGACGGTTACGTGGGCCTAGGCGTGCTACGCCTTAGCACGTCTAGGCTCGTGTTTTCGTAATGTGATTTCGTGTTTCGTATTTTAGTTCAAAAACCAACAACAATCCAAAATTTAAAACACGATTTAAATATATTTGATCCAAAATAATTTCAATCAAATTTTCGAAAACGTTTTTTGAAAACTTTTAGGAAAAATACAGTTTCGTAATTCTGGCTTTCTAAAAGAACTCAAGAATACCTAGTTCGCATCTAAGCCTAAGAATTTTTACCAAATTCAGTAAAGTGGAGACGAATCAGAAACACGATTAACGAGGTGGCTCTGATACCACTTGTTGGAAAACAGGAATCAGAAAGCATCGAAAATTTAAAAAATTTCCAAAAAAAGGATCGAAACTCGCAATCATGAATCTAAATTCGTAGAGATTAGAAACTTACTTTTCAATAATCTTTCTTGAAGCGTTTTAAGCCACCCAAGAACGCTCTTCTTGCGGCTTGATCTCCTCTCCTTGGTAGAGCTCGAATCTTTAAAACTTCTAACTTGAAGCTCTCTAGAGACAGTCCACCAACTTGACTACAATCTAACTAGTAAGGATGCTAGTTCTCTAGTTAGTGTTTAGGCTTAACCTAGGGTTTATTTGATCTTGGAGAAAGGATGGTGTTCAACACATGAACCAAAAGAATTCATCAATTAGCCCTAAGGAGAGCTCGAGCTGCCCTATATATAGGAAGGAGAGGGGCGGCCGATCCTAGTCCTTTTGGACTAAGGATTTGGTCTCTCTTATTACTTGATCATCAAGTAATTCCCAACTTTGACTTTTGAATTCTAATTCAAATCAACTTTTAAGAGAGCTAAAATATTCAAACCCCTTTTGGATAATATTATACTTTATTTATTAATAAATAAATAACTTATTTATCTAATTAATTAATTTGTAATTAGTTAAATAGATTATTTTTCTCCAAAATAAGACTTTCTTTTTAATTCAAAATTAAACCAAAGTCTATTAAATAACTAACACATTAATTATTTAATGCACAAGTAATTATACACGTGTGGTGCACACGTGTCCATGTATGACACGTGCCACTCACGTGACCCACACGTGTGGAACCCTCTTGGTATGATCAACTCGTTTAATCATTTTAAAGCCTTAACTCATGTAACCAAGTTGTTGTGTGTGACCCTCTAGGTTCTCAATTCAATTAGCAGTGACCCTAATTAATTAATTCACTAATTAATTAATCAGTCCACAGATTAAAGGACCATAGTCTAGCAACAGGAGTTTAACCCCTAGCTGAATTGGAATGTCCCGATTGGGCAGAACCTTTAAGTCATTGATTCATGTGAGATACAATCCTCCTACTTACTATCTCTCAACCAAGATCTAGGGTAAGGGAATAATCAGAACCCTAATAATCTGGTCTTAAAGCTAAGTGCATTTCACATCCATTTGATCTCAATCCAAGAAACCCTTTTCTTGATGTCTTGATCTACTGCCTTGGCCAAGGACTCCATATGGCATATGAATGACTTACATAATAAGAGATCACCTTGCAAGTGTAGGTCCTTTCTTGATTCTCATTCACTTTCATGAGTCACTTGTGCAGCCCCAGCATAAGCCTTGAATCAGTTGTCTAAGGCGACACCCTTTAAAGCTTATACCTAAGACTACAGAGTTAACTCACAAAGTGACATGGAACCTCAAGTCTAAGGATCAATTAATCACATCAATGACTCGTGAGATATTTCCTAATCTGCAAGTTTCCATTTCTTGAAATAAAAAATTCCTTTCCCATTTAGGAATCTTCTCACACGGGGCACCTCAGTGAACTTACTTACGGAAGTAAGCACCCTCATGTATCACACATGTATCAACTTTACACTTTGCATCTCCATGAAACAAGGTGGTCCTTCTTAAGGGAGTGATCCCACAAGCAAGCCTTTAAAGGAGTCAGGTTGACACTCCCATTGTCTGTAGGACTCATTGGCTTGGATTATTTTACTAATCATGACTTATGTGATATAGGGCTCGTTTCATGAACCATTACACCTAAATGGTAGAGTCCTAAAGTCATCAAGATTAGGGGAGTTCTCATACATGCACAACTAAAGTAAACACATACCAAACAAGAGCATATAAAAAAGTGTTGCCTCAATTCGTTATTTTATTCAAAGATTATCTGTGATTATAATAAGGAAAAGTACGAAGGGGATATACAATCAGCTTTCTAGGGCACTATTCCTAACAATCTCCCACTTGCCCGCCAAAGCCATTCTAAAGCTACTCTAAGTCCCATTTTCTTAAGATGACCTTCGAAAGCTTCTCGACTAAGGGGTTTAGTAAGTGGATCTCCCACGTTCTCTGCTGATGTGACCCTCTCAATTTGTACTTCTCCTCTTTTGATAATATCACGGATTAGGTGATACTTCTTCATAATGTGCTTGGTCCGTTGGTGAGATCTTGGTTCTCTTGCTTGAGCAACCGCCCCAGTGTTGTCACAAAACACAGTAATGGGGTCTTTCATGCTAGGAACAACATTCAACTCTTAAATGAAGTTTCTAATCCAAACACCTTCCTTAGCTGCATCATTTGCAGCTAAGTATTCTGTAACGCCCCAAGCGGTGGGGCATCACACCCCCGTACTATGACCCGACACGTGTACAAAATGGAAGGTCCGCACACGTACCAAGTCATAGCGAATGGGTGACAAACGAAAAACAACCTAAGTTAGGCGGTACCTAAACCCTGTACAGAAACAGATATGGAGAACCTGAATGCGGAAGCAATGCAAAATACGAATTTTCAAAAACTTAAATCAACAATCATAAATTCAAATATCCAGAAAGTAAAACAGCATCAACCTAAACGGGTTCAACTAAACAAGGCAACCTGTCCTAGCCTGCCCCGAATAACTATACAACAAAACGGGTTCAACTGGCCCTAAAAACCTGTCCCGATCAAACATATAATCAAACGGGTTCGACTAATCCGAGCACCTGTCCTAACCTGTCCCTAATTCTATACATTCAAATCATAAGTACGAACCTGCATAAAATATATCATAGCTTGTACAAAATTAACAAACGTAATTCGAATAAAACACTTATCAAACTCAGACAAACTGACACTGACTCGATAGACACTAACAGCCGCCTAGCTCCAACGAACTCCAAGGCAAAACCTCCAAACTAAAACATAAAAGGGGAAGGGTCAGTCCAAAGACTGAGCGAGGGGTTAACACACGCACGCTATACATATATATAGAGCATAACACAAAGTAGAAGTAATATTCGTGAACCCGGGGTTAGTTTTTGCACGCCAAAACATTTTCCCGTGATAATATACATATAGGGAGACTTATCAAAACATAACGAACAACACTTAGCTTATGCATATCTCAAAACATACATTCAACTCATGCAGACTTAGAACGCGTATCAAAACATAACTTATTAGTTTAATAGTAAAAATCCAATTTTTATCTTAATTTAAGAATCTACCCCCGTTTCACGAACTTATGACAGACGGACAGACAGAACACTCGGTGGGTACGAATTTAATCCAACCAAACTCCTCAGATCACGCACAGGCATAAACAAACAGAATCAAATCAAATGTACCTTCCTTCACACCGTTTGGGGAAGAGATGTGCCCCTCTCAACCCCCACACAGAAATGTAATGAGACGGGGGATCCACCCGCTCCTTCGACGGGTCACGTAGCACGCCGCCCGCTGAAGAAGACCCGCTTTCCCCTCGACCTCCCGAGGATGATCTAAGTCTCCCTTTTGTGGAGAAGTGCATAGGGGTCGTAACCGGCGACCCCATGGTGGTCCCGGGTCTCCCTTACCCACAACTCCGGGGCCCATCACACAGATAACACACATATATCGGAAACTTAACCCGTCACACACAGACAGACAGACTTATCTCATGTATATCGTACTTATCATATCGTACGTACATATCACGCAGACTGACCTCGAAGTCATAACAAACCGAAACTAAGCATACATAGGCTCATACATAGCGTTCTTTACTTTTAAACTTATGACAAAACCAACAAAGTACATATTTCACACACATCTACGTACATACCAGGCTTATAAATCGCACACATTCGAAAATGGGCACATAGCGATAGGGTATAACTATGTCCTAACCTCACCTGGAACCAAACACAGCCGAAGACACAGCAAACGGTCCACCCCAGAACCTGCACACTTGTCACCACCCCAGGTGCACCTGAACCAACTAAACACACAAAATACCACACAGAGCTCAGACTCGGACTCAGACAACCACACAGAGACGCACGGCAATGCTCAAGCACTCAAGGAATGCAATCACATAAGCAGAGTTCAAAGTCATATTAATTGCATTCAAACAAAACATTAAGGCATGTTCATGTCCACAATTAATACAAATAAGAGAGCTGAAAGGCAAGGCAAGGCAAATCATATCATTTTATTTATCACACAAACAATTCATTTATTACATAACAAATTCAATTGACGGGGTTTAATTAATTCAATCACGCAAATTTTACACATTTCAGAAAAATTACACTAACCTCCCCTCTGGGCTAAACAATTAACAAATTTAACATGCTGGGACTCACACTTCAAATCAAAACTTATCACATTTCATATAGAAGCACGTAGTATAAGAACAATCAAATCACATAATAGCATGCTTCGAGTTTCATATAAATCACATGAGCTTACCTATCAATTCCCAACCATACTAAGTTAATATAATTCAGGTATCGCATATCCAATTCGTATATCACAGAACGGATTCAATTGACAAGGTTTACCTAATTAAATCAAACAAATTCATATCTTTTCCCAAAATTACACATACATTCTTTCAAGTTAAACAATTAGCTCAATTAGACAAAACGGGATTCAAATTGCAAATCAAAGCATCCACATATATCATAATTCATTTCATACATGATTTCATATACAATGGAGTTCATATAGATCGACAAATCAAGCAATTAACAATTTATTGCAATTAAGATAATTAATTTCAAATATTCAAATTACACAAAATAAATCACAATAAATCAACCGGACATCCGATTGACGAATGGAAAGTGGCGTTGAACTCACCACAACGAGAAGAACATTCTGATCGGGCACCGCCGGAATGCCACCACTGTAGCTGTAGCAATTTGGCCGGACCGTCGCCGAAGGTCGCCGGAAAAATCCCAAAAAATCAGTCCTGAATGAAGTCTTTGTGCCCGTTCCGAATCATCGATCAATTTCTGAAAATTCCAAGTCAATCTCCTCCAATTTCAGATCTAAGAACACGAAAACCCTAAAATCTTCAAATCTAAATTACTTCCAAACCGGTGAACCAAAATGAGATCCGAAAGAGGCATCGGCTTAACCGTGACGAGCTATTTGAAAGCCCTAAGGTAGCTCGCCGGAAAAATCCTTAGAGCTAGCGCCGCCGTTGCACCACCACTGTGCCGTCGCGATCCGCCGCCAATTGGCCGAATCAGGAGTCGTGTGATCAAAGGCCACTAGTTCTCGTCGTTCCGAACAACTTTCGTGAAGGGTCCGAGGCCAAAAGATCACCGGAAAAGGCCTCCCTTGGCCGCCGAAGTTTCTGCTGCCGCACGCCTCCCCGGAACCACCACCTACGGCCAAAATTCGGTGAAAACGATGCCGGAAATGGACTCAGGGGGTCAGAAAATCTTGGAAAACACTAACCTTAGCCGAAAAAAGCCGCCGAAACGGCGGAAACCGCCACTGCTACAGTAGCGCCGCCGCCCGCTTCAGGTGGCGCGTGCTCCTTCCTCGCCGCCCCAATGACGACGCCACCTACACAGAAAATTATGCCGAGGAGCCCTCTTGCCATCCTTGGGGCGCGTGTCAATCAAATCCCGCCAGAAACCGCCGCGAGAAGGCGGCGAAGTTGCGGTGGTCCGCCCCTCCTCCAGCCGCGTCTGAAAATGGAGGAAAAAGTCCTCCATCGCTCGTCGGTTGGTCGAGTTCTTGGTACGGTTGTGACCGCGTTGTCGAGCTCATCGAAAAGCACTATTGGATCATCGAATTCCGTCGAGAAACGAGCGAGTTCCGGGTTGTGCGTGTTTTCACACCGTGAATGTGTGTGTACAGTGAAAAACGCGGGAGAGAGGGAGAGAACTGAAGTCTGTTGCATTTGGCATGAAATACGGGGATCCGGGTATATATCTCGGGTCCTCGTACACAAAAACGATCGGGAGGAAGGGCTAACGACGTCAGAATAGGGCAAACTTAGAGTCTACGAACTCGTCTCGATGCCCCAAACACGTTGAAGGGGTCGAAAAGGTCGAAAACTTGATCGAACGAGAAATGACCGAAAAACCCCTAAAAAGAGAAAATTACAAAGGGCCCCCTAAACTCTAAAAGAGTTTAAAATAGGGCCACGAAAAACATAAAATCACATAATTAAACACATAAAAAGGTTGAAACATGGCGTACCTTATAAATCGGACGAGCGGGATGTTACAAACTCCCCTCCTTCAAACGGACCTGTCCTCAGGTCCTAAGGTCGAATCTTGAACGACGCTAAAACGAATTCCACTTCAAGCTTCCACTGTGCAACTCTGATCTAGGCGAACTGCAATCTCTGCAGGATACTTCTCTCTTCATAGAGACTCGTTGTCATTGAGGTCCCACTGAGCACTTGACCGTTGGTCACTTCAAGCTCATTTGATCACCACTAGGCTACTGTAGCCAAAGCTTGATACCGTCACATCCTCGTTGCTTGCAAACTGTCATCTGGCCAGAAGTAACGCAACCGCAACAAACAAGAGAGAGAATCCCATCTCTCGACATGCAAGCGAAGGAACCCCATCCCTCGGCACACAAAAGAGAAAACCGCGTTTCTCAACACACAAAAGAGAGAACCCGTCTCTCAGGCACACAATTGAGAGAACCCCATCTCTCAACCTAAGTCTGATTGATTCCACATCTCTCAGACAATCTAGTTTGAGAAAATCCGGCATTTCTCAAACCCTATTTCCAAGGGAATCCAGCTTCCCTCGAATACCTAAGTACAAGAGAATCCAACATCTCTCGTGCACAGAACTCAGAAAGACTCCAGCATCTTTCTGTCACGTAATATAGAGAGAATCCAGCATCTCTCCAACACACAAGTAGGAAGAATCAATATCCCCCTAGCACATAAATAGAGAGAATCAAATCTCTCTCACTCAAGCACAAAAGCAGAATCAAAATTACAACAATCAACAAATATCACAATTGACAAATATAACACATAATAACAAGAATTAATCAAATAAAGAATGCATGGATGCTCGTGCCATGAATGCTTAGTGTACCGTTCACCGTGGTATTTGAAATCTTGACCATAATATTGCAGTGGTGTCATGGAAGTTGGTTAAATTGTTGGTATTGCAACCCTGTAATTAAAACACTAGAGTTGGTGCATGAGGGTTAGATGTGCAAATGAAATGCGACACTTAAGTCATGTAAGCACAACAATAAAAGCAATTAAGGGCACATTGATAAAATGTTGCACAATCATAATCATATTGCACACTTAGTCACATAACTCAATACAATTCAAACTGAGGAAGCAAAATAACAGATCAAACGGATGCAATGCGCACATATTCCTATGCCGTACGACCTAGACTGACGCGACATGACTCCAGAGCACCGGTTTTGAACCTGGTAGCTCTGATACCACTCAAGATGCAACACCCCAAGCGGTGGGGCATCACACCCCAGCACTATGACCCGACACGTTTACGAAATGGAAGGTCCGCACACGTACCAAGTCACAGCGAACGGGTGATAAATGAAAAACAACCTAAGCTAGGCGGTACCTAAACCCTGTACAGAAAAAGGTATGGAGAACCTGAATGCGGAAGCAATGCAAAATACGAATTTTCAAAAACTTAAATCAGCAATCATAAATTCATATATCCAGAAACTAAAACAGCATCAACCTAAACGGGTTCAACTAAACAAGGCAACCTGTCCTAGCCTGTCCCGAATAACTATACAACAAAACGGGTTCAACTGGCCCTAGAACCCTGTCCCGATCAAACATATAATCAAACGTGTTCGACTAATCCGAGCACCTGTCCCGAATTCTATACATTCAAATCATAAGTACGAACCTGCATAAAATATATCATAGCTTGTACAAAATTAACAAACGTAATTCGAATAAAACACTTGTCAAACTCAGACAAACTGACACCGACTCGATAGACACTAACAACCGCCTAGCTCCAACGAACTCCAAGGTAAAACCTGTAAACTAAAACATAAAAGGGGAGGGGTCAGTCCAAAGACTGAGCGAGGGGTTAACACACGCACGCTATACATATATATAGAGCACAACACAAAGTAGAAGTAATATTCGTGAACCCGGGGTTAGTTTTTGCACGCCAAAACATTTTCCCGTGATAATATACATATAGGGAGACTTATCAAAACATAACGAACAAAACTTAGCTTATGCATATCTCAAAACATACGTTCAACTCATGCAGACTTAGCACGCGTATCAAAACATAACTTATTAGTTTAATAGCAAAAATCTAATTTTTATCTTAATTTAAGAATCTACCCCCGTTTCACGAACTTATGACAGACGGACAGACAGAACACTCGGTGGGTACGAATTTAATCCAACCAAACTCCTCAGATCACACACAGGCATAAACAAACGGAATCAAATCAAATGTACCTTCCTTCACACCGTTTGGGGAAGAGATGTGGCCCTCTCAACCCCCACACAGAAATGTAATGAGACGGGGGATCCACCTGCTCCTTCGATGGGTCACGTAGCACGCCGCCGGCTGAAGAAGACCCGCTTTCCTGTCGACCTCCCGAGGATGAGCTAAGTCTCCCTTTTGTGGAGAAGTGCACAGGGGTCGTAACCGGCGACCCCATGGTCGTCCCGGGTCTCCCTTACCCACAACTCTGGGGCCCATTACACAGATAACACACATATATCGGAAGCTTAACCCGCCACACACAGACAGATAGACTTATCTCATGCATATCGTACTTATCATATCGTACGTACATATCATGCAGACTGGCCTCGAAGTCATAACAAACCGAAACTAAGCATACATAGGCTCATACATAGCGTTCTTTACTTTCAAACTTATGACAAAACCAACAAAGTACATATTTCACACATATCTACGTACATACCAGGCTTATAAATCGCACACATTCGAAAATGGGCACATAGCGATAGGGTATAACTATGTCCTAACCTCACCTGGAACCAAACACAGTCGAAGACACAGCAAACGGTCCACCCCGGAACCTGCACGACCACTTGTCACAACCCCGGGTGCACCTGAACCAACTAAACACACAAAATACCACACAGAGCTCAGACTCAGACTCAGACAACCACACAGAGACGCACGGCAATCCTCAAGCACTCAAGGAATGCAATCACATAAGCAGAGTTCAAAGTCATATTAATTGCATTCAAACAAAACATTAAGGCATGTTCATGTGCACAATTAATACAAATAAGAGAGCTGAAAGGCAAGGCAAATCATATCATTTCATTTATCACACAAATAATTCATTTATTACATAACAAATTCAATTAACGGGGTTTAATTAATTCAATCACGCAAATTTTACACCTTTCAGAAAAATTACACTAACCTCCCCTATGGGCTAAACAATTAACAAATTTAACATGCTGTGTAACGCCCCGTGTTTTCACACGTGCAGGTATGAGTTACGTGCGCAATTTCATTTAATTATATAAGTTTATATCATGTTTTATTAATTGAATTGTTTCTAATTTGTTTTAATTGTTTAAATTTTATGTGAGTTCTAAAATGCGTTATGAATATATGAATGAAAATGTGAGAATGTGAATTTCATGAATTCGGTGTTAATTGAATGAAATGACGTGTTTCGTGTAATACGTGGGCTTGATTGTAACTTATTTGAATGTTTTGGACTCAATTGGAAATTGAGTTTGGGCTTAATTGCCACTTTTTGAAAGTTTAGGGACCTATTTGAATATAGGCAACCCTGAACGGTTTTCGCGATATCTTGAGCTCCGGACCTCGAAATCAAGATCTGTAACCGGCGTTGAACTTGTTTCGACGTTACCTATCCATTAAACTTAACCTCATACTTTTTCGATACCGTTTGAACCCTCGACAATGAATCTTTCCACAACCTCGTTTCTTATAACTTGTTTGAACCGTTTACTAAACGAACCGGACTTGAACTGACCCGTATTCGACCCATATTAGCACTAAATATCAGCATTCCCTTTCTCCTTGCTTCATCATTTTGATCGATCATCATCATCCAAGAGAGAGAGAAGAGAAGCTCCAAGAAACCCTTGTTTTGATCATCCACACTTTGAGCTCAAGATCAACCTTCATCCAATCTTCTTCCAAGGTAAGGTATGGAATGTTTTTGTCTCATTCTCCTCTCCATTTTCTTCCGATTGTATCTTGGTATAAGTTGGAGAATCTTGTGTTATGAAGAAAAACTTGAATATGAACAAATGATATGAATTCTTGGTTCTATGTCTATCTTTGGTTTTTAGTGAGAGTTGATGCATGGAAATTATTGCTTGTAACTTCCCTATCATTTCTAGATGCTAAGATTTTGTATTGGTTGATCATAACATGATATGCCATTAGTGAAGCTTGAAGCTTCCATGAATGAAAAATTGTTATTGGATGATCTTTTGCCAATTTTATGCATGACTTCTTGTATATATGAATGAATTACATGATTTGTATGAGTTTTATGAATTATGAGCATGTCTAAGTACAATATAAGAGCTTCCTTGTTACTGCCCCTGTTTTGCAAGCTTTTCCCAAGCTCTGTTTTTCCTTGCAGAACGACGAGCTGACACGGTCGTGTCAGCTTTGAACTGAAAATGGACACGGCCGTGTTGGGCTCTCGACTTTGATTTTTCTGAATTTAAATCTCGGACACGGCCGTGTCCAAATGCTTTGAAAACTCAACACAACCGTGTCAAGCTCTCGACTTTGAATTTTTTCGATTTTAAACCTCGGACACGGCCGTGTCCGTTTCCTTTGAAAACTCAACATGGCCGTGTCATTTGAAATGACAGCTTTGAGGGAACTCTTTTCTTGCTTGTTTTACGTTTATTATTCGTATTTATGAATTATATGTAACCAGATTATATTCAAGCTTTGGTTTATGATTGATATATGCTATTGGTGACTATATGAATGAAAGTATGAAAGTATGAACGATATGAACGGGATTGAATACGGTTTTACCGTATAATGAACGAAACTTGGTGAATTATGTGTTTAATTGAATTCTATGGTATTCATGACCATAATTGAACATATTACCGCATTTTAAGCATTCCATAGCATGTTATTGCATAGCCGAGCGTCTAATGTGGTCATGATTGAGTCTCACACTACCTTTGCCACACAGATCTTGATCCGGTGGGTGACGAGGTCGGGCAGTGAGAGCATGTCGGGTTCTTTTGTCTACCAGGTGGGTTTTTCTTCTATTAGATAACAATATGACCCGAACACCCAATGTGCAAGATTTTAGCCAAAACCCTATATAGGTATTTATGCCAGGTTTTAACGAGCAAATGTTTTTGAACGAAAGCCTTTACTATGAATGTCCTACCAAAATGTTTTGGCGAGAAATGTATGAATGATCATAATGAATGAGGGCCCGGGGCTTAGTGTATTGGTGAACCGAGGAAGCATGGGCTGACGGGAATCCACATATACTAGTCCCAACAATTTCGGCAACCTGGATTTTACTAGGAGATTAGTGGATGAAAGGGGTCCCGGCTTTTGGGGATTCATGTACCCCTCTAGCATTAATGAATGAGGGCTCGAGCCTTGCAAACCCGTTCCCTACCCGGAGGAAAAAGGAGTATAAGAATGAACGAATGAATGTTCTAATGTATGTGCACGAAAGAATGTAATGTATGAATGAATGAATGAATGAATGAATGAATGAATGACACGTGGTGGTGGTTGGATATAATGCACGCCCTCTCGCCGGGCTATTAATGACCTAATGAACGAATGAATTGTTATAATCCTATTCGTTGTACTTTACGTCCCCGCTTGGGAGAAATGCTTCTAAACCTCGAATAAGGATTATAACTTGCATGTATGTGTTTCAATTCCGCAATATTATGATATTATGCCTCTATTTTTATACCCACCAGTCTGTTTAAGACTGAACCCGGAGTTGTTTCAGTTGTTTTTGTAGGAAGGGAATGCTAGGCGGGATACCAGTCAGGGAGAGTCTTGCATCGTGTCTAGCCTTTCCTTTACACGCATTTGATTCATTTTGTTACTTTTGAATTGTATATGTATGGAGCGTACTTGAATATTGGTACCTATATGTATCTTTCTTGAGCTATTGGTATATAGAGCTTATAGCTCAATCTATATATGGAATATATGTTGGCACCTAGAGCTCTAGCTCAATATGTAATATATGAATGATTGCTTCCGCATTTCTGTTACTCTGATTGTCGTGGTTGTTTGGGGTTTAAGTTATAGGTTAGTCCCGCCTGGCTTAGCGAGTGTGTATGTCTCCGTTCGCTATGATTCGGCACGTGTATGGAAATCCATTTCGTATACGGGTCGGCTCATGGTGCGGGGGATACGACGTCTCACGCTCGGGCGTTACATCCTTTGAGTGGTATCAGAGCCCAAGGTTGTTAAACCAGGGTTCTAGTGTTGTGTGGAGTCAGTAGGTCGTTCGGCTGTAGGGATTACTTGTTAATTTGGAGCATTTGCATTTTTTTTTATGTGATAAGGTGCTTTGATTTCTGACTTGAATGATTGATTGATTTAATGCATTGTCACGCATGAACTAAATCTAGCACGCATGTTAGTGTTTGAGTGAACAGGATGCCTCCTAGAAGACATCGGGAAAGGTCTCCGGATCGTCATCATCATAGAGATCGTTCTCCTATTCCTCCACAACCGCCTATGAATATGGAGCATTTTATGGAAGCGGTATATAACTACGTGGAGCATAGAAGGGCTCAGGATCCTCCTGTACAACCGCAGGCTGAACATCAAGCACCTCCTCTAAATAACCCGAGAGATCATCATGGGTTGTTCTTGAGTTATAATCCACCAAGGTTTTCCGGTTCGGTGGATGATGCTATATCGGAGGGATGGTTGACAAGGATTGAGAGGATTTTCAATGTTCGCCAATTTACCTCTCAAGAGAAGGCCCAGTTTGCTATTTCCAATTGGATGGGGAGGCATATGATTGGTGGGAACGCACTAGAGAGAAGCTTGAAGTGGAAGGAGAAGAAGTTAATTGGGAAGTGTTTGTAAGGGAGTTTAGAGAAGCTTTTGTGCCCAAGGTCGTTCGAGAAAGGAAAGAACAAGAGTTCATGGATCTAAAGCAAGGGACTCGAACGGTGGCTCAATATCTTTCTCTTTTCAACAGACTTGGAAAGTATGCACCTCACATTACAAGGGGTGAAAAGAGAAAGGGAAAGAGGTTTATTGCAGGATTGAGACAGGATCTGAGACATGGGCACGCAGGCCATAACTTCGAATCTTTCGCTGACACTGTACAAAGGGCTCTGGTATTGGAAGAGGAGTACAAGAAAAAGGACCCCTTACCTCGTATGCAAATGGGACAAGGATCGGGGCTTGGAAAAGGGAAGAGGCCTATGGTATCTCCTCGTCAGCCATTTCAAGGGCAAAACAAGAGGTTTAAACCTACAGGAGCTGCACCGCCGAAGCCACAAGCACCTCCAGCTGCTACTGTTCTTCGACATGATAGGCCACCTTGTATGTATTGTGGAGGTCCTACTCACACCTACAATACTTGCCGAAGGAGGTTGGGACAGTGTTTGATTTGTGGGAAAACAACACATATGGCTAATACTTGTCCAGATAAGACTCCGGGCTATCAACCGGGAGCTCAGAGGCCGATGATCCCAGCTCGTGCATATGCCCTTGCGGGTGAAGAGCAAGGTGTGGAAGCCAATCCCAATGCTATGGTGGAAGGTACGATATGCATCCATAACACGAACATACATGTATTATTTGACCCTGGCGCTACTCATTCTTTTATATCTTGCAAATTAATTGATGCTTTGTGTTTGCCTGTTACGTGCTTAAATGCTTATTATGTGGTGAGTTCGCCGTCTGGTGGAAGTCTTAAGACGGATCGGGTGGTCAGAGATTGTGTATTTGGGTTTGAAGGCGGAGAATATCAGGCAGATTTGGTGGTAATGCCGATGAACAGATATGGGGTTATTCTAGGAATGGATTGGTTGTTTCGGTACCACGCCACGGTTGATTGTTTCTCCAAGACTGTCAAGTTGGGAGAAGAAGTGGTAGTAAGGAAAGAATCAGAGATTACACCTCTTTTGTCGTTTACTGAGGCTCATAAGTTGATAAGGAATGGGGCAACGGGATTTATCGCCTATATCTTGAATAAGCCGAAAGATCAGGCGAAACTCGAAGAGACAGAAGTGGTGAAGGATTATCTGGAAGTGTTTCCCGAAGTTTTAGGTTCTTTGCCTCCGGATCGAGAGATCGAATTTGTAATAGACTTATATCCGGGATCTGAACCTTATTCTAAGACTCCTTACCGGATGGCACCGACAGAATTACAGGAGTTAAAAGTTCAGTTGGAAGATCTTCTTAAGAATGGATATATTCGACCGAGTTCATCACCGTGGGGAGCACCGGTTCTCTTTGTTAAGAAGAAAGATGGAACCTTGAGGATGTGCATTGACTACCGGGAGTTGAATCGGATGACGGTAAAGAATAAATATCTATTGCCTAATGTAGAGGATTTGTTTGATATGCTACAAGGGTCAAGAGTATATTCTAAGCTCGATTTAAGGCAGGGATATTATCAGTTAAAGATTAAGGAGGAAGATATCCCTAAGACAGGATTTAATACCCGGTATGGACATTATGAATTTGTGGTGATGCCGTTTGGATTAACTAACGCGCCGGCAGCTTTTATGGACATGATGCATCGGATTTTCCGGCTGTATTTGGATAAGTTTGTTGTGATCTTCATCGATGATATTTTGGTGTATTCAAGGTCAGAAGAGGATCATGCTCGACATTTGAGATTGGTTTTGGAAACTTTAAGAGATAACCAGCTTTATGCCAAGTTCAGTAAATGTGAGTTTTGGATTGACAGGGTGAGTTTCTTGGGACATATCATTTCGAACAAAGGATTAGAAGTGGACCCTTCGAAAGTAGAGGCAGTTTCGAAGTGGCAGAGTCCTAAGAATGTTTCTGAGATCCGAAGTTTCTTGGGTTTAGCCGGTTATTATCGAAGATTTGTTAAGGATTTCTCTAGGATTGCGGCTCCGTTGACTCGGTTAACCAAGAAGGAAATTCAGTTTAAGTGGGATGAGAAGTGTGAGGCTAGTTTTCAGCTCTTGAAGGATAAGTTAACTTCTGCACCGATACTTGCACTTCCGGATAGTATTGAAGGGTTTATAGTGTATACGGATGCTTCCCATGAAGGCTTAGGTTGTGTTTTGATGCAAAATGGGAGAGTAATTGCTTATGCCTCTAGGAAATTGAAAGAGCATGAGAAGAATTACCCCACTCACGACCTTGAACTTGCAGCAGTGATTTTTGCCTTAGGGAAGTGGAGACATTACTTGTATGGAACTTCTTTTGAGATTTTCACCGATCATAAGAGTCTTCAGTACTTATTCTCTCAGAAGGAGTTGAATAGAAGGCAACGAAGGTGGATGGAGACCCTCGAGGACTATGATTGTGTGATTAAGTATCACCCAGGCAAAGCTAATGTGGTCGCGGATGCATTGAGCAGGAAGGTTAGTGTATCCAATTTAAAGGTAAATTTTGGACAACCAATGGAGTTGGTTAAGATAAAGGCTCGTATTGGTAATATCTCAGTACGTCCAGAGTTAAGGCAACAGATATTTGAGGCACAACGGACGGATGTTGAGATTCAGAAGTTGATTGAGAAGGCTCGATCAGACTCCGAGTGTCCGTTTGGATTCGATGATATGGGAATCTTTTGATTTAAGGACAGAGTGGTAGTTCCAACGGAGTTGAGAAGAGCTATTTTGGATGAAGCTCATAAAACTGTGTATTCGGTACATCCTGGTGGAAACAAGATGTTTCGGGACTTGAAACAGTATTATTGGTGGAACGGGTTGAAGAGAGACGTAGTGAGCTATGTAAAGCATTGTCTGACTTGTCAGCTAGTGAAAGCTGAGCATCAGAAGTCGTCAGGATTGTTACAGCCATTACCTTTTCCCGAATGGAAATGGGAACAGATAGCAATGGATTTTGTATCGGGTTTACCTAGAGTGAAGGGTGGATTCGATGGAATTTGGGTAATCGTGGACAGGTTAACCAAATCAGCACATTTTCTCGCAGTTTGGATGTCAGATAATATAGGTAAGCTGGCTAAGAGGTATTGTGATGAGATTGTTCGATTACATGGAGTGCCAGCTAGTATTGTTTCAGACAGGGATCCGAGATTCACTTCCAAGTTCTGGCAAGAGTTACAGAAGTGTTTGGGAACTAAGCTTCAGTTCAGTACAACTTTTCATCCACAGACTGACGGGCAATCCGAAAGATTAATCAGATATCTTGAGGATATGTTAAGGGCGTGTGCGTTGGATTTCTCGAGTTCATGGAATGAACAATTGCCCTTGATTGAGTTTGCCTACAATAACAGTTATCAAGCTTCGATAGAAATGGCACCGTATGAGTTTCTTTATGGAAGAAAGTGCCGATCTCCGTTATTTTTCGATTTGGAAGAGTGGAAGTGGAGTAAGCAAGAAGGGGTACAAAGGGGTGAAAGGAAAGATAAACCTTCCAAAGCTATTCAGGATGCTATTGAAAAAGTTCAGATTATCCGACCACGGATGAAGGTAGCTCAAGATCGACAGAAAAGTTATGCAGATAAGTGAAGGAAAGATCTTGAATTTGAAGTTGGGGATAGGGTATTCCTGAAAGCTTCACCTCGGAAAGGGTTTACCCGAATTGGAAAAGGAGGAAAGTTGAATCCCCGATATTTGGGACCTTATGAGATTTTGGAGAGAATCGGAGATACAGCTTACAGATTGGATTTGCCTCCAAGTTTAACGGGTATTCACCATGTCTTCCATGTATCATAACTTTGGAAGTACTATCCCGATGAATCAGTGATCATACCGGTTGAAGAGGTTGAGCTTGAACCGAATCTTACTTTTGTTCAGAAACCAATTAAGATTCTGGATCGGAAATTTCAAGAACTTCGGAACAGACGGTTTCCCTTGGTGAAAGTGTTATGGCGAAGTGATAAGACGGAAGAAGCCACTTGGGAAACGGAAGAGAAAATGAAGAAGTTCTATCCCGAGTTGTTTCCGACCGAGCAATGAATCCGAGGACGGATTCTTTTTAAGGGGGAGAGGTTGTAACGCCCCGTGTTTTCACACGTGCAGGTATGAGTTACATGCGCAATTTCATTTAATTATATAAGTTTATATCATGTTTTATTAATTGAATTGTTTCTAATTTGTTTTAATTGTTTAAATTTTATATGAGTTCTAAAATGCGTTATGAATATATGAATGAAAATGTGAGAATGTGAATTTCATGAATTCGGTGTTAATTGAATGAAATGATGTGTTTCGTGTAATAGGTGGACTTGATTGTAACTTATTTGAATGTTTTGGACTCAATTGGAAATTGAGTTTGGGCTTAATTGCCACTTTTTGAAAGTTTAGGGACCTATTTGAATATAGGCAACCCTGAACGGTTTTCGCGATATCTTGAGCTCCGGACCTCGAAATCGAGATCCGTAACCGGCGTTGAACTTGTTTCGACGTTACCTATCCATTAAACTTGACCTCATACTTTTTCGATACCGTTTGAACCCTCGACAATGAATCTTTCCACAACCTCGTTTCTTATAACTTGTTTGAACCGTTTACTAAACGAACCGGACTTGAACCGACCCGTATTCGACCCATATTAGCACTAAATATCAGCGTTCCCTTTCTCCTTGCTTCATCAGTTTGATCAATCATCATCATCATCCAAGAGAGAGAGAAGAGAAGCTCCAAGAAACCCTTATTTTGATCATCCACACTTTGAGCTCAAGATCAACCTTCATCCAATCTTCTTCCAAGGTAAGGTATGGAATGTTTTTCTCTCATTCTCCTCTCCATTTTCTTCCGATTGTATCTTGGTATAAGTTGGAGAATCTTGTGTTATGAAGAAAAACTTGAATATGAACAAATGATATGAATTCTTGGTTCTATGTCTATCTTTGGTTTTTAGTGAGAGTTGATGCATGGAAATTGTTGCTTGTAACTTCCCTATCATTTCTAGATGCTAAGATTTTGTGTTGGTTGATCATAGCATGATATGCCATTAATGAAGCTTGAAGCTTCCATGAATGAAAAATTGTTATTGTATGATCTTTTGCAAATTTTATGCATGACTTCTTGTATATATGAATGAATTACATGATTTGTATGAGTTTTATGAATTATGAGCATGTCTAAGTACAATATAAGAGCTTCCTTGTTGCTGCCCCTATTTTGCAAGCTTTTCCCACGACTGCTCTGTTTTTCCTCGCAGAACGACGAGCTGACACGGCCGTGTCAGCTTTGAACTGAAAATGGACACGGCCGTGTTGGGCTCTCGACTTTCATTTTTTTGAATTTAAATCTCGGACACGGCCGTGTCCAAATGCTTTGAAAACTCAACACGGCCGTGTCAAGCCCTCGACTTTGAATTTTTCCGATTTTAAACCTCGGACACGGCCGTGTCCGTTTCCTTTGAAAACTCAACACGGCCGTGTCATTTGAAATGGCAGCTTTGAGGGAACTCTTTTCTTGCTTGTTTTGCGTTTATTATTCGTATTTATGAATTATATGTAACCAGATTATATTCAAGCTTTGGTTTATGATTGATATATGCTATTGGTGACTATATGAATGAAAGTATGAAAGTATGAACGATATGAACGGGATTGAATACGGTTTTACCGTATAATGAACGAAACTTGGTGAATTATGTGTTTAATTGAATTATATGGTATTCATGACCATAATTGAACATATTACCGCATTTTAAGCATTCCATAGCATCTTATTGCATAGCCGAGCGTCTAATATGGTCATGATTGAGTCTCACACTACCTTTGTCACACAGATCTTGATCCGGTGGGTGACGAGGTCGGGCAGTGAGAGCGTGTCGGGTTCTTTTGTCTACCAGGTGGGTTTTTCTTCTATTAGATAACAATATGACCCGAACACCCAATGTGCAAGATTTTAGCCAAAACCCTATATAGGTATTTATGCCAGGTTTTAACGAGCAAATGTTTTTGAACGAAAGCCTTCACTATGAATGTCCTACCAAAATGTTTTGGCGAGAAATGTATGAATGCACAATGAATGACGGCCCGGGGCTTAGTGTATTGGTGAACCGGGGAAGCATGGGCTGACGGGAATCCACATATACTAGTCCCAACAATTTCGGCAACCTGGATTTCACTAGGAGATTAGTGGATGAAAGGGGTCCCGGCTTTTGGGGATTCATGTACCCCTCTAGCATTAATGAATGAGGGCTCGAGCCTTGCAAACCCGTTCCCTACCCGGAGGAAAAAGGAGTATAAGAATAAACGAATGAATGTTCTAATGTATGTGCACGAAAGAATGTAATATATGAATGAATGAATGAATGAATGAATAATGGATTACACGTGGTGGTGGTTGGAGATAATGAACGCCCTCTCGCCGGGCTATTAATGACCTAATGAACGAATGAATTGTTATAATCCTATTCGTTGTACTTTATGTCCCCGCTTGGGAGAAATGCTTCTAAACCTCGAATAAGGATTATAACTTGCATGTATGTGTTTCAATTCCGCAATATTATGATATTATGCCTCTGTTTTTATACCCACCAGTCTGTCTAAGACTGAACCCGGAGTTGTTTCAGTTGTTTTTGCAGGAAGGGAATGCTAGGCGGGATACCAGTCAGGGAGAGTCTTGCATCGTGTCTAGCCTTTCCTTTACACGCATTTGATTCATTTTGTTACTTTTGAATTGTATATGTATGGAGCGTACTTGAATATTGGCACCTATATGTATCTTTCTTGAACTATTGGTACATAGAGCGTATAGCTCAATCTATATATGGAATATATGTTGGTACCTAGAGCTCTAGCTCAATATGTAATATATGAATGATTGCTTCTGCATTTCTGTTACTCTGATTGCCGTGGTTGTTTAGGGTTTAAGTTATAGGTTAGTCCCGCCTGGCTTAGCGAGTGTCTCCGTTCGCTATGATTCGACACATGTATAGATATCCATATCGTATACGGGTCGGGTCATGGTTCGGGGGATGTAACGTC
The DNA here is from genome assembly GCA_037501455.1 of Lantana camara. NCBI lineage: Eukaryota > Viridiplantae > Streptophyta > Magnoliopsida > Lamiales > Verbenaceae > Lantana > Lantana camara. Next base: position 107,850,053 of record CM074856.1, on the reverse strand, counting down.
TCGCGCTCGGGCGTTACATCCTGGGACTCACACTACAAATCAAAACTTATCACATTTCATATAGAAGCACGTAGTACAAGAACAATCAAATCACATATTAGCATGCTTCGAGTTTCATATAAATCACATGAGCTTACCTATCAATTCCCAACCATACTAAGTTCATATAATTCAGGTATAGCATATCCAATTCGTATATCACAGAACGGATTCAATTGACAAGGTTTACCTAATTAAATCAAACAAATTCATATCTTTTCCCAAAATTACACATACTTTCTTTCAAGTTAAATAATTAGCTCAATTAGGCAAAACGGGATTCAAATTGCAAATCAAAGCATCCACATATATCATAATTCATTTCATACATGATTTCATATACAATGGAGTTCATATAGATCGACAAATGAAGCAATTAACAATTTATTGCAATTAAGAAAATTAATTTCAAATATTCAAATTACACAAAATAAATCACAATAAATCAACCGGACATCCGATTGACGAACGGAAAGTGGCGTTGAACTCACCACAATGAGAATAACATTCTGATCGGACGCTGCTGGAATGCCACCACTGTAGCTGTAGGAATTTGGCCGGACTGCCGCCGGGCCGCCGAAAAAATCCCAAAAAATCAATCCTGAATGAATTCTTCGTGCCCGTTCCGAATCATTGATCAATTTCTGAAAATTCCAAGTCAATCTCCTCCAATTTCAGATCTAAGAACACGAAAACCCCTAAAATCTTCAAATCCAAATTACTTCCAAAACAGTGAACCAAAATAAGATCCGAAAGAGGCATCGGCTTACCCCGTGACGAGCTCTTCGAAAGCCCTAAGGTAGCTCGCCGGAAAAATCCTCAGAGCTAGCGCCGCCGTTGCACCGCCACTGTGCCACCGCGATCTGCCGTCAATTGGCCGAATCAGGAGTCGTGTGATCAAAGGCCACTAGTTCTCATCGTTCCGAACAACTTTCGTGAAGGGTCCGAGGCCAAAAGATCACCGGAAAAGCCCCCGTTGGCCACCGAAGTTTCTGCCGCCGCACGCCTCCCCGGAACCACCACCTACGGCCAAAATTCGATGAAAACAATGCCAGAAATGGACTCAGGGGGTCGGAAAACCTTGGAAAACACTAACCTTCGCCGGAAAAAGCCGCCGAAACGACGGAAAAGCCGCCATTGCTACAGTAGTGCCGCCGCCCGCTTCAGGTTGTGCATGTTTTCACACCGTGACTGTGTGTGTACAGTGAAAAACGCGGGAGAGAGGGAGAGAACTGAAGTCTACTGCGTTTGGCACGAAATACGGGGATCCGAGTATATATCTCGGGTCCTCGTACGCAAAAACGATCGGGAGGAAGGGCTAACGACGTCAGAATAGGGCAAACTTAGAGTCTACGAACTCGTCTCGATGCCCCGAACGTGTTGAAGGGGTCGAAAAGGTCGAAAACTCGATCGAATAAGAAATGACTAAAAAACCCCTAAAAAGAGAAAATTACAAAGGGGCCCCTAAACTCTAAAAGAGTTCAAAATAGGGCCATGAAAAACATAAAATCACATAATTAAACACATAAAAAGGTTGAAACGTGGCGTACCTTATAAATCGAACGAGCGGGATGTTACATATTCGGCCTCAGTGGTCGAATTTGCAGTGGTCGTTTGCTTGGAACTCTTCCAACTCACTGCTCCACCGTTTAGGCAGAAAATGTATCCTGACATTGACTTAAAATCATCTAAGTCAGATGCAAAGCTTGCATCGTAGTATCCTTCGATAGTAAGATCTTTCTGACCTCCGTAAACTAAGAATAAATCCTTAGTACTTTTCAAGTACTTAAGAATATTCTTCACGGCAACCTAGTGACCATCTCCAGGGTCAGATTGGAAACGACTTATTACACTAAGTGCATAAGCCACATCCGGTCGAGTACATAACATTGCATGCATTATGCTAGCTATTGCTGATGCATAAGGTGTATGAGTCATTCTTTCATTCTCAAGGTTAGTCTTAGGACACATCTTCTTAGAAAGACATGTTCTTACACTCACAGGAAGGTTCTTAACCTTTTCTGACTCCATATTGAATCTCTTCAATACTTTATCAATGTACATCGATTGTGATAGTCCTATCAACCTTCTAGATCTATCTCGATAGATTTTAATTCCAAGGATATAGGACGCATCTCCAAGATCTTTCATCTCGAATTGGTTCGATAACCATAACTTAGTTACTTTCATGCCATCCTTCGAATTCCCAATAAGAAGGATGTCATCAACATAAAGTACTAAGAATTGCACTGAGGTCTCCAATTGCTTTCTATACACACATGATTCATTCAAAATTTGAATGAAGCCAAACACTTTGACTGATTCATCAAATCGAATGTTCCAATTCCTACAAGCCTGTTTCAATCCATAGATTGATCTTTGGAGTTTGCAAACCTTTTGCTCACTCCCACTGAATGTGAAACCTATAGGTTGCTCCATATAAATGCCTTTATCAATGTCACCATTGAGAAAGGCAGTTTTCACATCCATTTGCCATATCTCATAGTCATAATATGCGGTCCGAATAGACTTTTGCATTCCAACTGGTGAAAAGGTTTCATCAAAGTTCAAGTCGGGTCTTTGAGTGAATCCTTTTGCAACCAGTCTTGCCTTGTAGGCGGCAATGCTTCCATCAACTCCAAGCTTTCTCTTAAAGATCCATTTGCAACCTATGGGTTTGACCCCATCAGGAAAATCTACCAAGGTCCAAACTTGGTTGGAGTTCATGGAATCCATTTCGGATTTCATGGCTTCTATCCACTGTTCAGAGTCAGAATCCGAAAGTGCCTCCTCATATGTTAAAGCATCATTATCCTTTTGAGAGATCTCATGGAAGAATCCGTACCATCTCTCCGGCAGTCTAGGAGTGCGTTTAGAATGCCTTAGAGGAGGATTTACGTGTGTATCGAAATTCGTGATTGGTTGGGGTTGATCAGAAGGGGGTGTTTCTTCAGTGGGCGGTGTGGGGTCACTTTGTACTTCCTCTAATTCTATGATCTTTCCTTTCTTTTCTTTAAGGAACGGTTCCTCAAGAAAAGTAGCATTTCTGGAAACAAACACCTTTTGCTCAGATTGATCATAGAAGTAGTATCCTATGGATTCCTTAGGATAACCTACAAAGTAGCATAAGTTAGAACGAGATTCTAACTTAACTCCCACTATCCTCTTCACGTAAGCAGGACAACCCCAAATTCTTAAGTAAGAATAACTAGGGATTTTACCATGCCACATTTCATAGGGCGTTTTAGGGACTGACTTAGAGGGAACTAGATTCAAAATCTTTGCTGCACTTTCTAGGGCATAACCCCAGAAAGTAGGTGGTAAGTCAGTGAAACTCATCATGGAACGAACCATATCGAGTAGAGTTCGCTTCCTTCTCTCAGAAACTCCATTGAGTTGAGGAGTTCCCGGAGGTGTCCCCTGAGAGATAATCCCTTTATCTTTGAGATGATTAAGGAATTCTTCACTAAGATACTCACCTCCTCGATCAGATCAAAGTGGTTTGATCTTGTGACCAGTTTGGTTCTCAACGTCCTTTTGAACTTCTAGGAATTTCTTAAAAGCTTCAGATTTATACTTCATTAAGTATATATAACCATACCGACTAAAGTCATCGGTAAAGGTTATGAAATACTGATGATTGTTTCTTGTGCTTACACTAAGCGACCCACAAACATCAGAATGGATCAAATCCAAGACCTTAGTGGCACGTTCCACAGTTCCTTTAAAAGGAACTTTGGACATCTTTCCTTTGAGACACGATTCGCAAGAAGTTAACTCTTTGAGATCATTTTCAGAGAATGATCCTAAAGTGTTTATCTTGCTAATTTTGTTCTTGGAAATATGTCCTAATCTAGCGTGCCATAAGGGAGCTGAAACTTTGTCAGCTCTCTTACGTTTAGTTTCTCATTGTGTATTCATAATATTGATATTTTGAGTTAGATAAAGTCCATTACTTAGAGTACTGATGTAAACGGAAGAGTTGTTCCGTTTGATAAAGTACTTACCATTCTTAATATAAGTTTGATAACCTTCACAATCTAAAATTGGAACTGAAATTATATTACGAATAATGTTCGATACATAAAGGACTTTATTTAAAACTAACTCAAAACTACCTAAATCTAATCTAATTGTGCCTAAAGCTCGAGCTTCAACATTTAAGCCATCGCCGATCTTCAAGACACATTCTCCTTCTCTGAGTTGTTGGACTTCATTTAGCATTTGTACATCATTACAGATGTGAGTTCCACAACCGGTATCAAGTACCCAAGAACTAGAATTAATAAAAAGATTTACTTCAAAGAGAAACATACCTTTTTTTAGAGTAGCCTTGCACTCTGGACAGTTTCTCCTCCAATGTCCCGCTTTGCCACAATGGAAGCAAACATCCTCTTTCTAATCAAGCTTCTTCTTTTGGGCCTTCCCCTTTGAAATGCCACCAGTGGGCCTAAAGGGTTTCTTCTTCTTCTTTTGGGCTTTCTTGCCCTTACTTTTAAAAGGCCCAGAAGAGGAAGATGGAGCATTCACCATCAGAACCTTATTGTCCTTCTTGATTGTGCTTTCAATAGTCACAAGCTGACTAATCAGCTCAGCTACAGTAGGACCAGCATGATTCATATTGAAGTTAAGGACAAATGGGTTGAATGATGGTGGGAGCGAGGCTAGCAACAAGTCCACTGAAAGCTCATCTTTCAATGGCATGTCCATGGAAGCAAGTTTCTGAGTAAGGCCGAGAAACTTGAGTCCATATTCATGGACACTTGAACCTTCCCACATTCTCAAATGGAATAATTCCTTTGAAGTATTATACCTTGTAACACGTTCATGAGGGCGGTAAAGTTACTCCAAGTGGTCGTAAATCTCCCAAGAGAATTCCATGGCCTCATGTTGCCTTTGCAAGTCCGGAGACATGTTAGCCAACATAAGGCAATGGGCTTGGAGATTATCATCCTTCCACTTCTGGATCGCGTCCCGCTCGGCCCGAGTGGGAGCGTCCCCTTCGGGACTTGGCTCCCCTTCAAAGAGAACATCAGTTCTCTTCTCAGAATCTAAAATGATTTTCAGATTCCTCAACCAATCAGAATAGTTGGGACCAGTCAACTTGTTTGACTCGAGGATCGATACAAAAGGGTTTTTGGTTGCCATTTCACATCACATAGAGAATCACAGAATCTACGACCTAAATGGTAAAACAGAGAACTAGTGAGCATGCTGAATTATAACGATATACAAAAAATAAGGTCTTTAATCTAATGCAGCTCCCACTATTTTTCAGAAATCTATAATTCCCAAAGATCTAAGAGGAACACGTTTCCCAATGGGTACTAAGATCCTAAGCATTTTACCTCGAACCCACGACTCGCGGACATTCTAAGTAAAACCCTAGGTAGGTACAACTTACCAATTCTAACACCTTTAGAACTCTTAGTAATTGTATTTGCATCACCTATCTTTCAATATGGACCCACGACTCGTGCGACATCCATATTTACTTAGGCGTTAAGCTAGACCCATCAATCATAAGATCATGATCAAAACTTAGTTCGAACGACCCACGACTCGCGGAAATCGCCCTTGCCAAAATTGACCATGAAATATTGATCATTTAAAATGATCAATTAGGTAACTAAGAACTAACAAGCTCCACTAGCTACACCACGACTTGCGGATAATAACTTGCTTAACTTACTAAACTTAAAACCTATTGATGGAATGCTAGGAATTTAATTCAAAATTTGCATCTCGAATTAAACACCTATTGTTCGAAATTAGCTTAATATTTAACGGGATTTTTCGAATCAACCGAAGGGTTATCCGGTTCGACCTCACCAACATATATGTTATCCAATTTTAATTAGTCTTGATTAATGCAAGTACAACTTAAATGCATTTCACACAAGCACTTAGCAGATAACATGTCCTAGCATGATACTAACATGTGATGATCATGGGTTCTACCTATCTTATGCCTGATATGTGGGAGCCACTCCACAATTACAAGTTCTAACATACATGCCACATAAATAGTTTAAATCACATAAGGGAAAGCAGTAACAAAATACGAGCCCTATCTCTATTACATCTTCAATTGAGATTCCCCTCCCTAACATTTTGAGGGGTCTTCACCTATGGCCTCCTTGTTACTTGAATGTGGTCCATCTTACTCCATGGGTGCATTGTCTCCAAAATGAAAATAAAACCTCACCACCAATTTTAATCTAAAAAAAATGAAAAAGTACTAAAAAGTAATAAGGCTCAATCTTCATATTGGCCTTAGACAAATACACGGTGTAACGCCCCCACCCATACTGGAACAAGAGGAGAGCGGGGTCTCAACCCCCGCACTGAAGCACCTCTCAAGTAATGGTGTGAGCCATCACTCAAGAATACTCCAGCGAACGGCTATCTATCAGAACTATACATGTACAACGATGTGGCTATGCAGCGAAAAATCAGAGTATTTTAAAACTTTTCAAAACATGTGCTTGATGGCATGTAACAAGCAAGAACATATTGATCGTGTAAGAGAGACTCGGCATATCAGAACATATAACATATTCACATATAAGTACCGATACAGCAGAGTTCAAAATATCGGTAACAGAGTAGCAGGATGAGTATAACAAAGATACTCAAGTATTCAGAAACATATACAGAAACATAAAGTGATGCAGCCATAAAACATATGCAGGACGCAAAAGAGAAAGTAATACTAAGTCCTGACTGAAACAAAAATGACAATCTAGAGCTTCAAGATACCTCTAGACTGCAGCTGCAAGACCTGAAACCACGAGGCAAGAAAACGGAAGAGGTATTAGTCAAAAGGACTAAGTGAGGGAATACTTTAAAGAAAGTACTGTTAAATGCAATGCTTTAAAGAAGAACTCGAAACAAGTTCTGTTGATAAAACTCTTTGAATGTGATGCTGTAAAAGAATGCACGTTAAAAACATTTTCATGAATGCTATCACACGCGCACACATATGCTGTTGATGGTTCATAGTTCTTTCATAAAACGGGATAAGGGTAAAATGAACTTTTCCAGATATGAACCATCCTTTATGAAACAGAATTTTGCCCGCAAGCTAGGCTCCTCCATCCTTACTCCAGAAAACATGATTCGGTAGAGCATCGGACCAGGATCAACGATAATTCCACGTTTAGTAGAGTATCGGACCAAGATCAACAATAACCCCACATATAGTAGAGCATCGGACCAAGGTCAACAACGACTCCGCACATAGTAGACTATCGGACCAAGGTCAACAACAACTCTTACCAACGCATACAAACATGCACCATCCTCCACCGGTTGTCACTTAGGGTAGCTAGCCCTAGGCGACCTGTAAACATGTAATGGGAACAGATTTGCTGTCCGTTCCCAGACAGATTGTCCTGACTTAACAAACCTCCTGTTAAAAGTCGGTGTCAATTGTCTAAGTGTGGCGGCCGGTATTAGTGATGTCGTTGGTGCTCACCTCCCGAGCATCACCTCCACACATAACCGCCGAGCCCAAACTGTAAACTGTATGCTTGCATTTAAGATTTAGCAGTGACCAGAGTACCACTCCAGTATGCTAACAATAACATGTGAAACTGTAACTGTAACATATGATGCTGTCTGTAAAACATATGATTCTGTCTGAAAACATGTGATTCTGTCTGTAAACTGTACTTTGAAAGCATAGGCAAAACATGTAACTGTCTTTGAACAAGAAGCAGAACTTTGGAAAACATGTGCTGTAGATCAATGTATACTATTAAAGTATGAATGATCCTTTCAAGAGAATGTCCCGATAAAAGGGATAGTTCAAAACGAGGTTTAGCTTTGAATTTCAAAACATATGATACAATAGTATAATCGTGGTTCCAGTTGGAAAACATTTATAGCTTCACCTCACCTAACAGTAACAAAAGGTAGGTAGACAGATTATGCGGTGCCCTGGGGATCCCAGTGCTCAACTTTAACTCCTGTAGGTGGTGTACTAGAGTGAGCTTAAGAACTAAGACCCACTACAACCAAGATGCATATGAAATGCATGAAACAATGAACAAGGAACATGTAAAGAACATGTAACACAAGAGAGTAATACCATTTAAGGTATTCAAGAAAAGTAACACACAAAGGAATACGTCAAAATGAGTTACTCTTAACGTTAGACTATGATCTTACTATAACCGAGTAAGCTTTAGTCAAATTATGAATCCTATCGCAAACCTTAGGTTAAGAAACAAGTCCACGAAAGAAAACACATTTTGAAAACACATTTTAGACCCTGGATATGGAAACCCTAGGTGCAAATGTCTATTAAGAAAGCACAAGTTTTAATTCATTTTTACTATTCAAAAGCACTATTCAAAAGTACTATTCAAGATTACTATTCACAGGTTACTATTCACATGTCGGGTCAAAGGGTCTGGTCAAACCCTTACTATACACACACCCACACACACACGGTACACACACACACCATGCACGAACACACACACACACACGGCATGCACACACACACACACCCTAATTAAATTATGATCTTGATTATAACCTATAGTTTCAAGTTCATGTTAATATAATCAAGTGTGATCTAGGTTAAAGGTATAACCTATAGTTAAGAGATCCAATTAAGGCATAAGATCAAGTTATGAAACACTGTTCTATCTTAGGTTATAACATGTGACACTATTAAAGTGTATAACATATGATCAAGGCACTAATCCATTAATCCAAATCATACCATAAGCTCAATTCATAATTCAAGAAGCATATAACAATGTGACAACATGTCACAACATATATCATATCATATCATATATCATATCATGAACCTTTAGGCATGTAACATGTAACAATTTAATTCCAATATCAACATGTAACAAGTTGTGACATAATTAATTGTAAATCACTATTCCATTAACTAACATGCATGAATATAATTCAAATTCCATAATCATGCATCAATTCTCATAATATAACAATCATATCACATGATCATAGCATATACTAGAGCAATTGATAACATATTCAAGCATATACTAAACAATTACAGCATATAAACAACTATCAAAATATATCATGAAAACTATATAATAAATGCATAAAATAAAATCCTATATGGCTTAGGGAAGACCCTAAGACCCAACCTAAACATAATATAAACATACCATAACATAAAAACATAAACTAAACTAAAACATAACATAAACTAAAGCATAAAAAATAAAACAAACCTAGCTCTAATGGGGGGAGTGACCGACGGCAAAGAGGGGGAGAGGGAGAGAAGAAAGGGTGTTGTTAACACAACATTGAGCAAGGAATGAAATGCCATGAGCCCACTATTTATAGTTGAAGAGAAGCCCCTCACCTTGGAAATAAAATGTGGAGAAGGGTATGAGAGCAAAATGGGATAGCTTCTCTTGGAAGCTTTAGGCATATGAAGCTAAAAATTGGACTGCTGGGGGTATTTCTATAATTTCGTCCCCCAAGGCTTGAGGATAAGTGGCTGGAAGTATAACCATTCTGACGGCAAGAAAATTAGCTTCGAAACGCATATTCATTCGTCGAAATCGGATTTACCGTTTGAAAGATACATTAGTTTTAATGAATAAAAGTTTTGAGCTCGAAACTCAACACGAGTGAAAAACGACTTTCTAGAATGATTTTCAAGTCCGGATTGTTTCCAAAATTCAAGAAATAAATCGAGAAGCGTTTTGAGTCCAAAATCGACTATAAAACGTTTTACCGTTAAAAAGTTGAAAACTTAGAGTGAATAGTGAATTCTCACGTACGAACGTACGCTTCAAAATTTCAAGCTAGGGTTTGAATCAAGAGTTGTAAAACATCTCAAAAATCTTGAAATAGCTCAAGTAATGCAAATCCGAAGAGAAAACATTTTCCGAATGAAAACCGTTCGTAGAAGAAATAGTGAACTAGGGTTTTCGAAAACATTTTCAATAAAACAAAGTTCCGGAATAGATTTCCAAGCCAAGAATGATTTCAAAAGACTTGTCTCGATTCAAGGATCGATTCGACTGTAACTTGGGTAGGAAAAGGTGTCGGAATCAAAAGCTCATTTTCTGATGAATAGTAACTTTGGTCGGTAAGTTCCAAAAATACCCTTATGGTTCAAGAAAGACTCTCTGAGCTCGGGAAACAAGTTCAAACAATTGGGAAACATATGTGATGAACCTCTAGGGTTCGAGTAGCAATATGAACAAGGTAGGCTCGGGTTATGAATAGTAAACTGTATCAATGGTCAAGAATTCCCCCTTAAAACATGTCAGATCATATACGAGCACAAAGTTCATGTAAGAATGCAATGCATGATGATTCGAAAAGTTGGATCACGGTCTATAAACGGTTTACCACTGCCTTAACTTACTGTTTTCATCCAGGCCCTGTTTTGGGCTGTTACAATCACCCCTCCTTAAAGAGAATCTGTCCTCAGATTCTTCCGCTGTAACTGCAAACAACTCAGGGTGATGCTTCTGCATTTTCTCTTCTGTCTCCCAGGTTGCTTCTTCTGTCCCATGTCCCTTCCCAAGGACTTTAACTAAAGGAATTTTCCTATTCCTCAGCTCTTGAAACTTCCTGTCTAGAATCTTAGCGGGCTTCAAAATATAAGTCAAATCCGGTTCCAACGGTATCTCCTCTACCGGGACAACCTCTGTCTCATCCGCGAAACACTTGCGAAGCTGAGATACATGAAATACGTTGTGGATTCCTGTTAGACCTAAAGGAAAATCCAATCTATAAGCAGTCGATCCGACTCTCTCTAGTATCTCATACGGTCCAACATATCTCGGGTTTAACTTTCCACCTTTCCCAATTCGGGAAAACCCTTTTCTTGGCCATGCCTTCAGAAATACCTTTTCGCCCACTGCGAATTCCAAATCCCTTCTTCGTCGATCAGCATAACTCTTCTGCCTGTCCTGGGCAGCTTTCATTCTCTGGCGAATGATCTGAATCTTTTCCGTCACTTCTCTTATCCATTTAGCTGAATTCACTCTGATCGGTCCTTCCTCAGTACATCTTGCTTCATCCAAATCCCAGTATAACGGGGATCTACATTTCCTTCCATACAGAGCTTCATATGGAGCAGCTTTAATAGAAGCTTGATAACTATTATTGTATGCAAACTCCACAAGAGGTAAACAATCTTTCCAACTTTCCTGGAAGTCTAAAGCGCAAGCTCTTAGCATATCTTCCAAGTATTTGATCATCCTTTCTGATTGTCCATCCGTCTGAGGATGCGCTGCAGTACTGAAGTTCAACTTTGTTCCCATCAAAGTCTGAGTTTCTTTCCATAAGTGCGACGTGAATTTCGGATCTCTATCCGAGACTATACTGTTCGGGACTCCATGTAGTCTAACAATCTCTTGTTGATACAGCTTTGCCAACGTGCTGACCTTATCCATCGTCTTTACTGGCAAAAAGTGCACTGACTTTGTCAATCTATCAATGATCACCCAGATACTATCTTGTCCTCCTCTGACTTTGGGTAATCCAGTGACAAAATCCATCGTGATTTGCTCTCATTTCCATGTCGGAATCGGTAATGGTTGCAACTTCCCACTCGGTTTCTGGTGCTCAGCTTTAACTTTCTGACAAGTTAAGCACTTCTTGACATAGTTGGCTATGTCTCTCTTCATTCCGTTCCACCAGAAATGTGTCTTGACATCTTGATACATCTTAGTACCTCTGGGATGTATCGTGTACTTAGTCTTGTGCGCTTTGTTGAGAATCTCTTTCCTCAAAATAGTTGGTACACATACTCGACCTTTGTACCTCAATATTCCATGTTCATCAACCTTGAACTTGGTCTCATCATCTTTCTCCTTAGATTCGAGACATTTCTTGATCCACTCGTTGTTCTTCTGTGCTTCCAGCACTTGTTCTTTCAAAGGTGATATCATCACAACGTTCGCGATTCGAGCTTTAGTTATCACCTCCATTCTTTCTCTTTTATCAGTCTCGGGGTTGGCAGAAATCTGTGCCAAATGAACTTTCCTGCTTAGAGCATCTGCTACAACATTCGCCTTTCTTGGATGGTACTGAATAATGCAATCGTAGTCCTCCAGAAATTCCATCCATCTCCTTTGTCGCATATTCAACTCCTTCTGAGTGAATAGCTATCGCAGGCTCTTATGATCAGTAAAGATCTCAAACGTAACTCCATACAGGTAATGTCTCCACTTTCCAAGAGCAAAAATTATCGCGGCTAACTCCAAATCATGTGTCGGGTAGTTAACTTCATGCGTTTTGAGTTTCCTTGATGCATACGCAATCACCTTTCCATTCTGCATCAAAACTCCTCCTAGTCCTTCTTTCGAAGCATCGGTGTAGACTGTGTATCCTTCTTTTCCTTCTGGTAATGCTAACACGGGTGCAGTTGTTAGCATCTCCTTCAATCTTTGAAAACTTTGCTCACACTTCTCAGTCCATTCAAACTTCCCTTCTTTCTTTGTCAACTTAGTGAGAGGTGTAGCTATCTTCGAGAAATCTTTCACAAACCTCCGGTAGTAACCAGCTAATCCCAGAAAACTCCTCACTTCTGAAGGATTCTTCGGTGACTTCCAATCCATAATCGTCTCGATCTTTGAGGGATCTACTTCGATTCCAGATCCTGATATGATGTGTCTGAGAAATGTAACTCTCTCAAGCCAGAACTCACATTTACTGAACTTTGCATATAGCTTGTGATCCAGCAAAGTGCGTAACACGATTCAAAGATGTTCAGCATGTTTCTCCGGTGTCTTTGAAAATACCAAAATATCGTCGATGAAGATCACTACAAACTTGTCGAGAAACGGCTTGAATATACGGTGCATCATATCCATGAATGCAGCTGGTGCGTTTGTCAAACCAGACGGCATTACTACAAACTCATAATGTCCATATCGGCTGTTGAAAGCAGTCTTCGGAATATCTGCTTCCCTGATCTTCAATTGATAATACCCTTGTCTAAGATCTAACTTGGAGTAGACCTTTGATCCTTGTATATGTCGAACAACTCTTCAATATGAGGGAGAGGATACTTATTCTTGATTGTCATCCTGTTCAACTCTCGATAGTCAATGCATAAACGTAATGATCCATCCTTCTTCTTAACGAAATGCACAGGCGCTCCCCACGGCGAGGTGCTCAGTCGAACATATCCTGACTCAATCAACTCGTCCAATTGCTTTCTCAGTTCATCCAATTCAGCTGGAGCCATTTTATAAGGTGTCTTTGAGTACGGCTCAGCTCCTGATATCGCCTCTATCGTAAACTCCAACTCTCGGTCAGGAGGTAACGAATCCAAATGCTCAGGAAACACATCTAGGAATTCGTTCACCACTTCCACTTCTTCGATCTTAAGTTGATCTTTCGGTCTATTCAAAAGATAAGCTACAAATCCACTAGCTCCTTTCTGAATCAACTTCTTAGCTTCCATCGAAGAAATCACTGATAACTTCTCAACTTTCCCTTCTGATGTCCGACTTTCATCTTCTTCCAAGATGATCTCTTTCTTGTAACAATCCAACTTAGCTCGGTACTTAGACAACCAATCCATACCAAGTATAACATCGTATCTTGTTATCGGTAACTCAATAAGATCCATCGGGTAACAACGGGTACCAATACATATAGGGCAGCTTTTATATACTTGATCCGTAATAAGGCAAGTTCCCAAAGGAGAAGTCACTTCAAATTTATATGGCAAGTATTCAAGCGGAAACTGTAAATGCGCACATAATTTAGATGCAATAAATGAATGCGTAGCACCAGGGTCATACAAGACCTTAACTGGCGTTTTAAGAATGTGCACAATACCTTCCACAACAGACGAAGGATCAACCTCCTCCTTACCATCCAAAGCATAAGCTCTACCTTTGACCACCGGTTTGTTCGTCATACCCACCACTCCTTTTCCTTTATCCTGGACCCCAAATCTCCTGATCTTGTGCGGGCAACTATCCATCTGGTGCTCAGGGGAACCACACGCGAAACACTGTCCAGCTTTCTTGCGACAGTTCTCCTCAGTGTGTCCCGTTCGGCGACAATATCGGCAAACAATTTCCTCTGGACCTGGCTGAGGTGCTCTCTGCTGTTGTGGCGCCCTCTGGTACTGCTGTGGCGCTTTCTGCTTCTGTGCTTGCTATTTCAGTGGAGCGTTCTGCTGCTGACGCTGTGGTGTTACCATTGGCCTCTTTCCAGTTCCTTGGGGAAAAGATCCGGAAGGTCGCTTATTACCTTGATAAGGCTTAGGGTTAGAAGGTCCTTGTCGTGCAGTTGTTATCTTGATCTCCTTGTGTCCAGCTTCAACCCTTAGCGCTCTATCAACAGCCTGGTTGTAGGTCTCAATGTCCAAAGAAGCAAATGCCAACCGAAGTTCGGGCTTCAGTCCATCAATAAACCTCTTGGTCTTGCGACGCTCATCAGTCAGAATATGAGGCGCATACTTGATCAGCCTCACAAACCTAGCCTCATACTCCATCACATTCATAGTTCCCTGAACCAGACTCATAAACTCGGCATCTCGTGCATCACGAGTCACTTGAGGCGTATACTTCTGCTGAAACTCTCTGATAAACTCATCCCAACTTCCCTCAATGTTGTTCTCAATCCACATATGCTGAACGTGCTTCCACCAATTGTATGCAGCTCCTTCCATAAGAAAAGTAGCATAGCGAACTCGTTCACGATCCTCTAGGTAGATCTCCATAGCCTCGAAAATCTTCTCAAGACTAGTAATCCAATTCTCAGCCTTTAGGTCGTTCGGTTCTCCATAGAACTTACGCGGATTCATCCTCAGAAACTTCTCCAATGACCTTTCATTAGGAGGATTATCTTTGGGTGCACAAGCCCTCATAAATTGTCGTAGCACATCCCTTAATTCTGGAGTTCCTTCCCTTTCAGGGGGTGGCGTGACATCTCTTTGGGGTGGCAGTGGTGGTACACGATTCCGGGGTACTCTTCTCGGTGGCATGTTGTTACTGAATTCATAAGCATTCAGATACATATATTCGATGCATGACATATAATGATTCACAGAATCCGTAACCACGTATTCACATTCTCACGTCATCACACATAAGTATGAGAACAACATATTCCCATAACAACATGTCAGCAAAGATTCAAGATCTCCAAACATATCATATAATCAGAAACAATTGTCAGACAACATGTAAACGGGAACAGAAGCTCGGGTAACATATCAACATATCAGAAATATGTATAACATATCACAAAACATGATCAACATGTAAAACGGGAACAGAACGTGTACTGTCATAACAAGAAGAACTGTAACATGATCAACATATCCAGAAGCGTATTCAACATATCAAGAATAATAGCATGCTAACAATAAATGAAATGGCATGATCCTATCAACGGTCCTAATGGTATCTTGAAGCAACTCTAAGACTCATACAATGACAGTTATGGAAAGCAGTAAACAGATATCCAACATAAAGCCGAAAGTGTTATAACTGTGCAAGGTTTGGTAAAATTTACTACAGGCCACATGTTAACAGTATTAATTCAAAATGGGGAGGACCCGATACTATCGAGTTGACTCCCTTACAGGCCTTACCAATCCGTCCAACCCTGCTGAAAATAACCTAGTAGGTACCAAGTCATCTGAATCGTCATCTGTGGTGCCAAAAGTCAGGGATCATCTACCTGAGCTATACATCCCCTCATCCAAAAGTCTGTCCTGAACTGTCCCAGCTATACGTCCGCCATCCATAGATAGATATATATGCATCAGTACTATATACAGAAAACCTCCTATCAGCAATCAACCCTGATAACTGTGGTCCAAAGAACCCCTAGTGGTGTCATCAGAAACAGCAACGACCTCACCCTGTCCGTGTCCTGCTGGCTCATCTCCGCCATCATCATCATCATCAGATCCTCCATCGCCTCCATCTGACTGATCCTGCATATGTTCGGGCTCCTGAGAAGCCTGACTGACATCCTGACCCTCGACCTCCTCAACTGCCTGCTCATCGGATAAGTGATAGGTATCATACAAGCGAGCTCTCACTCGGGCACGGTAGTGCTGGTGATGCTCTATAGAGGTGTTGTGATCGATAGTCATCTGCATAAGATCTGCCTCCAGCTCAGCAATACGAGCAGCCCTCTGATCAGCAATATGAGTCATCTCTGCAGCATGCTCACGAGCGATGTCCCTATCAATCTGGTACTGCAGTGACTGATCCTGATGGCGCATAGACTCCAACCTGACCTCACGGGTCCTCTGATACTCCTGAAAGTAACCATCTCTCTCAGACTCGAGATAGTGCACAACTCTGTTAGGATAGGAATACCCAGGTCTGCCACTGTTCCTAGACCTACGCCAGGTATAGAAACGAGGGCCTCCACGGCGAGAAACTGCCACAGTACGCGGGGCCTCATACTGCTCAAAGAAAGCCTCATCCATCTGCTGATTAGGATCCTGGTGTGGCTGAACTGCCATAGCTATACAGAAGATACCACAGATATAAAATCCAGATACAGAACCATGCAATCCCCAAATATCCTGTCTCGATGCAATATGAGAATGATCCTGGATGCAATGCGTGAACAATCCATGATGCAACATGAGAGCAATCTTGGTTAAGTCTCTTCTTAGTTAACCCGAAGCTCTGATACCACCTCAAGCTGTAACGCCCCCACCCGTACTGGAACAAGAGGAGAGCGGCGTCTCAACCCCCGCATTGAAGCACCTCTCAAGTAATGGTGTGAGCCATCACTCAAGAAATACTCCAGCGAACGGCTATCTATCAGAACTATACGTGTACAACGATGTGGCTATGCAGCGGAAAATCAGAGTATTTTAAAACTTTTCAAAACATGTGCTTGATGGCATGTAACAAGCAAGAACATATTGATCGTGTAAGAGAGACTCGGCATATCAGAACATATAACATATTCACATATAAGTACCGATACAACAGAGTTCAAAATATCGGTAACAGAGTAGCATGATGAGTATAACAAAGATACTCAAGTATTCAGAAACATATACAGAAACATAAAGTGATGCAGCCATAAAACATATGCAGGACGCAAAAGTGGAAGTAATACTAAGTCCTGACTGAAACAAAAATGACAATCTAGAGCTTCAAGATACCTCTAGACTGCAGCTGCAAGACCTGAAACCACGAGGCAAGAAAACGGGAGAGGTATTAGTCAAAAGGACTAAGTGAGGGAATACTTTAAAGAAAGTACTGAATTAAAGAACTTGAAGTAAAGTTTGAAACTATTAAATGCAATGCTTTAAAGAAGAACTCGAAACAAGTTCGGTTGATAAAACTCTTTGAATGTGATGCTGTAAAAGAATGCACGTTAAAAACATTTTCATGAATGCTATCACACGCGCACACATATGCTGTTGATGGTTCATAGTTCTTTCATAAAACGGGATAAGGGTAAAATGAACTTTTCCAGATATGAACCATCCTTTATGAAACAGAATTTTGCCCGCAAGCTAGGCTCCTCCATCCTTACTCCATAAAACATGATTCGGTAGAGCATCGGACCAGGATCAACGATAATTCCACGTTTAGTAGAGTATCGGACCAAGATCAACAATAACCCCACATATAGTAGAGCATCGGACCAAGGTCAACAACAACTCCGCACATAGTAGACTATCGGACTAAGGTCAACAATAACTCTTACCAACGCATACAAACGTGCACCATCCTCCACCGGTTGTCACTTCGGGTAGCTAGCCCTAGGCGACCTGTAAACATGTAATGGGAACAGATTTGCTGTCCGTTCCCAGACAGATTGTCCTGACTTAACAAACCTCCTTTTAAAAGTCGGTGTCAATTGTCTAAGTGTGGTGGCCGGTATTAGTGATGTCGTTGGCGCTCACCTCCCGAGCATCACCTCTGTCCGTTCCCAGACAGATTGTCCTGACTTAACAAACCTCCTTTTAAAAGTCGGTGTCAATTGTCTAAGTGTGGTGGCCGGTATTAGTGATGTCGTTGGCGCTCACCTCCCGAGCATCACCTCCACACATAACCGCCGGGCCCAAACTGTAAACTGTATGCTTGCATTTAAGATTTAGCAGTGACCAGAGTACCACTCCAGTATGCTAACAATAACATGTGAAACTGTAACTGTAACATATGATGCAGTCTGTAAAACATATTATTCTGTCTGAAAACATGTGATTCTGTCTGTAAACTGTACTTTGAAAACATATGCAAAACATGTAACTGTCTTTGAACAAGAATGCAGAACTTTGGAAAACATGTGCTGTAGATCAAGGTATACTATTAAAGTATGAATGATCCTTTCAAGAGAATGTCCCGAAAAAAGGGATAGTTCAAAACGAGGTTTAGCTTTGAATTTCAAAACATATGATACGATAGTATAATCGTGGTTCCAGTTGGAAAACATTTATAACTTCATCTCACCTAACAGTAACAAAAGGTAGGTAGACAGATTATGCGGTGCCCTGGGGATCCCAGTGCTCAACTTTAACTCCTGTAGGTGGTGTACTAGAGTGAGCTTAAGAACTAAGACCCACTACAACCAAGATGCATATGAAATGCATGAAACAATGAACAAGGAACATGTAAAGAACATGTAACACAAGAGAGTAATACCATTTAAGGTATTCAAGAAAAGTAACACACAAAGGAATACGTCAAAGTGAGTTACTCTTAACGTTAGACTATGATCTTACTATAACCGAGTAAGCTTTAGTCAAATTATGAATCCTATCGCAAACCTTAGGTTAAGAAACAAGTCCACGAAAGAAAACACATTTTGAAAATACATTTTAGACCCTGGATATGGAAACCCTAGGTGCAAATGTCTATCAAGAAAGCACAAGTTTTAATTCATTTTTACTATTCAAAAGCACTATTCAAAAGTACTATTCAAGATTACTATTCACGATTACTATTCACAGGTTACTATTCACATGTCGGGTCAAAGGGTCTGGTCAAACCCTTACTATACACACACCCACACACACACGGTACACACACACACCATGCACGAACACACACACACACACACACACGGCATGCACACACACACACCCCCTAATTAAATTATGATCTTGATTATAACCTATAGTTTCAAGTTCATGTTAATATAATCAAGTGTGATCTAGGTTAAAGGTATAACCTATAGTTAAGAGATCCAATTAAGGCATAAGATCAAGTTATGAAACACTATTCTATCTTAGGTAATAACATGTGACACTATTAAAGTGTATAACATATGATCAAGGCACTAATCCATTAATCCAAATCATACCATAAGCTCAATTCATAATTCAAGAAGCATATAACAATGTGACAACATGTCACAACATATATCATATCATATCATATATCATATCATGAACCTTTAGGCATGTAACATGTAACAATTTAATTCCAATATCAACATGTAACAAGTTGTGACATAATTAATTGTAAATCACTATTCCATTAACTGACATGCATGAATATAATTCAAAATCCATAATCATGCATCAATTCTCATAATATAACAATCATATCACATGATCATATCATATACTAGAGCAATTGATAACATATTCAAGCATATACTAAACAATTAAAGCATATAAACAACTATCAAAACATATCATGAAAACTATATAATAAATGCATAAAATAAAATCCTATATGGCTTAGGGAAGACCCTAAGATCCAACCTAAACATAATATAAACATACCATAACATAAAAACATAAACTAAACTAAAACATAACATAAACTAAAGCATAAAAAATAAAACAAACCTAGGGGGGAGTGGCCGACGGCAAAGAGGGGGAGAGGGAGAGAAGAAAGGGTGTTGTTAACACAACATTGAGCAAGGAATGAAATGCCATGAGCCCTCTATTTATAGTTGAAGAGAAGCCCCTCACCTTGGAAATAAAATGTGGAGAATGGTATGAGAGCAAAATGGGATAGCTTCTCTTGGAAGCTTTAGGCATATGAAGCTAAAAATGGGACTGTTGGGGGTATTTCTATAATTTCGTCCCCCAAGGCTTGAGGATAAGTGGCTGGAAGTATAACCATTCCGACGGCAAGAAAATTAGCTTCGAAACGCATATTCATTCGTCGAAATCGGATTTACCGTTTGAAAGATACATTAGTTTTAATGAATAAAAGTTTTGAGCTCGAAACTCAACACGAGTGAAAAACGACTTTCTAGAATGATTTTCAAGTCCGGATTGTTTCCAAAATTCAAGAAATAAATCGAGAAGCGTTTTGAGTCTAAAATCGACTATAAAACGTTTTACCGTTAAAAAGTTGAAAACGTAGAGTGAATAGTGAATTCTCACGTACGAACATACGCTTCAAAATTTCAAGCTAGGGTTTGAATCAAGAGTTGTAAAACATCTCAAAAATCTTGAAATAGCTCAAGTAATGCAAATCCGAAGAGAAAACATTTTCCGAATGAAAACCGTTCGTAGAAGAAATAACGAACTAGGGTTTTCGAAAACATTTTCAATAAAACAAAGTTCCGGAATAGATTTCCAAGCTAAGAATGATTTCAAAAGACTCGTCTCGATTCAAGGATCGATTCGACTGTAACTTGGGTAGGAAAAGGTATCGGAATCAAAAGCTCATTTTCTGATGAATAGTAACTTTGGTCGGTAAGTTCCAAAAATACCCTTATGGTTCAAGAAAGACTCTCTGAGCTCGGGAAATAAGTTCAAACAATTGGGAAACATATGTGATGAACCTCTAGGGTTTGAGTAGCAATATGAACAAGGTAGGCTCGGGTTATGAATAGTAAACTGTATCAATGGTCAAGAATTCCCCCTTAAAACATGTCAGATCATATACGAGCACAAAGTTCATGTAAGAATGCAATGCATGATGATTCAAAAAGTTGGATCACGGTCTATAAACGCTTTACCACTGCCTTAACTTACTGTTTTCATCCAGGCCCTGTTTTGGGCAGTTACACACGGGGCATACCCCGGCCTCAAAACAATAATATGGAAAGCCACATAATAAATCACATAACAGTACGCACATAAGTGAGGCTCCAACCTCAATTTAAAAACGCAACTATAGGGCTCCAACCCCAATTTAAACCATCCATGTGCATAAATTAAAACCATACATAAGTCTAAACCCATGATCACCTAACATGCATGAATTGCATGAATTTGAATTTAACCAATAAATTAAAATTCTCGCTTTAAGCTCTAATAGCTTAAAACACGACTTAGGTGCAATTCTTGTTCAAGAGCCTTTTCTATAAAACCCGGAAAAACAATAAACTAATAAAATTCCAATTAATTTCTGAAAATTAATAATTTTATTCTTTCAATATTTTCATAAAATAAAGTTTGTAATTTTTCCAAAATGTAAATCGCTTACTTTTTCAAAATCCCAATTTAAACAATTATTTCAAAAAATAACTTTTAATTTAAAATTAAACAAAAATTTTTAAAAAAATTAAATCGGGATTGGATTGGACTAAACATGAAAATCAAGATCGCGAAACGAACGGCCCGGAACGAAATGGACGCCCTCCCGAGACCATGCCCGGCAGCAGCGCAGCATCCTCGCGCGCTTTTCGTGCAGCCGCTGGGCGGGAGGGGCAGGCGTGGCCCCGACGGGGCAGTCCCGCGCGGTTGCGGGACTGCTGGGCGGACGGGCACGCGGGCCTAGGCATGCTACGCCTTAGCACGTCTAGGCTCGCGTTTTCGTAACGCGATTTTGTGTTTCGTATTTTAGTTCAAAAACAAAAAACAATCCAAAATTTAAAACACGATTTAAATATATTTGATCCAAAATAATTTCAATCAAATTTTCGAAAACGTTTTTCGGAAAGTTTTAGGAAAAATATAGTTTTGTAATTCAGGCTTTCTAAAAGAACTCAAGAATACCTAATTCGCATCTATGCCTAAGAATTTCTACCAAATTCAGTAAAGTGGAGACGAATCAGAAACACGATTAACGAGGTAGCTCTGCTACCACTTGTCAGAAAACAGGAATCAGAAAGCAGCGAAAATTAAAAAAATTTACAACAAAAGGATCGAAACTCGTAATCATGAATCCAAATTCGTAGAGATTAGAAACTTACTTTTCAATAATCTTTCTTGAAGTGTTTCAAGCCACCAAAGAACGCTCTTCTCGCGGCTTGATCCCCTCTCCTTGGTAAAGCTCGAACCTTTAAAACTTCTAACTTGAAGCTCTCTAGAGATAGTCCACCAACTTGACTACAATCTAACTAGTAAGGATGCTAGCTCTCTAGTTAGTGTTTAGGCTTAACCTAGGGTTTATTTGATCTTGGAGAAAGGATGGTGTTCAACACATGAACCAAAAGAATTCATCAATTAGCCCTAAGGGGAGCTCGAGCTCCCCTATATATAGGAAGGATAGGGGCGGCCGATCCTAGTCCTTTTGGACTAAGGATTTAGTCCCTCTCTCTCTTATTACTTGATCATCAAGTAATTCCCAACTTTGACTTTTGAATTCTAATTCAAATCAACTTTTAAGAGAGCTAAAATATCCAAACCCCTTTTGGGTAATATTATACTTTATTTATTAAATAACTTATTTATCTAATTAATTAATTCGTAATTAATTAAATAGATTATTTTTCTCCAAAATAAGACTTTCTTTTTAATTCAAAATTAAACCAAAGTCTATTAAATAACTAACACATTAATTATTTAATACACAAATAATTATACACGTGTGGTGCACACGTGTCCATGTATGACACGTGTCACTCACGTGACCCACACGTGTGGAACCCTCTTGGTATGATCAACTCGTTTAATCATTTTAAAGCCTTAACTCATTAACCAAGTTGTTGTGTGTGACCCTCTAGGTTCTCAATTCAATTAGCAGTGACCCTAATTAATTAATTCACTAATTAATTAATCAGTCCACAGATTAAAGGACCATAGTCTAGCAACAGGTGTTTAACCCCTAGCTGAATTGGAATGTCTTGATTCGACAGAACCTTTAAGTCATTGATTCATGTGAGATACAATCCTCCTACTTACTATCTCACAACCAAGATATAGGGTAGGAGAATAATCAGAACCTTAATAATCTGGTCTTAAAGCTAAGTGCATTTCATATCCATTTGATCTCAATCCAAGAAACCCTTTTCTTGATGTCTTGATCTACTGCCTTGGCCAAGGACTCCATATGGCATATGAATGACTTACACAATAAGAGATCACCTTGCAAGTGTAGGTCCTTTCTTGATTCCCATTCACTTTCATGAGTCACTTGTGCAGCCCCAGCATAAGCCTTGAATCAGTTGTCTAAGGCGACACCCTTTAAAGCTTATACCTAAGACTACAGAGTGAACTCACAAAGTGACATGGAACCTCAAGTCTAAGGATCAATTAATCACATCAATGACTCGTGAGATATTTCCTAATTTGGAAGTTTCCATTTCCTGAAATAGAAACTTCCTTTCCCATTTAGGAATCTTCTCACACGGGGCATCTCAGTGAACTTACTTATGGAAGTAAGCACCCTCATGTATCACACACGTATCAACTATACACTTTGCACCTCCATGAAACAAGGTGGTCCTTCTTAAGGGCGTGATCCCATAAGCAAGCCTTAAAGGAGTCAGGTTGACACTCCCACTGTCTGTAGGACTCATCGGCTTAGAGTATTTTACTAATCATGACTTATGTGATATAGGGCTCGTTTCATGAACCATTACACCTAAATAGTAGAGTCCTAAAGTCATCAGGATTAGGGGAGTTCTCATACATGCACAGCTAAAGTAAACGCATACCTACCAAAAGCATATAAAGAAGTGTTGCCTCAATTCATTATTTTATTCAAAGATTGACTGTGATCACAATAAGGAAAAGTACAAAACGGATATACAATCGGCTTTCTAGGGCACTATTCCTAGGTGCCCTCCACTTAGGGTGCTACACGTTTTGTAATATAAAGTAATAATCAAGAGTATAATTGTAATACTGAAGCTACAATTTGAATATAGTCATTGTGTCTGTTTCTATATATATATATATATATATCTTTAGTAGCTTTCTAATGGTTTTATTACAAATAACATGGAGGCTTCTTATAGCTCTTCATATTCACGTAGTAGCTCGTTGAAATATGTGAAAGAGAGATGTCGTCAAGAAAATTGTAAATGTTGTACCAACATTAAAGTGGTTGAGAAAAACAAAAACAATTGTGGAAAACTATTTTGATTTTGTGATGTCCATGAATTTTCACATTGGTGTACACTGATAGAAGAGATGCAATTTGACATAGCAGAAAAGGAGGAAGATGAAGCA
This sequence comes from Lantana camara, assembly GCA_037501455.1. Classification (NCBI taxonomy): domain Eukaryota; kingdom Viridiplantae; phylum Streptophyta; class Magnoliopsida; order Lamiales; family Verbenaceae; genus Lantana; species Lantana camara. The sequence goes on along the minus strand of CM074856.1, from coordinate 107,825,734 downwards.
CTTAGCATACCTAATGATCAAGTTCATCTACTACAAAATCAACTTCATTCAAACTTGTTGTATAAGATGTTGGTGTACAACATGTGTTTACTGGTTATGCTTTTATTGAGCTTTTCATTAAAGAATCTTATGTAATGCAAATCCAAGATTAATTAGTACAATTGTGTGAATCATGAAAGTAAATGCAGTTGTCCATACATATTTCTTTCCTTGAATACATACCATAAAGTTTCAATGGCTTTCGAGCCAAAAAAACCACCAAGCACGTCAACAGTTTATGCCCAAACAAGTGATCAACATTAGATAAAATTGTATCACTTAGATAAAAGTATCAATTGGCAAAAAACCAAGACCAAACAAACTAAACTCCAAGCATACATTTCAAATGCCTTAGGCCAAAGTCCAATTTTTTCTTACTTCCTGAAACTGGAGGCATTTCGAATACTGGGGTATTAGTCTTCTTTCCCTTCTCTGTTCCATTGGCAAAATCCTTTTTTGCAACTCGTTCCCTTTATCCTTAGTAGTAGATGAGGTGACCTTCTCCCTCTGCTTTTCCTTTGCGCACTCTGTTGTTTGAGAATAGAATTTGATACCATTCCCCTCGGTCAATTTGAATAGAGGATCTATTCAGCATTGAGAGTAGTTTTAGGCTGGGATAATGCTGCAACGTTATCTTTCCCCGTTTGGCAGCTTATGGTATTTGGTGCTCTCTTGGGTTGTGTTGTAGATGATTCTCTAATTATAATTCCTTTGTTTGCAGGATTGTTTGTTTTGCCACGCACCTTCTGAATAGTGATTCTAGATTTCTTCTTCAGAGGTGGTTCTGCATTATCAATGATACAAATTACAATAAAAAAACTTACAACTATGAACAAAAAAATGATATTGTATACCTGATGGTTTGTTGTTCAGATCAAAAAGAGTTCTTTTCTTATGTTGCCATTCCAAGAATGTCATTGTCAAGCGTGAAACTACTAGCAGCTGCAACATGAACCTCAGTTGCAACACGAGGCACAAGTACATCAGGAACATCATTTACGACATGATTTTCAGTTGGACTTTGAGCAGAGTTGATCCCAACATCCAAGTCAGCCTCATATTGATCCGAACTAGCATACAGTGCATCCAGTGCACCTTCATCCCGATCATCAATATCGTCTCTTAATGTTGTAGTCCTCTATTGATTACTGACAACTTGTGAACTGCCAACATCAAGCACATTTTTTAGCATAACAAAGAATTTATGAAGTTAATGCTAACTGATACAGTGTAATATAGAAGGTATTCACCTATAAGTATGAAATAACTAGCATATACCTTATGGATTCTCAATGGACAAGTTTATCATGGACTAAATGTGACACCCTATTCTACAGTTCGGATAGGTATGACGTAATTATGTGACTTAGTTTTCTATTTACGTTTTAAATTAATTATATTTGAATTATGTGGCTTTAATTGAATTAATTTCAAACTTTACTTGAATTATTTGAATTGATATGATTTGTGACTTGGTTGAACCCTTATGCCTTTAAACCGAATCGGAAAACTTGAACCGAACCCGCACCCCCCTTGAACCAAACTGGTTCAGCCTTTAAAGGTTGGACCATTTCTCCTCCTTACCTATTTCACGTAAAAGCAACAACAGGAATTTAGTCCAAGAGAGGGAGCCAACCCTCCATTTTCATTCTTGAACTTCAAGTGCCAATATCTCCCTCAATTCTCCATCTTTTCGCGAGCCTGGGTAAGTTTTCGAATCCCCTCATCGTGTCTTCGTTTTTACATTTAAATTCTGAATTTTAGTGGTGAATTTATTATATATATGATCATATATGTGAATAGTAAGGGTTTAAGAACTTTTGATGAATATGTGATATATGATTGGTATATTTAAAATCTGACTTCATAAATGTGTTCTGCATGATATGTGAGTTGTATTAATTGCAAAGAATTAAATGGTAGTTGAGTATTTAATATGTTTCCATGAATGAGCTTGAATATGAAATTTATGAACTTGGTTTCAATTCTTGTTATTATTGTGTTTTATGTGTTTAAACTTGTCCTAGTTGATTTATATGAATTTTATGCATGATTTTATACGTATTTGGTGTTGCATTTTTTGTTGAAATGGCGTTTCTGTGAAGAAATGCCCTGCTTCTGCATTTTAAACCATGCTGGAACGGCCGTTCCTACCCCAGCTTTAAACTGGGAACGACCATTCATGAATTTCAGTGACGTTATTCCCTAAACAGGGAACGACGCCTTTCCAATTTGTACTGGGGATGGGAAGGGCCGTTCCCAAGGGCAAATCTTTACAGACGAGCGGGGAGGAGTTCGGGCAGTTGGGAACGGCCGTTCCCATTTTCTTCTTCAACTCAGAATGGTCATTCCCATCTTCCAGAAACTTTGGGCGAAAAGGGTTCTCTTCAGTAGCAGGGCCGTTCCCATTCTTCCCGAGACCTGGAGCTAGTTTCTGCTTTTATTTCCCTAAGTTATGCATTTATATTATTTTATTTGATAATCTTTTGCATGTTTAACATTGTAACTTGATTTTACTTACATGATAAATTGTAAATAAATGTTATATGTTATGTTATGTGAATTATATGAAACATTTTATATTGTTTTGCATTCACGCATAAGTCATGCATTGGCCGAGCGTCTTATTTGGTCCATATAGAGTCTAAGTCTTGGGCTCTCGTGTTTTCTTTTTAGACGGTGTTGCCGGTGATGAGCCTGAGGCATAGGTTTGCTCACTCTCACTCCTTTTTCTTCTATGCACAAGGTGAGGTTTAGGATTTTCTTTACTTATTGACCTAAAGCCTTTATGTAATGTTTTCAAGCCGTGCATGAAATTATTTATTATATATATAATTAAATAATTGTTGAATATGAAATGTTTATGACCTTATGGAACAAGCTTGATTTGGAAAGTTAATTATAAAGGCATATGTAAGCTAATTTGGAAAAGTATTTTATGTTCAAGCTTCGTAGAAAGTTTTGCCATGAAAGATTGGGATATGATCTGTATATGTGAATGTGGATCCAAGGAGCTATGGGTAATGTAACACCCGGGATGATAGGCGCCGCATCCCACGCACTATAAGTCTAGTCCCCACATGAAATGGATAGTTCAGCATGAACCGGACCCATAGCAAACGGGTGATAAAACAAAAACAACCTTGCTAGGCGGAAACTAACCCCGTGCCATATAATCAAAAGGCTGTGCGGAAGCATTAATGTGCAATTCATAGATTTCAACAAAGGCTACAAGCCCGAATTTCCAATACATAAAATTAAATCCATCATGCATCCTAACAACGGGTTCAACTAAGCACACAACCTGTCCCGAATCAATATCCAATAATTTCATAACTAGCAAAAAAGCCCAATTACATAGGAATATCCAATTAGAACATAATAATGTAAGATGTGACTCGAGTGTACAAGTGATCTAACAAAAGAAGTAAAACTTGACCTCCGCCTAGCAAAACCTATAAGAAACTGAGAAGTGGGAAAGAGGGGTCAGTCTCTAGAAGACTGAGTGAGCAGGAGCAATACATATACTATAGAAACATGCGCATGCAAGCCATAAATCCCGAGCAAGATTTTATTCAAAGTTAGTTCCCACGAAGGGTAAGAAATTAACAAGCAATGCTCGGACTTTATGACTAATTCATATTAAATTCGTTATGTTCATAATTCATACATAATCATAAAGGCTCGGCGAGTGAGTGTACATAATCTCCAACCAAACTCCGACCGTGTACGACAAATATCAATAATATATTGAATACATGATCATGCAATATCTTATAATACATGCAAGCCATATAACATAAGACATAGGCGTTTGGGCGATCCGTGTACCGGCCTTCCCGCATGGTGCATAACAATCATAACATAAACATTGACATAAAATAAGTTCCAACCTTCTTCCTCCGGGTAGTGGATGGGCTTGCAAGACCCGACCACCTCATGCATTGACCCAGGGGGGTACATGAATCCCCCAAGGGCGCTCAGCTACCATTCCATGCTAATCTCCTAGCGAGGCCCGGTCTCTGTTAAATGGTTGGGACTGGCACATGGGATCACCGTCGGCCCTTGCCTCCCCGGGTAGCCACATGTGCCAGATCCCGGGCCCGTGCATTCATTCATGTTCTCGCCAAAACGTTTCCATTCATGAAAACATAACATATTTCATAATTTATTAGAAAAGGGTTTACTCGATCAAAGTTTACTCGATGACTCTACTTTAAAAGTAACACATATATATACATAAGGTTTTGGTCAAAGCTTGTCACATAAGATTGTAGGGTTTAATATGTAACTAGAACGAAAACACCCTCACCTGGAACATGACGATATAAGGATACAAACTAGGCCGTGTACCTATTGATCACGATATCTCCTCCCTGGAGATGAACTGTATAAGAGAAAGACATAATGTGAACTCGTGAGAAACGACTCAATATGAAACCAATTAGAACGCACGGCATTAACATGAGGTGTTCGTGAAATGCTATGTCATGATTCAATATGCAATGGATCATAAATGTCATGAGTTGATGTGATCATGTTCATACACACCAATAAAGCCATTTAAACACATAAATGATTCAATCATTCAATTCATAATATATTACAATACATGTTAACAATGCATATGAATCAATTAGACATGTCTATAATTCATATAAGTCACATAAGGAGTCGAGGAGGTGCAAGGAAGGCGATAGAACAACTTTTGGCAAAGTTCAGCAAAAGTTAGGAAAAGTTGACAATTTTTGGAAAAGCAAGCTGTACAAAAATGGGTATATCTTGAGTTTGACAAATTTGAATTAAGTTTTTCTTGTTGGAGGTGAAACTAGACACATAGATGTTTTCAAGGATATGTGGCACGAATCATGGTTCAAAGCAAGGTGAAAATGACATAGGTTTGAAGTTGGACGAATGTAGATAATCGAAGAAGTGGCGACACCAAAATGAATTGATCATATCTCATAAATGGCAAAATATATTAAGATGATTCCAATTGGAGGTTGTTCTAGATCAAGAGGTTTCCACCGGTTCAAAAATCAGGTTAATCGGAGTTCGTATGAGGGTAAACGGGACAAAACAATCTCAGTTAGAAAACATGAGAGGATCCAAAGTTTCTGCCTCAAAAAAATCCACCCTCGCGGATTCAGAACAGGGACAAAAAAAACGCAGAACACAGGGCAGAAACGCGGGAGAAGACCAAAAATCACCAAAACACCTCAAAACTCAACCCAATCACTTAAAACATGTAGTATTCCAAGTAGGAACATCAAATACAAGTTTAGGACAATTAAGAACACATTAACTCACAAACTCAACAAATATAAATACATATACATACACCTACGTACACATATATACATACACATACTCTTGCTCCAAGAATTGAAACAACCAAACATAAAACTCATGGATTAACATGTATTCATGTATTTTCACACAAGAATTCAAGTTATAAAGAAAGAATCATAAAACCCTAGTTATCACCCAACGTATACATATATATATATATATACACACATATACCTTGGAAAGGAAGAAGAAGAGGAAGAAAATGGTTGAAGCTTGAATTCTTGGATAAAACTTGATGAAATTCTCTTGTCTCCTTGTTTGTTAGCTTGGATCGATCCAAAGGAAAAGAGAGAAGAAGTTGGGAGCCCTTGTTTTTGCTAGAAGAAATGAAAGAAGAAGAATGAGATTGTGGAGGGGGTTTGGATCGTGTATATGGAGAGGGAGAAGAGAAGAATTTGCACTTTGGTCCTTTGAGAATTTAAGTGATTCAATTAGGACCCCAAGGTTTGGTAGGTGAATAATTGAGGTCCAATTAAAAGTTCGATTGAGTCTAAGGATTTCATATAATTTCAAATAAGTGCATAAGTGAAATAAAACTTTTAATTGGTAAGAAAACATGCTATAAACAAATTTAAATAGCATAATCAAGGTTCATATAAATTATCTAGGTCACGTAATGGAAATTAATTCACAAAAGTAAAATATATTAAAAGTCCACTTGGCATATAAAACACATATAAGTCACATAACTCTCGGTCAAACCCACTCGTGACGTCATACCTGTACGCCGAAAAGTCGGGGCGTTACAGGTAAGGAATCCCCAAGACGGTATCAGGTCGTCGGGGCTCGGCCTGTGCATAGTTTCCATCCAAGGTATCACGTGCGACCTCGAGAGCTAGGGAAGGCGTGATATTTTGATGCCATCGGTGTGAAACCCGGGGAGGACACGTTGTGGGTTAGCTACCCCGTGTTGGTTTGTAAAGATATGGATGGTTAGGGCCGCACGTGGCTCTTCCATCATTGGTGTGGTGGATGGATGTGTTTTGATTTATGTTTTGATATGATATGAAAAGTAAAGGTTGGAAGCTCGTTCTCGTCGAGCATGTGGTATGTTATGTTATGGGAATTATGAATCGGAATAGAGTTTATGAAAATGGTTTCCAAGTATATATGTTTGTTTTAAAAGTTTGTTGTGCAACACCTATTCCCGGTTCATAAGTCCACCTTTGTTATGTGGTTTGCTTTATATATATATATAGTCTGTGGGTGGGCGTTAGTCCCCTCACTCAGTCAGTTAACTGACCCCTCATTTTATCCTTTTAGTTAGAGGTTTTGGGACTTGAGCTAGGCGGAGAAGTGTATCCTTCGAGTCGCACTTATGGGTCTAGGTCTTGTCCGTTTGCATATGTTTACATACACTCCATATTTTTGTGTACTTATGACTTGTATTCTCGGAGACTTTATCATTTTGTTTGATGAGGCCGTGAGGGCCAATGTACATGTTGTATATGATGATGGTACTCTATACATATATATATATATATACATATATATATATATATATATATATATATATATCTATGATATGCATCTACTTTACTTGTCTTGGTTTATTTTATTCGCTTCCGCGCACTCTGGTTGTGTTGTTAGCTCCGCGTAGCATAGGGTGTGAGTTGGTCTCCCTGTTCGCTATGATTCGAATTTAGGTACGGACTTTCCATTTTGTGACCGGGTTTGGGTCTTAGTACGAGGGATGTGGTCCCTGTAGCACCCCAAGCGGTGGGCAGCACACCCCCGCACTATAACTTTACACGTGTAACGAAACAAGGACTCCGCACACTTGCCAAGCATACCGAATGAAGACAAACCAAAACCAAAACCAAACCTAAGCTAGGAGGAACGTAGACCCTGCACAACACCGTACGAATATACGGAAGCGTGATCATCCCAAACAAAATTCAAAACATCACAAACAGTTGATGGGTTCGAGCTAGCATAATTCCTATTCTCGAAAATCAAAATATAACGTGATTAAACAAAACATATCTTATCCAAATGTGCAATCATATCAAGCGTACATATTCGAATACAAGATACAAGATACGAAATGCAGACTAACAAAGACCCGACTCGAAACAAACTCCACAGACTGATTGACTTCGCCTAGCTCGAACTCCAAAGCAAACCTGCAAGGCTAAAAAAACATAAAGAGGGAGGGGTCAGTCACACTGACTGAGTGAGGGGCTACACACGCATGCGTACATACGTCTACAGTGCATAACACATATCAAATTGGAAGTTCATGAAATCGGGGCATGGTTTTTGCATTCTAAATCATTTCTCGCGTGATAATACATATATGGAAAGAGAGAGAGTTAAGCCAAGGCCAAAACAACTAACTTTTATTAATCGATAATCCACTCCCGTTTCACGAACTATTACATAACATACCAGCATAATGTAAACAAGCAAATAAGGCAACTTCAAGCAAGAGGGGAAATGTGCATAGGGTAATGTCCATCCTGGATCCCCTATCCCACATCCAGATGATCATGCACGGAAGTAATACCTGGTATCCCGGGTCTCCCTTACCCATAATCACCAAGTCCCAAACGTGTTAATAGCAAGTCAAGTCAAGACCAAGGCATGTCAAGGCAAGTCGTACACAAGAGCATAACAAAGTCTGTGGTCAAAACATATACATATTTGTACTCATTTACATATTTATACACATGTCCATAGCATATTCATATTAAGCTAGAAATCGTATTCAAAACAGGTCATATACAAAGCATATCATATCCTAGTCTATTCATATTCATAGCATACCGGATTCATAGTTAAAATAAGTCATATACATAACATTTCCATATCTGAAGCATACACATAATCCTAGCATGTTCATACTCAAACATGTTCATTTTCTAGCATGCTCATATTCATATCATATCACGTCCCTAGCGTGATCGCACTCCTAGCATACTCGTATCCCTAGCATAAACATAAATAGATACATACCGTACTTACCCTTCCATGTCACGTGGTAGCTCGTTCACATGCATAGCATATCAAACACAAAAACTTGCACCTAGCATAGCATATTCTATAACATGTAGCATAAACATACGTATTCATAGCTTGCACATATTACGTGTACGTAAGGCTTATTTCATATGCATACATATCGGGCACGTTTCATTAGGGTTTAACTATAACCTAACTGTTGGGAAAACGAGATAGAAACGCAGCGGAAATTTAAAACTTTTTCCCAAAAGATAGAATCGAAAACTTGCAATTCCTATTTCTAGATTCGTAGAGATCAAGAAACTCACTTAAGTAGTAGCTTTCTTGACACGTTTTGAGCCGCCCTCAAACGCGCTTCATGCGGTAATGGCAACCCATCCCTCGAAAGTTTCTTTCTACTTCAGAATCCATTGTAGGTTTCCTCTAGGGTAATAATCCACACCAAACCCTCGTGAAAAAATTCATCCTTTAAGATATGGACGAACGATTTTTGCCATCTTCTTTGGTTCGTTTTTTTCACTCGTATTCTGTTGGGTTCAGGATCGTTCCACCAGCCCTTGTAGTCGTTTGGGTGTGATCTCTCTATCACGCATCTTGATCTCCAAAAGCTCCTTCGAATCTTTCAAGACTTCACGATAGAAGCCCTCTAGAGAATTAGTCCACCAACCGCGACCACGATCCGAATAGGGAGGATGCTAGTTCTATATTTGGTGTTTAGGCTCTAAGGGGTTAGTGTATGATCATGGAGAAAGGAGAAATTGTGTAGCATCATCCCATGGGGTTCGAACCCCTCTATTTATAAGGCTAGGGTTCGAACCCCTTATCCTTTGTGGAAAAGGATTGCAAGCTCCTTTTGGAAAAGGATATCTTGGTTGGAGACCAAGTCTCTTACTTTGACTGAAAGTCTCCTTTTGATCAACTTGGAAAGTAAGAATCTAGTCTAACTCTTTTAGACATTTAATTTTACTTTATTTATTTTACAATAACTAACTTGAAGACTAATAATATAATCAATTCATAATTAATTATTTATTAGACTTTAATTCTCCAAATTAGGACTTTAATATTAATTCAAAATTAAATCAAAGTCCATTAAATAATTAACACAATAATTATTTAATATATACACAAACACACACGTGACTACACGTGTCCCTAAGTACACGTGTCATACACGTGTTCCACACGTGTGGTCCCCACCATTCACTTAATGGTTCGATCAACTCGTTTAATCGATTCAAGCCTTAACCCACGTGAACGGGTTGTTGTGTGTGACCCTCTAGGTTCTTAATTCAATTAGCAGTAACCCTAATTAATTAATTCCCTAATTAATTAATCAGTCCACAGATCAAACGACCATAGTCTAGCAACAGGTGTTTGACCCCTAGTTGAATAAGAATGTCTCGATTCAACAGAACTTTTAAGTCATTGATTCATGTGAGATACAATCCTCCTACATCCCATCTCTCAACCAAGATCTAGGGTAAGGGAATAATTAGAACCCTAATAATCTTGATCTTAATGTTAAGTGCATTTCATATCCATTTGATCTCACTCCAATAAACTCTTTTCTTGATGTCTTGATCCACTGCCTAGGCCAAGGACTCCTAGATGGCATATGAATTACTTACACAATAAGAGATCAACTTGCTCATGCAAGGGTAGGTCCTTTATCGATTCTCATATACTTTCATGTGCCACTTGTGTAGCCCCAGCATAAGCCTTGAATCAGTTGTCTAAGGCTGCACCCTTTAAAGCTTACACCTAAGACTACAGAGTTAGCTCATAAAGTTTCAATGGAACCTCAAGTCTAAGGATCACTTAATCACATCCATGACTCGTGAGATATTTCCTAATCTGGAAACTTCATTTCCCATTTAGGAATTTTCTCACACGGGACACCTCAGTGTACTTAGTTAGAATAAGCAAGCACCCCCCATGTATCACGCACGTATCAACAATACACTTTGCACCCCATGAAACAGGGTGGTCCTTCTTAAGGGCGTGATCACACCAGCAAGCCTCGAACGAGTCAGGTTGACACTCCCACTGTCTATAGGACTCATCGGCTTGGAGTGATTTCTAATCATGACTTATGTGATATAGGGCTCGTCTCATGAACCACTTCTCCTAAATGGTTGAGTCCTATAAGTCATATTGATTATGGGAGTTCTAATACATGCGCACATAATGGAAACATACAAAAACATGTCTTGGCATATAAAGAAGTGTTTGCCTATGATATTAATCAACCGTATATTATTCAAAGATTGTCTGTGACACTAGGAAAGTCCAAAAACGGATTATGACTAATCGGCTTTCTAGGGCTTGATCCACCCCGGAATCAACAAGGTCGATAAAACACCACCCCAGGTGCACTTGGACAAACTGAAGGCAAAAGACAAGGCTTAGACTCAAAATGACCCACGTAGACGAACGACAAATACATGAACGTTCATAAATCATAATTCGTATGATGCATGGTTCCAAGTTATGCAAATCACACGTAATCGAGGCATATACATGCGTATCATATCAATCAAGGCAAATACAATACGTAAAATAATCATAATTCTTATTGGGGGCATGCTAGGGGTGGGAAAGAACGAGCAAAATCAAATGAAATGAGAACAAAACACGAGAAACAAAAGCAGCAGGGTGAATCAAGCCCTAGAAAGCCGTAACCACAGAAGTAAAACTGGACGGGTGTCGAGGGCCGTGACCAAAAATGTCGCACCCGCGATGCACCTCCAGAACTCCCACTGACCAAGCGTCGCGGCCGTGACCCAAAATGCACACATTTTGGTCGCGCCCGCGACGTACACCCAGAAACCCAAAAACAAAGGCATCGTGCCCACGATGCGAAATGCATGTATTTCGGTCACAGCCGCAACCGAGCTTTGGACAGAGCAGTCATGGGGGTGAGAAAGCGGGAGATTTCCAATCTCCCGAAAACCAACCCGAAACTCAACGAAATGAAGTAAGATTCAAAAATAACATCAAATAACATGCGTAGATCACATAAAAGCACAAATCGAACTCTAAAATGAGCCTGAACACTACAAATCCCGAAACCCATACTATTCACTAATATCCCCAAATAGGCACGAAATCACGAAACCACGCCACGAAAAGTACGTAGTAGGATACAAATCTTACCTTGGATCGTTGATCGGGCGAGCAGGGGTTGGAGTTTTTGAGCTCGAGGGGCTTAGGTGGCTTTTTCCTCTTTCTCTCCTCCATGGCTGCCATATGTGTGAAGAGGGAGAGAAATGTGCTAAATTTTCAGCTCAGTTCAGGACTTAAATGGGTCAGTTGAATAAGAAACGGGTAGGGTCAAATGGTATCCGGTCCAACCGGATCGGATTTTAAAACGGTAGGGCTACCAAACGGATTTAGAAAAATACGAAGTTAATTTCATTGAATTCGAATCATCGAAATGAACTCAATGAAAGGGTCGGAATTCGAATTCGAATTCCTGAGCACAAGATTACCACAAAGGCCAAAACACCCTAATTTCAGTTAGGTCCCTAATCTTTCAAATATTGAGCATTCGAGCCCAAACAATTAATTAAATTCTAAAGCGCATATAACTTAAATAAATTATACGTTGGCATTTAAAGCATGCGAATCACACAAATCACGAAAAGTACAGAATTAAACTCTCTCGTGACGCCGTACCTGGAATGCCGAAGAAGCGGGGCGTTACAGTCCCTACGTTTGGGTGCTATACCAAACCCATACAAACTTTGCATCTTACAACATCAGCTCTTGGTATTAGCTAACCTTCTCCTGGTTCTCTTCTCCTATGCTTCTTAGGCCTCCCTAGCAACCTCTTCTTGTTTGGTGGAAGAAGATTTTTGGGAATCACATAAGGCATCTCATCCCATAAAGACTCATCAGGAACATGAGATATCATGTGAGAATAGAAACCTATATAAGTAGCCTTAGAATAAATAGGAGCTGTATAATCTTTTAATCTCTATCTCCTATGGGTACAAGTGTTTGCATGCATACAAGAAATCCAAGAAATATCCCATTCTTTACTTTGACAACTCCTAGCTACCATATCAACAACACAATGGGTAGGGCTATCCTAAATTTCATACTTATCATCCCCAACTATTAATATTGAATATTTTCTTGTATCACTTCTTATCTTGTTGAGCTTTATCATCACAGTAGGCACAATTTAGTTTTTTCAAGTCTGACCCCTAACCCTTCTTTGATTAAGTTAGACATTATCTTAGCTAGATGTAAGACCATCAATAAGATATAAAATGGGTTTACCTTTCAACTTTCCTATCCAATTGTTGAATAATTCAATGATGTTGTTAGTACAAAGATCATTCTTCAATGGAGGATCAAATGCATGTCCGCTCTATACATAGGGTGGTATTGCATCAAGATAAGCATGGGATCTAGGGTTCAACTCTTTCACCTTCATCATTACAAAGTTATACCCTCTCCTATTGTAACCTCTTGCAGCTTCCCAGAAGTATTTCTTCAGTGCATGTCCAGGGAACTTTAGTCTGAGATTTGCAAAAACATGTCTTGTACATCTTCTGTTATTTCCATGTGGAACAACTTCATTTATTGTTTCATTCAATCCCTGTATAACATTCATAGTAAAATAAGTAATCCAATTATAGAATGCTTTATGAACAAAATATGAAAACATAACAGTTAGAACTAACTTTCTGCCTGTCACTCATAAAAATTCATGCCAGAGACTCATCAAACTCACTAAAAATTCTTTTCAAATTTTCATCATATCAGTAAAAGGAAAAAGATAATAAGAATATATAAAAGTTATTAAAAGAAAAAATTATCGAGATGTGAGAGAAATGAAAATTAAGAGATAATACGAAAAATTTAAGAGTTGAGGGGCAGAAAAAAGATAGTTCAAGACACCAAGACGATTTTTTCTTACCCCTCTCACTTAATATAATAGTATAGATAGTATAGATAAATAGATTTATAGTCAATACAAGGGTTGTTAATGGAATTTTAGATAAAAATATAAATTATGTAAATAATCGACTTATTTTAACTAATCTTGCTTTCACAAGCTGCATTCTTGTGATTATTGTTCAATATTTAGTTCTCAATTTAAAAAAAAAGAAAAGGGTAGATCCGATTTTGTAATTGATTATTGACCGATACTTAACCGTCCGTATCATTTCAATTAAGCAGCAATTTAGTGGATACTTCGGACCAGATAGGTTGGTGGTCACTTTTTTTTTTTTTTTTTAACACATGCACACCCAAGTGGCCAGAAGGGTTTGAACCCGGGACATTGCCTTCGAGAAACAACCCTCAAACCATTTGGACCAACCCCTGTTGGCAGGTTGGTGGTCACTTGTTGAACCTTTTCGATCAACCGAAAAGTTTTCGAAATGACGAGTAGACAAAACCCTACTTTTATTGGGGTGTTTTATAATTAATAATTTGATAAATTGGTGGACTTATAATTATTTGACTAAAAGGAAAATCGTACTCTCCCACCGAGTGAAAATGTAATTATTATTATTATTTTTTAAGAATTAAAATGTGAATTAGCGCCTTCTAAAAGCATAATTACATTAGCATTTCTTATTAATTTTCCGAGATGTTCACATTTCACACTTACCGTAAGTTGTATTATCCAATTTCCTCTCGATTCTATTCTCAAGTCATGGCGCACTTGCTACCCATGAGTTTCTTCACGCCCGTCTGCCACCGCCAAGCGTCATTTTCGATAATTTCAGTTTTCATATTAACTATGTTCTTCCTTTTTCTTTGAATAAGATTGAAGAGTATTACTGAAAGTACAATTATAGGACATGGGATTTTTACAATTTGAAGTTATTTTGCAATTTCTTTTGTCCTCTTTAGTATCATTAGGAACTATTTGGGGCAAGAACAGGGAAATGTAGGCTAGACCATGCTTGTGAGACAATTGTCAGGACTTATATGCAGAAGACGTCGAAACAAATTGTTTGGGTTCAAATGGAAATTTTAGAACAAGAAAGGTTAATATATGATGCTTAATCAGTGTAGTCTTATGTGGGTTGTTGTTCGCAGTGGTAGTTAATATTGCTTGATTTTGATTTTTATTGCATCATAGCTATTTGTCTCAGCTACGAAAAACCTGTCGTAAATTTCCCATTTATGCCCAATTATTTTTCTCTATGCATATATTTGTATATTATCGGTATTTGCATATGCTGAGCTCTTCATAACCTGTGAAAGAGAAGAGAAAGTCCTGATATACAACTGGTAAATTAAGATTCATTCATCTGATTCCTTATAGCTGAAATGTATTATTATAATGTTTGACTTTTGGTCTCGCTGGCATTGTCCTAATTTGTAGAGAACTTCTGGTTCAAGAGATGAGTACATGTACTTCTGATACTTATTTGCTAGGGCAATATTTTCTTTACGACCTATTTACTTTGTTGGTTGGGATTAGATGGAATAGTTGTGAGCTTAATATTGGGATACCCTAGATATGACATTAGAACTTGCAAAAGTATTAGTAAACATAAGTTTAAGACAAATAATGAATCTAATCATTCTTAATCCTATGAAGTAAACATGTTTTAGTTTGTTTTTAGTAAATTTTAGAGTTTAGATGTTATGCAAGTGAAAACACAGATTATGAACATGAAGTGCTTGACTGTAAGTTTTCCAGTTTTCGATTTTCCCAGTTTTTTATTTTATTTATTTGAGAATTAGAGCTAAGTTCTGTCAATGTTGATCCAGGCATCTTATTAATTTCTGGTATCTAAATATAGATAGCGGAATAGCCAGAGAGACTTATTATTTATGCATCATGAGATTCTACTGATTAACTTAATTTTTAAAGATGCATGTGGCATAAAAATCTGTGATTCAGAGAATACTACCTTTGTCCATCATTGATTCGTGAAAATTCATTTACACATTTTAATTTGTGACATCAAACTTTGGACATCTAGTATGTTCTTAGGTAGGTTCACATTATTCAATTATTAGCTGATATTTTCCGGTGAAGCTTATCCTTTAGTACAGTATTTTCATGTAAATGTTATACCAAATCTAAACAACAGTTAATTTGTTATATGAGCTCTATTTGTTTGAGGGATATGGTCGTTGTTATTCTGAAGTGTGTCCAAATTTATGAAGTAATATGTGTTAGTTCGGTAACTTTACTCTTCATAACGATATGCTACTTATTTTAGGGAACTCATGCGAGGATATTAACTAGACAAAGGTTTAAAACTCCAATGACCAGCAGAACAGGTTCCTTTTGTTTTTCCATGACTATGCCTTCGTGTAGGGGTGTCAATTCGGGTGGGTCGGGTTAGGATGGGGATATTACATAAAAAGTCATAAACCGAACCCGACCGACCCGGAAATTAACCCGAAAATCTCAACCCGTGTTCGGGTCACCCGACAACCTGAGCCGACCCGATCAATTTTCTCTTTTCTTTTTTTTTTTGAACTTTTTAAAATTTAATTTTATGTTTAAATTATTATAAAACTTGATAGTAATATATAAAAATATATAGTTTGTAAGGATTGACATAATTGCAATTAATATAAGATAAAAAAAAAAAAAAATAAATATTATTAAGTTCTAATTATAAGTGTAATTATAATTAAGTTCTATATCAACTTTATTTAAATTCCTATTTATATAAATTCAATAAAATTCAATCAATATGGTAATTATGCAAAATATAAATTAGATACATAAATATTATTTAAATCGAATACTATATTTTCTACTAAACTAATCATAATACGATTCTAATTGTTTAAGTCTAAATAAATATATCTCTTTTTGTCTGTAAACTCCGTTTAATTCTAATCATATTGCAATTATGTATGCTTTTCAAATTAACAAAACTATATAATTTAGATAAATTATATAACATTGACGTTATAAATCACTTCATTCTCAAATAATAATTACATGTTTATAGAAAAAATTATTTTACTAGCCATTTTTTCAATAGTCTATTATATTATATTACAAAAATACGAGTTGGTCAATGCGTTTCTTAAAATTTATTGATCGTCAAAATATTCTTACAATAATGATTTCACTAATGTTTAATTAAATTAATTATATAAACTAATATGTATTATAAATTATTATTGAAATTTTATAAATACTTAATTATGGATAGAAATTTGGTTACAATTCTAATCTTAATCAAATTTTAAACCTAACTCTAATAAATTTTACCCACATTAAAAATTTGTTTATAATCTTAATTAAGAACTAATTCTAAGTGTAATTATAATTAAGTTCTATGTCAACTCTATTTAAATTCTTATTTATATAAATTCAATCAATAGGGAAATTATGTAAAATATAAATTAGATACGTAAAAATTATTTAGATCGATTAATATATTTTCTACTAAACTAATCATAATGCAATTCTAATTCTTTTTGTCTGTAAATCCCCTTTAGATTTTAATTCTAATCACATCATAATTATGTATGTCCATTTAATTAACAAAACTATATAGTTTATACAAATTATATAATATCATCATTACAAATTACGTTATCCTCAAATAATAAATAAATTATTATTCTTTAAATATATCTAATTCTAAATAAGTAATCATTTTATATATGTTTATCTAATTAAAAAACACCCTATAATTTTTAAAAATTGTAATATATCAAATATAAATTAGACAAATAAATATTATTTAGATCGAATTATTTACGTAATATATTTTTTAATAAATTAATAATAAAGCAATTCTAATTATGTAAATTTAAATAATGGTATAATATTCTTTTTGTCTTTAAACTCCCTTAAAATTTAAATTCTAATCATATTACAATTATATATGTCCATTTAATTAAACAATCATTAATTTATATATATTTATTTAATTAAAAAACACTCTATACTTTTTAAAAAATATAATATATTTTTTTAATTTTCGGGTTGGCTTGGGTTGGGTCGGGTCGGGTTCAGGTTATGGGTCACCGAACAGTTTTTCGGGTCAACCAGGGTTGGACCCGAACCCGACCCGAATTTCTCTCTCCACTTCGGGGTTGTTTTCGGGTCCGACCTGATTCGACCCGAACCCGAAATACCTCAACTCTAGCGCAATATTTTAGCAGGTGGGTCAGGTCGTCCGAAATTGACACCCCTAGTTAAAACTTTCAAGCTTAAATGTGTTGTTTAATTATCATTTTTTTCTTTCAAAGCAAGCATTGTGACTTAGGATGATAGACCATCTCTTTTTTTTTTTAAGCTTCCTATAATTTTGATGTACTCTTTTCTAATAAGGAAACAGTAAAAGTAGCTAAAGTAATATAGCTCTTCAAGAACGTTGTAAATAACTGTCAAATCACAGGAAATTGATTTAACATTTAAATGTGATAAGGGGAAAATCGGTGACCGTGACTAAGCACCACGTGTGTTCACCACGTGTCAGATTGGACCTAGTCACCTGCTACAGCCGACCCAGAGGCGCCGCTACATCGAGCCAGCACTTGGTGCTAAAAAAGACCCTATGTTAGGTGCTCCAACCCAGGGTCCCCTCCGACCGAGGAACATTCGACCCAGGCAAGGACCGACCCACACACTACAATCCAGCCGCATTCAATGCGTATACCACCGCTGCAGCCGCATTAATTATGCCTGCTCCAAGTACGGTGTCAGTGTCCTGGCAGGAGGAGACCAACAGTGCTTTAGCCATAAAAGCACTGTTCCGGTCGCCAACCATCGTTCTCCCACCAGACCAGATCCACACCGTATTGGAGGTATACTTGCACCTAGGGTCTCAATCTCCTTCCTATATATACCCATCGCCATTACTAACAAGGGTAAGCTTTCCTTGACATTCTGAACTCTTACTCTCTTGGCATTCTCGACCCAGAGGTTTAGCTAACTTGAGCGTCAGAGTGCCAAAATGGGTCCAACCCCCACATTCCCCATTTGGCCTTTGAGTTCACGTTTGTTACCTCTTTTCAGTTCAGGAAAGCATCAGAGTTACCTCACGTCAACAAATATCTTGGGTGATTGGGAGTCCTAATCTACAGTCCAGCGCATAGCTAGATTTCGACACCATCATCTTGGCGCCGTCTGTGGGAAACTCTGAACTAAAAGCTTAAGCCTTTTCCAGTAAACTCCATCAATCTTTTGTAATCATGGTTCAAACCTGTTACGGATGTCGTGTCTATGGCGAGAACGGTGAAGAGATCTTCCCTGATCTCAACAGCCCAGGAGGAAGCTTACCACCCCCCGTGGTGGGGATAGCTGCTATGGAAGCTAGCCTAAATGCACCGGGCCGGGAGATCCTGTCAGAGGCAGATTTAACCACCTACGTTGAGCAATGCAGGGTGGAGGCCTTAGCAGCGACAAGGGAAAACAGGGAGCCCAACATGCCGGCTCCTCCGTGAGGAAACCGCTTGCACTAACCCCAAAAAATATAACTTACCCCACTATCCAAGGGCCCTCAGTTCCCTTGGCATATGCTGTCCAGCAGCCCACAAAACCAACCAAGCTTTTAGGGGTACCTGTCTCTCCCCTGCGCTCAAAACCCATACGCGCAACCTCAAACCATTTACATTGCCCCAACTCCAGGGGTCCCGCACCAAGTTCATCTTGGAGCCCTTTCCGAGGAGGGTTTCGATGACAACGACAACCCTTTCCACCGTCGCGAGCCTGCGCGAAGAAGGCCGGTCCAGGAAGAGGAGCGTCCCTCACAAATCCTCAGAAACATGAGGGAGGATGACAGAGGTACCCGCCACATCGCCGAGACTGCGAGCGAGATGAACAGGGATGCGCCTATTCCAAGGAATGTCCCAGTGTTTGATAGCTTGGGGGCTAGGGTCCATCCCGACGCCTACTTGCGGGCCAACAGGGGACACTGGGTCGGCCCCAATGATCTCAGCAGCCAGCTCCCCAGGAGAGGACAACAACAACAACAATAACAGCAGCAGCAACAACTGCCATACCAACCCGACCCAGGCCATGGGTCGGAATATTTCAATCCACAAAAGGGAGTGTCATCCCACGTTTCTCGCGGGCAGGCCCAAGAAGCACGGGTACCCACCCACTACGACGATCACCCTCCCCAGCGTCAGGGAAGGGTGTATCACAACGAAAGGGAGGCGAGATCCCCCTTTTACAATGCCATTATTGACACGAAGGTGGGGGATAAGGTCCCCACCAATCTGCCCATTTATCACGGGAACACGGATCCCGTGAAACATTGTCTAAGTTTGAGGCTCAAGTTAGCCTCTACGGTCATTCCAAGCTCATCTGGGCCAAGATATTCGAAACCACGCTCGAGGGCCCAGCCCAAGACTGGTTTGAATGACTTGCCCCCCATACCATCAGAGACTATGCCCATTTGGCAGAGAATTTCAAGCCGCACTTCTCCTCCATGGCGGGAGTCAAGCTCCCGTCAACTTATTTATATAATATTATCCAGGAAGAGGGAGAAACCTTGAGAGGTTTCTTCACCCGCTTCAATGAGGCCTTTGTCAAGGTGGAGAGCCCTGGGATAGATGTCCTAACGCAGACCCTCCACAAAGCCATCCGCCATACGGAATATGTCGATGAGATCATCCTCCAGTCCCCACAGAAAATGTAAGAGGTCATGGCCATTGCCCGCGTTTCATGCGCTTGGAGGAAGTAAAGTCCACCACGCGGGCGTTGGGGCAGAGGAACGAGAAAAGGACGTATGAGCCTATCGCTGATAGGTTACCCAGGTCCGACCCACCTAGGTTGGAGTCACCTAGGCTCTCCAGTCGTATGGAACAAAGGCTCAAAAGGGAGATGCCCTCAGGAAGCGGAGCCAAGAAAGTTTATTCACCGCTGGTCTGCCCCATAGAAGAAATCTATGAAGTCAAGGATAGAGGGTTGCTCAAAAAGCCCAAACAACTGAAGGAGACCAAAAAAGCTAAAGAATCTGGCAAGCGCTGCGCCTAACATATGCAATCTGGGCACTGGACTTCCGAATACATCACCTTGTCTGTGGAGGTTGAGAGGTTGATCCGGGGAGGCCATCTGATGGAATTTCTCAAAAAGTTGGATGAGCGGGCCCGCCAGGCTTTCAACCCAAGGGACTCCCCACAGCCCAGAAGGGGGCACAAGCTGCCCCTCGAGAAGCTTAAGGAGGGGAACCCCCACAACTTGCCGACCAATGAAATGTTCATGATCGCATGGGGCCCCACGGGGGGAGATTCGAAGACTGATCGCAAGTGGTCGCGACGACAAGTGGGTCGAGAGCTCTACGGGCCCAAGGAAGTGATGCAGGTGGAGTCTGGATAAGAATGGCTGGAGCAAGAGATTTCTTTTAGTGATAGGGACTCTGTACCAGTTATGCCACGGGATGGTAGAATGTCGAGTTGTCCGATGGTGGTCACGCTTGACGTTGCTAATTGTGCTGTATACAGAACCCTTGTTGATAGTACCTTGCAAAAAATGAACATTCATAATTCACTTGGTTATGAACCCATTAAGACACCATTGGCAGGTTTTGGCGGATCAGAAGTCTATTCAAAGGGATGAGTCAAGCTCGTCACCCCTATGGGTAAGTTACCTAAAAGAGCCACCCAGTTGCTCGAATACTTGGTGGTGGAGGTCCCATCTGCTTACAATATCATTATAGGGCGCCCTGCCCTCATAAGTTTCAGAGCGGTGATCTCCACGTATCACCAAACCATCAAACTGCCAACTCCACATGGAATCGGAGAGCTCAGGTGCAATATATCGGAATCCTGGGAATGCAATTCCATTTCCATGGAGAAGGTAAAGCTCCCCAACAAACTATTGTCCCTTTGCTGGATGTCGATGACTTCCTAGATATGGAGCTCGCCGACCCAGATGACCCAAGGGCAGAGATGTGCTCCAAGCAAATGACTTCCACAATTGCCCGTAAGAAGAGGAAGTTAGACGATGGGAAGATCGCCGCAGCAGGGGCCATCGTTCCCGTTCAATTGGTGCCCGACGATGGGGAAAAAACCACCAACACTGGAGCTAATCTTGAAGGTAAGCAACAATGTATGCTCATTCAGTTCTTACACGAGAACGTAGACGTATTCGCCTGGAGATCCTCGAACTTGGTCGGCGTTGACCCAAAGGTCATTGAGCATCATTTGAATGTTGACCCAAGCTTTCAACCTATCAAGCAAAGGCTGAGGGCGCAGAGCGACGAACGCAATGAAATAATCGACCAAGAGGTCAACAAGCTTCTGGACGTTGGGTACATCACGCCAGCAAAATATGTGGACTGACTCTGCAACATGGGTTTGGCGCCAAGATCGGAGGGAAGTGGCACATGTGCAACGATTTCGCAGATTTGAACAATGCTTGCCCAAAGGATCCTTATCCCCTTCCCCGGATTGGCCAATTGGTCGATTCAACTGCTTGCTGTGAACTCCTAAGCATGATGGATGCCTTCCAAGGCTACTATCAGATATTCATGGCCCAGGAAGACAAGAAGAAGACCGCTTTCATCATGGTCAAGGGCATATACTGTTTCGAGGTCATGCCCTTTGGGTTGAAAAACGCCGGTGCCACTTACCAGAGGCTTGTGAACAAAGTTTTTGAAGGAGAGATCGGAAAGACAATGGAGGTATACGTTGAGGACATGATCGTTGTAGCACCCCTAATATGTGAGGATGCCACACCCCCGCACTATAGGCCGATTCACATACGAAATAAAATGTCCGTACATGGACCAACCTATAGCGAACGGATAACAATGTAAATAAAGTGACAGGTTAAATGGAAATTCACTTATACATGCGATAGAATCAAATGATAACATGCTATACTATCGATCATTTATCCAGTAATGTATATTTGTATTTTACATATCAATACATTATCATCTCCTAAATACATAACATGTAACATTAACAATAATTTCTTTGAAATGATAAATAAATAAATAAATGCACCGTATGGGCTTGAATGCAAGGACTTGACTTAGCTCGATTCCTGCCTAGAATGTACCTGCAAGAACACGTCATGTATATCGATTTTATAATTATCTCCATCACTCCAATAATTCCCATCACTCCGTATACACCCCATCACTCCAATACACCCGATCACTCCAACCCTCCTTCACTCCGAACTCTCCATCACTCCAATATCTACATCACTCCAGTCACGATAACATACTAATCACGATGATCACGATGATGGTGGGTTTGCAAGGCCCTATCCATCCATGCTACGCACGTCAGGAATATGGTTCCCACGTGCGGGATTCCTTCCTCCACCTATTGGTGGGTTCAGGGGTCATCCCGGTTTCATGCTACGCACGTCAAGAGTATGAATCTCACGTGCGGGATTCCTTCCTCCACCTATTGGTGGATTCAGGGGTCATCCCGGTTTTGGCATTAATCACATTTCAAGCATTGCTTTGCATGAACATGATACCTATCAAACTTCACGCATTGCTTTGCATGAGCTTGATTTGATTGTTATCCATTGCACGACTCGATCTGGTATGCGCATTGCTTTGCACGATCAAGACCTGCTTGCTATATACTTGAGAACGTGGAAATGATTAGTAATAAACAGGTATTCCTATACCTATTTGGTCTTAACTTCATAAGACGAGAAATCGTGTGAAGAACAAAGTAGCACGATACAATCATATTATTGCATGATATTAATCATATAATATCATATTTGGGTCATTTGAATAACTAAAGAAGGAATTGGAATTGTTACCTTTGTGCAGAATGTTTCTGCACTTCCAGGGGTATGGGAACGGCCGTTCCAGGTTTTAGTGTAGAATGGGAAGGGCCGTTCCCCATTCCCGAAGTTGCTCCCGAAGATGGGAACGGTCGTTCCCATCTGTGTAACAAAGTGGGAACGGTCGTTCCCGTTCCCGCCGCCTGCACATTATTCAAATTAATGGGAACGGTCGTTCCCCAATTACAAAGGGAACGGAAAGGGCCGTTCCCGTTTTACAGAAGATGCAGAAACAGAGGATGAGGCAGGGGAGTGCACGAACCAACATCAAAGCTTACCAAAACTCATGTAATTCAAGTCTAGCAATTGTAATTCGTGAAGTGGAACACATATGCATGCCTTAGGTACAATAACACCCGATTTAAACCCCCAAATCATGCTTTAATCCCCATAATCACCAATTTCCTCCAAAGAAGAACTCATGCAATATTTCCATAAATCTCAAGATTTATGCATGGATTCAAGTCTACAGCTTGTAATCATGCTTCAAGCATCATATACACAAGTGATTATAATCAATCCTAACCCTAGCTTCAAGAATTATCATCAAGAATTCATGAAATATCTATCATATATACCTTGGAATGAAAATAATGGAAGAAGATGATGAATATGGAGGCTTGAGCTTGAACCATGGAATTCTTTGGAAATTTCTAGCTTGAAGATGATGATCTCTCAATTTCCTTTTCTTCTTTTGTGAGTACCGAGAGAGAGAAGGATGATTGCATATGTTGGAAAAAATGGAATGAAGAATGGAGAAGCATGTATCGGTATATTTTGGGAAAAATTAGGATATTCATGATTAAACCCTCCAATTTTATAAGTTCATGCAATTAAGGATGCAAGGTTTGGAAAATGATCAATTTAGTCCCGAAAGATAATCATGCAATTATGTATGAAAAGTTTAGGAAATGGTCAATTAGGTCCAAATATATATATATGCGATTTAGTCCACGAATTTAAAATAATGACCAATTAAGGACATTTTCGGAAATTAATTCGCGTACCTGGAAAGCCGGAAATTGGGGCGTTACAATTCTCCCCCCCTTAAAAGAATCCGTCCTCGGATTCACTTGGCGAGCACGCAATGTCATAATTGGCTGCAATGTACCGATTAGCAAATAATTCCTATACCAGGTGACCTAGACTTGACACGACACTAGAACCTCGGTTTTGCAACCGGGCTCTGATACCACTTAAGATGTAGCACCCCTAATATGTGAGGATGCCACACCCCCGCACTATAGGCCGATTCACATACGAAATAAAATGTCCGTACATGGACCAACCTATAGCGAACGGATAACAATGTAAATAAAGTGACAGGTTAAATGGAAATTCACTTATACATGCGATAGAATCAAATGATAACATGCTATACTATCGATCATTTATCCAGTAATGTATATTTGTATTTTACATATCAATACATTATCATCTCCTAAATACATAACAAGTAACATTAACAATAATTTCTTTGAAATGATAAATAAATAAATAAATGCACCGTATGGGCTTGAATGCAAGGACTTGACTTAGCTCGATTCCTGCCTAGAATGTACCTGCAAGAACACGTCATGTATATCGATTTTATAATTATCTCCATCACTCCAATAATTCCCATCACTCCGTATACACCCCATCACTCCAATACACCCGATCACTCCAACCCTCCTTCACTCCGAACTCTCCATCACTCCAATATCTACATCACTCCAGTCACGATAACATACTAATCACGATGATCACGATGATGGTGGGTTTGCAAGGCCCTATCCATCCATGCTACGCATGTCAGGAATATGGTTCCCACGTGCGGGATTCCTTCCTCCACCTATTGGTGGGTTCAGGGGTCATCCCGGTTTCATGCTACGCACGTCAAGAGTATGAATCTCACGTGCGGGATTCCTTCCTCCACCTATTGGTGGATTCAGGGGTCATCCCGGTCTTGGCATTAATCACATTTCAAGCATTGCTTTGCATGAACATGATACCTATCAAACTTCACGCATTGCTTTGCATGAGCTTGATTTGATTGTTATCCATTGCACGACTCGATCTGGTATGCGCATTGCTTTGCACGATCAAGACCTGCTTGCTATATACTTGAGAACGTGGAAATGATTAGTAATAAACAGGTATTCCTATACCTATTTGGTCTTAACTTCATAAGACGAGAAATCGTGTGAAGAACAAAGTAGCACGATACAATCATATTATTGCATGATATTAATCATATAATATCATATTTGGGTCATTTGAATAACTAAAGAAGGAATTGGAATTGTTACCTTTGTGCAGAATGTTTCTGCACTTCCAGGGGTATGGGAACGGCCGTTCCAGGTTTTAGTGTAGAATGGGAAGGGCCGTTCCCCATTCCCGAAGTTGCTCCCGAAGATGGGAACGGTCGTTCCCATCTGTGTAACAAAGTGGGAACGGTCGTTCCCGTTCCCACCGCCTGCACATTATTCAAATTAATGGGAACGGCCGTTCCCCAATTACAAAGGGAACGGAAAGGGCCGTTCCCGTTTTACAGAAGATGCAGAAACAGAGGATGAGGCAGGGGAGTGCACGAACCAACATCAAAGCTTACCAAAACTCATGTAATTCAAGTCTAGCAATTGTAATTCGTGAAGTGGAACACATATGCATGCCTTAGGTACAATAACACCCGATTTAAACCCCCAAATCATGCTTTAATCCCCATAATCACCAATTTCCTCCAAAGAAGAACTCATGCAATATTTCCATAAATCTCAAGATTTATGCATGGATTCAAGTCTACAGCTTGTAATCATGCTTCAAGCATCATATACACAAGTGATTATAATCAATCCTAACCCTAGCTTCAAGAATTATCATCAAGAATTCATGAAATATCTATCATATATACCTTGGAATGAAAATAATGGAAGAAGATGATGAATATGGAGGCTTGAGCTTGAACCATGGAATTCTTTGGAAATTTCTAGCTTGAAGATGATGATCTCTCAATTTCCTTTTCTTCTTTTGTGAGTACCGAGAGAGAGAAGGATGATTGCATATGATGGAAAAAATGGAATGAAGAATGGAGAAGCAGGTATCGGTATATTTTGGGAAAAATTAGGATATTCATGATTAAACCCTCCAATTTTATAAGTTCATGCAATTAAGGATGCAAGGTTTGGAAAATGATCAATTTAGTCCCAAAAGATAATCATGCAATTAAGTATGAAAAGTTTAGGAAATGGTCAATTAGGTCCAAATATATATATATGCGATTTAGTCCACGAATTTAAAATAATGACCAATTAAGGACATTTTCGGAAATTAATTCGCGTACCTGGAAAGCCGGAAATTGGGGCGTTACAATTCTCCCCCCCTTAAAAGAATCCGTCCTCGGATTCACTTGGCGAGCACGCAATGTCATAATTGGCTGCAATGTACCGATTAGCAAATAATTCCTATACCAGGTGACCTAGACTTGACACGACACTAGAACCTCGGTTTTGCAACCGGGCTCTGATACCACTTAAGATGTAGCACCCCTAATATGTGAGGATGCCACACCCCCGCACTATAGGCCGATTCACATACGAAATAAAATGTCCGTACATGGACCAACCTATAGCGAACGGATAACAATGTAAATAAAGTGACAGGTTAAATGGAAATTCACTTATACATGCGATAGAATCAAATGATAACATGCTATACTATCGATCATTTATCCAGTAATGTATATTTGTATTTTACATATCAATACATTATCATCTCCTAAATACATAACAAGTAACATTAACAATAATTTCTTTGAAATGATAAATAAATAAATAAATGCACCGTATGGGCTTGAATGCAAGGACTTGACTTAGCTCGATTCCTGCCTAGAATGTACCTGCAAGAACACGTCATGTATATCGATTTTATAATTATCTCCATCACTCCAATAATTCCCATCACTCCGTATACACCCCATCACTCCAATACACCCGATCACTCCAACCCTCCTTCACTCCGAACTCTCCATCACTCCAATATCTACATCACTCCAGTCACGATAACATACTAATCACGATGATCACGATGATGGTGGGTTTGCAAGGCCCTATCCATCCATGCTACGCATGTCAGGAATATGGTTCCCACGTGCGGGATTCCTTCCTCCACCTATTGGTGGGTTCAGGGGTCATCCCGGTTTCATGCTACGCACGTCAAGAGTATGAATCTCACGTGCGGGATTCCTTCCTCCACCTATTGGTGGATTCAGGGGTCATCCCGGTTTTGGCATTAATCACATTTCAAGCATTGCTTTGCATGAACATGATACCTATCAAACTTCACGCATTGCTTTGCATGAGCTTGATTTGATTGTTATCCATTGCACGACTCGATCTGGTATGCGCATTGCTTTGCACGATCAAGACCTGCTTGCTATATACTTGAGAACGTGGAAATGATTAGTAATAAACAGGTATTCCTATACCTATTTGGTCTTAACTTCATAAGACGAGAAATCGTGTGAAGAACAAAGTAGCACGATACAATCATATTATTGCATGATATTAATCATATAATATCATATTTGGGTCATTTGAATAACTAAAGAAGGAATTGGAATTGTTACCTTTGTGCAGAATGTTTCTGCACTTCCAGGGGTATGGGAACGGCCGTTCCAGGTTTTAGTGTAGAATGGGAAGGGCCGTTCCCCATTCCCGAAGTTGCTCCCGAAGATGGGAACGGTCGTTCCCATCTGTGTAACAAAGTGGGAACGGTCGTTCCCGTTCCCGCCGCCTGCACATTATTCAAATTAATGGGAACGGCCGTTCCCCAATTACAAAGGGAACGGAAAGGGCCGTTCCCGTTTTACAGAAGATGCAGAAACAGAGGATGAGGCAGGGGAGTGCACGAACCAACATCAAAGCTTACCAAAACTCATGTAATTCAAGTCTAGCAATTGTAATTCGTGAAGTGGAACACATATGCATGCCTTAGGTACAATAACACCCGATTTAAACCCCCAAATCATGCTTTAATCCCCATAATCACCAATTTCCTCCAAAGAAGAACTCATGCAATATTTCCATAAATCTCAAGATTTATGCATGGATTCAAGTCTACAGCTTGTAATCATGCTTCAAGCATCATATACACAAGTGATTATAATCAATCCTAACCCTAGCTTCAAGAATTATCATCAAGAATTCATGAAATATCTATCATATATACCTTGGAATGAAAATAATGGAAGAAGATGATGAATATGGAGGCTTGAGCTTGAACCATGGAATTCTTTGGAAATTTCTAGCTTGAAGATGATGATCTCTCAATTTCCTTTTCTTCTTTTGTGAGTACCGAGAGAGAGAAGGATGATTGCATATGTTGGAAAAAATGGAATGAAGAATGGAGAAGCATGTATCGGTATATTTTGGGAAAAATTAGGATATTCATGATTAAACCCTCCAATTTTATAAGTTCATGCAATTAAGGATGCAAGGTTTGGAAAATGATCAATTTAGTCCCAAAAGATAATCATGCAATTAAGTATGAAAAGTTTAGGAAATGGTCAATTAGGTCCAAATATATATATATGCGATTTAGTCCACGAATTTAAAATAATGACCAATTAAGGACATTTTCGGAAATTAATTCGCGTACCTGGAAAGCCGGAAATTGGGGCTTTACAATCGTCAAGAGCGAGAAGGCTGAGATGTATGTAACGGATTTGGGTCGAACGTTCGACCTGTTGCGTAAGTATCGAATGAAGTTAAACCCAAATAAATGCTCGTTTGGCGTTGAAGGAGGGAGATTCCTGGGCTATATAGTCAGTCAGAGGGGAATTGAAGCCAACCCAGAAAAGATCCTAGCGCTGAAAAGCATCAACAGGCCCCACACAGTCAGAGACATGCAACATCTTGTGGGTCGAATCTTCTCATTAAACAGGTTCATCTCTCGTTTTTCTGAGAAAAACCTCCCTTTCTTTAAAATTGTGCGTAATATTAAGAAATTCAAATAGACTGATGAATGTGATGAGGCCTTTGAGAGGCTCAAGGAATATCTTGCATCCCCCCTCTATTAGCTAAACCAATCACAGGGAAAACCATGTACGTGTACCTGGTGGTTACGGAGAAGGCGGTCAGCTCAGTGCTGGTCGCCCTGTGCGAAAGGAAACACATGCCGGTGTACTATGTGAGCAAGATATTGCATGGGGTGGAAGCACATTACCTGGAGATTCAAAAGTTCGTTCTGGCACTTGTACACACATCCAGGAAGCTGAGGCCCTATTTCCAGTCCCATTCCATCGTGGTCCTCACAGACCAAGGTTTGCGCCATGTCTTGGAGAAACCTGAAGCTGCGGGAAGGATAGTAAAATGGGCCATTGAGTTAAGGCAGTTCGATATCAGTTATCAACCCAGGGCTGCCTACTAGGCCCAAATCCTTACATATTTCCTCATTGAGAAGGACGACCTAGGCAAGCAGACCCCACACTCGGTGCTATGGACCATGTCGATCGATGGCTCCTCAACCTTTCAAGGGGGTGTGTGGGGATATCCCTAATAAGCACAGAAGGACAAGAGCTCGATTTCGCCATCTCTCTTGATTTCCCAGCCACTAATAATGAAGCGGAGTATGAGGCGCTTATCGCAGGCCTTTAAATTACCGAAAAACATGGGATTGAGAGGATCTCAGTGACCACAGATTCGCAATTGTCGAGCCAAGTTGAAGGCTCTTATGAGGCACGAGAAGACTCAATGATTAAGTATTTTGCTAAGGTCAATTCCTTGGTATCCCAATTCAAAGAGTTCAAGCTGCAACAGGTCCCCAAGGAGGAAAATGCGTTGTCCAAATTCACAAATGGAATGAGGGGCTCTAAAGACCGAAACATCACTTACCTTTCAAGTCAAGGGCGAGTGATTGATGGAAAGGCAGAAATGATATGCTCCATCGACCCATCTGAGCCTTGCTGGCTCGATGAGTTTATACTGTACCTCAGGGATGGAGTCCTTCCTGTCGACAGGAACGCGACAAGGCGCCTCAGATACAAAGCAGTGAGTTATTCCCTTGATTCAGAGGGAAGGCTGTACAAGAGGGCGTACATGGGACCAACGAAGAGATGTTTTCGTCCCTCTCAGGCCTTGGACGTACTGGAAGAAATTCATAGTGGGTAATGTGGGAATCATGCAGGTGGTCGATCCTTAGCAAATAAAGTGTCAAGGAGCGGGTTTTATTGGCCCACTCTCAATGAAGACGCTAAGAATACTCCCGCAAATGTGTTATTTATCAGAAGCATGCCAACATCCCGCACTAGCACCCTACCGAGATGGTCCCAGTCGATATTTGTTGGCCTTATGACCAATGGGGGATCGATATAGTAGGACCACTTTCGCTCACAACCGATCAAAGGCAATACCTGCTAGTCGTGGTTGAGTATTTCTCCAAATGGGTTGAGGCCCAGCCAGCCGCGAAGATTAAAAATAAAGTTATTCAGAACTTCCTTTGGCGTAACATCATTTGCAGGTTTTGGGTCCCCAGGGTCCTGATTTGTGACAACGAAACTCAGTTCCAAAGCGCCAGCACTAGATCCTACTGTTCAGATTTGGTCATTAGTCAACTTTTCGCATCAGTTGGCCACCGTCAAGCAAATGGCCAAGTAGAAGTTATTAGCCGCATCATCATCCAGAACCTCCAAACCAGGCTGGAGGCTAAGAAAGGGGTCTGGGTCGACGAACTTGACGGAGTCCTTTGGGCTTACCGCACCACTCCAAGGACCACGACAGGGTTAACACCCTTCTTCGATGGTTTATGGGTCGGACGTCATGATCCCAGCTGAACTACTCTATCAAACAGCGAGAGTCTCCAACTATCAGCTCGCTAGGAATGCAGAAGATCGAGCGCATGAGCTCAACACCATTGAAGAAGTCTGACAAAAAGGTTTTGAACGCAGGCAACAGTATCGAGCCACAGTGGCTCGGACCTACAACAAGGGCGTTAAACCTCGCGCTTTCCAAATAGGCGACCTAGTCCTCAAAAAGGTCGAAGTAACCAAACACGTGGGCAAATTACAACCCAACTGGGAAGGCCCCTACCGTATTGCAGAAGTAGGCCACAACAAAGCCTATCACCTTGAAGACATGGAAGGGAATACCATCCCCAGATCATGGAAAGCCCACAACCTTAAGAAATTTTATGTTTAAATTTCGTTTGGTTGTAAGTACTCCCTGTATTTGACTCATTTACATCAATGAAAGCATTTTCAGTCAATCTGAGTGTTCTTATTTTCGGTCAATCTACATGTTCCTCGCGTCCAGTTAAGCTGGGGGACTTTTGGATCATTTTGGAAATGTCCCTTGGGCACGCATTCGATATCCTATCAATGCTCTGAGGGAGGGGTGCAATGCCCGGATTAGGTACAAGTCAATTATAATGAGCCGCAAGTCCACACGGCCGCATACCTTATTGCTTATTTCTAGCCAGGACTTGTTACTTATTTCGACTAAGGACTCGTTACAGTTCTTCGAAATTTTACTCCATAAGTGAATCAAAAGCAAACTACAAATACCAAAAAGTAATAAATAAACAAAAACTACGACTGCAAACTTGGACAAATCCATATTGATTTCATTCCAAAAAAAAAAAAAAGGGGGTCAAGCCCCCGATAAATTACAAGATAATACTGAAAATGAGAATCTATGAGTATTAAATACAAAGAGAGAGATTCAAGTCAAGAAACGGAGGCAGGGGGGTCCACAGTATTGGCAGTGGGATCTTCGGTCAAAACTAGAGAACTTAGTTTAGTCACCAGATTGGCGTTCGCCTGGGTTGGCTACGGTAGGCTCATTTTCAGTGTTCGCAGGAGCCGGAGGGAGAGCTGCCAAAGGCGGAATGGCTATAGCAGGGCCGTTTAAGTTTTCCCCTTAGATCTCATCGTTTTTCAACCCGCTAATCGAGGGGATGAAAGACGCGAGCAAAGTTTCCTTAGCTTTCCCAAGGTCCACTGGTCCTGGCAGCTCAAGCTCTGATTCCGGACGCTTGTTGGCCTTAGCATCGGCCCACTCCACTGCCCAACCATAGGGCCTCTTGCTCCAATCGGGCTCTTCATCATCGCCTTCAGCTTCCTCCTCTTCAAACGCGACGCGAGCCAAGAATTACTCAGGAAGAGTCTTGGGAATATAGCCGTTGGCGGCATTCAGCTTTTTGGGATCGTTGACCAAAGTATGCGGGATAGGATGGTGAAGATGGATTTGATAGAGACACCTCATGAGGCCTGTCTCAATGTTAGGGACGCTTAAAGTTCTGGAGATAGTTTCAAACACCTCTGACCTCAGGAATTCCAGCACTACGCTGTCTTTGATCTGGGGCACCAGCTTGTCTAAAGTCCAGAAGGCAGTCTCCGCCCCATTTCTCGGTCTGTCAACGTAGCCTGGCCTCCACCCATCCTGTTTCCCTTTCTGGTATGCTCTCTCCTTTTCTTCGTTGGCCACGTCCAGTAGACTCTGGGCTTGAGCTAGCCTGGTTTCCAATCTCTCCTTTTCGGCCCTGAGAGTGGCCAATTCTATCCCCAAAATTGACCTCTCCCGGGCCGACTCTTCCAGTTGCTTGCCAGCTATCAACATTGCCCGTATATATGGCCTTCAACTCGTCATTCTCCTTCGTTACTTTGGCCACTTCATCTTTCCAACTCTTTGCCTACAGCACTTCCGCTCTCTCGCTCAACAATCTACGGCGTGCTGTCTCCGCCAATTCTAAATATGCGGATGATTAGTATTCCCTCACGATCATCTGGGAGGGGAAGAAGGAGATGGTTAGAAAAATTGCAGAACACATGAGAGAAAAGAGCCTTAAAACAATATGAGCTTATCGAGCACAACAGAGATATCTTGTTGTATGAGAGAGCAGCGTTATTCTCCTTGGCCAACTCTTGGTGGTCGGCGGCGGTCTGTAGGGCATAGTAGATGGCCGGCCAACTCTTGGTGGTCGGCGGCGGTCTGTAGGGCATAGTAGATGGCCCCTATGGCATCTTGATCGACCGTGCCGGTCGCGATTCTTCTTTCTATCCCATCTGCTTAAAATCCAGGATGTTGAACAGGTACTTAGGTCCCTCGAAGCAGGGAATGTCCAATATCCTCTCGTGGTCCCCAAGCAACAGAGAAAAGCCGGGGGAGGTGCCAACTTGGAAAGTAGGGGGTTTCCACCCCTTGGCATGGTTCGACATCTTAGGGGCCTGTTTTGATATCTTAGAGGGGAAACCACCCTAAGCACTCTCTTGGGCCTTTCTCTTGCTGGTCCTGGGCCCCTTTGGGATCTCGATCGAAAACGACCCAAAGGCAGTCTCCGAGTCAGACTCTGGCAGCCCGGCAGATGGAACGGAAACCCCCTTGCCTTTTGGGGGTTTCGCAGCTTTCTCCTTGGATGCATGGGGAGTAGGTAGGTTGGCTGGGGGTATCCAAGCAGCCCCTTGTGCGTCTACGGGCCCTCCCTCACTTGGCTGGTGTGGGTCGGCCCATCTCATCCCCACCACCCTCTCTACCGCGGTGATTTTCTCCTCAGTACGGTCATCAGTCAAGCCCTCGGCTGGAGCTATCTCCTGTGCCGTGGGCACAGGAACCGCCGCCTTGCCCTCTTGGACCTTATTGGCTTCTTCAGCCTGGCGTTTCTTCAGCTTGCGATCTACGACTTTGGCTCGTGCAGCAACCATGATCGATTCTACGCTAGGAAGGAAGAGAGTTAATGATTGAATATTTTGGATAATACACCGACCCTGTCAAGCAGGGACAAAACAGAACACAAAATTAAAGTGCAAGTGGGGAGAGAGAACGTGCTTGGTCTAAGCGAATTGATGACGTATTTAATGATTGAATATTTTGGATGATACACCGACCCTATCAAGCAGGGACAAAACAGAACACAAAATTAAAGTGCAAGTGGGGAGAGAGAACGTGCTTGGTCTAAGCAAATTGATGATGTAGTTAATGATTGAATATTTTGGATAATACACCGACCTTGTCAAGCAGGGATAAAACAGAACACAAAATTAAAGTGCAAGTGGGGAGAGGGAACGTGCTTGGTCTAAGCGAATTGATAACATAGTTACCCAAGCGGAAGTCCAAATGCCGCGCCGTACCCTGTGCCAACCCCAGACTTATTAGCAAATGAGAACTCATGAAGATGCCCGTGTCCAGGGGATGCACTTCTCTTAAAACTGCCAACAGGGTGTTTGGCCAGTACATTGGACCCCGATCCAGGCAGACTTGCGCAACATCGTTCCAGGCGGTGTGATTCAGACCTTCCCACTCGTTTGTATACCGTACGAATACGTACTTCACCTTCCAGTCCTTCCCATGGGAGCTTTTCTCCGTATCGAATATTTTATTACCAGAGCGGGATTGGAGTTTCACAAATCCCCTCCTGTTTGGGGAAGCAGCCGCATCGACCGAGGTGACAAATAACTCGGCAAAGTGCTCCACGCACTCCACTTGTCCTACAGCTTCATCAGCATTCTGAAGGCCGTCACCATGGCCTAACCATTGGGGAGCAATTGGACCGGGCTAATTTGGAGATGGTTTACAAGGCGATTTGGAAGGAGGAGAGCGGCAGCCAGAACCCATACTCTATAGCTTTTAATGATATTGGGATGCACCCTGCCGGAGGGGCCCCCATGTGTTCATCAGCATTGGGAATGATGACCTCACAGTTTAAGTCCAAGTCCTTCCATTCGGTCAACCTCTTCTCCGCCATTTTCCTCTCCGACACAGTGACTTGGGATCTGAATTCATGGTAATATTTAAGGCATTTCTGCTGCCCCGTCTTCTTCTTCTTCGGTGGCCCCATCTAAAATTCTGAGGTGGATGCTGCCCCGCCTTGATCGCAAGATGCCTCTTCCAAAGACATCTCATCTATCTCTGCAGGCATATCTTCAACCGCCTATAAGTTAATCCCCCATTTTCTCCCTTCGTTCAAGGATACAGATCCAACCTCTACCGACTGGTCACTTCTAGTCGCCTCCCTGGGGATGGGTCCGGTAACCTCCTCAACTGAATCTGGGATATACATCTTCTCGTTGGGGTCCTCCCATCTGTTCTTGTCGTGGTGCTTCACCCTAATAATCTCTATTGACACTTCAGGATCTGATGGCACATCCCTTGGCCCATAATTTCTCTGTTGTGGAGCTTTGGGTTGGCTATCAAGGGGCACGGCTATGAACTTTTTAGGGGCCATGTTCCGAAGTGGTGATTTGGGAGAAGAAATGATGAAAGGAGATTTCAGAGATAAGAGGCATACCTTGGAGATTTGCTTGAAATGCTCTCTGTGAGTTAATTTCTTTTGAAGGCTTAGAATGCGTGAAATTCTTCAAATTTAGGGTTTCTCTTACAAGTAGCGTGAAAAGGGGGGAAAAACTCTAAGTCCCATCTTTGTAGCTGAGATTAATCAAATCGGAGTCATTATTCACCACGTGTCAGTTAATTATCTCGCATAGGGAAGAACGTGGCCCGTTACCCAATTGCGGCTGCAGAGTAACCCCCTCTCAGGATTTGTGCCCAGTGCCCTAAAATTCAAAAGTGCAATCATTGCGCTGACAAAGGGAAAACCTAGCGTTTCCCGCCCAGTGGATTCCAGAAAGCACGCGCGAGTAATACCGTTGCACGTTCGTCGACCCACCTAGGTTGACTCGCTCGCCTGGGTCGATAGGGACTGGCTCGGGGAAGTCTGGTTCGACACGTCCTGGCTCGATGTAGGCCGCGCGCCCGCCCCAGCACGACCAGCCCCATTCTCAGTTTCCCTTCTTTCCCAAAGCCATCAGGATGCCCTTCTCAAGGCCTGCCGCCACCCAAATGTGCCGCCTGACCTTGGGGGGGAAGGGGGGGAGATGATAGGGGGAAAATCGGGGACCGTGACTAAGCACCACGTGTGTTCACCACGTGGCAGATTGAACTAAATCACCTGCTACAACCGATCCAGCGGCGTCGCTACCTCGAGCCAGCACTTGGTGATCAAAAGCGGCCCTGTGTTAGGTACTCCGAACCAGGGTCCCCTCCCATCGAGGAACATTCGACCCAGGAAAGGACCGATACACACACTACAGTCCAGCCGCATTCAATGCGTGTACCACCGCTGTAGCCACATTAATTGCGCCTGCTCTAAGTACGGTGTCAGGCATCCTGGCAGGGGGAGACCAACAGTGCTTTAGCCGTAAAAGCACTATTCCGGTCACCAGCCATCGCTCTCCCACCAGACCAGATCAACACCGTCTTGGAGGTGTATTTACACCTAGGGAGTCCATCTCATTCCTATATATACCCATCGCCATTACTGACAAGGGTAAGCTTTACATGACATTCTGAACTCTTACTCTCTTGGCATTCTCGACCCAGAGCTTTATCTGACTTGACTGTCGGAGTGCCAAAACGGGTTCAACCCCCACATTCCCCGTTTGGCCTTTGAGTTCACGTTTGTTACCTCCTTTCAATCTAGGAAAATATCAGAGTTACCTCACTTCAACAAATATCTTGGGTGATTGGGAATCCTAATCTGCAGTCCAGCGCATAGCCAGATTCCGATACCATCAACATAACTTCATGTAATCTGTTCTTTCCTTATTACTAGAAACCAAAGGAACTGCTGAATTCAAATTAAAATGATTCAAACATTGGCATTTAGTTCAAATGACCCCAAAGATGCCCGCATTGTTCCATGATTTATATCTTTCTGATTGTATGTACTCTTCCTAGTGATATACTATTATACTAGTTAGTGAAGTTTTCCTTTTCTTGAGTGTTCATCTTTAAACTATGTTTCAAATAAGAACCATAATTAAATACATTATTTGAGAGTGACAAATAGCTAGACATTAAGAAATTGAGGAGCTTATAGATAAACGTTTTGGGGTCTCTTTCGTTTGGTGGTAAAGGAAATCCTATGAAGTACTGAGTTAGTACTTAGCATTGAGAAATGAAGTGCCAGTTTAGTTGAGGTTAAAAATGTTTTTGATTATTTTGAAAAGTATTAGTTGTATCTTGTTCTTGAATCTGAAAATTGTCCGAAGCTAAGCACTTATTCTAACTGCATCATGGATCTTCTAGGATATTTTTCTAGGTATGTTGGACCTATTTAGAGAAAACTGGTCCCTGGATATTCGGCCCAAACTTCTGCTGCATTCTGCTAAACTTTTTGGTAGATTATTTTGACATATGTTCCTAGTTTCAGCCCTTTCCATTACATTCCAGTCCATGGACCACCCATGAGGTTATCAGTCCATACTCAATTTTCTTATTAATTGTGAGATTTAAATATTTTTTAAGAGTACGTGCTCACATTGGCGAGCCACTAGTTCAAAATCAATACTCTTGAGGCAAGTTTAAGCAACACAAAAATTCGTCCCCACCCACCCCAAAAGAAAAAGGTATCCATCAAAACTCCATGCGAATTCGAATGGAGTACTCAAATGGTGATTGATGGAGTACTAACTCTACTCACAAATTTTCTTTTTTTTTTTTCAATAAAATATGAAGGTATGCACTAGGCCTCTAAATGGGTAGATAATATTCAGATCCAGGCCCAATAAATTCTAAAAATATCCAGGCTCAGACCCAAGCATCAGGCCTAGGCCCAGGTCCAGAACCAGACCCAATCTTATTTTTTGATGGGCATGAATATGTGTGTAGGCCCGACTAATACCCAATTACCCAGAGTCCCAAACCCGAAATAGAACCATATTCTAAAACCCTAATTTCAAAATCAATTCTGAATGTAAAGTCACAACTCAAACGTCTCCCTCTCCGAATCTCTTGGTAATCAGACTTCTTTCTCACAAATTTTTTGTGGCGATTCACTCCCTTCTCCATTCTCTCGTGGCGATTCACTCACGCCTCACTTAATTCATCCGGCGCTAACTCCCCTCTCGCTTATCCCGCATCGAAGCCCAAATTTGCAGATTTAACCTAGGTATGATACTTTGATGTTGTACCTATAAATTTTGTTTCAAATTCGTGTTGGATCGCGGATTTTTGTTAATGGGTTTTGATTTCCATGGAAAAAGATTAATGGGTTTTGCAAATAGTTTCAATTATGTATATAAAACGAACATAAATGTATATAAATTGGTTCCTAGCTGTAAATTAGAATTTTGAAGCTATTGTTTGATGTTTTCCAATTTTGATGCATAGATGCTTGTGGAATTCTTATGCTGATCAGCTAAGACTAATTATTAGTTAACAGTTACTACCTTTTAACTTGTTGGAGTCTGTAAAACCAAGAAATTCATACAATGTATTAATGTGTAATTTGTGCTCATCCTGCTGCCGCCTTAAGGATCAGTAATTAAGCAAAACTGGTTCTTGACAATAAAAGAGATGGGTTCTCTCTCTCTCTCTCTCCCTCTGTATCTTTGTGTATGTGTATAGATAGATTATATATATATATATATATATATATATATATATATATAATGACATTGATCAACAGGTCCAAAATTCTTCAGAGTTTATATATAAAGGCCTAAATACTTCGGTTGTTGGCTCTTTTAAATGTTGAAAAGACAAACTAAAGGGGAATTCACTATAGGATACCCAAAGATAAATAATAAGAAATTACTAATAATCTTATTTTAAGTTGAGCACTAATTCCTAGTATTTAGGCCTTTATATATCAACCGAACCATAGATCTTTGTATAAATAATAATGCTGATGAATACACACTATGGAGAAGAAGGTAGAAAGAAGAGCAGAGTATTGTGGATAGTGTTTTCAAAACCGGACCGGACCGGCCGGTTCAACCGGTTCGACCGGTGACCGGCGCCTTGTCCGTTCCGATTGGCCCTATAAAACCAGAAGTGTTCGAATCGGGCACTGACAGGAAAAATCGACCGGTTAACCGACGGTTTCGATCCTAAAAACCGAACCGGACAGCCGGTTAAAGGAATACAACGTCCATTTTTCTTTCCGTTTTTCCCGTTTGTCTGATTTTTCTCACCATTCTTGTGCGTTGTTCTCCACCTCCATCCTTGGCACGGGCCGCCGCCCTCTGTTTTTTGACAGTAGAAAAGATGTTGAAAATGAAGGGAGAGTTTCTAAATTTGCTTGAGTCTCTTC
Source organism: Lantana camara (assembly GCA_037501455.1). NCBI lineage: Eukaryota > Viridiplantae > Streptophyta > Magnoliopsida > Lamiales > Verbenaceae > Lantana > Lantana camara. The sequence continues at coordinate 107,786,589 of CM074856.1, read as the reverse complement.
TGCTTTGGGCTATTGCAGAGAAGGTGAAGAAGACGATGGACGCATTTATAAGTCAGGGCCTAGGGGAACAAATATTTGAGAGTTTTAGTTGGGGGTTGGTGAATTACGGTGACGCTTTTGTAGTTATATTAGGGTTTCAATTGTTATCTTTCTCCTTCCTTTTTATTCGTGTGTTAATTCTCTCTTTTTTTTTTCTTTCCTTTCATCTATTTAAACATGAAATTATACTTTTTCTTTTTTAAAACTTTCTAAGGAATTTGTTAGATTAATATGTGAATAAAGTTAATATTTTATATTAGATTTTTAGAGATTTGAAGGATTTCACGTGATAAAACTTAACTTAATCAAAATATTTGGATTTTAAATATGTTTTATAATTTTGTAATATTAAATAAAATATACATAAATATAATAAAATAATAATTATTTATTTATTACGTCATACCGGTTCGACCGACGGTTAAACCGGTCGAACCGATCCGACCGGTAACCAGTAAGGCTACCGGTTCGTCCTCCGGTCCAGTTTTGAAAACATTGATTGTGGAGAAGTTAATTGACCACAACTTAAAATCAGTAAATAATAATGCCTGGGATTTATTACCATAATTAATACTTAGTTTGAATAGTGTTCCTACTTTCCCTGTCTTTTTCACCTTTCCCTTTTCTATTTGTAAATTTATTTTGCTAATGCCATTGAAAATTTTCTTGACGTAGTTTCCAAAATGTCGACATCACAAAATGAATTAAGTCAACCGATAACTTCTACTAGTGATCATGGTGATGGAGGGAGATCTGAAAAGGTAAGTAATACATCTAGACCTCTTAGAGATAGAAAAAGGACATGGGATCATTTTACAATTGTTCAGGGTGTGGATAATACTACGTATGCTAGGTGTAATCAGTACTCAAAATTACTTGCTGGTCGAGCCTCTTCGGGTACAACCTATTTATTAAAACACATATAAAACGCAAGCCCAAAATTCAAGTTCGATAGTAGAACCGGAAGTAGTCCTAGGAGTGAATTTAAATTTGATCAAATAAAGAGTAGAAATGACTGGGCAATTGCAACCATAAAGCATAAGTATTCATTCAATATGGTTGAGCACGAGTACTTTGAGAAGTTTCTAAATGGCCTTAATCCAGATTTCAAGCTTCCTTGTAGAAACACTGTTCGGGATGATGCTATTCAGATACACGAAGAGAGAAAGGGTGACATATAAATTGATAAATGGACTTCAATGCAAAGTATCTGTCACTACTGATATTTGGACCGAGAAATATACAAAAGTTGCATATAATTGCTTGATTTGTCATTATATTGATGATAATTGGCAATTGCATAAAAAGGCTCTTGTATTTAAAAATTTCCCTTATCCTCATTATGGTGATGCATTGTTTAACTTTATGAGAGAGACAATATTGGATTGGGGTTTGCAAAAAAAATTATTGGTTGTTGTTGTTGATAATGCGACCGCTAACGATGTTATGATTAGAAAGCTTAAGGATTAGCTTGGTAGTGATTCATTAATTGGGTTCGATGGAGATTTGTTACATGAAAGGTGTAGTGTTCACATTTTGAATTTGATTATGCAAGATGGATTGAATAGAATTAGGGGGTTGATCGAGAAAATTCGTGAAACAGTTAGATACTTAAATAAGTCCCCTGCTACAATGCAAAAGTTTGAAAGTGCAATAGTTCAATGCAATCTCGAGGATGCGCGAGAAGTTTCTATGGATATTCCTAGTAGGTGGAACTCAACCTATAAGTGACTTGAGACAGCTTTACCATTGAAGGAAGCATTTTGTCGTTTGGAACGAAAAGATAAAAACTATCGTTCCAATCCATCTGAGTCTGAATGGAAGGTATCTAAATTTTTGCATGGGTGTTTGGAAATCTTTTTTGAAGCTACTCGTCCTTTTAGCGGTCAGAAATTTCCTACGTCTAATGTTTTCTTTCCGGATGTTTGTGAGATTCAACTGAGGTTGGGTGGGTAGATGAACAGTGAACACGACTACATTAGAGAGATGTGTATACCTATGAAAGAAAAATTTGACAAATATTGCGATGAGTGTTGTATAGCCTTAGGAGTTGCTGTTATATTTGACCCGAGATTTAAAATACAATTAGTGGAGTATTTTTGTACAAAGATGTATGGTTCAAAAGGCGCTCAATCATATATTTATAGGGTCCGAGGGAGTTTGGATAAATTATTTATTGAGTATGGAGGAAGTTTGGTTCCTGTGACGATGAACATATCTACTGAGACAAGCAGTTCTAGTATATCAACACGTGCTTCTTTGCGTGATTTTGATCAGTGGTGTGACGCATTACATGCTCCGGTGAATGAAAAATCAGAATTGGATACATATTTAGAAGAGTCTAAATTCCCAAGAACGAATGCATTTAATATCTTCAATTGGTGGAAAATAAATAGCCCAAGGTTACCAATATTATCCAAGATAACACGTGATATTTTAGCAGTTCTAGCTACTAAGGTTGCGTCAGAAGCGGCATTTACTGTTGGAGGACGAAGCGTCGATCCATCAAGATCTTGCTTGGGCCAGGATGTTGTAGTGGCGTTAATAGTAACGGATGATTGGATATGAAATTCTTCTTTTAATAATGGTAACGAGTTACTTCATTTTTATTTCTTTTCATGTTAATTTTCATATTATTCTTTATTAATTATTTTTTATTTTATCAGGTTAGCTGGATTGATGATGAGCTCTTGATGAATTGAAATATAACGGGATAGTGAAGAAAAATATGTATCTTTTCATAGATTATTTCTGTAATTGTAATGAACAATATGTAGACAGTAGTCTAGTCAAAATATTTAAATGCATTTCAACAGAAATGGAATTTTTTGTTTTTTATAAGTGTTTTGTATAATGGACCTGAAGATGATGGAATTGTGGAAGAATTGTAATAATTGATAAGGATGATGTTGGATAAGGAAAAGCAATCAAATCATCATATTCCGTGATGGGCGTTGGAAGTGGAATGACTAGGAGAGACAAAACATGAACAAGATGGCCTACAGGCTCGTCAGTCATTTTCTATGATAAGCCTAGGATACTGTTAGGATTGGAGAATGGAATTTGAGCTACTAAAGATTAGCTCAAGTATTCGAGTTGAGGACTACAACTCAAACTATTAAAGGACTAGTTCGAATTTCTGAGAAGGCCGAATGCGAATTGTGGTGGAGAACAAGTTGATTGGATTAAAATTAAGTGCGCACCCAAGGATGGAACTTCGGACCATGGTGTTTAGTAAGGATAAGAGAATTTATCATGGAAGGGAGACCGAGTGGTCATTGGAGTATCAAATGCGTCGAGGACTTCAAGGTATAACACTACGAATAGAAGATCTCCAACAACGAACCAAGTGTTGAATCAAAATAACACCATAGAATCTTTCCAAAACCATGGTGAACGGTACATTCAATCATACATATCACGTGTATCATGTGTAACACCCCGGAGCGAAGGGCGCCACATCTCCCCTCACCATAGCCCGATGCGAGTAACGAAATGGGATCTCCGCACCCGCACCAAGCTACAGCTAAGGGAGACAAACAAAAGCCCACGCTCTAGCTAGGCGGTCTAGACCCTCAAAACAGAGTGCGCAAAGAAACAAAAGCAAATGCGGAAGCTACCAAGATCGCAAAATGCAAAAAAACGTGCCTAAACTTATACAAATTATACAAGCTATGCCCATCCAAGGCCAAATGAATCATATAACAGAAGCTCAAATTCTGAATCATAAATCATACGAAGCTTATACATAGTACCAAACTTATACATATTTATACATAGTACCAAAACTGAAAGTAAAGATGCAAGGATGCAAAGACTCTCCTACACAACCCGAACAACTCAAAGCAAAAGACACCGCCTAGCACGAACCGAAGACCTGCACCTGCAAACTCAAGAAGCAAAGGGGGAAAAAGAAACAACGAAGAAGGGTCAGTCCTAAAGACTGGTGAGGGGCTAACACACACCCACCCGTACATAAATATAGAGTAAAGCATAGCATAGCATAATCGAATCTTAGAATATTCATGAACCGAGCGTGGTTTTTGCAATCCAAATAATTTTTAACACGTGATAACATATATATAGAAAAAGGTTTAGGGGCCTAAGGCCAAAATTAACCAATTTTAAGGATTAGAAGTCCTCACCCATTTCATGAATCATAGACGAAAACATAAGACACACACACATCACCCGGAGAGTACGAGTGCACAACCAACCTCCTTCTCAAAGCAAAACGAAGCTTAACACACAAAGACTTAACACAAACATAAACACATACCTCCTTACTTCATGGGATGGAAGGGTGGCCACCCCTCGCATCCACCGCGCTTATATGTCAGGGAGATGAGTTTCGGGTTGATCCTATTTGTGGAGAAGTGTCCTGGGGTTGCAACCGGCGACCCCGCTGGTCGTCCCGGGTCTCCCGAACCACACAACTCCGGGGCCCAAACTTACACTTACACTTATACTTGTCATAGCTTATCTTTCAAAGCCAAACTCGTTAAAACTTTACACATACACACGCCAACCCTTTTCAAAACAAAAGAACGAAAATATATCTTACTTATACATAAAAGTGTTTTTCAACCGTTTTATAACAAAAGGGCCAATTCCCACAAAATACATATCAAACACATATCTATATACATATATATATATATAGGTCACATGCGGGCTTAATACACATTTAGGGTTGTAGGTCGTAATAACTAAAAGAAAGAAACCTCACCTCCGGGAAGTAACGGAAGCAAAAGAAGCAAACGGGCGACTAAAGACCACCTCTCGAACCAAGGAACGAACCTAAGAACAAAGAGACAACAAGAGACATACTTAAACTCAAAATGAACCAATTAGACGCTCGGCGAATGCACATGTATGCAAGTGATGCAAAAGAAGTAACAAGATATAGCACGTGAAACGTTAAGTTCATATAAAAGGCAAAGTAGCACTTTAGGCACTTAAGAGCATATAAGTTCAAAATTAAAAAACGAGCATTCAAATCAAGCTATAAATTTAATACAATACACATAACACATAATATATCAAGTTAACATTAAATACGAGGCATAGATGAAGCGAGAAGAAATAAAACACGGAATAAAATCACACACGCAATACAAAAGAACAACACGTAAAAAGGGTTTTAATTAAATCCAAGAATTAGCAATTAAAGACAACATATATATATATTATAACATATTATAACCTGTTTATTTAATTGCAACACATATATTAGAATATGTAATATCACATATGCATTTACGTACTCATACACACACTCAAAATATAAATGCATAAATGCTACCTATACAAATGTAAGTTCATCATATATATAAGATATATATATGTACACACACGTTACACAACGTAAACAAGGAAAATGTATGCATTTAAATTAAGCCTCAACACATCCCAATTAATGAGTACTCACATGCATCCATGCACACACAAAAGAAATGAGATTAAAACCTTTTCACCATACCCAGCTGCTGCAGCAAAATTTCGAATTACAAAATCAATTTCAACATCATGACACGGCCTTGTTGGTTTTCAGGCATAAGGTGACACGGCCATGTCACATTTTATTTAAATCAGCAGCCCCAACTCGAGAGCTCAACACGGCCGTGTCAACTTTTCAAAGGAATCGGACACGGCCGTGTTGGACCTTCGTTCACGAAAATAAAACAGCAACAACAGCATTTCGGCATGGAGGGGAGCAGGGGAAGGGGCAGCCATGGCTGGGGCATGAATATGATCAAGTAATGCAACAAAGAAAGCAAGGAAAACGCAGCAACTCGAGCCAAATATCAAGCAAACAACCGGTAAAGGCATGGAGATCAACTTTCAGCACAAAAGCTTCAAAACTCAAGAATTCAGCAATGGTGGAGCTCCAAATTCGGTACATACATGAAATACAAGGTAAGGAATAGATCAAGCATACAAAAAGGGTCACGTAGCACTTCATGGAACAAGAATTGGATAAAAAACGAGCAAGATATCACCAAAACAAAACAAACCCACTACTATTCACATACCCTACCAAATCAGCCACAAAACTCCATGAAAGCAAGCAAAAGAGCACTCAAATGAAAGAGGAGAAGATGTACATCAATAATATGTGCTTACCTCTTCGATTTGATGAAGAATGAAGGTCGAACGAGCTCAAAATCCGGATTGGGTGAATAGTGACGGGAATCCTTTCTCTCTTCTTCTTTCCCTTTCTCTCTCGGTCCTCGAGCTTCTGAAAATGAGGGAAATGAGCAAGTGGGAGGGTAGGTGGGTGTGTTAGGAAGAAATAGGTTCAAGAATCGGGTCAAACGGAGTTAAAACGAATAAATTACGCGCAAAACGGTAAAGGGTGGTAAATCTGCGCTAGGATCACGTTTCGGGCGAAATTCGGAGGATCAAACGGGCTTAGAAAAATACAAAGATAGGTTCCTTAGTTCCCAATCTTCGTTACGAGTCCGGTGTCACTTCCGGAATTCGAATCCGAATTCCCGAGCTCAAGATATAAATTCTGGAACACGAGGCGCGCTAAAACTAGTTAGGCCCTGATGTCCCCAACAAATAAAATATGGTGCGTTACCGTATCAAACAAGTCCAGAAAACTAAAACGAGCACTTAAATGGATTCATAACACGTATAATTCATGATATGAAATTTTCACGAAATTTCGAAACGAGTTGAAACTTAAACGAATTAAAAACAAGTTTAAAAACTTAAAACGTTTAAATATTCAATTAATTCAAATAAATTCAAATAATCACATAATCATTAAGATAACAAGTATTTGCATAATTAAATTAATTTAAATGCGCATATAACACTCTCGACACAACGTACCTGTACGGGCGAGCGAGCGGGATGTTACAAACTCCCCTCCTTCAAAAGGACCTGTCCCCAGGTCCTAACGCAGGATCTTGAACGACTCCGAGTTGACCTCATCACCACACTTCCGCTGCGCTACTCTGATCCAAGAAAGCTGTAGATAACCTCGGGACATTACTTCTCATATCCCGGTAACTCGGTGATACCTATCAAATCCGAGTGAATCCCCTTGGCTTTAGCAACTTCGGTTTGCTTCCACTTACAATTAAAATTCGAAAGTAGTTGGGGAAATCCTTCCGGTTCTTGATACTCGGTCTTCAACCGATGACACGTTGACATTGCTACACGAAGTCCACAATATCTTCTCTTGTGCCAAAACACCTTTACCGGTTCTTCATGTCCTCACACCATGAGTGGAATTTGTCTCGTGAACAAGCACTTCTAGTGACATAGGCTTCAACTCTCCGTTAACAACGCACAACCAGAGCCTTCCTTAATACCTCGATTGCAATGGAGGAGTTTTTTAGTACCCTCGGTTAAGCAAAGAGACTACCGAAGGCAACTCTCTTCAAAGCCTTACCCACTCAAACCGTGCCTCTTCTTTGTCTTTCATGCCACGGGATGGCTTCTCCTTGAAAGACGAACCTCCTGTTGAATCCCGATAACATTAGAGACTTAAAATCTCTGAGGCAATTCTCGGTTCTTCTACCGGAATGCGTAGTCAACAATACCCTTGTTGAAAACACCACTAGAGTCACCCACGTACTCTGAAGAAGAACGAACCACCAACTTCTCAAAACAAACAAAAGGATATTCTCCTTCCACGGTTAACCCGTGTAGCTCACGATAGTTTGTATCCATCTTAGAGTCCCATCTTCTTCTTAGATAGGATTAAAGGTACCGCACAAAGAAGCACCCGAATTGATGAAACTATCTTCTAAGAGCCTATCGACCACGTCTTGAACTCCGACAACCACGCTAGAGTCATCCGGCAGGGAATCTTCAAACAAGGTCGAATTCCGGGATAAAGATCACGAAACCTCAATATCCCTATCGAACGATAACGAATTCCAACCTTCAAGGGACATCAAGCGAGTTTTACTTTCATCCCTGTCTCTCCAAGCTTGGCCCGACCCTTCGGTCACCCTAAGGCAAGCCACAAAGCTTGTCGCACCGTCCTGGAATGACCAACCATTTCTATGAAGGATATAAACGGGTTAGTCTTCCATCTAATTCCCGTAGATACCATTGAGCCCCGAACGGACCTCCTAAAAGCAACCACGAACCGCCTACGGTAACGATGTTACCTTGGCATGAACTAAGCGCCTTCAAGAACAACCACCCGGCGAGAACAACCACCGAGAGAGAACGACTACCGAAAGAGCTTGGCCCTCACAACTCACCAAACACTCGACACTCTCCTCACCAAACTCTCTCTCTAAAAAGAGAAAGAGCTAACACAAAAGAGAAAAGAAGAAGGGATCTATAAACGAGCAAGCAATAACAAAGACATACAAGCACCGAGAAACAACAAGGAAAGGAAAGCAACATAAATTGAAATAAAATGCATGTATGTAGTGCCATGAATGCTTGATGTACCTTTCACCATGGTGGTAGTGTCGAGCTTGGCATCCCGTTCTTCCTCTTCAATTGTATCAACTCGGATTGGTCTTGGAGTCTTGGAATCACGCCTCTTGATAGTCCTTGAATTCTTAGTCTTCGGGCAACTTTTCACCCTATGCCCCGGTTCTCCACACTTGTAACATCTCCTAAACTTCTTTCGGCAACTTCTTCGGTATGGTTCGGGCCTTGACAATAGGAGCATTGAATTATCTTCCACGAAGGCGGTATCAAATTCATCTTTGGTGGTTGAAGCTTCTTCTTCTTCTTCTTGGTGTAGTCGACATCTTGAAGCTCTTAGGTTTTCCCTCGGAACATAGGTCTCTTGCTTGAGTTTGAGCTCGATTCTTGATCATGTCCCACATTAAGAGTGTGAGACTTCATCCCTTGCTTATCCCTTTCATCTGGAACCACTCCTCTAACCTCCTCGGACCATTCATGCACCGGTGAGCTTTGGAAAGCTTGTTGAATCTCGTCTCTACGCCTTTTATATATCTTCGGACCTGTGGGCAATCTTGGTTAGGTCTCGAACTCTCTAATTCCATCACAAGATCGTCCATCATCTTCACTTCTTGATCAAGATCTAGGAATCCTTGGAGTCTTCTAATCAATTCATTGAGAGGAATTTGCTTGGAGCAAAATCCTAGGATAAACCTCTCCCAATTGAGATCTTCCCCGATTCTCTTTAGAGTTGATCTTATTTCCTTGAACCATTTTGAAGTTTCACCTCGTAGGAAACAGGAAGTGTGCTTTACTTTCTCTTGCGAGGTTCCCGGACAACTTTTCCTAAATCCACACCATCTTGGAGAGCCACTCTTCGGCTTCAATGCTGTCACCTCCAAACCACTTCGGTGGATCATAATCTTCAAACTTCTTAGAGACTGAAGACACTTGTTTCTCTTGTCTTCCTTTTGATGATGTACGTTGATATGAAGAAGTCATCCTGAAATAAGAAAAATGATTCCAAAGTATCGATGCATGCAGGGTTTAGTGTATGATCATGTGAATGATTAACACAATTAGAATCAAATAAATCATATAATGATGAAAATGAATGCAAGCAATCACATAGTCCTAAGCCGAACGACCTAGACAGACCCGACACGACGCTAGAGCTCTGGTTTTGCAACCCAGAGCTCTGATACCACTTTAGAGATGTAACCCCCCGGAGCGAAGGGCGCCACATCTCCCCGCACCATATCCCGATGCGAGTAACGAAATGGGATCTCCGCACCCGCACCAAGCTACAGCGAACGGAGACAAACAAAAACCCATGCTCTAGCTAGGCGGTCTAGACCCTCAAAACAGAGTGCGCAAAGAAACAAAAGCAAATGCGGAAGCTACCAAGATCGCAAAATACAAACATACGTGCCTAAACTTATACAAATTATACAAGCTATGCCCATGCAAGGCCAAATGAATCATATAATAGAAGCTCAAATTCCGAATCATAATTCATACGAAGCTTATACATAGTACCAAACTTATACATATTTATATATAGTACCAAAACTGAAAGTAAAGATGCAAGGATGCAAAAACTCTCCTACACAACCCGAACAACTCAAAGCAAAAGACACCGCCTAGCACGAACCAAAAACCTGCACCTGCAGACTCAAGAAGCAAAGGGGGAAAAAGAAACAACGAAGAGGGGTCAGTCCTAAAGACTGGTGAGGGGCTAACACACACCCGTACATAAATATAGAGAAAAGCATAGCATAGCATAATCGAATCTTAGAATATTCATGAACCGAGCATGGTTTTTGCAATCCAAATCATTTTTAACACGTGATAACATATATATAGAAAAAGGTTTAGGGGCCTAAGGCCAAAATTAACCAATTTTAAGGATTAGAAGTCCTCACCCATTTCATGAATCATAGACGAAAACATAAGACACACACACATCACTGGGAGAGTACGAGTACACAACCAACCTCCTTCTCAAAGCAAAACGAAGCTTAACACACAAAGACTTAACACAAACATAAACACATACCTCCTTACTTCATGGGATGGAAGGGTGGCCACCCCTCGCATCCACCGTGCTTATATGTTAGGGACGTGAGTTTCATGACACTCACGTCCCAAGGACTCCGTCCCCCACCTCCCTCCGAGTGGGTTTCGGGTTGATCCTATTTGTGGAGAAGTGTCCTGGGGTTGCAACCGGCGACCCCGCTGGTCATCCCGGGTCTCCCGAACCACACAACTCCTGGGCCCAAACTTACACTTACACTTATACTTGTCATAGCTTATCTTTCAAAGTTAAACTCGCTAAAACTTATCACATACACATGCCAACCCTTTTCAAACTAAAAGAACGAAAATATATCTTACTTATACATAAAAGTGTTTTTCAACCGTTTTATAACAAAATGGCCAATTCCCACAAAATACATATCAAACACATATCTATATACATATATACATTTATATAGGTCACATGCGGGCTTAAAACACATTTAGGGTTGTAGGTCTTAATAACTAAAACAAAGAAACCTCACCTCCGGGAAGCAACGGAAGCAAAAGGAGCAAACGGGCGTCTAAAGACCACCTCTCCAACCATGGAACGAACCTAAGAACAAAGAGACAACAAGAGACATACTTAAACTCAAAATGAACCAATTAGACGCTCGGCGAATGCATATGTATGCAAGTGATGCAAAAGAAGTAACAAGATATAGCACGTTAAGCGTTAAAGTTCATATAAAAGGCAAAGTAGCACTTTAGGCACATAACAGCATATAAGTTCAAAATTAAAAAACGAGCGTTCAAATTAAGCTATAAATTCAATACAATACACATAACACATAATCTATCAAGTTAACATTACATACGAGGCATAGATGAAGCGAGAAGAAATAAAACACGGAATAAAATCACACACGCAATACAAAAGACCAACAAGTAAAAAGGGTTTTAATTAAATCCAAGAATTAGCAATTAAAGACAACATATATATATATATTATAACATATTATAACCTGTTTATTTAATTGCAACACATATATTAGAATATGTAATATCACATATGCATTTACGTACTCATACACACACTCAAATATAAATGCATAAATGCTAAATATACAAGTATAAGTTCATCATATGTATAAGATATATATATGTACACACACGTTACACAATGTAAACAAGGAAAATGTATGCATTTACATTAAGCCTCAACACATCCCAATTAATGAGTACTCACATGCATCCATGCACACACAAAAGAAATGAGATTAAAACTTTTTCACCATACCCAGCTGCTGCAGCAAAATTTCGAATTACAAAATCAATTTCAACATCATGACACGGCCGTGTTGGTTTTCAGGCATAAGGTGAGATGGCCGTGTCACATTTTATTTAAATCAGCAGCCCTAACTCGAGAGCTCAACACAGCCGTGTCAACTTTTCAAAGGAATCGGACATGGCCGTGTTGGACCTTCGTTCACGAAAATAAAACTGCAACACTAGCATTTCAGCATGGATGGGAGCAGGGGAAGGGGCAGCCATGGCTTGGGCATGAATATGATCAAGTAATGCAACAAAAAAGCAAGGAAAACGGCAACTCGAGCCAAACATCAAGCAAACAACCGGCAAAGGCATGGAGATCAACTTTCAGCACAAAAGCTTCAAAACTCAAGAATTCATCAATGGTGGAGCTCCAAATTCGGCACATACATGAAATACAAGGTAAGGAATAGATGAAGCATACAACAAGGGTCACGTAGCACTTCACGGAACAAGAATTGGATAAAAAACGAGCAAGATATCACCAAAACAAAACAAACTCGCTACTATTCACATACCCTACCAAATCAGCCACAAAACTCCATGAAAGCAAGCAAAAGAGCACTCAAATGAAAGAGGAGAAGATGTACATCAATAATATGTGCTTACCTCTTCGATTTGATGAAGAATGAAGGTCGAACGAGCTCAAAATCCGGCTTGGGTAAATAGTGACATGAATCCTTTCTCTCTCGGTCCTCGAGCTGCTGAAAATGAGGGAAATGAGCAAGTGGGAGGGTAGGGTGTGTTAGGAAGAAATAGGTTCAAGAATCGGGTCAAACGGAGTTAAAACGAATAAATTACGCGTAAAACGATAAAGGGTGGTAAATCTGCGCGAGGATCACGTTTCGGGCGAAATTCGTAGGATCAAACGGGCTTAGAAAAATACAAGGCTAAATTCCTTAGTTCCCAAACTTCGTTACGAGTCCGGCGTCACTTCTGGAATTCGAATCCGAATTCCCGAGCTCAAGATATAAATTCTGGAACACGAGGCGCGCTAAAACTAGTTAGGCCCTCATGTCCCCAACAAATAAAATATGGTGCGTTACCGTATCAAACAAGTCCAGAAAACTAAAACGAGCACTCAGATGAATTCATAACACATATAATTCATGCATATCAAATTTTCACAAAATTTCGAAACGAATTGAAACTTAAACGAATTAAAAACAAGTTTAAAAACTTAAAACGTTTAAATATTCAATTAATTCAAATAAATTCAAATAATCATTAAAATAACACGTATTTGCATAATTAAATTAATTTAAATGCGTATATAACACTCTCGACACAACGTACCTGTACGGGCGAGCGAGCGGGATGTTACAAACTCCACTCCTTCAAAAGGACCTATCCCCAGGTCCTAACGCAGGATCTTGAACGACTCCGAGTTGACCTCATCACCACACTTCCACTGAGCTACTTTGATCCAAGAAAGCTGTAGATAACCTCGGGACATTACTTCTCATATCCCGGTAACTCGGTGATACCTATCAAATCCGAGTGAATCCCCTTGGCTTTAGCAACTTCGGTTTGCTTCCACTTCCAATTAAAATTCGAAAGTAGTTGGGGAAATCCTTCCGGTTCTTGATACTCGGTCTTCAACCGATGACTCGTTGACATTGCTACACGAAGTCCACAATATCTTCTCTTGTGCCAAAACACCTTTACCGGTTCTTCATGTCCTCGCACCATGAGTGGAATTTGTCTCGTAAACAAGCACTTCTAGTGACATAGGCTTCAACTCTCCGTTAACAACGCACAACCAAAGCCTTCCTTAATACCTCGATTGCAACGGAGGAGTTTTTTAGTACCCTCGGTTAAGCAAAGAGACTACCGAAGGCAACTCTCTTCAAAGCCTTACCCACTCAAACCGTGCCTCTTCTTTGTCTTTCATGTCACGGGATGGCTTCTCCTTGAAAGACGACCTTCCTGTTGAATCCCGATAACATTAGAGACTTAAAATCTCTGAGGCAATTCTCGGTTCTTCTACCGGAATGCGTAGTCAACAATACCCTTGTTGAAAACACCCCTAGAGTCACCCACGTACTCTGAAGAAGAACGAACCACCAACTTCTCGAAACAAACAAAAGGATATTCTCCTACCACGGTTAACCCGTGTAGCTCACGATAGTTTGTATCCATCTTAGAGTCCCATCTTCTTCTTAGATAGGATTAAAGGTACCGCACAAAGAAGCACCCGAATTGATGAAACTAACTTCTAAGAGCCTATCGACCTCGTCTTGAACTCCGACAACCACGCTAGAGTCATCCGGCAGGGAATCTTCAAACAAGGTCGAATTTTGGGATAAAGATCACGAAACCTCAATATCCCTATCGAACGATAACGAATTCCAACCTTCAAGGGACATCAAGCGAGTTTTACTGTGATCCTTGTCTCTCCAAGCTTGGCCCGACCCATCGGTCACCCTTAGGCAAGCCACAAAGCTTGTCTAACCGTCCCGGAATGACCAACCATTTCTACGAAGGATATAAACGGGTTAGTCTTCCATCTAATTCCCGTAGATACCATTGAGCCCCGAACGGACCTCCTAAAAGCAACCACGAACCACCTACGGTAACGACGTTACCTTGGCACGAACTAAGCGCCTTCAAGAACAACCACCCGTCGAGAACAACCACCGAGAGAGAACGACTACCGAAAGAGCTTGGCACTCACAACTCACCAAACACTCGACACTCTCCTCACCAAACTCTCTCTCTAAAAAGAGAAAGAGCCAACACAAAAGAGAAAAGAAGAAGGGATCCACAAACGAGCAAGCAATAACAAAGACATACAAGAACCGAGAAACAACAAGGAAAGGAAATTAACACAAATTGAAATAAAATGCATGTATGTAGTGCCATGAATGCTTGATGTACCTTTCACCATGGTGGTAGTGTCGAGCTTGGCATCTCATTCTTCCTCTTCAATTGTATCAACTCGGATTGGTTTTGGAGTCTTGGAATCACGCCTCTTGATAGTCCTTGAATTCTTAGTCTTCGGGTAACTTTTCACCCTATGCCCCGGTTCTCCACACTTGTAACATCTCCTAAACTTCTTTCGGCAACTTCTTCGGTATGGTTCGGGCCTTGACAATAGGAGCATTGAATTATCTTCCACGAAGGCGGTATCAAATTCATCTTTGGTGGTTGAAGCTTCTTCTTCTTCTTCTTGGTGTAGTCGACATCTTGAAGCTCTTAGGTTTTCCCTCGGAACATAGGTCTCTTGCTTGAGTTTGAGCTCGATTCTTGATCATGTCCCACATTAAGAGTGTGAGACTTCATCCCTTGCTTATCCCTTTCATCTGGAACCACTCATCTAACCTCCTCGGACCATTCATGCACCGGTGAGCTTTGGAAAGCTTGTTGAATCTCGTCTCTACGCCTTTGTATATATCTTCGGACCTGTGGGCAATCTTGGTTAGTTCTCGAACTCTCTAATTCCATCACAAGATCGTCCATCATCTTCACTTCTTGATCAAGATCTAGGAATCCTTGGAGTCTTCTAATCAATTCATTGAGAGGAATCTGCTTGGAGCAAAATCCTAGGATAAACCTCTCCCAATTGAGGTCTTCCCTGGTTCTCTTTAGAGTTGATCTCATTTCCTTGAACCATTTTGAAGTTTCACCTCGTAGGAAATAGGAAGTGTGCTTTACTTTCTCTTGCGAGGTTCCCGGACAACTTTTCCTAAATCCACACCATCTTGGAGAGCCACTCTTCGGCTTCAATGCTGTCACCTCCAAACCACTTCGGTGGATCATAATCTTCAAACTTCTTAGAGGCTGAAGACACTTGTTTCTCTTGTCTTCCTTTTGATGATGTACGTTGATATGAAGAAGTCATCCTAAAATAAGAAAAATGATTCCAAAGTATCGATGCATGCAGGGTTTAGTGTATGATCATGTGAATGATTAACACAATTAGAATCAAATAAATCATATAATGATGAAAATGAATGCAAACAATCACATAGTTCTAAGCCGAACGACCTAGACAGACCCGACACGACGCTAGAGCTCTGGTTTTGCAACCCAAAGCTCTGATAGCACTTTAGAGATGTAACCCCCCGGAGCGAAGGGCGCCACATCTCCCCTCACCCTAGCCCGATGCGAGTAACGAAATGGGATCTCCGCACCCGCACCCGCACCAAGCTACAGCGAACGGAGACAAACAAAAACCCATGCTCTAGCTAGGCGGTCTAGACCCTCAAAACAGAGTGCGCAAAGAAACAAAAGCAAATGCGGAAGCTACCAAGATCGCAAAATACAAACATACGTGCCTAAACTTATACAAATTATACAAGCTATGCCCATCCAAGGCCAAATGAATCATATAACAGAAGCTCAAATTCCGAATCATAAATCATACGAAGCTTATACATAGTACCAAACTTATACATATTTATACATAGTACCAAAACTGAAAGTAAAGATGCAAGGATGCAAAGACTCTCCTACACAACCCAAACAACTCAAAGCAAAAGACACCGCCTAGCACGAACCGAAGACCTGCACCTGCAAACTCAAGAAGCAAAGGGGGAAAAAGAAACAACGAAGAAGGGTCAGTCCTAAAGACTGGTGAGAGGCTAACACACACCCACCCGTACATAAATATAGAGTAAAGCATAGCATAGCATAATCGAATCTTAGAATATTCATGAACCGGGCGTGGTTTTTGCAATCCAAATAATTTTTAACACGTGATAACATATATATAGAAAAAGGTTTAGGGGCCTAAGGCCAAAATTAACCAATTTTAAGGATTAGAAGTCCTCACCCATTTCATGAATCATAGACGAAAACATAAGACACACACACATCACTCGGAGAGTACGAGTACACAACCAACCTCCTTCTCAAAGCAAAACGAAGCTTAACACACAAAGACTTAACACAAACATAAACACATACCTCCTTACTTCATGGGATGGAAGGGTGGCCACCCCTCGCATCCACCGTGCTTATATGTTAGGGACGTGAGTTTCATGACACTCACGTCCCAAGGACTCCGTCCCCCACCTCCCTCCGAGTGGGTTTCGGGTTGATCCTATTTGTGGAGAAGTGTCCTGGGGTTGCAACCGGCGACCCCGCTGGTCATCCCGGGTCTCCCGAACCACACAACTCCGAGGCCCAAACTCACACTTACACTTATACTTGTCATAGCTTATCTTTCAAAGTCAAACTCGCTAAAACTTATCACATACACACGCCAACCCTTTTCAAACCAAAAGAACGAAAATATATCTTACTTATATATAAAAGTGTTTTTCAACCGTTTTATAACAAAATGGCCAATTCCCACAAAATACATATCAAACACATATCTATATACATATATATATATATATATATATATATATATATAGGTCACATGCGGGCTTAAAACACATTTAGGGTTGTAGGTCGTAATAACTAAAACAAAGAAACCTCACCTTCGGGAAGCAACGAAAGCAAAATGAGCAAACGGGCGTCTAAAGACCACCTCTTGAACCAAGGAACGAACCTAAGAACAAAGAGACAACAAGAGACATACTTAAACTCAAAATGAACCAATTAGACGCTCGGCGAATGCATATGTATGCAAGTGATGCAAAAGAAGTAACAAGATATTGCACGTTAAGCGTTAAAGTTCATATAAAAGGCAAAGTAGCACTTTAGGCACATAAGAGCATATAAGTTCAAAATTAAAAAACGAGCGTTCAAATTAAGCTTTAAATTTAATACAATACACATAACACATAATATATCAAGTTAACATTACATACGAGGCATAGATGAAGCGAGAAGAAATAAAACACGGAATAAAATCACACACGCAATACAAAAGACCAACATGTAAAAAGGGTTTTAATTAAATCCAAGAATTAGCAATTAAAGACAACATATATATATATTATAACATATTATAACCTGTTTATTTAATTGCAACACATCTATTAGAATATGTAATATCACATATGCATTTACGTACTCATACACACACTCAAATATAAATGCATAAATGCTACATATACAAATATAAGTTCATCATATATATAAGAAATATATTTGTACACACACGTTACACAATGTAAACAAGGAAAATGCATGCATTTAAATTAAGCCTCAACACATCCCAATTCATGAGTACTCACATGCATCCATGCACACACAAAAGAAATGAGATTAAAACCTTTTCACTATACCCAGCTGCTGTAGCAAAATTTCGAATTACAAAATCAATTTCAACAACATGACACGGCCGTGTTGGTTTTCAGGCATAAGGTGACATGGCCGTGTCACATTTTATTTAAATCAGCAGCCCCAACTCGAGAGCTCAACACAGTCGTGTCAACTTTTCAAAGGAATCGGACATGGCCGTGTTAGACCTTCGTTCAGGAAAATAAAACAGCAACAGTAGCATTTCAGCATGGAGGGGAGCAGGGGAAGGGGCAGTCACGGCTTGGGCATGAATATGATCAAGTAATGCAACAAAGAAAGCAAGGAAAACGCAGCAACTCGAGCCAAACATCAAGCAAACAACCGGCAAAGGCATGGAGATCAACTTTCAGCACAAAAGCTTCAAAACTCAAGAATTCATCAATGGTGGAGCTC
Organism: Lantana camara; assembly: GCA_037501455.1. Taxonomy (NCBI): domain Eukaryota; kingdom Viridiplantae; phylum Streptophyta; class Magnoliopsida; order Lamiales; family Verbenaceae; genus Lantana; species Lantana camara. The sequence goes on along the minus strand of CM074856.1, from coordinate 107,768,217 downwards.
CAAATTCGGCACATACATGAAATACAAGGTAAGGAATAGATCAAGCATACAACAAGGGTCACGTAGCACTTCACGGAACAAGAATTGGATAAAAAACGAGCAAGATATCACCAAAACAAAACAAACCCGCTACTATTCACATACCCTACCAAATCAGCCACAAAACTCCATGAAAGCAAGCAAAAGAGCACTCAAATGAAAGAGGAGAAGATGTACATGAATAATATGTGCTTACCTCTTCGATTTGATGAAGAATAAAGGTCGAACGAGCTCAAAATCCGGTTTGGGTGAATAGTGACGGGAATCCTTTCTCTCTTCTTCTTTCCCTTTCTCTCTCGGTCCTCGAGCTGCTGAAAATGAGGAAAATGAGAAAGTGATAGGGTAGGTGGGTGTGTTAGGAAGAAATAGGTTCAAGAATCGGGTCAAACGGAGTTAAAACGAATAAATTACGCGTAAAACGATAAAGGGTGGTAAATCTGCGCGAGGATCACATTTCGGGCGAAATTCGGAGGATCAAACGAGCTTAGAAAAATATAAGGCTAGGTTCCGTAGTTCCCAATCTTCGTTGCGAGGCCGGCGTCACTTCCGGAATGAGAATCCGAATTCCTGAGCTCAAGATATAAATTCCGGAACACGAGGCGCGCTAAAACTAGTTAGGCCCTCATGTCCCCAACAAATAAAATATGGTGCGTTGCCGTATCAAACAAGTCCGGAAAACTAAAACGAGCACGCAAATGAATTCATAACACGTATAATTCATGCATATCAAATTTTCACGAAATTTCGAAACGAGTTGAAACTTAAACGAATTAAAAACAAGTTTAAAAACTTAAAACGTTTAAATATTCAATTTTATAAATATATCAATTAATTCAAATAAATTCAAATAATCACATAATCATTAAAATAACACGTATTTGCATAATTAAATTAATTTAAATGCGCATATAACACTCTCGACACAACGTACCTGTACGGGCGAGCGAGCGGGATGTTACCTCATGCAACCTTTAATTACCGTTGTAGGTGCTTGTATATTACTTGTTAGTTGCTTTGGAGTGAGCGAGTGTTTTAGTAACTCGGTGAGACAAGGGTGGCCATGCAACAAACCTTGCAATAGGTCTTTGGAGACTGTGTTTTGAAGCTAGTGGCGGCTCAAGAAACCAACTTCAAACCTTGAGTTGATGTGGTGATAGAAGACCTATTTGGGGTTGGAGAACGAGTGGTGGAAGTTCGTTAACTAATCCACTCGTGATACCAAGATGTGGGATGGTTAGGATGGATTGAAATGGTGGGAGCTGAATCACTTTAGACCCTCCTATCGTGTGAGACGTCCGGACTACTCATGATCGGATCAAGTTCGTGTGCAACGTGTAGCCGTCGTGAAGCCCCTTCATGCTAGAAGACCCTTCTCTGAATTAATTCTTGTCGGGATATCGCAAACCGCTTGGGATGAACACGGAGAGGTTTTGCTCGAGTCCAGGACTCGAGGCAGTGGACCTGAGGACATGTCCTTCTTAAGGAGGAGAGTTTGTGACACCCCATTTTTCCGAAAAGTCAGGTACGAAAGGGTTTAATTCAGTAATTTCATGATTTATGTGGCGTCGCATGCTATACGTGTCAACGTGAAGTTTATTTTAATTAAGTGCGCCTTAGAATTTATTTAAATTGTACTTGGACTCAATTGTCCAATATTTGCGAGTTAAGGACTTAATTATAATTAGGGTGTTTTGGGGCCTTCGTGGCTACCTTGAGCTCTGGAATTCTGATTCGAATTCCAAACTTAATATTTAGTTCGTTTTGAAAATTCGGATTCAGTGGATTAACCTTTTAATTTTCTAAAGCCATTTGATCGCCCTACTGTTTTAAAATCCGATCCATTTAGATCAAATATTGTTCGACCCTACCCGTGTTTGGCCCGACCTGTTTCAGCTAGAAAAGGGAGAAATCTCACCCATTCTCCCCCCTCCCCTTCCCTACGTTACATAAAAGTAAGAGAGGAGAGGAGAAGATAAACACCCCATTTGGCCTCCAAGCCTTGAGCCCGGATTTTGTAAGATCCAACCATCTCATCAATGACCCAAGGTAAGATTTGTACCCCTCTCGTTAAGTGCTTCGATTTCATATATCTTTCGTGCCTTGAATCCCTGTCAATGTGGCTATGTGGGGAAGATGATAAATAGTGTCAGGTTTGGGGTTTTATGTCTTTAAGCTCGTTTCGTGAGCTCTTACATGCGAATATATGATCTATGTGTCGTATGTGTCTTGTGGTATGAATTTGAGGTGATTTGGGAGTTGTTTTGTGTGGGGATTGGGGGGGGGGGGGGGGGGAGGGGTGCTTGATCCACCATTCAAGGTGGAGCTTGAAGCTGGACTTCGGGGGTGAGTAACCCCCAATACTGTTTTTGTTCTTAGGGGAGGTAACGCCCGTTACCTCCTAGCTCGTTGTTGCTTTGGGCGTCTGCCTGGGGTAACGGGCGTTGCCCCATTTGTACAAGCAAGGGGTAACGCCCGTTACCCCTATGCCCTTTGCCACCTGTGTCCCTTAACTGGCGTTCCTTGGCTTGTTCTTGGAGGGGTTAACCCCCATTACCCCCTTGGCTTTGAGAGGTGGTTTGCCTCGTTTTTTCTTTCTTTCGTTTTCGTTTCTGGTTTCGTTTCTTATGCGTTTTATGTTCGATACGTGATAATAATTGACATGCATTTCTATGCATTGATATGATATGAATATGAATTTGTATATTAAGTTGTGCATTGTAGTTATATGATTCGTTTTTAGTGATTAAACGTGATACGTGTTCATATTCGAGTAATTGTTAATCATTTGCATTTCATTTGTGCTTTATTACATTTAATTATGTATATGAACACGATCACCTCAATTCATGACATATTTATGATCTATTTCACATTAAATCATGCCATGACACATACACCACTTTATGAACATTTACCTTGCGTCCTACTTGGTTTCATTTTGAGTTATGTCTCACAAGTACACCGTGTTTCCTTTCTTGTACAGTGATCTCCTCGGTGGAGACTTTCCAGTTTCATGGTTCTTCTCTTGGTCCTTCTTGCAGTAGGAGGTGAGGGTTTTCTTTTATAAATGACCTATAACCTTGCATGCTCTAAATAAGCCAAATGATTTTCATAATAAACAAACCATATCTTTTATACCGGCTATGCCGAAAATGCTTTATAAATTATGTAGTGTTAACCATGAGCCTGTTTTACGAGATCCTGATTGCCCCCGGCTCTCCTAGAGCTGGGCTAGCCGATGTAGATTAATGTAACTGATCGTAGGCCCTAGGGCTTGTGTATTGAGTGAACCGGGGAGGTATAGGGCCGACGGCGACCTGTTGCACAAGTCCTACAGTGTTGGACTAGCCAAGATATCTGCCAGGAGGTTTAGTAGAAGATGGGATTTTGGTTTGGGGGAGTCATGAACTTGCCAGATCACTGTTACTGGATGGCTAGGGTTAGCTACCAGAACCATCATCGGAGAAGGAGGTTAAATTTTACTTCTTTTCCCGTTATTGATATATATATATATAATCCTAATTCCTGCTTGCCTGACTGTATACGTGTCATGTCATGCTAATAAGTGAAAAGTGGAGTCCAAGATGGAATAAATACCCGTTCTCGCCGGGTCCCCTAAAATATAATACATAGATATTCATAACCTCTGGCATGCCCCCAGTCCCTGTTGTAACAGCCGTACTCAGGGCCAAGTCAAGAGACGTAAAGGGTTATTCAGAAGGCGTTTATAACTTCGATCCCTATTAATTATCTTCATGCATTGCATTTTATGTGACTTATGTGCTCTTAAGTGTTATAATTTAATTAAATGTTCGTATATTTAATTATTTCCTTTATTTAGCTTGTACCTCGAAACTCTTTTCATAGAATCCTAGAAATCTAGTATTCATTCCCTTATAGCACCTAAAACCCCTTCATATACTTCAAAACCCATTCCTACAGTTTTAGGTTGAAAATTACAAAAAAACCCCTAAAGCCCTAGAATTTTCCTACATTCTCCGAAATACTTTTCCTATCCGATATTATAACAAAAACGATCCTTGAATTATTTTACAAATTTCCATACGTTTATCAAACCTTGATTCCGACCATAGCATATTTTATAAATATTTTCCTTTTTAAAAATCATCATTTTATTTTAAACAAATTAACTTTTATTCAATATTCGAAATTATACTTAAAACGTTTCTTGAATTTTTCTCTAAATTATAATGATTTTTCCAAACTTTAAACTTCATCATAGCTTCGTTTATATAATTTTCTCATGATTTTCACCATCTTTAACGATCATGACTTGTAAACAAAAAACCTAAATATCTCAAATATATAATCATAACGAAGCTTATTTTTCACTCGTTCTTTCATTAATTTATTACTTCAAGTTTTCATCTCTCGACTCTTGAATAAATTTTATATCAATTTATATTTATTTTTATTTAATATGACATCATTCATGACAACATAAGCTTCTAGAAGATTTAAATAAATGAATATAATTTCTCCGCATTTCTTATATTATTACCAAGCATTTGTTCAAAATGTAATTCAACCACATCTCTTAAATTATTACCAAACATTTATTGAATTAAGAGACATCCACATCTCCCTTAAACTTTCATAAATTGCTCAAAAACCCCTCATGACTACCTATAAATACCCCCCTCAAGCATCATTTATAACTCACAAAATCAACACAAAAATCACTCCCTCTCTCCCTAAACCTCACGCCACAACCTTCTCTCTCCCAACAAGGTATGTTGTCTTCTATTATTTCATGCTTTATATTATGTTCTTAGTATAATAATAATAGTAGCATGTCTAGGATTAATTAAATTACGCTTTAGGAATTTTGTTTTATGATATATGTGCATAATTGTTAGTTTTAAATACAATGTGTGTACATTATGGAATTTTATTTAATTAAATGCATGAATTATGATATGATATAATGTGAGTATGTATTTAAATGATTATGATCTTGTTTGATTAAATTCATGCCTAGAGTAATTTATTTAGAATTATTTTTCATAGAGAATTCATATATTTTGCTATATTATGCTTCAATCTTATGTTATAAATATGAATATGATTGAACATGTTACACACCCTCTTTGAATATTCAAATAAGCTCAAGAACATGTTCTTAATGTTCTTGGATGTGTGTGTGTGTGTGTGTGTGTGTGTGTGTGTGTGTGTGTGTGAATTTGATTTTGTGTTATAAAGTCTTTAATTCATAAGAAATTGAACAGTAAATGTTTTTAATAGTAATTTTGACTTTTTGGTCAAATTAAATTCAAATAATTTCGAAATTATTTTAAAAATAATTATAAAATAGGTTTTGGAATTTTTAAAGAAAGATTTTTCCCGAATTTTCCAAAAATCGGTAACCTATGTAATATTTTCAAAAGATAACCTACATTATCAAATTAAACCTTGAATTTCATTTCAAATCTTACAATTAGAATTATAATATAGTTAATAAATATTTGACTAGTTAAAGATCCCATAAACCCTGAATTTATTAATTAAACAGGTGAATTTAGGGTTTACTGGGAAATCTTTAACGTATTACATAATATGTACCTTCTATAATTATTTCGTTATGATATTGCATGCAATTAGGTTAGTTAGGAACTAAGAACATAGTTCTAAGTCGATAGTAGTTATTACTTTCAGGCGACAATAAGATCGAAGAGTGGAATCCTCACAATTCCACCTAAATCTCGGTACTCGGTGAGGGTTTAAATCTCTTCAACTGAAATCATGATAAAATATTTTACTTTATTTCCTTGAATTTCCTTTCAAGTTATTATTCCCTTTATGGGAAAATAATTCTTATTAATTATTCAAAACCATATATTTACCCGAAAGTACTTAGTACTTTCTTACCGGTAAATATTCTCGTCTTGCAAGTAAAATTATTGTTTTTCCTATGGGCCCGGTGGTCTTGGTAGAAGTAGTAGTCCGGGAGGCAAGGGCCGAGGTCTACTATTATACCAGCCGCCAACTAGATCTTGATGATGGTTTAACCGGAGGTTGGTTATTCCACATCAACCGACGGGAAAAGGTACGTCCCTCCCACAATCTTGTTCATCGTCACTAGGGTTTGCTCCCCTACGTGACACTAAGGGGTGAAGGTTGGAATTCTCGTATTTGTTTTATTAAGTACCGACACCTTGATCACTGTCGTTACTATTTTTCCCGGATTTTAAGGAGTTAAGGTTGGAGAAGCTTAGCTTGCGGGCATCAAAATCATTTCTTCAAAACAGTTCATAAGTTTTCGAAAATATAACCTATATTACCCCTACTCCTACTGTTTCAAACTAATATGAAGCGGATATTATTGTCATATAATTATTTGTTACTATATAGTATATTTTTTTAAAACCAAGATTTTCTTGGTCAAAAGATTTTAAAAGAAAACTTTACTTATAATCATAAACCTCAAACCCCCGTCACTTAGTCATTTTGACTAACCCTCATACTCTTTTAATTCATGATTTCAAGAATCTACGCATCGATGCCTTAGAGGTATCTTGAAGCTTTAAGGTGTGACATTTCAGTTACTTAGGGTGATCACGAGTGCATGTACATCTTTCAATAAACACTCTCCTGTGAAGTTAGATCTATCGCTGTAATTACTTATCCAGCTTAATAATATTTGTTTCGTTATATATTGTCCCCTTTTTATTGCTCATGTTTATTTTTCCGCTGCGTTCAAAATTTCATACTTTGGTATTGTATAGTCTTATCCGTTCGCCGGGGTATTGCTCGAGTGCTAGGTCTCACATCCACTCGGTAAGTATAATGGTGCGGGGTTGTAGTGTTAAGGGGCACTACAGCTAAGGTGGTATCAGAGCGTCAGGTTTAGATAGAGAGAACTTAACTTAAACATTAGGTAGAGAAAGTATTTCACTATAATCTCTTCGCTTTAATAATTTGTAAAGTGTTTTTCTTATAGTAAAGAAATGGCTAGCTACGGTGAGCTTCCACATTCTGACAGTATAGAGTGGCTTGATCAGTACGAGCCTCCTAGGACCTTAGTTGTTACTCGTAGTGGGGGTCCTAGATACTATCCCTGGTAGAGGATTAGGCGGCATAGTCAGGATCCGCATCAGGAGGCCTTTCCCGGATATGCTTATCTGAACCGAGCAGTCCATCTATTAGAGACAGAGAGAGATGCCTACTTCTATGAGTATCAGAGGACTGGTGAGTATCGAATGGAGGCTGAAAGGAACAGAGAGATGGCTAGATAGACAGTAGTGGATCGTGATCATGCTCAGGACCATTTAGCCGCATCTCAGATTGCTATTTCTCAGTTGGCATCATGCGTAGCTGAGCTCGAGGAGGACGTGGTCAGTTTGACTTTGGATCGTGAGGCTTCTATTGTGATCCACGATCAGTACCGGGCCCAGATGAGGAGCCGTCTAGAGGATGCACTTCACCTGAATGACACACAGATCATGGAGGAGGTACTAGAGATGCAGGCCGGACCCGCTCAGCCCGGAGGAGATAGTGAGGCTTCAGAGGCTATAGTCCATTCTGATGACGAGGAGGAGCCACAGCAGGTTGGTGAGATCGGCGAGGGTTCTGACGGATTGCAGGTTATTCCCGAGGAGGAGGACAGTGTTGAGCCAAGCGAGGAGTGGAGTCCTATTAGGGTTCCGGATTCAGATGATACAGTTGACCTTGAGGCGGATAGTACTGGAGAGGATTGAGTTCAGATCAGGGGATACAGTATATAGGATAGTTACCCGGGGGTATGTATATAGCAGCCAGTAGAGACACTCCTCATTTTTGCAGCAGTACATAGTAGCAGCAGCAGACAGTAGCAGCTTTGACGTACTAGGAGTGACAGTACTGTAGGGTGTAACTCGAGGTAGATCGGGTCCACTCCCTCTTTTTGCTTTTACTTTTGTAGCTCTTGAAGCATACTAATCTTGATGCATATATATATGACACATTTTGATCATTTTACACTGTTATTTCATGTTGTTTTACATTTCTTGCATCATGAGTGTTAGAGTCGCTTCAAGATACCAGCAGGACCGTGAGTACTAATGTTATTTCTTTCTGTACTTTATGTTTGATGATTCATGTTATTTGGTGATTATTGTTCTGTGATAACCTTTGAAACACTCTTACCCCCACATGCATTATATTTCCTATGTGATTGTGATTTCAGTATTCATAACGCCTCTACGAAAGACACTACGAAACAACTCACCATCGCCACAAGACCCACCCGGACACCCAGAGCTTGTGGAAGCCTTAAGGCAGTTTGTTCGAACCTGTACACTTGGGAATAACCCTACCAATGAGCGATCCTTAGAACGGTTTCTCCGAATAAATCCCCCAAACCTGAAGGCTGAAAACTGGATAGCCACTTTAGAAAAGATTTATGAGGCTATGGATATATTTCCCGAGGAATGGGAATGAGTGCAATACGCAGCCTTCCTCTTAGAAGGACCCGCTTTGAGTTGGTGGAAGCACGTCAAGCTAACCTGGATAGAAGACCAGACTGATTACAGTTGGGCGGAATTTGTAAAGGAGTTTCAGAATAAATATATTCCTCAAGTAATAAGGGATACTCGAGAGGCTGAATCCATGAATTTACCTCAGGGTTATATGTCAGTGGCTGAATACGAGGTAAAGTTTGTGAGACTAATTCAGTATGCTCCACACATTCTGAATGATGAACGACGAAAGACCAAGCGATTCATTGATGGACTCAAGCCAGACCTTCGATGGGCTTTAGCTTCATTGGATATTGAAACTTACAATAAGGCGGTAGATGAAGCCCTGAAAACCGAAGAAGCTCATAAGAATATTCGTTTGGCAGCTAATCGTCCTGGTCCCCCTCAAAATAAACCTTCTCAAGGAATGAAACGTCCCGCTGGACCATCTAGCCAGAAATTTGGGAAGAAACCCACACCAGCCCAGCAAAAGCCTAAGTCAGTCCCGTCCAATTCACAAGAAGAGATCACTTGTGAATATTATCACAAACCGGGACATACTGAACAAGAATGCCGAAAGAAAGCTGGCACGTGTTTATGGTGTGGAAACCCTGATCACCAGTTTAGTACATGCCCAAAAAGACCGGGATCTAAGGAAAAGGAGAAAGTTATGGGAAACCCAGGAAAACCATTGGTCCGAGGCAGAGCCTATGCATTGGATGGAAACGAAGATCCAGACCCTTCGTGTAACGCCCCGTGTTTTCACACGTGCAGGTAAGTGTTACGTGCGCATTTACATTTAATTATATGATTTTATACTTTGATTAATTGGTTAAACTCGTTTATAAATTGAATTATTTGTTTAAATTTCATATGAATTCCAATGTGAGATTAGAATATATGAACGGAATCGTGAGAATGTGAATTTCTTGAATTTGGTGTTAATTGAAATCTTTCGTGTTATATCTGCGTGCCGTGGGCTTGATTGCAACTTATTTGAATGTTTTGGATTCAATTGGAAATTGAGTTTGGGCTTAATTGCCACTTTTTGAAAGTTTAGGGACCTATTTGAATAATAGGCAACCCTGAACGGTTTTCGCGATATCTTGAGCTCCGGACCTCGAAACTGAGATCCATAAACGGCGTTGAACTTGTTTCGATGATACCTATCCTTTAAACTTGACTTTATACTTTTTCGATATCATTTGAACCTTCGACAACGAACCTTTCCATGGCCTCGACTTTATAACTTGTTTGAACCTTTTAATTAAACGAACCGGACTTGGATCGACCCGTATCCTACCCAAATGACTCTAAATATCAGCATTCTCCCATTCCTTCTTCTTGTTTCCATTTTATCGATCATCATCATCTCCACAAGAAGCTCCAAGAAAACCCTCCATTGTTGAACCTCCAAACCTTGAGCTCAAGAGTTACCACTTCTTCATCTTTCTCCAAGGTAATTGATGAATTGTAATCTCCATCTTTTTCTCTATCTTTTCATCTATGAATAGATTGGCATGAGTGAAGGATTCATGTTGTTTTGAATATGAGCATGAATTGGGGTTTAATCTCGAAATTCTCTTGGTTTGAGTTGAGAATTGATGCATGAAAGATGATGTTTAAATCTTCCTTACTATTTCTATATGCTTGAATCTCATGTTGGTTGATTATTGTATGATATGCCATTGAAGGAGCTTGAAGCTCCATGCTTGAAGATCATGAGGATTGATGATGATTTTGTTCACCTTGTGCATGCATTCTTGTAAAAATGAATGAATTACATGATTTGCTTGAGTTTTATGGCTTGGATATATGTCTAGATGGGATATAAGAGCTTCCTTGTTACTGCCCTGCTCCTCAAAGATTTTCCCTCGCAGAAATAGAGCTTTTGCTCTGTTTTCTCTTTCAAAACGATGAGCTGACACGGCTGTGTCAGCTTTGAACTGAAAACGGACACAACCGTGTTGGGCTCTCGACTTTGGAAAATTATTTTCAGAAAATCGGACACGGTCCTGTCCAAATGCTTTGAAAACTCAACACGGCCGTGTCAAGCCCTCGACTTGGAAATTTTCATTTTTAAACCTCGGACACGACCGTGTCCAATTCCTTTGAAAATCCAACACGGCCGTGTCATTCAAATTGGCAGCTTTGGGGAACCTCTTTTCTTGCTTGTATTATGATTATTATTCATATCCGTGAATTGTATGCAACGTGGATCTATTAAAGCTATGATTTATAATTGATATATGATCGTGATAACCATATGAATGCAAGTATGAAAGTATGAAAGTTATGAACGTGAATGGATACGAGTTGTCGTATATTGAACGAAACTTGGTGAATTACGTGTTTAATGGAATTATATGGCTTTCATGATCATAATTGGACATGCTCTTATGTTTCAAGCATTCCATAGCATGTCATTTCATTGTCGAGCATCAAATGTGGTCATATTTGAGTCTCACACTACCTTTGCCACACAGATATTGATCCAGTGGGAGACGAGGTTGAGCAGTGAGGTCTTGGTCGGGTTCTTTTGTCTACCAGGTGGGTTTTCCTTCTATTAGTTAACAATATAACCCTATCAAGCCTAACGTGAAAAGTTTTAGCCAAAGTATACTATATTTATATAAAGTCTTTTAAGGGTCAATGTTTTAATGTAAAGCCTTTATTATGAATACCCTACCAAAAGTTTTGGCGAGAAATGAATGTTCACAATGAATGGGGGCCCAGGACTTAGTGTATTTGGTGAACCGGGGAAGCTTGGACTGACGGGAATCCTTATATACTAGTTCCACTAATTACGGTAACCTAGGCTTCACTAGGAGATTAGTGAAAGAAGGGGAAACGCGCTTTTAGGGATTCATGTACCCCTCTAGCACCAATGAATGAGGGTTCGGGTCTTGCAAACCCGTCCCCTACCCGGAGGAAGGAGTAAATGAATGATCGAATGAATGATCGAATGTATGTGCACGAAAGAATGAAATGTATGAACGAATGAATAATGAATTACACGAGGTGGTGGTTGGAGATAATGCACGCCCTCTCGCCGGGCCACAATGAACCTAATGAATGAAATGAATTGTTATAACCCTATTCGTTGTATTTTATTTCCCACTTGGGGAAAAATGCTTCTAAACCTCGAATAAGGATTATAGCTTGCATGTATGTGTTTAAATTCCGCCATATTATGATATTATGCCTATTTTATACCCACCAGTCTGTCTAAGACTAAACCCGGAGTTGTTTCAGTTCTTTTTGCAGGAAGGGATGCTAGGCGGGATACAAGTCTGAGAGAGTCTTGCATAGTGTCTAGCCTTTCTTTCTTTACACTCATACGCTTACATTTTATGATCTTTTTGGATATTGTATATGTATTCCGAGCGTACATGTTTGTATTAGAATTACTAAGCTTACTTGAACTTAAATGTTGGTACCTAGAGCATATAGCTCAATATATGGAATATGAATTACTGCTTCCGCTATTTTTGTTACTCTGACTGTTGTTGTTGTTGGGGTTTAAGTAGTAGGTTAGTCCCGCCTGGCTTAGCGAGTGTGTATGTCCCCGTTCGCTATGATTTGGCACGTGTGTGGAAATCCATTTCATATACGGGTCGGGTCATAGTGCGGGGGATGTGACATCTCGCGCTCGGGCGTTACACTTTGGATGTTGTCGAAAGTACGGTACACATTCTAAACACGCCATTTATGGTCTTATATGACCCTGGTGCCACGCATTCATTCATTGCATCAAATTTATGTGCGCGTTTAAATTATCCACTTGAATGTTCATCATATAATTTCGAAGTAAGTTCCCGTTTGGGAGCTTGTTTCATAACGGATCGAGTATATAAACGCTGCCCTATACAAATCCGTGACCAATACTACCCTATGGACCTCATCGAACTCCCGATGACAAGATATGGAATCATTCTGGGAATGGATTGGCTCTACAAATATCATGCTAAATTGGATTGTTTCAAGAAAGAAATCATCTTAGGACAAGATGAAAGTTGGATTTCTGAAGACAAAAGATCAGTTGCAATGATTTCTATGACAGAAGTTAAGAAGTCAATTCAGAAAGGAGCTATAGGATTCGTTGCCTATCTCCTAAATAGGCCAAAGGACCAACTCAAGGTTGAGGAAGTAGAAGTGGTAAATGAGTTTCTCGACGTATTCCCAGAATATTTAAACTCGTTACCTCCAGATCACGAGTTAGAATTTGTAATTGATACAATTCCGGGGGCAGAGCCTTTCTCTAAAACCCCTTATCGAATGGCCCCAGCCGAACTTCAAGAGTTGAGAAAACAACTTGATGATTTGATTGAATCAAGATATATCCGTCCCAGTACATCACCTTGGGCAGCACCAGTACTGTTCGTAAAGAAGAAAGATGGGTCATTACGGATGTGCATCGATTACCGAGAACTTAACCGAATGACCATAAAGAACAAATACCCTCTACCCCATATAGAGGAATTATTTGATGTCCTTCAAGGGTATCGAGTCTATTCTGAGTTAGATTTAAGGCAAGGGTACTATCAACTAAAGATTAGGGAGGAGGATATCCCTAAAACATCTTTCAATACCCGCTATGGACACTTTGAGTTCATAGTAATGCCTTTTGGATTGACTAATGCACCCGCTGCATTCATGGACATGATGCATCGGATATTCCGACCATATCTGGATAAATTTGTGGTCATTTTCATCGATGACATTCTGGTATTTTCAAAAACGCCCGAGGAACATGCTGAACATCTTCGCATAGTGTTAAGCACTTTGCGAAATCATAAGCTATATGCTAAGTTCAGTAAATGTGAGTTCTGGATAGAAAAAGTTACATTCCTCGGACATCTAATCTCGGGATCAGGTGTTGAGGTAGATCCTTCGAAGATTGAAGCAATTACAAATTGGAAAGTACCAAGAAATCCATCGGAAGTGAGAAGCTTCCTAGGACTTGCAGGCTATTATCGAAGGTTTGTAAAGGACTTCTCTAAGATAGCTGCACCTCTCACGAAGTTAACGAAAAAGGAAATAAAATTTGAATGGACTGAACGGTACGAACAAAGTTTTTAAGAATTAAAGCAACGATTAACATCTGTACCAGTACTAATGTTACCAGAAGGAAAAGAAGGTTATACGGTTTATACCGATGCCTCTAAAAAAGGACTAGGTTGTGTACTGATGCAACACGAGAAAGTTATAGCCTATGCCTCAAGAAAACTCAAACCTCATGAAGAGAATTATCCTACTCATGACTTGGAATTAGCAGCAATTGTATTTGCTCTCACCAAGTGGAGACATTATCTCTACGGGGTTACTTTTGAAGTTTTCACTGATCACAAGAGCCTACCATACCTTTTCACTCAAAAGGAGTTGAATATGAGGCAAAGAAGATGGATGGAATTTTTGGAGGATTACGACTGTATAATCCAGTACCATCCAGGAAAAGCTAATGTAGTGGCTGACGCTTTAAATCGAAAATCAAGCTTAGCATCACTTCCAGGAAAGCCTTCAAGTAACCTACGAAGATCAGTGAAAGTTGTCTCAAAGGCTCGATTAGCAAATTTAGTGGTATTACCACCACTAAAGGAGAAGATAAAAGAAGCTCAAGTTCAAGATGAGTGGATTCAGAAATGCCTCAAATCCAAAGAAAGGGATCTCGAGGAAAAATTCAAAACCGATGATCAGGGGATTTTAAGATACAAGGATCGGGTCTGTGTTCCTAGTATCGTTTGAAAGGAAATATTGGACGAGGCACACAAAACTCGTTATTGGATACATCCTGGAGGAACTAAGATGTATCAAGACCTCAAAAGGCATTTTTGGTGGAACGGTATGAAAAGAGACATAGCCAATTACATCAAGAAATGTCTAACTTGTCAACGGGTTAAAGCAGAACATTAGAGACCTGGAGGATTGTTACAACCACTACCTGTCCCTACTTGGAAGTGGGATCAAGTAACCATGGATTTTGTTTACGGATTACCCAAGGTTAAAGGAGGATTTGATGATATTTAGGTTATCATCGATAGATTAACAAAATTCGCACATTTCTTACCTGTCAAAGCAACCGATAAAGTTAACTCACTAGCCAAGCTCTATCAAAAGGAAATTATTCAGTTGCATGGAGTACCTATTGGAATAGTTTCAGACAGTGACCCAAAGTTCACCACACAACTTTGGCAAAACATTCAAGAAATGGTGGGTACCAGGCTGAACTTCAGCACAACAGCACATCCTCAAACTGATGGACAATCTGAAAGAACCATCAGATACCTGGAAGATATGTTGAGGGCTTGTGCCTTAGATTTCCAAGATAATTGGAAGGATTGCTTACCCCTTGTGGAGTTTGCATACAACAACAGTTATCAGGCTTCTATCCAAATTGCACCTTACGAGGCCTTATATGGAAGAAAATGCAGATCCCCATTATATTGGGATATGGATGAAACCAAAGGAGTTAAAAAGAAACCCCAAGGGAATATTGTTAAGATTTGGGTAGAAGAAGCAACAGAAAAAGTTGAAATCATCAAGAAAAGAATGAAAGCTGCCCAAGATAGGCAGAAAAGCTATGCTGATAATCGAAAAAGGGACATAGAATTTGCAGCAGGTGACAAGGTATTCTTGAAAGCATCTCCAAGAAAATGATTTATACGAATTGGGAAAGGAGGAAAGTTAAACCCTCGATATATTGGACCTTTTGAGATACTAGAACGTATCGGTCCAACAGCCTACCGCCTAGACCTACCAGCAAGTCTTACTGGGATACATAACGTATTCCATGTGTCCCAACTCCGAAAGTTCTTTGCTGATGATTCACACATTCTACCAATTGAAGAAGTACCACTCGAACCCGACCTTACTTATGAAGTGAAACCAGTCAGAATCATGGATAGGAAATTCCAAGAATTGAGAAACCGAAGAATTCCTCTCGTTAGAATCTTATGGAAAAGAAATGGTACAGAAGAACAGACTTGGGAAACAGAGGAAAAGATGTTGAAACATTATCCAGAATTGTTCAGAGACAGTAATAGAATCTGAGGACAGATTCTTTTAAAGGGGGGAAGATTGTAACAGCCGTATTCAGGGCCAAGTCGAGAGAGGTAAGTAAAGGGTTATTCAGGAGGCGTTTATCACCTCGATCCCTATTAATTCTCTTCATGCATTGCATTTTATGTGACTTGTGTGCTCTTACGTGTTATAATTTAATTAAATGTTCGTAGATTTAATTATTTCCTCTATTTAGCTTGTACCTCGAAACTCTTTTCATAGAATCCTAGAAATCTAGTATTCATTCCCTTCTAGCACCTAAAACCCCTTCATATGCTTCAAAACCCTTTCCTACAGTTTTAGGTTGAAAATTATAAAAATACCCCTAAAGCCCTAGAATTTTCCTACATTCTCCGAAATACTTTTCCTATCCGATATTATAAACAAAACGATCCTTGAATTATTTTATGAATTTCCATACGTTTATCAAAACTTGATTCCGAGTATAGCATATTTTATAAATATTTTCCTTTTTAAAAATCATCATTTTATTTTAAACAAATTAACTTTTATTCAATATTCGAAATTAT
This sequence comes from Lantana camara, assembly GCA_037501455.1. Classification (NCBI taxonomy): domain Eukaryota; kingdom Viridiplantae; phylum Streptophyta; class Magnoliopsida; order Lamiales; family Verbenaceae; genus Lantana; species Lantana camara. The sequence goes on along the minus strand of CM074856.1, from coordinate 107,752,133 downwards.
ACTTAAAACGTTTCTTGAATTTTTCTCTAAATTATAATGATTTTTCCAAACTTTAAACTTCATCATAGCTTCGTTTATATAATTTTCTCATGATTTTCACCATCTTTAACGATCATGACTTGTAAACGAAAAACCTAAATATCTCACATTTATAATCATAACGAAGCTTATTTTTCACTCGTTCTTTCATTAATTTACTACTTCAAGTTTTCATCTCTCGACTCTTGAATAAATTTTATATCAATTTATATTTATTTTTATTCAATATGACATCATTCATGACAACATAAGCTTCTAGAAGATTTAAATAATTGAATATAATTTCTCCACATTTCTTATATTATTACCAAGCATTTGTTCAAAATGTAATTCAACCACATCTCTTAAATAATTACCAAGCATTTGTTGAATTCAGAGACATCCACATCTCCCTTAAACTTTCATAAATTGCTCAAAGACCCCTCATGACTACCTATAAATACCCCCCTCAAGCATCATTTATAACTCACAAAATCAACACAAAAATCACTCCCTCTCTCCCTAAACCTCACGCCACAACCTTCTCTCTCCCAACAAGGTATGTTTTCTTCTATTATTTCATGCTTTATATTATGTTCTTAGTATAATAATAATAGTAGCATGTAAAGGATTAATTAAATTATGCTTCAGGAATTTTGTTTTATGATATATGTGCATAATTGTTAGTTTTAAATACAATGTGTGTACATTATGGAATTTTATTTAATTAAATGCATGAATTATGATATGATATAATGTGAGTATGTATTTAAATGATTATGATCTTGTTTGATTAAATTCATGCCTAGAGTAATTTATTTAGAATTATTTTTCATAGAGAATTCATATATTTTGCTATATTATGCTTCAATCTTATGTTATAAATATGAATATGATTGAACATGTTACACACCCTCTTTGAATATTCAAATAAACTCAAGAACATGTTCTTAATGTTCTTGGATGTGTGTGTGTGTGTGTGTGTGTGTGTGTGTGTGTGTGCTGTGACTAGTGTGTGTGTGTGTGTGAATTTGATTTTGTGTTATAAAGTGTTTAATTCATAAGAAATTGAACAGTAAATGTTTTTAATAGTAATTTTAACTTTTTGGTCAACTTAAATTCAAATAATTTCGAAATTATTTTAAAAATAATTATAAAATAGGTTTTGGAATTTTTAAAGGAAGATTTTTCCCGAATTTTCCAAAAATCGGTAACCTATGTAATATTTTCAAAAGATAACCTACATTATCAAATTAAACGTTGAATTTCATTTCAAATCTTACAATTAGAATTATAATATAGTTAATAAATATTTGACTAGTTAAAGATCCCATAAACCCTGAATTTATTAATTAAACAGGTGAATTTAGGGTTTACCGGGAAATGTTTAACATATTACATAATATGTACCTTCTATAATTATTTCGTTATGATATTGCGTGAAATTAAGTTAGTTAGGAACTAAGAACATAGTTCTAAGTCGATAGTAGTTATTACTTTCAGGCGACAATAAGATCGAAGAGTGGAATCCTCACAATTCCACCTAAATCTCGGTACTCGGTGAGGGTTTAAATCTCTTCAACTGAAATCATGATAAAATATTTTACTTTATTTCATTGAATTTCCTTTCAAGTTATTATTCCCTTTATGGGAAAATAATTCTTATTAATTATTCAAAACCATATATTTACCCGAAAATACTTAGTACTTTCTTACCGGTAAATATTCTAGTCTTGCAAGTAAAATTATTGTTTTTCCTATGGGCCCGGTGGTCTTGGTAGAAGTAGTAGTCAGGGAGGCACGGGCCGAGGTCTACTATTATACCAGCCGCCAACTAGATCTTGATGATGGTTTAACCGGAGGTTGGTTATTCCACATCAACTGACGGGAAAAGTTACGTCCCTCCCACAATCTTGTTCATCGTCACTAGGGTTTGCTCCCCTACGTGACACTAAGGGGTGAAGGTTGGAATTCTCGTATTTGTTTTATTAAGTACCGACACCTTGATCACTGTCGTTACTATTTTTCCCGGATTTTAAGGAGTTAAGGTTGGAGAAGCCTAGCTTGCGGGCATCAAAATCATTTCTTCAAAACGGTTCATAAGTTTTCGAAAATATAACCTATATTACCCCTACTCCTACTGTTTCAAACTAATATGAACCGGATATTATTGTCATATAATTATTTGTTACTATATAGTATATTTTTTTAAAACCAAGATTTTCTTGGTCAAAAGATTTCAAAAGAAAACCTTACTTATAATCATAAACCTAACACCCCCATCACTTAGTCATTTTGACTAACCCACCTACTCTTTTAATTCATGATTTCAGGAATCTACGCATCGACGCCTTAGAGGTATCTTGAAGCTTTAAGCTGTCACATTTCAATTACTTAGGGTGAGCACGAGTGCATGTACATCTTTCAATAAACGCTCTCCTGTGAAGTTAGATCTATCGCTGTAATTACTTATCCAACTTAATAATATTTGTTTCGTTATATATTGTCCCCTTTTTATTGCTCATGTTTACTTTTTCGTTGCGTTTAAAATTTCACACTCTGGTATTGTATAGTCTTGTCCGTTCGCCGGAGTATTTCTCGAGTGCTAGGTCTCACATCCACTCGGGAAGTATAACGGTGTGGGGTTGTAGTGTTAAGGGGGCGCTACACCTGTTCAGCAGCTAGAGTTCATAGATCGATAAGGTAAAATGGGCATCAACAGAGGGCATACAGATATCAACACATGCATTGAATATCTTACTTAACTGATTGCATGCTTGGACGTAATTCCAATCATACGTGATAATTGATTCTCGATTCCTGTTATCTGTTTTAATAACAAATCACTTATAGTGGGATTACGTCTGTCTGACTGCATGTTTATATATATATATGCTTTTATTAACCCCTTCGCTCAGTCAGTTGACTGACCCCACCCTCTCGTTGTTTTTAGTACCTGTCTTGCAGGTTCTGTGGTCGTTAGGCGGGAGTCGTTTGAGGTCTTTGTTTGAGTCGTGGTCCTGTACATCCTGCATTGTGTCACACATTCATTTCCTATTTGTATTCGGGCTTTGTAAGCCATATTGTATCATTATTGCATTCTTGAACTCGGGACAGGTTTCTAGGGCCCTAGTGGAACCCGTTTTATGTTATTGCCTTGTATTGATTCGGGACAAGTTAGGACTGTTGGAAAACACGAATCAGAAAGCAGCGGAATTTAAAAAATTTCCCAACAAAAGGCCCTTGGACTCGCAATCGTGTAACCAAATTCGTAGAGATAGAAAACTTACTTTTCTTTTTATTCTTTCTTGAAGCGTTTCAAGCCACCCAAGAACGCTCTTCTAGCGGCTTGATCCCCTCTCCTTGGTAAAGCTCGAATCTTCAAACTTCTAACTTGAAGTCTCTAGAGAAAGTCCACCAACTTGATCACAATCTAACTAGTAAGGATGCTAGTTCTCTAGTTAGTGTTTAGGCTTAACCTAGGGTTTATTTGATCTTGGAGAAAGGAAGGTGTTCAACACATGAACCAAAAGAATTGCCCATTAGGCCCTAGAGGAGCTCGAGCTCCCCTATTTATAGAGAGAGGGTGTCGAAATTCCTTGTCCTTAATGGGCTAGGATTTTGGTCTCTATCCCTCCTATTACTTGATCATCAAGTAATTTTGACTTTGACTTTGAATTCTAATTCAAATCAACTTTCAAGAGAGCTAAAAATATCCAAACTATTTTTGGATAATTTTATACTTTATTTATTTAAAATAAATAACTTATTTTATCTAATTAATTAATTCATAATTAATTAACTATATTATTTTTCTCCAAAATAAGACTTTCTTTTTAATTCAAAATTAAACCAAAGTCCATTAAATAATTAACAAATTAATTATTTAATATATATATATATATTCACGCGTGTGACATGTGTCACAAGGACAAGTGTCACTCACGTGACCCACACGTGTGGCTTCACACGTGTGGAACCCTCTTGGCCCGATTAACTCGTTTAATCATTTTTAAGCCTCAACTCATGTAACCAAGTTGTTGTGTGTGACCCTCTAGGTTCTCAATTCAATTAGCAGTGACCCTAATTAATTAATTAACTAATTAAACGACCATAGTCTAGCAACAGGTGTTTAACCCCTAGCTGAATTGGAATGTTCGGATTCGACAGAACCTTTAAGTTATTGATTCATGTGAGATACAATCCTCCTACTTACTATCTCTCAACCAAGATCTAGGGTAAGGGAATAATCAAAACCCTAATAATCCGGTCTTAAAGCTAAGTGCATTTCATATCCATTTGATCTCAATCCAAGAAACCCTTTTCTTGATGTCTTGATCTACTGCCTTGGCCAAGGACTCCATATGGCATATGAGTGACTTACACAATAAGAGATCACCTTGCAAATGCAATTGTAGGTCCTTTCTTGATTCTCATTAACTTTCATGAATCACTTGTGTGGCCCCAGCATAAGCCTTGAATCAGTTGTCTAAGGCGACACCCTTTAAAGCTTACACCTAAGACTACAGAGTTAACTCATAAAGTGACAAGGAACCTCAAGTCTAAGGATCAATTAATCACATCAATGACTCGTGAGATATTTCCTAATCTGGAAGTTTCCATTTCCTGAAATAGAAACTTCCTTTCCCATTTAGGAATGTTCTCACACGGGGCACCTCAGTGAACTTACTTAATAAGTAAGCACCCTCATGTATCACGCACGTATCAACTATACACTTTGCACCTCCATGAAATAAGGTGGTCCTTCTTAAGGGCGTGATCCCACAAACAAGCCTTAGAGGAGTCAGGTTGACACTCCCACTGTCTGTAGGACTCATCGGCTTGGAGTATTTTACTAATCATGACTTATGTGATATAGGGCTCGTTTCATGAACCATTTCACCTAAATGGTACAGTCCTAAAGTCATCAGGATTAGGGGAGTTGTCATACATGCACAGATAAAGTATACGCATACCAAACAAGAGCATATAAAGAAGTGTTGCCGCAATTCGTTATTTCATTCAAAGATTGTCTGTGATTACAATAAGGAAAAGCGCAAACCGGATATACAATCGGCTTTCTAGGGCACTATTCCTAACAATCTCCCACTTGCCCGTAAAAGCCATTTAGGTACTCTAAGTCCCATCTTCTCAAGATGCACTTTGAGAGCCTATTGACTTTGGGCGTTTCCAAAGTGGATCTGCTATATTCTCTGCTAATGTGACCCTCTTGTTTACACATCTCTTAGGAAACGCCTTTTCCTTATAAAGTGATTCGTAATCACGTGTTCAGTCTCTTGGTGAGGTCTTGGTTCTCTTACTTGAGCAACCATCCTTTATTATCGTACAATATGATAAAGGAGTTGATTTCATGCTAGGAACTTCATCTAACTAGTTAGATGGAGTTTCTTACCCAAACACTTAACTCAGCGTTATATAATACGACTAAGTTCTCAACTACGATAGTCGAGTTTTGCAATGTCCGTCCTTGGAACCCCTTTCCAACACATTGCATTACCATTCTGGTAGAAGTTGTATCCTTTCAATGATTTCATAATCATCTATGTTTGATGAATGGTTACATCAAATATCCTTCTAATAACAAGATCTTTTGGGCTCTGTAAACTAATACATATCCTCATTTCTTCTCAAGTACTCTGAGGACACCCTTTACAGAAATCCAATGACCTTCTCTGAGGTCATATTAGATTCGGCCTACTACGCTTAGTGTTACGCCATATATAATTTAGTACATAACTTTTCATACATTATGCACCCTTTCACTTAAAGTGATTTTGGACATTCTGACTTTCTTAAAGTTATCTTAGGACACATACTCTTCAAAAGAGATGTTCCATTGTCCATACTAAACTCCTTTCAGTATTATGGTTATGTACTCGTTTTGTGATAATCCTTTTATTCTCTCAGATCTATCTTCTATAGATCTGAATGTCGAGAATATAGGATAATCACTAAGATCTTTCATGTCAAATTGTTTCTTAAACAACAATTGGTAACTTTCATGTCATCCTTGACATTCCTAATGAGAAGGATGTCATCTTCTAAAGAACCAAAATTGACTCTTACATCAATAACTTTCATATGTACACTTTGAGACTTATTCGACTTCCATCTGTGTCAAACGATTTGACTGTGGAATCGAATTGTCTAACTCCTAGAAGCCTTTATCAATCCACAGATTGACTTAGGGATTTGCATACCTTATGCATACTCCCACTGAATATGAGATTTATAGAAATACCTTATTTCAGTCTCTTTCAATCTCATATTGAACAAGATAGTTCTCATATTCATTTATCATATCTCATAGTCAGAATATGAGGATGTGGTAAACATAATCCAAATGGACTTTTGCATTTCAATCGTCAAGAAGGTTGTAATGCTTTCTATTTACTCGAAGCTCCACGAGCTTGATCCTATAAGGTGGATCAACCAAGGTCAAAACTTGGTTTGAGTATTTGGAATCCATATTGGATTTCAAGGCTTGCTTACACTACTCAGATTCCAAATCTGACAGTGTCTCATGTTCAAGTAATTCCTTGGCTATCTAGGAACGCGCTTTAAACACGTCTTAAGAGAAGGGTTTCTTACGTATACATACGCTAAAATTTGGCTAAGTTTTATCAGATGGGCTCGTTTCTTCTATATGTTGCGTGTATATTTATTCTCAAATTTCTTTGAGGTCTGCTTGCTTGCCTTTCTTCTTTTACAGGAACGATTCCTTAAGAAAGGTACATTCCTTGAGACAAACAACCTTTGTCTAAGGGAATCGCAGAAACGATATCCTATATTGTTGTATAAACTTGAACTCGTTTCAAGCTTATTTCCCACTATCCTCTTCACATAAGAGGATTCCACTAAATTCTTGGACAAGAATAATTAGGGAATTTAGCATGCCACATTGCATAGTGCAACTAAAGGACTAGTTTTTGAAAGGTACTAAATTCAAAATCTCTAACTGCATATTCTGGGAGTTTATTCCTAGAATGATTATAAGTCAGTAAAGCTTGCTATGGAATGGACCATATCCTATTAGGTTTCATTCCCTCATTCGGAAACACTAAGGTGTTCTCGAATTAGTTTACTGAGAGATAATCCTATTATCTCTAAGATGACTAAGGAATTAGTTGCTAAGATATTGGCTATCTCGATCATATCGATTTACGTATAACTTATTACTACTTCGGTTCCTAATCTCCTTTTGAAATTCTAAGAATTTCATATAAGTTTCGAATTTGTACTTCAACAAGTACATTCATTCATAATGACTAAAACTGACGATTGTATCTAGTGCTTACATTAAGCATCTTACACTCATCAGCATGGATCGAAATCCACTAGAATTTTGGCACGTTCCACGTTTCACCTAAACCATGTTTCGGGAACATTTCCCTTTAAGATAGGATTCATAGGAAGTTAACTCTCTAGGTTCATTTTCGTAAAATGATCCTAAGATGTCTAACTTGCTAATCCTTTTATATCTCAACGTTCCAAAGTAATTCGAAGCTTTGTCATCTCACTTACTTTTGTTATCTCGTTATATGTTCAGAACATTAGTGCTTTGAGTCTTTACGCAACGGATTATGCAGAATTGACTTAAGACTAGTGAATTCTATTCTTAGTAGAATTACTAAACGAGGTAACATTTCAGAGTACTCATACTCTTTGCAGTTCCCTTTCAAAGTCCTTATTTGCTACCGTAGAAGCAAACGTCCAATTTGATCTCTAGTGTCTTTTGGGCGTACCCCTTACATGCCCCTCCATTGGGCTCTTAAGGGTTTCTTCTTCTTTAGGCTTTCAAGCCTTTAACTAAGGGAGTTTAGAAGAAGAATTAACCATCTCAACCTTTTATTCCTTCTTAAGGATGCTCTCAACCATTATCAACTAAATAATTAACTATGCTACATTAGCATCATTGTAGTTGAGCATAAAGGGTTTGAATGATGGTGGAAGCAATGTAAGCAATCAGTGCATTGAGAACTCTTTTCTCGGTTGATGAGACCACAAGATCTTCAAATAAGATCTTTAGACCTTGTTCGTGTGCACTTGTTTCCTTATTTGGAATATTGAATAATTCCATAATGTTATACCTTGTAACATTTTATGAGGTGGTTCAATTGCTCTTAAGTGGTTTGGAAAAATCCATTCACCTCAGATTGCTTCTCTTTTGGCCCGGGTCGAATTTTCACAACTGAAAACTTCTCCCTTTAGAGAACGCCTTTCTCTATTCGGAATCTAAAACGAATTTTAGGGTCCGAAGCCAATCAGAGTTAGTTGGGACTTAGTCAACTCTTTTGACTTAAGGATGGATACGAATGGGTTTGCATTTCATATTGTAGAGAATCACAGAACTACAACCTAAATGCTAAGCAGAGAAAATGTGAGCACGCTGAATTATAACGATATACAAAAGATAAGGTCTTTAATCTAATGTAGCTCCCACTGTTTTTCAAAGATCTGTAATTCCCAAAGATCTAAGAGGAACGCATTTCCCAATGGGTACTAAGATCCTAAGCATTTTACCTCGAACCCACGACTCGGGGACATTCTAAGTAAAACCCTAGGTAGGTACAACTTACCAATTCTAACACTTTTAGAATTCTTAGTAATTGTTTTTTTTTTTTTTTTTTTTTTGCATCACCTATCTTTCAATATGGACCCACGACTCGTGCGACATCCATATTTACTTAGGCATTAAGCTAGACCCATCAATCATAAGATCATAAAACTTAGTTCGAACGACCCACGACTCGCGGACATCGCCCTTGCCAAAATTAACCACGAAATATTGATCATTTAAAATGATCAATTAGGTAACTAAGAACTAATAAGATCCACTAGCTATCCCACGACTCGCGGACAATAACTAGCTTCACTTACTAAACTTAAAACCTATTGATGGAATGCTAGGAATTTAATTCAAAATTTGCATCTCGAATTAAATACCTATTATTCGAAATGAGCTTAATATTTAATGAGAATTTTCGAATCAACCAAAGAGTTGTTCGGTTCGACCTCAGCAACATATATGTTATCCAATTTTATTAGTCTTGATTAATGCAAGTACAACTTAAATGCATTTCAAACAAGCACATAAACAGATAACATGTCCTAGCATGATACTAACATGTAATGATCATGGGTTCTACCTATCTTATGCGTGATATGTGGGAGCCACTCCACAATCACAAGTTCTAACATACATGCCACATAAACAGTTTAAATCACAAAAGGGAAAGCGGTAACAAAATACGAGCCCTATCTCTATTACATTTTTACAATTGAGATTACCCTCCCTAACATTTTGAGGGGTCTTCACTTATGGCCTCCTTGTTACTTGAATGTGGTCCATCTTACTCCATGGGTGCATTGTCTCCAAAATGAAAATAAAACCTCACCACCTATTCTACTCTCAAATTACAATAAAAGGAAAAAGACATAAAGTAATAAGGCTCAATCTTCATATTGGTCTTAGACAATTACACGGGGCATACCCTGGCCTCAAAAACAGTAATATGGAAAGCCACATAATAAATCACTTAATAGTACGCACATAAGTGAGGCTCCAACCTCAATTGAAAAACGCAACTATAGGGCTCTAACCCCAATTTAAACCATCCATGTGCATAAATTAAAACCATACATAGATCTAAATCCATGATCACCTAACATGCTTTTGTGAGAATTTAAATTTAACCAATAAATTAAAATTCTCGTTTCAAGTCCTAATGACTTAAAACATGACTTGATGCGAGTCTTGTTTATAAAAGTTTTCAATAAATCCCAAATTAACAAAAACAAATAAAATTCCAATTAATTTCTGAAAATTAATAATTTTATCAAAGATGTATTTTCCCAAAATATAAACCGTTTCTATTTCTCAAAAATCCCAATTTTAAGTTTTATTCATAAATTAAAATAAATATTCAAAAATAAAATTTTAAAATTAAAAATAAAAATTAGGACTGGATTGCACGAAACACGAAAAATCGGATTGCGACAGAGAAAACGGGGCCCGTACACGAAAGGGCTGCACGCTTCCGCCTCCCGCGCGGTTGCGGGATGGTGCTGGACGGCATCGCCCATGCGCGCGTCTGGGCAGGCGGGCGGCTGGCGCGCGAAGCCCACGCGCACGACTCCTTCGCGCGCGGGGTTTCGCGTGTTCGTCGTGATCTGGGTTTTTGTTTCGTGCTTTCGTTCAAAAGCAAAACCAATCCAAGAAATCCAAAATCAGTTTATACAGTTTCAAATCTAAAATTGTTTTCAAAAATTAAATTTTGTAAAACTAATTTTCAGAAACTTTCAGGAAAAAAATACAGTTTCGTAATTCAGGCTTTCTAAAACAATTACAAATACTCAATCGCATCAAGCCTAAGAATTTCTACCAAATTCAAAATAATTGAGACGAATCAGAAACACGATTAACGAGGTGGCTCTGATACCACTTGTTGGAAAACACGAATCAGAAAGCAGCGGAATTTAAAAAATTTCCCAACAAAAGGACCTTGGACTCGCAATCGTGTACCCAAATTCGTAGAGATAGAAAACTTACTTTTCTTTTTATTCTTTCTTGAAGAGCTTCAAGCCACCCAAGAACGCTCTTCTCGCGGCTTGATCCCCTCTCCTTGGTAAAGCTCGAATCTTCAAACTTCTAACTTGAAGTCTCTAGAGAAAGTCCACCAACTTGATCACAATCTAACTAGTAAGGATGCTAGTTCTCTAGTTAGTGTTTAGGCTTAACCTAGGGTTTATTTGATCTTGGAGAAAGGAAGGTGTTCAACACATGAACCAAAAGAATTGCCCATTAGCCCCTAGAGGAGCTCGAGCTCCCCTATTTATAGAGAGAGGGTGCCGAAATTCCTAGTCCTTAATGGGCTAGGATTTTGGTCCCTCTCTCTCCTATTACTTGATCATCAAGTACTTTTGACTTTGACTTTGAATTCTAATTCAAATCAACTTTCAAGAGAGCTAAAAATAGCCAAACTATTTTTGGATAATTTTATACTTTATTTATTTAAAATAAATAACTTATTTTATCTAATTAATTACTAGATTATTTTTCTCCAAAATAAGACTTTCTTTTTAACTCAAAATTAAACCAAAGTCCATTAAATAATTAACAAATTAATTATTTAATATATATATACTATATATATATATATATATATATATATATATATATATATTCACGCGTGTGACATGTGTCACAAGGACACGTTTCACTCACGTGACCCACACGTGTGGAACCCTCTTGGCCTGATTAACTCGTTTAATCATTTTTAAGCCTCAACTCATGTAACCAAGTTGTTGTGTGTGACCCTCTAGGTTCTCAATTCAATTAGCAGTGACCCTAATTAATTAATTCACTAATTAAATGACCATAGTCTAGTAACAAGTGTTTAACCCCTAGCTGAATTGGAATGTTCGGATTCGACAGAACCTTTAAGTTATTGATTCATGTGAGATACAATCCTCCTACTTACTATCTCTCAACCAAGATCTAGGGTAAGGGAATAATCAGAACCCTAATAATCCGGTCTTAAAGCTAAGTGCATTTCATATCCATTTGATCTCAATCCAAGAAACCCTTTTCTTGATGTCTTGATCTACTGCCTTGGCCAAGGACTCCATATGGCATATGAATGACTTACACAATAAGAGATCACCTTGCAAATGCAAGTGTAGGTCCTTTCTTGATTCTCATTCACTTTCATGAATCACTTGTGTGGCCCCAGCATAAGCCTTGAATCAGTTGTCTAAGGCGACACCCTTTAAAGCTTACACCTAAGACTACAGAGTTAACTCATAAAGTGACAAGGAACCTCAAGTCTAAGGATCAATTAATCACATCAATGACTCGTGAGATATTTCCTAATCTGGAAGTTTCCATTTCCTGAAATAGAAACTTCCTTTCCCATTTAGGAATGTTCTCACACGGGGCACCTCAGTGAACTTACTTATTAAAGTAAGCACCCTCATGTATCACGCACTTATCAACTATACACTTTGCACCTCCATGAAACAAGGTGGTCCTTCTTAAGGGCGTGATCCCACAAACAAGCCTTAGAGGAGTCAGGTTGACACTCCCACTGTCTGTAGGACTCATCGGCTTGGAGTATTTTACTAATCATGACTTATGTGATATAGGGCTCGTTTCATGAACCATTTCACCTAAATGGTACAGTCCTAAAGTCATCAGGATTAGGGGAGTTCTCATACATGCACAGATAAAGTATACGCATACCAAACAAGAGCATATAAAGAAGTGTTACCGCAATTCGTTATTTCATTCAAAGATTGTCTGTGATTACAATAAGGAAAAGCGCAAACCGGATATACAATCGGCTTTCTAGGGCACTATTCCTAACAAGGACAGGATCTTGATTTAGTTGAACCCGTATTTACATTCCCGTTTGAATTGTATTCATATTGTTACCTTGATTTATTGGTTGTCTTGCTTTCGCATTCCTATTCTGTGGATTTGTTGGTACACGGTCTAGTCCCGCCTAACACAGGGTTGCTTTTGTTCTGTCTCCGTTCGTTGTGAGTTTGGTTCATATATGGATTTTCCATTTCATGGGTGGACTGAACTCATAGTGCGGGGGATGTGGGGCCCTCCGTTTAGGGTGTCACACCCCTCTTCTTCTTTACATAGAACAAGAGTACTCCACAAAGAAGTACCCGAACGAGTGAACTACCTTCGAAGAGCTCTGTCGAACTACGCCATCAACCCTAACAACCTCTACCTCGAAGGACATAGACGGGCTACCCTTTAATCTAGTACCTGAAGATGTCGTTGAGCCCCAAACGGACCTCCTAAAAGCAACCCCAAAGCCTAAGGTAGCTTCGTTCCTCAACAAGGCGCCTTCGAGCAACCACCAAGAGCTCGGCCCTCACAACTCACCAACATCTTGGGCACTCGATCTCACCAAACTCTCTGGAAGAAGAGAGTTCGCACAAAAGAAAGGCAACAAGAACACAAGCAACAACTAAACACCCAAACAAACGAAGAAGAAAAGGGCAAAGAAATAGGTTTCCCCGAGAATAAAATATGCATGTATGGAATGCCATGAATGCTTCGTGTATTGTTCACCATGGTGGAGATGTCGAACTCGGTGTTAATTCCTTTGCTTTCCAAAGTGTCATCTTGAACTTGAACCGGGATCTTGAAGTGGCTGGGTAGGTGCCCGAAATAGTATTGCTCCGGGACCGTACTTAAAAATTTTTCCTTAATATACATGTATTTAAATATTTCTAAAATATTTAAATATAAACAGCGGAAGACTAGTCGGATCTACTCAAGTATATAAATGCAATTAATAATAAATTTTAAATCACAAAGCAGATAAATAAAGCATGCAATTAACTCTTAAGTGCACCTAATTTATCATGCTTAAACAAAATATAATATAAAAATACCTTTCACCGAAGATGGCTACTGCGCTCCGAATTCACCTCCCGAGAATCCGATACACGATCACATCGTGAAACAGGCAGAGCTTCACTGCAATATCCCGAGAGAAACCCTCGGAGTATGGGCTCCGAAAGTATTTCTCTAATTACTAGAGAAAATAAAACTTTAAACTAGAAAACCCTTTTCAGGGTTTAATCTCTCGAAATTACGTATTTTATATATTAAATATACAAACACCTAATTAAAATTAATTCCAAAATAATAAGGAATTAATTAGGAGAAAAGGGATATGGTTTCAAAGCCAAGAACTCAGCCAAAACCTCTCCCAAAGCTCTATAAAAAAAAGAAGTGTCAAGGCCCCTATTTATAGGGAGAAAATCGAGGGTAAAATGGTAATTTCACATTCCACTTGCGTGCACAACTTGGATGAAAATTCCGAGGTGACTACGTTGTAGCTCTCATCACCATGAGTCCAACGCTGCTCCCCACTCGCGCCCTCACATGCGGCTTAAAGGTGGCGCGAGTGTGACACACGCGGCCACCTAGGGTTTCTGCACCTACGTGTGCTGCTGCGTTGGCACTGGGTCAGCCACCTCACCCTCATTCGCTGATGTGGCCTGACATGTTAGCTGACACGTCATCCACTGCCATGCCAGCATACCACGTTATGAATTTTTTTATATTTTTTTTAATTTTTTTTTCTCCAAAATAAAATTTCGGGCATTTCCAACACTTTGGAATTTTAATTTATTTTCTTAAAATAGATTCCTTGGATATTTTCAAAAACTTTGAAAATTTATTTCTCTTTTTCCCTTTAATGTTTTATCTTCGGGTTTTCAATTAGGGCTTGCAGGGGGACCTGCAGGACTAATTAATTTTAGCTCCAAACGGATTGATATATTATCATCTCATAATAATAATTAATTATCGTTTAACAATATTTAATTCCACTAAATAAATATTGTTGCACTCTAAAACTAATTAAATTATTTACGAATTTCTCGATCTAGAATAATTTTGCATTTTACTCCTCCGTGTAGATATCCATGAAAAATAAATCAATACTACTATCATTTATTTTTCACTTCTAATCTGAAATTTCTTGATTCGCCTGAAGTTCAAATATCTTGTACGTGAAACACATCCAACATGCAACTTCAGTAACACGTAACCCGAAGTACTTGGCCAAAGTTTTAATTCGAACTTTACAAATCTATTTCAGGGATATCTTTTAACCTTCCAGCAACGTCACAAATTCCTTGATCAATATTTCTCTTTAGCGCACTTGATGCAATCATTGAACGTACAAAGGTTTTGGTCATTCGATATCGAGACCTCACTTCTGAGCAAGTTATAATGATTAACACTACATGCCTAAAGTTGAAATACTACCAGGATTAAGAGTCCAATGCTCCATGAGATTTATTCATTTTAGATAGTAGTTATAAAATGAACTATCTTAGTGGTCCAGTTCGATGTTTCGAATTCCATTGAAAATCATCAATATGTTATAACTGGAAACTCCATTTCCCTATAACAAAAGACTAATCATCTTATATAACACATTATAGTCTCGATAAGAACTTATTCTTATCTTACCGACTAGAACCTTAATAACACGTGATTTCGCTATTCAAAGTCTTTTCCTTTGAAATACATTTCATATAAGAACACCATCACACGTCATTAATTATGTTAATATACTTATAACTTACAATAATTTCAGTTTTATTAATCCAACAAAATACGAAGTATTTACAAAGAAATTGGATTTTCAGGGCACTAATACCAACAATCTCCCACTTGCCCTAAATCCAACTGGCTACACATCTAAGGCCCATCCCTTCTACATGAGTATTAAAACTCTTTTGCGTCAAAGTCTTAGTGATCTGCCAGATTGTTTACCGAGTCAATCTTTACTACTGCCACTTCTCCACGTTCCACATAATCTCGAATAATGTGGAACTTTCTCTCGATATGCTTTGCACGTTTATGACTTCGAGGTTCCTTGGAGTTGGCCACCACTCCAGCATTATCACAGTACAATGTCATCGGTGTAAGTCTATCTTTCACGACTTCTAAATACATCAGGAAATTTTGAAACCAATACGCTTCTTTGGCTGCTTCCGAAGCCGCCACGTATTCGGCTTCCATATTGGAGTCAGCAATGCTAGTTTGCTTAATACTCCTTCAACTTACGGCTGCTCCTCCCAGAGTAAAGACTTATCCAGATGTCGAACGTCTAGAATCTAGGTCAGATTGAAAATCTGAATCTGTGTATCCTATGGGAATGAGCTCATCACTGCGATAAATAAGCATATAATCCCTGAGTTCTTCTCAAGTACTTTAATATATGCTTTACAGCTATCCAGTGTTGGGGTCCAGGGTTTGACTGATATCTGCTGACCATACCTACAACATAACAGATATCTTGCCTTGTATATAACATGGCATATATGAGGCTTCCGACTGTCGAAGCATACGACATTTTTTTATTTCCTCTTTCTCTTCAACTGTCTTGAGATACTGATCTCCAGGCAGATGAACTCCATGTCGGAAATGTAATAAACCTTTCTTGGAGTCATCCATATTGTATTTTGCCAGCATCTTATCTATAGATGCTGCTTGTGATAAACCAATCATCTTATTCTTACGATCACGACAAAGTCTAATCCCTAAAATATAACTGGCCTCACCTAGGTCTTTCATGTCAAACTGATTTGACAGCTAAATCTTAACTGCTGATAATACTCCTGTGTCATTCCCAATGAGCAAAATATCGTCTACGTATAAAACTAAAAATCTTACAACATTACTCTGATATCTTTTGTACACACATGGTTCATCAGGCAACTGTATAAATCCAAAGAATTTAATTGCTTCATTAAAGCTGATGTTCTATGATCTAGACACTTGCTTAAGACCATAGATTGATCTATTAAGCTTGCATACCATATGATCCTGATTTCTGGCTACAAAGCCCTCAGGTTGAGCAATGTATATCTCTTCTTGAAGGTGCCCGTTCAAGAAGGCAGTCTTTACATCCATTTGCCAGATTTCATAATCATAATGAGCGGCAATGGAGAGAAGAATTCTTATAGACTTAAGCATTGCTACAGGTGAGAAGGTTTCATTGTAATCGGTAACTTCTTTCTGAGTATAACCCTTTGCCACAAGCCTTGCTTTAAAGGTTTCCACCTTTCCGTCCACTCCTCTTTTTCGCTTGTAAACCCATTTACATCTAATAAGTTTAATGCTCTCAGGCACCTTTACATGTTCTAAGACTTTATTATAATACATTGAATCTAACTCAGATTCCATGGTTTTGACCCAACGATTAGCATCTATATCTTTTATAGCTTCATCATATGTGATAGGATCAGATATGTCAGATTCAACCACTTGGGTTAATCCTAAATATCTGTCAGGGATCTTCCCACTACGACGGGGTTGTTGTGTACTTGTCCCTACATCATATGTTGTATCTGGTACATCATATGTATTCAACACTTTTTCAGTTATTATGGGTTCTTGGAGTTCACTATCTGATATTGTCATCTCTTCTAACACTATTTTGCTTCTACCCTTGCGGTCGTTTACGAAATCGTCATTGAGATATTTAGCATTAGTGCTTACAAACACTTTGTGATCTGTCGGATCGTAAAATATCCCATCTCTTGTTCCTTTAGGATAACCTATGAACAAACAAACCTCTGCTCTTGAGTCCAACTTGTCAGGATCCTTTCTTAACATATGGGATGGGCTTCCCCATATCCGAAGAATAGGAGATACTAGGCTTTCGCCCTCGCCACAGTTCCATTGGTGTTTTAGGAACTGACTTGGATGGAACATGGATTAATATGTGAGCCGTCGTTTCAAGAGCAAAGCCCTAAAGCGAACTTGGTAGGGTAGTATGACTCATCATGGATCTTACCATTTCCAATAGAAGTCTATTTCTCCTTTCTGCAACACCATTCTGTTGGGGTGTACTCGGTGCAAATAACTGAGATTTAATCCCATTTGCAGTGAGAAATTCTAGAAACTCTGTAGACAAATACTCTCCACCACGATCCGATCAAAGTGCCTGGATACATTTTCCAATTTGATTCTCGACTTCAGCCTTATACTCTTTGAACTTTTCAAAAGCTTCAGACATATGTCTCATCAAATAGACGTATCCGTATCTAGAATAATCATCCGTAAAAGTGATGAAATACTCAAAACCTCCTCTTGCTTGAAAACTCATAGGACCACACACATCCGTATGAAATAACTTAAGTAACTCTGTGCCTCGATTACCTTTAGTCTTGAAAGACCTTTAGGGTTTTTATCGGGGTATAATACGAAAAGACCATCGCTTACTGTACCATAGCAAATAAACCTTTTATTATGCTTAATGGTTAAACATCGTTCAAAATAAGCACTAAAACCATTATTTATTAAACAACTAACTGAAATCAGATTTCTGAGTATAGATGGTGCATATAAAATGTCTTTTAAAACCAAAACCCTACCGCCAAAATATAATTCTACCTACTGCTAATACAGATATACTAGTATTATCTCCGAGCAGTAGCTGCATCTCACCGTATTCAATCTTCCTGGTTAGCTTGAATCCCTGCAATGAATTGCATATATGATTAGTTGAACCTGAGTCCACACACCAAGAATTTGGTGGACTTCTAACTAAACATACTTCTAATAAACAAGACATAATCATACCTTGTGCAGACGACTTAGCAGAAAGATTGGCTAAGTCTTTTGGGCAATTCCTTTTCCAGTGCCCATTTCCTCCACAATGGAAACATTTTCCCTTGCTTGGCTTCGCTTTTTCTTCTGAACCTTACCATTAGGATTGGAAATTTTTCCGTTTCCTTTCTTCCACTTATTGGCTTTTGGAGTCGTGGAAGTCGATGCCTATGCCAGGAGAACCATTCCCTTAGCTTTCATTACCCCTTCTGTCACCTTGAGTTCATTCATTAGTTCAGGCAGCGTGAAATCCAACTTATTCATAGAATAATTCTGCTTGAACGTATCAAATGACTTTTGAAGAGAGCACAGGATCATGTCCTCTTTGTTGAGATTATCTATCTTAGCACCAAGGCTCTCAATCTAGTTCAGATAAGCCATCATGTTCATAACATGATCCTGAACAGGTGATCCTTCAAACCCCTTAGTTACCAACAACCTTCTCATCAGCTCATGTCTACGTGTACAATTTTGTCCACAAAACATCTAATGGAGATGTTCCATCATATTCTTAGTAGTGCGTATCTCATGCATTTGATGTTTAAGAACATTCGAGACAGATGCCAGGATGTAAGACATAGCCAGATCATTATTCTTGATCCACTTGGCATAAGTGTCTTTCAAAGCCTAGTTGGTTGTGGTTTCCGGTACCCCTGGACAAGGTTCAGTGAGCACATATTTCAAACCCTGGTGGCCGAACACGATATCAAGATTCATTTTCCAATCAGCATAGTTTGAACCTTCAAGCCTATTTTCCTTAATAATTGATTGAAGCGGGCTAGCGGACGTCATTGTTCTAAAACTGAAATATTTAAAATACGCGCAAGTTATGAATATGTATATTACTACTTTAGCATCTAACCATTAAATGAAATCCACGTAAGCATTTTGGTTTATGCAATGATGACTCAACTAACCACAGTCAGCTCCCCGAAAGCGAGGTCGAAAACTACTTAGAAAAGCAAAAAATATTCTTAATTAACATGTCATCTAGGAAACTCTTACCAAACTATGTTAATACACCAGATCAACCTTTGGTCTTTAAGTGAGTATAACAGAGCTCCGAAGGGAGGTTAATACATCACTCAGTCAAGTGTACACCATTGCCTAGAAATTCGTACTAGTAGGTCAAGACACTCCACGGAAGTGTGGTCGTGTTGACTTTCCCCGTATTTCATTTTATTCGAAGAAGTCTAATCTTATATACCGCGAACACATACCCACCGAAGGGAGTAGTACGTATCCACTATACTATGGACGGGCAACAGAGACTGTGAGAATCCAACTTTTTCATTTTGCTCCCACTTGAATTTTTTACAATTGTGGATTATCTTCGATTATCACATAATCTATTTGGCATCTTATAATCGGAAGTGATTAATCTAATTAATATGCTCCCACTAGGATTAATAAATCAGATTTATAATCCTAATAATAGTTTTAAGTCTATTTAATAACTCTTTATTAATTAGGCCAAAAAATATTAGTCCAATTATGCATCGGGTTCACTCTGTATTAAATACTATTTATCTATTCATATTAAATAAAATATGCATAATTGAAAATAGTATAATATCTCATATTATCATAATCATACCATAAAATTAAAAACATGCTTGCAAATAATTATCATTCTTAAAATTAAATGGCATAAAGTAAACATGTTATAAGTAAATTATCATATAATTTAAATCATGTTAACTAATTCGGTAATTTTTCAGGAAAAGTAATTAAAATTGTTTCCCAAAGAAATACTATTCCACGTAAATTCCAAAGAAACACGGGAGAGGTCACAAATGGTCCCACTTAAAAACCAGTCTCCTTTGACAGAATTTACGTACACAGTAGCAGATTTAAAATTATGCATCGCATGCATCATATCAATGCATGTATATATCTAGAGCACGGCTCTAATATCAGTTGCTGGGTAGGAGCCCGAAATAGTACTGTTCCGGGACCGTACTTAAAAATTTTTCCTTAATATACGGGCATCAAAATATTTCTAAAATAGTTAAATATAAACAGCGGAATATTAGCCAGATCTACTCAAGTATATACATGCAATTGATAATAAATTTTAAATCACAAAGCAGATAAGTAAAGCATGCAATTAACACTTAAGAGCAGCTAATTTATCATGCTTAAACAAAATATAATATAAAAATACCTTTCACCGAAGATGGCTACTACGTTTCGAATTCACCTCCCGAGAATCCGATACACAATCACCTCGTGAAACCGGCAGAGCTTTCCTGCAATATCCCCAGAGAAACCCTCGGAGTGTGGGCTCCGAAAGTATTTCTCTAAATACTAGAGAAAATAAAACTTTAAACTAGAAAACCCTTTTCTGGGTTTATTCTCCCGAAATTTTGTGTTTTATATATTAAATATATAAACACCTAATTAAAATTAATTCCAAAATAATAAGGAATTAATTAAGAGAAAAGGGATATGGTTTCAAAGCCAAGAACTCAGCCAAAACCTCTCCCAAAATGGTATAAAAAAAATAAGTGCCAAGGCCCCTATTTATAGGGAGAAAATCGAGGGTAAAATGGTAATTTCACATCCCACTTGCGTGCACAACTTGGATGCAAATTCCGAGGTGAATACGTTGTAACTCTCATCACCACGAGTCCAACGCTGCCCGCTACTCGTCGGAATTCTGTCGCACGCGCCCTCACGTGCGGCCTGAAGGTGGGGCGTGTGTGACACATGCGGCCACCTAGTGTTTCTGCACATATGTGTGTTGCTGCGCTGGCGCTGAGTCAGCGCCACCTCACCCTCATTCGCTGACGTGGCCTGACATGTCAGCTGACACGTCATCCACTACCACGTCACCATGCCACGTCATGAATTTTATTTTTTAAAATTTTTATTTTCTCCAAAATAAAATTTCGGGCATTTCAATTTATTTTCTTAAAATAAATTCCTTTGCTATTTTCAAACACTTTGAAAATTTATTTCTCTCTTTCCCGTTAATATTTTATCTTCGGGTTTTCAATTGGGGCTTGCAGGGGGACCTGCTGGACTAATTAATTTTACATCCAAACGGATTAATATATCATCATCTCATGATAATAATTAATTACCATTTAACAATATTCAATTCCACTAAATAAATATTGTTGCACTCTAAAACTAATTAAATTATTCACGAATTTCTCGATCTAGAATAATTTTGCATTTTACTCCTCCGTGTAGATATCGATGAAAAATAAATCAATACTATTATCATTTATTTTTCACTTCTAATCTGAAATTTCTTGATTCGCCTTAAGTTCAAATATCTTGTACGTGAAACACATTCAACATACAACTTCAGTGACACATCACCCGAAGTACTTGGCCAAAGTTTTAATTCGAACTTTACAAATCTATTTCAGGGATATCTTTTAACCTTCCAGCAACGTCACAAATTCCTTGATCAATATTTCTCTTTAGCGCACTTGATGCAATCATTGAACGTACAAAGGTTTTGGTCATTCGATATCGAGACCTCACTTCTGAGCAAGTTATAATGATTAACACTACATGCCTAAAGTTGAAATACTACCAGGATTAAGAGTCCAATGCTCCATGAGATTTATTCATTTTAGATAGTAGTTATAAAATGAACTATCTTAGTGGTCCAGTTCGATGATTCCAATTCCATTGAAAATCATCAATGTGTTATAACTGGAAACTCCATTTCCCTATAACAAAAGACTAATCATCTTATATAACACATTATAGTCTCGATAAGAACTTATTCTTATCTTACCAACTAGAACCTTAATAACACGTGATTTCGCTATTCAAAGTCTTTTCCTATGAAACACATTTCATATAAGAACACCATCACACGTCATTAATTATGTTAATTTACTTATAACTTGCGATAATTTCAGTTTTATTAATCCAACAAAATACGAAGTATTTACAAAGAAATTGGATTTTCAGGGCACTAATCCCAACAATCTCCCACTTGCCCTAAATCCAATTGGCTACACATCTAAGGCCCATCCCTTCTACATGAGTCTTAAAACTCTTTTGCGGCAAAGTCTTAGTGATCTGCCAGATTGTTTACCGAGTCAATCTTTACTACTGCCACTTCTCCACGTTCCACATAATCTCGAATAATGTGGAACTTTCTCTCGATATGCTTTGCACATTTATAACTTCGAGGTTCCTTGGAGTTGGCCATCACTCCAGTATTATCAAAGTACAATGTGATCGGTGTAAGTCTATCTTTCACGACTTCTAAATACATCAGGAAATTTTGAAACCAATACGCTTCTTTGGCCGCTTCCGAAGCTGCTACGTATTTGGCTTCCATGGTGGAGTCAGCAATGCAAGTTTGCTTAATACTCCTTCAACTTACGGCTGCTCCTCCTAGAGTAAACATGTATCCAGATGTCGAACGTCTAGAATCTAGGTCAGATTGAAAATCTGAATTTGTGTATCCTATGGGAATGAGCTCATCACTGCGATAAATAAGCATATAATCCCTGAGTTCTTCTCAAGTACTTCAATATATGCTTTACTGCTATCTAGTGTTGGGGTCCAGGGTTTGACTGATATCTGCTGACCATACCTATAGCATAACAGATATCGGGCCTTGTATATAACATGGCATATATGACGCTTCTGACTGTCGAAGCATACGAAATTTTTTTTATTTCCTCTTTCTCTTAAGTTGTCTTGAGACACTGATCTCCTGGCAGATGAACTCCATGTCGGAAACGTAATGAACCTTTCTTGGAGTCAGCCATATTGTATTTTGCCAGCATCTTATCAATATATGCTGCTTTTGATAAACCAATCATCTTATTCTTACGATCACGAGAAAGTCTGATTCCTAAAATATAACTGGCCACACTTAGGTCTTTCATGTGAAACTGATTTGACAGCTAAATCTTAACTGTTGATAATACTCCTGTGTCATTCCCAATGAGCAAAATATCGTCTACATATAAAACTAAAAATGTTACAACATTACTCTGATGTCTTCTGTACACACATGGTTCATCAGGCAACTGTATAAATCCAAAATATTTAATTGCTTTATTAAAGTTGATGTTCTACTATCTAGACGCTTGCTTAAGACCATAGATTGATCTATTTAGCTTGCATACCATATGATCCTGATTTCTTGCTACAAAGCCCTCAGGTTGAGCAATGTATATCTCTTCTTGAAGGTGCCCGTTCAAGAAGGCAGTCTTTACATCCATTTGCCAGATTTCATAATCATAATGACCGGCAATGGAGAGAAGAATTCTTATAGACTTAAGCATTACTACAGGCGAGAAGGTTTCATCGTAATCGGTACCTTCTTTCTGAGTATAACCCTTTGCCACAAGCCTTGCTTTAAGTGTTTCAACCTTTCCGTCCACTCCTCTTTTTCGCTTGTAAACCCATTTACATCCAATAGGTTTAATGCCCTCAGGCGCCTTTACAAGTTCTAAGACTTTATTATAATACATTGAATCTAACTCAGATTCCATGGCTTTGACCCAACGATTAGCATCTATATCTTTTATAGCTTCATCATATGTGATAGGATCAGATATGTCAGATTCAACCACTTGGGTTAATCCTAAGTATCTGTCAGGGATCTTCCCACTACGACGGGGTTGTTGTGTACTTGTCCCTACATCATATGTTGTATCTGGTACATCATATGTATTCAACACATTTTCAGTTATTATGGGTTCTTGGAGTTCACTATCAGATATTGTCATTTCTTCTAACACTATTTTGCTTCTACCCTTGCGGTCGTTTACGAAATCGTCTTCGAGATATTTAGCATTAGTGCTTACAAACACTTTGTGATCTCTCGGATCGTAAAATATCCCCTCTCTTGTTCCTTTAGGATAACCTATGAACAAACAAACCTCTGCTCTTGATTCCAACTTGTCAGGATCCTTTCTTAACACATGAGATAGGCTTTCCCATATCTGAAGAATAGGAGAGACTAGGCTTTCGCCCTCGCCACAGTTCCATTGGTGTTTTAGGAATTGACTTGGATAGAACATGGATTAATATGTGAGCCGCCGTTTCAAGAGCAAAGCCCTAAAACGAACTTGGTAGGGTAGCATGACTCATCATGGATCTTACCATTTCCGATAGAAGTCTATTTCTCCTTTCTGCAACACCATTCTGCTGGGGTGTACTCGGTGCAAATAACTGAGATTTAATCCCATTTGCAGTGAGAAATTCTAGAAACTCTGTAGATAAATACTCTCCACCACGATCCGATCAAAGTGCCTGGATACATTTTCCAATTTGATTCTCGACTTCAGCCTTATATTCTTTGAACTTTTCAAAAGCTTCAGACATATGTCTCATCAAATAGACGTATCCGTATCTAGAATAATCATCCGTAAAAGTGATGAAATACTCAAAACCTCCTCTTGCTTGAACACTCATAGGACCACACACATCCGTATGAATTAACTTAAGTAACTCTATGCCTCGATTACCTTTAGTCTTGAAAGACCTTTAGGGTTTTTATCGGGGTATAATACGAAAAGACCATCGCTTACTGTACCATAGCAAATAAACCTTTTATTATGCTTAATGGTTAAACATCGTTCAAAATAAGCACTAAAACCATTATTCATTAAACAACTAATTGAAATCAGATTTCTGAGTATAGATGGTGCATATAAAGTGTCTTTTAAAACCAAAACCCTACCGCCAAAATATAATTCTACAGTCCCTACTTCTAATACAGATATACTAGTATTATCTCCGAGCAGTAGCTGCATCTCACCGTATTCGATCTTCCTGGTTAGCTTGAATCCCTGCAATGAATTGCATATATGATTAGTTGAACTTGAGTCCACACACCAGAAATCTGGTGGACTTCCAACTAAACATACTTCTAATAAACAAGACATCATCATACCTCGTGCAGACGACTTAGCAGAAAGATTGGCTAAGTATTTTGGGCAATTCCTTTTCCAGTGCCCATTTTCTCCACAAAGGAAACATTTTCCCTTTCTTCTTCTTACCTTTAGGATTGGAAATTTTTCCCTTTCCTTTCTTCCACTTATTGGCTTTTGGAGCCGTGGAAGTCGATGTCTGTGCCAGGAGAACCATTCCCTTAGCTTTCATTACCCCTTCTGTCACCTTGAGTTCATTCATTAGTTCAGGCAGCGTGGAATCCAACTTATTCATAGAATAATTGTAACAACCCAGATTTCGAAGTCAGGATAGCATGGGTAAGTAAAGGGTTAAGAGGAAAGCGTTTATAGCCTTAGTCCATTACACATTCCATTTTACGTGGATTATGTGCACTTATGTTCTGATTTATGATTTGTGCCTTCTTGAGAGAACCATATCACTATTCATTCTCCGAACCCTAAACCTTAAGAAACCTTAGAAAGTTCGTTTCCATATTTTCCCAATTCATATCATAGTTTCCTCATCCCGAAATACGTTTTGAAAATTATTTGTTGAAAATTCCATTTAGGTCCCTAGTTACTATTCACCCTTAATTGTAGGAATTTTCGAAACACTTTTACCTATCCAATATTGGGTTCGATAGAATCCTTGCAAAATTTTATGAATTTTGGTATGATTCCCAAACCCTAATACTTAACGTAGCTTTCGTAGAGATCAAAACCGGCCGAAAAACCCTAGTTTTGCCCTAAATTACAAATTTTCGAATTTCAACTTTTTTCCTATACAATATTATAACCATTACGATCCTTCGATTATTCTATGAATTTTAGGATCTTTTCCAAACTCTCGTGCAAACCCTAACTCATTTTATAAATTTTTCTTATTTTTCTCAAAGTACTATTTCCACCGTAAAAACTAATTTTCAAACCGTACAACATTTGGTATCCAATATTACAGTCAAAACGATCCTTGAATTATTTCAAGCATCATGGACACTTTCTCGGAAATCAATTCACATTCTAGCTTCATTTATGAATTTTATCGTATTTTTCAAAATTCTCGAACGACTACTACTTTAAATGTAGACATTTAAACATTAAGTGTTTATAACCAATAGAAAGCGCTTTTGATTCTCTTTCTTTTGCAATTTCTCTCATTTCAAATGAAAACCTAGACATTCTTCTACGATTTTATTATCATTTTCATCCTATTTTAGATTTATTTTTATTTTGTCATGATTACTAGAAAAATTAATTATATCCTAATTGTACACCTAAGTATACACCTTAATCCCCCTAATAAATGAACCTAGATTATTCACTACATGACTCACCTAATTAAGTCTTGAAAATTGCAACATAAGCCCCCAAGACATACCTACAAATACCCTAGGAAGCATAACATAAAAATCACATAAAATCCTCACTCTCTCTCCCCACATACACGGCCAAACCCTCTCTCTCTCATAAGGTGCAATTTTCTTTCATTATTTCATAATTTATATTATATTTTTAATATAATAATATTAGTAGCATGCTTAGGTTTAATAAAATTATGTTTTAGGAATTTATTTTATAAAATATATGCATAATTGTTAGTTTTATGTGTAATGTGCCTACATTATGGAATTTTATTTAATTAGATGCATGATTTATGATATGATATAACATGAATATGTATTTAAATAATTATGTTCTTGTTTGATTAAATTTATGCTTAGAATAATTTATTTAAATTTAATTTTATGATTAAAGTGTTACATTTGAATTTAATTATATGTTATGAATTCAAAAATTTATTAAATGTGACCATGAACTAGTATGAACATCTTCATAAGCTTGAGAACACATTCATAATGTTCTTGAATCAAAATCATGTGCACGTGTGATAGTGTGTGTGTGTGTGTGTGTGTGTGTGTGTATGTGTGTAATTTTATGTTATAAAGTGTTTAATTCATAAGAAATTGAATAGTAAATGTTTTCAATAGTAATTTTGACTTTTTGGTCAATATTTAATTAATTAATTTCGAAATTAATTATAAAATAGGATTTTGGTATCTTAAATAAAGATTTTTCCAAATTAATTCAAAAATTAATAAAATTATAAAATAACTTCAAAATTAACCTACATTGTTGAATTAAATTCTAAATTTAATTCCTAATATTCTAATTAAGGTTAAAACATGATTAATAAATATTTAAGTGGTTAAAGAATTCATGAAACCTAATTAATTAATTAAATTTCCTCAAACAATTAAAATTAAATTTTACCGGGAAAATCTCTAAATGTTATAAGAATTTTTATAATATGTTATATTTCCTAAACCTTATGTGATTATTTGATTAGAATAATAAGAACCTAGTTCTAAGTCAGTAGTAATTACTTTCAGGCGACAATTGCACTGAACAGTGGGATCCGTTCCAATCTGTCTGAATTTCGATACTAGGTGAGGGTTAAAACATTTTCAACTGGAATCATGCATATATCTATATCTAATTATAGAATGATCTCCAAATCTACCTATTATTTGATTTCCTATCTGTACATATTAATATAATACGATATTTCTCTTTATGAGGAAAATACCATTAAGTCGGAATCAGGATCTTATCTGGACATTACAAACTTCGGTCCTATTAATACTAAGAACTGATTCCCGACTAAGCAAGTAAATCATTATTATTATTTATTAAAATGGGCCCGACGCGCAGCTGTGTCGAGCAATACCTGGAAGGCATCGGGCCGAAGGTATTGTTGGTGCCACAGACCACCACCAACTCTTGGTAGTGGTTTAGCTGGAGTTTAGTTACTCCACGCCAAGAGACTTACAAGGGAGACCACATCCCTGGGAGAGATAGCTTTCTCCCACATATTACATATCGTCGGTAGGGTTTGCTCCCCTACTGACACTACGGTGTTGCGGAGTTATTATTATCATATTTAGTTTGATTAAAGTACCAGTGCCTTGATCAGCCCGTTACTATTTTACAAACATTTTAAGGAGTTCGGAGGGAGACGCCTTACTTGCAGGCGGTACAAATCTTTTATCAAACGGTTCATCACTTATAAATAAACTCCAAATACCCATATCCCTATTTCAAACTTATGAACTGTATCTTATTTGTTATATCTTATTGCTATTATTTTAGACTAAAGAATTTCTTGGTCCTATATAAATATATATCCATATAAATCTATATCTAATCTTCCTTCACTTAGTCACTTTGACTAATTCCGCGCCTGTTTCAAACACATGATTTCAGGGAGCGAGGACAACGACACCTAGAGGTATCTTGAAGCTATAGGTGTCATACTTATTAGATCAGGTTTAGATTAAGAGCATTTAATCCTGATCATATATATATTGCTAACAAATTGCTCTTATACATTAACTTCGTACACTACGCTATCATATTACCCCCTTACAATATCATGCACTATTCTGTGTGTTATCATGTTGCTTGTTGCAAATTTTAAATTCCTTTATCTTTCGCTGCAATTTATCCTAGGCTCTACTTAAGTACAGTCTATACTGTTCGCCGTAGTATTCCTCGAGTGCTAGGTCTCACATCCACTCGGGGGTAGTACGATGCGGGAGTTGTAGTGTTAGGGGGCGCTACAGCTTAAGGTGGTATCAGAGCATCAGGTTGGGTTAAGAAGAGACTTAACCTATAAATGTTGGAAGAATGCTCATTTTGTGTTTGAACTTTAGAATTCACTCTAAGTGTTTCTTTATATAGCAATGGAGAATCCGGAAAATGGGAACCCACATCATATCTGGCTTGAGGAGTAGGAGGCCCCACACACTATAGCAGTATCTCGTCGTAAGAACCCTACGCGTTACTACACTTGGCAGAGGGCGAGACATGTAGTTCGGGGAGGTAGACCAAGTAGAGTAGGGCATGCTTATCCGAACCGTTTAATGCATATACTTGAGTTAGAGCGAGATGCATATTATATGGAGGCTCAGATGGCGCGTGAGTATCAGTTGGAGTCTACTAAGCACCTTGAGTTAGCTCTACAGAATGTTGTGAGTAGAAACTTTGCCCAGCAGCAGACATCCACATTGGAGCAGGAGAATGCCAATCTTGTGGCACAGGGGACGACTTTACAGCAGGACCTAGCCTCTATGACTCTTGCTAGGAATGCCGCCCAGACTCTATATCAGCGCTACCTTTCTTGCGTTCGGGACAGCCTTTCTGATGTCTACCATCTGACTGGTGTACAGGCTATTGAGGAGATGGAGGGTCAGGAGGAGGCAGCAGCAGCTGAGCCTGAGAAGGAGGAGCCCGGTGATGATGCAGAGGTTGAGGAGGATGAGCAGGGGTTCCGAGGAGGAGCAGCAGGGTGACGGATGGAGTCCTATTTGGGGCGAGGTCGTGGATGGTGATCAGCATGATTAAACAGAGGGTTTTATGGAGCTTGGTACATATAGGAGTTGTATCAGTGGGAGGTTGTACAGGTCAGTCAGCAGAGGACCTTCCCTTTTGACGTAGCAGTTGACACAGCTAGCTTGACAGATATGAGTGAGTTGAGAGCCTTGTAGGGTGTAACTTGACATAGATCAGGTCCACCCCATTTTGCTTTTGTAGTTGTAGCTCTCAAACTTGATGCAAATATATATAACCCACTTTTGCTGTTATATTCCTATCTCACATTTACTGCTTTCACAATTATTGTATTATAACTTAGAATTGCTTCAAGATACCAGCAGGACCGCGAGTGAGTATTTTATTTTCCTGCGCCTTTACTTGTTATTATGTTTAAATTTGTGCTTTACTATACTAAATCTATGTGATATGATAAGTATTGTTTGATATTATTTGAAACATGTATTTATGTGAGTATATGCAACACATTTTTAACCATCATGCATTATATTCCTTATAAAGTAACTGCAGATCAGTATGTCTCCTCGAAGAGCTGCCCAAGACCCCACTTCTCCTAGAGAAGATGCATCCTCGGCAGGAGGAAACTCCGAATTAGTAGATGCTCTGAAAGGGATAGTTCAGACTTGTGCTAATGGATCGAAGGGAAATGATGAGAAGACTTTAGAGAAGTTTCTAAGAATGAACCCTCCAAAGTTCTTTGGAGAGCCCAATGATGTAAGAGCTGAGAATTGGATAGCTAATATCAAAAAGATCTTTGAGGCTATGGGTATTTCTTCGGAAGAACCTGAAAGGATTCAGTTTGCAGTTTTCATGTTAGAAGGAGCAGCATTAAGTTGGTGGAATTATATCAAGCGTGTCTGGGCAGAAAGCCAAGTTAATTATAGGTGGGTAGACTTTTTCAGAGTGTTTCAAAACAAATATATCCCTCAAGTAATTAGGGATGCTCGAGAGGCAGAATTCATGGAATTAGTACAAGGCAACATGTTGGTAGCTGAGTATGAGGCCAAGTTCATCCGATTGATTCAATACGCCCCACACATCCTCCATGATGAACGTCGAAAAACCCAGCGATTCATCAATGGACTTAAGCCTGATCTTAAATGGGCATTGGCTCCATTTGAACTGGAAATATATACTGCAGCTGTGGAAAAGGCTATGAAGACTGAGGCAACTCATAAAGAAGTCCGTGTAGTGGCTAATCGTCCTGGATTTTTTTATAAATCACCTCAAGGATCCAAGAGGCCGGCTGGGCCAGCAAAACCAAATCCAGGAAAGAGACCAACGCAATCCTGGTCCCGACTACAACCAACATTTTGAAAACCCCAAGAGGAAATCGTCTGCGAATATTGTTAGAGGCGTGGACATACTAAGAAGGATTGTCGTAAGAAAGCTGGAGTATGTACTTGGTGTGGAAATCCTGATCATCAATTTCCTGACTGTCCAAAAGGACCGAAGCAATGGGGTAGAGGAAAGGCTCCAGCTAAGACTCCTGGAAGACCAGTGGTTGAAGGACGTGCTTATGCTATAAAAGGTGATGAGAATCCCAATCCAACCAAGGTCGTTGATGGTACGGTACACATTCTAAACATGCCAGTTATTGCTTTATATGATCCTGGCGCCACACATTCATTTATTGCATCTCAATTATGTGCGCATTTCAATTTTCCACTTGAATCGTTGCCATATATGCTCGAAATAAGCTCTCCATTAGGAGCTTGTTTTACTACGGATAGAGGATATAAACGCTGTCCTATACGGATTGGTACCCAATACTACCCGATAAATCTTATAGAATTACCGATGTCAAGATATGGAATTATTTTGGGAATCGATTGGCTTAGTAGATACCATGCTAAGTTGGATTGTTTCAAGAAAGAGGTCACCTTAGGGAAAGGTGATAACTCTGGGTCGGAAGAAAAATTTGAGTCGGTACCACTGGTTACAGCAGCTGAAGCTAAGAAGTTAGTGAGTAATGGAGCTACTGGATTCATTGCCTATATGTTGAATAGGCCCAAGGATCAACTCAAGATTGAGGAATAGAGGTGGTAAAAGAATTCCTTGATGTTTTTCCTCAACATCTGAATTCATTACCTCCTGACAGGGAACTAGAATTTCTAATCGACTTAGTCCCGGGAGCTGAGCCATTCTCTAAAACACCTTATCAAATGGCTCCAGCCGAGCTCCAAGAGTTGAGAAAACAACTTGATGAGTTGTTAGCTTCAGGATACATCCGTCCTAGCATATCCCCATAGGGAGCGCCTGTGCTATTTGTCAAAAAGAAAGATGGATCATTGCGATTGTGTATCGATTATTGAGAACTCAATCGTATGACCATCAAGAACAAATACCCTCTTTCCCATATTGAAGAGCTGTTTGATATTCTTCAAGGATCACGAGTGTACTCCAAGTTGGATTTAAGGCAAGGATATTATCAGCTAAGGATTAAAAAGGAGGACATTCCAAAGACTGCTTTTAATACCCGCTACGGACACTTCGAATTTGTAGTAATGCCTTTTGGGTTAACCAATGCCCCAGCTGCATTCATGGATTTAATGCACCAAACATTTCGACCATATTTGGATCAGTTCGTGGTCATCTTTATTGACGATATTCTGGTATTCTCAAGAACCCCCGAAGAACATGCTGAACACCTTCGTAAAGTGTTAAGAGCTTTAAAAGATCATAAGTTATACGCGAAGTTCATCAAGTGTGAATTTTGGTTGGAAAGAGTGTCCTTCCTTGGACATATAATATCCGGTTCTGGAATAGAAGTAGATCCCTCAAAAGTTGAAACTGTGATGAATTGGCAAACGCCAAAGAATCCATCAGAAGTGAGAAGTTTTTTAGGACTTGCCGGATATTATAGGGGGTTTGTAAAAGATTTCTCCAGGGTAGCAGCGCCTCTTATTCAGTTAACCAAGAAACAAGGAAATTTTGAATGGACAGAAAAGTGTGAACGGAGTTTTCAGGAATTGAAGCAAAGATTAACGTCTGCTCCAGTGTTAACCATACCAGAAGGAAAAGAAGGTTTTGTAGTTTATACGGATGCATCCAAAGAAGGATTAGGGTGTGTTCTAATGCAAAATGGTAAGGTTATAGCCTATGACTCAAGGAAACTTAAACCTTATGAAGTGAATTACCCCACACACGATTTAGAATTAGCTGCGATTGTATTCGCCTTAGCTAAATGGAGGCACTATCTGTACGGGGTAACTTTTGAAGTCTTCACTAACCACAAAAGTTTGAAATATTTATTCACTCATAAAAGTGGGTTGAATATGAGACAAAGATGATGGATGGAATTTCTAGAAGACTACGACTGTAAAATTCAGTACCATCTAGGAAAAGCCAACGTAGTGGCAGATGTTTTAAGCCGGAAATCCAGTCTATCAGCATTAGACGGAAGAAGCAAACCCATAACTGTCATTTCGAAATCCCGACTGGCTAATATAGTGATATCCTCGCCATTAAAAGAAAAACTAGGGAAGCCCAAGCACAGGATGAGTGGATCAAGAAGTGTCTCAATTCCAAGGAAAAAGATATTGAGACCAAATTCACAACAGATGACCATGGGATCTTGAGATATAAAGGCCGAGTCTGTGTACCTCCTACAATTCGAAAAGAAATACTGGATGAGGCACATAAGACTCGATATACGATACATCCAGGAGGAACAATTTAACAACCCAAAGACCCACCGTTCGATATTGTCCGCTTTGGCCAAGGGTAGACGCCAAGCGCCTCACAGTTTTACTTTTCGAGCAACTGGTATAACCCAGTGCACCCAAAAGGCCTCTACTCAGGGGAGAGGGATCCACTACTTATAAAGCAGCTTCAAACCACTCTCCAATCCGATGTGGGACAAGCACTTTAAGCCTTACAGTCCACCCCCCCAATAAGGGCCCAGCGTCCTCGCTGGCACACTGAATCCGGGCCCTGGCTCTGATACCATTTGTAACAGCCCGAAAACCCGCCTGCAGATATTGTCCGCTTTGGTGCCTAAAATCGACACCCTCACGGTTTTGTTCCTCCCAATGGCTAAGATCACCATCCAGGAAAAGGCCTCTGCAAGGGAGAGGACTTTTGGGTGCACTGGGTTATACCAGTGGCTCGAAATGTAAAACCGTGAGGCGCTTGGGGTCTACCCTTGGCCAAAGCGGACAATATCGAATGGCGGGTCTTTGGGTTGTTACAAATGGTATCAGAGCCAGGCCCGGGCCGGTGTGCCAGCGAGGACGCTGGTCCTTCTTAGGAGGGTGGACACATCGGTTGGGGAGGAGAACTAAACCCACTTTATAAGTGGGTGGAAACCTCTCCCTTGTAGAGGCCTTTTCCCGGATGGTGATCTTAGCCATTGGGAGGAACAAAACCGTGAGGGTGTCGATTTTAGGCACCAAAGCTGACAATATCTGCAGGCGGGTTTTCGGGCTGTTACAAACAAAGATGTATCACGATCTCAAAACACATTTCTGGTGGAATGGAATGAAACGAGATGTTGCTAGCTATGTCAAAAGGTGTTTAACGTACCAGCAAGTCAAAGTGGACCACCAGAAACTCGGAGGAAAGTTACAACCGCTACCAGTTCCTACTTGGAAATGGGAACAAATCACCATGGACTTTATCACGGGCTTGCCAAAAGTTAAAGGAGGATATGATAGTATATGGGTTATCATTGATCGGTTGACTAACTCTGCACATTTCTTACCGGTCAAGACTACTGATAAGGTCGGTTCTCTGGTAAAGCTTACATGGTGTACCCACTAGTATAGTCTCTGATAGAGATCCGAAATTCACTTTACAGTTATGGCAAAGTCTTCAAGAAATGATGGGGACTAAGCTATATTTCAGTTCAGCCGCACATCCTTAGACCGATGGTCAATCAGAAAGGACGATCAAATATCTAGAGGATATGTTGCGAGCTTGTGCCTTAGATTTTCAAGAGGACTGGAAAGAATGTTTACCTCTTGTGGAATTTGCGTACGCCAATAGTTATCAGACATCGATCCAAGCAGCACTTTATGAAGCATTGTATGGGAGAAAATATAGATCTCTGTTAAACTGGGATATGGAAGAAACTAAAGCAACTGAAAGAGGGGATACCAGGAAAACCATTAGAAAGTGGATAGCGGAGTCTACAAAAAAGATTGAAATTATCCACCAAAGAATGAAAGCAGCTCAAGATAAGCAAAAGAGTTACGCTGATACTCGAAGGAAGGATATAGAATTTACCGTAGGCGACAAGGTGTTTTTAAAAGTATCACCAAGGAAAGGTTTCACACGCATTGGGAAAGGTGGAAAACTGAATCCCAAATACATAGGACCCTTTGAAAACATAGAGCGTGTTGGACCAGTAGCCTATCGCCTAGATTTACCAGCAACCCTCACTGGAATACATAACGTATTCCATGTATCTCAGCTCCGTAAATACTTTGCGGATGAATCCCACATTTTGCCAGTAGAAGAAGTTCCTCTAAAGCCCGACTTGATTTATAAAATAAGACCAACCGAAATCTTGGATAGAAAATTCCAAGAATTAAGGAATCGGAAAATCCCCCTTGTTAAAGTATTATGGAAAGGACACGGAATGGAAGAACAGACCTAGGAAACCGAGGAAAAGATGCAAAAACACTACCCAGAGTTGTTCCGAAACCGGAGTAGAATCTGAGGACAGATTCTCTTTAAAGGGGTAGGATTGTAACAGCCCGGATTTCGAAGTCAGTATAGCACGGGTAAGTAAAGGGCTAAGAGGAAAGTGTTTATAGCCTTAGTCCATTACACATTCAATTTTACATGAATTATGTGCACTTATGTTCTGATTTATGATTTGTGCCTTCTTGAGAGAACCACATCACTATTCATTCACCGAACCCTAAACCTTTACCTAAACCTTAAGAAACCTTAGAAAGTTGATTTCCATATTTTCCAAATTCATATCATAGTTTTCCTCATCCCGAAATACGTTTTGAAAATTGTTTGTTGAAAATTCCATTTAGGTCCCTAGTTACTATTCACCCTTAATTGTACAAATTTTCGAAACACTTTTACCTATCCAATATTGGGTTCGATAGAATCCTTGCGAAATTTTATGAATTTTGGTATGATTCCCAAACCCTAATTCTTAACGTAGCTTCCGTAGAGATCAAAACCGGCCGAAAAACCCTAGTTTTGCCCTAAATTAGAAATTTCCGAATTTCAACGTTTTTCCTATACAATATTATAACCATTACGATCCTTGGATTATTTTATGAATTTCAGGATCTTTTCCAAACTTTCGTTCAAACCCTAACTCGTTTTATAAATTTTTCTTATTTTTCTCAAAGTACTATTTCCACCGTAAAAACTAATTTTCAAACCGTACAACATTTGGTATCCAATATTACAGCCAAAATGATCCTTGAATTATTTCAAGCATCATGGACACTTTCTCGGAAATCAATTCACATTCTAGCTTCGTTTATGAATTTTATCGTATTTTTCAAAATTCTCGAACGACTACTACTTTAAATGTAGACATTTTTAATACATTTTTAATATAATAATATTAGTAGCATGCTTAGGTTTAATAAAATTATGTTGTAGGAATTTATTTTATAAAATATATGCATAATTGTTAGTTTTATGTGTAATGTGCCTACATTATGGAATTTTATTTAATTAGATGCATGATTTATGATATGATATAACATGAATATGTATTTAAATAATTATGTTCTTGTTTAATTAAATTTATGCTTAGAATAATTTATTTAAATTTAATTTTATGATTAAAGTGTTACATTTGAATTTAATTATATGTTATGAATTCAAAAATTTATTAAATGTGATCATGAACTAGTATGAACATCTTCATAAGCTTGAGAACACATTCATAATGTTCTTGAATCAAAATCATGTGCACGTGTGATAGTGTGTGTGTGTTTAATTTTATGTTATAAAGTGTTTAATTCATAAGAAATTGAATAGTAAATGTTTTCAATAGTAATTTTGACTTTTTGGTCCACATTTAATTAATTAATTTCGAAATTAATTTAAAATTAATTATAAAATAAGATTTTTTTATTTTAAATAAAGATTTTTCCAAATTAATTCAAAAATTAATAAAATTATGAAATAATTTCAAAATTAACCTACATTGTTGAATTAAATTCTAAATTTAATTCCTAATATTCTACTTAAGGTCACAACATGATTAATAATTATTTAAGTGGTTAAAGAATTCATGAAACCTAATTAATTAATTAAATTTCCTTAAACAATTAAAATTAAATTTTACCGGGAAAATCTCTAAATGTTATAAGAATTTTTCTAATATGTTATATTTCCTAAACCTTATGTGATTATTTGATTAGAATAATAAGAACCTAGTTCTAAGTCAGTAGTAATTACTTTCAGGCGACAATTGCACTGAACAGTGGGATCCGTTCCAATCTGTCTGAATTTCGATACTAGGTGAGGGTTAATACATTTTCAACTGGAATCAAGTATATATCTATATCTAATTATAGAATGATTTCCAAATCTACCTATTATTTGATTTCCTATCTGTACATATTAATATAATACGATATTTCTCTTTATGAGGAAAATACCATTAAGTCGGAATCAGGATCTTATCTGAACATTACATACTTCAGTCCCATTAATACTAAGAACTGATTCCCGACTAAGCAAGTAAATCATTATTATTATTTATCAAAATGGGCCCGGCGCGCAGCTGTGTCGAGCAATACCTGGAAGGCATCGGGCCGAAGGTATTGTTGGTGCCACAGACCACCACCAACTCTTGGTAGTGGTTTCGCTGGAAGTTAGTTACTCCACGCCAAGAGACTTACAAGGGAGACCATGTCCCTGGGAGAGATAGCTTCCTCCCACATATTACATATCGTCGGTAGGGTTTGCTCCCCTACTGACACTACGGTGTTGCGGAGTTATTATTATCATATTTAGTTTGATTAAAGTACCAGTGCCTTGATCAGGCCGGTACTATTTTACAAACATTTTAAGGAGTTCAGAGGGAGACGCCTTACTTGTAGGCGGTACAAATCTTTTATCAAACGGTTCATCACTTATAAATAAACTCCAAATACCCCTATCCCTATTTCAAACTTATGAACTGTATCTTATTTGTTATACCTTATTGCTATTATTTTAGACCAAAGAATTTCTTGGTCCTATATAAATATATATCCATATAAATCTATATCTACTCTTCCTTCACTTAGTCACTTTGATTAATTCCTCGCCTGTTTAAAACACATGATTTCAGGGAGCGAGGACAATGACACCTAGAGGTATCTTGAAGCTATAGGTGTCATACTTATTTGATCAGGTTTAGATTAAGAGCATTTAATCCTGATCATGTATATATTGCTAATAAATTGCTCTTACACATTAACTCTGTACAGTACGCTATCATATTACCCCCTTACAATATCATGCACTATTCTGTGTGTTATCATGTTGCTTGTTGCGAATTTTAAATTCCTTTATCTTCCGCTACATTTTATCATACGCTCTACTTAAGTACCGTCTATACCGTTCGCTGTAGTATTCCTCGAGTGCTAGGTCTCACATCCACTCGGGGCTAGTACGGTGCGGGAGTTGTAGTGTTAGGGGGCGCTACAATAATTCTGCCTGAACGTATCAAATGATTTTTGAAGAGAGCACAGGATCATGTCCTGTTTGCTGAGATTATCTATCTTAGCACCAAGGCTCTCAATCTCGTTCGGATAAGCCATCATGTTCATAACATGATCCTGAACAGGTGATCCTTCAAACATCTTAGTTACCAACAACCTTCTCATCAGCTCATGTCTACGTGTACGATTTTGTCCACAAAACATTTGATGGAGATGTTCCATCATATTCTTAGTAGTGGGTATCTCATGCATTTGATGTTTGAGAACATTCGAGACAGATGCCAGGATGTAAGACATAGCCAGATCATTATTCTTGATCCACTTGGCATAAGTGTCTTTCAAAGCCTAGTTGGTTGTGGTTTCTGGTACCCCTGGACAAGGTTCAGTGAGCGCATATTTCAAACCCTGGTGTCCAAACACGATATCAAGATTTATTTTCCAATCAGCATAGTTTGAACCTTCAAGCCTATTTTCCTTAATAATTGATTGAAGCGGGCTAGCGGACGTCATTATTCTAAAACTGAAATATTTAAAATACGCGCAAGTTATGAATATGTATATTACTACTTTAGCATCTAACCATTAAATGAAATCCACGTAAGCATTTTGGTTTACGCAATGATGACTCAACTAACCGCAGTCAGCTCCCCGAAAGCGATGTCGAAAACTACTTAGAAAAGCAAAAACTATTCTTAATTAACATCTCATCTAGGAAACTCTTACCAAACTATGTTAATACACCAGATCAACCTTTGGCCTTTAAGTGAGTATAACAGAGCTCCGAAGGGAGGTTAATACATCACTTAGTCAAGTGTACACCATTACCTAGAAATTTGTACTAGTAGGCCAAGACACTCCACGGAATTGTGGTCGTGTTGACTTTCCTTGTATTTCATTTTATCCGAAGAAGTCTAATCTTGTATACCGCGAACACATGCCCACCGAAGGGAGTAGTACGTATCCACTATACTATGGACGGAAACAGAGACCGTGAGAATCCAACTTTTTCATCTTGCTCCCACTTGAATTTTTTAGAGTTGTGGATTATCTTCGATTATCACATAATCTATTTGGCATCTTATAATCAGAAGTGATTAATCTAATTAATATGCTCCCACTAGGATTAATAAATCACATTTATAATCCTAATAATATTTTTAAGTCTATTTAATAACTCTTTATTAATTAGGCCAAAAAATATTAGTCCAATTATGAATCGCGTTCACTCTCTATTAAATACTAATTATCTAATCATATTAAATAAAATATGCATAATTGAAAATAGTATAATATCTCATATTATCATAATCATACCGTAAAATTAAAAACATGCTTGCAAATAATTATCATATAATTATCATGCTTAAAATTAAATGGCATAAAGTAAACATGTTATAAGTAAATTATCATATAATTTAAATCATGTTTACTAATTCGGTAATTTTTCAGGAAAAGCAATTAAAATTGTTTCCCAAAGAAATACCGTTCCATGTAAATTCCAAAGAAACACTGGAGGGGTCACAAATGGTCCCACTTAAAAACCAGTCTCCTTTGACAGAATTTACGTACACAGTAGCAGATTTAAAATTATGCATCGCATGCATCATATCAATGCATGTATATATCTAGAGCAAGTCTCTAATATCAGTTGCTGGGTAGGAGCCCGAAATAGTACTGTTCCGGGACCATACTTAAAAAATTTTCCTTAATATACGGGCATCAAAATATTTCTAAAATAGTTAAATATAAACAGTGGAAGACTAGCCAGATCTACTCAAGTATATACATGCAATTGATAATAAATTTTAAATCACAAAGCAGATAAATAAATTATGCAATTAACACTTAAGATGTAACGCCCCGAATTTCATTTATTAATATCTTATGTTTAAAATAATTTTAGAATTATAGTTTATAATACTTTGATGAAATTTTATGAATTTATATCAAACTGAGGATTTCTTTCATGACTTGAAAATATTCATTTCGTAAAATATTCACCGAGTATGGTTTAATTACGAAATTGTCCCTATTTGATTTTCTTCCTAACCTTTAGGGACCAAATTGCATAACATTTTCAAGGACTAAATTGATCATATTTAAAAAATATACATACTTAATTGCATGACTTGAATATTTGAGGGGTTAAATGGCAATTTGATTATTTTATTAATTTCAAGGATGGTGAATCACGTAAATACATCTCCAAGGTTCCTTGATCCATTTTTCTCCCAACATATTGCTTTTGTGCTTCGGTTCTTCAAGAGGAAAAGGAGAAACAAAGATTTCATCAAATCATCCAAGATTTTCCAGAAATATTCCCAAGCTTTTAGCTCAACTATCCATCTTCATCTTCTTCATCCATTTCTTTCATTCAAGGTGGGTATGTGCTTGATTATGTGATCCTTGCTGATTTAGGGTGAAGCTAGGGTTTATGATTTATGTAATAAATGGATTATATGCTACTTGAGGTAGGAATATATGATTATATCATGAATTGAAGCATGAATTCTTGAGGTGTTTGAGCTTTTATGGTGGATTAGATAGGAACATGAAAGTGGAAATTCTTGGTGTTCTTGGGGGATTTAAGTGTTTATATGAGGTTTTATTGTATCTTGATCATGTATGCATGCTTGTGCCCGGAATTCTTGCATTTTAAAGTGGGTTTGATAATGTTTTGGAAGTGGTTGTTTTGTCCCGAGAGCCTCCACTGTTCTGCTCTGTTTCTGCACTTGCAGAGGAGCGGAAACGGCCCTTCCCGGCCCCAGTTCATTCTGGGAACGGCCGTTCCGACCCCTTTGAACTCATAGACGGCGCGCACATGGGAACGGCCGTTCCCATTTTGGCCTGCGAGCCGGAAGGGTCGTTTCCAGCATAAAAGCGTCACTTTAAAATGAAAAGCGCAGGGGCGTTTCTTGGGACCATGGGAACGGCCCTTCCCATTTTACACTGAGGGCCGGAACGGCCGTTCCCATGCCACTGACAGAACAAATGTGACTGCATAAAATTATATTTTTAGCCCCATGATCCGATGATTTCTTTGACCCCGAATTTCTATTATATGAATGATTATGCACTGAAACAAGATGTTATCATGCCACATTACATTTTCCTCGTCATCTCGATGCATTTCCGCCGTTCGTCATATTTGGTCCATTTAGAGTCAAGTCTCACGAGTACACGTCTATTTTGTACAGACCGGCTTCGTAGGGACGAAGAGCAAGCCCCGTAGGCCGTGCCCTACTTGTCTTTCGTCGGTAAAGGTGAGGTTTAATTGTTAGTTATATAGAACCCGTATAACCTTTATGTGGACTTCAAGCCAAAAGGTATATATATACTTATTTCTAAACTTATACACAATTGCAAACAAGTCATGTATCATGATTGATCGTGTTTTGGCGAGTAAAGCATGTCACGTTGGGCCCGATGGTAGTGATTTGAGCCAACTGGGAAAGCATGGGCTGGCGGGTAACTCGAACATTATCCTCACCACATTTGGGGTCACCCCTGAATCCGCTAGGAGATTAGTGGAGGAAGGAGCTCCGGGCTTAGGGATTCATGTACCCTCTGCTCAATGAGATTGGATGGTGGGGCCTTGCAATCCCACCATCACCGGAGGAAGAAGGAGACTGGGGACGGGTCCGGCACCGCGGATTGTCCTCGGGTTATTGTCATGATTGCAAGTATTGATTGTAGTGCCTGAATACACCTGCACGATTACACAATATGGGAATTGCATGACCACGTATTGACTAACAAAGCATGCATGTGTTGCACACAGTTGGAGAATGGTTGGAGAATGCCCTCACTCGCCGGGCCACGTATTGCACGTATTGAATGCATGAAAATGATTCGAGTATTTAATATTGATAGTTGTAATCTCGGGCGAGTTCTCTATTATTGTGAACGTATAATACTTTTAATTATAATACCTTACCCGAGGTTATAACTTGCATGTTAACTGCGCTAATATATAGGTATTGCCCCTCACTCAGTCTTCCATGGACTGACGCCCCACCTTTCAGGTTGTCGCGGTCGAGTGCTAGGCGGGAGTCGGAGTCATGTCTTGTCGTCCAGTTGAGTCTAGCACTTCATGCACTTTCATGTTATTGATAGTAGTATCTCAGAGTTAGTCTATTATTGTTATTGTTATTGTTATCATCTGGAGACTTTTATCTGCATAATGTATCGGAGATGATAATGTATTGATACTTGTTGGTACCTATTAGTATTTATACTTTTGATGTAAATATGGTACCTATAAGTAATGTTGATATTATGCTTCCGCTTTTAACTTTTATGTCTTGGTTTTGTATTGCTTTGGGGTATAGTCCCGCCTAGCTCTTTTTTTCTTTTAATTGTCACCCGTTCGCTATAGGTTAGTTCATGTACGGATTGTCCATTTCGTATGTGGATCGACCTATAGTTCGGGGTTGTGATATCACTACGTATAGGGGTGCTACATTTAAGGTGGTATCAGAGCCCGGTTGCAAAACTGAGGTTCTAGTGTCGTGTCGTGTCAAGTCTAGGTCGAACGGCATAGAACTAATTGGTAATTTGAGAGTCTTGCATATTATTTGAATCTATTTGAATTCTTTGAATTAATTAGATTACTTGACAACTTGTGCTTTGCAATGATTTCTGCTATCTATTGTTAATTAATTGATCTTGGATTATTTGATATTAAGTGCTTAACGTGTTTATTATAAACATTGATAAATTACCAGCTGTATTTATATTAAATTTTCGTCGTAAGCATTAATTATGTTACCATTAGGTGACATGGGCACGCCTTACCCCCATGCATTTACCGCAAAGAAGGTTGTGAGTTACAGGTTGTGGAAAGAATATCAAACCACGGCCACTTGCTCGATAATTTTAAGCTACTATGGGATTTGAGAAGGGTGTGTACGTTGGGGCCAAAATCAGGGCGTGGAAAGAAAGTCAATTAAATATTTTGATCGAAGTACAAGTTGGGAATGACATTTGGGTTCAATCAATTGGATTCAAATTTCTAACACGACAGCCAGAAA
The DNA here is from genome assembly GCA_037501455.1 of Lantana camara. Lineage (NCBI taxonomy): Eukaryota > Viridiplantae > Streptophyta > Magnoliopsida > Lamiales > Verbenaceae > Lantana > Lantana camara. Next base: position 107,708,980 of record CM074856.1, on the reverse strand, counting down.
GATAAAACAACCAGTTATGGAAAACCAACATGTTCGGGATTCTACATTCGGGTAAGACGAGTCTATTTTCCGATTCAAGTTAAATTGTCGTGTTGAGGGAATACATTGAAGGATATGGGGAACGGTAAATGAAAGCACTCAAGAGAGGCAAAGTACTAATTACAGAGAGAATACCTGGATTGTCGTTAGAGATTAATTCGGGGAAAAAAATAAAAGAGAAGAGAAAAAGAAGAAAATTTCGAAGATGCCTAAACCGGGAGTCTAATAATAAGAAAAAGGGGTATTCTCGGGAAAAAGGGCTTTAAAGATTGTTGACTATGATGTGGTTGAATTGGAAGATATGGAGCAACAAGTAGAAGCATCTAAATTTAAGAATTACCAACTTGGATCATCAAGTCACAGAAAGTGCTACCAAGGAATTTTGGACTAAGGATCAAGTATGGAAAAAGGTTTGTAGGCAAGTTCATAGAGTTATGATTCAAAGGATGAGATCCAGAATAAAAGAATCAATCGTGGACATTATATCCCATTCGAAAGCCAGGAAAAGGGAGATTGGGGTACTAATTATTCAAGATCCGGGTGTGTTGTCAAATTAGGACTCGGTTAATCGGGAAACAAATTCAAGTAAGGAAAGCAAATCATACCGATAATTCAAATCGAGCTAGTAGCTTTGGATGATCCATTCATGAAAGGTAAAAATACTAGGGACTCTATAATCGGGTGGAATGAGGTTATTTTCCGGATTCAAATTGGAGGGTCATGCAAGAGTGCGAATTGGGAGATTTGGAGTAACAAATGAAAACGGCAAAGGATGATAAAGAATTTTGGAAGGAAATTATATGCTCAAAAGTAGGTAAGTAAGAAGATGAGATTATAACCAATTCAAATTGTAAAGAATAGACTTGAAGGATTTCAACCACGGTGGCAACTGGGTGAATCGGGATAATAATTGGAGACTTATTGTTCGAGAGGAGTCAGGAAATTAATTCCATAAGTGGAACAAAAATTGAATTCAAGAGTTCTTGTTTGGGGAGCATATAATTACCCAAGTTAACGCAAGGAAAATTTTGGGATTTCACTTAAGAAAGGAACAAAGGAAGCTCAGCACGCCAGTGGATACGAAGTTGAAAGATAATCATGCTAAAGGTTTTATTTAGTGGGGACATTTCAAGATCCAAGTTGAATTGTCGCGTTATGGGGTAATATTAAGCAACAAATGGAAACGATAAAGAAAGGCAACGAATTGCTAGGTAAAGGTTGGATGATCAAGTGCAAACAATGGAAAAAGGGAATTCATTCAATTATTCAAACTCTTAAAGAGTAAACAAGGAAGTTCGGATCAAAGTGGCAACCATGAAGAGGATTCGGGTAACAATCGGGGAGTAACTATTAAAGAGTAAGCTAGATGTAATTCCGTGAGTATAGAAGACTTCGGGTTTCAGAAATCATAATATTGAGTCGTGGGAATGTTCAAGTGGATGTTAGATAAATTTGAAGACTAGAAGACCGTGGGAAAACAAGAAATGATTACCAGCTCAATACAAGCTTATAATTCAACGAACAAGGAGTTACATGTCGAGATAAAATTTTTCCATTACTCCGGTGACAGGTTCAATGCATCCATAAGCACGTGCATCATACGATATTTAAATTTTTAAATTTCTATACATATACATGTTTTCTCGTTTGAGCTTAATTATTCCAATATGTTGAACTTTATCATTTCCAAGTGTGCTACCTGCATTGGCATATTAATTCAACATGCATATCTAGTGTTTTAATTCCAGGATGTCTCAAGATCACCCTCATTGTAAGCAAGTGCCTAGGGTTTTCCCGCATCTACCCCCTCCGGTTCAGCCTCAGGAGTTTTTCGAGTCCTTGGTTTGTTTAGTGGATCTAAGGATAAGAGAGTATATTTCTTCAACGCCACTAACTTCATCATCACGGCCGGGCTAAATTTCGATAGCTTTCAAGGAATTCCAAAATCAACAAGCCTCAAAGGTCTGTGAAGGAAATAATGTTCCAGTTGAGCCGCAATTTAAGAAAGTTCAAAGAATGTGGGAACTAACTCCAAGTGGCTCCCAAGAGAAGGTTCGAGGCTCCACCTCGTTGAAGGCAAGAAGGTCTAATCCTCAACCTGGGCAGACCTTAAGTTCAAAAACAGGACAAACTCTCAACAAAGGAAAGCGGCCTATCTCTTATCCTACCCCGGCATCTCAAGAAAGATCTCGCAAGAAAAAGAAACAATCACTTGGATCGAGTTCAAGAGCCCCACGTATCCCAGCTTCAATAACATCTTCCGGGAAACTCCTTTATGATTATTGTGGACGCGATAACCACACTTATGATGGTTGTAGTAGACGGTTGGGATTATGCCTCTACTGTGGGAGTGACGAGCATCACGTAGACACTTGCTCAAGGCTACGAGGGAAATCGACCGGGGGTGGAAGATTACTTGTGCGAGCATGGGAAGGTGTTCATGAGAGGGGAATGCAAAATGTAAATGTGAATCTGGTCCGGGAAGAAGAAGGTACCAATTATATGCTTGATACAACCAACGATGAACGGTACACCTAACCATGCATATTACGTGCATCATGGATCTTATTGCTATTATATTTCGTTTGTTGTTCATTGCGAACTAGTTGGATGTAAGTGATAATTATGTGATTTAAATGGTTTTATTTGTCTATATGGTATTTATGAAATTAATATGATTCTATTTGTTTATATAACATTCATACCATTGTTTCTTCAATCTGCTCCTCGAATTACTTTCATGCATGTTGAGAGACGGGGTTCTCTCACTTCTTGTTGAGAAACGGGGTTTTCTCATTTCTTGCTGAAAGACGGGGTTCTTTCATTCTTGTTCAAGAGACGGGGTTCTCTTACGGCTTGTGCATCATTTTAAAACTTGACAGTGGACCTGGGGACCAGGTCCTTTTAACAGGGCGAGAATTGTAACTCCCCGAATTTCATTTATTAATATCTTATGTTTAAAATAATTTTATAAATTATATTTTATAATACTTTCATGAAATTTTATGAATTTATATAAAACTGAGGATTTCTTTCATGACTTGAAAATATTCATTTCGTAAAATATTCACCGAGTATGGTTTAATTACGAAATTGTCCCTATTTGATTTTCTTCCTAACCTTTAGGGACCAAATTGCATAACATTTTCAAGGACTAAATTGATCATATTTCAAAACTACACATACTTAATTGCATGACTTGAATATTTGAGGGGTTAAATGGCAATTTGATTATTTCATCAATTTCAAGGATGGTGAATCACGTAAATGCATCTCCAAGCTTCCTTGATCCATTTTTCATCCATTTTTCTCCCAACATATTGCTTTTGTGCTTCGGTTCTTCAAGAGGAAAAGGAGAAACAACGATTTCATCAAATCATCCAAGATTTTCAAGAAATATTCCCAAGCTTTTAGCTCAACTATCCATCCTCATCTTCTTTATCCATTTCTTTCATTCAAGGTGGGTATGTGCTTGATTATGTGATCCTTGATGATTTAGGGTGAAGCTAGGGTTTATGATTTATGTAATAAATGGATTATATGCTACTTGAGGTAGGAATATATGGTTATATCATGAATTGAAGCATGAATTCTTGAGGTGTTTGAGCTTTTATGGTGGATTAGATAGGAACATGAAAGTGGAAATTCTTGGTGTTCCTAGGGGATTTAAGTGTTTATATGAGGTTTTATTGTATCTTGATCATGTATGTATGCTTGTGCCCGGAAGTCTTGCATTTTAAAGTGGGTTTGATAATGTTTTGGAAGTGGTTGTTTTGTCCCGAGAGCCTCCCCTGTTCTGCTCTATTTCTGCACTTGCAGAGGAGCGGGAACGGCCCTTCCCGGCCCCAGTTCATTCTGGGAACGACCGTTCCGACCCCTTTGAACTCATAGACGGCGCGTACATGGGAACGGTCGTTCCCATTTTGGCCTGCGTGCCGGAAGGGCCGTTCCTAGCATAAAAGCGTCACTTTAAAATGAAAAGCGCAGGGGCGTTTCTTGGGACCATGGGAACGGCCCTTCCCATTTTACACTGAGGGCCGGAATGGCCGTTCCCATGCCATTGACAGAACAAATGTGACTGCATAAAATTACATTTTTAGCCCCATGATCCGATGATTTCTTTGACCCCGAATTTCTATTATATGAATGATTATGCACTGAAACAAGATGTTATCATGCCACATTACATTTTCCTCGTCATCTCGATGCATTTCCGTCGTTCGTCATATTTGGTCCATTTAGAGTCAAGTCTCACGCGTACACGTCTATTTTGCACAGACCGGCTTCGTAGGGACGAGGAGCAAGCCCCGTAGGCCGTGCCCTACTTGTCTTTCGTCGGTAAAGGTGAGGTTTAATTGTTAGTTATATAGAACCCGTATAACCTTTATGTGGACTTCAAGCTAAAAGGTATATATATACTTATTTCTAAACTTATACACAATTGCAAGCAAGTCATGTATCATGATTGATCGTGTTTTGGCGAGTAAAGCATGTCACGTTGGGCCCGAGGGTAGTGATTTGAGCCAACCGGGAATGCATGGGCTGACGGGTAACTCGAACATTATCCTCACCACATTTGGGGTCACCCCTGAATCCGCTAGGAGATTAGTGGAGGAAGGAGCTCCGGGCTTAGGGATTCATGTACCCTCTGCTCAATGAGATTGGATGGTGGGGCCTTGCAATCCCACCATCACCGGAGGAAGAAGGAGACTGGGGACGGGTCCGGCACCGCGGATTGTCCTCGGGTTATTGTCATGATTGCATGTATTGATTGTAGTGCCTGAATACACCTGCACGATTGCACAATAAGGGAATTGCATGACCACGTATTGACTAACAAAGCATGCATATATTGTACACAGTTGGAGAAAGGTTGGAGAATGCCCTCACTCGCCGGGCCACGTATTGCACGTATTGAATGCATGAAAATGATTCGAGTATTTAATATTGATAGTTGTAATCTCGGGCGAGTTCTCTATTATTGTGAACGTATAATACTTTTAATTATAAAACCTTACCCGAGCTTATAACTTGCATGTTAACTGCGCTAATATATAGGTATTGCCCCTCACTCAGTCTTCCATGGACTGACGCCCCACCTTTCAGGTTGTCCCGGTCGAGTGCTAGGCGGGAGTCGGAGTCATGTCTTGTCGTCCAGTTGAGTCTAGCACTTCATGCACTTTCATGTTATTGATAGTAGTATCTCAGAGTTAGTCTATTATTGTTATTGTTATTGTTATCATCTGGAGACTTTTATCTGCATAATGTATCGGAGATGATAATGTATTGATACTTGTTGGTACCTATTAGTATTTATACTTTTGATGTAAATATGGTACCTATAAGTAATGTTGATATTATGCTTCCGCTTTTAACTTTTATGTCTTGGTTTTGTATTGCTTTGGGGTATAGTCCCGCCTAGCTCTTTTTTTCTTTTAATTGTCACCCGTTCGCTATAGGTTAGTTCATGTACGGATTGTCCATTTCGTATGTGGATCGACCTATAGTTCGGGGTTGTGATATCACTACGTATAGGGGTGCTACATTTAAGGTGGTATCAGAGCCCGGTTGCAAAACTGAGGTTCTAGTGTCGTGTCGTGTCAAGTCTAGGTCGAACGGGATAGGAACTAATTGGTAATTTGAGAGTCTTGCATATTATTTGAATCTATTTGAATTCTTTGAATTAATTAGATTACTTGACAACTTGTGCTTTGCATTGATTTCTTCTATCTATTGTTAATTAATTGATCTTGGATTATTTGATGTTAAGTGCTTAACGTGTTTATTATAAACATTGATAAATTACCTGTTGTATTTATATTAAATTTTCGTCGTAAGCATTAATTATGTGACCATTAGGTGACTTGAGCACGCCTTACCCACATGCATTTACCGCAAATAAGGTTGTGAGTTACAGGTTGTGGAAAGAATATCAAACCACGACCACTTGCTCGATAATTTTGAGCTACTATGGGATTTGAGAAGGGTGTGTACGTTGGGGCCAAAATCAGGGCGTGGAAAGAAAGTCAATTAAATATTTTGATCGAAGTACAAGTTGGGAATGACATTTGGGTTCAATCAATTGGATTCAAATTTCTAACACGACAGCCAGAAAGATCAAACAACCAGTTATGGAAAACCAACATGTTCGGGATTCTACATTCGGGTAAGACGAGTCTATTTTCCGATTCAAGTTAAATTATCATGTTGAGGGAATACATTGAAGGATATGGGGAACGGTAAATGAAAGCACTCAAGAGAGGCAAAGTAATAATTAGAGAGAGAATACCTGGATTGCTGGTGGAGATTAATTCGGGGGGAAAAAAAAAGAGAAGAGAAAAAGAAAAAAATTTCGAAGATGCTTAAACCGGGAGTCTAATAATAAGAAAAAGGGGTATTCTCGGGAAAAAGGGCTTTAAATTATAAAACCTTACCCGAGGTTATAACTTGCATGTTAACTGCGCTAATATATAGGTATTGCCCCTCACTTAGTCTTCCATGGACTAACGCCCCACCTTTCAGGTTGTCGCGGTCGAGTGCTAGGCGGGAGTCGGAGTCATGTCTTGTCGTCTAGTTGAGTCGAGCACCTCATGCACTTTCATGTTATTGATAGTAGTATCTCAGAGTTAGTCTATTATTGTTATTGTTATTGTTATCATCTGGAGACTTTTATCTGCATAATGTATTGGAGATGATAATGTATTGATACTTGTTGGTACCTATTAGTATTTATACTTTTGATGTAAATATGGTACCTATAAGTAATGTTGATATTATGCTTCCGCTTTTAACTTTTATGTCTTGGTTTTGTATTGCTTTGGGGTATAGTCCCGCCTAGCTCGTCTTTTCTTTTAATTGTCACCCGTTCGCTATAGGTTAGTTCATGTACGGATTGTCCATTTCGTATGTGGATCGGCCTATAGTGCGGGGGTGTGGTATCTCTACGTATAGGGGTGCTACATAAGAGCAGCTAATTTATCATGTTTAAACAAAATATAATATAAAAATACCTTTCACCGAAGATGGCTACTGCTCTTCGAATTCACCTCCCGAGAATCCGATATACGATCACCTCGTGAAACCGGCAGAGCTTCCCTGCAATATCCCCACAGAAACCCTCGGAGTGTGGGCTCCGAAAGTATTTCTCTAAATACTACAGAAAATAAAACTTTAAACTAGAAAACCCTTTTCTGGGTTTAATCTCCTGAAATTAAGTGTTTTATATATTAAATATATAAACACCTAATTAAAATTAATTCCAAAATAATAAGGAATTAATTAAGAGAAAAGGGATATGGTTTCAAAGTCAAGAACTCAGCCAAAACCTCTCCCAAAATGGTATGAAAAAAAAAAAAAAAGTGCCAGGGCCCCTATTTATAGGGAGAAAATCGAGGGTAAAATGGTAATTTCACATCCCACTTGCGTGCACAACTTGGATGCAAATTCCGAGGTGAATACGTTGTAACTCTCATCACCACGAGTCCAACGCCGCCCGCTACTCGTCGAAATTCTGTCGCACGCGCCCTCACGCGCGGCCTGAAGGTGGGGCGTGTGTGACACATGCGGCCACCTAGAGTTTCTGCACATATGTGTGCATGCTGCGCTGGCGCTGAGTCAGCGCCACCTCACCCTCATTCGCTAACGTGGCCTGACATGTCAGCTGACACGTCATCCACTGCCACGTCAGCATGCCATGTCATGAATTTTATTTTTTAAAATTTTTATTTTCTCCAAAATAAAATTTCGGGCGTTTCCAGGAATTTCAATTTATTTTCTTAAAATAAATTCCTTTGCTATTTTCAAACACTTTGAAATTTTATTTCTCTCTTTCCCTTTAATATTTTATCTTCGGGTTTTCAATTGGGGCTTGCAGGGGGACCTGCTGGACTAATTAATTTTACCTCCAAACGGATTAATATATCATCATCTCATGATAATAATTAATTACCGTTTAACAATATTTAATTCCACTAAATAAATATTGTTGCACTCTAAAACTAATTAAATTATTCACGAATTTCTCGATCTAGAATAATTTTGCATTTTACTCCTCCGTGTAGATATCCATGAAAAATAAATCAATACTACTATCATTTATTTTTCACTTCTAATCTGTAATTTCTTTATTCGCCTTAAGTTCAAATATCTTGTACGTGAAACACATTCAACATACAACTTCAGTGACACATCACCCGATGTACTTGGCCAAAGTTTTAATTCGAACTTTACAAATCTATTTCAGGGATATCTTTTAACCTTCCAGCAAAGTCACAAATTCCTTGATCAATATTTCTCTTTAGCGCACTTGATGCAATCATTGAACGTACAAAGGTTTTGGTCATTCGACATCGAGACCTCACTTCTGAGCAAGTTATAATGATTAACACTACATGCCTAAAGTTGAAATACTACCAAGCTTAAGAGTCCAATGCTCCATGAGATTTATTCATTTTAGATAGTAGTTATAAAATGAACTATCTTAGTGGTCCAGTTCGATGTTTCCAATTCAATTGAAAATCATCAATGTGTTATAACTGGAAACTCCATTTCCCTATAACAAAAGACTAATCATCTTATATAACACATTATAGTCTCGATAAGAACTTATTCTTATCTTACCTACTAGAACCTTAATAACTCGTGATTTCGCTATTCAAAGTCTTTTCCTATGAAACACATTTCATATAAGAACAACATCACATGTCATTAATTATGTTAATATACTCATAACTTGCAATAATTTCAGTTTTATTAATCCAACAAAATACGAAGTATTTACAAAGAAATTGGATTTTCAGGGCACTAATCCCAACAGAAGTCACGGCATTTGCGAAGGTCTCAATTTCTTGATCTTCGGGCAACTCTCATCATATCTTCAATTTCTCTAAACTAGAAGCATTCTCCAAACTCTCGACACTTGGGACAATTCCTCGTTTCTCCAAAAATTTACTTCCATCTTGGTTATTGGAATCTTCATTTGTTTGGTATTGGTGGCATCTTGAAACTCTTAAAATTCCTCTTTCCCGGACTAAAACTTGAATTGGGTTCTTGTCCCATATAAGAAGTGCGAGACTCGAACCATTGCTTTCCCGCTCCATTTTGAACCATGTATCTTGCATCCTCGGACCTTATATGTACTCTTAAAATTTGAAAATTGGTTAAATTCCATCTCTACTTGCTTGTGAATAATTCCAGACTTTAGGGAAATTCCTTGTCGGTGCCCAATCTTTCAAGCTATAATATAGGATCATCCATATTCTTCCATTCTTCTTCAAGATTTAAGAATTCTTGAAATCTTCTTATCATTGAACTCGGATGAAAAGTACTTGTAACAAAGTGTTTGAATAAAATCTTCTCTTGTGAACTTTTCCCGGACTCTTCAAATCTCTACTTCATTTTCTTGAATCACTTGAAACTCGGTCTTGATATCATTACCTTCAAATCACTTCGAAAGATCAGAATCCCTAAACCTCTTTTAGACCAAAGACACTTATCTCTCTTGTTCTCCTTCCCGGTGATACTTGATGATGTTGCAGAGATATCCTATAATAAAATACAACTCCAAGAAAATATCGATGCATGCGGGGGTTTTAGTGCATGTTCATGTGAACAATTAATACAAATAATTACAAATAAATCACATAACTGATGTAGTGAATGCAAACAAACACGTAATCCTAAGCCGAACGACCTAGACAAATGCGACACGACACGAGAGCTCCAGTTTTGCAACCTAGATCTCTGATACCACTTAAGGATGTAGCACCCCGAGCGCTGGGCAACACCTCCCCTGTACCATGGCTCGACACGTGTAACGAAACAAGGACTCCGTACACGCATCAAACCACAGTGAACGGGAGACAAATAAAATAAAACCCTAGGCTAGGCGGTCTAGACCCTAATACAAACCGCACTTACCAAATCAAGTACAATAGCGGAAGCAACAAGATCCAAAATACAAGCATACATCCGTGCAATATACGAGTATCAATTATACAAGCCATATCCTTACGAGCCAAATTAATACATATACATGCTCTACATAACAAAACATGATCATATACATAAGTTCCAAAAGTTCAAGAGTACAAAAGTAAATACAAGATGCATTAGACTCGCTACAAGACTCCATGACTCAAAAGTAAGACCGCCGCCTAGCACGAACCGACTGTTAGGAATAGTGCCCTAGAAAGCCGATTGAATATCCGCTTTGTACTTTTCCTTATTGTAATCACAGACAATCTTTGAATAAAATAACGAATTGAGGCAACACTTCTTTATATGCTCTTGTTTGGTATGCGTTTACTTTAGTTGTCGATGTATGTGAACTCCCCTAATCCTGATGACTTTAGGACTCTACCATTTAGGTGAAATGGTTCATGAAACGAGCCCTATTTCACATAAGTCATGATTAGTAAAATACTCCAAGTCGATGAGTCCTACAGACAGTGGGAGCGTCAACCTGACTCCTCTAAGGCTTGCTTGTGGGATCACGCCCTTAAGAAGGACCACCTTGTTTCATGGAAGTACAAAGTGTATAGTTGATACGTGCGTGATACATGAGAGTGCTTACTTCCATAAGTAAGTTCACTGAGGTGCCCTGTATAAGAAGATTCCTAAATGCAAAAAGAAGTTTCTATTTCAGGAAATGGAAACTTCAAGATTAGGAAATATCTCACTAGTCATTGATGTGATTACTTGATCCTTAGACTTGAGGTTCCATGTCGCTTTATGAGTTAACTCTGTAGTCTTAGGTATAAGTTTTAAAGGGTGTCGCCTTAGACAACTGATTTAAGGCTTATGCTGGGGCTACACAAGTGACTCATAGAAGTGAATGAGAATCAAGAAAGGACCTACACTTGCATTTGCAAGGTGATCTCTTATTGTGTAAGTCATTCATATGCCATATGGAGTCCTTGGCCAAGGCAGTAGATCAAGACATCAAGAAAAGGGTTTCTTGGATTGAGATCAAATGGATATGAAATGCACTTAAGCTTTAAGACCAGATTATTAGGGTTCTGATTGTTCCCTTACCCTAGATCTTGGTTGAGAGATAGTAAGTAGGAGGATTGTATCTCACATGAATCAACGACTTAAAGGTTATGTCGAATCCAAACATTCCAATTCAGCTAGGGGTTAAACACCTGTTGCTAGACTATAGTCGTTTAATCTGTGGACTGATTAATTAATTAGTGAATTAATTAATTAGCGTCACTGCTAATTGAATTGAGAACCTAGAGGGTCACACACAACAACTTGGTTACATGAGTTGGGGGTTTCAAATGATTAAACGAGTTAATCGAGCCGAGAGGGTTCCACACGTATGAAACCACACGTGCGGGTCACGTGACTGGACACGGGTCCTTGGGACACGTGTGCCACACGTGTATAATTATTTGTACATTAAATAATTAATGTGTTAATTATTTAATAGACTTTGGTTTAATTTTGAATTAAAAAGAAAGTCTTATTTTGGAGAAAAATAATCTATTTAATTAATTACGAATTAATTAATTAGATAAATAAGTTATTTATTTATTAATAAATAAAGTATAATAATATCCAAAAGGGTTTGGATATTTTGGCTCTCTTAAAAGTTGATTTGAATTAGAATTCAAAGTCAAAGTTGGAAATTACTTGATGATCAAGTAATAGGAGAGAGGGACCAAATCCTTAGTCCATAAGGACTAGGTTTTTGGCTACCCCTCCCCAAATATATATAGGGGAGATCAAGCTCCCCTTGAGAGTGATTGACAATTCTTTTGGTTCATGTGTTGAACACCATCCTTTCTCCAAGATCAAATAAACCCTAGGTTAAGCATAAACACTAACTAGAGAACTAGCATCCTTACTAGTTAGATTGTAGTCAAGTTGGTGGACTATCTCTAGAGAGCTTCAAGTTAGAAGTTTTGAAGATTCGAGCCTTACCAAGAAGAAGGGATCAAGCCGCGAGAAGAGCGTTCTTGGGTGACTTGAAACGCTTCAAGAAAGATTATTGAAAAGTAAGTTTCTAATCTCTACGAATTTGGATACCTCGTTAATCGTGTTTTTGATTCGTCTCAATTAACTGAATTTGGTAGAAATTCTTAGGCTTGATGCGATTGAGTATTTGTAATTGTTTTAGAAACTAAATTACGAAACTGTATTTTTCCTGAAAGTTTCTGAAAACTGTTTTGTAAAATTTGTTTTGAAAACTGTTTTAGATTTGAAACTGTATAAACTATTTTTGGATTTCTTGGATTGGTTTTGCTTTTTGAATGAAAACACGAAACGAAAAAGCCTGGATTACGAACACGTGAAACCCCGTGCGTGCAGGTCTCGCACGCCGCCGCCCGCTATCCTAGGCGCGCGCATGGGCATCCCGCCCAGCCCCTCCCGCAACCGCGCGGGAGGCCTAGGCGCGCCCGCCCAGCAACGCCCCCAAGTGGCCGGGAGGGCCGCACGTAGCAAAGCGCGGCGTGCGGGCACAGCTCGTGCACTCGCGCGGCCTTGGCTTCGTGCTGTGCGTACCTGTCGCGCCCTCTTCACGTATGGACCCCGTTTTCTCGTAATCCATTTTCGTATTTCGTGCAATCCAGTCCCTATTTTAATTTTAATTTTAATTTAATATTATTAAAAATTCATTTTAGTAATATCTATTTTGATTTTGAATAGAACTTAAAATTGGGATTTTTGAGAAATATAAACGGTTTATATTTTGGGAAAATACACCTTTGATAAAATTATTAATTTTCAGAAATTAATTGGAATTTTATTTATTTTAGTAGTTTGGGATTTATTGAAAACTTTTATAAATAAGACTCGCATCAAGTCATGTTTTAAGTCATTAGGACTTGAAACGGGAATTTTAATTTATTGGCTAAATTTAAATTCTCGTAAGTTACATGTTAGGTGATCATGGGTTTAGACTTATGTATGGTTTTAATTTATGCACATGGATGGTTTAAATTGGGGTTGGAGCCCTATAGTTGCGTTTTTCAATTGAGGTTGGAGCCTCACATATGTGCGTACTGTTATGTGATTTATTATGTGGCTTTCCATATTACTGTTTTGAGGCCGGGGTATGCCCCGTGTATTTGTCTAAGGCCAATATGAAGATCGAGCCTTATTACTTTTCAGTACTTTTTCATTTTTTTAGAGTAGAATAGGTGGTGAGGTTTTATTTTCATTTTGGAGACAACGCACCCATGGAGTAAGATGGACCACAATTCAAGTAACAAGGAGGCCATAAGTGAAGACCCCTCAAAATGTTAGGGAGGGGAATCTCAATTGAAAATGTAATAGGGATAGGGCTCGTATTTTGTTACTGCTTTCCCTTATGTGATTTAAACTATTTATGTGGTGGCATGTATGTTAGAACTTGTGATTGTGGAGTGGCTCCCACATATCACGCATAAGATAGGTAGAACCCATGATCATCACATGTTAGTATCATGCTAGGACATGTTATCTGCTAAGTGCTGGTGTGAAATGCATTTAATTGTACTTGCATTAATCAAGACTAATAAAATTGGATAACATATATGTTGGTGAGGTCAAACTGGACAACTCTCCGATTGATTCGAAAATTCCCAATAAATATTAAGCTAATTTCAAACAAATAGGTGTTTAATTCGAGATGTAAATTTTGAATTAAATTCCTAACATTCCATCAATAGGTTGTAAGTTTAGTAAGTGAAGCTAGTTATTGTCCGCGAGTCGTGGGATAGCTAGTGGAGCTTATTAGTTCTTAGTTACCTAATTGATCATTTTAAATGATCAATATTTCGTGGTCAATTTTGGCAAGGGCGATGTCCGCGAGTCGTGGGTCGTTCGAACTAAGTTTTGATCATGATCTTATGATTGATGGGTCTAGCTTAGCGCCTAAGTAAATATGGATGTCGTACGAGTCGTGGGTCCATATTGAAAGATAGGTGATGCAAAAACAATTATTAAGAGTTCTAAAGGTGTTAGAATTGGTAAGTTTTACCTACCTAGGGGCTTTACTTAGAATGTCCGCGAGTCGTAGGTTCGAGGTAAAATGCCTAGGATCTTAGTACCTATTGGGAAACGTGTTCCTCTTAGATCTTTGGGAATTATAGATCTTTGAAAAACATTGGGAGCTACATTAGATCAAAGACCTTATCTTTTGTATATCGTTATAATTCAGCATGCTCATTAGTTCTCTGTTTTACCATTTAGGTCGTAGATTCTGTGGTTCTCTACGTCTTTAGAAATGGAAACCCAAAACCCTCTTGTATCGATCCCCGAGTCAAACAAGTTGACTGGTCCCAACTATTCTGATTGCCTGAGGAATCTAAAAATCATTTTAGATTCTGAGAAGAGAACTTATTTTCTCTTCGAAGGGGAGCCTAGTCCCGAAGGGAAAGCTCCCACTCGGGCCGAGCGGGACGCGATCCAGAAGTGGAAGGATCATAATCTCCAAGCCCGTTGCCTTATGTTGGCTAACATGTCTCTGGACTTGCAAAGGCAACATAAGGCCATGGAATTCGCTTGGGAGATTTACGACCACTTAGAGCAACTTTACCGCCCTCATGAACGTGTTGCAAGGTATAACACTTCAAAGGAATTGTTCCACTTGAGAATGAGGGAAGGTTCAAGTGTCCATGAATATGGACACAAGTTTCTCGCCCTTACTTAGACACTTGCTTCCATGGACATGCCACTGAAAGATGAGCTTTCAGTGGACTTGTTGCTAGCCTCGCTCCCACCATCATTCAACCCATTTGTCCTTAACTTCAATAAGATTCATGCTGGTGCTACTGTAATTGAGCTGACTACTCAGCTTGTGACTGCTGAAAGCGCGATCAAGAAGGACAATAAGGTTCTGATGGTGAATGCTCCATCTTTCTCTTCTGGGCCTTCTAAAGGTAAGGGTAAGAAAGCCCAAAATAAGAAGAAGAAACCCCTTAGGCCTACTGGTGGCATATCGAAGGGGAAGGCCCAAAAGAAGAAGCGTGATCAGAAAGAGGATGTTTGCTTCCATTGTGGCAAAGCGGGACATTGGAGGAGAAACTGCCCAGAGTACAAAGCTACTCTAAAGAAAGGTATGTTTCTCGTTAAAGTAAATCTTTCTATTAATTCTAGTTCTTGGGTACTTGATTGGTTTGGTTTGTAATTGATTTTGTTTCTTTTTCTTATGCCTAAGAACCTTCATACGAGTTGTTGGTGCAAGTTCAAAATTGTTTGAGCTGGATTCTGCTATTGATTCTGAACAAGAGTTTGCAGTTGCGCAGCAGACTGACAGGAAAACTGATCACTTCCCTGTCAATGATCACGGTCAGGATACGGCTCATAACGGAACACTTCGGGACCTTGCCTGAAGGGGCATGGACCAATATCGTTTTATGAAGGATTTAAATCGCACATGGTTGAATGGATTAATCTAGAGGATCCTCCTCTAGAAGCTTGAAGTGCAAAATGAAACACGTCAAGTCCGTGACGTTAAACAAGGGCGCTATATGGGAGGCAACCCATATTTCTTTTCCCTTGCTTTAGTTTCTTTTGTTTTTGTTTTCTTTCTTTTTTCGTTTTCCTCGCCCCGACGTAATCTCTTCTCTTCTCGTGTTTTGCAGGCAAATGTGCAGGTGACATAATCGGATGAGTGAGGGGGAAGTACAAGAGCAGAAACATTGTTGATCAATTGCTATAACTGGCGAAAATGGCATTTTTCTACTGTGAGGCAACTTGTCTGAGGTCACGGACAAGGGTCCTGGACCATATTTTGCCAAACGGAGCCTATCCCACAAACCAAAACAACCCGCCACCCTACCCGCGACCCGCTCCACTTACAGTCCGAACCGGCCCATCCCCAAATTAAACCTAGCACTCCATTCCTTCAATTCCCCAAAATCTCCCACAGTTGCAAGAGCTTCAAACCCTCAATTAGCCATGGCAAAGAGAAAGGTCCACCGGCCAAACAAACCACCGCTCATGATCGACGACGGCACCGCGTCCTCACCACCGCCACCACCACTCCGCCCTCATAGATCTGCCGCCGAGTCTTCACCACCATCCACGCCATCCCGTTCCATTCCTCTGCCTCCAGTTTGAAAACAATCAAGGCCAAACACTGTCAGAAGAAACTTCGAAGAAAGTGGCAGAATATTACTGACAGGAAGGCTATCCGTGATCATAGTCACGATTCTTCGGGTCTGACTCTCGTCTCACACCCCGGCGGGTTCAGGGAAGTCCTCTGTTTTTCATTTTTAACTTACTTTATGTTGAGGACAACATGCGTTTAAGTGTTGGGGGGGGGGGGGGGGGGGGTCCTAGGGTTATATGAGAAAAATTTTGCATGAGTTTGGGGTATTTTTTAGGATGATAAGGGCTGATAGTTTTGAGGCATTGCTGCTGTTGCATTTTTCATGATTTTCTGCATGTGTTGAAATGTTTAAGGCTGTGAATAGTGCTGTGCTACCTTTTATAGATGATTAAGAGATAAGATATGGCCTAATTTGAGTCCTATTTGATGAATTTTCACGATTTAGGCAATGATGGATTGTCTTAGAAAGGATATGGATCATGGTTGAAATCTTACATTCCTTGATATCAATTAATTGTTGGTGAAATATTTTCATACATTGAAACTTGCATGCCCGGTCTTAAATGGCTAGAACGTTAAAATTGTGTGATTAAAATGACGTCATTTCTTGAATAGAAAATTAGGAAGCTTAGAAGTTGAATTTGGTATGCACTTTGAATTTTCACTTGTTTTTGGGACATTGTGGTGGAGCTAAGGATTTAATTTAAGCTTGGAAATTACGTGGTATGATCTATTATGTGCAGCGCCAAAAATCCGTCGAAAAGATTAAATGGGGCTTAGTAACCGGGTGACATTCATCACAAATGTTTGTGCTCGCATAAAACGGTTCCAAATGATCTTAACGAGTGAGGCAAATTTTGAATACTCCGCTAATTACCCAACTAAATAAGTGATTTATCACAATAAAAACGGGTAATTATGAGTATGGCTAAAGCCACTTGGTATTGTGATTAGTTGAGTAACCGGATGGAATTCATCACAAATGTTTGCGTTCGCGTCAAAAGGCCAATGACAAGTCAAGCAATTCCTAGCTCAAGTGTCTTAACGTATTAATTGTGAATAACCCGAATTCCCCACAACTATCGTTTTTCATTTGAAACTTCCTTGTGCATACCCTTCATCTCATAAGTAGAGTATGATTTCTATTATCGATTAGTTTATAATTCAACTTGGGTAAATGATGCATGTGCTTTAAGTTGTGATCGGGCTTGTAGTTTCTTGTATGAGAATTTCATTGCAAAAGGTTGATATTTTGAAATGTAAGATTAGATTATGCCTTCATTCCTAGTTACATTGCCTACCTAGTGTTTTCATTGAATAGAATCGAATTTCTCTCTTATCTTTGATCCTAGTTTATGCTTGAGGACAAGCATTGCCTAAGTGTGGGGGGATTGATGGGTGCCGAAACCACCACTAATAAAGTCCCGAATCTTGCACACAAATGAATTGTAAAACAGCGGTAACGGGTGTCGAACCACGAGGATTGGATAAATTTTTAACTTTTTATATACCAAGGAAACAATTAAAATAGGGAGGGGGGGATTGAGATATATGACTAACTACTAATGCAATGAACAAAACGAGACTAAATAAACAAATAATTAACAACTAAACTCAGCTGATACTTAAATTAATTCAGTAAATAACAAGTAGCTGGGATTTTCCTACGCATGCATCAGGCTATGATCACAGACAGGGTGATTAATTCCTCGTTAGGCTAGCTATAGTTACCAGATAACACCTCCGGCTCCCTCGTTTCTTCTTACTGTTTATAACGACTAAAAGAAACTCCTAATAATCGTTTTCTAATTAACCAATAACCTTAGCAGAAACTCCTTTTAAGATTCAATTGGGCAATTGCAGTACACCCTAAAGAAACACTAACCCTAACCAACTAGGTAGAAACTCCTACTTCGACTAGTTAGACCGTCTATCCCACAACATGAAATCAGTCGAACTTAACAGCCTAGTGATTGTTTGCTACTTCGTTAATTATCCGGCTAGACTCCACCATATAAGTTAACTAGCTATATGTGAGTTGCCTTTTCTAAGATTTGAGCTCTTAATATAATCAAAGAATATGAACAAACACAATGTCGTAAAAATAGAGATAAAACGGATAACTTGATAAAATCACCAATAAATTCATCTCACACAACCCTAATGCATACTAGGAAAATCCCTACTAAAACGAAACTAATAAATCAAGAACAAAGGAAATTAACAAAATTTAAAATAAAATTAAAAGAGAGAAAGAGAGCTCTCAGTGCTGCTTTCTCCCCTTCTGAGAGAAAAAGATCCCCTTTCTTCTGCATGATTGCCCCATCAAATAGTGCCAAAAAGGTGACAATTACTTTTCCCCACTCTCTTCCCACGTTGAATGCCATGATCACAAATCATCTCTGCCACTAACTCCCACGTTCCAAATTAATTTTGGGGAAATAATGCCCAATGTAATTCCCATCATGTAACCGAAAAAACGTGCACCACTTATTCTTCTCAATTTAGAAGTCTTCACTCCAGAAGATGTGTTGGCCCTAGCTTTTAATTGTCATCAAATTTCAATTTACCAAAGCCCAAAGATTTCTTTGTTGACTTCGTTACTAAGTACCCCACTATGTGGGCTTAGTGAGCTTCCAATCAAAGTGCACCTGTGGGCTTGGATTTCATGTCCAAATTATTTAACCATTCAAATAACCCAAAAACTCAATGCTGCCTCTAATCCCGGTTGAATGCCAAAAGTGATTGGAATAATGGGCCACTTCAATTGTTTTTGCATGGTGCTTCTAAATTAAGGCCCAAATGCAAATATGAATTGACTTCTCTTCAAGAAATAAAGGTCCCTCACGTGGTATGATTTCCCATGCTTCAATTACAGTAAAAAATCTCTCAATTTCCACAAATTGTATTTTTCTGCAAGGAAACATACAACACAATTCAATATCCACAATTTAAATCAAACTATGGAACAAGATATAACAATTCAATCTCAATAATTAGACAAATATGTGACTTATCATATACCGGTAGTGGAACTCATATATGTAATGATGTACAGATGCTAAATGAAGTCCAACAACTCAGAGAAGGAGAATGTGTCTTGAAGATCGGCGATGGCTCAAATGTTCAAGCTCGAGCTTTAGGCACAATTAGATTAGATTTAGGTAGTTTTGAGTTAGTCTTAAATAAAGTCCTTTATGTACCGAGCATTATTCGTAATATAATTTCAGTTCCAATTTTAGATTGTGAAGGTTATGAAACTTATATTAAGAATGGTAAATACTTTATCAAACGGAACAACTCTTCCGTTCACATCGGTACTCTAAGTGATGGACTTTATCTAACTCAAAATATCAATATTATGAATATACAACGAGAAACTAAACGTAAGAGAGATGACAAAGTTTCAGCTCCCTTATGGCACATTTCCAAGAACAAAATTAGCAAGATAAACACTTTAGGATCATTCTCTGAAAATGATCTCAAAGAGTTGACTTCTTGCGAATCCTGTCTCAAAGGAAAGATGTCCAAAGTTCCTTTTAAAGGAACTGTGGAACGTGCTACAAAGGTCTTGGATTTGATCCATTCTGATGTTTGTGGACCGCTTAGTGTAAGCACAAGAAACAATCGTCAGTATTTCATAACCTTTACCGATGACTTTAGTCGGTATGGTTATGTATACTTAATGAAGTATAAATCTGAAGCTTTTGAGAAATTCTTAGAATTTCAAAAGAAGGTTGAGAACCAAACTGGTCACAAGATCAAAGCACTTTGATCTGATCGAGGAGGCGAGTATCTTAGTGAAGAATTCCTTAACCATCTCAAAGATAATGGGATTATCTCTCAGTGGACACCTCCGGGAACTCCTCACTAAATGGAGTTTCTGAGAGAAGGAATCGAACTCTACTTGATATGGTTCGTTCCATGATGAGTTTCACTGACTTACCACCTTCTTTCTGGGGTTATGTCCTAGAAAGTGCATCAAAGATTTTGAATCTAGTTCCCTCTAAGTCAGTCCCTAAAACGCCCTATGAAATGTGGCATGATAAAATCCCCAGTTATTCTTACTTAAGAATTTGGGGTTGTCCTGTTTACGTGAAGAGGACAGTGGGAGATAAGTTAGAATCTCGTTCTAACTTGTGCTACTTTGTAGGTTATCCTAAGGAATCCATAGGATACTACTTCTATGATCAATCTGAGCAAAAGGTGTTTGTTTCCAGAAATGCCACTTTTCTGGAGGAACCGTTCCTTAAAGAAAAGAAAGGTAAGATCATACAATTAGAGGAAGTACCAAGTGACCCCACGCCACCCACTGAAGAAACGTCCCCTTCTGACCAACCGTAACCAATCATGAATTTCGATACACACGTAAATCCTCCTCTAAGTCGTTCTGAACGCACTCCTAGACAGCTGGAGAGATGGTATGGATTCTTCCATGAGATCTCTCAAAAGGATAATGATCTTTTAACATATGAGGAGGCACTTTCAGATTCTGACTCTGAACAGTGGATAGAAGCCATGAAATCCGAAATGGATTCCATGAACTCCAACCAAGTTTGGACCTTGGTAGATTTGCCTGATGGCGTCAAACCCATAGGTTGCAAATGGATCTTTAAGAGAAAGCTTGGACTTGATGGAAGCATTGCAGCCTACAAAGCAAGACTGGTTGCAAAAGGATTCACTCAAAGACCCGGCGGGGACTTTGATGAAACTTTTTCACCAGTTGCAATGCAAAGTCTATTCGGATCATGCTTGTCATTGCTGCATATTATGACTCTGAGATATGGCAAATGGATGTGAAAACTGCCTTTCTCAATGGTGACATTGATAAAGACATTTATATAGAGCCACCCATAGGTTTCACATTCAGTAGGAGTGAGCAAAAGGTTTGCAAACTCCAAAGATCAATCTATGGATTGAAAAAGGCTTCTAGGAATTGGAACATTCGATATGATGAATCAGTCAAAGCATTTGGCTTCATTCAAATTTCGAATGAATCATGTGTGTATAGAAAGGAATTGGAGACCTCAGTGCAATTCTTAGTACTTTATGTTGATGACATCCTTCTTATTGGAAATTCGAAGGATGACATGAAAGTGACTAAGTCATGGTTATCGAACTAATTCGAGATGAAAGATCTTGGTGATGCGTCCTATATCTTTGGAATTAAAATCTATCGAGATAGATCTAGAAGGTTGATAGGACTATCACAGTCGATGTACATTGACAAAGTATTGAAGAGATTCAATATGGAGTCAGCAAAGGTTAAGAACCTTCCTATGAGTGTAGGAACATGTCTTTCTAAGAAGTTGTGTCCTAAGACTAACCTTGAGAAGGAAAGAATGACTCATACACCTTATGCATCAGCAATAGGTAGCATAATGTATGCAATGTTATGTACTCGACCGGATGTGGCTTATGCACTTAGTATAACAAGTCGCTTCCAATCTGACCCTGGAGATGGTCACTGGGCTGCCGTGAAGAATATTCTTAATTACTTGAAAAGTACTAAAGATTTATTCTTGGTTTACAGAGGTCAAAAAGATCTTACTGTCGAAGGATACTGTGATGCAAGCTTTGCATCTGACTTAGATGATTTTAAGTCAATGTCAGGATACATTTTCTGCCTAAACGGTAAAGCAGTGAGTTGGAAAGTTCCAAGCAAACGACCACTGCAGATTCGACCATTGAGGCCGAATACTTAGGTGCAAATGATGCAGCTAAGGAAGGTGTTTGGATTAGAAACTTCATTCAAGAGTTGAATGTTGTTCCTAGCATGAAAGACCCCATTACTGTGTTTTGTGACAACATTAGGGCGGTTGCTCAAGCAAGAGAACCAAGATCTCACCAACGGACCTAGCACATTATGAGTAAGTATCACCTAATCCGTGATATTATCAAAAGAGGAGATGTGAAAATTGAGAGGGTCACATCAGCAGAGAACGTGGCAGATCCACTTACTAAACCCCTTAGTCGAGAAGCTTTCCAAGGTCATCTTCAGAAGATGGGACTTAGAGTAGCTTTAGAATGGCTTTGACGGGCAAGTGGGAGATTGTTAGGAATAGTGCCCTATAAAGACGATTGAATATCCGCTTTGTACTTTTCCTTATTGTAATCACAGACAATCTTTGAATAAAATAACGAATTGAGGCAACACTTCTTTATATGCTCTTGTTTGGTATGCGTTTACTTTAGCTGGGAATGTATGAGAACTCCCCTAATCCTGATGACTTTAGGACTCTACCATTTAGGTGAAATGGTTAATGAAACGAGCCCTATTTCACGTAAGTCATGATTAGTAAAATACTTCAAGCCGATGAGTCCTACAGACAGTGGGAGTGTCAACCTGACTCCTCCAAGGCTTGCTTGTGGGATCACGCCCTTAAGAAGGACCACCTTGTTTCATGGAGGTGCAAAGTGTATAGTTGATACGTGCGTGATACATGAGGGTGCTTACTTCCATAAGTAAGTTCACTGAGGTGCCCCGTTTGAGAAGATTCCTAAATGGGAAAGGAAGTTTCTATTTCAAGAAATGGAAACTTCCAGATTAGGAAATATCTCACGAGTCATTGATGTGATTAATTGATCCTTAGACTTGAGGTTCCATGTCGCTTTATGAGTTAACTCTGTAGTCTTAGGTATAAGCTTTAAAGGGTGTCGCCTTAGACAACTGATTCAAGGCTTATGCTGGGGTTGCACAAGTGACTCATAGATGTGAATGAGAATCACATTTGCAAGGTTATCTCTTATTGTGTAAGTCATTCATATGCCATATGGAGTCCTTAGCCAAGGCAGTAGATCAAGACATCAAGAAAAGGGTTTCTTGGATTGAGATCAAATGAATATGAAATGCACTTAGCTTTAAGACCAGATTATTAGGGTTCTGATTATTCCCTTACCCTAGATCTTGGTTGAGAGATAGTAAGTAGGAGGATTGTATCTCACATGAATCAATGACTTAAAGGTTCTGTCGAATCCAAACATTCCAATTCAGCTAGGGGTTAAACACCTGTTGCTAAACTATGGTCGTTTAATCTGCGAACTAGTTAATTAATTAGTGAATTATTTAATTAGGGTCACTGCTAATTGAATTGAGAACCTAGAGGGTCACACACAACAACTTGGTTACATGAGTTGGGGCTTTCAAATGATTAAACGAGTTAATCGAGCCGAGAGGGTTCCACACGTGTGAAACCACACGTGTGGGTCACGTGACTGGACACGTGTCCTTGGGACACGTGTGTCACACGTGTATAATTATTTGTACGTTAAATAATTAATGTGTTAATTACTTAATAGACTTTGGTTTAATTTTGAATTAAAAAGAAAGTCTTATTTTGGAGAAAAATAATCTATTTAATTAAATACGAATTAATTAATTAGATAAATAAGTTATTTATTTATTAATAAATAAAGTAAAATAATATTCAAAAGTGTTTGGATATTTTACTCTCTTAAAACTTGATTTGAATTAGAATTCAAAGTCAAAGTTGGAAATTACTTGATGATCAAGTAATAGGAGAGAGGGACCAAATCCTTAGTCCATAAGGACTAGGTTTTCGGCCACCCCTCCCCAATTATATATAGGGGAGCTCGAGCTCCCCTTGAGAGTGATTGACAATTCTTTTGGTTCATGTGTTGAACACCATCCTTTCTCCAAGATCAAATAAACTCTAGGTTAAGCCTAAACACTAACTAGAGAACTAGCATCCTTACTAGCTAGATTGTAGTCAAATTGGTGGACTATCTCTAGAGAGCTTCAAGTTAGAAGTTTTGAAGATTCGAGCTTTACCAAGGAGAGGGGATCAAGCCACGAGAAGAGCGTTCTTGGGTGGCTTGAAACGCTTCAAGAAAGATTATTGAAAAGTAAGTTTCTAATCTCTACGAATTTGGATACACGATTGCGAGTCCAAGATTCTTTTGTTGGAAAATTTTTAAATTTCCACTGCTTTCTGATTCCTGTTTTCCAACACCGATAACCTGCACCTGCAACTCAAAAACAAGGGGGGAAAAAAGAGAGAAACAACGAGAGTCAGTCCTAGATACTGGTGAGGGGGCTAACACACACACTCGTATACATATAGAGCAAAGCACGTATCAACATCATATTAATCCATGAACCGGGGTTGGTTTTTGCATGCCAAAACGTTTTCCGTGATAATATCTATATATATATATTAAAAGAAGCCAACCACCAAAATAACCAATTTCAAATACCTAAGAATCCATTCTCGTTTCATAGACTCAAGACAAGATAAGACAAGACAAACTACCCTGCGAGTACGGGTTTCCTCCAAGCTCCTCATGTCAAGACAAATGCAAATTAAACAAGGTAAATAAAAACAATCCTACCTCAAACTCTGGTGATGGAAGGGTTGTACAACCCTAACCATACAAGCAAGCGTGTATGTATGGGTCGTGAGTTTCGCGACACTCACGGCCGAGGACTACATCCCCCACTAACCTCTTAGTAGGTTCCGGGTTCGTCCTATCAAGTGGAGATCATGAACGAGAGATGTGTCCAGCGACCCCTTGGTCGACCCGAGTGCTCTGTCCCACAATCTTTGGGGCCCATCAAGTCAAGTACAAGTCAAGGGACCTATCTTTCAAGGTCATATCTCGCAACAAGGTTAAAATGTACTCAAAGCTTTTCAAAACAAATCAAAACGTAACTTATATACATATAAAAATGTTTTACAAGATTCGTGACAAGCGGGATAAGCCCTCAAAATACATATCAAGCACGTATCTATCATATAATATACATATTTCGCATACGGGCTTCAAAACACAAATGGTTTTAAGTCATGATAACTAAAAGAAACAAAACCTCACCTACGAGATGTAACCGGGACAAAAGGAGGCAAACGAACGCCTATAGACCACCACGTCACCAACGAGATGATCCCATGAACAAAACAAGTGACAAGAAACAAACTTAGACTCAAAATGCACCAATTAGATGCTCGGTAAATTTATATGAATGCAAATAATGCAATTGAAGTGTAACAAGTTAGCATTCATGTCACATTTAGGTACATCAATACATGTCAAGTCATAACGTGCACGTTTCATGCCAAACAAATCCATAAATCTCATGTAACAAGCATAACACATCAAGCAACAAGTTAACAAAGCTCACACATCATAAAACAAGCAAGGAGATATCACACAAGGTAAAGAAGTAAAGTATAGAGGTATGCATGTACGTAGGAAAAGGTTTAAGGCATATCTTGTCATGTATTGCATATACGAGCATCAAAATCACATAATAACCTGACATTAAAGCAAATAACATATAGTACATGAAGTTAACTGAGCATAGAAGTAAAAAACAAGGTTAAAAGAACACATAACATGTAAGAAAGCAAGAAACGAATGCACATAACACTTCAGCAGCACCACTGGAGGCCGGTCGTGGCCGTGACACCTTCTAAGCACAAAAGGGTCATGGCCGTGACACTACAACAGAAGCAAAACTGCTACTACACTGCGACCGCGATAAGTTTTACCCTTTGCGCGATCGCTACCGCGACACTGCTCGTGTAGCGGTAAAACAGGGCTAAAACGAGGCTGAATCAAGGGAGGGGGAAGGAAGGAAGAAGCAAAAGCTAAAGCGCAACAATTAGACACAAAATACACCTCAAATCATGCAAGGAAACAACTGTAAATCGAAAGAAACAAGCAAGGAGGTAAAAGAGTTCATATATTCACATATTCTTCAAGTAGCAACCATGGTGGTTCGATTTCCAAGAAATTTACATGAAATAATTCATCACTCATGCATTAGAGAAGTCATATAGATCATGAATATATTTCAAATTCAAGAAATGATCCAAAGATTGGCAAGAAATCATAAAAAATCCACATAGCCCTTACTATTCCTGTTCTTCACTAATACATACTCCATACTCCATGAAATCTTGCAAATCTAGGCTTAAAAGAAGTACAAATGAGTGGGGAATAAGAAAACATGCTTACCTCTTCGATTGGAGAATAAGAAAACATGCTTACCTCTTCGATTGGAGAAGAATCGCCAAAGAAACGAGCTTGAAATCGCCAAGAGTGAATAGTGTTGGGTCCCTTCTTTTTCTCCTCCTTGGATCTCGGTTTGGCAGCCTTTTTTCCTTCCTTTCTTGCTGACTTAGAGAATGAGAGTGTAAAGGTTGGTTAGGGGGTTAAACCATGGTTAAATTGGCTCAATAATCAAGTTATTTGGTTAAGAAACGAATAAGCTATGGCTAAAACCGTAAAAGGTGGCAAACACGAGCGAGGCTAAGGCTACTGGTGAAATTCGGGGATTGAAACGGGCTTAGAAAAATACAAGGCTAGTTTTCAAATCTTCCAAATCTTGTTACGAGTCTAGCTCCACTTCCGAAATTCGAATCCGAATTCCCGAGCTCAAGTTATGCCTTCCGGAACCGAAGGTGCGCTAAAACGAGTTAGGCCCTCGAGTCCCTAAACAAATAAAGTGGTCTAAGAACCGTATCAAACGAACTTAAAAACAAACAATGACTATACAAACGAGTTCATAAAACACATATCTCATTCATAGCAAAGTATTACAAAAATCAAAAATCAAATACGAGCACATACGTTCAAAATTCATATAAAACATTTAGCATTTAAATCATATAAATTCAAATAAGCACATAAACAATTTAATAAACATATAAGAACATAAATAAATAAATTAAACGCGCACTTAGCACTCTCAAAATGGCGTACCTTACGGCCGAAGAGTCACGGTGTTACACTTAGGCTCTCATTATCTTTAAATTTGAGCCCTAAAATTTTAGCCTTTCACTAAGTAATGTTAAACCTATTGAGCCCATTTGAGCCTTTAGAGATGTGCTTATGTTTCTTTCTAGCCACGATACAAGCCGAAGCACATCCATAATTTAACAGCCCTTTTAGTTTTGAGATACAGGATTTACTCTTATATTCATGATAGAATCTTGATTGTATATCTCGAAGAATGGTGCAAAAAGAAAAAGAAATATTGCGAGAAAAATCAATAAAAGAAAAGAAACTAAAGAGAAAAAAGAGAAAAAGAAAAAGAAAAGTGTTGAAAAAGGAAAAGAAGGTTAATGAATGAAAAGTTCAATTGTGGGGGAGAAAAAGTCAAGTTACAAAGGTGAAAGGGAAATGCTTCAAAGAAGGATACAGGTGTAGATTCGATGTTTTGAGTCATTATCTCAAATATCCCATAACCTAACTGTAGCACCCCGGAGCGCAGAGCACTACATCCCCCGCACCATAGCCCAACACGTGTAACGAAATGGGAACTCCGCACACGCACCAAGCTACAACGAACGGGAGATAAACAAAATCTCACCTAGGCTACGCGGTCTAGACCCTAATATAGAGTGCACAAAATAACCAAAAGCAAATGCGGAAGCACCAGGATTTCAAAGATAAACACTTATACATGCTCAACATATAAATAAGATATACATAACATGCCTATCCCAAGCCAAATAAATTTTACAAGTTCCAAAGCTCAATTCTGAGATCATATTCTTATACATATTTACACATAATACCAAAACTGGAAAGTAAAGATGCAGTATGCAAAGGACTCTACTAAGAGACTCGAACAACTCAAAAGAAAGACCACCGACTAGCACGAACCGAAAACCTATACCTACAACTCAAAGAAACAAGGGGGAAAAAGAAAACAACGAGGAGGGGTCAGTCCTAAAGACTGGTGAGGGGGCTAACACAGTCACACGTACATATACATAAGAGTAGAGCATATTCAAATTAAAGAGTTCATGAACCGGGGCGTGGTTTTTGCATTCTAAATCATTTTATCCTATGATACTATATATAAGGGAACAAGGTTTAAGGCCAAAGGCCAAAATAAACCAATTTAGAAATTAGAAGTCCACTCCCATTTCACGAACCATAATCAGAATCAAAATCACACTAACTCGATGAGTATGAGTTCCTAACCAACCTACTTCATATTCATAATCAAACTTTAGAAATAAATACAAAGTTCAAAGTCAATCCAACCTTCTCCGTTTGAGGGTGAGAGGACGTCGTCTCAACCCCAATTCAAAGTTTAAAGAGTTAAGTAGGGGGATCCTACCCATTCCTTCGACGGGGTTATCGTCGGCTCAAGAAAACCCGTCTTCCCCTCGACCTCCCGAGGTTGGGCTAAGTCCCTCAAAGGTGAACCTGTGTTGATGGGAGAGCTCGGCAACCCGACGGCCGATCCGAGTTACCATACCACTTCTCTAGGGCCCCGTTTAAAGTTCAGAATTCAAAAGTTTGAAGTTCAAAGAATTATCTTTCAAAGTGGAATCTCGCTAGTTCAAAACACACACCAACCCTTTTTCAAAACAAACAAATGAAAATATAGTTTACGTATATATAAAAGCGTTTTTCAAATGGTTTCATAACAAACGGGCTAATTCCCACAAAGTACATATCAAACACGTATCTAATTACATATATATATATACACGTAACTCGCATGCGGACTTAAAACACAGGTAGGGTTGTAGGTCATATTAACTAAAAGAAAGAAAACCTCACCTTGACGACATAGCGGGAACAAAAGAGACCAAAAGGACGCTCACGGAACCTCCTCATTACCCATGGGATGAACCTAAGAACAAAACAAAGAATGAAAGACATATATAGACTCAATATGAACCACTTAGACGCTCGATAAATGCATATGAATTCAAATTATGCATGTAAAATGAAATAAGTTAACGCTTAGGTCATATTAAGCCATATTAAAACATTTCGAATCATCACTCACATAATTCATGTCAAACAAATTCATAAATTTGATGCAACAAACATAACATCTCATATAATAAGTTAACAATGCATACACTTCATAAAAAGAGGAAAGAAATATCATGCGAGGTAAATAAACGAGATATAAAGTCATGTATGCATGTAAGAGAACATATATCGCATATAAGAGCATCGAAATTACACACTAAATTCATAATGAAACATGCAATACATAATACATCAAGTTAATAATGCATAAGAGGTGAGAAAGAAGCAAGAAGATCAAGCAATACACAAACGAATCGATAAACGAGGCACACACACAGCAACAACTCCAAACACCCTCAAAAGTGGGTCGCGGCCGAGACCCCAAACAAGAACAAAAGTGGTCGCGGCTACAACCAACACCACCTCCAGCACCTGCAGCAGCAATAACTTGAAACTGGGCCAAAATTCAATCGAGACCGCGACCAAGAAAAGACTTGGTTCGATCGCGACCGCGACCGTGTGTTGCAGTCGCGGAAATGGCTTCAATCCAGCCCTGTTCTTCATCTCCAAGCTCAAGCAACAACAGGAACATGAAAGGGCAACATAAAGGCAATATAAAAGAGTATAAAACTCAGCTAAACAATCCCAAAAACAACACATATACACAGGGTATGAGCTAAGAACGAAAATCTGCCACAAAGCTTCAAACTCTCATATTCATCAATGGTGGAATGGTATGCAGCAATTTTCCACAAAATTCATGCTCAGAATCTTAACAAGGAAATCATTTGGATCATATACCTAGCTTGAAATCAAGAAATGAATCAAAGAGATGCAAGAATTCAGCAAATTTATCTCTAACCCTTACTATTCAGACATATAACCATAGTATGCTCAAATGAAGCTCAAAATGGATGAATCCTGGCTTCAAAGATGCATCATGAAGTGGAGAACAAAAAAATATACTTATCTCTCAGATTTGATGAAGAATGGAGGTCGAACGAGCTTAAAATCGTAAGTTGTGAATAGTAACTGGACCCCTTTTCTTCTCTTCCCCTTATGTCTCGGTTTCCAGGTTCTTTCTCCCCTTTCTTGTGCTGAGTTCGAAATGAGGGGCTAAGAGAGTGACAGAGGGTTAAGTTATGGTAAATTATTCTCAAGAATGAGTTAATTTGGCTAAGAAACGAGAGAGTTATGGGTCTATGGCTAAAACTGTGAAGGGTGGTAGTCACGCGCGAGAGGCTTGGTTCGGGCAAAATTTGGGGGTCCAAACAGGCTTAGAAAAATGCAAGGTTATGTTCTTTAGCTCTGTATTTTGTTACGACCCAGCGCCACTTGCGAAATTCGAATCCGAATTTTCGAGCCCAAGATATGCCTTCCGAAACCCAAGGAGCGCTAAAATGGGTTAGGCCCTCGAGTCCCTAACAAATAAAACGGTTTAAGAACCTTATCAAACAAACTCAAAAACATACAAAGAGCATGTAAATAGGTTTATAACACATAATTCATGCATATCACATAGTCACAAAAGTCAGGAACAAGTACGGGGTCAAACGGATTAAAAATGGGATCAAACAGGGGTAAAACGTTCAAATATTCAAACATATACTTAACAAATAATTCAAATATTATCAAGAATATCATTTAAAAATATAATAAACACATAATTGCATGATTAAATAATTTAAACGCTCAAATAACACACCCGTAACAATATACCTGTACGACCGGACGAGCAGGGTGTTACATTAACGCCGAGCCTACATTACAAGCCATTGAAAGATCTATCGATTCCTAGTTGTGATCTTATTGCATTATCCGAGATTGACGTATATGGTAAATTTTGAGGATTGTCTAGCACTTAAGATGAATTCATAAGGTAATCCAGGTGATTGTACTGAATTTATTATTCATATGCACACACAACACGAGGTTATGTCTCTCCTATTATTTTTTATCATACATGTGCACTTGGGGGTAATATTTGACTAAGACACTTGATCGGGGATGTTTGAATCATGATTCTTGACCGAGCTGCCTTCTTTTGAATATAACTCTCTTGAATACGATGTTTTTACTCGAGGACGAATAACGGTTCAAGTGTAGGGGTATTTGTTAGACGAAAAATATTTGATACTTTGATCCCATTTTCCACATATTTTGTTGCTAAATGTAAGCTCTTTATTGCGTGAATTTGCCTTTTCAAGGTAATTTCCACTAAGGAGTCAAAAGTTGGTGAATTTGGGACTCCTTGGTGGAAATTACCTTGAAAAGGCAAATCGAACCGAGAAAGTTGAAAATCACCAAATTTACAACGGCTTCCGAAATGGCCGTTTCTAGCCTTAGTTAAAAATCCAAACGGCCGTTTCGATTGCTACTACCTCAAACCGAGAGCTGTAAAACGACTGTTTGCAAAATCAGTACAAAAACCAAACGACCATTTCCAAAGCTACTGACTCTCCCCGGCTGCTCGAAACGGTCGTTTCCACTTTTAGTTAAAAACCCAAACGGTCGTTTCAAAGACTCAGACTTAACTCTAGCCTAACCAAAACGGTTGTTCCCATTTTTCAAAGGGGGCCGAAATGGCCTGAAGCGCAGGTCTGAACTAGACAGAACAGGGGACGAAGCAAAAAGGCCAAAACTTGGCCAAAACTCAACCAAAATGAATGAAACTCAGGAATAACATTAAATATTATGTAAGAATCATATATACATGCAAAAACCTTGAGAAAAAACAAGAATTAAAGTCATATCGATCCAAACCCACATTTAAATAAATTCAAGCTCAACAAGGCAATATACATTTAATCCACCCAACAACCAAAACCTTGCAATATATACAACTTAGACAACAAGGAGAGTTCATATTTGATGTCAAATTCCAATAAAAACAAGCTCATACCACATATTCATCAAAAGAGTGCCTAACCCTTATTATTCATATAGGTGATGAAACTCCAACAAATACTCCAAAAGAGTTCAAGTTTTGGGCATAGAATCAAAGAGCAAATCAAGTGGTTTCCGAAACTTACTCAAGCTCGCGAATTGGTGGAGAAACGAGTAAGGTTTGTTTCTTTCTCTCTTGGCTTGAGCTACTGTTGTTACGTGAATAAGGGAAGGAAGAAATGGTTCAGCCTTTATAGCTGAACCGGTTCAGTTCAAGGTTTTCCGGCTCAGTTGGTTCGGTTTACTCGGTTTAAAAGGGTTTAGGGTCCAACAAGCACAATTCAATTAAATTTAAATAATTTGTATAAGTTCATATAATTGAAATATAATTAAATTGAAGCGTAATTAACAATTAAATCCCACAATTACCTGACCGAGCTGTAGAACGGGGTGTCACAACCTATTTGGGCAATACTGTTTTCAAATTATCCAGGTTTTAATTTTTATTTGTGATAATGACACCCTTTCACCATTCCCAATCCTCCATTTGCAAAATAGTTCCACCATTCAAGTGTTTCTAATAACCCCCTTTCATACTCGGGATGCCATAAGTTGATGTTCATGTTCAAGAATGTCCTCCGTTTTTTAATATTTTTTCTTATTTATCTAGGTTCACACCGTCGTCTCTTTGTTGAGCATTCTCCGTTCAATTTTAACGAGCATCACTATATTGCTTTTTTTTTTTACTTATTTAAGGCCCAAGCCACCTTCTCGCTTCTTTCTAGTCACATTCTTCCACCCAAGATAGGTTCGTTTTTTTGTTATATTAGTTACCTAAATCATATTACGACTGAGGCAATTAAGTTTATTGCACACATGATTGAGTTAGCTATGTAGCTTACAATAGTTTGGGCCAAAGTTCATCCTCACCCCTAAATAATTCTTTAAGTTATCTGAACTTTTCATGCCCAAAATTTTAGTAACATGCTTTCTTTAAATCATTTGACACATAAGGTGCGAACGATACATGTGTTTTACTGAAGTTTAATTTTAGGCTTAATGCCTTGTAAAACGCCTTAACCACACATTGAATTCACATCGCTCCATCCACCATAGATTTAGCTCCCAATATTATTCCGTCTGTAAAAGGCAAGTGTGAGATGTGAGTCTCTCTCTAACATACCATAATTGGCTTTCAATGTCCGACTGAAACGACCTTCTCAATCATATACGTTAGTCGTTCCATGGAGAGCACAAACAAATAAGGCGAGAGTGCATTACCTTACCTAATTATCACACATTGTCTATACAGCCTTCATCGGTTTACCTTCTATAGAATCTCCGTTTGTATCCCTTTCACTCCGCTAATAATGATATTGATGATTTTCACTAGGAATTTAAAAAAACATAGATTTTTCCATAAAAAAATCCCACCAGATTTTGTTGTACGTCTTTTCAACATCCAATTTTAGCACCATGCCCCTCGTTTTGTCTTTGGAGTGATGTAGTGTGTGTAACACTTCTTGAAGCATCAAGATATTATCATTGGTGCTTTGACCGGGAATGAAGTTATTCTGGTACGGGCTCACAATTTATTTGATATATGAATTATGCAGAGTATAATCATCTTGGTGATCATTTTGAGTAATATATTACACAATGTAATGCGATGAAACTCGCATATTTTTTTGGACCATTAACTTTGGGAGTCAGTCAAATAAACACCCAACAAGCCTCCTTGAGAATTGATTCTCTCTCCATGAAATCATTGATGAATTACACCACCGAATCTCCTACTATATTCGAATAGATTTGAAAAAAGTAGTTTGAAATCATCTATTCCCAGCACTTTGTACGGGTGCATGCTCTTTACTACCTACAAAATTTTTCTCATTTGAGGTTATTCTTACCAAATTATCTTTCTATTCACACCTCAAGATTCATTGGTGCAAGCTAACACCAAGACTTGCCACCTCTTCCATGGTTTCTCTACTGAATAATTTGGTGTAGCACTCTCAAATATGTTACATTGTTACTTCAGTTGGTCATTATTGGTTACCTATTCATCACCAATTTTGACAACATTATCTGATTCCTCCTTCTTCTCGTTATGATTGAGAGATGAAAGAAGAGTGTATGCTTATTCCCGAATTGAAGCCAATTAATTTTTGACTTTTACAGTTAAATAATCTCTTCTTATTTTAATAATTTGATATATCCATCGTCAATGTAGCATCCCGAAGCGAAGGGCACTACATCCCCCGCACCATAGCCCGACAGGTGTAACGAAATGGAAACTCCACACACACATCAAACTAAGGCGAACGGGCGACAAATAAAAATCCCTCCTAGGCTAGGCGGTCTAGACCCTAATTCAGAGTGCGCAAATAAACAAATAGCAAATGTGGAAGCACTAAGATTCGAATATACAATCATACACGCTTTCATACTAGGCATAAAATAAACTAAGTTATATATGTCATGCCCAACCCGAGCCAAATTAAATTCATATAAGTTCCAAAGTTCGAAATTTAAACATTTCTTATACATAATTCCGAAATTTCATAAATAAAATGCAAGGTATGCAAAGGACTTCACTAAAACTCGAACAACTCGAAAATAAAAGACCGCCGCCTAGCACGAACTGAAGAACTGCACCTACAACTCAAAGAACAAAAGGGGAAAAAAGAAAACAACAAGGAGGGGTCAGTCCTAAAGACTGGTGAGGGGACTAACACATGCACACGTACATATACGTAAGAGCATAGTATATGCAAATTAAAGAGTTCATGAACCGTGGCGTGGTTTTTGCATTCTAAATCATTTAACCCCTGATACCAGTTATATAGAAGAGAGTTAAGGCCGAAGGACAAAATTAGCAAATTTTAGTAATTAGGAACCCACTCTCGTTTCACGAACCATTTTCATAATCAAAATCACACAACTCGACGAGTACAAGTTTCAAACCACCTAACTCCATTCAAAATTTATAAACCTAACCAAAATTCAAATGAAAACAAAGTCACACAAACATACCTCTTCTCCGGGTGCTGGAAGGGTTGTGCACACCCTAACCATCCACACTAATATGTCAGGGTCGTGAATTTTATGACACTCACGCCCAAGGATCCCTTTCCCCACCAACCTCCTGGTGGGTTCAGGGGTGATCCTAAGTGTGGAGATTGCACTCGGGAGTGACACGACGACGCGACACCGTCCCGGGGCTCTTTTGCACAAATCTCCGGGGCCCTTCTAATTGTTCAAAAAGCTCGAAAGTTCTAAATTTTCAAAATCTGACTTATTTTTCAAAGCCATAACTCGCTAGTTTCAAAATCACACATACCAACCCTTTTTCAAAACAAACAAACGAAAATATAACTTGCGTATACATAAAAGCGTTTTTCAAACGCTTCATAACAAATGGGTCAATTCCCACAAAATACGTATCAAACACATATATAAATACATATATACATACATAGGTCGCATGCGGGCTTAAAACAAATTTAGGGTCGTAGGTCATAATAACTAAAAGAAAGAAACCTCACCTTGTCTAACACAACGGACGAATCAACCGAAACACACCTAAATAACCACCTTCTTTCCCTTGAAACGAACCTCTGAGCAAAAAAAAAGACAAAAGATGTACTTAGACTCAAAATGAACCATATATAGACGCTCGGCGAATGAATATGGATGCAAATGATGCAATGCCACCTTGTATACTTTCACACGGAGACATATTAGTGCATATCTTACATTATCGTACCAAAGACATGAAAATTAAACTCATGACAAGTCAAATAAAATCATGACATATCACATTATATCATATCATACTCCTTCATGAAGTTAAAACACTTAAGGGAGGTAACGGGTATAAGGGAAACAACAAGAGTTAGCATTTAGGGCATATAAGTTCATACACGTATTCATGAAAATAACACATAAAGTAACACGTAACACACTAAATAATCACCTAATATATCACATTGCATTATAACTCATGCATCTATAAGTCCAAAATACATATACAAGGCAAGACATACAATAATATATCACACGTTGCATTTAAACGCCCATGCATCTAAGTCACGTTTATACCTATCAAATGAAGCCGTAAAAATAAAATGAATGACAAAACATATCATATAATCATATATTAGCATGTTGGGATCATAATTAGGGTGGTAGAAATCACATAAAATTGTAAACGAACCAAGAAACGAACAACAAAACAAGGCCGAACAAATAACAAACAAAACGTACAAAACACTCACAAAAGGGGATAGGGGTAACGGGGGCTAACACTTTGCAGAACAAAGAGTTTAACCCCCATTAAAGGAGGCAGAAGCAAAGCTTCCAAGGCTGGAGGAGGTAACAGGCGTTACCTACTGAAAGGGTAAACGCCTCAATGGGCGTTACCCCGCTCACCTGCACAAAACCGAGCTGCTCTCCCCTGTTCTTTACCATCAACTTCCGCAGCAGTCAGCATGGCAATGAAGCAGCAACCCAAGGTAGCAAAAGCACAGCAGCAATAACATAAAACTCATGCACAACACACCCATAGCTCACGGCAAGACAAGGAAGTAAAAAGGGAAAAGAATCAAACTCATTCATCAAGCTTTCATGGAGGTTCAGCTATACTTGATCAATATTCATGCAAATTCCACAAAATTCATACATATAAATGAAGCAAGCAAGTCATATAGAGTATATATCACTCATTAATTCAAGAAATGAAGCAAAGATGGCATGGATTCTTCAAGAATGTCATATAACCTAACTATTCATATTGCTACCTCAAACATGCTCAAATGATCATGAAACTCAAAAAATATGAACTTAAAAGAAAGAGGAGAAGACGGAGATTAAAATTCCTAACTTACCTTTCAAATTTCAGGCGTATCGGATGAGAAACGAGCTCGCAAAGTGAAAATGGAATAGTCTTTATCTCTCCCTCCTTGTATCTCGGTTGAACTGCTGCTTCTCCCTTTTTCCTCTACTAAAAATCAAATGAGAAGGGAAAGAAATTAAAGAGAATTAAGTGAGGAAGAAGTGGGCCCAAGTTTGACTCAATTTGGTAAAGAAATGAATTAGTTATGGCTAAAACCGTAAAGGGAGGAGAGTCTGCACGAGGTTCGGGTTACGGACAAAATATGGAGGTTCAAACAGGCTTAGAAAAATATGAGACCAAGCTCTCTAGCTTCCTTACTTCGTTACGAGTCCATCATCACTCCTAGAATTCGAATCCAAATTCCCGATCTCAAGTTACGCCTTCCGGAACCCAAGGTGTGCTAAAACAAGTTAGGCCCTTAAGTCCCTAACAAATAGAACGGTTCAAAAACCGTATCAAAAGAACACAAATTCATGCAACGAACAATTAAATACATTCATAGCACATATAATTCATGCATAACAAGTTGTCTTGAAAATTGAAATTAAAACGGGAGCGTACGGGTCAAAAACAAAGTTAAACGGGCAAAACGTTCAAAAATTCACATATAAATCTTAACAAATATTTTCATATAATTCAAGAACTATCATATAATAATGTAATTAACACATAATCGCGTAAATAAATAATTTAAATGCGCATTTAGCTCACTTGTGAAGGCGTACCTGTACGGCAGGACGAGCGGGATGTTACAGTCAATGTCTCCAAATCTCTTCAATATTTACCTTTCTTGTCTCATACGTAATATTATGAAAATTCTTTATAAAAGTAAAATTCTTATTTTTTTGCTTTTCCAGCCAATGGAAAAGTGTTAACTAATTATGGTTTGGGGTAACGATCCCAAGTTAAAATATCCTTCAAATTTCGATTCATGTATAATTGCTTTGCAAGTTGTAGATCTAAATTGATAATTGTTTAATCAATCTCGTTCAAAATTAAATCCAAAAATTCTCTATATTGCTTCTTGAGCTGAAACTCAATCCAGCATTTTGAAATTGTTTAATCTCATCTGATAAGTTTTGTTTAACATTGTACGTGATATTAATTATCACTTTTTCATACCCTTTATAAATATATTTATAAAGATATTTATGAGTTGTCACTCAAGAAAAGATCATAACGTTAATGTGAGAATTATATATTACTAAGAAATATGGATTATAAGGTACTACAAACTGGTTATTAAGTTATGCATTGCAAACTTGAACCATTACTCTAATTCTTCTCATTCTATAGATCGGATATCCATCTTTACCTTGTATTGTGCTTCCACAATATAAACATGAATAATAATATTTACATTCTTCATCCGTCATACAAGAATTATTTAAGTTCTTTCATTCACATGGTTCATGCATCATGTATTTTATAACTAACTCATAAAGTTCGAAATTCTTTTCTTAATCAGAAAATTCGACACAAATGAATTGATCAAGTTGATCATGTGTTGTAATTTTATATAATGACCTCAAGATTATCAAAATGTGAGCATGTAGCAACCGTATCTTTTAAAACTCGATTACATCGGCATGTACCACCACCTTTTCAAATATCTCATTATGGAATAATTTGATATTTCAAATCTTGTAACTTTTTCCCGATAAACTCTTGAGGTATAAAATACATCTTTTAAATTAAGAACTATAAATGATACAATTGATAACCGATCACTAAGTAAAACAGAACAAGATCAATAAATACATGCATTCTTTTTCATATGAAAGAACCTTCTTTGCAGATGAAAAATTTGATATCATCATTATTGAATTAAATAATAAAATTATTTGGGTTGTCTTTTAATTTTGGTATGAATGTGTGCATATATATTAATATCAAGTAATTATTTCTTTTAACTAATTATGTTTTATCTCTTTTTTATTTCTGTTTTGTCATTTGATCTTGCATTCTATTTTTTTATTTATATTCTTTTAAAGAGTATTATTTAAGATTTACTTTAGTTTTCTTATCATTGATTTTATATATGAAGTAGACATAGTTAAAAGAGTGTATTTATATAAAAGTTTCAATGAATGTTTAATCGAACACAATAAAAACTTAATCATAAAAATAGATTATATCTTATTTTTATATACACACACATTTAGTCTCCTTGGAATTCTTAATTTATATAATTTTGGTTTGATGACCTACAATTCTGAATTATGGTATATTCTTTTTAATTAGTAGTGAGTGTCTAAAATTTGCTCAAGTTTTATCTATTATATTATCTCTAATATCTCATTTGACTATTTAAGCATGTATTTTTCTTTATTTTCCCAAGTTTTGTAACACCCCACTCATCCGGCCTTACAGGTACACCGTTTTGAGAGTGTTACTTGTGCTTTTTAATTATTTATTTTTTTAATTATATGTTTATTATAATGTTTAAATGTTATTCTTGAATTTATTTGAATTATTTGTTAAGTATATGTTTGAATATTTGAACGTTTTGCCCCTTTTTGAATCCGTTTTAATTCGTTTGAACCCATTTTCGATTCTAATTTTTGTGACTACGTGTCTTGAATGAAATAATTGTATTATAAACTTGTTTACGTGCTCATTATAAATTTTTTAACTTGGCTGATGTGGTCACGGACCATTTTTATGATTTGAGAGACCCGAGGGCCTAACTTGTTTTAGCGCACCTTCTATTTCGGAAGGTATAACTTGAGTTCGGGAATTCGGGTTCGAATTCTGAAAGT
The DNA here is from genome assembly GCA_037501455.1 of Lantana camara. Lineage (NCBI taxonomy): Eukaryota > Viridiplantae > Streptophyta > Magnoliopsida > Lamiales > Verbenaceae > Lantana > Lantana camara. The sequence goes on along the minus strand of CM074856.1, from coordinate 107,669,604 downwards.
GGAGTTGAACTTACAACAAAGAATGAGAGCTAAGGAACCTAACTTTGTATTTTTCTAACCCCGTTCGGACCACCGCATTTCACCCGAACCGAGCCTCACGTGCTGTTTTGACCACAAATTGATCAATATTTGACCAAAATACCTCAAACTTGGGCCCACATCTTCATGAGTTGACCCTCTTTCACTCTCTTACCCCTTATTTTGGACTCAACACAAGGAAAAGGAAGAGAAGCAGTTGAAACCGAGATCCAAGCAAGAAGAAGAGAGGTACTATTCACTTTAGCAATTTCAAGCTCAATACTCCACCATTTCGCCTTAAATTCGAAAGGTAAGTCCATGGCTTTGTTCTCCATATTTTCCTCTTTTTTTTAAGTGCTTATTTGCTGAATTTCATGGAGGAATGAGCATGTTATGATTCATATGGTGAATAGTAAGGGTTTAGAAAAATTTAAAGAGCATAAGTGATTCCTTGTGTTTTATTGTGAATTGATGCATTATAAAGAATCTTAAGACATCCATTAGCATTTATATGAACTTGTATCAGGTGTTAGTTGCATATATTTAATGATGTCATTAATGTTTTGTATGAAAAATGAAAGATATATATATGTTTGAACCATTCTCCCTTTCCCTTGCATTTAGCTTCGGTTTTAGCATGGATTATGGCATGTAATTGATGTATCTTTGTAACATAAACTTGCCTTAATGTGTTTCCTTAAGCTTGGTTTGGATTTAGATGAGTAACAGAGCTGCTGCTGCGTATTTCTTGTTGTTAGGCAGGGGATCGCGGCCGCGATCGCACTAAGAGTAATCTTTGTCGTGGCCGCTACCCTATTTTCCTTTTCCTTCGAGTTGAGGTCACGGCCGCTACCATTTTGAGAGTATTTTGGGTCATAGCCGCTACCTCTTATTGGGGGAGTTCCAAGACTGCTTTGCGGCCTTGTAGTTTGTTTGCTTTGTTCGTGCTTTGCATGATCTTTATGCCTCGTTTATGGTTCATATGCATTATTAATATATCATATTATGTGTTAAGTTGTATGTTATGAATTTATGGCTTATTTTAGATGCTCGTTTTCGAATTATGGTCTCATATGCTCTATATGCTATCCTACGTGCATGCATGAACCAATGCTCAGTTTATTCACCTCGTATGATATTTCTTTGTTCTTTTTGTGATATGTATGCATTTCTAACATGATATATGATGTGTTATGTTTGTTTCATGAAATTTGAAATCGTTTGACATGTTATATGAGAATTATGAATTAATATGAACTTGTATGCGTTAAGTGCTACCTTGTCCCATTTCGTATGCATTATATGCATCTCTTGCTCTCTTTATGAACTTTGAATTTATGGATGCTTAGAATATGCTATTATATGATATGTTATGAGTTTCATTGATTTATTATGAGTTTAATTCATGAGCTATTTGTGTGATATTTCGTTATTCGCTCTGATATGCCTAAGTGTGAGTTTATGTGAAGTGCATTGGATCATTTGCATCCATATGCATTTGCCGAGGGTCTAATTGGTTCATTTTGAGTCTAAATATGTCTTTTGTCCCTTGTTTTGTTCAGAGGTTCGTTCCGAGGGTAACGAGGTGGTCCTTTAGGTGTGCTTCGGTTTGCTTCCTTTGGTTTGATTGTCAAGGTGAGGTTTCTTTCTTTTAGTTATTATGATCTACAACCCTAAATGTGATTTAAGCCCCATATGTGACGTATATATAGATATATATATGTAGATATGTGTTTGATATGTATTTTGTGGGAATTGGCCCGTTTGTTATGAATCCTTTGAAAAATGCTTTTATATGTATATGCAAGTTATATTTTCATTTGTTTGTTTTGAAAAGGGTTGGTGCGCGTGATTTGATCTAGCGAGATATAACTTTGAAAAATAAGTCCGAATTTTGAAAATTGTGAACTTTGAAATATGAAATTGGAATTGGGCCCCAGAGATTTGTACAAAGGAGCCCCGGGACGGTGTTGGGCCGTCGGGTTACTACCGCGTATGGTCTCCACTTAAGGATCAACCCAGAACGCACCAGGATGTTTGGTGGGGGATGGAATCCTCGGGCCTGAGCATCATGAAACTCACGACCCATACATTTAGAACGATGGTTAGGGTAGGCCATCCTCCCATCACCCGAAGAAGAGGTATGTGTGTTTGATTTTGTTTTCATTTGAATTTTGAATTCGATTTTGATTATGAAAGGAGTTAGGTTGGTCTAAAACTCGAACTCACCGAGTTGTGTGATTTTGATTATGATTATGAACTTGATTTGTGAAATGGGAGTGGACTTCTAATTATTAGAAATTGGATGATTTTGGTCTTCGGCCTTAAACCTCTTTCTTTATATATAGTATCACGGGATAAAACATTTTAGAATGCAAAAACTACGTCCCGGTTCATGAATTTTCTTACATTGAATATGCTTTGCTCTTATGTATATATACGTGTGAGTGTGTTAGCCCCCTCACTAGTCTTTAGGACTGACCCCTCCTCGTTTTCTTCTTGTTTTCCCCTTTGTTTCTTTGAGTTTGTAGGTACATGTGTTGGTTCGTGCTAGGCAGCGGTTTTCTTTCAAGTAGTTCAAGTCCTTTAGTCGAGTCTTTTGCATACCTTGCATCTTTACTTTTCTGTATTGTATTATGTATAAATATGTAATGATATTATTTTAGATTCAAACTTTGATACTTGTATGATTTATTTGGCCCGGGATGGGCACGTTATGTATATCTTGTTTATATGTTAATCAAGTATAAATGTTTATGTTTGAAATCCAGGTGCTTTCGTATTTGTTTTTTGTTCTTTTGCACACTCTGTATTAGGGTCTACACCGCCTAGCCTAGTTGAGCTTTTTTGGTCTCCCATTCGTTGTAGCTTAGTACGTGTGCGGAGTTCCCATTTCGTTACACGTGTCGGGCTATGGTGCAGGGGATGTAGTGCTCTGCGCTCCGGGGTGCTACATCCTAAAGTGGTATCAGAGATCTTGGTTGCAAAATCGGAGCTCTAGTGTCATTTTGGGTCTGTCTAGATCGTTCGCCTTAGGATTATGTGCTTGCTTGCATTCACTTACTTTTATGTGAATTATTTGTATTATTTGTGTTAATTGTGTACATGAACATGCACTTACTGATCGACATGCAACTATATCTATATTGTAGTTATGGAGATTTTCAGGATGTCATCGCGTCGACAACATTTCAGTCAACGTTCACATCAATAGCCTCGTCCATCTTTTAATGCAGAAGAGTTCATAACTGCAATGTTTCAACACTTCCAACAGAATCAAAGACAATCTTCATCTACGGTACAACCTATGGATCCAATAGCAACCTTGTACCTGGAATTTGGAACCTTCAACAAGGGTATATTTGGAGTATGGCCATGTAATTCTCAAAACATGGTCTGTCTTGGTACCCTACTTCTACAAGGGAAAGCGAAGTTATAGTGGTCAAGAGTTACTCAACAATTAGAGGCAACGAGCGAAGAATTGGCTTAGGATGTGTTTGTCCAGGAATTTAGAAAGAGGTACACTCCGACCATTCTACAAGATCGAAGAATCGAAGAATTTCTCACCCTTAAACAAGGAGATAAGATTGTTATAGAATATTTTGAGGAGTTCAAGAGGTTGGGCGCTTACGTGCCATCTTTTACCAATAATGATCGGATGAGGCTAGATACTTTATAGAAGGCCTTCGGAGTGAGTTTAGAGATGTTTTGATTGCAAGAGATATGAGTACTTGCAACCAAGTCGTTGAGAAAGCACTACGGGTTGAAAATCGTTGGATGGCAAGAAAGAGATATGAAGGAGATGCATCGGAGCAACCATTCAGGTTGGGTTCTTATTCAAATTTATAAGTGGAAGAGAGACTGTTTTGACAAGGTATAAATCGAGAGAAAAAGTGACAAGAAGCCTAAGTCCCGGAAGACCCCTCGATCAGAGAGAGAATTCTAACCGTGCGCCCATTGCGGGGTAACCAACCATGCATATGAGGGATGTTGGATTAGATTAAGGAGATGCTACACTTTTGGGTCTTCAGAGCATAAGTGTAACGCCCCGGTTTCCGGATGAACAGGTAAGCACGCCACGTGTGAGTTGGAGCGTAGGTTTATTTTATTTCTTTTAATTTCATAATATATTACGTGGCATTTTATATTTTTATAAAATTCATGAAACATTATTTATATCAATTACTTGATTTCATATCATTGAAAATATTATTTCATGACACGGAAAATATTTTCTTGCATGAAATTAATACCGAGAGTGATAACATGACCAAATTGTCCCTAGTTAAATATTTTCTAAAATTCTAGGGACTTAATTGCATAATCTTTTAGAGGCATGATTGATCATTTCTCAAAACTTTACATACCTAATTGTATAACTTAAAGACTTTAAGGATTAATTGGCAATTTGGTAATTATCACAAAAATCAAGAATGGAATGCAACGGTATAGGCTTCCTTAAGCTTCCTTGAACATTTTCATCAAAAATATTTCCCAACTCATTCACTCTCTCTCTCGGTATTAAGAAGCAAGGAGAAGGAAGGGATTTTTCATTTCAATCATCAATATTTCAAGAAGTTAGCCAAGCTTTTGAGAGTTGATCATCATCTTCATCCTACTTCTTCATTTCTTTCATCTTCAAGGTTGGTTTGCATGGAAGTGATAATTTTGATCATGTTTGTATAGGTTAGGGTTTAAGCTTGATGTGCTAGATGAAGTGTTAGTTGTGCAAAACATGATTGAATGATCATAACATGAATTATGACATGATTTGTAGCTTGAAATTTTGGATATTTGGCATGAGTGATCAAGGTTGATCATAAGCTTGAAACCTTGGAAATCTTGTTGATATTGCATGTTTTATGTGTTTAAGTGTTATATTATCATTTATTGAAGTTGTATGCATCATATTCCCAGAAATTATTGCATTTGGGGTTCAAAAATGGATTTTTGTTGCTTTGTTGAGCCATTGCCGAGAGCTTCCCCTGTTTCTGCTCTGTTTTTCAGTTGCAGAAACTGGGAACGGCCGTTCCCAGCCTCAAGGCTTTGTGGGAACGGGCGTTCCCACTTCTTTTCAAATAAAAGGGCGGTCGAGCATGGGAACAGCCATTCCCATTTTGGCCTTGCGCCGGAAGGGCCGTTCCCAGCTCAATGGCGCGGTTTTAAAAGGGGAAAAACGCTGGCACGTTTTGGGGAACTCTTGGGAACGGCCGTTCCCATTTTACAAAGGGGAACGGAACGGCCGTTCCCACCTGAATTGCAGTGTAAAATTCACTGCATAAAATTACGAAATTAGCCCCTCGATCCAACGACTTCTTCGACCCCGAATTGCTATAATATGTGCTAATATGATGTGAAACGACATGTTATCATACCACATTGCATTTTCATGGTCGTCTCGATACATTTTCGCCGTTCGTCATATTTTGGTCATTTTAGTTCATGTCTCATGGTTATACGCCGTATTTGCACAGGTCACGAGGGCGTGGACGGGGAGCAAGCTCCTTAGAACACCACATTATTTTATTTTGCAAGAAAGGTGAGGTTTTGTTTTGGTAAAACGAACCCTATAACCCTTATGTGCTAGTTTTCGGCCAAAACTTATTATATTTATGAATGATTTCAAAACCATGAACATTTCAAGCAAGCAATTCATGATTTCAAGCATGTTTGGCGAGTACATGATTGCACGTGGGCCCGAGGGTAATTCTTGAGCCAACCGGGAAAGCAAGGGCTGACGGGTAACTCCTGAATTATCCTCACATTGTTGGGATCACCCCCGAAGCCACTAGGAGATTAGTGGTGGAAGGAGTTCCGTGTCTAGAGGGTCATGTCCTCTACACACACCATGTCGTGGATAGTCGAGCCTTGCAAACTCGCTATCACCCGGAGGAAGAAGGAGACTGGGGATTAATCCGGCATGTCGGGTTATCCTCGGGTTATTGCATGATTTCAAGCATGAAATTGTTTATGTGAGCACTAAGTAAATTGCATGACCACGTATTTATCAAGCAAGCAAGCATGATCACGTATTGTTCACGATTGGGAGTTCGGTTGGAGATTACCCTTGCTCGCCGGGGCCACATGTTCATGACATTGACAAGCATGATTAAATAAACGTGTTAAAATGATTGGTTGTAGTCTCGGGCAAAGATTAAGTTCTTGAGCTATATATCTATTTTATTCCAATGTCTTCACCCGAGGCTATAACTTGCATGTGATGTGTATATATATTATTGCCCCTCACTCAGTCTTCGGTAAACTGATACTTCACTTTTCAGGTACCTTTTGAGCGTGGTCGTGCTAGGCGGGTGTCCGGTCGTCTTTTGCATCTTCATGAGTCTAGCACTGTACCCTCATGTATATACTTTTGCCGGTTATCATGTTACGCTCACGATTGGTGCATTTTGAAAACTTAATGATGTATATTATTGAGAAATGATAATGTATTGATAGTTAGAATTGGTATCTATACATATCTATTCGATAAATATGGTACCTATACGTATGATTGATTTAATGCTTCCGCTTTTACATTCATGATTTGAGTAGTTATGTTGGGGAGAGTGTCCCGCCTAGCTCGTCATTTTTATTGTCACCCGTTCGCTGTGGTCTTGGTTTATGTATGAACTGTCCATTTCATACGTGGATCGAGGCTATAGTGCGGGGGATGTGGCGCCTTGGGGTTTAGGGTGCTACATCTACAGGTGGTATCAGAGTCCGGTTGCAAAACCGAGGTTCTCGAGTCGTGTCAAGTCAGTCTAGGTCGCACGGCATAGGATTATGTGGTATTTGGGAGTCCGCATTTGGTTGGCTTAGCTGATTTACTCATTTCTTCGCATTAATTGAGCTACTTGACCTTCCTTGAACATGCGCTACTTGATATTATGGAAATTCTATGCACACATTTGCATTTATTGATCAAGCCATGCATGTTTAGTGATCTAATTTCAGGATGGAGCATGACAGACATTCCAGTGACCGATCCTCGAGGCACAGGCGCCATCACCGCCGACATCATCGCCGCGAGAGATCACCACCTCCTCCGCCTGCTCAGGCACAGCCCCAGGATTTTATGAACGCAGTAGTGGGGCTAATTGACCAGAGGTTACAGGAAAGGGTTCCTCTACCACCTCCAGCACCAGTAGCACCTCCGGAGAACCCCATTTCTGCCATTTTGCGTGAGTTTCAGAATCAGCGTCCCCCGAAGTTCTATAAGGGAGACGATATACAGGCAGAGACGTGGCTAAAAGAGATCGAGAGGATATGGCAGCTTATTCCTTGTGACAGTCAGGAGAAGGCTCGTTGCACCCTCACTCTTATTCAGGGCGAGGCCTACTCCTGGTGGGAGAGCACACAGATTGTTCTGGAGGCAGCCGGGACCGAGATTACTTGGGAGGTATTCGTACGGGAGTTCAGAAATAAGTTTATTCCTCCAGCTTCCCGTACTCGCAGGTTGAGAGAGTTCACCGAATTAAAGCAGGGAGGCAGGTCTGTGGGTCAGTATATCGCCGAGTTCGAGTGACTTTCTCGCTATGCACCTAACATAGCGAATGATGACTTTCACAAGGCGATGCAGTTCGTCCAGGGACTCAGGCCAGATATTCAGGATGCACTGAAAGCAGCCAATACTAGCACCTGGGCAAAAGCTACAGCAAAAGCCCTAAAGGTTGAAGATTCCGATAGTGCTAGGAGGGCTACTCAGCGAGCAGGACAGGCTTCAGGCTCGAGATCAGGCCAGGGTTCGAGTTCAGGGAAGAGGCCGATGATTTACTCTACACCTCCAGCTCAGAGGGATACCGGGAAGAAACCTAAGCACACCGGGCCACCACCGAGAGGTCCGAGAGCTCCAGCACCACCGCAGCCACCTCAGAGACCGGGATGCAGATGGTGTGGACTTCCTACACATACCTACGATAACTGCAGGCGCCGGTTAGGTTTGTGTCTGATCTGCGGGAGTAATGAGCACATGGTTGATGGTTGTCCGGATCGTCAGGATCCACCACCTGCAGGACCGAGGCCACTGGTGAGAGCTCGGGCTTATGCACTCGCTGGAGAGGAGCAGGATGCAGAGATAGACCCCGCCGCGGTAGTGGAAGGTATTATTTGCATTCATGGCACGAACATCCATACATTATTTGATCCAGGAGCTACACACTCCTTTCTTGCGCACTCTATTGCTATTACTTTGGCTTTGCCTGCTGTATGTACTTCTGTGCGCTATATAGTTAGTACTCCTTTCGGTAGTAGGCGAGAGACGGATCAGGTCTACAGGGATGTTCCAGTGGTAATTGAAGGCCGGGAGTTTCTGACAGACTTCATTGTTATGCCTATGGAGAGATACGGAGCTATATTGGGGATGGAATGGTTATACAGGCATTGTGCTACCGTGGATTGCCGGGCTAAGAAGGTATAGTTGGGTTCAGAGGTTGTTACGGGCTGTACTTCAAAGACCGTGCCCCTACTTTCATTTTCAGAGGCTCAGAGATTAGTCAGAGACGGGGCTACAGGGTTCATTGCCTATGTTCTGAACAAGCCAAAAGATCAGGTGAAGTTAGAGGACACCGAGGTAGTAAAGGAATTCCCCGAGGTATTCCCAGAGAAATTGGATTCCTTGCCTCCTGAACGAGAGATTGAATTTGTGATCGATCTTTTTTCCGAATGCTGAGCCGTATTCAAAGACTCCGTACCGTATGGCTCCAGCTGAATTAAAGGAATTAAAAGTCCAGCTGGAAGCATTGTTGGAAGTTGGGTACATTCGACCGAGTTCTTCGCCGTGGGGAGCACCAGTTTTATTTGTAAAGAAAAAAGACGGGACTTTAAGAATGTGCATCGATTACAGGGAGTTGAACAGGATGACTATTAAGAACAAGTATCCCCTCCCACATATCGAGGAGTTATTCGATATACTTCAGGGTTCTAAGGTGTATTCGAAATTGGATTTAAGACAGGGATACTATCAGCTGCGAATCCGAGCAGAGGATATTCCTAAAACAGGATTTAATACTCGGTACGGGCACTACGAGTTCGTGGTTATGCCATTTGGATTAACTAACGCCCCAGCAGCTTTTATGGATATGATGCACAGGATATTCAGGCCTTTCCTTGACAAGTTCGTAGTGATTTTTATTGATGACATTCTAGTTTTCTCAAAATCAGCCGAGGAGCACGCGAGACATCTCAGGCTCGTTCTTCAGACTCTGAAAGAGCATCAATTGTTTGCTAAGTTCAGTAAGTGTGAATTTTGGATAGATCGGGTTTCCTTCTTGGGACATGTGATTTCAGGAAAAGGGTTGGAAGTCGATCCCTCGAAAATCGAGGCCGTACTCAAGTGGGAGAAACCAAAGAATGCCTCGGAGATAAGAAGTTTCTTGGGATTGGCCGGTTATTACAGGAGGTTCGTTCAGGATTTTTCCAAGATTGCTGCACCATTAACCCGGTTGACAAAGAAGGATGTTAAGTTTGTCTGGGACGAGAAGTGTGATCAAAGCTTTAATTTTCTGAAAGAAAAGTTAGTCTCAGCTCCGGTGTTAACTTTACCCGAGGGTTCAGAAGAGTATGCAGTATATACAGATGCTTCTAAGGAAGGCTTAGGTTGTGTTTTGACTCAGAAAGGAACAGTGATCGCCTATGCTTCTCGGAAGCTAAAGGAATATGAAAGGAATTATCCGACACACGATCTGGAGCTTGCAGCCGTGATCTTTGCTCTCGGGAAATGGAGACATTATCTTTACGGGACTTCCTTTGAGATATTTACCGACCACAAGAGCCTTCAGTATTTATTCACATAGAAGGATTTGAATATGAGGCAACGGCGCTGGATGGAAAAATTGGAAGATTATGATTGTACAATTAAATACCATCCCAGGAAAGCCAATGTGGTCGCCGATGCACTTAGCAGAAAGGCGAGTGTATCGAGTTTGGAAATAAAGGAAAGTAAGGAAGTTGCCCCGATTGTGTTAAAGGCTCGGGTTTCTAATATTACAATTCAGCCGGAATTAAACTATCAGTTGTTTGAGGCTCAGAATAAGGATCCGGAAGTACAGAAGCTGGTAAGTAAAGCTAAGGACCCGGAGAGTCCGTTTGGGTTTGATGAGACCGGGTTGCTTCGGTTTAAAAACAGAGTAGTAGTACCTAAAGAGTTGAGACGGGTCCTACTTGAAGAAGCTCACAAGTCAGCCTACTCGATCCACCCAGGAGGAAATAAAATGTATAAGGATTTGAAGCAATATTATTGGTGAAACGGGATGAAGAGAGACGTAGCAGAGTTTGTAAAACATTACTTGACTTGTCAGAAAGTGAAAGCGGAGCACCAAAAACCCGCGGGACTTCTACAACCGTTACCTATTCCCGAGTGGAAATGGGAACAAGTAACGATGGACTTTGTTTCCGGAGGTTAAAGGCGGGTTTGATGGAATTCGGGTAATCGTGGATAGATTTACAAAGTCTTCTCACTTTCTACCGGTCCGGATGTCCTATAAGATTCCGAAGTTGGCTGAAATCTATAACAGAGAGATTATTCGACTTCATGGTATTCCGGTGAGCATAGTTTCGGACCGAGACCCGAGGTTTACTTCTAAATTGTGGCAAGATTTGCTGGCTGTTTTGGGAACGAAACTTAAGTTCAGTACAGCATTTCACCCGCAATCAGACGGTCAAACTGAAAGGTTAATCAAGTATTTGGAAGATCTTCTTCGGGCTTGCGCGATGGATTTTCAGAACTCATGGGCAGAACAGCTTCCCTTGATCGAGTTTGCTTATAACAACAGCTTTCAGGCTTCGATCGGGATGGCTCCTTATGAACTCCTTTATGGAAGAAAGTGCCGATCTCCGTTGTTCTTCGACTTGGAAGAATGGAAATGGTCGAAACAGGAAGTGGTAAAGAGAGGTGAAAGAGTCGAAAGGCCTTCCAAAGTTGTTCAAGCTATGATTGAAAAAGTTCAGATGATTCAACAACGGATGAAAGCCGCTCAAGATAGACAAAAGAGCTATGCCGATAAGCGCCGAAGAGATCTAGAATTTGAAGTGGGTGACCGGGTATTCTTAAAGGTGTCACCAAGGAAAGGTTTCACTCGGATCGGGAAAGGAGGAAAACTTAATCCTCGCTACTTAGGTCCGTTTGAGATTCTTGAAAGAATAGGCGAGGTAGCCTATCGATTGGACCTACCACCGAGTCTTACGGGGATTCACAACGTGTTTCATGTTTCACAATTAAGGAAATACTACCCCGATGAGACTACGATTCTCCCCCTGGAAGAGGTTGAACTGGAACCGAATTTCACATTTGTTCAGAGGCCGGTTAAGATCATGGATCGGAAATTTCAGGAATTAAGAAACCGGAGGATTCCCATGGTTAAGGTGTTGTGGAGAAGTGACAAGACCGAGGAAACGACGTGGGAAACAGAAGATAAAATGAAACGGTTCCACCCGGAGTTGTTCGAGCAAGACTAGAGAATCTGGGGACCAGATTCTTCTAAGGGGGGGAGAGTTGTAACGCCCCGGTTTCCGGATGAACAGGTAAGCACGCCACGTGTGAGTTAGAGCGTAGGTTTATTTTATTTCTTTTAATTTCATAATATATTACGTGGCATTTTATATTTTTATAAAATTCATGAAACATTATTTATATCAATTACTTGATTTCATATCATTGAAAATATTATTCCATGACACGGAAAATATTTTCTTGCATGAAATTAATACCGAGAGTGATAACATGACCAAATTGTCCCTAGTTAAATATTTTCTAAAATTCTAGGGACTTAATTGCATAATCTTTTAGAGGCATGATTGATCATTTCTCAAAACTTTACATACCTAATTGTATAACTTAAAGACTTCAAGGATTAATTGGCAATTTGGCAATTATCACAAAAATCAAGAATGGAATGCAACGGTATAGGCTTCCTTAAGCTTCCTTGAACATTTTCATCAAAAATATTTCCCAACTCATTCACTCTCTCTCTCGGTATTAAGAAGCAAGGAGAAGGAAGGGATTTTTCATTTCAATCATCAAGATTTCAAGAAGTTAGCCAAGCTTTTGAGAGTTGATCATCATCTTCATCCTACTTCTTCATTTCTTTCATCTTCAAGGTTGGTTTGCATGGAAGTGATGATTTTGATCATGTTTGTTTAGGTTAGGGTTTAAGCTTGATGTGCTAGATGAAGTGTTAGTTGTGCAAAACATGATTGAATGATCATAACATGAATTATGACATGATTTGTAGCTTGAAATTTTGGATATTTGGCATGAGTGATCAAGGTTGATCATAAGCTTGAAACCTTGGAAATCTTGTTGATATTGCATGTTTTATGTGTTTAAGTGTTATATTATCATTTATTGAAGTTGTATGCATCATATTCCCAGAAATTATTGCATTTGGGGTTCAAAAATGGATTTTTGTTGCTTTGTTGAGCCATTGCCGAGAGCTTCCCCTGTTTCTGCTCTGTTTTTCAGTTGCAGAAACTGGGAACGGCCGTTCCCAGCCTCAAGGCTTTGTGGGAACGGGCGTTCCCACTTCTTTTTAAATAAAAGGGCGGCCGAGCATGGGAACGGCCGTTCCCATTTTGGCCTTGCGCCGGAAGGGCCGTTCCCAGCTCAAAGGCGCGGTTTTAAAAGGGGAAAAACGCTGGCACGTTTTAGGGAACTCTTGGGAACGGCCGTTCCCATTTTACAAAGGGGAACGGAACGGCCGTTCCCACCTGAATTGCAGTGTAAAATTCACTGCATAAAATTACGAAATTAGCCCCTCGATCCAACGACTTCTTCGACCCCGAATTGCTATAATATGTGCTAATATGATGTGAAACGACATGTTATCATACCACATTGCATTTTCATGGTCGTCTCGATACATTTCCGCCGTTCGTCATATTTTGGTCATTTTAGTTCATGTCTCATGGTTATACGTCGTATTTGCACAGGTCATGAGGGCGTGGACGGGGAGCAAGCTCCTTAGAACACCACATTATTTTATTTTGCAAGAAAGGTGAGGTTTTGTTTTGGTAAAACGAACCCTATAACCCTTATGTGCTAGTTTTCAGCCAAAACTTATTATATTTATGAATGATTTCAAAACCATGAACATTTCAAGCAAGCAATTCATGATTTCAAGCATGTTTGGCGAGTACATGATTGCACGTGGGCCCGAGGGTAATTCTTGAGCCAACCGGGAAAGCAAGGGCTGACGGGTAACTCCTGAATTATCCTCACATTGTTGGGATCACCCCCGAAGCCACTAGGAGATTAGTGGTGGAAGGAGTTCCGTGTCTAGAGGGTCATGTCCTCTACACACACCATGTCGTGGATAGTCGAGCCTTGCAAACTCGCTATCACCCGGAGGAAGAAGGAGACTGGGGATTAATCCAGCATGTCGGGTTATCCTCGGGTTATTGCATGATTTCAAGCATGAAATTGTTTATGTGAGCACTAAGTAAATTACATGACCACGTATTTATCAAGCAAGCAAGCATGATCACGTATTGTTCACGATTGGGAGTTCGGTTGGAGATTGCCCTTGCTCGCCGGGGCCACATGTTCATGACATTGACAAGCATGATTAAATAAACGTGTTAAAATGATTGGTTGTAGTCTCGGGCAAAGATTAAGTTCTTGAGCTATATATCTATTTTATTCCAAAGTCTTCACCCGAGGCTATAACTTGCATGTGATGTGTATATATATTATTGCCCCTCACTCAGTCTTCGGTAGACTGATACTTCACTTTTCAGGTACCTTTTGAGTGTGGTCGTGCTAGGCGGGTGTCCGGTCGTCTTTTGCATCTTCATAAGTCTAGCACGGTACCCTCATGTATATACTTTTGCCGGTTATCATGTTACGCTCACGATTGGTGCATATTGAATACTTAATGATGTATATTATTGAGAAATGATAATGTATTGATAGTTAGAATTGGTATCTATACATATCTATTCGATAAATATGGTACCTATACGTATGATTGATTTAATGCTTCCGCTTTTACATTCATGATTTGAGTAGTTATGTTGGGGAGAGTGTCCCGCCTAGCTCATCATTTTTATTGTCACCCGTTCGCTGTGGTCTTGGTTTATGTATGAACTGTCCATTTCATACGTGGATCGAGGCTATAGTGCGGGGGATGTGGCGCCTTGGGGTTTAGGGTGCTACAATAAGTTTCCCGATTGTGACCGTTCGAGGGCTAATAAGCAAAGGAGGCGGAACCAATGACTTCAAATTAGAGACCAAAGTGCACCAGGGAATTGAGGTAATTGCATCCATGGCATCTTATACATGCATTTTTTAATCTCGGGAAAACCAACTTGTTTGCTCTTCTCTCCTCGTTGCTTCTTAGTGTTATTTATTATTGGTTGTTGTTGTTCTTTCGGTGTGAGCTCTCTTCTTGGAAAGAGTTTTGGTGAGGAGAGTGCTCGAGTGTTTGGTGAGTTGTGTGGGCCGGTTTGGTGGACTTGATTGAAGACACCTTGTTAAGGTACGGGGGCTACCTTAGGCGTGGGTTAGTTGTTCGAGCGCCGTGTTGAGCTAGTGGTTGCTTCTAGGAGGTCCGTTTGGGGCTCAACGATATTTTCGGGTGATAGATTGAAGGCTAGCCCATTTATGTCCTTCGTGGAAGTGGTTGTTTAATCCCGGATGGTGCGACAAGCTATGTGACTTATCTTTGGGTTAACCAAAGGGTTGAGTCAAGCTCGAGGAGACAAAGGTCATAGAAAGACTTTCTTGATGTTTCCTTGAAGGTTGGAGTTCATTACCACCCCATAGAGACATTGAGGTTGTCGTGATCTTTATCCCGAAGTTTAATCATGTTAAAGACTCCCTACCGGATAAATCTAGCATGGTTGTTGGAGTTGAAGGCGTAGTTCGATGAGCTCTTAGAAGGTGGTTTCATCCGTTCGAGTACTTCTTCGTGGAGAGCTTTAGTCCTATTTAAGAAGAAATAGGACTTTAGGGTGAATATCGACTACCCTGAGCTACACAGGTCAACTGCGGAAGAGAATACCCTTTTTGCTTGCTTTGAGAAGTTGTTCATTTTCTTCAGAGTTTCGTGGGTCAAACCCAGTTTGAGTTTTAACAAAGGTATGACCGACTATGCATCTGGGTAAAAGAACCAACAATTGCCTCAGAGTTACAAGTCTCTTTTGTCGTCGGGGTACACCAGGCGAATCGTCTCTAAGAGTTGCCAACCCATTGACATAAATAACAAGTAAGAGGCACGATTTTGAGTGGAAAGAGGCATTGAAGAGAGTTTCCTTCGGCGCCAGTTTTTGTCACTCTAAAGGTAATCAAGACTACTACGTTTATGATCGAGGTACAAAGGAAGGCTTTGGTTGTGGGTTGCTAGCGGAAGAGTGTAGTCTACGCCTCGAGAAGTGCAAGGTCACGAGACATATCCCACTCATGGTTCGGGGACTTGAAGAACCGGTATGATTGTGAACTTAGTGTAGCAATATCTAACGTGCCATCGGTTGAAGACCGAGCATCAAGAACCGATAGGATTCTCCAACTACTTCCGAATTCTATTTGGAAGTGGGAGCAAACGGTTAAGGACTTTGTGCCCGGTTTGCTAAGGCTAAGGAGATCTCATGAGAATTAAGTGATGGCTCGTTTCAACGAGTTTACCTATTTTCTCATGGTGTGGTTGTGTGACAAGGGTTGGAGAGTTTCGTGGGTTGCTAGAGAAGACCCCTTGAATGGAAGTGAGAGATCGAGACTTCTTGGAAGCATCTCTTACGAGGGTATTCGCTCGGATTCGGTAAGCGCCACCGAGTTATCGGGATATGAGAAGTCTTCTTTATTCTTTAATTAAGGAAGTGAGATCTCGAGGAGTCTTCAGCTTACCTAGATCAGAGTGGTGCAGCGAAAGCATGGAGTTTGGTTCGTTTCCAGAGTTGACCAAGACACTGCCCTAGGACCTGAGAACAGGTCCTTTTGAAGGAGCGGAGTTTGTAACACCCTGCTTCTCCGGCCGTACAGGTACGCCATTTCGAGAGTGCAACTTACGCTTTTAAATTATTTATTTATGTAATTATATGTTTATTTTAATGTTCAAATGTTATTCTTGAATTTATTTGAATTATTTGTTAAGTTTATGTTTGATATTTGAACGTTTTGCCACTTTTTGAATCCGTTTTAATTCGTTTGAACCCGTTTTCGATTCTAATTTTTGTAACTACATGTCTTGCATGAAACACGTGTATTATAAACTTATTTACGTGCTCGTTATATGTTTTTGAACTTCGTTGATGTGGTCACGGACCATTTTTATGATTTGAGGGACTTGAGGGCCTAACTTGTTTTAGCACACCTTGGGTTCCAAAAGGCATAAATTGAGTTCGGGAATTCGGATTTGAATTTCGGAAGTGGCGTTGGACTCGTAACAAATAATGGGAGCTGAGGAACCTAACTTTGTATTTTTCTAAGCCCGTTTAGAGCCCCGTATTTCACCCGAACAGAGCCTCACATGCGGTTTTGACCATCTTCCACTAATTTGGCCATAACTTGATCAATATTTGACCAAAATACCTTAGACTTGAGCCCACATCTTCATGAATTAACCCTCTTTTACTCTCTTACCCCTTATTTCGGACTCAACACAAGGAAAAGGAAGAGAAGCAGCTGAAACCGAGATTCAAGCAAGAAGAAGAGAGATATTATTCACTTTTGCAATTTCAAGCTCAATACTCCACCATTTCGCCTCAAATTCGAAAGGTAAGTGCATGGATTTGTTATCCATCTTTTTATCTTTATTTTAAGTGCTTATTTGGTGAATTTCATGGAGGAATGAGCATGTTATGATTCATATGGTGAATAGTAAGGGTTTAGAGAAATTTGAAGATCATGAGTGATTCCTTGTGTTTTATTGTGAATTGATGCATTATAAATGATCTTAAGACATCAATTAATGTTTATATAAACTTGTATCAGGTGTTACTTGCATATATTTAAGGATGCCATTAATGTTTTATATGAAAAATGAAAGATATATACATATTTGAACCATTCTCCATTTCCCTTGAATTTAGCTTCGGTTTTAGCATGGATTATGGCATGTAATTAATGTATCTTTATAACATAAACTTGCCTTAATGTGTTTCCTTGAGCTTGGTTTGGATTTGGATGAGTAATAGAGTTCTTGCTGCGTATTTCTTGTTGATACGTACGGGGTCGCGGCCGCGATCGCACCAACAGTAATCTTGGTCACGACCGCTACCCTATTTTCCTTTTCTTTCAAGTGGAGGTCGCAACCGCTACCATTTTGTGAGTATTTTGGGTCGCAGCCACTACCTCTTTTTGGGGCAGTTTCAAGACTGCTTTGCGACCTTGTTGTTTCTTTGCTTCGTTCATGCTTTGCCTGATCTTTATACCTCGTTTATGGTTCATATGCATTATTAACATGTCATATTATGTGTTATGTTGTATATTATAAATTTATTGCTTATTTTGGATGCTCGTTTTCGAATTATGGTCTCATATGCTCTATATGCTATCCTACGTGCATGCATGAACTAATGCTCCATTTATTCGCCTCGTATGATATTTCTTTGCTTTTTTTATGATATGTATGCATTGCTAACGTGATATATGATGTGTTATGTTCATTGCATGAAATTTATGAATTCGTTTGACATGTTATATGAGAATTATGAATTAATATGAACTTGTATGCGTTAAGTGCTACCTTGTCGCATTTCGTATGCATTATATGCATCTCTTGCTCTTTTTATGAACTTTAAATTTATGGATGCTTAGAATATGCTATTATATGATATGTTATGAGTTTAATTGATGTATTATGAGTTTAATTCATGAATTATTAGTATGATATTTTGTTATTCGCTCTGATATGCTTAAGTGTGAGTTTATGTGAAGTACATTGCATCATTTGCATCCATATGCATTTTTCGAGTGTCTAATTGGTTCATTTTGAGTCTAAATATGTCTTTTGTCCTTTGTTTTGTTCAGAGGTTCATTTCGAGGGTAACGAGGTGGTCCTTTAGGTGTGCTTTGGTTTGCTTCCTTTGGTTTGATCGTCAAGGTGAGGTTTCTTTCTTTTAGTTATTATGACCAACAACCCTAAATGTGATTTAAGCCCGTATGTGACGTATATATATATATATATATATATATCTAGATATGTGTTTGATATGTATTTTGTGGGAATTGGCCCGTCTGTTTTGAAACCTTTGAAAAATGCTTCTATATATATATGTAAGTTATATTTTCATTTGTTTGTTTTGAAAAGGGTTGGTGTGCTTGTTTTGAACTAGCGAGTTATGACTTTGAAAAATAAGTCCGAATTTTGAAAATTATGAACTTTGAACTATGAAAGTTGGAACTAGGCCCTGGAGATTTGTACAAAGGAGCCCCAGGATGGTGTTGGGCTGTCGGGTTACTCCCGAGTTTGGTCTCCACTTAAAGGATCTACCCAGAACCCACCAGGAGGTTTGGTGGGGGATGGAATCCTCGGGCGTAAGCATCATGAAACTCATGACCCATACATTTTGAACGATGGTTAGGGTAGGCCACCCTCCCATCACCCCGGAGAAGAGGTATGTGTGTTTGTTTCTGTTTTCGTTTGCGAATTTTGAATTCGATTTTGATTATGAAAGGAGTTAGGTTGGTCTAAAACTCGTCCTCACCAAGTTGTATGATTATGATTATGATTATGAACTTGATTTGTGAAACAGGAGTGGACTTCTAATTATTAAAAATTGGATGATTTTCCTAATATATAGTATCACGGGATAAAACGTTTTAGAATGCAAAAACCACGCCCCAGTTCATGAATTTTCTTACTTTGAATATGCTCTGCTCTTATGTATATGTACGTGTGAATGTGTTAGCCCCCTCACCTGTCTTTAGGACTGACCCCTCCTCGTTGTCTTCTTTTGTTTCTTCATCCCCGGACGAGACACCCATTACAATATCTTGATGTTTCAAGAAGTGTTACAAATGCTACATCACTCCAAAGACAAAAAAAAAAGGGGTATGGTGCTTAAATTAAATCTTGAAAAGGCGTACGACAAAGTCTGGTGAAATTTTCTAAAGAGAACTCTAACTTTCTTCAAATTTCCAATGAAAATCACCAATATCAATATGAGCATAATGAAGGGGATACAATAAGAGATTTTATGGAATGGTGAACCGATGGAGGCAGTATGGATGTGTGGCATTAGATAAGGCCATCACTCTCGCCTTATTTTTTTGTAATTTTCATGGAACAACTTACGTAAATGATTGAGGAGATCATTTTGTGACAGCTGCGTAACAGGATCGGCCCAGTATATGGATATTAGCCGCTTTGGTGCCTATAAAATGGAACACCCTCACAATTTTGTTCTCGAGCCACCGGGTGACCCAGTCAGTTCAAAACGCATCCACAAGGTAAGGTTTCCATCCCACTTATAAGGAAGACTTCGTTCTCCTTCCCAACTGATGTGGGATATGACATCCACTCCCCGTATGAGGGACCAGCGTCCTCGCTAGCACACCAGCTTCCTAGCACCGGCTCTGATACCAACTGTGACGGTTGTGTAACAAGATCGGCCCAGTATGTGGATATTGTCCACTTTGGTGCTTACAAAATGGAACACCCTCATGACTTTGTTCTATAGCCACCGGGTGACCCAGTCAACTCAAAATGCGTCCAGAAGTAAGGTTTCCATCCCCTTTATAAGGAAGACATTGTTCTCCTTCTTAACTGATGTGGGATATTACACATTTCATCCAGGCACTGGAAGCTAATTATGCTATGTCAGAGAGACCCTCACATCTCACAATTTCTTTCTACGAACAACATAATATTGGGAGAAAAAGTTACCGTGGATGGGACGAAGTGCATTCGTAGTATGAATAAGGCATTTCACGAGGTGTTGGACCTCAAATTAAACTTAAGCAAATCACACGTGTTGTTTACACCTTATATGTCAAATGATAAAAAGCAACATGTTACTAGAATTTTGGGCATGTAAAGTACAAATAACTTAAAAAATTATTTGGGGGTGCAGAAGAACTTTGGCCGAAATTATAATGAATATTTCTCAATTGTTATTAAGAGAGTCGAAAAATGCCACTGGGATAGAAATCTAAAATGACAAACCTAGCTATATGAATAACATTTATTTTGTGCATCACGAGCTCAATCCCCATCTACTATATGCACAAAAATTGGTTCTCCAATCACACGTAAATACAACTTTTTTAGGCGATTCATATAACAAGAAAACATACTTATCTTGTGGGGTGGAAGAAGGCGGTTAGAAAGAAACAAGAAGGCAAATTGGGTCTTAGAGAAGCCCAAAAGGAAATGTAGCGATGCTCGCAAAATGGGATGGGGAATGCTCAATAAGGAGACGACAGTGTGAAACTAGATACATAAAAAAAAATATTTAAAAGAGGATGACATTCTTGAACATAAGCCCCAACTTATGGCTTCCTGAGCATGAAAGGGGATAGTTAGAAACACGTGAATGGTGGAAATATTTTGTAAATGGAGGATCGGGAATGGTGAATGGACATGTTTATGGAATGATAGATGGTTATCGTAAGGCAAACTAGCGGACATCTTTAGAGATAACATTCATGGGGAGGATAAAGATCTTATTGTATGTAATCTCATTGACACAAATAAAAACGGAATTCTGGATAAGCTAAAAACATTATCGCCTAATGAGGTGGTGAATGAGATACTTAGTGTCCTAATCGCTCTACATGCTAACGGAGATAAGAGAGTTTGGACTGCGTAAACTAAAGATAAATTCTCCGATAAAATAACCTTACTCTGCTTATAGTGTCAGATGAGACATGCGAGAAAAATTGAAAATGAACTTTGAAATTACCTTCTCCCAAAAGTTCATGATTTTCTTGTAGCTTTACTAACATGATAGCTTTCTCACGAATTTATTGAAGTATGATAGAAAATTTGGGAAAAATGATGTATGTACGCATTGTTGTATAGGATATAAATATGTGGACCGCGTGCTGGAAGTTTTTCATTCGCACTTCGGGTGTGGGACAAGATTGTTTATACATAGACTTGACAAAATCTTCGTAGCTTGCGAGTGTCAGACGGGCTCAAAGAGAGCTTTAATAGTAAAATTTTGAGCAATATATTCCTAGATTATCTTGAGTGTACAAGAGTATGCCGATGTTTTCCCTGAGACTTTGGGTTCTTTACCACCCAGATAGGGACATCGAATTTGTAGTAGACCTCTATCCCGGAGCAGAGCCTTTCTCAAAGACTCCCTACAAGATAGCTCTTGCTGAACTTAAGGAGTTGAAGTCACAGCTTGATGAGCTTCTAGCTTGCGAGTACATCCGTCCGAGCACTTCTCCATGGGGTGCTCCCATTTTGTTTGAAAAGAAGAAAGATGGAATGTTACGGATGTGCATTGATTACAGCGAGTTGAATCGGATAACCATAAAGAACAAATACCCTTTGCCTCACACCGAAGAGTTGTTTGATATTCTGCAAGGTTCTAAGGTATACTCCAAGTTAGATTGAGGCAGGGTTATTATTAGCTGCGTATCAGGGAGGAGGATATTCTGAAGACCAGGTTCAATACTCGGTATGGGCATTTTGAGTTCGTTGTGATGTCGTTTGGGTTAACAAATGCCCCACCTGTGTTCATACACATGATGCGCCGAGTGTTCTGACCGTTTCTCGACAAAAGTTCACGGTAATCTTTATAGACGACATCTTGGTGTATTCGAGGTCCGCTGAAGAGCATGCACAACACCTCCGAATTATCTTGGAAACACTAAGAGAACACAAGCTTTATGTTAAGTTCAGCAAGTGTGATAGAGTCATATTCCTATGCAATATCATTTCAGGTAATGGAGTTGAAGTTGGTCCATCCAAGATTGAGTCTATGCTTCATTGGGAAAGACCGAGAAATGCCTCAAAGATTAGAAATTTTCTTAGGTTAGCAAGGTATTGTCGCAGGTTCGTTAAGGACTTCTCTAAGATTCCCGCCCCATTGACCCGATTACTAAGAAAGAGGTACGATTTGAGTAGGATGACAAGTGTGAAGCAAGTTTTCAAACTTTGAAGGTGAAGTTAACTTCAACAGCAGTTCTTAACCTACCTGAGGGTACCGAGGGTTATGCAGTTTCTATAGATGCTTCGAAAGAAGGTCTCGGATTTTTTTGATCCAGAATGGTAGAGTGGTAGCTTATGCTTCAAGGTAGTTGAAGGAGCTTAAGAAGAATTACCATACCTACGACCTTAAATTAGCCGCCGTTGTGTTTGCTTTATTGAAGTGGCGACACTATCTCTACGGTGCAACTTTCGAAGTGTTTACCAATCATCAAAGCCTCAAGTATCTCTTTTCTCAAAAGGATTTGAATGTAAGACAGAGGTGTTGGATGGAGTTGCTAGAGGATTATGATTGCACAATCCAGTACCATCCCGGTAAAGCCAATGTGGTAGCCGATGCCTTGAGTAGAAAGGCGGGTATGGCTAATTTGGAAGTTGGTTCTTCGAGCTCAGGTTCAGAGGTTTTGGTTTAAGGGACTTGGTTTGCCAATCTTACCATTTTGCCGAATTTGAAATAACAGTTGTTGGAAGCTCAAGCTTCGGGTGTTGAGATTCAGAAGTTGGCAGCCCGATCAAGAGTAGATCCAAATTCCAAGTTCAGATTTGATGATTCGGGTGTGTTGAGGTTCGAAGTGAGAGTATATGTCCCAGAAGAGCTTAAGAGGCTTATACTAGAGGAGGCACATCGTTCAGGGTACTCTATCCATCCGGAAGGTACCAAGAGGTATCGATATTTGAAAGAGAAATTCTGGTGGGTGGCATGAAAAGGGATGTCGCGAACTTCGTGAAATGATGTCTGACATGTCAAAGAGTGAAAGCTAAGCACCAGAAGCCGGGAGGAACTCTCCAACCGCTTCTTATTCCCGAATGGAAGTGGGAGCAAGTGAGGATGGACTTCGTGTTCGGCTTGCCTAGAGTTAAAGGGGGGTTTGATGGAATATGGGTAGTTATCGACAGATTTACCAAGTTAGCCCATTTCCTCAAAGTTCGGGTGTTTGACAAGGTACCAAGCTAGCTGAGTTGTAT
Source organism: Lantana camara (assembly GCA_037501455.1). Taxonomy (NCBI): domain Eukaryota; kingdom Viridiplantae; phylum Streptophyta; class Magnoliopsida; order Lamiales; family Verbenaceae; genus Lantana; species Lantana camara. The sequence continues at coordinate 107,646,526 of CM074856.1, read as the reverse complement.
TGTCGGGGAGATTGTTAGATTGCATGGAGTTCTGACTAGTATTGTTTCGGACCGAGATCCGAGGTTCACTTCGATCTTTTGGTAGAATCTTCAGAAGTGTTTGGGCACCCGGCTCAAGTTTAGCACCACTTCGTATCCTCAGACGGATGGACAATCTAAAAGGTTAATTCAGTATCCCGAGGATATGCTTAGGGCATGTGCTTTGGATTTTCAGGATAAGTGGGACGAGCACCTACCGTTGGTTGAGTTTGCCTATAATAACAGCTTTCAGGCTTCGATCAAGATGACTCCATACCAGGCACCTTATGGGAGAAACTGCAGGTCTCCTTTGTTTTGGGATATAGAAGATTGAAGATGGACTGAGGAAGATAAGCTCCAGAGAGCGCAGCCTAAGGAAAAGATTGTTGCTACCATTGAGAAGGTTCAGAAAATCCGGCAATAGATGAAGGAAGCTCAAGCTCGTCAGAAGAGCTACGCCTATAAGAGAAGAAGGTCTTTGGAGTGCGAAGTCGGAGATCGAGTCTTTTTAAAAGCATCACCTAGAAAGGGCTTCACTCGAATAGGTAAAGGTGGGAAGCTCAGTCCATGCTACCTCGGGCCATTTGAGATCTTGGAGAGAATTGGAGAAACGGCGTATAGAGAGTCTGACTGGGATACACAACGTGTTTCACATTTCTCAGCTTCGCAAGTACTATCCCGATAAGACAACCGTTCTCCCTGTTGAAGAGGTACAGCTAGAGCCAGACTTGACGATAGTAAAGCACCCGGTTGCGATTCAGGACCAGAAGATGCAAGATTAAGGAACTGGCAGATTCCCTTGGTCAGAGTTCTTTGGAGTGATCAGAAGTCCGAAGAGTCTACTTGGGAGACCGAGGAGAAGATGAGAAGTTTATACCCGGAGTTGTTTAGTGCTGAGGCGTGAACGTTCTCTGAAAAGGGGGGGAGGAGATTGTGACACCCCGTCTGCTCGCACGTACAGGTTTGACGTGTGAGTTTAATTTCCGTAATTGTATTTATTTTCATATTTATTTGATGCATTTATTTGAATTCTATTTTATATTCAATTCTTTATTATATGAATTATATGAAATTATTTGAAAATATATGAATTATTTGATTTAAATGTTAAGAATGTGATATAAGTGATTATATGATATGAATTCTTATGATTTATGAATTTAAGATATGTAAATTTACTTCCCTAGCATGCTAATTTCGTGAATTATGTGATTTACATGATTTAAGGACTCAATTGCCTGATTTTATTTTGTTAACTTAATTGAAAATTTGAGTTTAGACCTCTTTGACACTTTTTGAAAGTTTTCAAATAGGCCATTTTAGTACACTTGTATACATTTTAATGGATATCTTGAGCTACGGCACTCGGATTCGAGTGTCGTCTTCGACATTGGACTCATTTCGATGATCCAGATCCAATGAAACGAGTCTCATAATTTTTCGATGAAGTTTCGACCCCCGACAAAGGAAATTTCAGCCACCTATGCCCTTTATAGCCTATATGACCCACCTTTGAGCTATTCTACCCAATTCTTGTACTTCTTTTGAAAGCTTTAGGGGGTACCTTCTTGCACTTCATATGCATACATTGCATTTATATATCGCCGAGCGTCTAATTGGTTCATAATTGAGTCTACATCTCGGGTATTGTGTTCTTTTATTTCAGAGCCGCTTTCAGACGTCGTCAAACCTGAGGTTTAGGTGTTCGTTTGCTCCTTTTGGCCCCGGTTGCTCTCTACTTTTGCTATAAGGTGAGGTTTAGGAACTTTTGTTTTAGTTATGAATCCTATGGTCCTTATGTGATGATTTCTCACCCTGCATGCGACTATATATCTTATATATACCTAAATACATTTGTATAAGCTATGTTTATGATCTTATGAATAAGATTTTTAAGTTTATGAAATCGGTATAAGTATGAGTATACGTAAGCTTAAGTTTTGAAACCCATTTGTACGTTTATGTCTGGTATGAGCGAGATGTGCCCTGAAATATGGGAATGTAGTTTGATTTGGTATGTTGGGGCCCGGGAATTATGGGTAAGGAATGCCTGGGACGGAAAGGGCTGTCGGGTTTGGCCTCTGCATAGTTCCCTTTGAGGTATTCACGTACAACTCTCGGAGGTCGAGGAGGCATGGTGCTTTGAGCCCTCGGTGGATAACCGGGGAAGGAATATTATGGGTTAGCTACCCCGTATGTATCTGTAATTCAGGTGGAGAGGGTTTGATTCCCGAAACACCAAGGTTGTGAGAGTGGATTGGTATTTGTGATTTGGTTTTATATTTTTGTTATGAGGAGTTGGTGGAGGTTCGTACTCGCTGGACATTTGGTTCTGTTTATGTATTGATGGATTATGAATCTAGTTAGGATTTCTTTTACATATTATATGTTAGCTTTTCAAAATATTTTGTTATGCAAAACCTTAGCTCAATTCATGACCATCCCCTTTGTATTTGCTATGGTCTATATGTATTTAGGTGTGGGTGTGCGTTTAGCCCCCTCACTCAGTCGAGTTTAGACTGACCCTCTATTCTCCAACCTTTAGTTGCAGGTTTGCTCGTGCTAGGCGGGGAAGTGTGTCGAGGTCGAGTCGTACTTACTGGTTTAGGATGAGTCTGCATTTCATATTCGCATCATTTGATACTTTGGCTATGTATTGACATTGGTTATGTATATTTGGGAGGATTTGTAAATACTTGTTGTTATTTTTGGGCTATGTGGCCATGTACATGTTATAGTATGCTTTTATATGAGTTCTTTTGGATCTTGTTTGCTGCTTCCGCACTTTTAGTTAGCTGTTTTGCACGCTCTATCGGTGTCTTAGCCCCGCTTAGCCTAGTGTGTGTGTGTAGGTCCCCGTTCGCTTGGACTTGGGCTCATATATAGAAGTCCATTTCATAGGTGGATTGGGTTTTAGGTGCGGGGATGTGGTGGCCCACCGCTCCGGGCGTCACAGTCTTAGCTTGAAACTACTTTTCCTGTATTAGGTTGCTTCATTTAGGACATAAATATATATTTATCGGAGAGATAGAAAAAATATATATATGATTCGACGTATAAATAGTGAAAACTAAATAATATTAGTTGTATTATGTTTATTGTACAAGATATTTATATTATTGTTTTAAGAGAGATTGATAGAATTGAAACAAATCCTTCTTATGCTATGAAACGTGTAAAAAATGCAATACATCAATATAAACATTTGAAAAGGGTGTTTCCTATTGAAAGGGCAATGATGAAAATATACAACTTATGCCAAAGTAATATAAAAATATCAAACCATCAATAAGTATATTTTCAATTAATAATAGGTACAAAATGATACTAAATATTATACATCATATTGTTTGAGTACATTTGCTTAATTGAGACTCTAATTAATTTTCGTAAAATATTATTTCTTTAATACTTTATAAATAAATTATTAATTGAAAATATACTTATTGATGGTTTGATATTTTTATATTACTTTGGCATAAGTTGTATATTTTCATCATTGCCCTTTCAATAGGAAACACGTACAAAATGATACTAAATATTATACATCATATTGTTTGAGTACATTTGCTTAATTGAGACTCTAATTAATTTTCGTAAAATATTATTTCTTTAATACTTTATAAATAAATTATTATTAAAAGCTCTATTAATATTTTATGTAATTAAATTACTAACACTTTTAATTTTTTAAGGAGAATATAGCTCAAAATATTATAGGAAACTTAGTTTACAAGTATTCACGGAGTTTTGTTTTCTCACTGCAATCGAATAGTAGAAGTTATCAATTGAAAATTGCATGTGGTACCTGCAATGCAATTAAAAAAGTACAATCCAAGTATCAATAGAAAGCAAAATAGAAATACCCATTAAATCAAATTACAATTATGGGGAATAAAATGGAGATTTGAGAAAGATTATGATATTGAAAAAGATGATATGTCAAACTCACGGTTTCGAGAGATGAATATTTAATGCAAGGTAATTATACTAAAATTGATGATAATGATATTATCAAAAACTACAATTTCTCAAGATTATGGAATAAAAATGAAAAAAAAATAACAATGTTCTCATTTTAAATGATGGAATTGAGGTCGGAAATATAGAAAAAAAAATTACGTGCAAAAGTTATAGTATTGAAAGTGAATATAACGATTAGATTTTGAATGACGATAAAAAGATTCTTCGAAACTTCATAAAAAAATTAAAAATAAATTACAAATCATATTAAAAAAAATAACAATATAAGGAATAAAATATATATGGTTAATATGACATTTTATATGATCTTTTAAATTTTTGTCTATATTCTTTTATATATGTTTTTTCATTTATTAAATATATTTGAAAGTTATAAACTATTACTTATGCTTAAAAGTTAGAACTATTTGGGCAAATTAATATTAGACACCTTAAACATTTTTTTTTTATGTAATAACATAGTTTCAAATATTTTTATTATTTATTTATTTAGATGTTTCTCTATTTCGAATTTCTACTTATTATACATGATTTGAAAGAGAGATATCATATTTGTACCAAAAAATAAAAAAATAGAAAAGAGATCTCATATAAATATTTTTGTATGTGTTACTTTTCAAAATTAAAATGGTTCATTAAAAATATTATTATATTTATTTAATCAAACTAGATATTTTTAATATCCTAATTTGTTCAATAAATATAATAACTAAATTTATCTAAATAAATTAAATGATAGCACCTTTATTTCATTAGTATATATATATTGCAATCTCGGTAGAATTTAGTGCCGACTTTCACTTACAGCTTCATATATTATCACTAATATCGATTTTGTTATAAATAATGAATATTATGAATGCCCATTGATCTTGTAATCGATTTATTTATGGGATTGATATTCATGATTAAGGTATTGATTAGTCAACCTTTCCTTTTGTCTTGTATTACAGTACCTATAAATTGAGGCTTATTGATCATTGTACATACACTCAAGAATTAATAAAATCCTCCTCTTCTCCCTCTATTCTTTTAGACTTATTTTGTTACTGTTCTTGCTTTTAATCAATAGTTTCATAACACGTTATCAGCACGATTAGCTTGAAGGTTGGAGGTAGATTCGATTCGATAAAACAATCCATAAGGTTGGTTTGATTATATGGCCCTACAGTGATACCAGAGTTTAAATTTTTCGTTTTGAACCTCTGTTATCAAAACTGTAATTCAATAAAATTATGTGTTAATCATGAATATGTGTTAATCGTTGTTTCGATTATGCTCAGATTATATGTTAATCTTTTGTGAGATTATACTCGAATTATATAGTAATCTTTATAAGATCCGTATAACCTTGTAATTTATCTCATGCTCTTACGGTAATATTAAATTATGTGAAATATGCATCTGTTGAAGATTACATCAACCAATAATTATTTGTTAACTATGTAATTTTGTTATTTTGCAAGCTCTGTTAATTGTTTACTATATATGTTGCACTATTTGTGAGATATCAAATGATAATAATGAATATTTGTTTGTTGCAATGATTCAGAAGATTAGTTTACCCTCATTATAAACACTTTAAAAGTTCAATTACATAATAATAGGTTGAAGATTTGGTTATATATGAATGCATCACCTTTATTGTGAATAAAGTAATATATTCATGTCTTTTATTACATACTTTTGGTATGTTGATCTTTTCGTACATCATGTCATTTCTATAAATATGTGGATTTTTTTTCCATTATGGAATAAAAGATTAGATATGATTACATATAAAAATAAACACGTACGAATATACACTCTTTTCGTTTAATTGATATGATTATCGTTTGATAATTTATTATATTTTATATGTGAAAAGGGTTATTAAGTGCTCATATGTACTTTCCATTCAATTTTACAAAATAAATATATGGATGATTATGTGTATCCTTTTAGTTGTAAATATTTCTATGGCATTGTTCATTAGAAAGGATTTGATTATGTTATCTTATTTCCTATAGTCTATCTTTTGTAGGAAATTAAATTAGTGAGGGTTTTTTTGCATAAACTTTTCGCATGAGAATATTAAGGCAAATATTTTATTCGTAATTTGTAGATTTTATAAGAATGGATTTTATATCATAAATTTCATTATATAATAGTTCTTTCCCACCTTATACTAATAATCGGTACATAACGTACCCTCTTTTATAGATTAGATTTCAAATCTAAATTATACACTAAAGTTATTGAGAGTATTAATAATTACATGATGATTTTTCATATGGTTGTCAGTATACTTGATATGAAATTTATGAAACTTTAGTTTTCGACGCTTAACATGATCTATCGGCTACTTGATATCAATATCATAATTCTTGATATTTGTTTACTTAGTATATTAGTGTTTCATCATATCAAATATATATTGATAATATCGATATGTCGATATTATTATGTATCGCTATGAATTTGGAAGCTTTCGGTTTATATATGTCGATCAAAGTTTATTGGGGAATTTAATTTTGATTTTATAATGCTCTAGAAGTAGCAATTTTGACGAGAAAGATGTGAACAATATTGTTCTTGTATCATGTTGGTTGAAATATTAATAAGTGGTTGATAAATCACGAATGATTGACCATTCCCTGAAGTGAATGAGATAACGCATCGCATTATCAATAAGAAAAATGAATCCATGAATTGGAATAGAAGTATTATGATCGCCCTCATGATTATAATTATAATTATCCAAACCACCAGAAGTGGTACAAAAGGATATATAAGAGATACTCCATCAAATTGATTATAAATTCGACTTTATCCCTATATACGAAAAATGACTCATGTACTCATAGTACGTCAGATTGAGTACTTAATCAAATTATCGAGTTTTCAATTATATAAATATCTATAAATAAAATTGTCATATGGACAAGTTTACTTCAATGACACTTATATATCGATATAATTTTTTTATTGGGGAATAAACTTATAATTTGAATTTCGTTTATGTTATTCTTCCTCATGTTGTTTACAACTCAAGTATCAAAGTTTTTTTTAATTACTAGCTTCATTCTCTTAATTTGTTTTCTTTTATAATAAAAAGAGTATGGATTTTCCCCAGCATTCAACTGGATCCAAAACAAATAAAAAAGATATATGTCTCGTAGATAGTGCTACAACGCACACTATACTCAAAAACAAAAAAATATTTTTCTTCCTTACTTATGAAAGAAGCAAATGTTAACACTATATCTGGTAGTACAAAAATAATTGAAGGGTTTGGGAAAGGAAATATAATGGTCCAGGGAGGAACGAAACTCATCATTGAAGATCCATTATTTTCTAGTAAGTCTCAAAGAAACTTATTGAGTTTCAAAGATATTCGGCGAAATGGTTACCATATTGAAACTACAAATGATGGTAAGATTGAATATTTTTACATTACCACAACCCTAACAGGTAAAAAGTATGTGTTGGAAAAATTACATGCGCTTTCGTCTGGCTTGTACTACACAAATATCAGCATGATTGAAACACATGTGATAGTAAACCAGAAGTTTACTAATCCAAATACATTTATTATTTGGCATGATCGATTGGGTCATCCTGGATCAATTATGATGCGAAAAATTATTGAGAATTCAAATGGACCTCCATTAAAGAATCAGAAGATTCTTCAAGTTAAAGTATTCTCTTGTGCTGCTTGTTCTCAAGGTAAACTGATCACGAGACCATCATTAACTAAAGTTGGAATTGAGTCACCTGCAGTTTTGGAATGTATTCTAAGTGACATATGTGGGCCTATTCATCTACCACATGGACCATTTTAGGTACTTTATGATTTTAATTGATGCATCTATTAGATGGTCATATGTGTGTTGATTATGAACTTGCAACCTAGCCTTTGCAAGATTATTAGCCCAAACTATTCGTTCTTGATTATGCAAGCGAGCTTATGTCTCAGGCTTTTATTGATTATTGTATGTCTACGAGAATAAAAGTAGAAAAGTTTGTTGCTCATGTACACATACAAAATGGTTTAGTAAAATCATTATTAAATGACTCCAATTAATAGCTAGACCATTACTTATGAGAACAAATCCCCCTATCTCTACACGGGGATATGATATATTATATGAAGTAACACTTATACGTATCAAACCATCAAATTACTATGAATTCTCCCTATTACAATTGGTTTTTGGTCAGGAGCCTAATATTTCCTATCTCAGAATTTTTAGATATGTGCGGTATACAATCCTATTGCACCACCACAACACACGAAGATGGGTTCTCAAATGAAATTAGAAAAATATGTTGGATATGATTTCCCTTCTATAATTCAATATCTTGAATCAATCACTGGGGATTTATTAACAGCAAGATTTGCTAATTGTCATTTTGATGAAACAATTTTTCCAATATTAGGGGGAGAAAATAAAAAGTTGGAAAAAGAAATTACTTGGAATACATTATCTTTGAATCATTTAGATCCTCGAACAAAACAATGTGAATAAGAGATTCAAAAGATAATTTATTTACAAAATATTGTAAATCAATTGCCAGATGCATTTGCTGACCCAAAAAGAGTCACTAAGTCTCATATCCCAGCTGTAAATGCCCCAATTAGAATCGGACTAATCCCAGAAGGACAGTCTATTCAAGAAATGAATCCAAACCACACCTAAAGCGTGGGAGACCAGTCAGTTCTAAGGATAAGAATCCTGAAAAAAGAAATGAGCAAATGATCAAAATGATCAGCAGTGAGGAGGCTAATGCTCAACAAGACATAACTATGAATAAAGCTTTAGAAGAAGCACAGGTACCTGTAGATATGAAAAATAAAGAGATCTCAATTAGTTATGTCAAAAATAGAAATGGAACCGAAGGAATACAATTGTCGACAATATCCTTGCACATAATGTAGCTACAAATATTTTATAAGAAAAATGAGGATCTTGAATCAAAATCTGCGGAATAATGTAGAAATTGAAATGATTGGCCAAAATGGAAAGATGCAATTCAAGAAGAACTTAATTCACTTTCTAAACGTGAAGTTTTGAACCAGTAGTCCAAACTCCTGGTAATGTAAAGCCAGTGGGGTATAAGTGGATATTTGTACATAAATACAACAAATAAAATAAAGTCATATGAATATGAAGCACGACTTCGGGCACAAGGATTTCAACAAAAACCTGGCATTGATTATGAAGAAACTTACTCTACTGTTGTGGGTGCAATCACTTTTAGATATCTCATTAGTCTAGCAGCAGATGAAAGACTTGATATGCACCTATTGGACGTTGTTGCAACATACTTATATAAATCACTTGATAATAAAATTTATATGAAAAGTCCTGAAGGTTTCAAGATACCTGAAGCATATAAAAGTTCCCGGGAAAAATATTCAATAAAATTACAAAATCATTAAACGGATTAAACAATCTGGGCGGATATGGTATAATCGCCTTAGTGAAATGATTATATTTATCCTTGTGTCTTAGTAAAGAGGTTTGGATCAAAATTTGGTTTAGTTGTTGTATATGCCGATGACTTAAATATCATTGGGACTCCTGAAGAGTTATCAAACGCAATGAATTATTTAAATGAAAGACCTTGGAAGGACAAAATTTTGCATCAAATTAGAAATTGCCCATTGCAAAAGTGGAATATTTGTTCATCAATCGACATGTACCAAAATGATTATAAAACGATTTTAGATGGATAAGGCACATCCATTGAGTACCCCGATGGTTGTGAGATCACTAGATATAACAAAAGATCCATTCCGGCCTAAGGAATATAATGAAGAAATTCTTGGTCCTCAAGTACCATATCTTATCACTATTGTGACATTAATGTATTTTGTTAATAATATAAGGCAACACATAGTATTTTCAGTGAACTACTATCTAGATTTAACTCATTTCCAATTCGAAGACATTAAAGCTAAATTAAGTAAATTTTGATATCTACGTGAAATACCTGATTTGAGCTTATTTTATTCATATAATTTTGTTCCTCTATTTATTGATATCAAGATGCAGGATATCTATTTTGATGCCATAAAGCTTAACATATTTCAACAAAGTTCTTTTTCGTACATGACCTTCAGAAGAATGCAGACATAGATGCATACAAATATGTTCGAGTGAAAATCTGACCGATATATTTGAGGAGTTGATATATAAGATTGGAATGCTCGATATAAAGATATTAAATGATGTCATCATGAGGGGGAGTGGATACGCACTGTACTCTTTTCCTTTGCTGAGGTTTTGTCCCATTAGGTTTTCTTAGTGAAGGTTTTTAACGAGGCAGCCAATATGCGTACTCCATGAATATATTTTTTAGCAAGGTGCATCAAACCGCAATGGACATTCAAGGGGGAGTGTTATAAATAATGAATATTATGAATGCCCATTGAATGTGTAATCGATTTATTTATGGGATTGATATTCATGATTAAGGTATTGATTAGTCAACCTTTCCTTTTATCTTGTATTACAATACCTATAAATTGAGGCTTATTGATCATTGTACATACACTCAAGAATTAATAAAATCCTCCTCTTCTCCCTCTATTCTTTTTACCTTATTCTGTTATTGTTCTTGCTTTTAATCAATAGTTTCATAACAGATTTCCTTTTATTGTTTTACCTTTTTAGTTATTTACAATATGGTACCATTTCCTTTATGGGGGTGGGGGTGGGGGTGGGGAATAATCAGAAAACTAGGGCTTCTAATTTATTAGGGAAAAGTTAAGAAGCAAACGTGCATCCACTCAGTCCATTCATTTTAAAATTGTACTAATGATATCATTGGCCAGTACACATTTGAAGATCACATTGGTGGGAGCGTAAGAACTTTGAGATTATATGAGGGACCACACGAACTATTATTAGTCAAAAATATTTGCTTTTCCCCATAACAGGCTGATATATCAATAAAAATATAATTGATGTTGGGTATAAATTATGGTATTCTGGTTAAAAATTCCTTTATTTATTTATTTATTTATATATTACGTTTGGCCTAAACGCATACGAACAATACTATGATTTTATTTCTATTTATATGATAGAGTGATAATAAGTTACCTAAAAATACATACAATTGGGTTATGCAAATTATGCATATCACACCGTGCTTTTAGCCTAAAACATTTTGAGATTAAGTTATCTTTCTTCAAAATTTTACCATAGTAAGTCAGGATTTCGGATAGGCTAATCAAGACAGAACAAACCAAAAGCTTGGATCGTCATATTTTAAGGGTAATATTTTGGAACTTAAGGTTTTAGTCATTCATGTTACCTTTCTATCCGATTTGTTATGATCTTACCAGATTCTCTCATATTTTACTTAGTTGTTACTTGCGCGGCACTCCTCTAGATTTCCTTTTGCTCAACGGTTCCCCAGCAGCTCGCTAAACCTACGAACTGATCTGTTCTGTTCGTATTGCTCCCAACGAACACATCTGTTCTCGTATTCTCCTGTTCGTCTGCTCTTTTATGCTTGTATGTTCTTTAGCGAACTTTTCTGTTCGTCTGTTCTTTTCAGTTTGTTTATTCTCTAGCGAATTCTTTTGTTAGTTTCTTATTATTGACTTGGTCTTTCGTCTTATCCTTGTGTTGGGCTAAATTTTAAACTAGATGGGTAGAACCCTATCACACACAATTTTTTAAAACTTATTCGTTCCTCGTGATGTTTTAGAATTTCAATCGAACAGTTTCCAAAAACACAATAATTGTTCAATAATCAAAAGAAGTACTTCAGTTAATAATTCTAGCAAACTAAATTAATTAAAAATTCTTTATATGAAATGCTAAATGTCACTAGTGAATTTGTAATAAGCTTTTAAGAATTTGATGAGTTTTATACATTTCTATTTATTTTAAAAAAAGATGTTAAACCTTTTCCTATAAAAAGACTTCAATTTTTAAGACACATTTAGTAATTTCGCCACTGTTCATGATACATTTCGGCCAATAAATTCAGGTTATTTGACCGATATAGTATTTGTATTGCCAAACTTTTCAATGAACCATCTAGAGCAAAATTTAATTCCCCAAAAACCACATAATTTTGGAGGCAACTGTTGGGGATAATTATATATGAGTTATTTATACAATACCCCTGTGTTAGATGAAATGGGAAAAAAAAAAACCCTATGTTACAAAAATTAACACAAAAAACCTTGTGTTTTTAAAATATTTGCATGCTGAACCCTGAAAATTTCTGGTGTTGGTAGAACACTAATTTTCTCTATTCATTGGATGCAAAATAACTAATTTACCTGTTTATATTCTGATATATATCATCTCACATCTCTTTATATACAATTTTATATATTTGTTTATACGGTTCTTCATGCAATTTTTATGTTGTACAGGGTTTCGGTGTATAAAAAAATATTGAACAATATAAAGAGATTTAAGATGATGTATATCAGAATATAAACAGGTAAATTAGTTATTTCGCATACAATGAATAGTGAAAATTAGTGTTCTACCAATACTAGAAATTTTCAGGGTTCGACATGCAAAAATTTTTAAAACACAAGGTTTCCTGTGTTAATTTTTGTAACATGGGATTTTTTTTTTTTTGTCCGTTTCACCTGACACATGAGGTATGGTGTAAATAACTCAATTATATATAGTAAACCTTAAATTGCTCCAAAATATTTATACGCGTTTAGGCCCCAAACGCCCGTTCCATCTCTCTTTTGTATCTCGTATATATTCCTCTATTTGATTATTTTTTAATTCCTTTTATAGACTCACACTTTAAATTACTTTGAATCTTCTAATTTTATTCGTACTTATTTCTTATAATATTAAGTCTTAGACACTCTTATCTGGAAATATAGTATTTTGATTGAAGTTAATTTGTTAAGAATACGTTCTGATTGAAGTTTATGAGAATCCGGACGCTTCTCATATTTTTTGGCATTCTCAAACTATTGATCTTAGATAGGCCAATTCTATTGATCTTTGACTTCCTTTAAACGGCCGGTCTCTTGGGCTAATGTATTTAGATCGTTAGATGGGCACCATGGTGTGTGTGTGTATATGTGTATACTTTATTATGAAAATTCCACAATTGATGACACTAAAAATTCTGGTTTTACTTCCACAATTTCATTTTTCATTACTTTTTGGTTCATATATTATACATTAAGTAATAAAGTACTATTTTATTAATTCAAGCTTTCCCGATTTTCATATTACAATGTTGAAAGGAAAAGAAAATGCAAGCACAACACATGGATTTTTAACTCCACTGTGCCTCGTACATTAATGGTGTTCGATCAAAGTGCTTAATAAAAGATGAAAGATGACTCTAAATTAATTTGACGAAAATGATATCAATCAAAGTGCCAAATTTTGAGAAATTTACAATTATTGAGAAAAAAAATGAACAAGGTCTATGTTGTCGAACTAAAATAGGAAATGATCAACTATATCAACAATGTTACGTTACATAAACAATTGTAATTTAAAATAAAAAGAAAAAAAGAAAACCCGCATTTTTAATATTTTTATACTCCTTTGGATTATTACTTTCCAAAGTAGTCGAGAAAATTATATTTTTGGGACTCTTATGTTTTCAATTTTAAACATAACAGTTGTTTTTAAGGGAAAATTACCAAATTGGGATACCAACTTATCCTAAATAACAATTTTAGGATACATTTTGTTTCGACAACAAATCAATCCATTCACTCTTAAAATGTGTCAATTTTAAAAAAGTTCGTCAAAAGCACTGTTGACTGCCTACAAGTCTAAGTGGAAAACTTAATGGGCCACTTCGCCGGAAACCACTGTTCCTCTATCCCCCTCACGCACTTTACCGTAACAGGGGTGAAGTGGCTCATTAAAATTGTCCACTTAGACTTGTATTTCGACGGTAAACAGTGGTTTTCGGGGAATTTTTTTTCCAAATTGGCACATTTTGAGAACTAATGAACTGATTTGTTACCGGAACAAATTGTGTCCTAAAAATATTAGTTAGGATAAGTTCGTATTGCGATTATGTAATTTTCCCTATTTCTAATATCTTATAATTTAGCTCTTCAACCTTTTCTTTTCCCTATATATCCATACACTTTTACTGCTTATTTTCAAAATAAGATCCTTTACATCTTATAAGATACGAGAGCTAATACTCTTAGTAACAAAACAGAAGTTGTTGTCACATATTCCCTCAAAAAGAAAGAGAAAATGAATGTCACATATATATTATTTGTAATATTTTCACATTATTATTTCATTATTTTTGTCACTAGTTTTACTATTTCTTGTAAGATATTAGACATACATTTAATTTGATATTGTTTTATATGAATTTTAATAGTATGAGTTGTATTTTATAAAAGAATGAAAAAACAACGTACCATCTTTATTATGACTGTTTTTTCAACTTTGTATCTGAACATTTAAATGTTTTAAATTGTGATCATTTGTACTTTGTAAAAACTTTCAGATTTGTCATTTATATTTTGTAAAAATTTCCAAATTATCATCTTGGTTGTTTAAGTGTTAACAAGTGACTCATTTTTTGTTGGAAATTATTAATTTTTCACCAAAAGTGAGACACGTGTTGACACCTAAATGACCAATATAAAAATTTAAAATTTTTTACAAAATACAAAATACAATCTGAAACATTTAAAAATTTGGATAAAAAAAATTAAAAGACAGATCATAATATGGAGTTAAAGTTGTTTTATCTCCTTTATGAAATAAAAAGTGAGTGAAAGAGAATGCCTTCAATTTTTTTCTTTTTTTGGTAGCTAGAACTGCCCTTTAATATTCGAATAGCTTGGTTTATTTTTGTTTTTTAATTGGAATGCATTTTGTCGTATGAGCATTGAGTCTGCAGCTCATGAAGCAGCACCATATAAAAGGAATCGAAACTTTTAATTAATTAATTAATTAATTAATTAATTAGCTATAATAGATTCCATAAACCCTAAACCACTGTGAAAAGATAAAACGAAGTAAACTTTTTTATGCACTATAGCTACCTAGCTAGATCCCTATATATAGGGATATAAAATGTCCTAAATATTAATAATTAATGCTTGAAGCATTAAGTTCTTTCGAGATGCCTCTATGCAAAAAAAATAAAACAAATACCCATGATTTAGATTAGAGTGATATAAAGTCCTTATCCTGAAACAACATCATTCTCAATATATAGAGTTTTCAGAGAAGTGCATTAATTTAAAACAGTTTCCAAATTAAACCTTTCACGACACTACTGACTACACGATTGATAGCGTAAATTTTTTATTTTTAATTCTATTGTAATTTTATTTTGTAACTAACTCCTATAATTTTCAAAATTTTGCAATATATGTCCAACTTTGCTGACAAATAAATTTATCACCTGAAATTAGACGTTTATGTGGCTGCCCAATTTATGTTTGTGATACAGCAGTCGCCTAGAAATTTCTGGCAAGATATTGGTTTTCCAATAAAAATGGACATACGTTGCAGATTTGTAAAAGTTACAGAATTTAATTGCAAATCTTGAATAGAATAGGATTAAATATGTAAAAATAAAATATGACTAATTTTGTAAATTTGCCTAAAACCTATTATGTGAATATTTTGAATTTTGATGTAAGTGTTCTAATACAATCATAACTTATACCAATACTAATTTAAATTAAGAACAAATTGTTATATCAATTATCATGAATTATAAAATAAAGCCACTATGCAATTGGAAGAAACTAGTATTAGTAAACACGAACCAGATCTGCTTTTACAGGGATTCTAACCCTTACATTGAGATAAATAATTTATACATGATATATTTTCCAACTGCGCTTACGATACCCTAAAACTGTCTATCAACGATCAAGGATTTGTATACTTAAAAAGCGTGTGAGATCTAAAGTGCGTTATTACACCTATATAAATCCTTACAAAGTGGTGAGTTAATTAAAGGGGGGAAAAAACCCATTTGACAACCAAAAGAAATTAGTAAGACACTCAAATTATCTTAGCAGAATGAGTGATCAAGAACAAGATAGATTGCTTCCAATTGCCAACATAGGGCGGATCATGAAGCAAATCCTCCCCCCAACCGCGAAGATCTCAAAAGAAGCCAAAGAACGAATGCAGGAATGTGCATCGGAGTTCATAGGTTTTGTGACCGGCGAAGCTTCTGACCGGTGCCAAAAGGAGAACCGGAAGACGGTCAACGGGGACGATATTTGCTGGGCTTTGAGTTCACTAGGGTTTGACAACTTCTCCGAGGCGATGCTAAGGTACTTGGTCAAATTGAGGGAGTTCGAAAGACTAAGGGCTAAGCAAAGCAACGCTTGTAGTGAAGAGAAAGATGAAGGTATGATAACTTCTTCAACTCCATCATTTGATTTTGGGATTGTCCAGAAAGGAGGAACATCCTCAGCCAAACCGTCTTTAATAGATGCATAAATTAACGTATCTGCTTCTTCAAAAATTTGTTCTGAGGGTTGTTTATCCCGAGTGTGAAAGGTAATTATAAGGCAACTTTTTCATGTGTTTGTGAAACTGAGCCCTTTTCTTTTCTGGGATAAGAATGGTGCCAATATGCAGGCATATATGTACAAACACCACGTTCTATTGATATATATTTGTCACGTTTAATTCTTAGCAGAATTTTTATTTCATTCTTCAGCCAATTTTATTATTACTACTATTTTAATACTTAGGAATTCCTATGAGTATACATACTTTTGTGACGCTTGCTTGCTACTTAACTACCATAGGCCAAGATTAACTCTATAAGTACATGTATTTCATTCCTCAATCAAGAGAAAAAGATTTTGTATTATATAAGTGATCTTCTGTTTATATTTCGTCTCAATTATCTTCTCATCCCTGATCCCTTAATAATGCAGAACCTAATCTTAAGTTGCTTTATCTACATAAAAATAAATAAAAAATCTTAAGTTTCTTTAGAGCTCACAATTCTATTGGTCGAAAATTTAAGCAAGATCCCAATACCCAACGAACCGACCCTTATAACCTCTTGACAAGGTCGCACGTTCCAATCCCCTTATTTTCATGGGGTGAGGTATAATGTAAGTCCTTTATAGGCGATGACGTATCTGTACCTTGGATTAAAATATCATTCCCTCAACCTAAAATTTTGTAGACAAAAAAAGTAAATAAATAAACAAATAAAAAGAACCGACACTTATCAAAAGAAGCAAACCAATTAAGACTCATATTGATATAGTTTTTATTATTCTTAATTAATTTTCAAGTAATACTCTAATCGTACTGGAGGAACAGGATTTTTACAAAAAGCAATAGTTAGGGTTTGTGTAACCCTTGAAGCTGGTGCTACAGTATGGAAGTAAAGAGTCAGATTAGATCAAGTACATAGCATGAGAATATTTTACGAACTTTTGAGATACAGTGCGATATCCCAAATTCCCAATTGGAAAAGAGACTGGTTAAAGTCTGAGAATCTGTGTCAAGGTTAGGTTTTTAAGCAGGAAATCTAGGGTTTTCCACAAAAATTCTGGGACCACTTCTCCAATATCTTCCTGGAACAGTGTTGCCAAAGTTAAAAGACACGGTGACAATCATACATACTTAAATCCCTCTCTGCCTGTACGGTAGTAAACCTGTGCTCATCTATTGTGACTAAGTGTTATAAACTTAATATAAATGTCGACAAGACTTGCCTGATATTCATACATACGTGTATATATATATGTATACAAATTCCGAAAAGAAAAGTCAGATAATGTATTATGTTATTTGTTTACTCAAAACAAATATTCATAATTATAATATTTGTTGTTTATAAATTAGTTAATTACATGCACTATTTAGCTTCCTTTAGGTCAAGATAACTTTAAGAAAACAACAAAGACTACAATGAATTTTTTTTTTTTTTTTAATACTTAACAAATTCTTATTACGTCTTTTATAAAAAACTTAAATATAAGGTTTTATTTTTTTAAAAAAGAGAAGAAAATAGTGAAGCACGATATTTTTTAGGAAAAATTACAAAGTTGGGACTATAACATACCCCAATTTGCATTTTTGGACTTTAATTTTCCTTTTTTGATTTTGGGGACAATTACTACAAAAAATTTGCAATTTTAGCCTTAACCTTACCGGAACCCTAGTTTTCCACCTGAAAATGATTACACGGCAATATTTATCCGCGTGGCAAAACAACCATGCCAAGTAGACTGTTTATTAAATTTATATTATTTAAAAAATAAAATGAAATTCCAACAAATTATGCAATTGTCATAAAATATTTACTATATATAAAATAAATGTAAAGTTCTATATGTACGTAAATAAATTTATTTATTTTTATAAATTAAAAGAATACAATATTTTTAATTGTAAATATATACATAAACCATAAATCGTTTTTTCACACCATATTTATTTTTACAACCACATTTTATATTATAAATATGTACATGAAAAAAAGACATACTATTTAATTAAATACACAAAAAATATATAAAACAAAGTCCACTGTTTAATTTTAAAGAAATAATACATTAAGACTAATTAAAATATAATATCTTAATTACTAAA
This sequence comes from Lantana camara, assembly GCA_037501455.1. NCBI lineage: Eukaryota > Viridiplantae > Streptophyta > Magnoliopsida > Lamiales > Verbenaceae > Lantana > Lantana camara. The sequence goes on along the minus strand of CM074856.1, from coordinate 107,627,957 downwards.
AAATTTATAATTTTAAGGTTTAATTTCATTTATCAAACCCTAGCTACCGGCCTACCCCTACCGGTGAAGGAGATGGTGGTGGTCCTGGTAAAGGTGAAGCCGTAAATGGTTGTGTTTTTTTTTTTTTAAATTTTATTATTAAATTTATTTTAAGAATTTAATTTTCTTGTAAATTAATTTAAAATTTTAAATAAACATATAGAAATCCAACATGTAATTTTTCAAATGAGTTGGCTAAATTTGGTATGCCATTTAGGCATTCAAGGCCACATACTCAGCTTATTCCGGCAGCCATGTCAGCACATAAGTTGTATTCCGAGCAAAAATTAGGGTTCCGGTGGTGCTCGGGCTAAAATTGCAAAATTTTTATAGTAATTGTCCCCAATATCAGAAACGCCAAGTTAAAGTCCAAAACTGCAAATTGTGGTATATTAGAGTCCCAAATTTACAATTTTCCATATTTTTATTTTTATTTTTGACGAGCAAAGGCCACAGGCGGCCAAGCTAGTTCAAACTAAGGGAATATCGAAAGCACCAACGCAGGCCGAAGCCGTATTTCTAGCAATAGTGTGGGCTACCTTATTAGCACCATGACGAACAAAAGTAAAACGAACACCATCAAAAGACGAACAAATAAGCTTTGATATCGGAGATAATGTTTCCAATATCCGAGAGCTCCTCAGCTTTGCCCTTTAGGACGTTGATGATATTCAAGTAGTCACCCTCGATGATAACGGGAAAAATTGCAAAAATGGTATACTAACTGCACCCATTTAGCACAATTGGTACAATATCTTTTCCGGTGACAAATTTACCCCGCAACTCTCAAAAAGTTGCATTTCAATGTAAAAAGTCGCCGGAGACCCCTAAAACCCGCCTGAAATCCGACCAGAAATCCTACATGACATGTTTTTTTTTTGACAGGGCAATAATGCCTTCGCCACATCAAAAACCACTGCACATGTGTCCTTTTCACCCATTTTGAAAAAAATACACAAAAGCCACATAATATTTTTAAAAATATTCTTTTCACTATATTATTATAGTATGTATACATGTTTTTATTAACATTACACAATAAAATAAATACATAAACTCTTAAACATTATATATGATATTTAAAATACAAACATTAAAAATATTACAATATAAATATAATTATATAATATAGTTAAAAATTATTTTTTAATTCAAGCTAAATATTATATTAATAAATAAAAATTCTTAAATTACAGCTAAATCTTAAAATTATTTTTTGCAATTTTCTCTTAAAATAATCTCAAAATACCACATAATACATATTTTGGAGGGAAAATTTCCCCAATGCCAACATAAATAAATTTTAAAATTACATATACTAATTTATAAAAGTTTTCACTATTTATTTGATTTTAAAATGTAAAATTTAAAAATATACATATAAACACCCAAAGCCACATAAGCAATTTTTTTTTTTTTTTCCAAAAATTTATTATAACTACGAAAGTAAGAATTAATACATTTAAAAGTTATACTTGAAGTATATAATTAAGAATTAATAAATTTTATTTATGTTGTGTATAATATATATTTTATATTTTTAGGAAAATATAATATATTTTTAATAAATTTATTCATATAAATTATATTTTATTCACATAATATATTATATTACTAATGAAATTTAAATTAAAATCAAAATCTAAAAAAAAATTAAAAGGCAAACAAAGAAAGAGAAGAAAACAACCCAGCCCCCTATTCCCTCGTCGGAGAAGGTGAGCCCAGAATTGGGGATTTCTTCTTTCTTCACCGAATTCGATGTACAGATAGTGTTTTTCGATCACCGCGACATGAGGAACGCATTGATACCAAATTCGTGGCCCAATTTTTAGCGGTGGTGGCTTTATGAAGGAGCAAAGCCACGACAATGGCGGAGACCATTGGGGTTCTTTTTCCGAAGAGCTATTCCAGTGACCAAGACCTCTACATGAACCTGACCCATTTCGACATGAGAAAGACAGGATAGAGCAGTACCACCTCCACCAACAATCTGCTCACCACTACCAAGTCTGCCGCCACACCGACATCGCCACCACCACCACCGGTTCCTCCAACCAGATCCGCCACCATCAACCTAACACATAATGAATCGCCAAATCTGTTGCCCACCGGCCACAAAGCTTCCGCCGCTAGATCCACCTAAATTCGCCACCATCAAGAGAACCACCATCAAATCGACTCAACACCACCACCAAATCTGCCGCACCACCCCACCACCCATACCTACCGCCGCCACTTGGGGGGAGAGAGAGAGAATCTATGGAGAGTGTATGGAGGAAGAAAACGAGAGAAAATCCGTCGCCAGATCCACCCTCCGATGAAGAAGCCGTTGCGCTAAGGGATTCCTGCCTTTTCTCGTTTTCTTTTTTTTTTGTTGGAATTCTTTTTTGTTTTCTAATGTGCAGGAAAAACAAAAATTATTAAGTCAATGGGGTATTTTTAATTAAATTCAATACTAAAAATATATACATATATATGTTGTTGAAAATATTAGATATTATAATATTATTTTAATTTTTTTATTTTATGTATTTTTTATAATAAATGTATTTGATGCTTGCCGAAAAATCGACAATCACCAATATGATTTATTTATGTTGGGAAAAGAGATTAATACCAAGCTGTAAAGGAAAATTGATCAGAAAATAAATACTGAAGTGAACAATGAGAAAAATAAACAAGAAATGGAAATAATGATGAAATAAAGATAAATGTATAGTGCTGATAATCTTTTGTCTTCTGGAACAATAGTCTTCTTGGTACAATAAAATTCTGAGAATAGAATCTAGATAACTAGAGAAGAATGATAAAAAGGAAGGTAACAACTGCTAAAAGTTCTTCGCAGAGAAATTCTCCAGAATGGGATTGCTAGGTTTCTGTAGAATGTGAATGATGTCAAATCCTCTTCTCTCTCTCTCTCCCCTTTTATTCTCTTCAGAAGTTGGTTACATCTTTCCACAATCTTAGGCACGTGGGGCTCTTTTAAATTTAAAGTCTCTGAACACGTTCTACTTGTTAACTCCTTCTTTCTCACTTTCTCTCAACTTCTTCTCTTCCTCCAACTGTCGTAACTCTCTTATTATTCCTTGATTTAATTAATTCTCCAAAAAGGGCCCCCATCATCACTCCCCCTACTCTTACAATCGAATAGTATAGACGGCTGTGAGAGTAGTAAAATCTTGGAGAACAAGTCTGGATGTTGGATGTCTTGAAATGGTTGGTCTCCCTTCCTGGGTACGGTGATTGCCTCATTAAAAACCTCACTCGGGAAAACCACGTGGGAAAAGCCCTCATGAGTAAAAAGAATACAACCATTACGTCCCGTACCCAAGGTTTGTTTGAGGTTCTGCTTCTTGTAGTTGGATTAACGTTCTGTTTCTTGAGATCTTCCTAACTTTCAGCTTAGTGTCTTTGTCCTTCCAACTAGTAGTTTCTTTCAGCTTAATTTCCTCTCACATGTTCCTTTCTGCTCGTCCAGTTCCCTTCTGCTTTTCTTTTCCGCCAGCTCAACTATAAGTATTTTTTCTTCTCCAAAGTTTGGCGGGAGTACATTCCTGTAACATGTCCTCTCAAAATGTGATATACTTCAAGATATGATCATATCTTAACTCTTGGAGATAATCACCCAACATTCTCAGAACGATTTATCAAGGAGGCCCAATACGAATGAGATAATTTTCTGCAAATCTAAATTATAAAGATAATTGCTAAAATTTATCAAAATAATTTATCTAGACCAACTGGATAATTTGAAATCAAAGAAATAATTTTCGTACTTATCGATTAACTCAAGATAATTTTTATGACTTAATAGTTTCATGAAAAAAGATAAACTAAGTAAGAGTAAGGATGTCACCGGGAGTTGGAGAGTTTTAGCAAATAGGGTTTGCTTGTCTTGGTTAAGCACAAAAAAGAGATCTCCTCTTCTCTGCAAGACCAAACGACTGAACAACCGCTTCTCTCTCCCTTCAGGTAAAGAAAATTTCGCCTCCCTCTCATCGGCTTCCAGCGTCTGTCACCACCGCTGGCGGTGCGCCGCTGCCGCGCTGCCTCATACTCTCCCTCTTCTTCTACTTTCTCCTTGGTTGTTTCTCTTTTTTTTATTGACGAGATTTTTTGCCTCCTTCGTAGACATGGGGCTATGCTTGTCCGCTGTAAATCGACTCGCCACCGTTCGTCGTCTTTGTCCATTCGCAGGATTCCATCGGCCATATAGCTATGCAGGTAAGGGTCTCGAAAAACCCTTCTTTCTTCCTTCCCTTTTGACGACTTTTGCGAGGGATCGAGATGCGTAGGCTATAGATCTGAACATCCTCTCTATGTTTTTGCAGCTCCGTCGCTCGCCGCCGTGCATTCAGCGTTCAGCTATCGTTGATCTCACCTCGCCGGTAAGGGTCTTGTACCTTCTTCTTGTTTTCTTCTTTTTTCCCCTTTTATTTCCTCGTTTAAGGCACAGATTTGGGGAATAGGGGCTTTTATGACGGAACTGGCCATGTCCGACCACCATGGGTGGAGGTCGTCGGCGCCTCTCGCGGCCGCGCCTGGCACGGCGGTTCACGAGCCACCCAGAGTTTTCTCTTGGCGGTTTCTCCCCTTAGCTGGACTTCACGCGCCTGGCGCGTGAGTGACAACCTACCTCCGCCGTGGCACCCAGCGTCGGGACAGGCTGCAAAGGCTTCTTTCTCGATAGCCGTGCCGATCTGCTTCTCCTCTTGCTATCTCTCTTGATCAAAGATGAGAATTTTACAAGGATTTCAACTGTCATTCAAGATTTGCGCGAAATGACCAAAAAGGTGTGGCACCATTACAAGGGTGCTAGATAATAACAACTTGCTGGGATCATCCTATATTGCAATGGATCACGTGAGAGTTACTTCAACCGAGTATTGGAAATGGAACTTTTAAAAGGAAAATCACAACATGAACAAGATAGATTACCCACTCATCAGTCATTTGCCTATGATGAACCGGGAATATTGTGAAGAGTAGAAACTAAACTTTAAGTTACCAAATGACTAGCCCGGATATCTGAGGAGGTTAACTATAATTTGTGGGAAGAATGAGTGGGCTGGATTACTATCAAGTGTCCATTTAGGAGTTGAAACTCCGGACGGTGGTATGGGAAAGGATAAAGAATTCGATCGCAGGATGAAGATCGAGGGATTATTAAAATATATACATCGGGTATTTTGAGGAATGGTATTATGGTTCGAGGAAATCCCAACTAAAGAATGAAGTGTTTAACCGAAGATTCATCTACTCTTTTACTTAAGCACACACTAAGGAATGAAAGATTAGTCAGGAACCGAGCTAGTTAAGGATCAGACTATGCACCGATTCCACAAAGTTATCAATTTCAAAGTTCATTACATCGGTGAACGGTACACCTAAACATGCATATCACGTGCATTATGCATTTTATTATCACCATATATGGTTCTTTGTATTTGTTAATTCCTTTTGTATGACTAATTGGTGTACTTGACCTTTTATACTTGCTCCTTACGTGACGGTTTGTGTGAGCGGTTATTTAATTGAGCTTAGGTTGTTGTTTTGTTGTTTGAGAGACGGGGTTCTCTCATTGTTTGTTTGAGAGACGGGGTTCTCTTGTTGCTTGTTTGAGAGACGGGGCTCTCTCATCGCTTGTTTAAAGTTTAAAACTCGAGATTGGACCTGGGGGCCAGGTCCTCTTAAGGGGGAGAGAATTGTAACGCCCCAATTTTTTCAGTTATGCATTACGTGACATTATGTGAATTATATTACTAAGGTGACACGAAACTATTATAAATTTGAGAATTATTGCATAACTCGAATTTGATTGAAACAAGACTTAATTGCCTATGTGTCCTTAATTGATTATTCATTCAAATTAGAGGACTTCATTGCAATAACCATTCTTGGACTTAATTGATAATTTTCTCCTAGCTCATCTTCAATTGCATAACTTAAAAACCTTGGGGACTTAAATGCAAATTAAAGTGAGTCATCTATTTTAATAGATGAATCATAAAGTGCATCTCTTCTATGACATTCCATTCATTTCCTTTCTTGAGAACACATGTACACATTTGCTCCCATTTTCTCACGATCAAAGCTCAAGAGGGGAAGAAGGAAGTTTCATTATTTTTCAAGCTAAGATTCGAGGGGAATTGCATACTTTGAAGCATCACAATCATCACGACTTCATCTCTTTCATCCTTTCTTTCATTCAAGGTAGAGATGGAGATTTATATGAATTCTTGAATCCATGATTGAAGTAGGGTTTGAGATTTATGATGTAATTCCTTGGTTATTTGTGATTAGAAGCATGATCATGATCATTGTACTTGAAAGTTTGCATGAATTCTTGAATTATATGAGAGTTGGATACCATGGAAATATATTGGGTTTGGATGATGATTCTTGATGATCTAAGCATGTTTCCATGGATTGTTCTAAATGATTTATTTGAACCACATATATGTTATATGATAGCTTTGAGTTGAATTCTTGCCTTGGTTTGATGTGGGAAGGCTTGGGAGCCAATTCCCATGTATATCCCCTATTTTCCCCCTGTTTTTTGCCCAGAATGCTTCCAAACGCCCATGTGGCCTTCCCATTCAATTACCAAACGCCCGTTTGGGTACCCACTTTCGTGACAGACAGTTTCCAAACACCCCGTTCCTGCTTTCAGTTTCATTCTTCAAACGCTCGTTTACCCCCACAAATATGATCCGATTGACCTGAAAATCGAACTGTAGAATCAAAATTGAGTCTAGAGTATTCTCCAATTAGAATCACCTCATTATCATTTCTAGTTTGTGAGATATAACCGTTTTAATTTGGTGTCGCCACTTCACCGAAAAACTGTATTCATCTAACTTCGGGCTTATGCCATTTTCTCCTCGCTTTGAACTAGAATACGAGCCATATATCATCGGAAAGGTCTACTTGTCTAGTTTCATATCCAACAAAAAAAACTCAATTTCAACTTCTATAGCTGAAGATATTCATGTTTTACCAGAGCTTACGCATTTCCGAAAATTGTCTATTTTTGCCAAACTTCACCAAAACCCCTCATATTGCATTCTTTTGACTTCCTTGACTCCCGTATGTGACTTATATGCGTTATATGCTTGCTTAATTGGTAATTATGCTCTTATGTGACACTCCTTGGTCCTTACTTACTTGAGTTTGATTGTATGAATCCGTACTTGGTATATGAATTGACTTTGTTTGAGTAATTGAGCATATGAAAACGATCACACCATTCCATGACATTCTTATGCTTTATTTCATATTGAATCATGTTATGACATGATAGATCACTTCATGAACATTTCCGTGTGTCCTAGTTGGTATCATTATTGAGTCTCTTCTTACGAGTTCACAATGTTTCCTTTATTATCTAGTTCTTGTCCATTTCATATGTGGACTGAACTCATAGTACGGGAGATGTAGTGCTCTCGTCACGGGTGCTACATCCTTAGGTGGTATCAGAGCTCTAGGTTACAAAACTAGAGTTCAAGTGTTGTGTTGTGTCAAGTCTAGGTCGTACGGCTTATGAACTACTTGATTACTTGTGCATCACATTGATTCCTAGCATTAATTGATGATTCATTGATATTAAATTTCTGAAATTTTATATGTCCAACGTGTTTTACTTCAAAGTTTGTTGATTTTGGTTGCATTTTGCATCAAATCCATGTCTTTAGTATCTCTTATGTGGCATGAGCATGTACTAACCGCATGTGTTTAGACTTGAATTGATTTTTGAGTTATAGGTTATGAAGATCATATCAAACCACGACCAATTTCCACGACAACAATGAACTATTTCCAGCCTTATTTTCAACCTTGGAAGATGTAAGGAACCAAGATTATATATGGGAATATGGGGAGTCTTGACCTTTCCTAAGTGGGGCTATGGCTCGAGTGGTGGAGTCCGGAATGGGAGGTCAATGTATGGGAAATTTCACAAACTATTGTAGAGGGTGAATCCTCGATGAGATAGAAGTTGGGGTGTTTGATGATTATGATTCAAGGGACCAACATGCATGCCTACACTACGAAGATTGTCTACTCGGATTCCATAAGATCATCCCATCTAGGAAAGAAGTGAAGAAAACCTTGAAGTTACCTTATTTTAAGGTTCGGATCGACCAGGATAATTAAGAGGACTCAAGGTAAAATCGGTTGTTGAGAGATAAGCAACAAAGGTCGTCCAAGATGAGTTTCTAAGTGAATCAAGTTATTTGAATTCAAGTTCAGAGTAGAAGATTCGGAATATACCAGGATCAGTGAATAGTGAGCGATATAAATCATCAAAGAAGGATTTCCAAATAAATTAAGTTATTAGAAGCCGAGTTCTGGAAGAAGGAAAAAAAAAAAAGTAGGTGAATTGGAGAAAGTCAAGAGCACCGGTGGTTTCAAGTTCTAGAAAATCAAGACATTCCGGACTTTGGAATAGGGTTCGGATCAATTTGGGAAATTTAAGAAATCGATTAACTTTGGGTTCATTAAAACAACAAGTAGCAGAACAGAACGTTGAAGTAATCAATGTAGCTCTACAAGGAATCGAGATATTTTGGACTTTGGGTTAAGGAAGAAGTCGGATGGGAAGGAGTTAAAGAGAACGACTAATATGGTTATTTCAAGTTCATGGTAAATTAAGATACTAAGGATTCTATCTCAGGTCAGATTGAGTCTATTTTCCAAATCCAAGCTGAATTGTCATGTTGCGCGGTTGAATTGAAAGATATGGGGCAATAAATGGAATAGATAAAGAAAGACAAGGAATTTTAGAAAGAAATTATGTGTTCAAGTGTAAGCAATTAAAAGATGAGTTCATTTGACTGTTCGAACTCATAAATAATAACTCGAGGAAGCTTTGATCAAAGTAACAACTGTGGTGAAGACTAGGACACCATTTGGAGATTAATCCTTTGAGAGAAATTTAAGATATTAACTTTATCGATGTAGAAGAATTTAAGTTCAGGAATCACCATCTCGACTTATAAGGTTATACAAGTAATACAAAGAATCTTTGATCGGGGAGATATTTCTAGCGAAGGATCGGACAACACTTAGCAGTTGATAATTGGAAAGAGATGGGTTCAAGGAATACTTGGGGAAGGAATCGAGTTCAAGAAATTTCAATTCTCGAGTGATGGAAATGTACAAGTTGATGTTAGGGATTTTGGAGAATTGGAAGACCATGGGTAACGAGAAATAACCAACAATTCGAGGCAAGCTCGTAATTCAACAAACAAGGGAATAAGTGCTAGGGATAAGTTTACCATAACTACGGTGACAGGTTCAATGCATTCATAAGCACGTGCGTCACACATTGTTTTAAATTGTCTAAATTCCACCATTTATATTCTTTTCTTTAATTGATGTAATTGTTACAACCTGTTACATCTTTAATTATCTACAAGTGTGATACGTGCATCGGCATCTTAACCCCATATGCATATTAAGTGTTTTCTTGATAGGAACTCTCCCTACTTTATCTGGCAAGCATTACTTCAACTGAGACATAACCGAAATATGATAGGGAATTAATGGGATTGAAAAAGGATAAAAAGAGGAAGAGCAATTAAGAGGTTGGGAAAATTAGCCGGGAGTTGGAACGGAAGAAATGGGTTGTTATTCCTACCAATCGCTTTAAAATAAACGTGAGACCAAATTTACAGACAAGTGGCGAGATTGGAACTGTTTATATCACGGGAGCTGAGTTGAAAAAAAAAATCGAGGATCTTTATAGTAAGAAGTGATATTACGAGCCAACGGATAAGAATAGGCATTCTTAAGGGGGAGAGTCGACAGAAAAATGACTTCAAATTTATGGATTGGCTCAAATGGATTACTTTCAATAGAAGTAACAAAATTGCAAGAGTCACCAACAACGGGATTTCTTAGAAATGGCTAAAGGGGGAAGAATTAGAAGAATCTGACGCTTGATGACTTTCAAGATTGGGTTGAAAATTGTAGGGATAATTTCAGAAAAAGGTGAAGTGCTTCAAGAACCGGAAGTGAGTATTCGAGAAAGGATGGTGGATTTAGTGCTCGTTTCAATTTCCAACCGGGGTGGAGGAATTTTTAGGAATAGGATCGGAAGTGATAGGTACTTCAAGAGAATTAGGAAGAAGAGAATCTTTGATTGAGAAATGGTAGAACAAGCTCAAGAAGTTAGACAAAAAAAAAAAAAAAAAAAAAAAATTATTTTCTTAAGGGGGAGATCCGGCCGGGGGACAATTTAAAGCCAATGTTTGTACCTCACCTGGGAGAGTTGAAACTTCAAAACAAGTGGTTCTTTCTTTCCCTCTATCAGAACCAGGTGAACGAAGTCTTCAATATCTTAAATTTTATACGCCCAAAGTTCTCAAAATGGAGACTCCTAAAGCCATAAGGAGGTATATCTTGAGCCGAGTTGAAATTAAAAGAAAGTTGATGAGAAATAGGAGAGACAGTGATTTTATGAGTTGATTGAGCATACTTGATCAAAGATGAGAATTTTACAAGGAAGGCAACTATCATTCAAGATTTGCGCTAAATGACCAAAAAGGTGTGGTACCATTACAAGGGTGCTAGATAATAACAAGTTGATGGGATAATCCTATATTGCAAAGGATCACGTGAGAGTTACTTCAACCGAGTATTGGAAATGGAACTTTTAAAAGGAAAATCACAACATGAACAAGATAGATTACCGGCTCATCAGTCATTTGCCTATGATGAACCGGGAATATTATGAAGAGTAGAAACTAAACTTTAAGTTACCAAAGGACTAGTCCGGACATCTGAGGAGGTTAACTATAATTTGTGGGAAGAATGAGTGGGCTGGATTACTATCAAGTGTCCATTTAGGAGTTGAAACTCTGGACGGTGGTATGGGAAAGGATAAAGAATTCGATCGCAGGATGAAGATCGAGGGATTATTAAAATATATACATCGGGCATTTTGAGGCATGGTATTATGGTTCGAAGAAATCCCAACTAAAGAATGAAGTGTTTAACCGAAGATTTATCTATTCTTTTACTTAATCACACACTAAAGAATGAAAGACTAGTTAGGAACCGAGCCAGTTAAGGATCAGACTATGCAACGATTCCACAAAGTTACCAATTTCAAAGTTCATTACATCGGTGAACGGTACACCTAAACATGCATATCACGTGCATTATGCATTTTATTATCACCATATATGGTTCTTTGTATTTGTTAATTCCTTTTGTATGACTAATTGGTGTACTTGACCTTTTATACTTGCTCCTTACGTGACGGTTTGTGTCAGCGGTTATTTAATTAAGCTTAGGTTGTTGTTTTGTTGTTTGATAGACGGGGTTCTCTCATTGTTTGTTTGAGAGACGGGGTTCTCTCATTGCTTGTTTGAGAGACGGGGTTCTCTTGTTGCTTGTTTGAGAGATGGGGCTCTCTCATCGCTTGTTTAAAGTTTAAAACTCGAGATTGGACCTGGGGACCAGGTCCTCTTAAGGGGGAGAGAATTGTAACGCCCCAATTTTTTCAGTTATGCATTACGTGACATTATATGAATTATATTACTAAGGTTACACGAAACTATTATAAATTTGAGAATTATTGCATAACTTGAATTTGATTGAAACGTGACTTAATTGCCCATGTGTGCTTAATTGATTATTCATTCAAATTAGAAGACTTAATTGCATTAACCATTCTTAGACTTAATTGATAATTTTCTCCTAGCTCGTCTTCAATTGCATAACTTAAAAACCTTGGGGACTTAAATGCAAATTAAAGTGAGTCATCTATTTTAAGAGATGAATCATAAAGTGCATCTCTTCTATGACATTCCATTCATTTCCTTTCTTGAGAACACATGTACACATTTGCTCCCATTTTGTCACGATCAAAGCTCAAGAGGGGAAGAAAGAAGTTTCGTTATTTTTCAAGCTAAGATTCAAGGGAAATTGCATACTTTGAAGCATCACAATCATCACAACTTCATCTCTTTCATCCTTTCTTTCATTCAAGGTAGAGATGGAGATTTATATGAGTTCTTGAATCCATAATTGAAGTAGGGTTTGAGATTTATGATGTAATTCCTTGGTTATTTGTGATTAGAAGCATGATCATGATCATTGAACTTGAAAGTTTGCATGATTTCTTGAATTATATGAGAGTTGGATACCATGGAAATATATGGGGTTTGGATGATGATTCTTGATGATCTAAGCATGTTTCCATGGATTGTTCTAAATGATTTATTTGAACCACATATATGTTATATGATAGTTTTGAGTTGAATTCTTGCCTTGGTTTGATGTGGGAAGGCTTGGGAGCCAATTCCCATGTACAACCCCTGTTTTTCCCCTGTTTTTGTCCAGAATGCTTCCAAACGCCCACGTGGCTTTCCCATTCAATTACCAAATGCCCGTTTGGGTACCTACTTTCGTGTCAGACAGTTTCCAAACACCCCGTTTCTGCTTTCAGTTTCATTCTTCAAACGCTCGTTTACCCCCACAATTATGATCGATTGACCTGAAAATCGAACTGTAGAATCAAAATTGAGTCTAGAATATTCTCCAATTAGAATCACCTCATTATCATTTCTAGTTTGTGAGATATAACCGTTTTAATTTGGTGTCGCCACTTCGCCAAAAAACTGCATTCACCTAACTTCGGGCTTACTCCATTTTCTCCTCGCTTTGAACTAGAATACGAGCCATATATCATCGGAAAGGTCTACTTGTCTAGTTTCATATCCAACAAACAAAACCTAATTTCAATGTCTATAGCTGAAGATATTCATGTTTTACCAGATCTTGCGCATTTCCGAAAATTGTCCATTTTTGCCAAACTTCACCAAAACCCCTCATATTGCATTCCTTTCACTTTCTTGGCTCCCGTATGTGACTTATATGCATTATATGCTTGCTTAATTTATAATTATGCTCTTATGTGACACTCCTTGGTCCTTGCTTACTTGAGTTTGATTGTATGAATCCGTACTTGGTATATGAATTGACTTCGTTTGAGTAATTGAGCATATGAAAACGATCACACCATTCCATGACATTCTTATGCTTTATTTCATATTGAATCATGTTATGACATGATACATCACTTCATGAACATTGCCGTGCATCCTGTTTGGTATCATTATTGAGTCTCTTCTTACGAGTACACAATGTTTCCTTTCTTGTCCAGTTCTTCTACAGGACGGAGATCCTTAATCGAATAGGCACTATCTTGCATCTTTGGATTGTCTCGTCGCTTGTCAGGTGAGGTTTAATTTCTATTTATATAGAACTTATACCACCCCTATGTGAAGATTTAGGCCAAAAGGTATATATATATCTATAGTTTCCCAAAACCTTAAATGATTGCAAGCAAGCCATGTTATTGTATTGTACCGACCATGTTTGGCGAATAATATTGTACTGCAGTGGGGGCCCGAGGGAAGTGTAGTGAGCCAACTGGGAAAGCGAGGGCTGACGGGTAACTCTTGCACTATCCTCACCATTTTGGGATGAACCCTGAATCCACCAGGAGGTTTGGTGGAGGTAGAAATCCCGTGCGTGGGAGTCATGTTCCTGACGTATACCGTGCATGGATGGATGGGCCTTGTAAACCCACCATCACCCGGAGGAAAAAGGGTTCATGAAATTGCTAATTGATCGCACTATAAATACTTGCATGATCACTTAGTCAATTGAAACTCTCATGCTTGCTCACTGTCGGAGTAAAGGTTGGAGAATTGCCCTCACTCGCCGAGCCACTGATTGCATGAAATTGATTAAAATGTTAAACTTGATAGTTGTAATCTCGGGCAATGTTCGTTTTGTTATTGGAACTTATAACGCTTTATTTATAAAACTTTACCCGAGTTTATGACTTGCATGTTAATTGTGCTTATATTTATATTCCCCTCACTCAGTCTTTCATAGACTGACGCCTCCACCTTTCAGTCTTTTGCAGGTTGTTGCTAGGCGGGAGTCGCGTCTTAGAGTCCTTGATCGAGTCTTGCACTTATACACTCGTCACATATTACATTGCTTATTGTATTGAATTGATTTAATTATTGGGCCCCGTGTGCCATTTATTGCCTTGTATTGACTCGGGACAGGATTCTAGGGCATTAGTTGAACCCGTTTTATATTATTACTTTGAATTGATTCGGGATAGGTTAGGACAGGTTCCTTGTGTAGTAGAACCCGTATTTACTTCTCCGTTGGAATTGTATTTATTTACTTAAACACTGAATGAATGGCTGCTTTGCTTCCGCATTGTCGTTCCTGTTCTTATGTTCCAGGGTTAGATTTCGCCTAGCCAGGATTGTTTTTTTCTCATTGTCTTCCGTTCGTTGTGAGTTTGGTTTATGTATAGATTAGTCAATTTCATATGTGGACTGAACTCATAGTGCGGGGGATGTAGTGCTCTCGTCACGGGTGCTACACGGCGTAACCTGGAAGTTTTTCTGATATATTTCGCTTTTCACGCGTCTTCCAGGTGTGCAGGCTGCCTGGCTGCTCGGCAGAAAAACCTTCAGGTTTTGATATTCCACGGTTGAGGTATCCTCATTTCGTCAGTAGCCGCTAGCTCATAGGCTCTGCATCCTATAATTTTCACAACTTTGAAAGGCGCTTTCCAGCTATGGCCCAGTTTTCCCATGGGTTTCAACGATTCTACTCTCCTAAAGCATACTGGCAGCTCTTCCTCCCAACTCATGTTCTGCTGCGCTTTCTGGTTCTGCAGAGGGCACTTGAATCAATGGTTTTTCCGTTGAGAGATGTCTTTTGTGCTCCTCCACCCTTGGTAGCTGATCCCTCCTGACGTAGTTCTGCCTGGGGAGGTTCCTTCCTGGTGGCCATCTTCCAGGTTCGTGTTGGAAAACACGAATCAGAAAGCAGCGGAATTTAAAAAATTTTCCCAACAAAAGGATCTTGAACTCGCAATCGTGTATCCAAATTCGTAAGGATAGAAAACTTACTTTTCTTTTGTTCTTTCTTGAAGCGTTTCAAGCCACCCAAGAACGCTCTTCTCGCGGCTTGATCCCCTCTCCTTGGTAAAGCTCGAATCTTCAAACTTCTAACTTGAAGTCTCTATAGAAAGTCCACCAACTTGATCACAATCTAACTAGTAAGGATGCTAGTTCTCTAGTTAGTGTTTAGGCTTAACCTAGGGTTTTATTTTATCTTGGAGAAAGGAAGGTGTTCAACACATGAACCAAGAATTGTCAATTAGCTCTAAGGGGAGCTCGAGCTCCCCTATATATAGGAAGGAAGTGGCCGAAAATTCCTAGTCCTTTATGGGCTAGGATTTTGGTCTCTCTCTCTCTCCTATTACTTGATCATCAAGTAATTTGACTTTGACTTTGAATTCTAATTCAAATCAACTTTCAAGAGAGCTAAAAATATCCAAACTATTTTTGGATAATTTTATACTTTATTTATTTAAAATAAATAACTTATTTTATCTAATTAATTAATTCATAATTAATTAACTAGATTATTTTTCTCCAAAATAAGACTTTCCTTTTAATTCAAAATTAAACCAAAGTCTATTAAATAATTAACACATTTAATTATTTAATATATATCATATATATACATATACACGTGTGAGGCACGTGTCCCAAGGACACGTGCTCCTCACGTGACCCACACGTGTGATTTCACACGTGTGGAACCCTTTAGGCCCGATTAACTCGTTAAATCATTTTCAAGCCTCAACTCATGTAACCAAGTTGTTGTGTGTGACCCTCTAGGTTCTCAATTCAATTAGCAGTGACCCCAATTAATTAATTAATTAATCAGTCCACAGATTAAACGACCATAGTCTAGCAACAGGTGTTTAACCCCTAGCTGAATTGGAATGTTCGGATTCGACAGAACCTTCAAGTCATTGATTCATGTGAGATACAATCCTCTTACTTACTATCTCTCAACCAAGATCTAGGGCAAGGGAATAATCAGAACCCTAATAATCCGGTCTTAAAGCTAAGTGCATTTCATATCCATTTGATCTCAATCCAAGAAACCCTTTTCTTGATGTCTTGATCTACTGCCTTGGCCAAGGACTCCATATGGCATATGAATGACTTACACAATAAGAGATCACCTTGCAAATGCAAGTGTAGGTCCTTTCTTGATTCTCATTCACTTTCATGAATCACTTGTGCAACCCCAGCATAAGCCTTGAATCAGTTGTCTAAGGTGACACCCTTTAAAGCTTATACCTAAGACTACAGAGTTAACTCATAAAGTGACAAGGAACCTCAAGTCTAAGGATCACTTAATCACATCAATGACTCGTGAGATATTTCCTAATCTGGAAGTTTCCATTTCCTGAAATAAAAACTTCCTTTCCCATTTAGGAATCTTCTCACACGGGGCACCTCAGTGAACTTACTTATTAAAGTAAGCACCCTCATGTATCACGCACGTATCAACTATACACTTTGCACCTCCATGAAACAAGGTGGTCCTTCTTAAGGGCGTGATCCCACAAGCAAGCCTTAGAGGAGTCAGGTTGACACTCCCACTGTCTGTAGGACTCATCGGCTTGGAGTATTTTACTAATCATGACTTATGTGATATAAGGCTCGTTTCATGAACCATTTCACCTAAATGGGAGAGTCCTAAAGTCATCAGGATTAGGGGAGTTCTCATACATGCACAGCTAAAGTAAACGCATACCAAACAAGAGCATATAAAGAAGTGTTGCCTAAATTCGTTATTTCATTCAAAGATTGTCTGTGATACCAGGAAAGTCCCAAAACGGATTATGACTAATCGGCTTTCTAGGGCACTATTCCTAACAATCTCCCACTTGCCCGTAAAAGCCATTTAGGTACTCTAAGTCCCATCTTCTCAAGATGCACTTTGAGAGCCTATTGACTTTGGGCATTTCCAAAGTGGATCTGCTATATTCTCTGCTGATGTGACCCTCTTGTTTACACATCTCTTAGGAAACACCTTTTCCTTATAAAGTGATTCGTAATCACGTGTTCAGTCTCTTGGTGAGGTCTTGGTTCTCTAACTTGAGCAACCATCCATTTTATCATACAATATGATAAAGGAGTTGTTTCATGCTAGGAACTTCATCTAACCAGTTAGATGGAGTTTCTTACCCAAACACTTAACTTAGCGTTATATAATACGACTAAGTTCTCAACTACGATAGTCGAGTTTTGCAATGTCCGTCCTTGGAACCCCTTTCCAACACATTGTATTACCATTCTGGTAGAAGTCGTATCCTTTCAATGATTTCATAATCATATATGTTTGATGAACGGTTACATCAAATATCCTTCTAACAACAAGATCTTTTGGGCTCTGTAAATTAATATATAGCCTCATTTCTTCTCAAGTACTCTGAGGACATCCTTTACAGAAATCTAATGACCTTCTCTGAGGTCATATTAGATTCGGCCTACTACGCTTAGTGTTGCGCCATATCTAATTTAGTACATAACTTTTCATACATTATGCACCCTTTCACTTAAAGGGATTTTGGACATTCTAACTTTCTTAAAGTTATCTTAGGACATATACTCTTCAAAAGAGATGTTCCATTGTCCATACTAAACTCCTTTTAGTATTATGGTTATGTACTCGTTTTGTGATAATCCTTTTATTCTCTTAGATCTATCTTCTATAGATCTGAATGTCGAGAATATAGGATAATCACTAAGAACTTTCATGTCAAATTGTTTCTTAAACAAGAATTGGTAACTTTCACGTCATCCTTGACATTCCTAATGAGAAGGATGTCGTTTTTCTAAAGAACCAAAAATTGACTCTTACATCACTAACTTTCTTATGTACACTTTTGAGACTTATTCGACTTCTATCTGTGTCAAACGATTTGACTATCCTATGAAATCGAATTGTCTAACTCCTAGAAGCCTTTATCAATCCACAGATTGACTTTAGGGATTTGCATACCTTATGTATACTCCCACTGAGTATGAGATTTATAGAAATACCTTATTTCAGTCTCTTTCAATCTCATATTGAACAAGATAGTTCTCATATTCATTTATCATATCTCATAGTCAGAATATGAGGATGTGGTAAACATAATCCAAATGGACTTTTGCATTTTAATCGTCAAGAAGGTTGTAATACTTTCCATTTACTCGAAGCTCCACGAGCTTGATCCTATCAGGTGGATCAACCAAGGTCAAAACTTGGTTTGAGTATATGGAATCCATATTAGATTTCAAGGCTTGCTTATACTACTCAGATTCCAAATCTGACAGCGTCTCCTCTTCAAGTAATTCCTTGGTTATCTAGGAACGCGTTCTAAACACGTCTTAAGAGAAGGGTTTCACACGTGTACATACTCTAAAATTTGGTTAAATTTTATCAGATGGGCTCGTTTCTTCTATATGTGGCGTGGATATTTATCCTCAAATTTCTTTGAGGTCTGCTTGCTTGTCTTTCTTCTTCTATAGGAACGATTCCTTAAGAAAGATACATTCCTTGAGACAAACAACCTTTGTCTAAGGGAATTGCAGAAACGATATTCAATATCGTTGTATAAACTTGAACTCATTTCAAACTTATCTCCCACTATCCTCTTCACTTAAGAGGATTCTACTAAATTCTTGGATAAGAATAATTAGGGAATTTAATATGCCACATTGCATAGTGCAACTTAAGGACTGATTTTGGAAGGTACTAAATTCAAAATCTCTAACTGCATATTCTGGGAGTTTATCCCTAGAATGATTATAAGTCAGTAAAGCTTGCTATGGAATGGACCATGTTGCATTAGGTTTCATTCCCTCATTCAGAAACACTAAGGTGTTCTCGAATTAGTTTACTGAGAGATAATCCTATTATCTCTAAGATGACTAAGGAATTAGTTACTAAGATATTGGCTATCTCGATCATATCGATTTACCTATAACTTATGACTACTTCGGTTCCTAACCTCCTTTTGAAATTCCAAGAATTTCATATAAGTTTCGAATTTGTACTTTAACAAGTACATTCATTCATAATGATTAAACTGACGATTGTATCTAGTGCTTACATTAAGCATCTTACACTCATCAGCATGGATCGAAATCCACTATAATTTTGGAACGTTCCATGTTTCACCTAAACAATGTTCCGGGAACGTTTTTCCCTTTGAGATAGGATTCACAGGAAGTCAACTCTATAGGTTCATTTTCGAAAAAATGATCCTAAGATGTCTAACTTGCTAATCCTTTTATATCTCAACGTTCCAAAGTAATTCGAAGCTTTGTCATCTCACTTACTTTTGTTATCTCGTTGTAAGTTCAGAACATTAGTGCCTTGAGTCTTTGCACAACGGATTATGCAGAATTGACTCAAGACTAGTGAATTCTATTCCTAGTAGAATTACTAAACGAGGTAACATTTCAGAGTACTCATACTCTTCGCAGTTCCCTTTCAAAGTCCTTATTTGCTACCATAGAAGCAAACGTCCTATTTGATCTCTAGTGTCTTTTGGGCGCACCCTTTACATGCCCCTCCATTGGGCTCTTAAGGGTTTCTTCTTCTTTAGGCGTTCAAGCCTTTAACTTAGGGAGTTTAGAAGAAGAATTAACCATCTCAACCTTTTATTCCTTCTCAAGGATGCTCTCAACCATTATCAAGTAAATGATTAACTATGCTACATTAGCATCATTCTAGTTGAGCATAAAGGGTTTGAATGATGGTGGAAGCAATGTAAGCAATCAGTGCATTGAGAACTCTTTTCTCAGTTAATGATCGAGACCACAAGATCTTCAAATAAGATCTTTAGACCTTGTTCATGTGCACTTGTTTCCTCATTAGGAATATTGAATGATTCCACAATGTTATACCTTGTAACATTTTTATGAGGTGGTTCAATTGCTCTTAAGTGGTTTGGAGAAATTCATTCACCTCAGATTGCTTCTCTTTTGGCCCGGGTCGAATTTTCATAATTGAAAACTTCGCCCTTTAGAGAACACCTTTCTCTATTCGGAATCTAAAACGAATTTTAGGATCCAAAGCCAATTTAGAGTTAGTTAGGACTTAGTCAACTCTTTTGACTTAAGGATGGATACGAATGGGTTTGCATTTCATATTGTAGAGAATCACAGAACTACAACCTAAATGCTAAGCAGAGAACTAGGTGAGCATGCTGAATTATAACGATATACAAAAGATAAGGTCTTTAATCTAATGTAGCTCCCACTGTTTTTCAAAGATCCATAATTCCCAAAGATCTAAGAGGAACACGTTTCCCAATGGGTACTAAGATCCCAAGCATTTTACCTCGAACCCACGACTCGCGGACATTCTAAGTAAGAACCCTAGGTAGGTACAACTTACCAATTCTAACACCTTTAGAATTCTTAGTAATTGTTTTTGCATCACCTATCTTTCAATATGGACCCACGACTCGTGCGACATCCATATTTACTTAGGCGTTAAGCTAGACCCATCAATCATAAGATCATGACCAAAACTTAGTTCGAACGACCCACGACTCGCGGACATCGCCCTTGCTAAAATCGACCAGGAAATATTGATCATTTAAAATGATCAATTAGGTAACTAAGAACTAATAAGCTCCACTAGCTATCCCACGACTCGCGGACAATAACTCGCTTTACTTACTAAACTTAAAACCTATTGATGGAATGCTAGGAATTTAATTCAAAATTTACATCTCGAATTAAACATCTATTTGTTCGAAATTAGCTTAATATTTAAGGGGAATTTTCGAATCAACCGGAGAGTTGTCGGGTCGACCTCACCAACATATATGTTATCCAATTTTATTAGTCTTGATTAATGCAAGTACACTTAAATGCATTTCAAACAAGCACATAAACAGATAACATGTCCTAGCATGATACTAACATGTAATGATCATGGGTTCTACCTATCTTATGCGAGATATGTGGGAGCCACTCCACAATCACAAGTTCTAACATACATGCCACATAAACAGTTCAAATCACATAAGGGAAAGCGGTAACAAAATACGAGCCCTATCCCTATTACATTTAACAATTGATATTCCCCTCCCTAACATTTTGAGGGGTCTTCACTTATGGCCTCCTTGTTACTTGAATGTGGTCCATCTTACTCCATGGGTACATTGTCTCCAAAATGAAAATAAAACCTCACCACCTATCTCTACTCTCAAATTACAATAAAAAGAAAAAGACATAAAGTAATAAGGCTCAATCTTCATATTGGCCTTAGACAATTACACGGGGCATACCCCGGCCTCAAAAACAGTAATATGGAAAGCCACATAATAAATCACATAACAGTACGCACATAAGTGAGGCTCCAACAGTTGGAAAACACGAATCAGAAAGCAGCGGAATTTAAAAAAAAATTTTCCCAACAAAAGGACCTTGAACTCGCAATCGGGTAACCAAATTCGTAAAGATAGAAAACTTACTTTTCTATTGTTCTTTCTTGAAGCGTTTCAAGCCACCCAAGAACGCTCTTCTCGCGGCTTGATCCCCTCTCCTTGGTAAAGCTCGAATCTTCAAACTTCTAACTTGAAGTCTCTAGAGAAAGTCCACCAACTTGATCACAATCTAACTAGTAAGGATGCTAGTTCTCTAGTTAGTGTTTAGGCTTAATCTAGGGTTTAATTTAATCTTGGAGAAAGGAAGGTGTTCAACACATGAACCAAGAATTGTCAATTAGCTCCATAAGGAGCTCGAGCTCCCCTATTTATAGAGAGGGGAGTGCCGAAATTCCTAGTCCTTTATGGGCTAGGATTTTGGTCCCTCTCTCCTATTACTTGATCATCAAGTATTTTCCAACTTTGACTTTGAATTCTAATTCAAGTCAACTTTTAAGAGAGCTAAAAATATCCAAACTATTTTTGGATAATTTTATACTTTATTTATTATAAAATAAATAACTTATTTTTATCTAATTAATTAATTCGTAATTAATTAACTAGATTATTTTCTCCAAAATTAGACTTTCTTTTTAATTCAAAATTAAACCAAAGTCTATTAAATAATTAACTAATTAATTATTTAATATATATATATAATATATATATATACACACATGTGTGACACGTGTCATAGTGACACGTGTCACTCACGTGAGCCACACGTGTGGAACCCTCTTGGCTGGATTAACTCGTTTAATCATTTTCAAGCCTCAACTCATGTAACCAAGTTGTTGTGTGTGACCCTCTAGGTTCTCAATTCAATTAGCAATGACCCTAATTAATTAATTCACTAATTAATTAATCAGTCCACAGATTAAACGACCATAGTCTAGCAACAGGTGTTTAACCCCTAGCTGAATTGGAATGTTCGGATTCGACAGAACCTTTAAGTCATTGATTCATGTGAGATACAATCCTCCTACTTACTATCTCTCAACCAAGATCTAGGGCAAGGGAATAATCAGAACCCTAATAATCCGGTCTAAAAAGCTAAGTGCATTTCATATCCATTTGATCTCAATCTAAGAAACCCTTTTCTTGATGTCTTGATCTACTGCCTTGGCCAAGGACTCCATATGGCATATGAATGACTTACACAATAAGAGATCACCTTGCAAAAGCAAGTGTAGGTCCTTTCTTGATTCTCATTCACTTTCATGAGTCACTTGTGCAGCCCCAGCATAAGCCTTGAATCAGTTGTCTATGGCGACACCCTTTAAAGCTTATACCTAAGACTACAGAGTTAACTCATAAAGTGACAAGGAACCTCAAGTCTAAGGATCAATTCATCACATCAATGACTCGTGAGATATTTCCTAATCTGGAAGTTTCCATTTCCTGAAATATAAACTTCCTTTCCCATTTAGGAATGTTCTCACACGGGGCACCTCAGTGAACTTACTTATTAAAGCAAGCACCCTCATGTATCACGCACGTATCAACTATACACTTTCCACCTCCATGAAACAAGGTGGTCCTTCTTAAGGGCGTGATCCCACAAGCAAGCCTTAGAGGAGTCAGGTTGACACTCCCACTGTCTGTAGGACTCATCGGCTTGGAGTAATTTACTAATCATGACTTATGTGATATAGGGCTCGTTTCATGAACCATTTCACCTAAATGGTAGAGTCCTAAAGTCATCAGGATTAGGGGAGTTCTCATACATGCACAACTAAAGTAAACGCAGACCAAACAAGAGCATATAAAGAAGTGTTGCCTCAATTCGTTATTTCATTCAAAGATTGTCTGTGATTACAATAAGGAAAAGCACAAAGCGGATATACAATCGGCTTTCTAGGGCACTATTCCTAACAATCTCCCACTTGCCCGTCAAAGCCATTCTAAAGCTACTCTAAGTCCCATCTTCTGAAGATGACCTTAGAAAGCTTCTCGACTAAGGGGTTTAGTAAGTGGATCTGCCACGTTCTCTGCTGATGTGACCCTCTCAATTAGCACATCTCTTCTTTTGATAATATCACAGATTAGGCGATACTTCCTCAAAATGTGCTTGGTCCGTTGGTGAGATCTTGGTTCTCTTGCTTGAGCAACCGCCCCAGTGTTGTCACAAAACACAGTAATGGGGTCTTTCATGCTAGGAACAACATTCAATTCTTGAATGAAGTTTCTAATCCAAACACCTTCCTTAGCTGCATCATTTGCAGCTAAGTATTCGGCCTCAGTGGTCGAATCTGCAATGGTTGTTTGCTTGGAACTCTTCCAACTCACTGCTCCGCCGTTTAGGCAGAAAATGTATCCTGACATTGACTTAAAATCATCTAAGTCAGATGCAAAGCTTGCATCGCAGTATCCTTCGACTGTAAGATCTTTCTGACCTCCGTAAACTAAGAATAAATCTTTAGTACTTTTCAAGTACTTAAGAATATTCTTCATGGCAGCCCAGTGACCATCTCCAGGGTCAGATTGGAAACGACTCGTTACACTAAGTGCATAAGCCACATCCGGTCGAGTACATAACATTGCATACATTATGCTACCTATTGCTGATGCATAAGGTGTATGAGTCATTCTTTCCTTCTCAAGGTTAGTCTTAGGACACATCTTCTTTGAAAGACATGTTCCTACACTCATAGGAAGGTTCTTAACCTTTGCTGACTCCATATTGAATCTCTTCAATACTTTGTCAATGTACATCGACTGTGATAGTCCTATTAACCTTCTAGATCTATCTCTATAGATTTTAATTCCAAGGATATAGGACGCATCACCAAGATCTTTCATCTCGAATTGGTTCGATAACCATAACTTAGTCACTTTTATGTCATCCTTCGAATTCCCAATAAGAAGGATGTCATCAACATAAAGTACTAAGAATTGCACTGAGGTCTCCAATTCCTTTCTATACACACATGGTTCATTCGTAATTTGGATGAAGCCAAACGCTTTGACCGATTCATCAAATCGAATGTTCCAATTCCTAGAAGCCTGTTTCAATCCATAGATTGATCTTTGGAGTTTGCAAACCTTTTGCTCACTCCCACTGAATGTGAAACCTATGGGTTGCTCCATATAAATGTCTTTGTCAATGTCACCATTGAGAAAGGCAGTTTTCACATCCATTTGCCATATCTCATAGTCATAATATGCAGAAATGGCAAGCAAGATTCGAATGGATTTTTGCATTGCAACTGGTGAAAAGGTTTCGTCAAAGTCCACGCCGGGTCTTTGAGTGAATCCTTTTGCAACCAGTCTTGCTTTGTAGGCTGCAATGCTTCCATCAACTCCAAGCTTTCTCTTAAAGATCCATTTGCAACCTATGGGTTTGACCCCATCAGGCAAATCTACCAAGGTCCAAACTTGGTTGGAGTTCATGGAATCCATTTCGGATTTCATGGCTTCTATCCACTGTTCAGAGTCAGAATCTGAAAGTGCCTCCTCATATGTTGAAGGATCATTATCCTTTTGAGAGATTTCATGGAAGAATCCATACCATCTCTCCGGCTGTCTAGGATTGCGTTCAGAACGCCTTAGAGGAGGATTTTCATGTGTATCAAAATTCGTGATTGGTTGTGGTTGATCAGAGTGGGACGTTTCTTCAGTGGGTGATGTGGGGTCATTTTGTACTTCTTCTAATTCTATGATCTTGCCTTTCTTTTCTTTAAGGAACGGTTCCTCAAGAAAAGTGGCATTTCTGGAAACAAACACCTTTTGCTCAGATTGATCATAGAAATAGTATCCTATGGATTCCTTAGGATAACCTACAAAGTAGCATAAGTTAGAACGAGATTCTAACTTATCTCCCACTGTCCTCTTCACGTAAGCAGGACAACCCCAAATTCTTAAGTAAGAATAACTAGGGATTTTACCATGCCACATTTCATAGGGCGTTTTAGGGACTGACTTAGTGGGAACTAGATTCAAAATCTTTGCTGCACTTTCTAGGGCATAACCCCAGAAAGAAGGTGGTAAGTCAGTGAAACTCATCATGGAACGATCCATATCAAGTAGGGTTCGTTTCCTTCTCTCAGAAAGTCCATTAAGCTGAGGAGTTCCCGGAGGAGTCCATTGAGAGATAATCCCATTATCCTTGAGATGATTAAGGAATTCTTCACTAAGATACTCGCCTCCTCGATCAGATCGAAGTGCTATGATCTTGTGACCAGTTTGGTTCTCAACCTCCTTTTGAAATTCTAAGAATTTCTCAAAAGCTTCAGATTTATACTTCATTAAGTATACATAACCATACCGACTAAAGTCATCAGTAAAGGTTATGAAGTACTGATGATTGTTTCTAGTGCTTACACTAAGCGGTCCACAAACATCAGTGTGGATCAAATCCAAAAACCTTAGTGGCACGTTCCACAGTTCCTTTAAAAGGGACTTTGGACATTTTTCCTTTGAGACAGGATTCGCAAGAAGTTAACTCTTTGAGATCATTTTCAGAGAATGATCCTAAAGTGTTTATCTTGCTAATTCTGTTCTTGGAAATGTGTCCTAATCCAGCGTGCCATAAGGGAGCTGAAACTTTGTCATCTCTCTTACGCTTTGTTTCTCGTTGTATATTCATAATATTGATATTTTGAGTTAGGTAAAGTCCATTACTTAGAGTACCGATGTGAACGGAAGAGTTGTTCCGTTTGATAAAATATTTACCATTCTTAATATAAGTTTCATAACCTTCACAATCTAATATTGGAACTGAAATTATATTACGAATAATGCTCGGTACATAAAGGACTTTATTTAATACTAACTCAAAACTACCTAAATCTAATCTAATTGTGCCTAAAGCTCGAGCTTCAACGTTTGAGCCATCGCCGATCTTCAAGACACATTCTCCTTCTTTGAGCTGTTGGACTTCACTTAGCATCTGTACATCATTACAGATATGAGTTCCACAACCGGTATCAAGTACCCAAGAACTAGAATTAATAGAAAGATTTACTTCAACGAGAAAGATACCTTTCTTTAGAGTAGCCTTGTACTCTGGGCAGTTTCTCCTCCAATGTCCCGCTTTGCCACAATGGAAGCAAACATCCTCTTTCTGATCACGCTTCTTCTTTTGGGCCTTCCCCTTCGAAATGCCACCAGTGGGCCTAAGGGGTTTCTTCTTCTTCTTTTGGGCTTTCTTGCCCTTACCTTTAGAAGGCCCAGAAGAGGAAGATGGAGCATTCACCATCAAAACCTTATTGTCCTTCTTGATCGTGCTTTCAGCAGTCACAAGCTGACTAATCAGCTCAGCTACAGTAGCACCAGCATGATTCATGTTGAAGTTAAGGACAAATGGGTTGAATGATGGTGGGAGCGAAGCTAGCAACAAATCCACTGAAAGCTCATCTTTCAGTGGCATGTCCATGGAAGCAAGTGTTGGAAAACACGAATCAGAAAGCAGCGGAATTTAAAAAAATTTCCCAATAAAAGGACCTTGAACTCGGAATCGTGTAACCAAATTCGTAAAGATAGAAAACTTACTTTTCTTTTATTCTTTCTTGAAGCGTTTCAAGCCACCCAAGAACGCTCTTCTCGCGGCTTGATCCCCTCTCCTTGGTAAAGCTCGAATCTTCAAACTTCTAACTTGAAGTCTCTAGAGAAAGTCCACCAACTTGATCACAATCTAACTAGTAAGGATGCTAGTTCTCTAGTTAGTGTTTAGGCTTAACCTAGGGTTTAATATAATCTTGGAGAAAGGAAGGTGTTCAACACATGAACCAAAAGAATTGTCAATTAGCTCTAAAGGGGAGCTCGAGCTCCCCTATATATAGGAGGGAGTGCCGATCCAAATCCTTCTTGGACAAGGATTTGGTTCCTCTCTCTCCTATTACATGATTATCAAGTATTTTCCAACTTTGACTTTGAATTCTAATTCTAGTCAACTTTTAAGAGAGCTAAAAATATCCAAACTATTTTTGGATAATTTTATACTTTATTTATTATAAAATAAATAACTTATTTTTATCTAATTAATTAATTCGTAATTAATTAACTAGATTATTTTCTCCAAAATTAGACTTTCTTTTTAATTCAAAATTAAACCAAAGTCTATTAAATAATTAACACATTAATTATTTAACATCACATAATCACGTGTGGCACACGTGTCTTAATGACACGTGTCCAATCACGTGAGCCACACGTGTGATTTCACACTTGTGGAACCCCTTAGGCTCGATTAACTCGTTTAATCATTTTTAAGCCTCAACTCATGTAACCAAGTTGTTGTGTGTGACCCTCTAGGTTCTCAATTCAATTAGCAGTGACCCCAATTAATTAATTAATTAATCAGTCCACAGATTAAACGACCATAGTCTAGCAACAGGTGTTTAACCCCTAGCTGAATTGGAATGTTCGGATTCGACAGAACCTTTAAGTCATTGATTCATGTGAGATACAATCCTCCTACTTACTATCTCTCAACCAAGATCTAGGGCAAGGGAATAATCAGAACCCTAATAATCCGGTCTTAAAGCTAAGTGCATTTCATATCCATTTGATCTCAATCCAAGAAACCCTTTTCTTGATGTCTTGATCTACTGCCTTGGCCAAGGACTCCATATGGCTTATGAACGACTTACACAATAAGAGATCACCTTGAAAATGCAAGTGTAGGTCCTTTCTTGATTCTCATTCACTTTCATGAGTCACTTGTGCAGCCCCAGCATAAGCCTTGAATCAGTTGTCTAAGGCAACACCCTTTAAAGCTTATACCTAAGACTACAGAGTTAACTCATAAAGTGACAAGGAACCTCAAGTCTAAGGATCAATTAATCACATCAATGACTCGTGAGATATTTCCAAATCTGGAAGTTTCCATTTCCTGAAATAGAAACTTCCTTTCCCATTTAGGAATGTTCTCACATGGGGCACCTCAGTGAACTTACTTATTAAAGTAAGCACCCTCATGTATCACGCACATATCAACTATACACTTTGCACCTCCATGAAACAAGGTGGTCCTTCTTAAGGGCGTGATCCCACAAGCAAGCCTTAGAGGAGTCAGGTTGACACTCCCACTGTCTGTAGGACTCATCGGCTTGGAGTATTTTACTAATCATGACTTATGTGATATAGGGCTCGTTTCATGAACCATTTCACCTAAATGGTAGAGTCCTAAAGTCATCAGGATTAGGGGAGTTCTCATACATGCACAGCAAAAGTAAACGCATACCAAACAAGAGCATATAAAGAAGTGTTGCCTCAATTCGTTATTTTATTCAAAGATTGTCTGTGATTACAATAAGGAAAAGCACAAAGCGGATATACAATCGGCTTTCTAGGGCACTATTCCTAATAGCAAGTTTCTCAGTAAGGGCAAGAAACTTGAGTCCATATTCATGGACACTTGAACCTTCCCTCATTCTCAAGTGGAACAATTCCTTTGAAGTGTTTTACCTTGTAACACGTTCATGAGGGCGGTAAAGTTGCTCTAAGTGGTCGTAAATCTCCCAAGCAAATTCCATGGCCTCATGTTGCCTTTGCAAGTCTGGAGACATGTTAGCCAACATAAGGCAACGGGCCTGGAGATTATCATCCTTCCACTTCTGAATCGCGTCCCGCTCGGCCCGAGTGGGAGCCTCCCCTTCGGGACTAGGCTCCCCTTCGAAGAGAACATAAGTTCTCTTCTCAGAATCTAAAATGATTTTTAGATTCCTCAGCCAATCAGAATAGTTGGGACCAGTCAACTTATTTGACTCGAGGATCGATACAAGAGGGTCTTTGGTTGCCATTTCGAAACACGTAGAGAATCACAGAATCTACGACCTAAATGGTAAAACAGAGAACTAGTGAGCATGCTGAATTATAACGATATACAAAAGATAAGGTCTTTAATCTAATGTAGCTCCCACTGTTTTTCAAAGATCTAGAATTCCCAAAGATCTAAGAGGAACACGTTTCCCAATGGGTACTAAGATCCTAGGCATTTTACCTCGAACCCACGACTCGCGGACATTCTAAGTAAGAACCCTAGGTAGGTACAACTTACCAATTCTAACACCTTTAGAACTCTTAGTAATTGTTTTTGCATCACCTATCTTTCAATATGGACCCACGACTCGTGCGACATCCATATTTACTTAGGCGTTAAGCTAGACCCATCAATCATAAGATCATGACCAAAACTTAATTCGAACGACCCACGACTCGCGGACATCGCCCTTGCTAAAATTGACCACGAAATATTGACCATTTAAAATGATTAATTAGGTAACTAAGAACTAATAAGCTCCACTAGCTATCCCACGACTCGCGGACAATAACTAGCTTTACTTACTTAACTTAAAACCTACTGATGGAATGCTAGGAATTTAATTCAAAATTTGCATCTCGAATTTAAACACCTATTTGTTCGAAATTAGCTTAATATTTAATGGGAATTTTCGAATCAACCGGAGAGTTGTCCGGTTCGACCTCACCAACATATATGTTATCCAATTTTATTAGTCTTGATTAATGCAAGTACACTTAAATGCATTTCAAACAAGCACATAAACAGATAACATGTCCTAGCATGATACTAACATGTAATGATCATGGGTTCTACCTATCTTATGCGTGATATGTGGGAGCCACTCCACAATCACAAGTTCTAACATACATGCCACATAAACAGTTTAAATCACATAAGGGAAAGCGGTAACAAAATACGAGCCCTATCTCTATTACATTTAACAATTGAGATTCCCCTCCCTAACATTTTGAGGGGTCTTCACTTATGGCCTCCTTGTTACTTGAATGTGGTCCATCTTACTCCTTGGGTGCATTGTCTCCAAAATGAAAATAAAACCTCACCACCTATCTCTACTCTCAAATTACAATAAAAGGAAAAAGACATAAAGTAATAAGGCTCAATCTTCATATTGGCCTTAGACAATTACACGGGGCATACCCCGGCCTCAAAAACAGTAATATGGAAAGCCACATAATAAATCACATAACAGTACACACATAAGTGAGGCTCCAACCTCAATTGAAAAACGCAACTATAGGGCTCCAACCCCAATTTAAACCATCCATGTGCATAAATTAAAACCATACATAGATCTAAACCCATGATCACCTAACATGCTTTTGCGAGAATTTAAATTTAGCCAATAAATTAAAATTCTCGTTTCAAGTCCTAATGACTTAAAACACGACTTAGATGCAATTCTTGTTCAAGAGCCTTTTCAATAAAACCCGAAAAACAACAAACCAATAAAATTCCAATTAATTTCCAAAATTAATAATTTTATTCTTTCATTATTTTCAGAAAATAAAATTCATAATTTTTCAAAAATCCAAATCGCTTCAATTTCTCAAAAATCCCAATTTAATCAAAATTTTAAAATAATTTTATTTTAACAAAACTGATTTTAAAAGATAAAATAAAATAAAATTAAATCAGGATTTTACGGACCGAAAACACGAAAAAACACGAAACACGAAAACGGGCCCGAAAAGGGGCCTAGCCGCGCGAGGCACTTTCGCGCAGTAGCGCGCGCAGACGCGCGCCAGCAGCGCGCACAGCGCGTGGAAGTTGCCGCTCGCGTGCGCCGCCAGCCGCGCATCATGCGCGCGCCGCGACTAGGCGGGCTGGGCAGGTGTCCCGCGCGGTTGCGGGACGGGCTAGGCGCGCCCGGGACGGCTCCCGCACGGTTGCGGGAGGAGCTGGGCGGCGGCGACGAGCCTGGGCGTGCGACGTGCTAGCACGCCTAGGCTCGTTGCTTTTCGTGTTCGTTTCGTATTTCTGGGTTTCTCGAAAACCCGGTTCAATCCAAAAATTAAAAATTCGATTAAAACATATTTCAATCAAAACGGTTTTCAAAATCACAATTTAAGAAAACAATTTCAGAAATTCAGGAAAAATTACAGTTTCGTATTTCAGGCTTTCTAAAAGAACTCATGAATACCTAATTCGCATCTAAGCCTAAGAATTTCTACCAAATTCAGAATAATTGAGACGAATCAGAAACACGATTAACGAGGTGGCTCTGATACCACTTATTGGAAAACACTAATCAGAAAGCAGCGGAATTTAAAAAAAAAATTTCCCAACAAAAGGACCTTGAACTCGCAATCGTGTAACCAAATTCGTAAAGATAGAAAACCTACTTTTCTATTGTTCTTTCTTGAAGCGTTTCAAGCCACCCAAGAACGCTCTTCTCGCGGCTTGATCCCCTCTCCTTGGTAAAGCTCGAATCTTCAAACTTCTAACTTGAAGTCTCTAGAGAAAGTCCACCAACTTGATCACAATCTAACTAGTAAGGATGCTAGTTCTCTAGTTAGTGTTTAGGCTTAACCTAGGGTTTAATTTAATCTGGGAGAAAGGAAGGTGTTCAACACATGAACCAAGAATTGTCAATTAGCTCCATAAGGAGCTCGAGCTCCCCTATTTATAGATAGGGGAGTGCCGAAATTCCTAGTCCTTTATGGGCTAGGATTTTGGTCCCTCTCTCCTATTACTTGATCATCAAGTATTTTTCAACTTTGACTTTGAATTCTAATTCAAGTCAACTTTTAAGAGAGCTAAAAATATCCAAACTATTTTTGGATAATTTTATACTTTATTTATTATAAAATAAATAACTTATTTTTATCTAATTAATTAATTCGTAATTAATTAACTAGATTATTTTCTCCAAAATTAGACTTTCTTTTTAATTCAAAATTAAACCAAAGTCTATTAAATAATTAACTAATTAATTATTTAATATATATATATAATATATATGTGGAACCCTCTTGGCTCGATTAACTCGTTTAATCATTTTCAAGCCTCAACTCATGTAACCAAGTTGTTCTGTGTGACCCTCTAGGTTCTCAATTCAATTAGCAATGACCCTAATTAATTAATTCACTAATTAATTAATCAGTCCACAGATTAAACGACCATAGTCTAGCAACAGGTGTTTAACCCCTAGCTGAATTGGAATGTTCGGATTCGACAGAACCTTTAAGTCATTGATTCATGTGAGATACAATCCTCCTACTTACTATCTCTCAACCAAGATCTAGGGCAAGGGAATAATCAGAACCCTAATAATCCGGTCTAAAAAGCTAAGTGCATTTCATATCCATTTGATCTCAATCCAAGAAACCCTTTTCTTGATGTCTTGATCTACTGCCTTGGCCAAGGACTCCATATGGCGTATGAATGACTTACACAATAAGAGATCACCTTGCAAATGCAAGTGTAGGTCCTTTCTTGATTCTCATTCACTTTCATGAGTCACTTGTGCAGCCCCAGCATAAGCCTTGAATCAGTTGTCTATGGCGACACCCTTTAAAGCTTATACCTAAGACTACAGAGTTAACTCATAAAGTGACAAGGAACCTCAAGTCTAAGGATCAATTAATCACATCAATGACTCGTGAGATATTTCCTAATCTGGAAGTTTCCATTTCCTGAAATAGAAACTTCCTTTCCCATTTAGGAATGTTCTCAAACGGGGCACCTCAGTGAACTTACTTATTAAAGCAAGCACCCTCATGTATCACGCACGTATCAACTATACACTTTCCACCTCCATGAAACAAGGTGGTCCTTCTTAAGGGCGTGATCCCACAAGCAAGCCTTAGAGGAGTCAGGTTGACACTCCCACTGTCTGTAGAACTCATCGGCTTGGAGTATTTTACTAATCATGACTTATGTGATATAGGGCTCGTTTCATGAACCATTTCACCTAAATGGTAGAGTCCTAAAGTCATCAGGATTAGGGGAGTTCTCATACATACACAACTAAAGTAAACGCAGACCAAACAAGAGCATATAAAGAAGTGTTGCCTCAATTCGTTATTTCATTCAAAGATTGTCTGTGATTACAATAAGGAAAAGCACAAAGCGGATATACAATCGGCTTTCTAGGGCACTATTCCTAACAATCTCCCACTTGCCCGTCAAAGCCATTCTAAAGCTACTCTAAGTCCCATCTTCTGAAGATGACCTTAGAAAGCTTCTCGACTAAGGGGTTTAGTAAGTGGATCTGCCACGTTCTCTGCTGATGTGACCCTCTCAATTAGCACATCTCTTCTTTTGATAATATCACGGATTAGGTGATACTTCCTCATAATGTGCTTGGTCCGTTGGTGAGATCTTGGGTTCTCTTGCTTGAGCAACCGCCCCAGTGTTGTCACAAAACACAGTAATGGGGTCTTTCATGCTAGGAACAACATTCAATTCTTGAATGAAGTTTCTAATCCAAACACCTTCCTTAGCTGCATCATTTGCAGCTAAGTATTCGGCCTCAGTGGTCGAATCTGCAAGGGTTGTTTGCTTGGAACTCTTCCAACTCATTGCTCCGCCGTTTAGGCAGAAAATGTATCCTGACATTGACTTAAAATCATCTAAGTCAGATGCAAAGCTTGCATCGCAGTATCCTTCGACTGTAAGATCTTTCTGACCTCCGTAAACTAAGAATAAATCTTTAGTACTTTTCAAGTACTTAAGAATATTCTTCACGGCAGCCCAGTGACCATCTCCAGGGTCAGATTGGAAATGACTCGTTACACTAAGTGCATAAGCCACATCCGGTCGAGTACATAACATTGCATACATTATGCTACCTATTGCTGATGCATAAGGTGTATGAGTCATTCTTTCCTTCTCAAGGTTAGTCTTAGGACACATCTTCTTTGAAAGACATGTTCCTACACTCATAGGAAGGTTCTTAACCTTTGCTGACTCCATATTGAATCTCTTCAATACTTTGTCAATGTACATCGACTGTGATAGTCCTATTAACCTTCTAGATCTATCTCTATAGATTTTAATTCCAAGGATATAGGACGCATCACCAAGATCTTTCATCTCGAATTGGTTCGATAACCATAACTTAGTCACTTTTATGTCATCCTTCGAATTCCCAATAAGAAGGATGTCATCAACATAAAGTACTAAGAATTGCACTGAGGTCTCCAATTCCTTTCTATACACACATGGTTCATTCGTAATTTGGATGAAGCCAAACGCTTTGACCGATTCATCAAATCGAATGTTCCAATTCCTAGAAGCCTGTTTCAATCCATAGATTGATCTTTGGAGTTTGCAAACCTTTTGCTCACTCCCACTGAATGTGAAACCTATGGGTTGCTCCATATAAATGTCTTTGTCAATGTCACCATTGAGAAAGGCAGTTTTCACATCCATTTGCCATATCTCATAGTCATAATATGCAGCAATGGCAAGCAAGATTCGAATGGATTTTTGCATTGCTACTGGTGAAAAGGTTTCGTCAAAGTCCACGCCGGGTCTTTGAGTGAATCCTTTTGCAACCAGTCTTGCTTTGTAGGCTGCAATGCTTCCATCAACTCCAAGCTTTCTCTTAAAGATCCATTTGCAACCTATGGGTTTGACCCCATCAGGCAAATCTACCAAGGTCCAAACTTGGTTGGAGTTCATGGAATCCATTTCGGATTTCATGGCTTCTATCCACTGTTCATAGTCAGAATCTGAAAGTGCCTCCTCATATGTTGAAGGATCATTATCCTTTTGAGAGATTTCATGGAAGAATCCATACCATCTCTCCGACTGTCTAGGATTGCGTTCAGAACGCCTTAGAGGAGGATTTTCATGTGTATCAAAATTCGTGATTGGTTGTGGTTGATCAGAGTGGGACGTTTCTTCAGTGGGTGATGTGGGGTCATTTTGTACTTCTTCTAATTCTATGATCTTGCCTTTCTTTTCTTTAAGGAACGGTTCCTCAAGAAAAGTGACATTTCTGGAAACAAACACCTTTTGCTCAGATTGATCATAGAAATAGTATCCTATGGATTCCTTAGGATAACCTACAAAGTAGCATAAGTTAGAACGAGATTCTAACTTATCTCCCACTGTCCTCTTCACGTAAGCAGGACAACCCCAAATTCTTAAGTAAGAATAACTAGGGATTTTACCATGCCACATTTCATAGGGCGTTTTAGGGACTGACTTAGAGGGAACTAGATTCAAAATCTTTGCTGCACTTTCTAGGGCATAACCCCAGAAAGAAGGTGGTAAGTCAGTGAAACTCATCATGGAACGATCCATATCAAGTAGGGTTCGATTCCTTCTCTCAGAAAGTCCATTAAGCTGAGGAGTTCCCGGAGGAGTCCATTGAGAGATAATCCCATTATCCTTGAGATGATTAAGGAATTCTTCACTAAGATACTCGCCTCCTCGATCAGATCGAAGTGCTTTGATCTTGTGACCAGTTTGGTTCTCAACCTCCTTTTGAAATTCTAAGAATTTCTCAAAAGCTTCAGATTTATACTTCATTAAGTATACATAACCATACCGACTAAAGTCATCAGTAAAGGTTATGAAGTACTGATGATTGTTTCTAGTGCTTACACTAAGCGGTCCACAAACATCAGTGTGGATCAAATCCAAAAACCTTAGTGGCACGTTCCACAGTTCCTTTAAAAGGGACTTTGGACATTTTTCCTTTGAGACAGGATTCGCAAGAAGTTAACTCTTTGAGATCATTTTCAGAGAATGATCCTAAAGTGTTTATCTTGCTAATTCTGTTCTTGGAAATGTGTCCTAATCCAGCGTGCCATAAGGGAGCTGAAACTTTGTCATCTCTCTTACGCTTTGTTTCTCGTTGTATATTCATAATATTGATATTTTGAGTTAGGTAAAGTCCATTACTTAGAGTACCGATGTGAACGGAAGAGTTGTTCCGTTTGATAAAATATTTACCATTCTTAATATAAGTTTCATAACCTTCACAATCTAATATTGGAACTGAAATTATATTACGAATAATGCTCGGTACATAAAGGACTTTATTTAATACTAACTCAAAACTACCTAAATCTAATCTAATTGTGCCTAAAGCTCGAGCTTCAACGTTTGAGCCATCGCCGATCTTCAAGACACATTCTCCTTCTTTGAGCTGTTGGACTTCACTTAGCATCTGTACATCATTACAGATATGAGTTCCACAACCGGTATCAAGTACCCAAGAACTAGAATTAATAGAAAGATTTACTTCAACGAGAAAGATACCTTTCTTTAGAGTAGCCTTGTACTCTGGGCAGTTTCTCCTCCAATGTCCCGCTTTGCCACAATGGAAGCAAACATCCTCTTTCTGATCACGCTTCTTCTTTTGGGCCTTCCCCTTCGAAATGCCACCAGTGGGCCTAAGGGGTTTCTTCTTCTTCTTTTGGGCTTTCTTGCCCTTACCTTTAGAAGGCCCAGAAGAGGAAGATGGAGCATTCACCATCAAAACCTTATTGTCCTTCTTGATCGTGCTTTCAGCAGTCACAAGCTGACTAATCAGCTCAGCTACAGTAGCACCAGCATGATTCATGTTGAAGTTAAGGACAAATGGGTTGAATGATGGTGGGAGCGAAGCTAGCAACAAATCCACTGAAAGTTCATCTTTCAGTGGCATGTCCATGGAAGCAAGTGTTGGAAAACACGAATCAGAAAGCAGCGGAATTTAAAAAATTTTCCCAATAAAAGGACCTTGAACTCGGAATCGTGTAACCAAATTCGTAAAGATAGAAAACTTACTTTTCTTTTATTCTTTCTTGAAGCGTTTCAAGCCACCCAAGAACGCTCTTCTCGCGGCTTGATCCCCTCTCCTTGGTAAAGCTCGAATCTTCAAACTTCTAACTTGAAGTCTCTAGAGAAAGTCCACCAACTTGATCACAATCTAACTAGTAAGGATGCTAGTTCTCTAGTTAGTGTTTAGGCTTAACCTAGGGTTTAATATAATCTTGGAGAAAGGAAGGTGTTCAACACATGAACCAAAAGAATTGTCAATTAGCTCTAAAGGGGAGCTCGAGCTCCCCTATATATAGGAGGGAGTGCCGATCCAAATCCTTCTTGGACAAGGATTTGGTTCCTCTCTCTCCTATTACTTGATTATCAAGTATTTTCCAACTTTGACTTTGAATTCTAATTCTAGTCAACTTTTAAGAGAGCTAAAAATATCCAAACTATTTTTGGATAATTTTATACTTTATTTATTATAAAATAAATAACTTATTTTTATCTAATTAATTAATTCGTAATTAATTAACTAGATTATTTTCTCCAAAATTAGACTTTCTTTTTAATTCAAAATTAAACCAAAGTCTATTAAATAATTAACACATTAATTATTTAACATCACATAATCACGTGTGGCACACGTGTCTTAATGACACGTGTCCAATCACGTGAGCCACACGTGTGGTTTCACACGTGTGGAACCCCTTAGGCTCGATTAATTCGTTTAATCATTTTTAAGCCTCAACTCATGTAACCAAGTTGTTGTGTGTGACCATCTAGGTTCTCAATTCAATTAGCAGTGACCCCAATTAATTAAT
Source organism: Lantana camara (assembly GCA_037501455.1). NCBI lineage: Eukaryota > Viridiplantae > Streptophyta > Magnoliopsida > Lamiales > Verbenaceae > Lantana > Lantana camara. Next base: position 107,590,279 of record CM074856.1, on the reverse strand, counting down.
TAATTAATCAGTCCACAGATTAAACGACCATAGTCTAGCAACAGGTGTTTAACCCCTAGCTGAATTGGAATGTTCGGATTCGATAGAACCTTTAAGTCATTGATTCATGTGAGATACAATCCTCCTACTTACTATCTCTCAACCAAGATCTAGGGCAAGGGAATAATCAGAACCCTAGTAATCTGGTCTTAAAGCTAAGTGCATTTCATATCCATTTGATCTCAATCCAAGAAACCCTTTTCTTGATGTCTTGATCTACTGCCTTGGCCAAGGACTCCATATGGCATATGAACGACTTACACAATAAGAGATCACCTTGAAAATGCAAGTGTAGGTCCTTTCTTGATTCTCATTCACTTTCATGAGTCACTTGTGCAGCCCCAGCATAAGCCTTGAATCAGTTGTCTAAGGCGACACCCTTTAAAGCTTATACCTAAGACTACAGAGTTAACTCATAAAGTGACAAGGAACCTCAAGTCTAAGGATCAATTAATCACATCAATGACTCATGAGATATTTCCTAATCTGGAAGTTTCCATTTCCTGAAATAGAAACTTCCTTTCCCATTTAGGAATGTTCTCACATGGGGCACCTCAGTGAACTTACTTATTAAAGTAACCACCCTCATGTATCACGCACGTATCAACTATACACTTTGCACCTCCATGAAACAAGGTGGTCCTTCTTAAGGGCGTGATCCCACAAGCAAGCCTTAGAGGAGTCAGGTTGACACTCCCACTGTCTGTAGGACTCATCGGCTTGGAGTATTTTACTAATCATGACTTATGTGATATAGGGCTCGTTTCATGAACCATTTCACCTAAATAGCAGAGTCCTAAAGTCATCAGGATTAGGGGAGTTCTCATACATGCACAGCAAAAGTAAACGCATACCAAACAAGAGCATATAAAGAAGTGTTGCCTCAATTCGTTATTTTATTCAAAATTGTCTGTGATTACAATAAGGAAAAGCACAAAGCGGATATACAATCGGCTTTCTAGGGCACTATTCCTAACAGCAAGTTTCTCAGTAAGGGCAAGAAACTTGAGTCCATATTCATGGACACTTGAACCTTCCCTCATTCTCAAGTGGAACAATTCCTTTGAAGTGTTTTACCTTGTAACACGTTCATGAGGGCGGTAAAGTTGCTCTAAGTGGTCGTAAATCTCCCAAGCAAATTCCATGGCCTCATGTTGCCTTTGCAAGTCCGGAGACATGTTAGCCAACATAAGGCAACGGGCCTGGAGATTATCATCTTTCCACTTCTGAATCGCGTCCCGCTCGGCCCGAGTGGGAGCCTCCCCTTCGGGACTAGGCTCCCCTTCGAAGAGAACATAAGTTCTCAGAATCTAAAATGATTTTTAGATTCCTCAGCCAATCAGAATAGTTGGGACCAGTCAACTTGTTTGACTCGAGGATCGATACAAGAGGGTTTTTGGTTGCCATTTCAAAACACGTAGAGAATCACAGAATCTACGACCTAAATGGTAAAACAGAGAACTAGTGAGCATGCTGAATTATAACGATATACAAAAGATAAGGTCTTTAATCTAATGTAGCTCCCACTGTTTTTCAAAGATCTAGAATTCCCAAAGATCTAAGAGGAACACGTTTCCCAATGGGTACTAAGATCCTAGGCATTTTACCTCGAACCCACGACTCGCGGACATTCTAAGTAAGAACCCTAGGTAGGTACAACTTACCAATTCTAACACCTTTAGAACTCTTAGTAATTGTTTTTGCATCACCTATCTTTCAATATGGACCCACGACTCGTGCGACATCCATATTTACTTAGGCGTTAAGCTAGACCCATCAATCATAAGATCATGACCAAAACTTAATTCGAACGACCCACGACTCGCGGACATCGCCCTTGCTAAAATTGACCACGAAATATTGACCATTTAAAATGATTAATTAGGTAACTAAGAACTAATAAGCTCCACTAGCTATCCCACGACTCGCGGACAATAACTAGCTTTACTTACTAAACTTAAAACCTATTGATGGAATGCTAGGAATTTAATTCAAAATTTGCATCTCGAATTTAAACACCTATTTGTTCGAAATTAGCTTAATATTTAATGGGAATTTTCGAATCAACCGGAGAGTTGTCCGGTTCGACCTCACCAACATATATGTTATCCAATTTTATTAGTCTTGATTAATGCAAGTACACTTAAATGCATTTCAAATAAGCACATAAACAGATAACATGTCCTAGCATGATACTAACATGTAATGATCATGGGTTCTACCTATCTTATGCGTGATATGTGGGAGCCACTCCACAATCACAAGTTCTAACATACATGCCACATAAATAGTTTAAATCACATAAGGGAAAGCGGTAACAAAATACGAGCCCTATCTCTATTACATTTAACAATTGAGATTCCCCTCCCTAACATTTTGAGGGGTCTTCACTTATGGCCTCCTTGTTACTTGAATGTGGTTCATCTTACTCCTTGGGTGCATTGTCTCCAAAATGAAAATAAAACCTCACCACCTATCTCTACTCTCAAATTACAATAAAAGGAAAAAGACATAAAGTAATAAGGCTCAATCTTCATATTGGCCTTAGACAATTACACGGGGCATACCCCGGCCTCAAAAACAGTAATATGGAAAGCCACATAATAAATCACATAACAGTACACACATAAGTGAGGCTCCAACCTCAATTGAAAAACGCAACTATAGGGCTCCAACCCCAATTTAAACCATCCATGTGCATAAATTAAAACCATACATAGATCTAAACCCATGATCACCTAACATGCTTTTGCGAGAATTTAAATTTAGCCAATAAATTAAAATTCTCGTTTCAAGTCCTAATGACTTAAAACACGACTTAGATGCAATTCTTGTTCAAAAGCCTTTTCAATAAAACCCGAAAAACAACAAACCAATAAAATTCCAATTAATTTCCAAAATTAATAATTTTATTCTTTCATTATTTTCAGAAAATAAAATTCATAATTTTTCCAAAATCCAAATCGCTTCAATTTCTCAAAAATCCCAATTTAATCAAAATTTTAAAATAATTTTATTTTAACAAAACTGATTTTAAAAGATAAAATAAAATAAAATTAAATCGGGAATTTACGGACCGAAAACACGAAAAAACACGAAACACGAAAACGGGCCCGAAAAGGGGCCTAGCCGCGCGAGGCACTTTCGCGCAGTAGCGCGCGCAGCGCGCACAGCGCGCGGCAGTTGCCGCTCGCGAGCGCGCGCCAGCCGCGCATCATGCGCGCGCCGCGACTAGGCGGGCTGGGCAGGCGTCCCGCGCGGTTGCGGGACGGGCTGGGCAGGCGTCCCGCGCGGCTCCCGTACGGTTGCGGGAGGAGCTGGGCGGCGGCGACGGGCCTGGGCGTGCGACGTGCTAGCACGCCTAGGCTCGTTGCTTTTCGTGTTCGTTTCGTATTTCTGGGTTTCTCGAAAACCCGGTTCAATCCAAACATTAAAAATTCGATTTAAACATATTTCAATCAAAACGGTTTTCAAAATCACAATTTAAGAAAACAATTTCAGAAATTCAGGAAAAATTACAGTTTCGTATTTCAGGCTTTCTAAAAGAACTCATGAATACCTAATTCGCATCTAAGCCTAAGAATTTCTACCAAATTCAGAATAATTGAGATGAATCAGAAACACGATTAACGAGGTGGCTCTGATACCACTTGTTGGAAAACACGAATCAGAAAGCAGCGGAATTTAAAAAAAAATTTTCCCAACAAAAGGACCTTGAACTCGCAATCGTGTAACCAAATTCGTAAAGATAGAAAACTTACTTTTCTATTGTTCTTTCTTGAAGCGTTTCAAGCCACCCAAGAACGCTCTTCTCGCGGCTTGATCCCCTCTCCTTGGTAAAGCTCGAATCTTCAAACTTCTAACTTGAAGTCTCTAGAGAAAGTCCACCAACTTGATCACAATCTAACTAGTAAGGATGCTCGTTCTCTAGTTAGTGTTTAGGCTTAACCTAGGGTTTAATTTAATCTGGGAGAAAGGAAGGTGTTCAACACATGAACCAAGAATTGTCAATTAGCTCCATAAGGAGCTCGAGCTCCCCTATTTATAGAGAGGGGAGTGCCGAAATTCCTAGTCCTTTATGGGCTAGGATTTTGGTCCCTCTCTCCTATTACTTGATCATCAAGTATTTTTCAACTTTGACTTTGAATTCTAATTAAGTCAACTTTTAAGAGAGCTAAAAATATCCAAACTATTTTTGGATAATTTTATACTTTATTTATTATAAAATAAATAACTTATTTTTATCTAATTAATTAATTCGTAATTAATTAACTAGATTATTTTCTCCAAAATTAGACTTTCTTTTTAATTCAAAATTAAACCAAAGTCTATTAAATAATTAACTAATTAATTATTTAATATATATATATAATATATATGTGGAACCCTCTTGGCTCGATTAACTCGTTTAATCATTTTCAAGCCTCAACTCATGTAACCAAGTTGTTCTGTGTGACCCTCTAGGTTCTCAATTCAATTAGCAATGACCCTAATTAATTAATTCACTAATTAATTAATCAGTCCACAGATTAAACGACCATAGTCTAGCAATAGGTGTTTAACCCCTAGCTGAATTGGAATGTTCGGATTCGATAGAACCTTTAAGTCATTGATTCATGTGAGATACAATCCTCCTACTTACTATCTCTCAACCAAGATCTAGGGCAAGGGAATAATCAGAACCCTAATAATCCGGTCTAAAAAGCTAAGTGCATTTCATATCCATTTGATCTCAATCCAAGAAACCCTTTTCTTGATGTCTTGATCTACTGCCTTGGCCAAGGACTCCATATGGCATATGAATGACTTACACAATAAGAGATCACCTTGCAAATGCAAGTGTAGGTCCTTTCTTGATTCTCATTCACTTTCATGAGTCACTTGTGCAGCCCCAGTATAAGCCTTGAATCAGTTGTCTATGGCGACACCCTTTAAAGCTTATACCTAAGACTACAGAGTTAACTCATAAAGTGACAAGGAACCTCAAGTCTAAGGATCAATTAATCACATCAATGACTCGTGAGATATTTCCTAATTTGGAAGTTTCCATTTCCTGAAATAGAAACTTCCTTTCCCATTTAGGAATGTTCTCACACGGGGCACCTCAGTGAACTTACTTATTAAAGCAAGCACCCTCATGTATCACGCACGTATCAACTATACACTTTCCACCTCCATGAAACAAGGTGGTCCTTCTTAAGGGCGTGATCCCACAAGCAAGCCTTAGAGGAGTCAGGTTGACACTCCCACTGTTTGTAGGACTCATCGGCTTGGAGTATTTTACTAACCATGACTTATGTGATATAGGGCTCGTTTCATGAACCATTTCACCTAAATGGTAGAGTCCTAAAGTCATTAGGATTAGGGGAGTTCTCATACATGCACAACTAAAGTAAACGCAGACCAAACAAGAGCATATAAGGAAGTGTTGCCTCAATTCGTTATTTCATTCAAAGATTGTCTGTGATTACAATAAGGAAAAGCACAAAGCGGATATACAATCGGCTTTCTAGGGCACTATTCCTAACACCAACCTCAATTGAAAAACGCAATTATAGGGCTCCAACCCCAATTTAAACCATCCATGTGCATAAATTAAAACCATACATAAGTCTAAACTAATGATCACCTAACATGCATAAATTGCAAGAATTTAAATTTACCAATAAATTTAAAATTCCTTTAACTTTAAGTTCGACTAACTCAAAGTAATCTGAAAAACAGTTCCTTGTTCAAGAATAATTTCAAAATCAAAAGCTAGAATCTGATAAAATTCAAGTTAATTCAAAAATTAACAATTTTATTAAAATCATTATTTCAAAATATAATAATTATACTTTTCCCAAAAAATTAAAATTGACTTTGATTCCCGAAATTCCCAAATTATAATTTTATTTCAAAATTAAAATTTTTCCAGAAAAAAAAGATTTTTAAAATAATTTTAAAATAAAATTTGGGCCAAAAACACGAAAAGTCGCATCGCGTCACAGGGGTGTGCGGGCGTGTGCGGGCGGTCCCGCACAGGGGCGTGCGGTCGATCCCGCACAGGGCTTGGCGGAAGCGTGCGGGCAGTCCCGCACAGGAGTGTGCGGGCGATCCCCGCACAGGCTGTTCCGGACGCGTGCGGGCAGTCCCGCATAGGGATGTACGGGCGATCCCGCACAGGCTGTTCCGGACGCGTGCGGGCAGTCCCGCACAGGGGTGCGCGGGCGATCCCGCACAGGCTGTTCCGGACGCGTGCGGGCAGTCCTGCACAGGGGTGTGCGGGCGATCCCGCACAGGGCTGGGCGGACGGTGCGGGCAGTCCCGCACATGGGTGTGCGGGCGATCCCGCACAGGCTGTTCCGGACCCGTCCGCGTGCGGCGACGACGAGCGACAAACTCGCTTGGTCCTCGTCGTCCCGCACCGTTTTCCGTATAAAATTTTCAGAAAAATTTTCATCTCGATTCGGGAATCAAAATCGTGATTTTAATAAATCTAAAATAAAACCCTTTTTTTTTTTTCCAGAAAACGATTTTCTCAATTTATCAGGAAACCTCTCAGATTCAAAAGCTCAGATTACGATACAAATTCAAGAATACCTAACTGTAACTCAGATTCAAGAATTTCTCAAAATTCAGTTAAATTGAGACGAATCAGAAACATGATTAACGAGGTGGCTTTGATACCACTTGTTGGAAAACACGAATCAGAAAGCAGCGGAATTTAAAAAATTTTCCCAACAAAAGGATCTTGAACTCGCGATCGTGTATCCAAATTCATAAGGATAGAAAACTTACTTTTCTTTTGTTCTTTCTTGAAGCGTTTCAAGCTACCCAAGAACGCTCTTCTCGCGGCTTGATCCCCTCTCCTTGGTAAAGCTCGAATCTTCAAACTTCTAACTTGAAGTCTCTAGAGAAAGTCCACCAACTTGATCACAATCTAACTAGTAAGGATGCTAGTTCTCTAGTTAGTGTTTAGGCTTAACCTATGGTTTTATTTTATCTTGGAGAAAGGAAGGTGTTCAACACATGAACCAAGAATTGTCAATTAGCTCTAAGGGGAGCTCGAGCTCCCCTATATGTAGGAGGGGAGTAGCCGAAAATTCCTAGTCCTTTATGGGCTAGGATTTTGGTCTCTCTCTCTCTCTCCTATTACTTGATCATCAAGTAATTTGACTTTGACTTTGAATTCTAATTCAAATCAACTTTCAAGAGAGCTAAAAATATCCAAACTATTTTTGGATAATTTTATACTTTATTTATTTAAAATAAATAACTTATTTTATCTAATTAATTAATTCATAATTAATTAACTAGATTATTTTTCTCCAAAATAAGACTTTCCTTTTAATTCAAAATTAAACCAAAGTCTATTAAATAATTAACACATTTAATTAATTAATATATATCATATATATACATATACACGTGCTCCTCACGTGTCCCAAGGACACGTGCTCCTCACGTGACCCACACGTGTGATTTCACATGTGTGGAACCCTTTAGGCCCGATTAACTCGTTTAATCATTTTCAAGCCTCAACTCATGTAACCAAGTTGTTGTGTGTGACCCTCTAGGTTCTCAATTCAATTAGCAGTGACCCTAATTAATTAATTCACTAATTAATTAATCAGTCCACAGATTAAACGACCTTAGTCTAGCAACAGGTGTTTAACCCCTAGCTGAATTGGAATGTTCGGATTTGACAGAACCTTTAAGTCATTGATTCATGTGAGATACAATCCTCCTACTTACTATCTCTCAACCAAGATATAGGGCAAGGGAATAATCAGAACCCTAATAATCCGGTCTTAAAGCTAAGTGCATTTCATATCCATTTGATCTCAATCCAAGAAACCCTTTTCTTGATGTCTTGATCTACTGCCTTGGCCAAGGACTCCATATGGCATATGAATGACTTACACAATAAGAGATCACCTTGCAAGTGCAAGTGTAGGTCCTTTCTTGATTCTCATTCACTTTCATGAATCACTTGTGCAACCCCAGCATAAGCCTTGAATCAGTTGTCTAAGGTGACACCCTTTAAAGCTTATACCTAAGACTACAGAGTTAACTCATAAAGTGACAAGGAACCTCAAGTCTAAGGATCACTTAATCACATCAATGACTCGTGAGATATTTCCTAATCTGGAAGTTTCCATTTCCTGAAATATAAACTTCCTTTCCCATTTAGGAATCTTCTCACACGGGGCACCTCAGTGAACTTACTTATTAAAGTAAGCACCCTCATGTATCACGCACGTATCAACTATACACTTTCCACCTCCATGAAACAAGGTGGTCCTTCTTAAGGGCGTGATCCCACAAGCAAGCCTTAGAGGAGTCAGGTTGACACTCCCACTGTCTGTAGGACTCATCGGCTTGGAGTATTTTACTAATCATGACTTATGTGATATAGGGCTCGTTTCATGAACCATTTCACCTAAATGGCAGAGTCCTAAAGTGATCAGGATTAGGGGAGTTCTCATACATGCATAGCTAAAGTAAACGCATACCAAACAAGAGCATATAAAGAAGTGTTGCCTAAATTCGTTATTTCATTCAAAGATTGTCTGTGATACCAGGAAAGTCCTAAAACGGATTATGACTAATCGGCTTTCTAGGGCACTATTCCTAACAGTTCGTACCTTCCAGGTAAATTCCTTCCTGCTACATTTAGCCTTAGGAACATCTTCCAGTATTTCGCTCGATCTCGGCAGATCAACTCTTGCAAGTAGCCTTCCTGAATTAGCCTTTCAATTTCATTTCGAAGGTGTCGATATTCATCGGTGTCGTGGCCATAGTCATTGTGAAATTGGCAAAATCTCTCTGAAGGAGGATTATGGGCCCCTCCTTCAAGCTTGTAGGCCAATTCAAGAGTCTCGTTCCTTGAATCTGCACCAAAGTTTGTGATGCCGTTGTGTGCAACTCGGTGTATTGATCGTATCGGGGGTCCAAATTAGAATGCTATCACCCTTCAGGTATTCTGATCCTTTTAGCTAGAGCTGGCAGGTGTCTATCCTCATTCCTTTCCCTTCGCTTGTCAACTGTTGCCTCATCCTTTCCGGCTTCTGCTTCCTCGGAATTAATATACTTTTCTGCTCTGGTCAGGAGGTCATCCCATCTGGCAGGCCGCTTCTTAGCCAATGAAGTAAATAATGCCCCTTTCCTCAGGCCTTCCTGGAAGGCACTAGCACCCACTTCCACGGTAGCAGAAGAAACTTCCAGAATTACTTTAGTGAATCTGTTGATGTAACTCCTCAAAGATTCCATTTCCCTCTACTTTATTGCGAAAAGGGCATTGGGCGCCTTCTGATGGCCTTTGCTGCTAGCAAACTGGTGCAAGAAGAGTGAGGCGAACTGATCAAATGAGTTTATGGATCCGAGGTCAAGCTATCGGGCCCACTCTTGGGCAGTGTCCGTGAACGTGGTCAGGAACACTCTACATTTCACTCCTTCAGTGTATTGGTACAGTAGGGCTAAGTTCACGAACTGATCCAAGTGCTTCTGGGGGTCCGTTGCACCATTGTACTCCGGAAGTCCGGACGTCTTACAACTTGGCAAGAGTTCATCAGCTAGGATCCTTTCACTGAATGGTCCGCCCCTCCTGGTCACTCTGGCTGGTCCTGCTCTCATTTGTCTCTCCATATCTTCCAGCCTCTGCTGTAACCTGGTAGCCCAGTCAGGCTGTTCAGGAAAGCCTAGTTCTCTTCTTCCTATTTGGTAATCCATAGGAGGCGGTGACGCCACCGGCTGCCACACAGCTCTACCCGCGGCCCAAACTCCGGTTCCGCTAGCTCCCTGCAGCACCAGGGGGTCTCTAACTGGAGGTAGGCCTTCTCCAGCTGAAGGTGGCATTATTCTTCTAATTGTAGGTTCTGCAACGTGTGATGGCGTGTCTGTTCCACGCCCCTGAGTTGGCGGCTCATCCCGATGCACCGCAGCGATAGCCACAACTGGGTTAATCCGTTGCTGGAACTCCCCCGCTGTAAGGCGAATGGGGACTTGTGGTCGTAAAAGGTCACTCCCCATTCCACCGGATCTGTCAGCTGCTCTCTTAGCATGGAACTGTACAGCAGTAGGGCTGCTTCCTGACAACGCCCCTCTAGGTATGTCAGTCACCCAGGTAGTCTGCTGGGGGTTGAAGGTTTAACTCAGTAATGCTTCTAGCTCTTCAGCAGATGGCTGGTAGTCCTCCTGTCTCCCTGTTCTGGCGGGCAGATTCAGTCTTCTAGGTGAGACAATCCTTCCAGGTGAGAAGCCTCCTATACTTGGGGGGACCAGCGAGATTCCCCCTCTGCTTCCCAAATTTTGTCCTCGTGAATTTCTCAAGCCCCCCACCAAGCTGGATTCTGGGAGGTCCTCGTTTTCCTCGATTGGTGGTGTGACTCCTGTTACCGTGACAAGGGTTGAGTTGGTTAACATGGGAATACTTCCAATGGGGAGGGGATTTGAGGCACTACCAGCCGCTTTTTCAGCACCCGTCATGGCCAGAGCAGATGGGTTAATTGAAGTTGCTACGCTGCTAGATCCAGTGTTGGATGCCATGGAAACTCCTAAAAACTCACGCCTTTTGCTCGATTTAATCGCTTTCCCACAGACGGCACCAAATGATGCTTGCTGAAAAATCGACAATCACCAATATGATTTATTTATGTTGGGAAAAGAGATTAATACCAAGCTGTAAAGGAAAATTGATCAGAAAATAAATACCGAAGTGAATAATGAGAAAAATAAACAAGAAATTGAAATAATGATGAAATAAAGATAAATGTATAGTGCCGATAATCTTCTGTCTTCTGGAAAAATAGTCTTCTTGGTACAATAAAATTCTGAGAATAGAATCTAGATAACTAGAGAAGAATGATAAAAAGGAAGGTAACAGCTGCTAAAAGTTCTTCGTAGAGAAATTCTCCAGAATGGGATTGCTAGGTTTCTGTCTATGATGCACGGATACTCCTAAAAATATCATTTTGCCGTATCGTGTCGTGTCAGACACCGTGTCTGACACTCCTCACGTGGGAAATTCAAGAAAAAATCCCGGCGTGTCAGTGGCGCTGTGTTCATATCCGTTCATCATAGGTTTCTGTAGAATGTGAATGACGTCAAATCCTCTTCTCTCTCTCTCTCCCCTTTTATTCTCTTCAGAAGTTGGTTATATCTTTCCACAGTCTTAGGCACGTGGGGCTTTTTTAAGTTCAAAGTCTCTGAATACGTTCTACTTGTTGACTCATTCTTTCCCACTTTCTCTCAACTTCTTCTCTTCCTCCAACTGACGAACTCTCTTATTATTCCTTGATTTAATTAATTCTCCAAAAAGGGCCCACATCAGTATTATATATATATATATATATATATATATATATATGTATATATGTATTTCTTACTTTGTCAAATTCATTTAAATATTAATGAGGTTAAAAATGCTTAATTCTATTTGTGGTTCAGACAAGCTTCAATTTGGCATAATTTACTTAGGTGCGAATGACATATCAGACACGTAGGAGTCAATGACACGTCACACATGGTTTTATGAAAAATGAGCGGGTTTCCGACGGGTTTACGGGTTTTCGACGAGAATCTGCATCAAATTGCAACTTTTTTGGAGTTACAGGGTAAATTTATCGTCGAAAAAGATATTATACCACTTTTGCTAAATGGGTACAGTTGGTATACCGTTTTTGCAAATTTCCCATGATAACGCGTTTCCAACCAAAATTACGACCAAGCGTCCCGGCGAAGAGGGCAGCGTAAGCCTCGGCCACTAGTGGGTCAGCCGTATACTTCCTACGGTCGGTTTCCCAACCTATGCACTTACCGGTGGCATCCTGAGCAATAACATCTATTCCAATCTCGTGTTTATCCTCGAAAACCGCCCCGTCAAAATTGATTTTGATCTAGTCACTAGGAGGTTTTGTCCATTTGTCAGCATGTTGAGGAATTGGGGAAGAGAGGTGTAGCACCCGGAACGCCGAGATGCCACACCCCCGCACCATAAGTCTAGCTCACACATGAAATGGGTAGCCCATATATGAACCGGACTCATGGCGAACGAGTGACAATAAAAAAAAAACTCAAAAGCTAGGCGGGTACCCTCAAATACTACCAATAAACAATTCAAAACAATAAAAGCGGAAGCAATAGCAATCAATACTTATAGGTACCATATTTACATATTTACTTATAGATACCAACATTCATATAGTAGTAGGTACCACCACTTATCAATACATTATCATCTTCTATACATCATACATGTATAAATAACCCAAAGCCACTAACATGACAAGCCGAAAATACCAAGAACATGAAAATGCAATGCTAGACTCAACTCGACAACTGGACACGACTCGGACTCCCGCCTAGCACGCCACTGACAGTACCTGAAAAGTGTGAGGTGTCAGTCTACCACAGACTGAGTGAGGGGCTTATAAATAAATATTCGCGCAAGTAACATGCAAGCCATAATCTCGGGTAAGGGTTTATAAAATAGAAACAATATAAGTTTAATAGTAAAAGATAACTCGCCCGAGATTACAACTAATCAATTTAACAATACAATCAATTTAATTCAATTCAATCAGTGGCCCGGCGAGTGAGGGCAAATCTCCAACCTTTCTCCAACAGTGTACAATAATTCAGTTGTAATTAATTAAGTGATCAAGCAATAGAAATTAGTGCACAATTAGCAATTTCAATAGCTCCTTCACGCCACCCAATCAATCTCGATTGCAAGGCCCCCATCGGTATTGTCCGCTTTGGGTGGGAACCAGACCCCGAAGGGAACCACCCTCACGGTTTTGTTTCTCGCTGGTGGGAACCAGACCCCGAAGGGAACCACCAGGAGAAGGCCTCACTACCCAGTCTCATTGAGCATAGGATTCATGAGTTCCTATGCCCGGAACTCCTTCCTTCCCTAATCTCCTAGGGAATTCAGGGCATTCCAATTTGGTAAGGATAGCTCAAGAGTTGCCCGTCAGCCCTTGCTTTCCCGGTTGGCTCAATACACTACCCTCGGGCCCAAGTGAACATGTTTTACTCGCCAAAATAATCAATCAATCAATCAATCGGTACAATTCGGTAATTCATTTGAAAACAATAAGGTTTTGGCAAAATATAGATATATAGATATATTTTGGCCGAAAGATCACATAGGGTTGTAAAGGTTCTATATAACTAGAAATTAAACCTCACCTGGAATACCACAAGACAAGAACAAGAACAAGAGCACTACGGTTGCCTATTCGATCCAGAAGTCTCCACCCTGGAGAAGAACTGTACAAAAGACCACAAGACGTGTTCGTGAGACTCAAGACTCTAAATGAACCATATATGACGCACGGCAATGCTCAAGCATGATATGAAGGCATAAGGATCATATTAAGTCATGAAATGTTCATGTTCATTATTAAGGCATTTAACTCATATATCCAAGTCATTCACTCATTCATTCATTATCATTCAATTCATATTCCCAATCAATTTATTTCAAGAACTCAAATAGGAGCATAGAACATGTTCAAGCTCTTCCATAATGCTACCACATACTTCATATTACAAAACATAGCACATATCCAAGGTTTGACAACAAGAAGAAGTCTTATGATATAGAAAATATGTGATGCGATTCATAAGCGACATATAAACACACATAAACGGCATTACGTAAAAGCATGCCTATAACACATCCAAAAGCCATGAAATTACACCATATTACTCCTAACATATAGTAAAACAAGTTCATAGTTCAACACAAAAGGAGATAAAGCCATTCAAGAGGTGAAACAAATCAAAACCCGAAAAGGAAGCAACACGGACTGCGCAGGGGAAGGGACACGGGGGTGTCACCTCCCTTAGCCAAACTGAGCCACGGGCGTGGCTCAGTACAGAGCTGCCCAGAAGGTGTGACACGCCCGTGTCTCACTCTTATGAGTAAATGAGACACGGGGGTGTCACGGTACAGAACTTGGGGCGTTCACAGAGTTTTCCGGCAAAACTGAACTCATACCAAATCAATCCAAAAACATACCAAATGAACTCCAAATGCTCTGAAACTTAATATAAAACATATTTAGCATGTTATGAACATTTTTCATTTAGAGTGCAAAGGCTAAATCACACATGAAGGTCATCGAATCCATGCAACAAAACTGGGTCGCCAAAATCATACATATGAGCCCTAATGATTCCATCATGTTTGATCAAGTACTTAGGGCTTGAATTGGAATCTGAAACTTTGGGGAATGCATGCTAACATACTAAACAACTTATATACATCATATATATGCAAAATGGTACAATTTAAAGCACATTAGAATGACCAACAAGTTACCAAACACAACAGCAACAATTCTGTCAAAGATCATGCATAAGAACAGGCCATGTACTTCGGTTTTGAGGCTTCAAATGGAACCAAATACTTAAAGCATGAATGTTAACATGTAGAGCAATAAGTGTACATCAACTCCATGCATTTTCACACGAAATGAAGGCCATATGATCAAGCTACAACACATAAATTCACACAGCAGTTCGAAAAACAGGGGAATCAATTTGATCATCAAGTTTGGATCTCCATATCTCACAATTTCATAAAAGGGTCAAGAGATAAAATCCTCCTAATATCAAATACTATCATTTGGGAAAGAAATGGGTCAAGAAACAAGTTCATATGATCATGTATAAGCAAGAAAATCAGTCACACAAACAACTAGGTCACAAGAACAAAAATCCCTAAAAGTTCATACCAAACTCATCATTCAAACCCTAATCAAATCTGATCCAAAACATGATTTAAGTAGATGAAATCAAGTGTAATAGAGTAGAGAAGACATAAATATTCATACCTTAAAGATTTGGTGAAGGAGGGAAGAGATTTGAGCTCAAAATCACAAAAGGCCAAGGGTTTTCTTCCTTTCTTCTCTTCTCCTCTCTCTCGTTCAGCTCCAGCTGCAAGAGGAGATATTTTGGCTCGGTTTTTCAGAGGTAAAGGGGTAGGGGAAGGCTTAACCCATGGTACAAAAGTCATGGTTAAGGTATGGTTAGGTTAGGTTAAGTAAAAAGGGTCCCACCATGAAGACTAGTCAACAAAAAGGAGCTTTTCTTGCATGAGTTGCTCGTTACGGTTGGATTTCGGAGGTCTTAATGATCTCAAAAAGGTATGAGGCTTGTTCCATTGTCTCCGGATCGTCGATACGAAGGGAACGGAGGTGTCGGAATTCGAATCCGAATTCCCGAGCTCAAGATATCACGTACGGAACCAAGGGTGCGCTAATTGCTCGTTAGCCCCCGACTTGGTTCCACAAATCAAATTAAATTCATAAACACGTCAAATGAATCCGAAAACATAAACCGAGCATATAGGCATGTTCATAACAAACATATTTATGACATATTAAATTTCCATACCAATCCGATATCATTACATAGAAGAACGAAGCACAAATAGAACACTCATGCGCAAGAACGAATTCATATAGTTATAAATGAATTACTAAAACTTAAATTCCATTAGTAATTAAATTAAAACCAACTAATAACATGTTGAAATTAATTAACAAAATTACCGAAATAGTTAAGGTAACACAAAACCTTAATTAAGAAGTTAAACACTAAATATCAAAGTAAAATAAAATGAATTAATTAGAATAACCATAGTCTATAGTTTAAATCAAATATAAACACTTATAAACAATTAATCATATAATTAAATAATTAATTTGCGCAAGTTATAAACAAATACGTCACATTATTTAAACTGAAAAACTGGGGCGTTACAAGAGGTAATGTCCAGAACTGATCGCAGAGTTGGGGGTTAGGGAGCCAAATTCACCACCATCTAGAATGAATGAATAGGAAACAGTGGAAGCACATAGCATAACACGCTTTATGAAAACTGAGGGGAAGCCTAACCTGGCCATTACCCGTTCGATGAACCTCTATTCGGTCATAAGCTTTGCTCATATCGAGCTTTAGGTTAAAGTATCCTTCCTTTCCACAACTTTTACGCTTAATAAAATGATTTTCTTAAAAGCAACAAGAACATTATCATAGATAAATCGGTTAGGGATAAAAGCAAACTGGCTCGGGGAAATAATGCAATCTAACAGGGGTTTAATACGGTTCGCCAACACTTTAGAAGCAATCTTATACAACACATTGCAAAGGCTAATGGGACGGAATTGAGTAATAACTTCAGGAGACTTACATTTGGGAATAAGGACTATAACGCCCCCACTTTTCGGCTGTACAGGTATGACGTCACGAGTGGGTTTAGACCGAGAGTTATGTGACTTATATGTGTTTTAATTGCTAAGTGAATATTTAATTTAATAATTTCATGAACTAATTGTTATTGTGTGACCAATATGACTTAAGTGATTATGTTGCTTAAACTCGTTTTAATATGTAAACTTGCCTTTAGATGTATTATTTTGAATATGCACCTATTTGAAATTATATGAAATCCTTGGATTCAACTGAACATTTAATTAGACCACAATTACCCACCTATCAAACCTTGGGGTCCTAGTTGAAACACTTAAATTGTTCAAGGACCAAAGTGCAATTTTTCCCTTTTCTTCCCCCCTTTTTCACGAGATCAACCCCCCCCCCCCTCCCCTCATTATTCTTCTTCAATTTCTCTCCCAATACCAAAGCTCCAAACCCTCCATTCCCTTCTCTTCCAAATCAAGGCTCAAGGAAGAGACAAGAATCAAGGAAATTTCTTCAAGTTTCAAGACAAGAATCAAGTTCCAGTCCTTTTTATTCTCCTCCCCTCATCCAAGGTATATGTGTATCTATGTATGTGTATGTATATGTGTATATATATATGTATATATGTGGGTTTATGAATTTGTTGGAGTAACTCACGAATTGTTGAGTGATATATGTATATATAGGTTTATTAAGGTGTTTTTATGGTGTATTTTGCTTGGAATCGGAGTTGGAGGTGTTTGGGACCTTCCCCTTCACATTATACCATGTCAATACCCTGTTTTTCGACCCAGAACTAACCGAACGACCGTTCGGTTTCTTCATGAACGGCCGTTCAACCGAACAGAACCGTTCTGCCCTTCGAACGGTCGTTCTTGGTTTTCTGCATGGATTTCAAATGACCGTTCACTATTCAAATGTACTCCGATTGACCTTATTTTTGAACCCACGGAAACCTCTTGAAGTCTATAACATTCTCCAATTGGAATCACCTCAATATTGTTTCTCATTTGTGTGTTATGATCATTTGAAAATTGTGTAGCCACTTCGCCAAAACATTGCACTCACCCAACTTCGGAACTTCACCATTTCGACATTGCTTTGAACCACGTTTCGGACCATATATCATTTGAAAGGCCTGTGTGTCTAGTTTCATTCCCAACAAACAAAACTCCATTCCAAATTCTACAACTCAAGATATATTCAATTTTTTACCGCTTATGTATTACCAAAAACTGTCAGCTCTCCCTATAAGCTTGCCCAATCTGTTTTCTTGGTTTCCCTCCACTTCCTCGGACTCCATATGTGTTTTGAATGTATTTTATGCTTTATTAATTGATTATATGTGATATATCTTGATATGTTTATGAATTGTATGCTATGACTTCAATACATATACGTGAAAGGACGACATGAACGTTTATGTGCTACTTTTATGCATGCGTGAATGGTTTGCTTCGTTTAATTGTTTGGTATGTTGTGTATAGTTTCTTCCATGACTTATATATTTTATTTATATGTTATATTATGTGTTAACTTGTATATTATGAAATCATAATGTAATCTTATTTAACATTTTCTGAATTATGATCCAATATGCGTTAAAATGCTCTCTAGCTTGCATGCATGAATTGTTCCTCCATTTATTGACCTTATATGATAACTTCTCGCTTCATTTATGACTCGCATGCATCATAAAAATGTTATAGTATGAGTTATGATTGTTGTATAAGCTTATGGCTCGATTTGATACAAAATATGAAAGATATGAAACACATGAATATGAAACCACTATGTATTGAACGTTTTGAATGAATTACTTGATTATATGACCCCATCACATGATTCATGCTTCTTATACATCTTATATCATGTGCATAACATGCCGTGCGTCTATGTAGTTTCATATTGAGTCAATTCTCACGAGTACACATTGTTCCTTCTCTTGTACAGTTTTCTCCAGGGCGGAGATGCCAGGTTCATAGGACACTTTCGAGTCTCATTTTCTTCTTGATATTGTTAGTAAGAGGCTTACAGGTGGGTTTCTCTACTATTTAGTTAAATGACCCTATATACTTCCAATGTGTAAAGATTTCAGCCGAAAGTATATATGTATATAGAGTCGTTTTCAAGGGTCAATGATTTTAAAAGTAAAGCCTTTCTTTTATAAATCTACCAAATGTTTTGGCGAGAAAAGAATGAATGAATGCACAGAATGGGGCCCAGGGACTTGGTGTGAGTGGTGACCCGAGAAGGCATGGGCTGACGGTGATCCCTCACACTAGTTCCACCAATGAACGGCGTAACCAGCCCTCGTTAGGAGTTAGCGAGGAATGGACACTGAGTGCCATCTGGGGAGTCATGTTCCCATTTTGGTCAATGAATGGATGGTTCGGGCCGATCACCCGGCCATCACCCGGAGGAAGAAGGTGTAAATGTTCATGAATGTGCACAAAAGAATATAATGCATGAAAGAAAGAATGAATGAATGAATGTTTAATGAACTACACGAGGTGTTGGTTGGAGATAATGCACGCCCACTCGCCGGGCCACAAATAACCTAATGAAAAATGAAAGTTATAATCCCTTTTGATGATCCTTTATTTAGCCCACTTGGGAAATGCTCTAAAAACCTCATTCGGGATTATAACTTGCATGTGAATGCTTACTTATTGTTGTATATGCTATTATGCCTCATTTTATACCCACCAGTCTCGTATAGACTGAACCCGGATTGTTTTTAGTGTTTTTGCAGGTTTGGAGTGCTAGGCGGAAAGTCAAGTCTATTAAGTCTTTCGGTTAAGTCAGAGTTGTCCATGTGTATATTGAATCATGATTTGGTTAAGTATGAAGCTGTAAGATTTGTAATGATTGTTACATTTTTCATGAATTCAAGATAAGCTTACAGGAGTAGAAAGAATCTGGAATTGATGCTTTTTGTTTTTATTGAATTTCGGGATTAGGTATCTATGCTAGTTGAACCCATTGCTCTTTGCTTATCTTGCTATTTATGTATGTACTTTGCTTCCGCATTGTTAATATTTCTATTTTATGGTCTCTTTGGTTGCGAAAGTTAGCCCCGCCTAGCTGAGTGAGTGTTTATGTCCCCGTTCGCCGTGATTTAGCTCGGGGTATGGATTACCCATTTCATATTCGGGTCGGGTCTCGTTGCGGGGGATGTGGTACCTTGCAATCGGGTGCTACATCCTTAAGTGGTATCAGAGCCCCAGGTTGTAAAACCGGGGTTCCTTGTGTCATGTCATGTCAAGTATAGGTCGTACAGCTTAGGAACAACATGTCAACGTGTGCACCGCATTGATCATGAGCATTGTTATTGAAATTTGACATGGAAAATTTATTATTAAATTTGTTCAACTTAAATTTTGTTAATTTACATGTTGCATTTTGCATTAAGGTGTGCTTTTGATGTTAATTATGTGTCATATGCACTCACTAACCAACATGCATTTATATTGGAGATGAGCTGTGATTGTAGGATATTGCAACATCGAACGACGGCCAATTCTCACAACTACAAAAACTTGCTATGGGTTTTCTTTCAAGTGCGTGTGATTGGAGAAAACTTTGGGGACTTTGAAGAACTCGGGTAATTGGTGATCCTTATAACAAAATTATAGGTTGAAAGTTTGGACTTGGGATAAGATCTAAATTTTAGGAGAAGATCTGGCACGGGTACGTCATACTCATTAAGACAATGAAGTGATTTAGACATTGTGGAGAAGTCAAGAGAAATGGATTGAGCATTATTCTTCAAGGCACAGTATACTATTGGATGGCGATGGAGACTTCTCCTTTTCCCTTGGATCAACATGGGCTTTTGGTTCTACAACTAAGATTGTTATTACTTTACTCAACACCTACGATAAATTGATCAGTAAATACACTTATGTAATGGCCACTTGGGACCACCTGATTCACGAAAGAAGTAAAGGAAAACCTTGAAGGTGCTTTAGTTTGGGGTTCGGATCAACAAAAAGGTGATGATAATTAAGAGGTCTCGAAGTAAAATTGAATGTCGAAAGATAAGCAACAAAGGTGATCGAGAATGAGTTTCCAAGTGAACCTAGCTAATTGGTTTCAAGTTCAAGGTAGAAGGTCAGCATATACTAAGATAAGTGAATAGCGAGCGAGGCAAATCGGCAAAGAAGAACGTCCGAATAAATCAAATTTTAGAAGCCGAAGTTTGGGAAGAAGCTGGATTTGAGAAGAGTTAAAGAAAATCGAATCAACACGGTGAATGTAAAGCTATGGGAGGTAACAATGCCAACGGTTTTATCTTTGGCCGGATTGGAGTTTAATTTCCAGATCCAAGATGAATTGTCGTGTTGTGAGGTTGAATTGGAAGATATGGAATAGCAAATGGAAACGGTAAAGAAAGCAAAGAGCTTTTTGAGGAAATTGTGAAATCAGGTTTAAGCAAGTGGGAGGATGAGTTCATTCTACCAATCTGAACTCATAAAGTATAAGTCAAGGGAATTTCAAACATAGTAACAACCAGGTGGAAGATTCTAGATAACAATTGGAAATCCAATTTCGGGAAAGGATCAGAATACCCAATTCTGTAACAGTGTGATATCGGGCCATGGCAACACACAATTTGATACAAGAACACTTTAAGGATTTAGAATACCGTGGGAAAACCGAGAGATGATCAACAAGCTCAAATCAAAGCTGTAATTAAGGAAATGGAGAACAAAAAATTTTGGCTAAAGCTTACCATCACGGTGATAGGTTTAATATATTCATGGCACGTGCATCATACATCGCTTTAAATTATTTACTCTTCTATATTTCTACATGTGTGCGTGCATCTTTACTTGACATGCTTGCTCTAATGTGCTGCATCTTTAATTGTTGGCTATGTGCATTGGCATCTTAATCCAACATGCATGGTTTAGTGTTTATTTGATAGGGAATTTTCTCCCTCTCCGTTTATCAAATGTTACATCAACCAAGCTATATTCGAATCGAGCTAAAGAGGAATTTTGGGTGGTAAAGTGTGGATTAAAGGAAAGAAAGAAATACGGAGGCTCGGAAAGTAGAACTGGAGGTTAAAATAGATGAAGGAGGTGGTTATCCCTACCAAATCATTTCAACGTAAGTGTGAGCAATATCTCCGGACATGTGGTTTGACTAGGACCTTGATACCAAGGAAGCTAAGATGAAAAGTTGGGAGTCTCATATTCCATAAGTGATAGAACAAGTTCAAAAGTTTGGGATAGCAACTTTTAAGGGGGAGAGCCGACCGGGAAATAAAATGAATTAACGGTTGTGCTCGGATCAATTACTTTTAATAGGGACAATGGTATTTCAAGATTCCAAGAAACAAGATTCTACAAGGAATGACAAGAGATGAAGTAGAAGATTATGACAATTGACGAATTTTAAGATCAAAACGTAAAACTACAAGACCGCCATGAGGAATTTTCGAGAATAGTTTCGAGAAGGGTAAGTGTTTCAAGGGTTGAAAATGGGTATCCGAGAAATAATGGGAATTGAAGTGATAAGACAAGGCAAAGTAATGATTGATGGTAAATGCGGTTGAAGAAGTAACCTTGTTAATTTCTTAACATGAGAAGTACAAGCTATATCTCCCCAGGTTGGAAAAGATCGTATACGGTATAACGTGTTTCATGCTTAGGAACATGGGGCAGTGAAGGAATTTCATGAATTAGCAAAGAAAGTATTGGGTAAAAGGAAAAGCCGATCAAGTCATCATATTCCGTGATGGGCAAAGTGAAAGTCAATTCAGTAGGGCGTTGGAAGTGGAAGGCCTAGGAGAGGCCACAACTTAAACAACCTGGAAATTCTGGCTCGTCAGTCATTTTTCCATGATGAGCCGGGGATGCTACTAGAATGGAAAATAGAAATTCGGGCTGCTAAAATCTAGCTCTGGCATTCAATAAGGGTTGAATTTAATTCGTAGAGAATGATGAATTAATTGGGTTGAGTTCAAGCACACACTCAAGATTAGAGGATTGACCGTGGATCGAAAACCCGGTGATCATTGAAGCCTTGAACATATCGTGCATTTTAAGCCGTGGCACTAGGGATAAAAAGGAATCTCCAACAAGAATCCCACTTTGAATCGAATCAGTGTAATGGAAGATTTCCGAACAACAGTGAACGGTACATCAAGCATCCATGGCATATGCATACATGCGACTTTTAGTTTAAATAATTTTATGATGCTAAATGCTTTGATTGCTTGTTGTATTAATTGCTTTTGCATGATTGATACTTGACGTATTTGATATCTCCTACTAGTTTCTTGTGTGGTGGTTGTGTGATTATTTATTTATTTGTTGTTTTGAGAGCTTGAGAGTTCTATTTCCTTGTGTTTGAGAGACGGGGTTCTCTCATTGTCTGTTTGAGAGATGGGTTGCTGTCACTAGTTGTTTGAGAGACGGGGTTCTCTCTTTGCTATTTGTGAGAGACGGGGTTCTCTCCTTCCTGCTCGAAAGACGGGGTTCTTTCGTTGCCTACTACATGTCAGACTTGCGAGTGCCTAGGTTTCGGTGAGTTGAGGGTCGTGACGTAACAACAATTGAAGACCCGTTGTGCTTGAAGACCTTTTCCGAACTAATTCCTGACTGGGAGTTGCTAACCCGCGTGGAATGAACACGGGAAAGTTTACTCAGAGTTCAGAATACAAGGCAGTGGACCTGGGGACTAGGTCCTCTTAAGGGGGAGAGGTTGTAACGCCCCGACTTTTCGGCCGTACAGGTATGACGTCATGAGTGGGTTTAGACCGAGAGTTATGTGACTTATATGTGTTTTAATTGCTAAGTGAATGTTTAATTTAATAATTTTATGAACTAATTGTTATTGTGTGACCAATATGACTTAAGTAATTATGTTGCTTAAACTCGTTTTAATATGTAAACTTGCCTTTAGATGTATTATTTTGAATATGCACCTATTTGAAATTATATGAAATCCTTGGATTCAACCGAACATTTAATTAGACCCTAATTACCCACCTATCAAACCTTGGGGTCCTAGTTGAAATACTTAAATTGTTCAAGGACCAAAGTGCAATTTTTTCCCTTTTCTTCCCCCTTTTTTCATGAGATCAACCCCCCCCCCCCCTTCCTCTCGTTATTCTTCTTCAATTTCTCTCCCAACACCAAAGCTCCAAACCCTCCATTCCCTTCTCTTCCAAATTAAGGCTCAAGGAAGAGACAAAAAGCAAGGAAATTTCTTCAAGCTTCAAGACAAGAATCAAGTTCCAATCCTTTTTATTCTCCTCCCCTCTTCCAAGGTATATGTGTATCTATGTATGTGTATGTATATGTGTATATATATATATGTATATATGTGGGTTTATGAATTTGTTGGAGTAACTCATGAATTGTTGAGTGATATATGTATATATAGGTGTATTAAGGTGTTTTTATGGTGTATTTTGCTTGGAATCGGAGTTGGAGGTGTTTGGGACCTTCCCCTTCACGTTATACCATGTCAATGCCCTGTTTTCCGACCCATAACTAACTGAACGACCGTTTGGTTTCTTCATGAACGACCGTTCAACCGAACAGAACCGTTCTGCCCTTCGAACGGTCGTTCCTTGTTTTCTGTATTGATTTCAAACGACCGTTCACTATTCAAATGTACTCAGATTGACCTCATTTTTGAACCTAAGGAAACCTCTTGAAGTCTATAACATTTTCCAATTGGAATCACCTCAATATCTTTTCTCATTTCTGAGTTATGATCGTTTGAAAATTCTGTCGCCACTTCGCCAAAACATTACACTCACCCAACTTCGGACCTTCACCATTTCCACATCGCTTTGAACCATGTTTATCGCCATATATCATTTGAAAGGCCTGTGTGTCTAGTTTCATTCCACCAAACAAAACTCCATTCTAAATTCTAAAACTCAAGATATGTTCAATTCTTTAGCGCTTGTACATTACCAAAAACTGTCAGCTCTCACTAAAAGCTTACCCAATCCGTTTTCTTGCTTTCCCTCCACTTCCTTTGACTGCATATGTGTTATGAATGTATTGTATGCTTTCTTAATTGATTATATGTGATATATCTTGACATGTTTATGAATTGTATGCTATGAATTCAATGCATATACGTGAAAGGACGACATGAACATTTATGTACTACTTTTATGCATGCGTGAATGGTTTGCTTCGTTTAATTGTTTGATATGTTGTGTATAGTTTCTTCCATGACTTATAAATTTTATTTATATGTTATATTATGTGTTAACTTGTATATTATGAAATCATAATGTAATCTTGTTTAACATTTTGTGAATTATGATCCAATATGCCGTAAAATGCTCTCTAGCTTGCATGCATGAATTGTTCCTCCATTTATTGACCTCATATGATGACTTCTCGCTTTATTTATGACTCGCATGTATTGTAAAAATGTTATAGTATGAGTTATGATTATTGTATAAGCTTATGACTCGATTTGAAGCAAAATATGAAAGATATGAAACACATGAATATGAAACCACGTTTTGAATGAATTACTTGATTATATGACCCCATCACATGATTCATGCTTCTTATGCATCTCATATCACATGCATAACATGTCGTGCGTCTATGTGGTTTCATATTGAGTCAATTCTCATGAGTACACATTGTTCCTTCTCTTGTACAGTTTTCTCCAGGGCGGAGATGCCGGGTTCATAGGACACTTTCGAGTCTCCTTTTCTTCTTGATATTATTGGTAAGAGGTGTACAGGTGGGTTTCTCTACTATTTAGTTAAATGACCCTATATACTTCCAATGTGTAAAGATTTCAGCCAAAAGTATATATGTATATAGAGTCGTTTTCAAGGGTCAATGATTTTAAAAGTAAAACCTTTGTTTTATGAACCTACAAAATGTTTTGGCGAGAAAAGAATGAATGAATGCACAGAATGGGGCCCAGGGACTTGGTGTGGGTGGTGACCCGAGGAGGTATGGGCTGACGGTGATCCCTCACACTAGTTCCACCAATGAACGACGTAACTGAACCTCGTTAGGAGTTAGCGAGGAATGGACGCTGAGTGCCATCTGGGGAGTCATGTTCCCCTTTTGGTTAATGAATGGATGGTTCGGGCCGATCACCCGGCCATCACCCGGAGGAAGTAGGTGTAAATGTTCATGAATGTGCACAAAAGAATATGATGCATGAAAGAAAGAAAGAATGAATGAATGTTTAATGAACTACACGAGGTGTTGGTTGGAGATAATGCACGCCCACTCGCCTGGCCACAAATGACCTAATGAAAAATGAATGTTATAATCCCTTTTGATGATCCTTTATTTAGCCAACTTGGGAAATGCTCTAAAAACCTCATTCGGGATTATAACTTGCATGTGAATTCTTACTTATTGTTGTATATGCTATTATGCCTCATTTTATACCCACCAGTCTCGTATAGACTGAACCCGGATTGTTTTTAGTGTTTTTGCAGGTTTGGAGTGCTAGGCGGGAAGTCAAGTCTATTAAGTCTTTCGGTTAAGTTAGAGTCTGTCTATGTGCGTATTGAATCATGATTTGGTTAAGTATGAAGCTGTAAGATTTGTAATGATTGTTACATTTTTCATGAATTCAAGATAAGCTTGCAGGAGTAGAAAGAATCTGGAATTGATGCTTTATGATTTTATTGAATTTCGGGATTAGGTATCTATGCTAGTTGAACCCGTTGCTCTTTGCTTATCTTGCTATTTATGTATGTACTTTGCTTCCGCATTGTTAATATTTCTATTTTATGGTCTCTTTGGTTGCGAAAGCTAGCCCCGCCTAGCTGAGCAAGTGTGTATGTCCCCATTCGCCGTGACTTAGCTCGGGTATGGATTGCCCATTTCATATTCGGGTCGGGTCTCGGTGCGGGGGATGTGGTACCTTACGCTCGGGTGCTACAAGGATAATATGTGTATAATTCAACTTCGTATCGAAATGACCATTATTCAAAAAATCAAGACCACAAGCAACAATATTCTAACCCACAATGTTCCAATAATGTTGAAAAAATTAAGGGGGGAGGTCGTTCGGGCCGGGGGATTTTAGAGGGTACATGCTTTTAAGTGCGTTGATTACCTCACCTGCTATGACCGAAACCATGAGCTGCCTACTCGTGTCGTCCGAAATCCGCTTCTGTAAGCACTCAATACCCATATCAATATTGCTATCACTGCTGCCATTAGAAGTAAAGAGCTGCCCAAAATAACCCTCAATTATTCCTCTGATACCTCTTCAGAATTGTGAACTTGACCCGAATCATCCCGCAAGGAGTCTATGTGGTTTTTACGTTCCCTCTGTTTCGCCGTCAAGTGAAAAAATTTAGTATTTCGGTCTCCTTCAAGGAGCCATTGTGTTTTAGCTCGTTGTTTCCATGCTAGCTCTTTGCTTAGAAGAATAGAATTCAATTTAGCCCAAATAAGTTGTTTTTCTTATTTCGTATCTTCCGTAATGGTGTCCTGTCAGAGTTCACAAATTCTCTTTTCCGAGGAAGTAATGTCATCTTTATCACGGTTTCTACTGGACCTTCTACAGTTTAATAACCCAATTCTGCTTCTTTCAGTACCGATCAGATCCTCTACCGCTGGTGAGTTAGCCAAGGTCCCTTTCTATGCATCCAAAATAATCTTGGAACAAATCTCGGATTTAACCCAACACGCCTCAAACCGGAAAGGCTTTCTCAATTTTCTGTTGCTTTTCTTAGGTGGAAAGAGGGAAGTGAGGATAGGCGAGTGGTCGGAGCAAGAGAAGGCGAGATGATGGACATTAGCACCCGGGGAACAGGTCTCTCCAGGAATCAGAGGCAATCAACTGGTCCAAGCGAGCTCTGACGGTATCAGGATCAGTTCGATTCTTGACCCAAGTAAAAGGAAAACCCGAGTAATGCAAATCCGAGAGGCCGGTATCGTGTAAAGCTTCCTCAAAATTTGCCATTTTACTCCATGATCTATCATTACCACCTTCTTTTTCATCATTAGAGATTATTTCATTAAAATCGCCACTAACAAGCCATGGAAGAGAAGACCAATGACTGAGATTTTAAAGAAGATCCCAAGTAATACATCTGTTTTGACGTTCGTGCACACCATAGAAACCCGTAAATCTCCAAGAGTTACAGCCATTATCATAAGCAACCACCACGTCAATGTGGTTTTGAGAATAGCTTAGAAGATTAATTCCAACATCTTTCCTCCAGAGCAAAGCAAGACCGTCTCCTTTACCAATAGCATCCACATTAAAACCGTTCATATCCAGTTATAACTTTAAGTAATCAAAGCGTTGTCGCTTACACCTAGTTCAGAAAGGAAAATGATTGAGTGAAGCACGATATTAGGAATGAATTATGGATCAACCTTAACATATATATAAAACCTAAAGATCAATTACAGACAAAGACTAATATGAAAAACTAACACAAATGAAATTAAAGTATTTAAAATAATTACCTTTTGGAATTATAAACATCAAAATTATAAAATATATTATAAAAACATTAAAATCCATAAAATCCTAATTTAATAACATAGTTAACTGATAAACGGTGACAAATAAAATGACTACAAAACTTCCAAATAAATATTAAAGTTTGGATTTGATTAGAAAATTAACTAAATGCTAGAAATCAGATGGATCTAACAAGAATGTGAAAAGCAATATTACTACTTCTAAAATCATAAAAAACTAAATTAACCTGATCAACAAATATATAAATAAAAGTGAATTGTAGATTTTTAGAAGGAAATTTTTTTTATTTTATCCGCCTGACATGTCAAACTTGAAATCTTCGTATTGGATATTGGCAAATGTAGGATTTTAATTTTCTAGATCATGAAATTATAGGACAAAAACCCATTTGGAATGTCTTTTCCTCGCCGGATTTTTCCAGATGAATGATGCAAAGACACATGACGACTACCTAGATTTTTCTTGGCCAATTTGGATTACATGTAAGAATTAGTACTAACTTAAAAATTCAATTTTTTGTTCATACTTAAAACATGAGCTAATTGCAACAAAAACTCTGTGTTAATCGAATGCAGCAAATAAAACCCTGAGTTATAAAAAGTGAAGTTAATTATTTTTTATCCACTGCCCCTTAATCTAGTTTGGTTAACTTAAAAATATGTTATGCCCAATTTGCCCTTACTTTCTATTTACCTTCTTTCTTTTATTTGAACCATTAATTTATCCTCATTTTTTCAAAAAAAAAAAAAAAAAAATACTCAAATTAAAAATTTATAATTTACCAGATCGAAAATTTTTATTTCTGGGATGGTTAGAGTTAAAATAAGCAGATATTAGGTTTAATATAGAATTCTAGATTCGCCCACTCTGTTGCCATGTTTTAGGCGTTTTTAGGGCTTGCCTCCATGACTGCTTAAGAACTAAATCTCTAGCTTGTTTTAATTTTGTAAAATCACCCATATACAGTATAAAAGTTTTTGATATGGTCTCGCCAAATGATTTAATTTTCGCATGTAATTTTTACCTTAATAAAAGATCCCGTAAATGGTATCTGAGCCATGGGTATGAATTCCGGTTTCTTGTATTGTTCAATACAATCTTTTATGATGAATATCATAAGACGTAGAGATGCTGTTAAAAACAGTATTGAACAGGAATATGATATCCCTCAGAATTTAGATTTATTAAATAAATGGACTATTCCTAAAATAGATCCAAAAATTATTTATAAATTTGGAACTTTTGATAGGTTCAATTTTAAGCAGGTGGTTAAAACCACTGAAGAAACTATTTCTCTTAATAAAGAGGGAAAGATTATTAAATTACTCACTAATAGAGATCTGAAGAAATACAAAGGTATATATAAGTTTATTTATATTGGCTTAGTCCAAGTTGCTTTTAAACCTTTAACTTTAGAAGGTTTACCTGAGAGTTTCATAGCAGCCCTTAGAGATGTTAGAAATTTAATATGGAAACAATCTTTGATGGGTATTATATAATCCAGTTTGGCTCATGGCCTAGTTTATTTTAATGTTTATCCGAATCTACAATTATCTTTATTTGATGTTAATATTTTGGATGCTTTAACTCTTAATATAAAGACTTATGGGTATAATTATGCCCCTGGATCTGAAGTTATATGTGTTTGTTATAGAATTTATTACAAGCCCGTTCAGACCCTTAACCCCCAATGCAAGACGGTTGAAAAACCATTAGATGAAACTATTCTTATAGAAACCAATTTTAGTAGATCTAAGATCACTACTCGTAGATCTATTGAATGGGAAGAAATAACTTTTCCAGAAAATTGAGTTATAGAGCAAGAAGTTCCTGCTCAGCCTAATATTAGTCATAACCCTACTAATATTATCCAAACTCCTGAAGGAAATGTTCAAATAAATTTTGAACAATCTAGGAGATCCATAGGAGAAACCTCTAAACCTTATTCTAGATCTAGATCTCATCATTTTCATATTTCTCCTATTAATTACCATATTGAATCTCCTTCAAGAGCATCTACTTCTCAAATAAGAGAAATAGAATCTTTTGAAGAATCTAATTTTGGAAAGGTTGAAGAATTAAAAATTCAATCTGACAATATTGTGAAAGGTGTTTATAATATCAATGATGCAGATATAACTGCTTCAGAAATGAATTTTTCTATTTAATGGATTTTAAACCCAAAATTGATTTTAGTCCGGGATCTCTGGCAAGAAAACAAATTCAACAAGATTTCCATCTTCCCAAATGGGAACCATTCAAAAAATGGCTTTTTGAAATTTTTTCAAAAGAAGATAGAAAATATTTCAAGAAGAATTTTATAAAGATCTTTCTGAAAAAAAATGTGAAAATCTCTTTTGTTCCTTGGTTTATAACCAAATATGTTGAAAATTATATCTCTGTTATTGAAAGAGATTATAGACTTTCCAGTGGGGAAATTATGAAAACAAATTTTCCTCATCAACATTCTTTGCAAATTGGAAGAGGTAATGAGATCAGATATTATACTGCTTTTCAAAAATTATTTGAAAGTGAAGCTTTACCTATTACTTTAAATCATACGAATAGTATGTTTAAGCAACCTAACTATACTAATATGTTTTTAATTATTTTGGGAGAAAATATTTCTTCATTAAGCAAAAGAGTTGAAAAAATTATTTTTGATATTAATGTTTTAAAAACCTCTTTGCTTATTGAAAAGAATGGTGAAGATACTAGTAAAATTATTCGTAGTATTCAACCACCTCCTAATACTAAAGATTTCAAACTAAAATCTGTTTCTGATATAGAGAAAATCCTTGATGAAAAATTTAAGGATTTAAGGATCAGTACTCTTAATAAAGAATTTGAGGAAAATATTAGTGATAGTGATAACTATCAACAAGTGGTTAAAGATGAAATTAATGAGTTATCTAAGTATGCTGACAAGCCTACTCAGAGAATGAATTATTATCCTCGACCAACTCCTCAGGATCTTATTCTTGAAGAACAAGAATATATTTTTAACAATTCCTTTAGTGGGAAAACATTTACGAATGGAATATAGATGGTTTTGCTGAAAGACATATTTACAATATTGTTCATAGGATGCTCATGTACAACACTATTTGCAAGAATAATGGTCATAGAGATAAGGACATTGGTAATATGATTATAACAGGTTTTACTGGCCAATTGAAAGGCTGGTGGGATAATTATCTCACTCAGGATAATAAGGATGAGATTTTGAATACCATCAAGGAAGAAAATGGTATTAGTAAAGATAATGTTGTCTATACTCTGATTATTAATATTATTGAGCATTTTACTGGAAGATGGTCTGATAATAGTGAAACTATTCGGACTTTACTTTAGAATCTTAGATGTCATACCCTAACATCTTTTAGATGGTACAAGGATACATTTCTTAGTAGAATTATGGGACTTCCTGAATCTAATATTGCTTATTGGAAATCTAAATTTATTGATGGTTTACCTTCTCTTTTTGCTGAAAGAGTTAAAAAAACTCTTCGAAAGGAGACATAAGTACCAATTATGATAATTATACTTATGGCAAAATGATAGGAATTTGCCAGCAAGAAGGAATAGCTTTATGTAATGAAATAAAGCTAAATCAACAAATTAAGAAGTATTATCTCAATGAGAGAAAAGAATTGGGTCAATTTTGTGACCAATTTGGTATCTCTAATCCCCTTTCTAACCATGATAAGGTGAAAAAGCATGGGAAGAAGAAAAAATCTCCTGAATTTTCGAAAAGAAAACATAAGTAAAGAATGGATAAAAGGGAGATGAGAAAAGAGAAAAGGTAGGGTAATAATCCTCCTGTTATTTGTCGCAAATGCCGAAAGGTTGGTCATTTTTCCAATCAATATTGGACTAAGAAAAAGATTAATAATCTTGAGATTGATGATGACCTTAAAATTACTTTATGTAAATTGTTATTAAATTTAGACTCTGAAGCAGAATAATCATCATATTCAAATGATTTAGAAGTTTTAGAAAATGAAAATTACTCTTCTGAATCAGAAGAAAAATGTGGAGCTTGTAGAAATGGTTTGGCATGTGAAAACCAAGCTAGTTCTTCAAGTTCAGAAGAAGGAAATATTTACCAAATTATTTTTCAATTTATGGAAGTAAATGTTATTACTAATGATATAGTTTTAGAAATTTTAAAAATCATTCAAGATCCTATTATTAGATCGAAAATTCTTGATCAATTCAAAAATGAAAATGGTTTTAAAAATCAAGAAAGTTTTCAAAGAGATTCTGATCCATGTACTATGGCAGAGGTTAAAAGAATTTTAAAACAAAAACAATCTTTTAAAAATCCTTCCAATATAGATGATTTATCTTTAGAAATACAAAATTTGAAGGATGAGATAAAAATTTTAAAAACTAATAACAAAAGTCTTGAGGAAAGAGTTTTCAAACTTGAAATAAGTAGAGGAAAACAAATTGTTATTCCTGAAATAGAAAATCAAATTACTTTCTCAAAAGATGAAATTTTTTTATCTACTTTAGAGATGGTTAAATCTCAAAAATGGTTTATAAAAATTTCTATTCTTATTGATGGAAACTACAGCCAAGAACTGATAGCTCTTGTTGATAGTGGTGCTGATTTGAATTGTATTCAAGAAGGAATTATTCCTACAAGGTATTTTCATAAAACTGCTCACTCTATAAGTGCTGCTAATGGGCAGAAAATGAAAATTGATTACAAGCTTCCAAAAGCTTATATTTGCAAAAGCAAAGTTTGTATTCCTAATAGTTTTTTACTTGTGAAACATATTACTAACCAAGTAATTGTTGGAACTCCGTTTTTAAAGAAAATATTTCCTATAAAAAATATTGATGAAAAAGGTTTTGTTGGGACCTTTGAAGGAAAAGAAAAATCTTTTCAATTCATTATTGAACCCTTTACTAGAGTTTTAAATCAAATAAAGGATTCGTTGATTGAAAAAAAAAGAAAAACAAATTAATTTTCTTAAATAAGAAATTGATTTAAATAATATTGATAATATCTTGAAAAACATTAAATTACAGGAGGACCAAATTTCTTCATAATCAGTTTTCTTTACAAATTTGTAATGACCATCCAAATGCTTTTTGGGACAGAAAGAAGCACATAGTCTCTCTTCCTTATGAGGAAGACTTTGATGAAAAGAAGATTCCTACAAAGGCTAGGCCTTTCCAGATAAACAGAGAATATTTAGATCTCTGTAATAAAGAGATTGAATCTCTTCAAGACAAAGGGTTAATAAGACCCTCTAAATCTCCTTGATCATACACAACTTTTTATGTTAATAAACAAGCTGAACAAGAGAGAGGAGTTCCCAGGTTAGTCATTAATTATAAACCTTTTAATAATGTTTTGAAATGGATTAGATATCCAATTCCTAATAAAAAGGATTTATTGGATAGGCTTTATGAGGCTTTAATATTTTAAAATTTCGATTTAAAATCAGGTTATTGGCAAATTCAAATTATTGAGAAAGATATTTACAAAAACGCTTTTAATGTTCCTTCTGGACAATATGAATGGAAAGTTATGCCTTTTGGACTAAAGAATGCCCCTTCAGAATTTCAAAATATTATGAATGATATTTTTAATCCTTATAGTGATTTTATAATTGTTTACATTGATGATATTTTAGTATTTTCAAAAAAATATTGAAAGTCATTTTAAACATCTTGATATATTCAAGAAGACTGCCATTCAAAATGGTTTAGTTATATCTAAACCAAAAATGCTTCTTTATCAAACAAGGATTAGATTTTTGGGTCATAATATTGAAAAAGGGAAAATAATCCCTATTAATAGAAGTATAGAATTTTCTTCAAAATTCCCTGATCAAATTATGGATAAAACCCAACTACAAAGATTTCTGGGTAGTTTAAATTATATTTCTCCTTATTATGAGAATCTACCTGAGGATACTGCTATTCTTTATAATAAGTTAAAGAAAAATCCTAAGCGTTGGTCGAAAAACCATACTCAAGCTATTCAGAAAATCAAGAATAGAGTTATAAATCTACCTTGTTTAATGCTTGCTAATCCTAAATGGGATAAGATTACTGAAACAGATGTGTAACGCCCCGCGTTTTCAAGACCGACCAGATAAGGCGTCACGGGAGATTTTTATTCTGTACATATGTGAATTAAGTGAATACACATGCTTTAAGTGTCAACGTGTAAGTTTATTTCAATTAGGTGCGCCTTAGAATTTATTTAATTGTACTTGGACTCAATTGTCCAATATTTGCAATTAGGGACCTAATTTGAAATTAGGGTGTTTGGATCGTTCGTGGCTATTTTGAGCTCAGGAATTCGGATTAGAATCCCATCCTTAACATTGAGTTCGTTTCAATAATTCGGATTCAATGGACTAACCATTTAATTCCTTAAAGCCATTTGATTGCCCAACCGTTTTAAAATTCGATCCGTATGGACCGGATACCGTTTGACCCTAACCGTCCGACCCTACCCGTGTCTTAGCCAAGTGAAAATGGCCAAGCCCCTTTTTCTTTTCCCCACTTTCACGTGAAGAAACAAGGAGAAGAGAGAATGAGAGGATTTCCCCCATTTTGGCCTCAAGACTTCTAGATGGGGTTTCGCAAGATCCAACCGTTCGATCAATGATTCAAGGTAAGTAATGTGTTCCTCTCTTCAAGTACTTCTTTTCTACCGAATGAATTTCTTTGTTCTTGCTTGATTCCTTGGATTTGGTGGATTGATGAATAGTGCCTAAACACGATAACTTACTCCTAACATGCTTATATGTGATTTAAATTGATGCCAATATGTTATATATGTGTATTTTGATGTATTAATTGGTTGGAACGAGGTTTGGGGTAGTTTTGGGTGTTTCCCCCTGCTTCTTTGCTACTCTTTTTCGGAGAAGACGACCCAACACGGCCGTGTCGAACCCTAGTTCATTTCCAACATGGCCGTGTCAGATCTTCGAGTTTGAATTTTTTTAAATCCGACACGGCCGTATCAGCTTCCAGGACAATTTGGACACGGACGTGCTGACCTCATTTCAGCTCCGATTGACCTGATTTTTGAACCCACGGTAACCTATTGAAGTGTAGAACATTATCCAATTGGAATCACCTCAATATCTATTTTCATTTGGGAGATATAATTGATTCGTGTCGCCACTTCGCCGAATTTCTACATTCATCCAACTTCGGGTGTACGCCATTTTCACCTCGCTTTGAACCACGATTCGTGCCATATATCCTTGGAAAGCTCTCTTTGTCTAATTTCATTTCCACTAAACAAAACTTAATTCCAATTCCTAAAACTCAAGATATTTCTATTTTCCTTCAGCTTGTGTGTTCACGAAAACTATCAACTTTTCCTAACTTCTGTTAAACTTTGCCAAACTCGTTTCATCACTTCCCTTTCACCCCCACGACCTCTTATGTGACTTACTTGCATTTTATACATGCCTAACTGATCATTATCTTGTTAATTGCACTTCCTTAGCATTTATTGCGCACATGGGCATGATCACGGCACTCCATGACATTTTATGATCTATTCTATATCGTATCATTTCATAGCATGTCACACCACTTCATGAACATGGCCGTGCATCTTATTTGGTTTCATATTGAGTCATTTCTCACG
This sequence comes from Lantana camara, assembly GCA_037501455.1. Taxonomy (NCBI): domain Eukaryota; kingdom Viridiplantae; phylum Streptophyta; class Magnoliopsida; order Lamiales; family Verbenaceae; genus Lantana; species Lantana camara. Next base: position 107,554,938 of record CM074856.1, on the reverse strand, counting down.
AGTACACATTATTCCTTCTCTTGTATAGTTCGTTTCCAGGGCGGAGACCTCCGGATTTATTAAGAACAGTATTACTTCTGTTTCTTATCTCGTCGTCTTCCAGGAGAGGGTGTTTTCCGTTCTAGTTACGTATTAACCCTAAAACCTGCATGAGTATGTTTTGGCCTAAATTCTATAATTATAAGTATATTGATTTCAAACAAGTTATCGAGTAAATGTTAATTGAAACTGAACCTATTGTTATTATTATTGACTGATCACTCCTGTATTGGCGAGATACTGTACTGCACATTGATTGGGGCCCAGGGTGAGTGTATTGAGTAATCTGGGGAGGCATCAGGCCGACGGTGATCTGTTGCACTTTCCCACATTGTGAGATGAACCCTGAATCCACTAGGAGTTAGTGGAAGAAGGAATCTCTGGTGTGGGAGTCACGCTCACCATGACTGGATGGTGAAAGGCTCGCAACCTTCCTATCATTGGAGGGAAAAGGAGACTGGGGGTGACTCCGGCGCCACGGGCTGTCCTCGGGTTACTGTATTGATTGCACTGACTGATTGTATTGATTGAGTACACTATCGCACTACTGCACTGTATGGTAACGAGTGGATTGAATGATCACCTTTAAAATTGGAACCTAATTATTGTACACTGTCGGAGTTTGGTTGGAGATTGTGCACGCTCACTCGTCGGGCCACTGATTGCCTGAATTGTAATTAATTATATAATTGGATAGTTGTAAAGTCCGGGTGTAGAGAAACTGATTTCTTGCCCTTTATGGGAACTATTTTACATAACACCTCACTCGGGATTTACAACTTGCATGCGCATGTCTCTATATACATATATACCTCCTGCTCACTCAGTCTTTTAGAGACTGACCCCTCTTTTCCCCACTTCTCAGTCCTTTGCAGGTTTTGCTAGGTGGGAGTCAAGTCTTAGTGGTTGTCTCGAGTCTCACTTGTACACTCGAGTCGTATTTTACATTTATTATGTTTACTTATATCATGTATTTAAATAGGCCTGTGTGCCAACTCATGACTTATGAACTATTGAATATTGATTCGGGACAGGTTGCATGCCTAGTTGAACCCGTTGTTAGGTGCATGCTGAATTTAATTATGTTTATGGATTTAGAGCTTGTAGCCTTTGATGTTTATGTTGAGCCGGTGTGCTCTTGTTGTAATGAATTATTATTGACTGCTTCCGCATTGCACTCGTCGAGTTGTTGATTTATTGGTAAAGGGTTTGATTCCGCATAGCCAGGTTGTTGTTTTTAGTTGTCACCCGTTCGCTATGAGTCCGGTTCATGCTTGGATTATCCATTTCATGTGTGGACTAGACTTGTAGTGCAGGGAATGTGGTGCCTATCGTCCCGGGTACTACAAGATGCCTCTAAGATTGGATATGGAGGAATTCTTAAACAGACAGCTCCTCAAAATCCACAAGAATATCTTATGAGATTCCATTCAGGAAAATGGAGAGATAGTCAAAGGAATTATGCTACTATAGCAAAAGAGATTTTGGCTATTCTTAAGTGTGTTTTGAAATTCCAAGATGATTTATATAATCAAAAATTTATTATTAAGACTGATTGCCAGGCTGCCAAGTATATGTTTAATAAAAATTTTGATCATCAAGTTTTTAAGCAAATGTTTGCTAGATGGCAAGCTCAATTAGCTCCTCTTGATTTTGAAATTATTTTTAAAAAAGGAAATGACAATAGTCTTCCTGATTTTCTAACAGGAGACTATTTACAGGATATGTGAAGCTGGAGATTATTCAGAGGAGAACATTTATCCTTTCGCCATTCACAAACAAATTAATTGGGAAAAGGCTTATAAGATTCACAATTATGTGAAACATTTGGTGTTTATAACCCATGAGCTTGATAGAGATATTATCCATTGGAATAATCAACGTGATTATATCCTTGGAAATAGGAATATTAGTTATTTAAGAAAAAAGAGCCTTTTCATAAGGTTCAGTCATTATATTGATGATAGCATAAGCTATAATCATAGAGTTCGTAAAGAGCTTAATAATTATATTATTTGAAACCTTACAGGTATGGATTCTCCAATGCGTGAAGAAAAGTCTATAAATCTTGAGAATTGGGAAGAATTTAAATTTATGTTTGTTCCTCCCTTTGTCCTTATGATATTAGGACTAATATTAAAAGACCATCTGCTAAGATTTATTTGAGTTTTAGAAGCATTCCTAGGCTGATAGCCGAACAGAGATATCTGGAAGCATCTATTCAATCATTAAAATATTTATGCTTTTATCTTAATGAAGATCATGGCCTCGATCATTATATTGAGGAGGATGAAGAACAACTTAAATTGGTTAAAGATCGTATTAAAAACCTAATAGCTTAAATTATTTCATTTCAGGATGTTACCTCGAGTAGGAGGCAGAAATTCCTCTAATAGAGGAAGGGATGGAAGAACCATTGCCCAATTTGGCAATCAAAAGCTAGTAGCTACTAATATTGCCAACATCTCATCATCATCTTCCAGTAATACTTCGAAAGATGATCCTTTATATAAGGAATTCCTGGAATTCAAAGTCAAGCAGGGGATTCATAATCAAACTGCTAATAGATGAAGAGGTCGAATCAGAAGACCTAATTTATGAGAAAAATACCCATAAAGAGTTAATATTACTCTTGGAAGAAAAGGATTTAAGATGGAAAGATAATATCTGGCATCTTATGCAAAGGTATTTAGATACCATTTATTTCATGGCTGGATTATATAAACAACTAACTCATTTTGAGAATATACTCGAAGTGACAGGTTCTTGCGAATTTAATCATTTTCATACAGGGAAACAAGCTAAAGTTTATAACTTTAGTAAAGTTATTATGAAGCAGATAATATCTGCAGAAGAGTGAGGTATTAGTACTCTAAGGGAAAGAGAATTGAGTCTTCTCAATTCCCAAGTTACAATAAAATTTAATTACTGGGATTATGTGGAAGTATTTCATAAAGCTTTTATATATCAGAATGTTACCCATAAATATTCATGATTTTTCAAAATTTGTCCAAATGTTTATAACAAGGATATCCCAAATTGGTTATACCAATGGTGGCTCAGTTTTGGCCCGACAGCAAAAATTTTGCCAAATATTTTTCAGGAATTATAGTCCCAATGGATTGACATCTCGCCCAAATTAATTGAAGGAGAGAATAATGAAAAATGGATTGAAGGAATGCCTTCACTACATTTCTTCGTAGAATTCGGTATTCCATGGATCTGGAAGTGGGAACCTGAGATTGGTGAAACTCAACAAAAAATTCCCTGTCTATGGAGAACTTTTTATACAAAGTTCTGGAAAAAAATGTTGAAAACAGATGAAGAGGGAAATGCTGAAGGTCAAGAAACCATTGATAATATCAAGAAAAAGATTGACTAATATCAAGAAATTATGGAAAAAAATCAATCTCCAAGTTCTTTCCAATTCATTTCAAGAAAATTGCAATTTCAGAAAGGACAAGTTTTTGAACAAGAAAATGTTACTTCTTATTTAAAAGAAGTAAAAAATGATTTAATGATAAATTTGAATTGTGAATCACAATCAAATGCTTCAATGGAGACATCATCACATGATGAGGAATTTTGCTTATCCGGAGAAGCTCAGGATCCTTATGGAGATATGTTTGATGATATTAAACAAGTGATCCAAAAATACTTGGAGAAAAAAGACAAAGGAAAGGCAACAAAGGAGCCCTAGAAGTTTGACATATCAACCACCACTCCAATAATTCTTTCCATTATTAGAAAGGATCTTTACTTTTGTAAAGTAATTGCTTTAATAAAGTGTTGTATAGTGCTGCAATCACGGAGCAAATAGTTTAGAAAAATTTTCAATTCCGGATTTCAAATCCGATCTTTTGCCTATTTATAGGAGTGTTCAGCTTTGCATTAGGCAAAGCGAAAAATACGAAGTTTCTGTATTTTAAATTTCAGCTTGTAATCCTTTATAGAAGTTTATAGTGAAATTTTTTTGCAATCTTGCAAAACTGGCGTGCAAGGGAAAATAAGTAAGTTACTTTACTTTACTTTTCCAGTTCTCCAATTTTATAATTTTATCCTTTAATTTGCCGCCTAATATGGTCGGCTAAATCTCGTTGTGTTGAATAATATCATGTTACTGGAATCAATGTTCATGGCGGGTTTTTCTTAAAAAAAAAGTAAATTACCAGATCGAAAATTTTTATTTCTGAGATGGTTAGAGTTAAAATAAGCAGAGATTAGGTTTAATACCGAAGTCTAGATTTGTCCACTCTGTTGCCATGTTTAGATGTTTTTAGGGCTTGCCTCCATGACTGGTTAAGAACTAAATCTCTAGCTTGTTTTAATTTTGTAAAATCACCCATGTACAGTATAAAAGTTTTTGATATGGTCTCGCCAAATGATTTAATTTCTACATTTGCGACAAATAACATGAGGATTATTAGCCTTTCTTTTCTCTTTTCTCATCTCCCTTTTCTCCCTTCTTTTCCTATATCTTCTTTTCGAAAATTCAGGACATTTTTTCTTCTTCCCATGCTTTCTCTCCTTATCATGGTTAGAAGGGGGATTAGAGATACCAAATTGGTCACAAAATTGACCCAATTGTTTTCTCGCATTGAGATTATGCTTCTTAATTTGTTAGTTTAGCTTTATTTCGTTACATAAAGCTATTCCTTCTTGTTGGCAAATTTTTATCATTTTTCCATAAGTATAATTATCATAATTGATACTTATGTCTCCTTTTTGAAGACTTTTTCTAACTCTTTCAGCAAAAAGAGAAGGTAAACCATCAATAAATTTGGATTTTCAATGAGCACTATTAGACTCGGGAAGTTCCATAATTCTACTAAGAAAAGTACCCTTATACCATCTAAAAGATGTTAGGGTACGACATCTAAGATTCTGAAGTAAAGTCCTAATAGTTTCACTATTATCAGACCATCTTCCAGTAAAATGCTCAATAATATTACTAATCAGAGTATAGACAATATTATCTTTATTAATACCATTTTCTTTCTTAATGGTGTTCAGAATCTCATCCTTATTATCCTGAGTGAGATAATTATCCCACCAGCCTTTCAATTGGCCAGTAAAACCTACTATAATCATATTAGCAATGTCCTTATCTCTATGACCATTATTCTTACAAATAGTGCTGTACATGACCATCCTATGAACAACATTGTAAATATGTCTTTCAGCAAAACCATCTATGTAACACCCCGCACGTGAGGCGCCACATCCCCCGCACTATGACCCGACACGTGTACGAAATGGAAGGTCCGCACACGCACCAAGTCACAGCGAACGGGTGACAAACAAAAACACGCGCACTAGCTAGGCGGTGTCTAACCCTGTACAAAAGAAAATATGCAAAACATGACAGCGGAAGTAGCAAGAAATGCCAACTTACAAAAACTTTTCATACAAAAGTATGACAGCAACCAACACACATCAAAATCAACTACACGGGTTCAGCTAAATGATAGAACCTGTCCTATCTTGTCCCGAACAATCATACACGAAACGGGTTCAACTAATCCAAGCACCTGTCCTAACCTATCCCGAATTCCAAAAATTCGAATCATAGATTCCAACCTGCACATAACATATCTTATACAGAATTTACGAATCATAAATCAGAATAAAATACTTAACAAACTTAAACGAACAGATACAGACTCGACAGATAGACACACCGCCGCTTAGCACGAACTCCAATGACCTGAACCTGCAACTAAAAACATAAACGGGGAGGGGTCAGTCCAAAGACTGGGCGAGGGGCTGACACACGCACACTATACATATATATAGAGCAAAGCACAAAGAAGAAGCGACGTTCGTGAACCCGGGGTTAGTTTTTGCACGCCAAAACATTTTCCCGTGATAATATACATATAGGGAGACTTATCAAACAGACCAAACAAATCTTAAATCCAAAGTTTCTTAAGGTACAACTCAGATTCAGACAGACTTAACACACATATCGGAGCATATCTTATTAACTTAAAACTATATCAATTTTTATCTTAATTTAACATTCTACCCCCGTTTCACGAACTTATGACAGACCGACAACAGAACACACTTACTCCAGAAACAAAGACGAAGCGAAACACAAAACGAATCATAAATCAATCCCACCTCCACACCGTTTGGGGAAGAGAGGTGCCCCTCTCAACCCACCACATAACGAAACATGTGAACCGGAGGATCCTGCCCGGTTCCTTCGACGGCCAGCCAGAATGCGCTCCGTAGGCATAGGAGAACTAAGTCTCCCGTTGGTGGAGAAGTGCAGAGGGGTCGTAACTGGCGACCCCGATGGTCGTCCCGGGTCTCCCTTACCCACAACTCCGGGGCCCAAATAGATCAAAACCAACAGAAAATCGGTGACTTGCTTGAATCCGATACAAACGAAACAAAGCCTAAACTTATCACACTTACCAGACGAAACTTATACTCACACACAAAGACAGAGGAACATATCTCATGCATATCGTGCTTATCATATCACACGTACATATCACACACACTAACCTCGAAATCATAACAGAACTGAGACAAAGCATACGTAGGCTCATACATAGCAATTCATACTTTTCAAATCAAATCATATGACAAAACCAGCAAAATACGTACTTCACACATATCTACATATACATAAGGCTTATAAACCGCATGCATTCGAAAACGAGCACGTTGTAATAGGGTATAAGTATATCCTCACCTCACCTGGCACCAAACACAGCCGAACACACAATAGATGGTTCACCCCGGAACCTGCCCGACTCACTTGTCACCACCCCGGGTGCACTTGTACCAACTGGACACACAAAACACAACACACGACTCAGACCCAGACTTAAACAACCCCAAAGAGATGCACGGCAAATGCAATCACACAAACAGGGATCAAATGCCTAGCAATTATTTGCAGAAGAAACATTACATAATTTAATCAAATCATATTATTCATTTATCACACAAACAATTCATCGATTGTATAACAAATTTAATTAACAAAGTTTACTTAATTCCTTTCATGCAAATTCACGTAGCACCTTTCATACAATTGGCACATATTAATAAATCAAATAATTCATAATAGCATGCTTCCTAATTCATACAAATTTCACGAGGTTACAAATCAAATTCTAACCTTACTCAATTCATAGAATTCATATCTTACATATTAAATTTAATTACTAAGGTTTACCAATTCAAATTAAACAATTCATACTTTTCCAGAAATTACACAAACACCCCCCTCTTAAATTAAACTATTAACAAATTCAACAAACCAGAATCAAATTGCAAATCAAGACGTTCAAATATATCAAATTATATTTCATACAATCATTTCATATACATTGAAGTATAATTCGATCGGCAAGTCAAGTATATCGCATTAAAATCACAATTAGAAACAATAATTAAATAATCACAATTATACAAATAAATTCACAGAAGATAAACCGAGTGTCCGATTGACGAACGGAAAGTGGTGATGGACTCACCACAACGAGGCGGACGAGCTGTCCGAAGCCCGCCGGAACGCCGCAGCCGGAGCCACCGGAATAGTGGTCGGCTGCCGTTCGGCCGCCGCCGGAACGTGCCGGAAAAATCCCAAAAAATCACCCGTGCAAGGATTCATCGTGCTCAATCCAATTCCTAGATCAATTTCTGCAAATTCCAAGCCAATTGTCTCCAATTTCAGATCCAACAATACGAAAACCCTAAAATCTTGAAACTTCAATTACTTTCAAACCGGTGAACCAAAATGAGATCCGAAAGAGGCATCGGCTTACCCGTGATGAGCTTTACGAAAGCCCTAAGCTTTCTCGCCGAAAAAATCCCCGGAGGTGGCGCCGTCGTTGAACCGCCGCTGAGCCGCCACGATCCGCCACCAAAAGGCAAAATCAGGAGTCGCGTGATCAGAGTCCACTAGTTTTCGTCGTTCCGAACAACTTTCGTGAAGGGCCCGAGGCCAAAAGATGGCCGAAAAAGGCCCACGTTGGCCGTTGAAGTTTCTGCAGCCGTACACCTCCCCGGAACCACCACCTACGACCAGAATTGGGTGAAAAGGATGCCGGAAATGGACTCGGGAGGTCGGAAAACCTTGGAAAACACTAACCTTCGCCGGAAAAAGCAGCCGAAACGGCGAAAACCGCAGCTGCTACAGTAGCGCTGCCCACATCAGGTGGCGCGTGCGCCTTCCTCTCCACCCCAATGGCGGCGCCGCCTACACAGAAGGAAACGGCGGGAAGTCCCCTCACCGGCATTGGGGCGCGTGTCGCCGGAAGCCGCCGCGAACGGGTGGCGAATCAGCAGCTCCGCCACCCCCGCCTGCGCGTCTGAAAAACGGCGATATCTCCGCCGTCACTTGTCGGTTGGCCGAGTTCTTGGTACGGTTGTGACCGCGTCGTCGAGCTCATCGAAATGGACTATTAGTTCGTCGAAATCCGTCGAGAAACGAGCGAGTTTGAGTAGTGTGTGAAAACACACCGTGAGTGTATGTGAATAGTGACCGAATCGCGGGAGAAGAGAGAGAGAGCTGAGTCTGCTACGTTTTTGGCACGAAAAGCTAGAATCCGGGTATATAACTCGGGTCCTCGCACGCGAAAACGATCGGGAGGAAGGGCTAACGACGTCAGAATAGGGCAAACTCAGAGTCTACGGACTCGTCTCGATGCCCTGAACGCGTTGAAGGGGTCGAAAAGGTCGAAAACTCGATCGAACAAGAAATGACCGAAAAACCCCTAAAAAGAGAACTCCCCTAATCCTGATGACTTTAGGACTCTACCGTTTAGGTGAAATGGTTCATGAAACAAGCCCTATATCACATAAGTCATGATTAGTAAAATACTCCAAGCCGATGAGTCCTACCGACAGTGGGAGTGTCAACCTAACTCCTCTAAGGCTTGCTTGTGGGATCATGCCCTTAAGAAGGACCACCTTGTTTCATGGAGGTGCAAAGTGTATAGTTGATACGTGCGTGATACATGAGGGTTCTTACTTCAATAAGTAAGTTCACTGAGGTGCCCCGTGTGAGAACATTCCTAAATGGGAAAGGAAGTTTCTATTTCAGGAAATAGAAACTTCCAGATTAGGAAATATCTCGCGAGTCATTGATGTGATTAATTGATCCTTAAGACTTGAGGTTCCTTGTCACTTTATGAGTTAACTCTGTAGTCTTAGGTATAATCTTTAAAGGGTGTTGCCTTAGACAACTGGTTCAAGGCTTATGCTGGGGCTACACAAGTGATTCATGAAAGTGAATGAGAATCAAGAAAGGACCTACACTTGCATTTGCAAGGTGATCTATTATTGTGTAAGTCATTCATATGCCATATAGAGTCCTTGGCCAACGCAGTAGATCAAGACATCAAGAAAAGGGTTTCTTGGATTGAGATCAAATGGATATGAAATGCACTTAGCTTTAAGACCGGATTATTAGGGTTCTGATTATTCCCTTACCCTAGATCTCGGTTGAGAGATAGTAAGTAGGAGGATTGTATCTCACATGAATCAATGACTTAAAGGTTCTATCGAATCTTAACATTCCAATTCAGCTAGGGGTTAAATACCTGTTGCTAGACTATGGTCGTTTAATCTGTGGACTGATTAATTAATTAGTGAATTAATTAATTAGGGTCACTGCTAATTGAATTGAGAACCTAGAGGGTCACACACAACAACTTGGTTATATGAGTTGAGGCTTGAAAATGATTAAATGAGTTAATCGGGCCAAGAGGGTTCCACACGTGTGAAACCAAACGTGTGGTTCACGTGAGTGACACGTGTCATTATGTCACGTGTCTCACGTGAATATATATTTATATTGTAGATATATTAAATAATTAATTTGTTAATTATTTAATAGACTTTGGTTTAATTTTGAATTAAAAAGAAAGTCTTATTTTGGAGAAAAATAATCTAGTTAATTAATTATGAATTAACTAATTAGATAAAAATAAGTTATTTATTTTAAATAAATAAAGTATAAAATTATCCAAAATTAGTTTGGATATTTTAGCTCTCTTGAAAGTTGATTTGAATTTGAATTCAAAGTCAAAGTCAAAATTACTTGATGATCAAGTAATAGGAGAGAGAGACCAAAACCCTAGCCCATAAGGACTAGGATTTTCGGTCCTCCCATTCTTATAAATAGGGCAGCTCGAGCTCCTCTTCGAGCGAATTGGCAATTCTTTTGGTTCATGTGTTGAACACCATCCTTTCTCCAAGATAAACGAAACCCTAGGTTAAGCCTAAACACTAACTAGAGAACTAGCATCCTTACTAGTTAGATTGTAGTCAAGTTGGTGGACTATCTCTAGAGAGCTTCAAGTTAGAAGTTTGAAGATTCGAGCTTTACTAAGGAAAGGTGAACAAGCCGCGAGAAGAGCGTTTTTGGGTGGCTTGAAACGCTTCAAGAAAGTCAATTAAGAAAGTAAGTTTCTAATCCCTACGAATTTGGTTACACGATTGCGAGTCCAAGATCCTTTTGTTGGGAAATTTTTTTAAATTTCGTTGCTTTCTGATTCGTGTTTTCCAACATTTAGTGCTTGAATTTTGATCAATCACTGTTGGGGCGGCCGACCAACATGTGATTTGTTATAATTGTAGTACTAAACCCTTCCTCGATCAAGTCAAGCATACAGTCTTAATCCACACCAAAATCCCGAGTTCTATCAAATCCTTCAGTACTCTTCATAATTATCAAGTTCTTGGTAGATTCGGTTACAAGATCTACATCTCCTTCATCATACTAGCATTCCTAACTCATGGAAACACTTCACTTACACTTTCTAATTTGTCCAAATCTTAAGTTATTAGAATTGCTTCAAGATACCAGTAGGACCGAAAACTAACTTATTAATTTCCTGTTCCTTTATATATACTTTATCTTCGCTGAAGATGATGAGTTTGTTAATTGTTGTTACTTGGAAATTTTAATTTTTTGATCATCTGCACATCATTCTCAACTTCCATGCATTATATCATCTGTACAAAGGTGGTTGCAGTTTAAAAATGTCATCCCCAAAGTTGTTAAAGGTATGCATTTTAAACACGCCAGTTACTGATCCTGGCGCCATGCATTCATTGCATCACTTATGTGCGCATTTAAATTTCTTACTTGAACAATTACCTTATGTGTTGAAAGTAAGTCCTCCTTTGGAAACCTGTCTTATCATGAATAGAGGATACAAACATTACCTAAAGTTATTATGAAACATGAGTAGAATCTGAGGACAGGTTCTCTTTAAGGGGGGTGGATTGTAACATCCCGGATTTCGGGGCCAAGAGGAATTCCTTCTAAAGTCCGTAATCACTATTTATTCCAAAACGTAGAAATTTTCCAAGCCACCTTTATCTATCCAATATTTGGCTCAAATGAATCCTTACAAAATTTTATGAATTTTGATATCATTCTCGTACCCTAATTCTCATCCAAACTCCCATAGCATTAGAAATCGTCCGAAAACCCTAACTTTAAAGTATTTCATATTCAAACACTTTTCCTATTCGATATTATACTCAAAATAATCCTCGAATTATTTTATGAATCATGATCACTTTCTGGAAAATTAATTGTCATCCTAGCTTCATTTTATGTATTTTATCATATTTTTCCTAATTTCAAACCTTTACTACTTTAACTTTAAATGCTTAAACGTAAAGTGTTTATAATCATTCCAAAGCTCGTTTTAAACTCGTTCGTTTACCATTTTCATTACTTCAAGCTCTCGTCTCTGGACCCTTAAATTATTTTTATATTATTTTATATCTAATTATGACATCATCGATGACATCATAGAAAGCTAGGTGTAGGGACAAGAATTGTCCACATTCTCATGCGCGATGCCTGCGGTCCGCCTGGGCTGGCGTGCGGGCGAGGCCTGGCCCTCGTTTCGCGATCTTGATTTTCGTGTTTAGTCCAATCCAATCCCGATTTAATTTTTTCTTGAAAAAAAATTTTATTTTATAAAATTTGAATTATTTTTGAAATAATTGTTTAAATTGGGATTGTGAAAATTTAAGCGATTTAAATTTTGTAAAAATTACAAACTTTATTTTATGAAAATATTGAAAGAATAAAATTATTAATTTTTAGAAATTAATTGGAATTTTATTAGTTCATTGTTTTTCGGGTTTTATAGAAAAGGCTCTTGAACAAGAATTGTATCTAAGTCGTGTTTTAAGCTATTAGAGCTTAAGGCGAGAATTTTAATTTATTGGTTGAATTTAAATTCTTGCAAAAGCATGTTAGGTGATCATGGGTTTAGACTTATGTATGGTTTTAATTTATGCACATGGATGGTTTAAATTGGGGTTGGAGCCCTGTAGTTGCGTTTTTCAATTGAGGTTGGAGCCTCACTTATGTGGGTACTGTTATGTGATTTATTATGTGGCTTTCCGTATTACTGTTTTTGAGGCCGGGTATGCCCCGTGTAATTGTCTAAGGCCAATATGAAGATTGAGCCTTATTACTTTATGTCTTTTTCTTTTTATTGTAATTTGAGAGTAGAGATAGGTGGTGAGGTTTTATTTTCATTTTGGAGACGATGCACCCATGGAGTAAGATGGGCCACATTCAAGTAACAAGGAGGCCATAAGTGAAGACCCCTCAAAATGTTAGGGAGGGGAATCTCAATTGTCAAAATGTAATAGAGATAGGGCTCGTATTTTGTTACCGCTTTCCCTTATGTGATTTAAACTGTTTATGTGGCATGTATGTTAGAACTTGTGATTGTGGAGTGGCTCCCACATATCACGCATAAGATAGGTAGAACCCATGATCATTACATGTTAGTATCATGCTAGGACAGGTTATCTGTTTATGTGCTTGTTTGAAATGCATTTAAGTGTACTTGCATTAATCAAGACTAATAAAATAGGAAAACATATATGTTGGTGAGGTCGAACCGGACAACTCTCTGGATGATTCGAAAATTCCCATTAAATATTAAGCTAATTTCGAACAAATAGGTATTTAATTCGAGATGCAAATTTTGAATTAAATTCCTAGCATTCCATCAATAGGTTTTCAGTTTAGTAAGTGAAACTAGTTATTGTCCGCGAGTCGTGGGATAGCTAGTGGAGCTTATTAGTTCTTAGTTACCTAATTGATCATTTTAAATGGTCAATATTTCGTGGTCAATTTTGGCAAGGGCGGTGTCCACGAGTCGTGGGTCGTTCGAACTATGTTTTGATCATGATCTTATGATTGATGGGTTTAGCTTAACGCCTAAGTAAATATGGATGTCGCATGAGTTGTGGGTCCATATTGAAAGATAGGTGATGCAAAAATAATTACTAAGAGTTCTAAAGGTGTTAGAATTGGTAAGTTGTACCTACCTAGGGTTCTTACTTAGAATGTCCGCGAGTCGTGGGTTCGAGGTAAAATGCCTAGGATCTTAGTACCCATTGGGAAACGTGTTCCTCTTAGATCTTTAGGAATTCTAGATCTTTGAAAAACAGTGGGAGCTACATTAGATTAAAGACCTTATCTTTTGTATATCGTTATAATTCAGCATGCTCACTAGTTCCCTGTTTTACCATTTAGGTCGTAGATTCTGTGATTCTCTACGTGTTTTGAAATGGCAACCAAAAACACTCTTGTATCGATCCTCAAGTCAAACAAGTTGACTGGTCCCAACTATTCTGATTGGCTGAGGAATCTAAAAATCATTTTAGATTCTGAGAAGAGAACTTATGTTCTCTTCGAAGGGGAGCCTAGTCTCGAAGGGGAGGCTCCCACTCTGGCCGAGCAGGAAGCGATTCAGAAGTGGAAGGATGATAATCTCCAAGCCCGTTGCCTTATGTTAGCTAACATGTCTCCGGACTTGCAAAGGACAATAAGGTTCTGATGGTGAATGCTCCATCTTCCTCTTCTGGGCCTTCTAAAGGTAAGGGCAAGAAAGCCCAAAGGAAGAAGAAGAAACCCCTTAGGCCCACTAGTGGCGTTTCGAAGGGGAAGGCCCAAAAGAAGAAGCGTGATCAGAAAGAGGATGTTTGCTTCCATTGTGGCAAAGCGGGACATTGGAGGAGAAACTGCCCAGAGTACAAGGCTACTCTAAAGAAAGGTCTGTTTCTCGTTGAAATAAATCTTTCTATTAATTCTAGTTCTTGGGTACTTGATACTGGTTGTGGAACTCATATCTGTAATGATGTACAGATGCTAAGTGAAGTCCAACAACTCAAAGAAGGAGAATGTGTCTTGAAGATCGGCGATGGCTCAAATGTTGAAGCTCGAGCTTCAGGCACAATTAGATAAGATTTAGGTAGTTTTGAGTTAGTCTTAAATAAAGTCCTTTATGTACCGAGCATTATTCGTAATATAATTTCAGTTCCAATTTTAGATTGTGAAGGTTATGAAACTTATATTAAGAATAGTAAATACTTTATCAAACGGAACAACTCTTCCGTTCACATCGGTACTCTAAGTAATGGACTTTATCTAACTCAGAATATCAATATTATGAATATATAACGAGAAACTAAACGGAAGAGAGATGACAAAGTTTCAGCTCCCTTATGGCATGGTAGATTAGGACACATTTCCAAGAACAGAATTAGCAAGATAAACACTTTAGGATCATTCTCTGAAAATGATCTTAAAGAGTTAACTTCTTGCGAATCCTGTCTCAAAGGAAAAATGTCCAAAGTTCCTTTTAAAGGAACTGTGGAACGTGCCACTAAGGTTTTGGATTTGATCCACACTGATGTTTGTGGACCGCTTAGTGTAAGCACTAGAAACAATCATCAGTATTTCATAACCTTTACCGACGACTTTAGTCGATATGGTTATATATACTTAATGAAGTATAAATCTGAAGCTTTTGAGAAATTCTTAGAATTTCAAAAGGAGGTTGAGAACCAAACTGGTCACAAGATCAAAGCACTTCGATCTGATCGAGAAGGCGAGTATCTTAGTGAAGAATTCCTTAATCATCTCAAAGATAATGGGATTATCTCTCAGTGGACTCCTCCGGGAACTCCTCAGCTTAATGGAGTTTCTGAGAGAAGGAATCTAACCTTACTTGATATGGTTCGTTCCATGATGAGTTTCACTGACTTACCACCTTCTTTCTGGGGTTATGCCCTAGAAAGTGCAGCAAAGATTTTGAATCTAGTCCCTCTAAGTCAGTCCCTAAAACGCGCTACGAAATGTGGCATGGTAAAATCCCTAGTTATTCTTACTTAAGAATTTGGGGTTGTCCTGCTTACGTGAAGAGGACAGTGGGAGATAAGTTAGAATCTCGTTCTAACTTATGCTACTTTGTAGGTTATCCTAAGGAATCCATAGGATACTACTTCTATGATCAATTTGAGCAAAAGGTGTTTGTTTTCAGAAATGCCACTTTTCTGGAGGAACCGTTCCTTAAAGAAAAGAAAGGCGAGATCATAGAATTAGAGGAAGTACAAAGTGACCCCACGCCACCCACTGAAGAAACTTCCCCTACTGATCAACCACAACCAATCACGAATTTCGATACACATGAAAATCCTCCTCTAAGGCGTTCTGAACGCACTCCTAGACAGCCCGAGAGATGGTATGGATTCTTCCATGAAATCTCTGAAAAGGATAATGATCCTTTAACATATGAGGAGGCACTTTTAGATTCTAACTCTGAACAGTGGATAGAAGCCATGAAATCCGAAATGGACTCCATGAACTCCAACCAAGTTTGGACCTTGGTAGATTTGCCTGATGGGCTCAAACCCATAGGTTGCAAATGGATCTTTAAGAGAAAGCTTGGAGTTGATGGAAGCTGTAACACCCCGCATTTTCGGAGCAAGATACGATGTCGTTTTCGTACGATTAGAACGTTATTTATTCAACCTTGCGCGTATTTGAGTTTCTTTATTCACTTCTTAATTGTTTATTTAACTCTGCTTGTGCTTGAATTGCCTTATTTATGTTTTAATAATTTAATTGACTCAATTGCAATCTTATATAAATATGTGAACCTAATTGAGATACGAGTTTAATTCCTAATTGCCCTTTAATTTAAATTATGTGGGTTGATTTGAAATTAACTAAAAGTTGGGGATCTATTTCTAATTATGAGAAATTCAATTTGGACTTATTTGGATACTACTCTAAATCTTGGGGGTACTTTTATAATTTCTTAAACCTTAATTGGACATAATTGATCTTTGTATGGAACCTGGGGATTCAATCGCTTTACCCAAACTTTCCAGGGGCTTGATTGTAAATCTGGATTAAAACACCCTTTTTATCACACCGAAACCCTAACCCTTTTCATTCATTTCTTCTCCTCCCATTTCTTCTCGATCTGCAGCAGCGGCGCCAGCTCTCCCCATCTGCAAAGCCGCCACCGACCACCGTTTCCGCCGGCAAACTTTGGACGACCACCAACCTTTATTCCCTCTCGTTCTCCTCTCACAGCCAGCGATTTGATGCTGCGCCACCGTGCCCCTTTTCTGTTAAAGCCAAGTCCACCGTACCTCTTCAGGCTCCTTCCTTGGAGAAGCTCAGCCATCACCGATTCTCTGTCACTCCGTGTTACCGCCGCTGGCGTTCGCGGCCAGTTCTTCTCCGGCGAACTACACCACCATCCATTCTCCCCTTCTCTCCAACCTCTGCCGCTATGAGTTACCCCTGTGAGCAAGGAAAACAGGGCAAACAACAACAGATCTCTCGCCACCTTCCAGATCTGAGAAGGGAAGCACCAGCAGCGCAACAACCATCCCCTGTTCTCCTCCCTTGGCCAGATCTGAAAAAGGGGCGAAAATACAGCCTTCATCGGCGTCTCCACCGCTGCCATCTCGTCAGAAAGGCGAGGTCCATTCTCCGACGCACGACCACCGCCGCAGTAAGATTCAGATCAGGCAACCTCTTCGTTTCTTCTCCCTTCTTCTTGGGCAGATCGGAGCAGAACCGGGAAGCTCCCTCCCGCCGCCAGCAGCCACCACTCGAAACACCATCAGTTTCCTTCTTCACCATTCGCCATCGCCTTTTCTGATTCTGCGCCTTCACCTCTTAAGAATCACAGAAACAGGGGAGTAACCCAGCAGCAGTCAAGTACCAGCGCCCTCACTGCCGCGAGGGTCATCGGAACACCACCATAACCGCTGGTGCTTCGAATTCCAGCTGACCTTTTTCTGCTCTACCACCACTCCGCCAAGAAGGCAACCACCAGCCTGGCCTCCTTCACTTGCTCAGCCGAAACAGGGGAAAACAAAAGGAAGGGAAGCAGCAAACGCTCAGCCCGCCTCGACTGTCCTAAGCTTCTACTTTTCTTTTAATTGTAAATTCCTTCTTTTCCTAATTTCTTTACATATGCAGTATACACTTATTTAATTTATGGGAAGTATCGTGTATTGTAATTTGGTTTAATTATTGAATAAATTAAATTAATATATGTTTTAAGCTTGATGCTACTAAATTTCAGAATCTGTTGGTTATCATAAATTGGCTTAGTAACTTGTGAATTTGTGTTTGATGTCGTGTGTATGCGTGAGTGTTGGTATATAGATATATAAATAAATTCGAGCACCTATACGAAATATATGCTGTAATTTGGATTTGTGAGATTGTATTGAATTTGGAATTTGGGTGTGTGCGTGTATGCTGAGCCTATGTTGTATACAAATTGAATTGTTTGCTATATTGGATAATTCCCTAATTGTTATATATATTACTAGGTGAAATGTTTGAGATTAGTGAATGTTTCATTAAATGCATCTGTTATTTACTACTCAAATCATGTTAGTATGAGATTGATTATGATGGATATTAAATTTAATTGAGCTCTTAATATTAGTGGTAACAGGTGTAATATCACTAAAATGATTTACTAACCGTACATAGTTTGGTGTAACTATATGCTAGATGTGCACCTATATTCATATATATATATGTATATCATTGTGTGCATCTTATTCAATTATGGTTAATGTCATAATTCGTTTAATACGTGAGAAGGTTGAATTAGGGATTTATTTAATTTATATATATTGGGCATGTATATTTTATGATCACGAACTACACGTACAATTGAATTATGTGGTTGTTTGTTATGTGGGATATTAATTGTGCACATGATCACTTTCATGTCACTTTGTAATTTCTGTGAACATGTCATATTATTGCATGTCATCTCATAATCATTGCCGTGCGTCTCTATGGTTCATGTTTGAGTCGTGTCTCACGAGTATGCTGTGTTCCCCTTTTCTATACAGTGATCTCCAGGGCGGAGATGACCTTGTCGCGTATGCATTCGTTTTGTCAGTTCTGGTATCTCGTCAGTTCTCAGGTGAGGTTTAGGATTTTGTATAGTTACGCGACCTATGGCCTTAATATGCTGATTTCAACCCTTGCATGCGAGTATATCTATTATAAATACGTATGTGTTGGATATGATATGTTTATGACCTTCGGAATCAACTCTGTTTGGAAAAGTAAATATGAAAGCATATATAAGCTGTTTTGAAAAGTACTTTACGTTATGTTCTGTAGCGAGATTGCCATGAAAGTTGGTATATGTGATCCGTCGTGATCTGTTATGTTGTGATCCGTTGTGATCTGTGTGTGGATCGATCCTGGTGAGCTGGGAGCTGGTACGAGTGGAGACCGGCATGGCATAGGGCCGTCGGATAAGCCACTGTGCTAATTCCATTTGAGATATCATTGCGCGACCTTAGGGCGATGAGGGAGGCGTGATATCTTGAGCCTTGGGTGTACAGTCGGGGAGGACTCTTGTGGGTTCGCAACCCCTTGAGGGTGAGTCTATTTTAGACGGTTTATTCTCGATGGTATGGGGACGGTACATCTCCTCCATCATTGGTGTAGAGGTTGGATTGATTTTGATTTATGTTACGAGGAGTTGAGGTTGGAAGCTCGTACTCGCCGAGCAGTTGATTATGTTATGTTATGGAATTATGAATCGGGATAGAGTCTTTCTGGAAAATGATTTCCAAACTTATATCTATATCTTATTTGGGTTCTTTCAAAATGTTTTGGTATGTAACACCTACTCCCGGTTCATGAGTCCATCCTTTTTATTCTGTGCTATGCTCCTTATATATATATTGTGGGTGTGCGTTAGCCCCCTCACTCGGTCAAGTTGACTGACCCCTCATTTACACTTTTAGTTGCAGGATTGTGGGCGTTTGCTAGGCGGAAGTGAGTCTTTTGAGTTGCACTTCGTCGGTCTAGTCTTTCTATTTGCATTTGTCTTTTCATACACTTTATTTATGCTTTGACTTGTAGACTTGAGATTATACTTTACTATTCGGTAGCCCTACGTGGCACTCTCATTCGGCCCTTGTGGCACTTGATGATTATTACTTTATGTTGATATTCGGGATTAGGTATCTATGCTAGTTGAACCCGTCACCTGCTTTGTATGTTTTGTTTTTAAATGCTTCTGCTATCTATTGATGTTGGTTTTAATTGCTTCCGCGCTCTGAGTTTTGGTCAAGTTAGATCCGCCTAGCCTAGTGTGTGAGTTGGTCTCCCGTTCGCTCTGATTCGGATTCGGGCATGGACTTTCATTTCATGCTTCGGGTCTGGGTCATAGTGCGGGGGATGTGGCATCCTCCGTTTGGGGTGTTACAGAAGCATTGCAGCCTACAAAGCAAGACTGGTTGCAAAAGGATTCACTCAAAGACCCGACGTGGACTTTGATGAAACCTTTTCGCCAATTGCAATGCAAAAGTCTATTCGGATCGTACTTGCCATTGCTGCGTATTATGACTACGAGATATGGCAAATGGATGTGAAAACTACCTTTCTCAATGGTGACATTGATAAAGACATTTATATGGAGCAACCCATAGGTTTCACATTCAGTGGGAGTGAGCAAAAGGTTTGCAAACTCCAAAGATCAATCTATGGATTGAAACAGGCTTATAGGAATTGGAACATTCGATTTGATGAATCAGTCAAAGTGTTTGGCTTCATTCAAGTTTCGAATGAATCATGTGTGTATAGAAAGGAATTGGAGACCTCAGTACAATTCTTAGTACTTTATGTTGATGACATCCTTCTTATTGGGAATTCGAAGGATGACATGAAAGTGACTAAGTTATGGTTATCAAACCAATTCGAGATGAAAGATCTTGGTGATGTGTCCTATATCCTTGGAATTAAAATCTATCAAGATAGATCTAGAAGGTTAATAGGACTATCACAGTCGATGTACATTGACAAAGTATTGAAGAGATTCAATATGGAGTCAGCAAAGGTTAAGAACCTTCCTATGAGTGTAGGAACATGTCTTTCAAAGAAGATGTGTCCTAAGACTAACCTTGAGAAGGAAAGAATGACTCATACACCTTATGCATCAGCAATAGGTAGCATAATGTATGCAATGTTATGTACTCGACCGGATGTGGCTTATGCACTTAGTGTAACAAGTCTTTTCCAATCTGACCCTGTAGATGGTCATTGGGCTGCCGTAAAGAATATTCTTAAGTACTTGAAAAGCACTAAAGATTTATTCTTAGTTTACGGAGGTCAGAAAGATCTTACTGTCGAAGGATACTGCGATGCAAGCTTTGCATCTAACTTAGATGATTTTAAGTCAATGTCAAGATACATTTTCCGCCGAAAACGGCGGAGCAGTGAGTTGGAAGAGTTCCAAGCAAACTACCACTGCAGATTCTACCACTGAGGCCGAATACTTGGCTGCAAATGATGTAGCTAAGGAAGGTGTTTGGATTAGAAACTTCATTCAAGAGTTGAATGTTGTTCCTAGCATGAAAGACCCCATTTCTGTGTTTGATGACAACACTGGGGCGGTTGCTCAAGCAAGAGAACCAAGATTTCACCAACGGACCAAGCACATTATGAGGAATTATCACCTAATCCGTGATATTATCAAAAGAGGAGATGTGCAAATTGAGAGGGTCACATCAGCAGAGAACGTGGCAGATCCACTTACTAAACCCCTTAGTCGAGAAGCTTTACAAGGTCATCTTCAGAAGATGGGACTTAGAGTAGCTTTAGAATAGCTTTGACGGGCAAGTGGGAGATTGTTAGGAATAGTGCCCTAGAAAGCCGATTGTATATCCGCTTTGTGTTTTTCCTTATTGTAATCACAGACAATCTTTGAATGAAATAACGAATTGAGGCAACACTTCTTTATATGCTCTTGTTTGGTATGCGTTTACTTTATCTGTGCATGTATGAGAACTCCCCTAATCCTGATGACTTTAGGACTCTACCGTTTAGGTGAAATGGTTCATGAAACGAGCCCTATATCACATAAGTCATGATTAGTAAAATACTCCAAGCCGATGAGTCCTACCGACAGTGGGAGTGTCAACCTGACTCCTCTAAGGCTTGCTTTGTGGGATCACGCCCTTAAGAAGGACCACCTTGTTTCATGGAGGTGCAAAGTGTATAGTTGATACGTGCGTGATACATGAGGGTGCTTACTTCAATAAGTAAGTTCACTGAGGTGCCCCGTGTGAGAACATTCCTAAATGGGAAAGGAAGTTTCTATTTCACGAAATAGAAACTTTCAGATTAGGAAATATCTCGCGAGTCATTGATGTGATTAATTGATCCTTAAGACTTGAGGTTCCTTGTCACTTTATGAGTTAACTCTGTAGTCTTAGGTATAAGCTTTAAAGGGTGTCGCCTTAGACAACTGATTCAAGGCTTATGCTGGGGCTGCACAAGTGATTCATGAAAGTGAATGAGAATCAAGAAAGGACCAACACTTGCATTTGCAAGGTGATCTATTATTGTGTAAGTCATTCATATGCCATATGGAGTCCTTGGCCAAGGCAGTAGATCAAGACATCAAGAAAAGAGTTTCTTGGATTGAGATCAAATGGATATGAAATGCACTTAGCTTTAAGACCGGATTATTAGGGTTCAGATTATTCCCTTACCCTAGATCTCGGTTGAGAGATAGTAAGTAGGAGGATTGTATCTCACATGAATCAATGACTTAAAGGTTCTATCGAATCTCAACATTCCAATTCAGCTAGGGGTTAAACACCTGTTGCTAGACTATAGTCGTTTAATCTGTAGACTGATTAATTAATTAGTGAATTAATTAATTAGGGTCACTACTAATTGAATTGAGAACCTAGAGGGTCACACACAACAACTTGGTTACATGAGTTGAGGCTTGAAAATGATTAAACGAGTTAATCGGGCCAAGAGGGTTCCACACGTGTGAAACCACACGTGTGGTTCACGTAAGTGACACGTGTCATTATATCACGTGTCTAACGTGAATATATATATATATATATATATATATATATTTTATATATATTAAATAATTTATTTGTTAATTATTTAATAGACTTTGGTTTAATTTTGAATTAAAAAGAAAGTCTTATTTTGGAGAAAAATAATCTAGTTAATTAATTATCAATTAATTAATTAGATAAAAATAAGTTATTTATTTTAAATAAATAAAGTATAAAATTATCCAAAATTAGTTTGGATATTTTAGCTCTCTTGAAAGTTGATTTGAATTTGAATTCAAAGTCAAAGTCAAAATTACTTGATAATCAAGTAATAGGAGAGAGAGACCAAAACCCTAGCCCATAAGGACTAGGATTTTCGGTCCTCCCCTTCTTATAAATAGGGGAGCTCGAGCTCCTCTTGGAGCGAATTGGAAATTCTTTTGGTTCATGTGTTGAACACCATCCTTTCTCCAAGATAAACGAAACCCTAGGTTAAGCCTAAACACTAACTAGAGAACTAGCATCCTTACTAGTTAGATTGTAGTCAAGTTGGTGGACTATCTCTAGAGAGCTTCAAGTTAGAAGTTTGAAGATTCGAGCTTTACTAAGGAGAGGGGATCAAGCCGCGAGAAGAGCATTCTTGGGTGGCTTGAAACGCTTCAAGAAAGTCAATTAAGAAAGTAAGTTTCTAATCCTTACGAATTGGTTACACGATTGCGAGTCCAAGATCCTTTTGTTGGGAAATTTTTTTAAATTCCCTGCTTTCTGATTCGTGTTTTCCAACATTTAGTGCTTGAATTGTGATCAATCACTGTTGGGGCGGTCGACCAGCATGTGATTTGTTATAATTGTAGTACTAAACCCTTCCTCGATCAAGTCAAGCATACAGTCTTAATCCACACCAAAATCCCGAGTTCTATCAAATCCTTCAGTACTCTTCATAATTATCAAGTTCTTGGTAGATTCGGTTACAAGATCTACATCTCCTTCATCATACTAGCATTCCTAACTCATGGAAACACTTCACTTACACTTTCTAATTCGTCCAAATCTTAAGTTATTAGAATTGCTTCAAGATACCAGTAGGACCGAAAACTAACTTATTAATTTCCTGTTCCTTTATATATGCTTTATCTTCGCTAAAGATGATGAGTTTGTTAATTGTTGTTACTTGGAAATTTTAATTTTGTGATCATCTGCACATCATTCTCAACTTCCATGCATTATATCATCTGTATAAAGGTGGTTACAGTTTAAAAATATCATCCCCAAAGTTGTTAAAGGTATGCATTTTAAACACGCCAGTTACTGATCCTGGCGCCATGCATTCATTGCATCACTTATGTGCGCATTTAAATTTCTTACTTGAACAATTACCTTATGTGTTTAAAGTAAGTCCTCCTTTGGAAACCTGTCTTATCATGAATAGAGGATACAAACATTACCTAAAGTTATTATGAAACATGAGTAGAATTTGAGGGCATATTCTCTTTAAGGGGGGTGGATTGTAACATCCGGGATTTCGGGCCCAAGAAGAATTCCTTCTAAAGTCCGTAATCACTATTCATTCCTAAACGTAGAAATTTTCCAAGCCACCTTTACCTATCCAATATTGGGCTCAAATGAATCCTTACAAAATTTTATGAATTTTGATATCATTCCCGTACCCTAATTCTCATCCAAACTCCCATAGCATTAGAAATCGTCCGAAAACCCTAACTTTAAAGTATTTCATATTCAAACACTTTTCCTATTCGATATTATACTCAAAATAATCCTCGAATTATTTTATGAATCATGATCACTTTCTCGAAAATTAATTGTCATCCTAACTTCATTTTATGTATTTTATCATATTTTTCCTAATTTCAAACCTTTACTACTTTAACTTTAAACGCTTAAACGTAAAGTGTTTATAATCATTCCAAAGCTCGTTTTAAACTCGTTCTTTTACCATTTTCATTACTTCAAGCTCTCGTCTCTAGACCCTTAAATTATTTTTATATTATTTTATATCTAATTATGACATCATGGATGACATCATAGAAAGCTAGGTGTAGGGACAAGAATTGTCCACATTTTTCCTACAAAATTGTTACACTTTTGAGATCCTAATTTGCCCACATTTTTACCATAAGATTTCTACACTTTTATGATCAAGAATTGTCCACATTTCCTACACAAAATTATAATTCCTTCTAGGTCCCAATTTAATACCTATAAATACCCCCTCATACCTCACATTTAAAGCATAAAAATCCATTCATTTCCCTCTCTCTCCCTCACGCCACTCTCTCCCTCTCCCAAGGTAAGTTTTTTTTTTATGCTTTAAATTCTTGCTTTAATTCATGCTTAGTCAATATAGTATAATTGGTATAGTCAATATGTTTTAATTCATGCTTAGTTAATTTATGCTTTAATGTGAATTTATGCTTTATGAATTAATATTTCATGATTAGATATAATATGTTACATTTTCACGAATTATATTTAATTAAATGCATGATTTATGATATGATATAGTACATTCATGGATTTAAATTTTCATGATCTTGTTTGATTAAATTCATGCCTAGAACAATTTATTTAGAATTATTTTCATAGAGAATTTATATATTTTTCTATATTATGCTTCAAATTCTATGTTACAAATATGAATATGATCAAGTATATTACACACCTCCTTTGAATATTCAAATAGACTTAAGAATATGCTCTTGATGTTCTTGGATCAATGTGTGGACCGTATGCTAGTGTGTGTGTGTGTGTGTGAGATTGATTTTATGTTATAAAGTGTTTAATTCTTAAGAATTTGAATAGTAAATATTTTAAATAGTAATTTTGACTTTTTGGTCAACCCATAAGCTGAATATTTCGAAAATATTATTAAAATATTTATAAAATTAGTTTTGGAATTTTTAAATAAAGATTTTATCCGAATTTTTCCAAAAATCGGTAAATTGTGAATTACTTTCAAAATATAACCTACATTGTCAAATAAAATTCTAAATTTCATCTCTAATGTTCTAATTACGATTATAATGTGATTAATAAATATTTAAGTGGTTAAAGAATTCATGAAACCTGATTAATTACTTAATTTCCGTTAAACGGTTAAAATTTGAGTTTACCGGGAATTCTCTAACATGATATAGTTTATGTGTTTACTTGATTAGAATAATGTGTAATCCTTTTATGCATGAACATTATGTGTTTTATGTGCTTATTTGATTAAAATAAGGAACCTAGTTCTAAGCCTATAGTAGTTAATACTTTCAGGCACACTGGAATCCACATTACAATGTCTGACTACCGGTATAGGTGAGGGTTAAAATGTTTTCAACTGGAATCATGCTATATATATGTATCTATATAAAAACTATTTCCAAGCCTACGTATCATTTTGATTTCCTACCCTATATACATATTGTTGTACTCCAATGTCCCTCTTAAGAGAAAAATACTTTCATGTTCATATTACAGTATCCCTTTCTTAGGGAAAATACTTTCATGCCGGAATCAACATTTCACTAGGACAATATATACTAAGTCCACTTTATCAAATGTTGATTCTGGGTTATGCAAGCAAAATATTGTTCTAGATTCATGTTATGGGCCCGGCTGTATCCGTAGCGAGCAATTACCCGGAAGGTATCGGGTCGAGGGTATTGTTGGTGCTGCGGACTGCCACCACCTCTTGGTAGTGGTTTAACTGGAGATTAGTTAATCCACGCCAAGGGATGAGGGAGAGATAGCTGCCTCCCGAATCGTGTTCGTGGTCTCTAGGGTTTGATTCCCTATTGACATCAAGGAGTAGTGGAGTCAATATTCTTGGTTTTATTGAAGTATCGGAGCCTTGATCAGCCCAATACTATTTTACCAATTATTTAAGGAGTTATGGATGGAGAGGCCTAGCTTGCGGGCATTAATGTTCTTGTTACAAACGGTTCATATTTCTACAAATATTCCAAACTACCACTATCCCTGTTTTACATGTCATGAAACGTTCTATATTTGCTATATCCTATTGTTAATATTGTAAATCAAGATCTTCTTGATCATATAAATATGTATATATATATATACATATATATATAAACCCTCATACCCCCTTCACATAGTCACTTTGACTATCCCTCTTGCCCATTTTAAAATGCATGATTTCAAGAATCAAAGAACGACAAATAGAGGTATCTTGAAGCATTAAGACAGTAGGTTAGATCCGATCCTAAGAGTACACTGTCTTGAGCCTACTCTCTGCAGAAACAAACTATCTCATAATTTGTCCTTGCATGTTAACTTGTTGTACTCTTTAGCGAACTACTTTGATCAATAATGATAATCCTTGCTCATTGTACGTTACCCTCCCCGTTCATTGGTAAAGTTGAATCTATTTATCTTCCGCTGCACGGTGACATATACTCCATTCATATATTATCCTGACCTTTCGCCGTAGTATTTCCTGAGTGTTGGGTCTA
Source organism: Lantana camara (assembly GCA_037501455.1). NCBI lineage: Eukaryota > Viridiplantae > Streptophyta > Magnoliopsida > Lamiales > Verbenaceae > Lantana > Lantana camara. The sequence goes on along the minus strand of CM074856.1, from coordinate 107,528,254 downwards.
ACCTCCACTCAGGGAGTATTGCGGTGCGGGGTTGTAGTGCTGGGGAGGCGCTACAATTAAAGTGGTATCAGAGGCCCAGGTTGCGGAAATCTGGGGGTTCATCATTCATAGAGTCTCATATGTACTCTCGTGTCTTAGTGCTTAAATTGTGATCAATCACTGTTGGGGCGGCCGACCAGCATGTGATTTGTTATAATTGTAGTACTAAACCCTTCCTCGATCAAGTCAAGCACACAGTCTTTATCCAAACCAAAATCCCGAGTTCTATCAAATCCTTCAGTACTCTTCACAATTATCAAGTTCTTGGTAGATTCGGTTACAAGATCTACATCTCCTTCATCATACTAGCATTCCTAACACATGGAAACACTTCACTTACACTTTCTAATTCATCCAAATCTTAAGTTATTAGAATTGCTTCAAGATACCAGTAGGACCGAAAACTAACTTATTAATTTCCTGTGCCTTTATATATGCTTTATCTTCGCTAAAGATGTTGTGTTTGTTAATTGTTGTTACTTGGAAATTTTAATTTTGTGATCATCTGCACATCATTCTCAACTTCCATGCATTATATCATCTGTATAAAGGTGGTTGCAGTTTAAAAATGTCATCCCCAAAGTTGTTAAAGGTATGCATTTTAAACACGCCAGTTACTGATCCTGGCGCCATGCATTCATTGCATCACTTATGTGCGCATTTAAATTTCTTACTTGAACAATTACCTTATGTGTTTAAAGTAAGTCCTCCTTTGGAAACCTGTCTTATCATGAATAGAGGATACAAACATTACCTAAAGTTATTATGAAACATGAGTAGAATTTGAGGACATATTCTCTTTAAGGGGGGTGGATTGTAACATCCGGGATTTCGGGCCCAAGAAGAATTCCTTCTAAAGTCCGTAATCACTATTCATTCCTAAACGTAGAAATTTTCCAAGCCACCTTTACCTATCCAATATTGGGCTCAAATGAATCCTTACAAAATTTTATGAATTTTGATATCATTCCCGTACCCTAATTCTCATCCAAACTCCCATAGCATTAGAAATCGTCCGAAAACCCTAACTTTAAAGTATTTCATATTCAAACACTTTTCCTATTCGATATTATACTCAAAATAATCCTCGAATTATTTTATGAATCATGATCACTTTCTCGAAAATTAATTGTCATCCTAACTTCATTTTATGTATTTTATCATATTTTTCCTAATTTCAAACCTTTACTACTTTAACTTTAAACGCTTAAACGTAAAGTGTTTATAATCATTCCAAAGCTCGTTTTAAACTCGTTCTTTTACCATTTTCATTACTTCAAGCTCTCGTCTCTAGACCCTTAAATTATTTTTATATTATTTTATATCTAATTATGACATCATGGATGACATCATAGAAAGCTAGGTGTAGGGACAAGAATTGTCCACATTTTTCCTACAAAATTGTTACACTTTTGAGATCCTAATTTGCCCACATTTTTACCATAAGATTTCTACACTTTTATGATCAAGAATTGTCCACATTTCCTACACAAAATTATAATTCCTTCTAGGTCCCAATTTAATACCTATAAATACCCCCTCATACCTCACATTTAAAGCATAAAAATCCATTCATTTCCCTCTCTCTCCCTCACGCCACTCTCTCCCTCTCCCAAGGTAAGTTTTTTTTTTATGCTTTAAATTCTTGCTTTAATTCATGCTTAGTCAATATAGTATAATTGATATAGTCAATATGTTTTAATTCATGCTTAGTTAATTTATGCTTTAATGTGAATTTATGCTTTATGAATTAATATTTCATGATTAGATATAATATGTTACATTTTCACGAATTATATTTAATTAAATGCATGATTTATGATATGATATAGTACATTCGTGGATTTAAATTTTCATGATCTTGTTTGATTAAATTCATGCCTAGAACAATTTATTTAGAATTATTTTCATAGAGAATTTATATATTTTTCTATATTATGCTTCAAATTCTATGTTACAAATATGAATATGATCAAGTATATTACACACCTCCTTTGAATATTCAAATAGACTTAAGAATATGCTCTTGATGTTCTTGGATCAATGTGTGGACCGTGTGCTAGTGTGTGTGTGTGTGTGTGAGATTGATTTTATGTTATAAAGTGTTTAATTCTTAAGAATTTGAATAGTAAATATTTTAAATAGTAATTTTGACTTTTTGGTCAACCCATAAGCTGAATATTTCGAAAATATTATTAAAATATTTATAAAATTAGTTTTGGAATTTTTAAATAAAGATTTTATCCGAATTTTTCCAAAAATCGGTAACTTGTGAATTACTTTCAAAATATAACCTACATTGTCAAATAAAATTCTAAATTTCATCTCTAATGTTCTAATTACGATTATAATGTGATTAATAAATATTTAAGTGGTTAAAGAATTCATGAAACCTGATTAATTACTTAATTTCCGTTAAACGGTTAAAATTTGAGTTTACCGGGAATTCTCTAACATGATATAGTTTATGTGTTTACTTGATTAGAATAATGTGTAATCCTTTTATGCATGAACATTATGTGTTTTATGTGCTTATTTGATTAAAATAAGGAACCTAGTTCTAAGCCTATAGTAGTTAATACTTTCAGGCACACTGGAATCCACATTACAATGTCTGACTACCGGTATAGGTGAGGGTTAAAATGTTTTCAACTGGAATCATGCTATATATATGTATCTATATAAAAACTATTTCCAAGCCTACGTATCATTTTGATTTCCTACCCTATATACATATTGTTGTACTCCAATGTCCCTCTTAAGAGAAAAATACTTTCATGTTCATATTACAGTATCCCTTTCTTAGGGAAAATACTTTCATGCCGGAATCAACATTTCACTAGGACAATATATACTAAGTCCACTTTATCAAATGTTGATTCTGGGTTATGCAAGCAAAATATTGTTCTAGATTCATGTTATGGGCCCGGCTGTATCCGTAGCGAGCAATTACCCGGAAGGTATCGGGTCGAGGGTATTGTTGGTGCTGCGGACTGCCACCACCTCTTGGTAGTGGTTTAACTGGAGATTAGTTAATCCACGCCAAGGGATGAGGGAGAGATAGCTGCCTCCCGAATCGTGTTCGTGGTCTCTAGGGTTTGATTCCCTATTGACATCAAGGAGTAGTGGAGTCAATATTCTTGGTTTTATTGAAGTATCGGAGCCTTGATCAGCCCAATACTATTTTACCAATTATTTAAGGAGTTATGGATGGAGAGGCCTAGCTTGCGGGCATTAATGTTCTTGTTACAAACGGTTCATATTTCTACAAATATTCCAAACTACCACTATCCCTGTTTTACATGTCATGAAACGTTCTATATTTGCTATATCCTATTGTTAATATTGTAAATCAAGATCTTCTTGATCATATAAATATGTATATATATATATACATATATATATAAACCCTCATACCCCCTTCACATAGTCACTTTGACTATCCCTCTTGCCTATTTTAAAATGCATGATTTCAAGAATCAAAGAACGACAACTAGAGGTATCTTGAAGCATTAAGACAGTAGGTTAGATCCGATCCTAAGAGTACACTGTCTTGAGCCTACTCTCTGCAGAAACAAACTATCTCATACTTTGTCCTTGCATGTTAACTTGTTGTACTCTTTAGCGAACTACTTTGACCAATAATGATAATCCTTGCTCATTGTACGCTACCCTCCCCGTTCATTGGTAAAGTTGTATCTATTTATCTTCCGCTGCACGGTGACATATACTCCATTCATATATTATCCTGACCTTTCGCCGTAGTATTTCCTGAGTGTTGGGTCTAACCTCCACTCAGGGAGTATTGCGGTGCGGGGTTGTAGTGCTGGGGAGGCGCTACAATTAAAGTGGTATCAGAGGCCCAGGTTGCGGAAATCTGGGGGTTCATCATTCATAGAGTCTCATATGTACTCTCGTATCTTAGTGCTTAAATTGTGATCAATCACTGTTGGGGCGGCCGACCAGCATGTGATTTGTTATAATTGTAGTACTAAACCCTTCCTCGATCAAGTCAAGCACACAGTCTTTATCCACACCAAAATCCCGAGTTCTATCAAATCCTTCAGTACTCTTCACAATTATCAAGTTCTTGGTAGATTCGGTTACAAGATCTACATCTCCTTCATCATACTAGCATTCCTAACACATGGAAACACTTCACTTACACTTTCTAATTCATCCAAATCTTAAGTTATTAGAATTGCTTCAAGATACCAGTAGGACCGAAAACTAACTTATTAATTTCCTGTGCCTTTATATATGCTTTATCTTCGCTAAAGATGTTGTGTTTGTTAATTGTTGTTACTTGGCAATTTTAATTTTGTGATCATCTACACATCATTCTCAACTTCAATGGATTATATTATCTGTATAAGGGTGGTTTTCGTTTAAAATTGTCATCCCCAAAGTTGTTAAAGGTATGCATTTTAAACACGCCAGGTACTGATCCTGATGCCATGCATTCATTGCATCACTTATGTGCGCATTTAAATTTCTTACTTGAACAATTACCTTATGTGTTTAAAGTAAGTCCTCCTTTGGAAACCTGTCTTATCATGAATAGAGGATACAAACATTACCTAAAGTTATTATGAAACATGAGTAGAATTTGAGGACATATTCTCTTTAAGGGGGGTGGATTGTAACATCCGGGATTTCGGGCCCAAGAAGAATTCCTTCTAAAGTCCGTAATCACTATTCATTCCTAAACGTAGAAATTTTCCAAGCCACCTTTACCTATCCAATATTGGGCTCAAATGAATCCTTACAAAATTTTATGAATTTTGATATCATTCCCGTACCCTAATTCTCATCCAAACTCCCATAGCATTAGAAATCGTCCGAAAACCCTAACTTTAAAGTATTTCATATTCAAACACTTTTCCTATTCGATATTATACTCAAAATAATCCTCGAATTATTTTATGAATCATGATCACTTTCTCGAAAATTAATTGTCATCCTAACTTCATTTTATGTATTTTATCATATTTTTCCTAATTTCAAACCTTTACTACTTTAACTTTAAACGCTTAAACGTAAAGTGTTTATAATCATTCCAAAGCTCGTTTTAAACTCGTTCTTTTACCATTTTCATTACTTCAAGCTCTCGTCTCTAGACCCTTAAATTATTTTTATATTATTTTATATCTAATTATGACATCATCCATGACATCATGGATGACATCATAAAAAGCTAGGTGTAGGGACAAGAATTGTCCACATTTCTCCTACAAAATTGTTACACTTTTGAGATCCTAATATCTCCACATTTTTACCATAAGATTTCTACACTTTTATGATCAAGAATTGTCCACATTTTCTACACAAAATTATAATTCCCTCTAGGTCCCAATTTAATACCTATAAATACCCCCTCATACCTCACATTTAAAGCATCAAAATCCCTCCATTTCCCTCTCTCTCCCTCACGCTACTGTCTCCCTCTCCCAAGGTAAGTTTTTATTTTATGCTTTAAATTCTTGCTTTAATTCATGCTTAGTCAATATAGTATAATTGGTATAGTTAATATGTTTTAATTCATGCTTAGTTAATTTATGCTTTAATGTGAATTTATGTTTTATGAATTAATATTTCATGATTAGATATAATATGCTACATTTTCATGAATTATATTTAATTAAATGCATGATTTATGATATGATATAGTACATTCATGGATTTAAATATTCATGATCTTGTTTGATTAAATTCATGCCTAGAACAATTTATTTAGAATTATTTTCATAGAGAATTTATATATTTTGCTATATTATGCTTCAAATTCTATGTTACAAATATGAATATGGTCAAGTATGTTACACACCTCCTTTGACTATTCAAATAGATTTAAGAATATGTTCTTGATGTTCTTGGATCAATGTGTGGACCGTGTGCTAGTGTGTGTGTGTGTGAGATTGATTTTATGTTATAAAGTGTTTAATTCTTAAGAATCTGAATAGTAAATGTTTGAAATAGTAATTTTGACTTTTTGGTCAACACATAAGCTGAATATTTCGAAAATATTATTAAAATATTTATAAAATTAGTTTTGGAATTTTTAAATAAAGATTTTATCCGAATTTTTCCAAAAATCGGTAAATTGTGAATTACTTTCAAAATATAACCTACATTGGCAAACTAAATTCTAAATTTCATCTCTAATGTTCTAATTACTATTATAATGTGATTAACAAATATTTAAGTGGTTAAAGAATTCATGAAACCTGATTAATTACTTAATTTTCCTTAAACGGTTAATAGTAGAGTTTACCGGGAATTCTCTAACATGATATAGTTTATGTGTTTACTTGATTAGAATAATGTGTAATCCTTTTATGCATGAACATTATGTGTTTTATGTTCTTATTTGATTAAAATAAGGAACCTAGTTCTAAGCTTATAGTAGTTAATACTTTCAGGCGCACTGGAATCCACATTACAATGTCTGACTACCGGTATAGGTGAGGGTTAAAATGTTTTCAACTGGAATCATGCTATACATATGTATCTATATAAGATCTATTTCCAAGCCTACCTATCATTTTGATTTACTACCCTATATACATATTATTGTACTCCAATGTCCCTCTTAAAGGAAAATCCTTTCATGTTCATGTTACAGTATCCCTTTCTTAGGGAAAATACTTTCATGCCAGAATCAACGTTTCACTAGGACAATATATACTAAGTCCACTTTATCAAACGTTCATTCTTGGTTATGCAAGAAAAATATTGTTCTTGATTTATGTTATGGGCCCGGCTGTATCCGTAGCGAGCAATTACTCGGAAGGTATCGAGCCGAGGGTATTGTTGGTGCTGCGGACTACCACCACCTCTTGGTAGTGGTTTAACTGGAGGTTAGTTACTCCACGCCAAGGGTTGAGGGAGAGATAGCTGCCTCCCGAATCGATTTCATGGTCTCTAGGGTTTGATTCCCTATTGACATCAAGGAGTAGTGGAGTTAATATTCTTGGTTTTATTGAAGTATCGGAGCCTTGATCAGCCCGATACTATTTTACCGATTATTTAAGGAGTTATGGATGGACAGGCTTAGCTTGCGGGCATTAATGTTCTTGTTACAAACGGTTCATATTTCTACAAATTTTCCAAACTACCCCTATACCTGTTTTACACATATCATGAACCGTTCCATATTTGCTATATCCTATTGTTAATATTGTAAATCAAGATCTTCTTGATCATATATATATATATATATATATATATATATATATATATATATATACACATATATCTATAAACCCTCATACCCCCTTCACTTAGTCCCTTTGACTAATCCTCTTGCCTATTTTAAAATGCATGATTTCAGGAATCATTGAACGACAACTAGAGGTATCTTGAAGCATTACAACAGTAGGTTGGATCCGATCCTAAGAGTACACTGTCTTGAGCCTACTCTCTACAGAAACAAACTATCTCATACTTTGTCCTTGCATGTTAATCTGTTGAACTCTCTAGCGAACTACTTTGATCAATAATGATAATCCTTGCTCATTGTACGTTATCCTCCCCGTTCATTGGTAAAGTTGAATCTCTTCATCTTCCGCTGCATGGTGACATATACTCCATTCATTTATTTTGATCTTTCGAAGTGATTTGAAGATAATGATATCAAGGCCGAGTTTTAAGTGATTCAAGAAAATGAAGTTGAGATTTGAAGAGTCCGGGAAAAGTTCACAAGAGAAGATCTTATTCAAACACTTTGTTACTAGTACTTTTCATCCGAGTTCAATGATAAGAAGATTTTAAGAATTCTTAAATCCTGAAGAAGAATGGAAGAATATGGATGATCCTATATTATAGCTTAGAAGATTGGGCACCGGCAAGGAATTTCCCTAAAGTCCGGAATTATTCACAAGCAAGTAGAGTTGGAATTTAACCAATTTTCAAATTTCAAGTGTACATACATGGTCCGAGGATGCAAGATACATGGTTCAAAATGGAGTGGGTAAGCAATGGTTCGAGTCTCGCACTTCTTATATAGGACAAGAACCCTATTCATGTTTTAGTCCGGGAAAGAGGAATTTCAAGAGTTTCAAGATGCCACTAATACCAAACAAAGGAAGATTCCAATATCGTAGATGGAAGTAAAATTTTTTAGAAACGGGGAATTGTCCTAATTGCCGAGAGTTTGGAGAATGCTTGAAGTACAGAGAATTTGAAGACATGATGAGAGTGGCCCGAAGAACAAGAAATTGAGACCTTTGCAAATGTCGTGACTTCAAGATCCTGGTTCAAATTCAAGATGACACTTTGGAAAGCAAAGGAATTAACACCGAGTTCAACATCTCCACCATGGTGAACGGTACACTAAGCATTCATGGTATTCCGTACATGCATTTTTTATTCTCAGGGAAACCCATTTCTTTGCTAATTCTCTTCTTCGTTGCTTTCGATGTTTAGTTGTTGCTTGTATTCTTGTTACCTTTCTTTTTTGCGAACTCTCCTCTTGCAAAGAGTTTGGTGAGATCGAGTGCTCGAGTGGTTGGTGAGTTGTGAGGGTCGAGCTCTTGGTGGTTGCTTGAAGGCGCCTTGTTGAGGTATGGAGCTACCTTAGGTGTTGGGGTTGCTTTTACGAGGCCCGTTTGGGGCTCAACGATATCTTCGGGTACTAGATTGAAGGCTAGCCCATCTATGTCCTTCGAGGTAGAGGTTGTTGGGGTTGAAGGCATAGTTCGACAGAGCTCTTAGAAGGTAGTTCACTCGTTCTGGTACTCCTTTGTGGAGTACTCTTGTTATATCTAAAGAAGAAGACGAGACTTTAGAATGAGTAAACCATCGAGAGCTTCACAATTTATTGTGGAAGATCAATACCCCTTTGTTTGCTTCAAATGTTGTTCGTTCCTCTTTAGAGCTTCGTGGTATGTGCCGAGTTTGGTTTCAATAAGGGTATTATCGACTACGTGTTGAGTAGAAGAACCGAGATTCTCCTCAGAGTGAGGAGTCTCTTGTGTCGTCGGGGTACACTAGGCGAACCTTCATTAAGAATGCCAACCCGTAGACATAAGTGACGAGGACGAGGCACGGTTTTGAGTGGGGAGAGGCAGTTGAAGAGAGTTGCCTTCGACATTGGCTTTTGTCGACCCAAAGGTACTAAGGCTATTCGCTTTCGATCGAGGCTCTAAGGAAGACTTCGGTTGTTTGTTGCTTACGAGAGAACGTGGCCTAAGCCTTGAGAAGTGTAAGGCCACAAGACTTAACCCACTCTTGGTTTGAGTTTGTTCGGAGACTTGAAGAACCGGTAATGATGTCTTGGCATGAGAAGAGGCTTTTGGAAAGTTTGTGTAGCAATTTCTAATGCGCCATCGGTTGAAGATCGAGCATCACGAACCGTTAGGATGCTCCAACTACTTCCGAATTCTATTTGGAAGTGGGAGCAAACGACTAAGGACTTTGTGTCCGGTTTCATAATGCTAAGGGATTTTATAAGATTTGAGCGATTGCTCGTTTTAACAACTTAGTCCATTCTCTCATGGCTTAGTAATTCAACAGGTTTTGAGAGCTTCGTTCCGGATTCGATCAAGACCCCGTTGAGGACCTGAGGACAGGTCCTTTTCAAGGGGGAAAGTTTGTAACACCCCGACTCTTCAGCCGCACAGGTACACCATTTCGAGAGTGCTAAGTACACGTTTAATTTATTTATTTACGCTCTTATTTATTTATTAAATTGTTTATGTGCTTATTTGAATTTATATGATTTAATTGTTGTGTGTTTTATATGAATTTTGAACGTATGTGCTCGTCTGCTCTGAACTTGATCCGTATGTGCTCGTATTTGATTTTCGCATTTTGTAATACTTTGCTATGCATGAGATATGTATTTTATGAACTCGTTGGTATGCTAGTTTTTTGTTTTTGAGTTCGTTTGATACGGTTCTTAGACAGTTTTATTTGTTAAGGGACTCGAGGGTCTAACTCGTCTGAGCGCAGCTGGGGTTCCGGAAGGCGTAACTTGAGCTCGGGAATTCGGATTCGAATTCCGAAAGTATAATTGGACTCATAACTAGATTTGGAAGCTTTTGAACCTATCCTTGTATTTTTCTAAGCCCGTTTGAATCCCCGAATTCCGCCCGTACCGTGAGCTTCGCGCGTGTTTGCCACCATTTACGGTTTTAGCTATAACTTATTCGTTTCTTAACCAAATGACTTGATTCTTAAGACTATTTAACCATGGTTTAACCCCCCTAACCAACCATTACACTCTCATTCTCTAACTCATCAAGAAAGGAAGGAAAAGGGGTTTCCAAACCGAGATCCAAGGGAGGAGAAAAAGAAGGGACCCGATACTATTCACTCTTGGCGATTTCAAGTTCATTTCTTCACCGATTCTTCTCCAATCGAAGAGGTAAGCATGTTTTCTTGTTCTCGACTTACTTATGCTTCTTTTAAGCCTATATTTGAATGATTTCATGGAGTATAGAGCATGTATTGATGAAGAACATAAATAGTTAGGGATATGTGGATTTTTGATGATTTCTTGTCAATCTTTGGATCATTTCTTGAATTAGAGCTATATTCATGATCCATATGACTTCTCTAATGCATGAATGATGAATTATTTCATGTAAATTTCTTGGAAATCGAACCACCATGGTTGCTACTTGAAGAACTTGAAGAATATGTGAATATATGAACTCTCTTGCCTCTTTGCTTGTTTCCTTCGATTTACAGCTATTTTCTTGCATGATTTAAGGTGTATTTTATGTCTAATTGTTGTGATTTAGCTTTTGCTTCTTGCTTCCTTCCTCCTCCCCGGCTACAACCTCGTTTTATCCCTGTTTTGCCATTGCACGAGCAGCATCGCGGCTGCGATCGTGCCGTAGAGCAGCAGTTTTGCTTCTGTTGTGGTGTGGTGGCCGCGACCCTTTTGTGCTTAGAAGCTATCACAGCCACGACTGGCCTCCAGTGGTGCTGCTGGAGTCGTGGCCGTGACCTCTCCATCCGTGAGAGGTGTCATGGCCGCGACACTGGGAGTGTTGTGTGCGTTCATTTCTTGCTTTCTTATGTGTTGTGTTCATTTAGCCTTGTTTTTGACTTGTATGCTTAATTAACTTCATGTATTATATGTTATATGCTTTAATGTGAATTTATTATGTGATTTCGATGCTTGTGTATGCAATACATGACAAGATGTGCCTTAAACGTTTTCGTACGTGCATGCATGGCTTTATACTTTGCTTCTTTGCCTTATGTGATATCTCCTTGCTTATTTTATGATGTGTGAGCTTTGTTAACTTGTTTCTTGATGTGTTAGGCTTGTTACATGAGTTTTCTTGATTCATTTAACATGGAACGTGCACGTAATGACTTGATATGTAGTGATATGCCTAAATGTGACATGAATGCTAACTTGTTGCACTTCAATTGAATCATTTACATTCATATGCATTTTTCGAGCGACTAATTGGTGCATTTTGAGTCTAAGTTTGCCTCTTGTCTCTTGCTTTGTTAAGGGGATCATCTCGTTGGTGACGTGGTGGTCCATAGGCGTTCATTTGCCTCCTTTTGTCCCCGTTACATCTCGCAGGTGCGGTTTTGTTTCTTTCAGTTATCTTGACCTAAAACCCTATGTGTTTTGAATTTCGCCTGCGAAATACGTATATTATATGATAGATACATGCTTGATATGTATTTTGAGGGCTTGTCCTGCTTGTCACGAATCTTTAATTTTTTTTTATATGTGTATATAAGCTACGTTTTAATTTATTTTGAAAAGCTTTGAGTACGTTTTGAGCTTGTTGCGAGATATGACCTTGAAAGATAAGTCCCTTGACTTGTACTTGACTTGATGGGCCCCAGAGATTATGGGACAGAGCACCCAGGCCGACCAAGGGGTTGACGGACACACCTCTCATTCATAATCTCCACTTGATAGAACGAACCTGGAGCCTTCTAGGAGGTTAGTGGGGGATGGAGTCCTCGGGCGTGAGTGTCGCGAAACTCACGACCTATACATACACACTTTCTTGGATGGTTAGGGGTGTACAACCCTTCCTTCACCGGAGTTTGAGGTAGGATTATTTTCATTTGCCTTGTTTGATTTGTACTTGCCTTGACATGAGGAGCTTGGAGGAAACCCTTACTCGTCGGGTAGTTTGTCTTGTCTTGTCTTATCTTGTCTTGAGTCTATGAAATGGGAATGGATTCTTAGATATTTAAAATTGGTTATTTTGGCCGTTGGCCTTAACTTCTTTTAAATATATATATCTATTATCACGGGGAAACATTTTGGCGTGCAAAAACCATCCCCGGTTCATGGATTAATATGATCTTGATATGTGCTTTGCTCTATATGTATACGGGGGTGTGTGTGTGTTAGGCCTCTCACCAGTCTCTAGGGCTGGCCCTCGTTGTTTCTCTCTTCCCTCCCCCCTCTTGTTTTTGAGTTGCAGGTGCAAGTTGTCGGTTCGTGCTAGGCGGCGGTCTTACTTTTGAGTCTTGGAGTCTTGTAGCGAGTCTCATGAATCTTGTATTTACTTTTATACTCTTGAACTTTTGAAATTATGTATATGATCATGTTTTGTATGTAGAGCATGTATATGTATTAATTTGGCTCGTAAGGATATGGCTTGTATAATTGATACTCGTATATTGCACGTATGTATGCTTGTATTTTGGATCCTGTTGCTTCCGCTATTGTACTTGATTTGGTATGCGCGCTCTGTATTAGGGTCTAGACAGCCTAGCCTAGGGTTTTATTTTGTTTGTCTCCCGTTCACTGTGGTTTGATATGTATGTGGAGTCCTTGTTTCGTTAAATGTGTCAAGCCATGGTGCGGGGGATTTGGTGTCCACTGGTCGGGCTGCTAGACTAAGTCCTTTTCTTCATTATTCACCAACTACACTTCACCTTGAAAGATGACATGGCAAATTCTAATTCATGAATAAACTTATTCAAAACTCATAATTGTCCTCTAGGTAGTCAACATTGCATAAATTTTTCATCAATTGTGCTCAAAATTCGAGGTTATGGCAGTCTACTATTTCCATCACATAATGCACACAAGTTTGCAACACTCAACTTTGAAACTCAACAAGGTTTGAAATCATGATTATCTTCGTAATTTCAAAAAAAAATTATATAACTCCATCAAATACGTAATTTTCCATCAAAATATGAGTAATTGTACAACTATGAAACATTATTTTCTCCATCCCCTCCCCCACACTTAGAGATAAGCATGTCCTCATGCGAAAATAATTTAAAAGTAATGAGAGAAGGTAAAAGATACTCCTTTGTATTTTGATGACATCCGACAATGATTCGTGTGGATATTCGTACTTAACTTTTGTATACCTACTATACAAGCAACAAAACATCACGACATGTAGAAATTTAATGAATTAGAACTTCAAACATCCACACAACAATTCACAAGCAATGCTAGCATATACCCAGTCAAAGCATCATTCAATTAAGAAAACCATATCTCCTAAGCATGTAGGTTCATCAAACAATCAAAACATAAAGTTATAAGCACCCACAAACCATAGCAAAAATAGTCAATAACAAAGTTTTCAAAAATTGAAATACAATCACATGCAAGCTAGCATCATCCCCTTTTCTTTCTTTCCATGGCCTTGATCTTCTTCTCCTTTGTCAAGAGCTCATACAACTCCTCCCTAATCCTTTTCACATTCTCCTTTTCTTCCTCGGCCTTTTCTGTCGCAGCATAGAGCTCGACAATCTTGTTTTTCCTTTCCTTCTTAAGTCAAGGCTCCTTTGGTAGGGGAAATTTGGTACGATGCTCCTTCGGCATATCCTTGCTTTGTTTGTAATAGGCATCATAGCACATCCTCAGGTGCTTTCTCTCTTTAGGAGACCACCAAAGGACCCAATCATCGATTTCATCCGGCCATTCTACTATGAGCTTCATGTCCTCCCACTCCCCGAGTTCAAGAGTACAATCTATTGAGTGCGGTGCTACATCGGGACAACATCCAAACTCCCCTGCGATCAAAGTGATGAACCAGCCATGAGTGAGGCTCTAATCGTCGCTTTTGGAGACCCTTTCCATTGCATCAACAATTAAATGCATCGCGTTTACCTTTATGCCTTGTTGTATGCACCACATTACCTGTAACTCTTCATACGTAATTGCCTCTTGATGATGCCTCGCACAAACTCCCTTCACCAAACTCTTATGTATGATCCTCCATATTGGATCATTGATATCCTTGCTCACACTTTTATCCGGATCAAAGGATTTGTATATATCTTGTGGGGAAAGGGCTCTCCATGCCATGCCCATCTCACGTTCTAGCCAATCGTAACTATACATGCTTGCCCTGGGAGAAAATCCCAATATCTCCGTAAGCTCGCTATATGCTAGTATGTGCTCAAGCCCATTCATTTGAAAAGTGATGTGGTAGGGCTTTCATTTAAATGTGGCATAGAACTCCCGAGTAAGATCACAATAGGTATAGAGTGGGACATATAGGAAAATCTCCCATCCGATGTTCTTACAATACTTTCGGATTGGTTTCGCTAGAGATAGGGATTCAAGGAACTCTTCGTCAGGTATAAGAGTGGGACGTATACTTCTATAGGCTTTAGGATCCATTCTAGGATAAATAATCAAGAAGAGATCAATTTAACATCAAAAGACAAGAAAAGTTTCATAGGGGCGTTCTATCAAACACTTGAGGTGGTTTAAAAAGAGATAGAGTTTTGAGAGAGTTATGTAAGTGATTCAATCTCCAATTTTTTACAAATCCATTCAAAAAACATCAATTTAAGTTTAAAGGGAAAACATCAATTTAAGTTTAAAGGGTTCCAATCATGAATGATTTTTAATCAAGAAGAAGAAATAATGCATACCAAATTTCGTGCAAGGTAGAAAGAAAGTTTCCCAAAAACTTAGATTTAATCCATCAAAACTTAATTGATTCAATTTGAAAAGGTTGAATTTGAGTACCTTGATCTTATTTTGAAGTTCAAATTGTTGAATTGGGCTGAATTGCTTCCTATATCGATTGCTTGAGGAGGAAGTATACATAGGCAAGAGTTAAAAATGGATGAATTGAGGAAGAATGAATCCAATTAAGTTTTAAAAACTTAATTCGGATCGATTGGCGGCCGCTAAGAATTTGGCTTGAGAGATTCACGGCCGCCAACTCTAGACTCTGAGTTGGTCAACTGTATACGGATTACCGGTCATTAAAAGAAATATGAAGAAATACTGGCGGCCGCTAAGCGTGATCATGAGTTTCTGCCGTAATGGATTGACGGCCGCTAAGGATCATTCCCGAGACAACAGAAAGAAAATTCGTGGCCACGAAGGAACTGCCTGAGCTACTGGATAGAGGTTCGACGGCCGTGACAGTTTTATAAACTATTTATTAGCGGCTGCCAACTTTGGCGATCAACAAACAATAATCGGTTTTTACCGACACCAAACAATTCAAATAGGCAATTTTCCTCACTCATTTGACATAATCATGCAGCAACAAAGTTTCACACTAAATCGACTTTACACCATTTCACACATATGTTAAAAATCACCAACAAATACCACGTCTGCCGTCATGGTATAAAACCTTTTCCAATCAACTTTTTAATTATGCTTTTATGTATACCAATTCCAACTTCACATATACACATTTATACCATGGGAAATTTTCCCAATCATACAAGCAAAATCATCAATACGAGTCAAATACTTGTCACCTCAATGGAGCTACAAGTTGTCCACTTGCTTGATCAATTTCAGTATCCATTCCTACATAAGAGAGAATCAAAACACTTTACATCTTCCATAACCTACAAGACTCAACAAAAACAACGAAAAGAAGGGAAAAATGATAGTTTTAAGTTATAATCGTTAGCTTGACTTTTTGAGTTTATTCTTTTAAGCTCTAGAATATGCAATCACAAGGTATGACCACATTCTTCTCCTTTTTTGTTCGTGGCTCTTGAAGCACAAACTTTCACTACTATATCTCCAATCAGAATCTCCTCTATTATTGGGCTCATTCCGGTGATATCTGCAATCAATTCTTGAGGGCTCTTATCTCATTTTCGTAACTTTGGGGGGATTTATTCTTCATTCATTTCAATTTTGGGGCTCGAAGGAGTTTCATCATTCTTAGACATCTAAAATACTAGCTCATCCTTTCCTTAAGAAACAGTTATACTAACATGCTTCATATCAATTTTCGCACTAATGGTAGCTAGAAAGGGCCTTCCCAAAATGATGGGCATATCATCGTCCAAATCAACTGTTTCCAGAATCACGAAATCAACATAGAATTTCAACTCCCCAACTTTAACTAGAACATTATCTACAAAACCAATGGGTTCAATAGTTCAACCATTAGCTAAGTAGATGATATGATGGGTTGGCTACAATTCTTCAAAACCTAATTCACTGCACCAAGAAAGAGGAATCGAGTTAATACTTCATCAAAGATCACAAAGTATTAAAAGTAAGATGACCAATAGTTAAAGGAATACGAAAACTCCCTGGATCATTTAATTTTGGCGGAATTTCACTTTGCTTTAACACTGCATTACCTTGCTTCTTTATATCTTTAATTATCAAAACCTTACAATATTCATTCGGATTCACTTCCAGTTTGCTAGGCTATCCTCCTTAAGGATGAGAATTCGCAGCAGTAGCTAGCTGTCGCATTTGAGTTTCCAATCCTTTGTTATGGCTGACCATTTGGTCAAGCTTTGTTTCAATTTTTCTCAAATCGGTCAGTTGCTGATGAAATGAATTTCTCCAATGCTACCTCCAATCCTTTCTTTTGATCAACTTGTTGAAGTGGCATTGGCTGGGGTGATGGCTGAAAATGAACCTACTATGGTGGAATCGGGGCCTGGAATTGAGGCCTCGATTGAAAGGGTGGTCTCTGAGGTCCATTATGATTATTAGCCCATGAGAAGTGAGGGTGATTTCTCCATCTCGGATTGTAAGTGCTGGAATATGGGTTGTTGACCGACTTCTGATTTCTCACATAGCTAACCTGTTCTGAAACTGGATTAACCTGTTCACCTACAGAAGATAGAGAACACACATTATACGGGTGAGAATTACCACACAATTCACAAGGTACCTGAGAGGGTAGTTGTGAATTCAGCGTTAACACAACATTGACTACCAACTGATCAGTTTTCTTTCTTAAAGCTTCCATCTTTGCATTGATGGTCGTCAACCCATCTAACTCTATTTTACAGCTATGGCATTAACTGGTTTGGCAGTGGTCCTCTCATGAGTCCAACTATCATTAGCACCTATATTTTCTAACAATTCAGCAGCTTCATCAGAATTCTTAGACATGAATGCTCCACCGGTGGCAGCATCAATCATGACTTTCATTTTCTGATTCATTCCATTATAGAATGTTTGTACCAAAAGCCAAGAGAGCATTCCATGATGAGGGCATTTTCTTTATAGATCCTTGAATCTATCCCATGCTTCATGAAGTGACTCTCCATCCAATTGTCGGAATGAAGTAAGATCATTCCTATAACGGACTGTTTTGCTCGGTGGAAAGTACTTAACCAGAAAGGACTTGGAAAGTGCATCCCAAGTCTATATGGTTTCATTAGGCAATGTGCCTACCCACGTTCTTGCTCGGTCCCTAAGAGAAAATGGAAACAAATGGACTTTGATTACATCATCAGTCACATTGTTTATCTTGAAAGTTGCACAAACATCCAAGAAATAGGAGAGATGATTGGCGGGGTCCTCTGTAGCTAATCCTCCACACTGATTTTGTTGCAAAAGTTGATGGTGGAAGCCTTGATTTTGAAATTAGTCGCAGCAACGGTAGGCCGGACTAAGTTATTTTGAATGAGTCCAACATTGGGCATTGTAGAGTCCTTCAAAGCCATTGGGGGTGGATTTTGGCCATTCCCCAAATTACCTTCTCTTTAGTTCTGAACTTCACCATTAACAATATTCTCCAGATTTTCTTGATTAAGGGGGACTCTACCATCTTCCATTGGAATGGTATTCAACTGTTCTCTCTGTCTGCTTTCTCTTCAGAGTACATGAAGTGTTTTATTAATTTCTAGATTAATCTCAATGAGGTCTAAACTTCGAGTTCTTCTCATACACCAAACCTGCAAAAGAAAATAGCCAATATCAAACCAATGTAATGAAACAAAAATAAAAAAATAATAAAATAAAAAAAGGTCTAAATCACTAACTACTAATAGTAAGCGAGAGTGGTTTCGAGCAACCATCCCCAACAACGGCGCCAAAAACATTTTCGGGGTTTTCTCAAAAGTTAACTCTAAGTAGTGCAAGTGTACACATGACAATTGTGCACATAGGTGTCGATCCCACATAGATGGAGAAAACCAACCAATCGCATCGTATTTTCATTAATCAATAGACCAGATGAATCATTCAAGGGGTATTCTATACAAAAATGCACAAGTTAAACAAATGACTGAATTAAATCAACAATGATGGGGAATGGGGAATAATGAATTCATGGAATCTCATTGCAATGTGTTGTTCAATGAATGTCGGATTTTCACAATTATCATTACAAAAATAAGTACTAGTTTTTCTCAAGATCAAGCACATATACTAGATTAGTTCTTATTGCATATTCTCATAATCAAACCATTAGCCTAAGATAATTGTAATTAATTAGCAGCGGCTTTGCCATACACCAATCAATTACCAATTGCTTAGAGTCAAGTTAAATCTCTTTATACTCAAAACCCAAAGTGCTACGAAATTTATTCCAAGTCTATTAGCATCTTTCGATTATTAAATAAACTTTAAACCATATCTGTGACACCCCATCCGTCCGTCTTTCATAGCACGTGTGCATTTAATTTTTATATTTGCCGTTATTTTTGTACTTTAATTTAATTATATTCTTAATATATGCTCATTTATTCAATATCTATATGAAATTATTTGGATTATTTGATTTAAATGTCAATTTATGCCTAAGTGTTTAATTGAACTTAGAATCTTATAATATGTGAACTTATATGATATGAATTAAATTTCCTAGCATGCTAAATTCTTGAATTATATGAATTTAATTGAATTATATTCAATTGGGCTTGATTGCATGATTTTTTAAAAGTTTTAGGGCTTCATTAAAATAGGATTTGGGTCTATTTGACACTTTTTGAAAGTTTACGGACCTATTTAAAAATAGGACCCCTTAAGCAATTTTCATCGATGTCTTGAGCTAGGGAACTTGGATTTGAGGCTCGTCTTCTCTGTTGGACTCTTTTTTATCATTCGGATCCAACAAAATTAACCTCGTAATTTTTTTGTATCGTCTGAACCCCCGACGGAGCCTTTTTTTATCCCTTTTAGCCCGGAATTCGAGACATGACCCCACCTTGACTCTTGGAGCTGATTTTTATCTCATTTTTGTACCATTTCCTCTCCATTTCTTCCTTATTTCAACGAGAATCAGCAGATCTTGGTAAGGAAAATGGAAACTCACTATTCGCCTTCTTCTCCACAAAGTTTTGCTCAAGAACTTCTTGCTCCATTCGATCATCAACGATCCAAGGTAAGATTCGTGTTACTCATGATCCATACTTCATTTTAAGCTCTATTTTATGCCTATTCGCATGAGTGGAAGATTGGATGAATAGTTAGGTTTTCTTCATGATTTTCAATACATGTTTCTTGGGTTCTTTTCTTGAGTTTTATGGCATAGAATGGGTTCTTTTCATCCTCTATAACTTATTTTCATGCATTAAACACTTTGTTAGTTTAGTGTATTGTATTGTGCCACTAATGCTCTTGGATATGAGTTTGCGAATTGGATGAATTTATACAAGATATGAACTCTTATGCTTTGCTTCTTGTTGCTTCGATGTTATGCAGCGGTTTTAGGGTATTTTGGGGAATGAAAATGCATGGTTTTGGCCTAAGATTTGTGTTTAGTTGTTGCCCTATTTTTCCATGTTGTTGCTTGTGCTTTTCCCTCCTTATTTCAGCAACAAAGCCTTGAAGACGAAGTAGCTACAGAGGATGACATGCCCGTATCATCCCTCCCCCCGTAATTTGTGAGACACGGTCGTGTCTCAATACAGGGGCTCGTGGGCTAAGCCTCTGACCTGAGATAGGCCTGTGTCTCAAGAATGCCTGGCCACTAGACACGCCCGTGTCTCAGGGCCTTGAAGGGCCTGTATTGAGTCACGGGCGTGTCACTTTTTGTGCATGGAGAGTGACACGCCTGTGTCACCCTATGTGCGGTTGTGCATGTTTTCATGATTCATTCTCGCTTTTATTTGATTTCCCTCGTCCCGATTATGATCTTAACATGTTGATAACACATAATATAATGTGTTTTGATGCTTATTTGATTTATGGGATCGATTTTGATGCATACAACGTCAGATATGAACTTATATGACGTAAGTGCTACTTTGTTGCATTTCATACGCATCACTTGCATTCATATACATTTATGAAGTGTCTAATTGGTTCATATTGAGTCTAAGAGTGTCTCTTCTTATTTGTTTTGGCTCAGAGGATCTTCCTGGTGAGGACGAGGTTGCTCCCTAGGTGTTCTTTTGCTCTCTTTTGTCCCCGCTACGTTTTTAAGGTGAGGTTTTGTGTCTTTTAGTTATCTTGACCTAAAACCCTACATGTTTTAAAGCCCGCATGCAATATATATATATTATATGATAGATACGTGTATTATATGTACTTTGAGGGCTTGTCCTACTTGTTATAGATCTTGAAAACGCTTTTATAAATATGTAAGCTATTTTCTCTTTTGTTTTGGAAAATTCGTATAGTGTTCGTGTGTTTGTAGTGAGATTTAGTCTTGAAAGATAGATCACTTGAACTTAAAACTTGATCTTGACTTGCTTGGGCCTCGGAAAAATGGGTAAGGAGTATCCGGGATGGCCATGGGGTCGCCGGACACACCTCCTGTGCATATTTTCATTTGAGAGAATTCACCCAACCTCTGGAGATCAAGGGGAAAGTGAGTTCTCTTGAGCCAGCGGCGACAACTGTCAAATGAGCAGGTAGGAGTAATTAGCCCCCCCATCTCATGCACGTACTTAACTTGGGGTTTGAGGGAACGTGTCGTTCTTTCCCACTTGAAGCTTGGTTAGACTTGATTCTTGTTTTGGTTTTATAGTTGTTTTGGTCTTGTGAAGTTTGAAGGAAACTCGTACTCGCCGAGTTACCTTGATGTGTCTTGAATCTATGAAACAGGAATGGACTTCTATATACTTAAAATTTGGTGATTTGGCCTCCGGCCCTTAACTTGTTTTAAGTATATATATTTATTATCACGGGAACCGTTTTAGAGTGCAAAAACCATCCCCGGTTCATGGATTGTTTTTGGATTTGATAAGTGTTTTGCTCTATATGTATATGGGTGCGTGTGTTAGCCCCCTCACTAGTCATTAAGACTAACAATCGTTGTTGTTCTCTTTTTCCCCTTTCTCTTGTGTTGCAGGTATCTTTTGGAGTCTTGACCTAGGGGGCAAGTGGTTTAGTTGTCGTACTTGTGGGTAGCTCAGGTCTCATGCATTTGTAGTGGTCTTGTTATGTATTTTTGACTATTTTGGACTTGTATTCATGAATACTCGTGTTAGATCTTTATTCTTTTAGCCCGTGATGGGCATGTGAATATGTATGGAGACTTGATATGTTGATTATGGATATGTTATAATGTTTGCAAGCCTGATATGAATATGTTCTTAAATCGCTTCCACTATTACTTGTTTGTTTGTGCACTTTTATTTGAGGGTCTAGATCGCCTAGCTTAGGAAAGTTTTTATTTGTCACCCATTCGCTATGGTTTGGCACGTGTATGGACTTCCATTTCATTACACGTGTTAGGCTCTAGTGCGGGGGATGTGGTGCCCACCGCTCGGGTTGCTACAATATCAAAGGTGATTAAGCTCTATTATGCTTATCAATCCAATTTTTTAATATGAAAATCATTCATCAATCACACACCACACATTCAATTCCAATCCATCATTGTTCCCCTGTAAGGGAATTAACTACCCATCATTAGCAATAGTAAAACACAATTATAGTCTAAAATAATCATACTCATAAATAACGATAATAAAAATCTCCAAAACAACTCCTAAAATAAACTCTAAAACCAAACTAAGAGACATTAGTTTGTATACTTGCAAAATACGAAATAATATAATTAATTCGACATAGAAAAACCGAATGTTTGATGAGGTTGAAGAAGACTTGGGGTCCTTTTTCTCTCTTGTCTTTGTATCGTACTGTTATACTTCTAATACTGAACTCCTCTTTTATGTTTTAGGGTTTTCTCAAATAAATACCCTCTCAATAAGTAAAAAGCCCAATATTCCCGAGAGTCCACGCCTGGGATGTTTTGCGGCCGCCAATGTTCCAAGGCAAAGTGATTCACGGCCGTGATTCTTAAAGAATCGCTAAAACGCTTTTTCCAGTTCTTCGCGGCCGCCACCTTTGCAGTGTAAAATTCCTCACTGCCGCGAGATTCCTCGGTCAACTCCTCTTTTGTGTTCATTTTCTCGTTTTTAGCTGCAATCTTATCACTTTCGACTCCTTGGTGGAAATTACTTGAAAAACGTAAATTCACGCAATAAATAACTTATATTTGGCAAGAAAATATGTGGAAAATGGGCTCAAAATATCGAATATTTTTCACCTAACAACCACTGAATGCCCTCAAAGAAATCTGAATATGGCAAGCTTGAAGAGTCTGCTTGGGTCTGGACTTTGAGATTTCTTGGGGGATAAAATGAGTGGGCGTAAATAAATTACCCACACATTGTATCTTTATTTTGTCTTCATCACCCCAATCACACCCCTAACTACCTCTAGTTTTCAGAATCTTTATATGTACTCATGCAACCTTAGTTTTCAATGTAATTCACAGTTTCTTCAAGCACTCTTTTTCTTTTGTTTTTACAATGTCAGAACTCCAACAAATTGCTTTTTATTGTTTAAGTGTTGTTTTCACAGCGTAGGTCGAAAACGCAACCCGATAGAAGTTAACCTTCCTATTTATCTTTGTTTCTGCTCTTACCGCGCCGTATTTTTATACGATTTTACTTAAGCATCATTGTAATAGCCAAAGGTGCTTTGTCCCACATCGGATTGGAGGTGGGCTTGAAGCCACTTTATAAAGTGGTGGATCCCCCTCCCCTTGTAGAGGCCTTTTCCTGGGTGGTTCCCTTCGGGGTCTGGTTCCCACCTAGGAGAAACAAAACCGTGAGGGTGGTTCCCTTCGGGGTCTGGTTCCCATCCAAAGCGGACAATATCGAACGGCGGTTTTTCGGGCTGTTACAAATGGTATCAGAGCCGGGGACCCGGATTCGGTGTGCCAGCGAGGACGCTGGGCCCTCTTAAGGGGGGTGGACTGTAATAGCCAAAGGTGCTTTGTCCCACATCGGATTGGAGGTGGGCTTGAAGCCACTTTATAAAGTGGTGGATCCCCCTCCCCTTGTAGAGGCCTTTTCCTGGGTGGTTCCCTTCGGGGTCTGGTTCCCACCTAGGAGAAACAAAACCGTGAGGGTGGTTCCCTTCGGGGTCTGGTTCCCATCCAAAGCGGACAATATCGAACGGCGGGTTTTCGGGCTGTTACAATCATTTTGCCATCTCCTAATACGCATCACACGGGCTAAGATATCATGTGCACATTCGAAGCGAGTTTTGCACGAACAAGACCTAATTGCCTTCTAATTATAATTTAATTAGAATAATAAATACAAGTCCAAAATTGGATTAGGAGAGGTCTTGGATAAAATTAAAAATTAATTTTAGTTCTTATTAAATTAGAAGACACTATTGGATAAGGATACACTTTAATTGTTCTTGATAAACATGCATAAACTATTTCTAGATAGATTTAAGGGCCAAATAGAAGATATAATCAAAGTGGAAATCTTATTCCACTTAAATGAAGGGTCCAAATCCCTCTTTTTGAATAATAAGGCCACCATAGGGAAGCCGCACGTCCACCAACAAGCTCTCAGTATGAGTTCTTTCACTAGTTTGATCTCAACCTAAAATTGGTGTGGATATTTCTAGAGGGATTCGACATCGGGTTCTCAAAAAAATAATTTCAAGAAACAAACGGAGCAAGGATTCAACAGAAATTCAATCGGGAAAAGTTTCAAGAAACGCGAGAGACACAAGTATGTTTTCTATCTTTCTTGATTTAACCCTATGCAAATTTTAACTTCGATCCTATTGTGAACTTAAGATTAAAAATTTTAACTTTCACTACATTTAATTATCATAATAGTCAACCAGTGGTATCAGAGTCACACTTACAAATTTTACATTAGATTCAAATCTTTAATGAATTTATCCAAAAATTCTTAAATCTTGAGATTGTTAGGTATTCCTATATCCATTCTCAAAGTTCTTGAATTTTAGTCTTGATCAAAATTTTAAGTTTTGATACCTTTCTTGAAAATCTTTAAAATAAATCATAATCAAGATTACGAATCTTGTTAGTTTTTTCATTTATTTTAAATCTTGATTTAAAACTTCAAATCTTAGTCTTGAATTTGTTGAAACTTAATCTTAAATTTTAAATTTCATAATGCATGTTGCATTTAATCTTGATATAATTTTTGAAATTACAATCAAAATAAAAGGCGGGCTGGCGAGGGGCCAAGTCGTAAGTAGCCTGCCACCACCGCCGAATTTGCCAAAGGACGAGCGAATCGCGCAAGGGCAACTAAACGACCGCCCATCCCACCACCATCTATCGCTCTCCAAACCCTTTACCACAATAAACATGATTTTGTTACTTTGTGGGTGCCTTTGAGTCCCTCGGCCTCGAGGGCATTTAGGTATGCTCTCGAGGTCTATTGTTGCAAGGTGTTTGAGCTCCCCCTACAAATAAGGCAATGGGAAAATGCTGCCAAGTTGGTGTAGCCCCTCGACAAGGTTGAGGGGCGAACTTAATATGTGGTCTGGTTCTTATTTGGGGTATGACCCCTCCATATGACTGAGGGTTGCAGGCTCCCTTAGTAATTTCTTTGGGCCAAAAAGCCTCCTTATTGATACATTGAGACTCCTACTCAATATCCTCATGGGGGGCAAGAACATCGACCCCTGTAGATTTTGTCTACGTGGCATCCTCAATCTGTCAGACGTGTGGCATAACAGAATTATGTCATATTAAATTGGATTTGTCCGAATTGAGGCTGAGGCTAAAATATTCTTAAAATATGTAACTGTATAGATGAATATCACACTAATACCTTCCTATAAATATGGACTATTTTTCACAAGGACCATAATGCAAAATGATAGTCGTCTCTACTTAATTAGCTATAAGTAATTCTAGCTAGAATTTGGCACGGAAAAACTGACGTAATGAGAAGACAATTATTTTATACTTGTCGTATATGATTGGTGAAAAATTTAGAAAAAAAAACAAATAACAAGTGAATTACATTTACTCTATGTTGCACGGACACGGATACGATACGATGCGGACACAGCAACATGGATTTTTTAAAAATTTTAGGACTCGACATGGCTTCGACACTGATATATTCTATATAAATAAATATATTTTATATATAAATAAAATTATTTTATAAGTATAATCTATGTAAAATAAAATATTTAAAAAAGTATGTATAATTAAAAACTAGAATAAGTTTTGTTATTTCAGTTTTCTCCCCAAAAAATTCTAAAAATATTAAAAAAAGCATAAAAACATTATATAATTATAAAATTTATTCCGTCGTGTCCTAACCGTGTCGGACACTTCACCCCACCGTGTCCTATTTATTTATTTTTTTTATTTCGGACACGTTCCAGCCGTGTATGACATGTATCAGAGTCGTGTCGAGGCGTATCCATATCCGATATGTATCCAACACTACATGAATACAATTTTAACCGTGTCCGCACATTCCAACATTTACTATTATAATTAATTGAATTTAGTTGAACCAGGAGTATATACTCAAATTTTCCATTAGTACTATGCTCACGAATCCGCTTCGGTACTTGCCATTGGTAAATAGAAATCTCTACAAGGCTTTAGGCCCACCGGCTTGGATTAATGCTAAAAATTAATCTCATGATCGACTTAAGTTAATTGGAATTTAATTAAAATGTTTGGTTAAAACTTAAAAGTCAGTATCTTCTTTCTTTCTAGAAGTCGTCTTTCTTCCTAAATATCCTTTAAATTAAAATTTTTGTTTGTTTTTCGACTATCTCTTGATTTCTGTCTTTTTTGTTTATTTCTCTTTTTTCTTTTTTTTTTTTTTGGTTGTTCTCTCGTATGAGAGTAGTTTTGCTCTCGTATGAGAGTTTTTATTCTCTCATATGAGAGCGGTTTTACTTTCTTATTCCTTTTTATTGTTGGGTGGTCCTCCCGGTGCTACAGGTATTCGCCTCTTTTGTAGTTCAAGATCAAGTCAGATGGAGACATGCTTGATCACGATACGACTGGATCTGTAACAACTAAATAATCTGCAAGCGCTGATAATCTGATGATGGCGTTGGAATTAAATTTGAGTAAAAACATTATCTCTTTTTGTTAGAATATCACTAACTATGGTATAGTTGACTTGCCGGATTTAATCCCTAATCAATATTATTGTCTAGATTTGTAGGAATTGTGTCTTAGGGACTATGTATCTTTGTAATAGCCGGGAATATTGTATCAAACAATTTTACACAGAAAAACACAATGAATACAAGAAAGTCTTTCCCCGAATACCATGTTCTAACATGGTATCAGCAGTGTTAAAACTGAGAAATTGTTTTTATATCCCTTCTTTGTCATGCAAACCGGTGTCTTTAAGTCAATTGACGAAGGAATTAAATTGTGTGACCCTCATATATCCTAATTTTTGCGTGCTGCAGGCCATTCATATGAAGGAGATCATTGGGCGTAGTACTGAGCGTGGTGGGTTGTATTATGTTGATGAAGTTGAAAACCAGTCCAAAGCTCTTCTTTCACAAGGAACAGGAAACACACAACTCTGGCTCTGGCATTGGCGGCTTGGCCGTCCCTCACTTGGGTATTTTGAAGATGTTATTTCCTTCCCTTTTTCAGAACAGTCAGTATTTGGATTTATCGTGTCAAACGTGTCTTTCTACTAAAAGTCATCGAACTTCATTTAAGTCGAATAATACTCGAGTGGAGTCTACTTTTTCATTAATACATTCAGATGTTTGGGGATCGGCCCCGGTGACTAATCAGAATCAGTTTTGTTACTTTGTCTTGTTTATTGACGATTTTTCTCGCATGACATGGGTGTATTTTCTGCGAAATAAGTCTGAAGTTTTTGGTACCTTTGTGGCTTTCTTTAATATGATACAAACACAGTTTGATAAGACAATTAAAGTGCTCCGATCAGACAATGGACGGGAGTATGTGAACCAGGACATGCACACTTTTTTCCAGAAACACAGCATTCTCCATCAAACCTCTTGCCCGAATACCCCCCAACAGAATGGAGTCTATGAATGAAAAAATCGGACCATACTTGAGATGACCCGTGCTTTGCTCACTGAAGTCAGTGTCCCAAAACATTTTTGGCTTGAAGCAGTTAGCACCGCAATCTACTTAACCAACAGACTGCCCACAAAAATACTGTCCCACAAACCACCTTATCAGTACTTCAAACCCAAAACACAGTGCCACCACATCTCACTTTACCACCCGCATCTTTGGGTGTACGGTTTTCACTCACATTCCCAAAGCTGATCGAACCAAGTTGGATACTTGTGCAGAAAAATATGTGTTCATGGGGTATGCGCCGAGTCAGAAGGGATACTGGTGTTACAACCCCAGAACGCGATGGTTTCTTATCACCATGGACTGTAATTTTGTCGAAACTGAGTATTTCTATATGACCCAGCACAGTGATCAGGGGGAGATTCATAGTGACAGATCTCTGAGCTGGTTGGACTATTATGATCTGATTGACCCTACACCACCTGCTCCTGCTTCTAAAGATCTCAGTACCATACCCACGCCCAGTGATTCTCCTCCGAATAATGTCCAAAATGAGGTAACTGATCCTTCTCCACTTCCTGTTGTCATTTCTGATAATATTGATGTACTAAATGCCACTGATGTTGTGCCTAAGAATGCAGAAACTCACAGGTATAACTTACTTCAGAGAAGTACAAGAGGGATACCCCCACAGAGGTATTCGCCCGATCATACATATCGATCAACTAAGTATCCTGTGGGAAATATGGTGAGGGGGAGTCTGTCAAATGAAGCAAAGGCTTTCCTTAGCAGTCTGTACAAAGAGGAAATTCCCAGAACCGTACAGGAAGCTAAACAAAGTGAGGAATGGCAGAAAGCTATGGAAGTCGAAATGGAGGTATTAACAAAAAATGAGACATGGGAAAAATGCAAGTTACCTGAAAGGAAAAGACCGGTTGGCTGCAGGTGGGTTTTTACAGTTAAACATAAAGCTGATGGCTCCGTGGAAAGGTACAAGGCTCGACTGGTTGCAAAGGGGTATACTCAGACGTTGGGGATTAACTATTCTGAGACTTTCTCACCAGTAGCGAAACTTGATACGATTCGAGTGCTGTTGTCTGTAGCAGCCAATAAGAATTGGCCACTTCATCAATTTGATGTGAAAAATGCCTTTCTACATGGGGATTTGAATGAAGAGGTTTACATGGAGCCTCCACCAAGATTCACTGAAGAATTTCGCCAGAAGGAGGTGTGCAGACTCCGGAAAGCACTATACGGACTCAAGCAGTCTCCTCGAGCATGGTTTGGCAGGTTCACATTGGCTATGCAGTGCCACGGATACGTCCAAAGCAACTCTGATCACACCCTGTTACTGAAGAAACGAGGAGATTTGATCACGTGCTTGATCATTTATGTCGATGATATGATCATAACAGGCAGTGACAAGGAAGAAATGAAGAACCTCAAGGAAAACCTGTTTAGGGAATTCGAAATGAAGGATCTCGGAGGGTTGAAGTACTTCCTAGGCATTGAAGTTCTTTGGTCACAGAAGGGAATATTTAGTTCTCAAAGAAAATATATCCTGAATCTATTGGCAGAAACTGGGTTAGTGGATTGCAAACCCGTGGAAACTCCGATACAACTAAATAACAGGCTCAGGATAGAAGAAAGTGGGGAAAGAACAGACAAGGAACAATATCAGCGTTTAGTTGGGAAGCTGATCTTCTTGTCGCACACGCGACCCGACATCGCCTATTCAGTAGGTATTGTGAGCCAATTCATGCACCAGCCATAGAAAGAACACATAGAAGCAGTCATCCGCATTATCAGGTACCTTAAGTGTAGCACCCTAAACCCCAAGGCGCCACATCCCCCGCACTATAGCCTCGATCCACGTATGAAATGGACAGTTCATACATAAACCAAGACCACAGCGAACGGGTGACAATAAAAATGACGAGCTAGGCGGGACACTCTCCCCAACATAATCAAAACAAACATGAATATAAAAGCGGAAGCAATAAAGTCATTCATATATATAGGTACCCTATTTATTACACTGATACATATAGGTACCAATTAACTATCAGTACATTATCATATTTTAATAAAATACATAACCATGTATCCAAAATGTGTCAATCGTGAACATAACATGATATCCGGCAAAATATATACAGAAAAGGGTGTAACACTAGACCCGTGATAATGCAGGACTCAACCAACTCCCGCCTAGCACAATCACGCTCAAAGGGTACCTGAAAAGTGAAGTATCAGTCTACCGAAGACTGAGTGAGGGGCAATAATATATATATCACACGTCACATGCAAGCTGTAGCCTCGGGTGAAGACTTTAAAATAAAATAGATATATAATTCAAGAAGTGTAATCTTTGCCCGAGATTATAACCAATCATTTTCACACGTTTATTTTAATCATGCTTGTCAATGTCATGAACATGTGGCCCCGGCGAGTAAGGGCAATCTCCAACCGAACTCCAAATTGTGAACAATACGTGATCATGCTTGCTTGCTTGATAAATACGTGGTCATGCAATTTATTTAGTGCTCACATAGACAATTTCATGCTTGAAATCATGCAATAACCCGAGGATAACCCGACATGCCAGATTAATCCCCAGTCTCCTTCTTCCTCCGGGTGATAGCGAGTTTGCAAGGCTCGACTATCCACGACATGGTGTGTGTAGAGGACATGACCCTCTAGACACGGAACTCCTTCCACCACTAATCTCCTAGTGGCTTCGGGGGTGATCCCAACAATGTGAGGATAATTCGGGAGTTACCCGTCAGCCCTTGCTTTCCCGGTTGGCTCAAGAATTACCCTCGGGCCCACGTGCAATCATGTACTCGCCAAACACGCTTGAAATCATGATAATCATTATTTTCTTGCTTGGAAATGTTTATAACTTCGAAAACGTTTATAATTATAATAGGTTTTGGCCGAAAACTAGCACATAAGGGTTGTAGGGTTCGTTTTACCAAAACAAAACCTCACCTTTTCTTGCAAAATATAATAAAGCAGTGTTCTAAGGAGCTTGCTCCCCGTCCACGCCCTCGTGACCTGTGCAAATACGACGTATAAACATGAGACAAGACCTAAAATGACCGAAATATGACGAACGGCGGAAATGTGTCGAGACGACCATGAAAATGCAATGTGGTATGATAACATTTCGTTTCACATCATATTAACACATATTATAGCAATTCGGGGTCAAAGAAGTCGTCGGGTCGAGGGGCTAATTTCGTAATTTTATGCAGTGAATTTTACACTGCATTACAGGTGGGAACGGCCGTTCCGGGTCCCTTTGTAAAATGGGAACGGTCGTTCCCGTTGCCCAGAAAACGCGGCAACGTTTTCCCCATTTAAAACGCACCTTTGAGCTGGGAACGGCCCTTCCGGCGCAAGGCCAAAATGGGAACGGCCGTTCCCATGCTCGGCCGCCTAAATTTTGAAAAGAGATGGGAACGCCCGTTCCCACAAAGCCTTGAGGCTGGGAACGGTCGTTCCCAGTTTCTGCAACTGAAAAAACAGAGCAGAAACAGAGCTTGCTCTCGGGAAGGAAGCAACAAAGCCACAAAATCCCATTTTTGATCCCCAAATGCTATAATTTCTGGGAATATGATGCATACAACTTCAATAAATGATAATATAACACCTAAACACATAAAACATGCAATATCATCAAAGTTTTAAGGTTTCATGTACATGATCATTTTGATCATCCAAGCTTAGGTTTTCCAACAAACCATGAAAGAATCATGCCATAATTCCTAATATGATCATAGAATCATGCTTTCATATTCAATTAATCCATCTAATCTATAAATCCCAAACCCTAACTTGTACATATATGATCAAAAATCATCATTCATGCTCAACCAACCTTAAAGATGAAAGAAATGAAGAAGTAGGATGAAGATGATGATCAACTCTCAAAAGCTTGGCTAACTTCTTGAAATCTTGATGATTGAAATGGAAAAATCACTCTTCCCTTTCTCCTCCTTGATACCGAGAGAGAGCAAATGTGTTTGGCAAAATTTTGGATAAAAGTTGATCAAGAAAGAAGCTTGAGATGGTATAACGTAACACCCATTTTTGGAAAATGTGAAATATGCTAATTTGCTAATAAATCACCCAAGCATTCAAGCCATGCAATCAAGTATATATGGTTGGGAATTTTGATCAATTAAGTCCTTGAAATAATATGCAATTAGGTCCCCAAAGTTTAGGAAGAAATCAAGTAGGGACAATTCGGTAATTTGAAACACTCCCGAATATGGTTTTATGCAATAAATATTTTTTGTGTCGTGAAATAATATTTTCAATGATATGAAATCAAATAATTGATGTAAATAATGTTTCTTGAATTTTTATAAAAATATAAATGCCACGTAAGAATATATTATAAATTAAAGAAATAAAATAAACCTACGCTCAAACTCACACGTGGCGTGCTTACCTGTTCATCCGGAAACCGGGGCGTTACAACTCTCCCCCCCTTAGAAGAATCTGGTCCCCAGATTCTCTAGTCTTGCTCGAACAACTCCGGGTGGAACCGCTTCATTTTATCCTCTGTTTCCCAAGTGGCTTCCTCGGTTTTATCGCTTCTCCACAACACTTTAATCATGGGAATTCTCCGGTTTCTCAATTCTTGAAATTTCCGATCCATGATTTTAACCGGCCTCTGAACAAATGTCAAATTCGGTTCCAGTTCAACCTCTTCTACGGGGAGAATCGTAGTCTCATCGGGGTAATATTTCCTTAATTGTGAAACATGAAATACGTTATGAATCCCCGTAAGACTCGGTGGTAGGTCCAGTCGATAGGCTACCTCGCCTATTCTTTCAAGAATCTCAAACGGACCTAAGTAGCGAGGATTAAGTTTTCCTCCTTTCCCGATCCGGGTGAAACCTTTCCTTGGTGACACCTTTAAGAATACCCGGTCACCCACTTCAAATTCTAGATCTCTTCGGCGCTTATCGGCATAACTCTTCTGCCTATCTTGTGCGGCTCTCATCCGTTGTTGAATCATCTGAACCTTTTCAATCATAGCTTGAACGATTTTGGAAGGCCTTTCGAATCTTTCCCCTTTCTTTACCCCTTCCTGTTTCGACCATTTCCATTCTTCCAAGTCGAAGAACAACGGAGATCGGCACTTTCTTCCATAAAGTAACTCGTAAGGAGCCATCCCGATCGACGCCTGAAAGCTGTTGTTATAAGCAAACTCGATCAAGGGAAGCTGTTCTGACCACGAGTTCTGAAAATCCATCGCGCAAGCCCGAAGAAGATCTTCCAAATACCTGATTAACCTTTCAGATTAACCGTCTGTTTGAGGGTGAAATGCTGTACTGAACTTAAGTTTCGTTCCCAAGACGGCCTGTAATTCCTGCCACAACTTAGAAGTAAATCTCGGGTCTCGGTCTGAAACTATGCTCACCGGAATACCATGAAGTTAAATAATCTCTCTGTTGTAGATCTCGGCCAACTTCGGGATCTTATAGGACATCCGGACCGGTAGAAAGTGAGCAGACTTTGTAAATCTATCCACGATCACCCAAATTCCATCAAACCCGCCTTTCACCTTCGGTAATCCGGAAACAAAGTCCATCGTTACTTGTTCCCACTTCCACTCGGGAATAGGTAACGGTTGTAGAAGTCCCGCGGGTTTCTGGTGCTCCGCTTTCACTTTCTGACAGGTCAAACAATGTTTCACAAACTCTGCCACGTCTCTCTTCATCCCGTTCCACCAATAATATTGCTTCAAATCCTTATACATTTTATTTCCTCCTGGGTGGATCGAGTAGGCTGACTTGTGAGCTTCTTCGAGTAGAACCCGTCTCAAATCTTCAGGTACTACTAGTCTGTTCTTAAACCGAAACAACCCGGTCTCATCAAACCCAAACGGACTCTCCTGGTCGTCCTTAGCTTTACTTACAAGCTTCTGCACTTCCGGATCCTTATTCTGAGCCTTAAATAACTGATACTTTAATTCCGGCTGAACTGTGATATTAGAAACCCGAGCCTTTAACACAATCGGGGCAACTTCCTCACTTTCCTTTATTTCCAAACTCGATACACTCGCCTTCCTGCTAAGTGCATCGGTGACCACATTGGCTTTCCCGGGATGGTATTTAATTGTACAATCATAATCTTCCAACTTTTCCATCTAACGCCGTTGCCTCATATTCAAGTCCTTCTGCGTGAATAGATACTGGAGGCTCTTATGGTCGGTAAAAATCTCAAAGGAAGTCCCGTAAAGATAATGTCTCCATTTCCCGAGAGCAAAGATCACGGCTGCAAGCTCTAGGTCGTGTGTCGGATAATTCCTTTCATATTCCTTTAGCTTTCGGGAAGCATAAGCGATCACTTTTCCTTTCTGAGTCAAAACACAACCTAAGCCTTCCTTAGAAGCATCTGTATATACTGCATACTCTTCTGAACCCTCGGGTAAAGTTAACACCGGAGCTGAGACTAACTTTTCTTTCAAAAAGTTGAAACTTTGATCACACTTCTCGTCCCAGACAAACTTAACATCCTTCTTTGTCAATCGGGTTAACGGTGCCGCAATCTTGGAGAAGTCCTGAACAAACCTTCTATAATAACCGGCCAATCCCAAGAAGCTTCTAATTTCCGAGGCGTTCTTTGGTTTCTCCCACTTGAGCACGGCCTCAATTTTCGAGGGATCGACTTCCAACCCTTTTCCTGAAATCACATGTCCCAAGAAGGAAACCCGATCGATCCAAAATTCACACTTACTGAACTTAGCAAACAACTGATGTTCTTTCAGAGTCTGAAGAACGAGCCTGAGATGTCTCGCGTGCTCCTCGGCTGATTTTGAGAAAACCAGAATGTCATCAATAAAAATCACTACGAACTTATCGAGGAAAGGCCTGAATATCCGGTGCATCATATCCATAAAAGCTGCAGGGGCGTTAGTTAATCCAAACGGCATAACCACGAACTCGTAGTGCCCGTACCGAGTATTGAATCCCGTCTTTGGAATGTCCTCTGCTCGGATTCGCAGCTGATAGTATCCCTGTCTTAAATCCAATTTCGAATACACTTTGGAACCCTGAAGTATATCGAATAACTCCTCGATATGTGGGAGGGGATACTTGTTCTTAATAGTCATCCTGTTCAACTCCCTGTAATCGATGCACATTCTTAAAGTCCCGTCCTTCTTCTTTACAAACAACACTGGTGCTCCCCACAGCGAAGAACTTGGCCGTATGTACCCAACTTCCAACAATGCTTCCAGCCGGACTTTTAACTCTTTTAATTCAGCTGGAGCCATCCGGTGAGGAGTCTTTGAATACGGCTCAGCATTCGGGAAAAGATCGATCACAAATTCAATCTCTCGCTCAGGAGGCAAGGAATCCAATTTCTCTGGGAATACCTCGGGAAATTCCTTTACCACTTCGGTATCCTCTAACTTCACCTGATCTTTTGGCCTGTTCAGAATATAGGCAATAAACCCTGTAGCTCCGTCTCTGACTAACTTCTGAGCCTTTGAAAACGAGAGTAGGGGTACGGTCTTCGAAGTACAGCCCGTAACAACCTCTGAACCCAACTGAACCTTTTTAGCCCGGCAATCCACGGTAGCACAATGCCTATATAACCATTCCATCCCCAATATAGCTCCGTATCTCTCCATCGGCATAACAATGAAATCTGTTAGAAACTCCCGGCCCTCAATCACCACTGGAACATCCCTGTAAACCTGATCCGTCTCTCGTCTACTACCGAAAGGAGTACTAACTATATAGCGCACAGAAGTACACATAGCAGGCAAAGATAAAGTAATAGCAATAGAGTGCGCAAGAAAGGAGTGTGTAGCTCCTGGATCAAATAATGTATGGATGTTCGTGCCATGAATGCAAATAATACCTTCAACTATTACGGCGGGGTCAATCTCGGCATCCTGCTCCTCTCCAGCAAGTGCATAAGCTCGGGCCCTCACAAGTGGCCTCGGTCCTGCCGGTGGTGGATCCTGACGATCCGGACAACCGTCAACTCTGTGCTCGTCACTCTCACAAATCAGACACAAACCTAACCGGCGCCTGCAGTTATCATAGGTGTGCGTAGGATGTCCACACCATCTACATCCCGGTTTCTGAGGTGGCTGGGGTGGTGCTGGAGCTCTTGGTCCCTTCGGTGGTGGTCCGGTGTACTTAGGTTTCTTCCCGGTATCCCTCTGAGCTGGAGGTGTAGAGTAAATCATCGGCCTTTTTCCTGAGCTCGATCCCTGGCCTGATCTCGAGCCCGAAGCCTGTCCTGCTCTCTGAGTAGCCCTCCTAGCTATATCAGAATCTTCAACCTTCAGGGCCTTTGCAGTAGCTTTTGCCCAGGTACTGGTATTAGCCGCTTTCAGTGCATCCTGGATATCTGGCCTGAGTCCCTGGACGAACTGCATCGCCTTGTGAAAGTCATCATTCGCTATGTTGGGTGCATAGCGAGAAAGTCTCTCGAACTCGGCGATATACTGACCCACAGACCTGCCTCCCTGCTTTAACTCGGTGAACTCTCTCAACCTGCGAGTACGGGAAGCTGGAGGAATATACTTGTTTCTGAACTCCCGTACGAAGACCTCCCAAGTAATCTCTGTCCCAGCTGCCTCCAAAACGATCTGGGTGCTCTCCCACCAGGAGTAGGCCTCGCCCTGAATAAGAGTGAGGGTGCAATGGGCCTTCTCCTGACTGTCGCAAGGGATAAGCTGCCATATCCTCTCGATCTCTTTTAGCCACGTCTCTGCCTGTATATCGTCTCCCTTATAGAACTTCGGGGGATGCTGATTCTGAAACTCACGCAAAATGGCAGAAATGGGGTTCTCCGGAGGTGCTACTGGTGCTGGAGGTGGTGGAGGAACCCGTTCCTGTAACCTCTGGTCAATTAGCCCCACTACTGCATTCATGAAATCCTGGGGCTGTGCCTGAGCAGGTGGAGGAGGTGGTGATCTCTTGCGGCGATGATGTCGGCGATGATGATGCCTGTGCCTCGAGGATCGATCACTGGAACGTCTGTCGTGCTCCATCCTGAAATTAGATCACTAAACATGCGTGGCTTGATCAATAATGCAAATGTGTGCACACAATTTCCATAATATCAGGTAGCACATGTTTAAAGAAGATCAAGTAGCTCAAATAATGCAAAGAAATAAATAAATCAGGTAAGTCAACCAAATGCAGACTCCCAAATACCACATAATCCTGTGTCGTGCGACCTAGACTGACTCGACACGACTCGAGAACCTCGGTTTTACAACCGGGCTCTGATACCACCTGTAGATGTAGCACCCTAAACCCCAAGGCGCCACATCCCCCGCACTATAGCCTCGATCCACGTATGAAATGGACAGTTCATACATAAACCAAGACCACAGCGAACGGGTGACAATAAAAATGACGAGCTAGGCGGGACACTCTCCCCAACAATCAAAACAAACATGAATATAAAAGCGAAAGCAATAAAGTCATTCATATATATAGGTACCCTATTTATTACACCGATACATATAGGTACCAATTAACTATCAGTACATTATCATATTTTAATAAAATACATAACCATGTATCCAAAATGTGTCAATCGTGAACATAACATGATATCCGGCAAAATATATACAGAAAAGGGTGTAACACTAGACCCGTGATAATGCAGGACTCAACCAACTCCCGCCTAGCACAATCACGCTCAAAGGGTACCTGAAAAGTGAAGTATCAGTCTACCGAAGACTGAGTGAGGCGCAATAATATATATATCACACGTCACATGCAAGCTGTAGCCTCGGGTGAAGACTTTAAAATAAAATAGATATATAATTCAAGAAGTGTAATCTTTGCCCGAGATTACAACCAATCATTTTCACACGTTTATTTTAATCATGCTTGTCAATGTCATGAACATGTGGCCCCGGCGAGTAAGGGCAATCTCCAACCGAACTCCCAATTGTGAACAATACGTGATCATGCTTGCTTGCTTGATAAATACGTGGTCATGCAATTTATTTAGTGCTCACATAGACAATTTCATGCTTGAAATCATGCAATAACCCGAGGATAACCCGACATGCCGGATTAATCCCCAGTCTCCTTCTTCCTCCGGGTGATAGCGAGTTTGCAAGGCTCGACTATCCACGACATGGTGTGTGTAGAGGACATGACCCTCTAGACACGGAACTCCTTCCACCACTAATCTCCTAGTGGCTTCGGGGGTGATCCCAACAATGTGAGGATAATTCAGGAGTTACCCGTCAACCCTTGCTTTCCCGGTTGGCTCAAGAATTACCCTCGGGCCCACGTGCAATCATGTACTCTCCAAACACGCTTGAAATCATGATAATCAATATTTTCTTGCTTGGAAATGTTTATAACTTCGAAAACGTTTATAATTATAATAGGTTTTGGCCGAAAACTAGCACATAAGGGTTGTAGGGTTCGTTTTACCAAAACAAAACCTCACCTTTTCTTGCAAAATATAATAAAGCAGTGTTCTAAGGAGCTTGCTCCCCGTCCACGCCCTCGTGACCTGTGCAAATACGACGTATAAACATGAGACAAGACCTAAAATGCCCGAAATATGACGAACGGCGGAAATATGTCGAGACGACCATGAAAATGCAATGTGGTATGATAACATTTCGTTTTACATCATATTAACACATATTATAGCAATTCGGGGTCAAAGAAGTCGTCGGGTCGAGGGGCTAATTTCGTAATTTTATGCAGTGAATTTTACACTGCATTACAGGTGGGAACGGCCGTTCCGGGTCCCTTTGTAAAATGGGAACGGTCGTTCCCGTTGCCCAGAAAACGCGGCAACGTTTTCCCCATTTAAAACGCACCTTTGAGCTGGGAACGGCCCTTCCGGCGCAAGGCCAAAATGGGAACGGCCGTTCCCATGCTCGGCCGCCTAAATTTTGAAAAGAGATGGGAACGCCCGTTCCCACAAAGCCTTGAGGCTGGGAACGGTCGTTCCCAGTTTCTGCAACTGAAAAAAACAGAGCAGAAACAGAGCTTGCTCTCGGGAAGGAAGCAACAAAGCCACAAAATCCCATTTTTGATCCCCAAATGCTATAATTTCTGGGAATATGATGCATACAACTTCAATAAATGATAATATAACACCTAAACATATAAAACATGCAATATCATCAAAGTTTTAAGGTTTCATGTACATGATCATTTTGATCATCCAAGCTTAGGTTTTCCAACAAACCATGAAAGAATCATGCCATAATTCCTAATATGATCATAGAATCATGCTTTCATATTCAATTAATCCATCTAATCTATAAATCCCAAACCCTAACTTGTACATATATGATCAAAAATCATCATTCATGCTCAACCAACCTTAAAGATGAAAGAAATGAAGAAGTAGGATGAAGATGATGATCAACTCTCAAAAGCTTGGCTAACTTCTTGAAATCTTGATGATTGAAATGGAAAAATCACTCTTCCCTTTCTCCTCCTTGATACCGAGAGAGAGCAAATGTGTTTGGCAAAATTTTGGATAAAAGTTGATCAAGAAAGAAGCTTGAGATGGTATAACGTAACACCCATTTTTGGAAAATGTGAAATATGCTAATTTGCTAATAAATTCCCCAAGCATTCAAGCCATGCAATCAAGTATATATGGTTGGGAATTTTGATCAATTAAGTCCTTGAAATAATATGCAATTAGGTCCCCAAAGTTTAGGAAGAAATCAAGTAGGGACAATTCGGTAATTTGAAACACTCCCGAATATGGTTTTATGCAATAAATATTTTTCGTGTCGTGAAATAATATTTTCAATGATATGAAATCAAATAATTGATGTAAATAATGTTTCTTGAATTTTTATAAAAATATAAATGCCACGTAAGAATATATTATAAATTAAAGAAATAAAATAAACCTACGCTCAAACTCACACGTGGCGTGCTTACCTGTTCATCCGGAAACCGGGGCGTTACATTAAGGGTACTGTAGGAACGAGGATTATGTTCGGGAGACATGGTCATCTCAACATTGAGGCATATACTGATGCAGATTGGATAGGGAATCCGAATGACCGAAGATCCACATCTGGTTTTATTACACTTGTTGGGGGAAATGTGGTAACCTGGAGAAGCAATAAACAAAAGGTTGTGGCATTCTCTAGTGCTGAAGCTGAATTCAGGGGTATAACAAAAGGAGTCACTGAGCTTATTTGGCTTAGAAAATTGATGACAGAAATCGGCATAGAACCAGAAGGCCCAAGTCCTCTGAAATGCAATAACAGAGCTGCAATCAGCATCTCAGAGAATCCGGTACAGCATGACAGAACGAAGCACGTGGAGGTTGACCGACATTTCATTAAGGAAAAACTGGAGGATGGCACTATCTCCATTCCCTTTGTGAGGTCCGAAGATCAGCTAGCTGACATTCTCACAAAGGCGGTCATCGGTCAAATCTTCCAAACGGCACTGAGCAAGCTAAGGATTGGGGATTTCATCACTTAGCTTGAGGGGAAGTGTTAGAATATCACTAAATATGGTATAGTTGACTTACCGGATTTAATCCCTAATCAATATTATTGTCCAGATTTGTAGGGATTGTATCTTAGGGCCTATATATCTTTGTAATAGCTGGGAATATTGTATCAAACAATTTTACACAGAAAACACAATGAATACAAGAAAGTCTTTCCCCGAATACCATGTTCTAACACTTTTGTTTGTTATATTCTCACGGCCTTTACAAGTACTAGTTCTAGGCTTGAAAATGATAGTTTCTCTTCTACTAGATGTGGAACAAAT
This sequence comes from Lantana camara, assembly GCA_037501455.1. NCBI lineage: Eukaryota > Viridiplantae > Streptophyta > Magnoliopsida > Lamiales > Verbenaceae > Lantana > Lantana camara. The sequence goes on along the minus strand of CM074856.1, from coordinate 107,487,996 downwards.
ATGATTGCCCGCAAATTTATTAGAATTGCGACATCGAAACTTTAGTTTTTTCACTGTTCCTTTATAGGTTTTAATTCCGTTTGATTTAGTAAAAAAAAAAAAAAAGAAAGAAGAAAGGAGTCAGTACATGGTACTGTAACTGTTACATGGATTTTCAACATCTTTTTCCAACAAAATCAACTTACCAAATTTGTAGCCATAAACTAAAGAGAAAAAAAATCATCACAAGCTGACGTCACCTCAGCCTGCGCCTTCCTTTGGGTCAGCCGCATATAGTTTGGGGATAATTGCGAACATGGGTATAATTTAATTATCGTAAAAAATTAAAAAACTTTATAATTGAGAAATTATGAAAAACACCTTCAGGCTTCAACAATGTGTTATTTTTCTTGGGTTTGTTTTTGGCTAGAAAGCACGGACACGGCAAAAAAAGTGTCCGTGCAGTGTCCGACACGTGTCGGACGCGGACACGCCTTGGACACGGCTCGGACACGTGTCGGACAAGGCTGAAACGTGTCCGAAAAAAAAAAAAAAAAAAAAAAAAAAAAAATAGGACACGGTGTCGGACACGGCGGGGTGAAGTGTCCGACACGGCTTGGACACGGCGGGGCAAATTTTCTAATTAAATAAAGTTTTTTATGCATTTTTTAATATTTTTAGAATTTTTTGGGGTGAAAACTAAAATAACAAACTTATTCTAGTTTTTAATTATACATATTTTTTTAAAATATTTTATTTTATCTAGATTATACTTATAAATTATTTTTATTTTTATATAAAATATTTTAATTTATATATAAAATATATTTATTTATATAAAATATAGCCGTGTCGGAGCCGTGTCGTGTCCTAAAATTTTTAAAAAATCCGTGTCGCCGTGTCCGTGTCATGTCGTGTCCGTGTCGCCGTGTCCGTGTCCGTGCAACATAGGTTTCTGGTAATCCTCTTTCGGATCTCAAAGTGCTTTTTGCAATTCACCAATTGTAAGTATTTGTTTTTTTAAATAATCGGATTAAACATACAGGCATATTTGTAATTGTACCTATAATTTATTGACCCTATACACGGGGTATTCAATTTCAAAATCATCTATAAATTATATAGTCCAAAATATGAATACGTGAGTATACAAGAGAATGCCTCATTTCATTAATCCAAATAACTCAACATTACAGATTCGAACACAAAATAGAAACCAAAAGTTCTTGTTACTCATTATTCAATATGTGCATGATCAAATCTTATTCAAACTCACTTCACTACATTCTTCTGTAACATCAAAGATAGTTAGAACCTAAAATTGCCGCTATTCATGAAACAAATTAAACAGAATCCATCAGTATCATCACAATGTTCTAGGAGGTTTCTCTAACAAAGCAGATAGAAAAACTTCATCCTTAGACTTACTAGCAACAGCCCACTTGTGTTTCCTGTACCTGAACTGCAGAAACATGTACATGTAATCATCCAGATCCTTCCTCTTACAAAAGAACCTATCGATCCACAGCAATCCTCCCGGCCTCAATAAACGGTCCCAATCAAACAGGATAAAATCCAGCAACTGCAGATCAATCCATCCATCCATGAACCCGCTTGTATGAATCATATCCATCGTGTTATCAAAGAACGGTAACCGTTGGTTCAGGGTCACATACAAGGGAACCAGCCCTCTTAAAGCAATAGTTTCGCTGAAAGGAGCCCCTAAATTCAATGCAGTTGACACGATTGTCACATTTTCCTCCCTCATCCGAGCTGCGAAAGTCCCAGTCCCGACCCCAAAATCAAGCCCAATTCTTATCTCCCCTTCTTTCACTTTCAAAACATCCTTAATCAAAAAGTCAACAGGCAAAGGGGAGCTCTTATTGCCACCCACAACCCACTTCAACTTTTCTTTTTCCATTTCAAAACACCCCGTGCACTTCGAATAACCCCTTTTGGGGTTCTTACTACACAAACACTCGAAGTTTCTGCACTGATAGTTACTCCACCTTACATTTCGTCCATCTGGCAATCGCCAGAGGGACTCATTGATCGGAAGAGGCCTTAAATAGAGCTTTGAGGCTCTAGTCAAGCATCGTCTCCTGGGCAACGGGTCGCACCCGTTGATCATAAGTTTTTGACCCAAAATCCAGTCATCCTTGCAGTACGAACCAATGTCGTATTCCATGTACTCCTCCAGATCCTTCTTCATGAGCACGCACGCATGTCCAATCGTGTTGTACACTTTGTCCGTCCCATATATGTTTACTTTCCCAACGCGGTTCTCCTTAGGGGTAATGTACTTTCTGATCTCCTCCACAATAAAAGTATTGATCAACGGGTCCTCTGTTAGGGCGGACCCGTTTTCCTTCATCTCAATTCTTGGCAACCGGATTTGCCTGAGAGCGATGTGGGCGCTATAGAGTGGCCTAATTACCTCGTTCTCGAGGTACTTCTTGTACTCCAAACTAGATATGTTGGTTTTGTGCAGTTCTTCCCTGCTTTTCTCCATCGTCTGCACCGTGGATTCGAGCTTCTCCTGAAGGGCTTCCATTTTGTCAAGGACTTCATGGACGCGTGCCGTCAGCGAAAGGATGTCAATGCCGTCATAGACAACGTCCTTGCTGGAGGCGTAGAAATGTCGGCATATGTCCTCATTATGTAAGAAGAATCCGGCAGAGTAGAATCTGGATAAGCTTGATATGCTCACGATTATTACGAGCACTCCTAATATAATCTGAAGCCAACCCATTATCCTTCCTAATCTGCACTTGGAAAAGCATGATGACTTCCCCATGATGCTTATAATGAAGCAGAGCCGAGATATAAGAAAATTTTACCTCCAATTACTATCAGATTCCAGTTAGAAATCTAACTGATCTCTTTCTGCGTACTTCTTTTCTTCTATTTCATATACTACTTTGAAATAGTAAAAGTTGGACTTAAATCTGGCCTTCTCAAATGGCTTTAGAGCTGGAATTCCGTAGATTCTAAGGCTAACTGCAGTGACCATTTAGGTGAACAAGGTCCTCTCTCGAAGGAAATAGAAAAACTAAAATATGTTACAGAAGCTGACAAGTCACGTGCATTTTCCTTGCACAATAGATAATGAGTCTAGTGGGAGCCTTTATAATTCATTTCTTGATAAATAAACAAAGGATAGTAATATTAGTGTTGGAAATTGGAAAATAATTTTTTGTAGGAACAAATGTTAATTGAAGAAAGCAAAGAAGGTGGACTTTGCTAATAGTTGAAGATATAATGCTGGCTTTGTTTTGGAATAATAGTGGACGGATTAGATGGAGGAGAAATAGATGTTTGGAGAATAGTTTAGATGGAATTTAGAAATGGTTTCATTTCTCATTTCTCTTCATCATTATAGTGAAACATTGTACATATTTATAGATAATACACCGACTAACAATGTCGGTATTAGCCACTTGCTAATCTAGACATTTCTATAATTATGTGGCTAATTAATATTGACTTATCTAGACTGATCTTTCTCTAGATTAATCCATATTTTATAGTTGTAATATTTGACTAATTAGATAATGTAGACTAATCTATTAATAATATTTATCTAAACTAATCTAGATAATTCTATCTTAATCTAGATTATACAAGTTGTATTATTATCTTAGACAAATACATTATTATTTTAATACTCCTCCTTAATGTATTTGTCTTCATGTCCTGCTTGTAGATGCTTGAGTAGCTCCGTTAGCCTTTATTAGAATCTTGCGTTTAGATTTGCTCCCAACATCTATAGACTTTAATGCTGTGAAGTTGCATGATTCATATATGTCGCGGAGTAGTCTTGTTTTTCTCGGTGGTTCTGGAGTTAATTCTTCCTCTTCTTGATCTTCAATAGATGAGTTAGAAGTTGGTGTTGTCGGTGGTGAGCTCGGTTGCGAGTCGTCCACTTCTTCCACATGTTGTCGTGGCCTTCTTACAATTATCTTCTTCGGAGCTTCTTCATTTTTCCAACTCCAAGTGGCATCTTCATCGAATTCCACCTCTCGTGCGATGATGAGTTTTTTTTACTTCAATATGTAGACTCTGTAGCCTTTAGATGGAGAACTATAGCCCAGAAATATTCCCTTTTCAGCAATATCTTTAGAATTTAGTTTATCCTCTTTTGGGGCGGGCACATAGCAAATGCTCCCAAAAACTCGAAGATGTTTAGCAGATGGTTTTCTTCCACTCCACGCCTCAACTGGAGTTCTACCATGAACTGCTTTTGTTGGACACCTGTTGAGTATATAAACTGCCGTGTAGACTGCTTCTGCCCAGAATGTTTTGGGCATACCTTTTTCTTCTAACATAGTTTTGGCCATTTCGAAGACCATCTTATTTTTCCTTTCAGATACTTCATTTAATTCCGAAGTATTCCCAACAATGAGTTGGAAATTAATCTCATCTTTGCAGAATTTATCGAACTGTGTCGAATCATATTCTTTTCCTCTTTGACTTCTTAGAAACTTGATTTTTCGACCACTTTGTTTTTCAACAAAGTTTTTGAACTTTTTGAATATAGTGGATACTTCTGACCTTTCATGCATGAAGTAGACCCACGTCATTCTCGTATAATCATCAATTAATAGAATAAAGTACCTGTTTCCTCCATCGGATATTGTCCTCATAGGCCCACATACTTTAGTATGTACTAGCTCCAAAGCTTCTTTAGCTCGCCATGATTTTCTAGAGGGAAAAGATTTTGTATGTTGCTTCCCTCGTAGACAAGCTCCACAATTGTCTTCTTTCACTTGTATATCCGGTAAATCTTTCATCATATTTTGTTGATGAAGATATTTTATTCCTTGAAAGTTGAAATGCCCAAATCTTTTGTGCCATAGCAATGACTCATCTTTTGATGATTTTGAATTTAGTTGGCTTGCAAAAAACAGATAGTGTACTTGTTCCTCCGAATAATTAGCTTGATCACTCTCTTTAGATTGACAATATTTCTCATCATGCCCAAATCTATTGCACTTTTTGCACTTAGATTTTCCTTTAAAATAGCAGTCATCTTCGGCATGATTTGTCCTATTGCAATAGAAACTTGATTTTTCGACCACTTTGTTTTTCAACAAAGTTTTTGAACTTTTTGAATATAGTGGATACTTCTGACCTTTCATGCATGAAGTAGACCCACGTCATTCTCGTATAATCATCAATTAATAGAATAAAGTACCTGTTTCCTCCATCGGATATTGTCCTCATAGGCCCACATACTTTAGTATGTACTAGCTCCAAAGCTTCTTTAGCTCGCCATGATTTTCTAGAGGGAAAAGATTTTGTATGTTGCTTCCCTCGTAGACAAGCTCCACAATTGTCTTCTTTCACTTGTATATCCGGTAAATCTTTCATCATATTTTGTTGATGAAGATATTTTATTCCTTGAAAGTTGAAATGCCCAAATCTTTTGTGCCATAGCAATGACTCATCTTTTGATGATTTTGAATTTAGTTGGCTTGCAAAAAACAGATAGTGTACTTGTTCCTCCGAATAATTAGCTTGATCACTCTCTTTAGATTGACAATATTTCTCATCATGCCCAAATCTATTGCACTTTTTGCACTTAGATTTTCCTTTAAAATAGCAGTCATCTTCGGCATGATTTGTCCTATTGCAATATCTGCATGGCGGGTAATTTCTATTCCTCCAAAAATCTCCTCCAAACTTATTTTTGCTAGAACATTCTCCATTTAGGGAATTCTCTTTGTCAAGAGTTTTTATTTTCTAAGACTGAAATTTTAGTTTCGACTGGAAGGCACTCTCTAGTGAATTTTCATCTCGCCTACTCAGCCTCTTTTCATACGCTTCAAGAGAGCCTATTAACTCCGTCAATGATAGAGTAGCAAGATCTTTTGTTTCTTCAATAGTAGTAACTATTGGATAATATTTCTCGGTGATACTAATTAGTATTTTTTCTATCACCTTCTTATTTGATATATCTTCTCCATAAGCTCTCAACTGGTTTACCATTTCGGTTAATCTAGCATAATATTTTTCTATCGTCTCAGAATCCTTCATTTTCATATTCTCAAAATCCCTTCTAAGAGTTTGAAGTTTAATCGAGCGTACCTTCGGATTTCCTTCAAACTCCTCCTTCAAGGTATCCCAGGCTTGCTTGGAGCTCTTCGCACCTCGAATCCTAGGAAATATTTGATCCGCCAACACCATTTGAATGTCATACAAAGCCGTGTAATCCTTTTTCTTTTGCTCCTTCAACAATTTTTGGTTGGCCGCGGACGTATCTTCTTCCGAAACCGTAACTCCTTCTTCAATGATATCCCATAGATTTTGGGACAAAAAGTATGTCCTCATCTTGACAGCCCAATAGTCGTAATTTTCTCCATTGAAAATGGGTAGTGGAATATTGTTGCTTGAGGAAGTCGAAGCCATTGCGGAAGTGGTTTTTGGCTCGCCCAGTTACTAAACGAACCTGGCTCTGATACCAGATGTTGGAAATTGGAAAATAATTTTTTGTAGGAACAAATGTTAATTGAAGAAAGCAAAGAAGGTGGACTTTGCTAATAGTTGAAGATATAATGCTGGCTTTGTTTTGGAATAATAGTGGACGGATTAGATGGAGGAGAAATAGATGTTTGGAGAATAGTTTAGATGGAATTTAGAAATGGTTTCATTTCTCATTTCTCTTCATCATTATAGTGAAACATTGTACATATTTATAGATAATACACCGACTAACAATGTCGGTATTAGCCACTTGCTAATCTAGACATTTCTATAATTATGTGGCTAATTAATATTGACTTATCTAGACTGATCTTTCTCTAGATTAATCCATATTTTATAGTTGTAATATTTGACTAATTAGATAATGTAGACTAATCTATTAATAATATTTATCTAAACTAATCTAGATAATTCTATCTTAATCTAGATTATACAAGTTGTATTATTATCTTAGACAAATACATTATTATTTTAATAATTAGACTAAATTTTCAAGCATTTAGTTGTCTTGTTTATAAGACTTTAGTGGCAATAGACCTTCTTCAACCATTACTCGTGAGCGACAAATAAGGTGGTGTTCATTATTTCTAATCATTCTAACAAACACTTTAAGAAAGCTGTGACATCACATTGATTGTTTTGTTATCCATTCATTTGCATTAAAAAATCGTAGAATGTTAAGTCGTTGACCATGGGGGCATGGTTTGAACGTGATACCCCCGGTTTTGGTGGGAGTAGGATCTCTTTCATTAAAAGGCGGTTCATATTGCAGCGGAAGTAGAAATGTTTATGATAAAAGGAGCAAATACGGTAACTAATCCCTTAAGTTTCATGTTTATATCACTTAAGTTCTTAATATCTGAAAAATGACATTTTTTTTATTTTTTTTTTATCTTAAAAATGACATTTAAATGGCTCAAGTTAATAGTTTGTCTCACTTAAATACTTTACACCAAATTTTAATTAATAAATTATAGTTCTAAAATTTTGAATTTGTATCATTTCCATCCTCAATGTTCTAAAAGTAATACTTAAATGCCTAAAATCAATAATTCATCCTCATTTTAAGTCCTTAAGTCTAAAATCATTACTTTTAATTAATTTATTTGTTTCACCTAAAAAAGAAAGAAATAATGTTTCTAGTAAGATCATGAAGTGAATTAGGTCGGGTGGCCTTGACACACATCCACTGATGCTTAAGTCAGCAAATGAATCTCGAACTCGGACACAAAGTATTTGACAGAACTGAAGAGAATTTAATGTGTTTCTTAGGTAAAATAAATGCACGGGGTATTTATAGCAATGGGTTTATGCATGCTCAAAGTACATAGACTCGAAAATGCACCTGTAGAATTGGGAGTGCTAGACATAGTCCACCTTAGAGCATTTTGTTAGGAGATCTTTTCATTTAATGCGGGTTTCCGACCTGCATCCTGGGTTACCTATTCAAGCACACCAATCTGATGGGTCTGAATCGGAGGTGTCCAGAATCCGATCACTTTACGATTTGTTTAGTGTGGGGAAACAGGGGACGGAACTCAGGTGGAATTTGCCGGAAAAGATGAGGGTTCAACGTACTAGGACAAACACCAAAAAGAAAACGGTCAGAAGGCCAAGCTGGGGGAACTGGGGGTGATGCCCCAGTTTAGCTCTCCGACGCTCAAGTCAGACTATGAACTTGAAGAAGAAAGAGTTGCAGAGCTAGAGTACGGAAGCTTGCTTACAGTGAAGGGGATGAACTCCCTTATTTATAGTTGAGGGTCAGGGACCCTTTGGTAATTATCACCGTGTGGTCCTGGCCCAGTGTTGCCTTAACACGTAGCGTGCTGAGGAGAAATCTACGAGGAATCTCCTACAAAAGCTGATGGAAAATTGGTGACAGGTAACAGTGGCAGGTGCGTGGGTGTGTACCTTGTGTCAGAGAGTCGTTTTAGGAGTTGATACAGAGGACTGGATGTACGCTCGGGTTTAATATAGGCCATGGAGGCTCACGGGTCCGAGGGGCATCTGGGCCAATGCCATGAAACCCAAGAGGAGAGCCCATTCCTTTGTTTGCCCATACGGGAAGGTACCTCCGAGGGTGAGTGCATGAGGGCGTTGAGGGTCGAAGTACTTCACGCTCGGGAATTAACCCCTAGAGGGATTGGAACATCCTTGGGAATGAGGGCAAGGCTCGTTCCCAGGGTAGCATATATGGGGCCCGGGCTTCCACGTGTCGTATGCTGATGACGCCACGTGTCAAAACGAGGGTCAAGCGTGTTTTAGCCCCATCATTTTGCCCCCCCAATTCTGTAGCCTTCAGTAATGAGTGTTATAGATTTCCTGATTTCAAACTTCCGAGGGTGACGCTCGTTTAAGGAGGTTGCGTGCTTGGAAATCTTCTTTTAAACAAGCAATATTAATGATGTCCTTTCATATTGACCGCTCGAAACATTAGGCATTAAATGCTGCAGGGCGAGTGGGTGCGACTTTTTAGGAAACAACGCGTGAATCTTGGGACGTGTGTGACGGTTCCCAAAAGTGGGCAATTACCAAGGCGGGAATGATTGCAACTTTTGAATTAATTTTCCTAAATCCTACCAACTCCTTCCCCTATAAATAGGGATGCGATTCACTTTCTCTTCTACTTTACAAAATCAATCTCCAGAGCACTTGACTTTTTACAAAACCTTCGAAGCACTTCTTCAAAGAGTTCCAAGCAATCTCCAGGCTTTCCTAATCTTTAGGTAATTTCTTGCTCCTCCTTAAATTTTTGAATTGCTAACCCTAGATTATTAGGTCTCCTTCCTCCTCTTTTTCCCATTTCTGTTTGTTTCACCGCCTTCAAACCACCATGTCCAAAAGAATCATAGAGGAAATTGTGAGGGAAATCGATGAAATGGCTAGTTCAAGCTCCTCCTCTCATAACCTTACTCCTCACCACCAAACGGTAGAGGAGATGTTCGGAGAATCCAGGGATAGGGATTTGGACGCCGCTGTGTCTGCAATGCGTGAGAGAAATCCAGGCGGTGTTGACCATATCTTTGAGGAGATGGATCTAGTGATGGAGGCAGAACGACAAGGGGTTACACTGCCATTGACGGAGAGTGCCACCTACCCCCATCGCCACACGGTGACGGTGGCTATTCCGGGTCCCATTCAAGAAGAAGTGGAGGCGGGACCCTCGGAAGATCCCCCTGCTAAATTTCTGAAGAAGACTAGGAAATCCAAAAAGTCCAATGAGGGTGAAGGTTCGGGAATGCAAGCCACTGAGAGGACTCCCGACGAAACCCCCAGCACCATAACTATAGGGGATTTGGTAACAATGAGAGCTCCAAGGTACTGGGATGAGCGATATACCTATAGGATTCTGACACCGTACGAGAGGGCTAATAACCCCCTCCTGGAGAAATGGCGGTCTATAAAGATGCGGTTGAGGTAGGGGGGTTAAGATTCCCCATTTCGGTCCCCGTGGCGAGCATCCTCAATCTCTTGAATCTGATGTTGGAAAACAGGAATCAGAAAGCAGCGGAAATTTAAAAATTTTCCAACAAAAGGATCGAATATTCGCAATCGTGAATCCAAATTCGTAGAGATTAGAAACTTACTTTTGAATAATCTTTCTTGAAGCGTTTCAAGCCACCCAAGAACGCTCTTCTCGCGGCTTAATCCCCTCTCCTTGGTAAAGCTCGAATCTTCAAGACTTCTAACTTGAAGCTTTCTAGAGATAGTCCACCAACTTGACTACAATCTAACTAGTAAGGATGCTTGTTCTCTAGTTAGTGTTTAGGCTTAACCTAGGGTTTAATTTATCTTGGAGAAAGGATGGTGTTCAACACATGAACCAAAAGAATTCAATCAATTATCAAGGGGAGCTCGAGCTCCCCTATATATAGCCAAGAGGAGGGGCGGCCGATCCTAGTCCTTATGGACTAAGGATTTGGTCTCTCTCTCTCTCTCTTATTACTTGATCAAATTAATTCCAACTTTGACTTTGAATTCTTATTCAAATCAACTTTTAAGAGAGCTAAAATATCCAAACCCTTTTGGATATTATTATACTTTATTTATTAATAAATAAATAACTTATTTATCTAATTAATTAATTCGTAATTAATTAACTAGATTATTTTTCTCCAAAATAAAACTTTCTATTTAATTTAAAATTAAACCAAAGTCTATTAAATAATTAGCACATTTAATTATTTAATATATATATACAATATATATATATACACGTGTCCCAAGGACACATGCTCCTCAACTCATGTAACCAAGTTGTTGTGTGTGACCCTCTAGGTTCTCAATTCAATTAGCAGTGACCCTAATTAATTAATTCACTAATTAATTAATCAGTCCACAGATTAAACGACCATAGTCTGGCAACAGGTGTTTAACTACAAGCTGAATTGGAATGTATCAATTCGACAGAACCTTTAAGTCATTGATTCATGTGAGATACAATCCTCCTACTTACTATCTCTCAACCATGATCTAGGGTAAGGGAATAATCAGAACCCTAATAATCTGGTCTTAAAGCTAAGTGCATTTCATATCCATTTGATCTCAATCCAAGAAACCCTTTTCTTGATGTCTTGATCTACTGCCTTGGCCAAGGACTCCATATGTCATAGATGGAGTCAACTGTAGTTAGTTAAGTCACCATTGCGTAAATTAAAATGCTTATGTGGATTTCATTTATTGGTTAGATGCAGAAGAAAGTGAAATACAAAATCATAACTTACATATTTTAGTTAATTCAGTTTTAAAATTATTGTAGCACCCGAGCGCAAGGTACCGCATCCACCGCACCGAGACCCGACCCGAATATGAAATGGACAATCCATACCCGAGCTAAATCACGGCGAACGGGGACATACACACTCGCTAGGCTAGGTGGGAGCTAACTTTCGCAACCACAGAGACAATAAAACAAAAATATTACCAATGCGGAAGCAAAGTACTTTCATGAATAGCAAGGTAAGTACATAGTAACCGGTTCGACTAGCATAGATACCAAATCCCAAAATTTCAATAAAATCATAAAACAACATCTACGGGTTCCTTATGTTATTATAAACTCATTCAGAATTCATGATAGTAGTAATAGTCAATACAAATCTTACATCTCCATAACTTAAACAAATCATGATTCAATATGCAAATGGACTAATTCTGACTTAACCGAAAGACTTAAGTGACTTGACTTCCCGCCTAGCACTCCAAGCCTGCAAGAACACTGAAAACAATCCGGGTTCAGTCTATAGGAGACTAGTGGGTATAAAATGAGGCATAAGTAGCATGTAAGACAATATTTAAATATTCACATGCAAGTTATAATCCCAAGTGAGGTTTTCAAAGCATTTCCCAAGTGGGCGATATAAAGAATCATCACAAGGGATTATAACATTCATTTCATTCTTTAGGTCTTTCTTGGCCCGAGGAGTAGGCGTGCATTATCTCCAACCAACACCTCGTGTAGTTCATTAAACATTCATTCTTTCTTTCTTTCATGCATTACATTCTTTCGTACACATTCATGACCATTTACACCTTCTTCCTCCGGGTCATGGCCGGGTGATCAGCCCGAACCATCCATTCATTGACCAAAAGGGGAACATGACTCCCCAGATGGCACTCAGCGTCCATTCCTCGCTAACTCCTAACGAGGTCCGGTTACGCCCTTCATTGGTGGAACTAATGTGAGGGATCACCGTCGGCCCATGCCTCCCCGGATAGCCACTCACACTAAGTCCCTGGGCCCCATTCTGTGCATTCATTCATTTTTTCTCACCAAAACATTTGGTAGGTTCACAAAAGAAGGGCTTTACTTTAAAATCATTGACTCTTGAATACGACTCTATATACATATATACTTTTGGCCGAAATCTTTACGCATTTGGAGTATATAGGGTCATTTGACTAAATAGAAGAGAAACCCACCTGTCTTTAGCTTACCAACCAAAACTAAGAAGAACAAGAGGACCCAGAAGTGTCCTAAGAACCCAGCAAGTCTCCGCCCTGGAGAAAACTGTACAAAGGACAAAATAACATGCTCGTGAGACTCGAGACTCCAAATGAACCACATATAACGCACGACAATGCTATTCACGTGATATGAGATGTATAAGAATTATAAATCATGTTATTCATTCAAAACGTTCAATATATGGTGGTTTCATATTTATGCGTTTCATATATTTGATAAATCATATCAAAATAAGCTATAATTTCCATATAACAATCATAACATATGCTACAACATATTTACATTTCATATGAGTCATAAAAGAAAAGAAAAGTTATCATTTAGGGCCATAAACGAAGCAACGTGGCACATATTCAAATTTAGGAAGCATCTAAATCACATTAGATCATCATAAATTCTAGCTCGTATAATTCATGTTCAACAAATTCGTATAACAATTATAACTCAAATATAACAAATTTACAATTATAAAATAAACAAAACAATGGAATTCAAATCATTTAAATATATAAACGTGAAATAGGTAGCAAATAAACACCATAATTCAAATTAAATCAAATAATATATACTATAGCATATTTATCAATCTAAAACCATACATAAATTAGAAGCACACAATTTAAGCACTTAATACACATGCACACATACACAACCATGCATGCATAATATATATATATATATATATATATATATGTAAATATATGTACACGTACACTCCACATATGCATCAATATATGTAAGATATTACAACACAGGAACATATCATATATAATGCACATTACATGCACACACTGCATTAAATATATATATATATATATATATAATCACACATGCACACACAATACAATATATACATGCATTAATTGTAAGACACACACAACATAAAACATAAGCAATGTAAACATACACAGCAGCTCTACAACTCGAAAATGCACTAATATGGGGTTGCGACCGCGATCGTAACTCAGCTAAAACGGAGTCGCGGCTGCTACCATCTCTTCCAGCAGTAACACAACAATCCTCAAGTCGAAACATGGGCAATTTTGGGTTGCGGGTGCGACCTAAACTACTTCTCCTACGATCACGGGCGCGACTACACGGAACAACAATGGAAAAAGGAGCATTTCAGCTCTGTTGCTTCATCTCCATGAAAACAGCAGCGGCACAACACAAAGGCAACACATAGGGAAGTAACAAGGTAACAAAACACATGAAAATCCAGCCTAAAACATGCTCAACAACAACAGCAACTCACACGCAGCATAAGGGAGCAAATTCCAGTCACAAAGTTTCTAAATCTCATCTCCAACAATGGTGGTTCGACTTGCAGTAATTATCCAAGAAAATTGAACATATATTTGCATAAATGAAAGTCTTAAGAGCATACTTCCTGCATTAATTCAAGATATAAGGTAGAGAAGGCATGAATTTATCCAAAAATGGCATATGACCTAACTATTCATCCAGTTCATCATATCCTGCTCAAATCATGCTCAAAATCTGAAATCCATGAATTAAAATGACCACAATAGAATGGAGAAGACAACCATAAACTTACCTCTTGAATTTCGTTGAGTTTGGAAGAGATTAGAGCTCAAAATCTCTCAAAGGGAAAAGTGATGGGAATAGTAATGAAATCTCCAAAGAGCTGCTAATTTCTCTCCCTATCCTTATATTGGCCAAAAATGGAGTTTATAGGTTGATAGAGTATTGAGTTGGGGTTAAGTAGAGCCAAACCATGGTTAATTTGGTTAGGCATGGGTTAGGTTATGATTAAAATGGCTAAGGGTGGCAGTTCTGTTTCGGTTAACCTGTTTCGGTTGGATTTCGGAGGTTCAAACGTGCTTAAAAAATATAAGGCTTGCTCCATTGAATCCGAATCTTTGGGACGAGTTAAATGCAGGTGCGGAACTCGAATCTGAGTTCCCGAGCTCAAGTTATGCCACCCGGAACCAGAGGTACTCTAAATGCTCCTTAGCCCCCGTTTTGGTCCCGTCTCCAAAATAAAATTCGTTAACACACCAAACGAGATCGAAAACATAAAGCGAGCATATAAACATGTTCGTAACACATAAATCTATAACATACTAAATTTTCACAAAATTTCGATTTCAAATCATACAAAACGAAACGCGATTAAAATACTCATATTCCAGGCATTCACGAATTCAATGAAAATTCCAAACTTAAGAACAAAAATTAAATTTCATTTTAAATTATTTTTTAAAAGTCAACGGATTAAATTTGACATTAATAATAAGGATAAAATTAGAGACATGATTAATTAATTTTTTGTAATAATTAATTATAAAATTAAATATACAAAACACTTATAAATAATTTAATTACGCAATTAGTATACACATATGTCATACTTGTACAAATGAAAAATCGGGGCGTTACAACCTCTCCCCCTTAAAAGAATCCGTCCACGGATTCACTGTTTGCCTGAAAACAATTAATCCTCGTAAGCAACAAGGAGAGAACCCCGTCTCTCAAACAACAAAGAGAGAACCTTGTCTCTCGAACACAATGAAAGATCCCCATCTCTCACAAGCAAAGAGAGCACCCCGTCTCTCAAACAAAATAAGAGAATCCCCGTCTCTTACAAACAACGAGAGCACCCCGTCTCTCAAACAAAAATAAAGCAAGGAAGTCTCCAATACTCCCGAGCAACACAACGCAAAGCCATAATTAAAGTCACGTAAGACACCCAAAGCAGGTAATAGATATCATCCACGTTGGTTATCAATTATTCCAAGTAATTTAACGTAATAAGGAATCAAAGCCCATAACATAAAAATTATTTGAATTAAATTTGCATGGATGCATGTATCATGCATGCTTCATGTACCGTTCACCATAGTTGCATAATTTAGAATTGTGAGTTTCGTTGTCCAGTGCATGATCTGCCCCGAAGTGAGCTCAGTGCTTGACGTGTCTTTAAACTCTTCAGAGTATCCCGGTGAAGTTATGATAAATCCTCTAAGGATTTTACTCTTGATTCCCTTCTGACTTTTATTGTGTCTAATCCTCTTCGATCCTTCATCAATCCCTGTAATCTTCTTTCAGCTAGACCAACTCTTTCAAGCAACCGAGTTTTGATCTCCCCGTATACCTTTAGATCATCAGTCCCGGAATTAGGTCCATAACTACTATCTTTAACCATATCAGAGTCTAACATATCCTTGAAAATAATTACCCTTGGCGTCATTAAATGTTCATTCCCGACCTTAATATAGATGTCCCACAAATCTTCTACTATCTTCGGTTCGATTTACCCTTTGCACTCTCTTTAAACCTTTAAGGTGAAATTTGGTATTCGGCCCCTACAATTCCTTAATCGAAGATAAGGGGTTCTTGATGATTCTTGAAGTTTGATTTAAATTTCCCAATGCTCCTCCTTGCCGACTTTGTCTCTTCTTAAATCTCTTTCCAAACTTATTGAACCAAGCTTTATTAACAACATTCCTTTCTACGATAACTTGAATCAGTTCCCTCTTAACAACTCAACTTAGGAGTTCCCCTAAACTCCTTCCTAATTCCTTTATCTTCAAATCGACTTACATACGTAGAAATATTAGAAGAGCTATCCTCTCCATTCCCCGTGAAAATCTTCAACCCAAATTTAGTGGTTTAGCTCTCATTTTAATGGTCAACCCTTACAATCGTCTTATTCGTCTCCACTTCCCACCATAAAATTCCCGGATCTTTCCTAATTATATTTCCGTTATTTCTATTGATTATTTCTTATGCCACAACTTCAAATTTCAATTTTTTTTTTCCCTCTTGGTCATCCTCCCCCCCTTAAAATTTCTGTTGTTACACCTTGAACTCCATCGATCCTTCTTTCATCGAAATCCTTGATGGTAAAATTTCATTTGGGGGGGAGGGGAATTTTAATGAACCTAGTCACCCAAAAATTATACCTCTTATCTTCTCTTTCAATTCTCTTGGTAATCAAAACCCCCTTCTCTATTCTTGTTTGATCCTAACACCCCGAAACCAAATCTAGTCTCATTTTCCTTCGGAGTTCCTTTTCACCATCTTAGCCCTTACTTGAAGTTCTTTATTTACCGAAGTCATCTTCCTGGGCAGGTGCCATCCCATTATTTCTTTTCCTCTTAACTCAGATGTGGCCAGTCGAAGAGATATTTGATAAGTGCGGTGAAGGAACTTCCTACCAAGTAAACACGAAAATACATGTCGGGTAAAGATGTCAGTGCACATGGCACATTTGCAACAATTAAATATGCAGCACATTAGAGCAGCAACATCAAATAGAAATGTGCGCACAAACTTGGAGAAAGAGAAATGAATTTTTCAAAGTGTTTGAAAATAAGCCAAGGGATTTATTTTAAGAAAATAAATCAAAGTTCCTAAGAGTTGGAAATGCCCGGAATTTTATTTTAGAGAAAATAAAATTTTAAATTTAAAAAAAAATATATGACGGTCAGTAAACAGGCGTGAGGTGGCGTTGACTGGGCGCCAAGTGGCGCGATACGTGGATGGCTGAGACCGCACCACGTCAGCGTAAAGCAACGGTCCAGATTGGATCTGGACCGGGTCGGTCAAACGGTCTAACGGGTCGAGTCAATAGGTCTGGTCAACGGATAGGGTCGGTCTGACCCGGACACGTGGAAAAACAGGGATAGGCCATGTGTCGAATCGGGCCAAACCCGGTTCGGTCAGACCGGTTCAACCCCTAAAACCCTAACCGCGAGTACATGACACCGTGTGGGCGCGTGCGGCCTTATTCCGGTGGGTTCTTGGCAGCGTCGGGTTCACGGTGATGAGACCTTCCACGTGGTTCCTCGGTTTTTGTATCCAAGTTGTACACGCAAGTGGGGTTATGAAATTACCATATTACCCTCCGTTTTTCCCCTATAAATAGGGGCCTTGGGTCCTCATTTCTTCATCCAACATTGGGAGAGGTTTTGGCTGAGCTCTCGGCTTTGAAACCATATCCCTTTTCTCCTAGTTAATTCCGATTTATTTTGGAATTAATTTTAATTAGGTGTTTATATATAAAACGCTGATTTCGGGAGATTAAACCCTGAAAAGGGTTTTCTAGTTTAAAGTTTTATTTTCTCTAAGTTTTTAGACAAAATACTTTCGGAGACCACACCCCGAGGGTTTCTCTGGGGTTATTACAGGGAAGCTCTGCCGGTTTTGCGAGGAGATCGGGTTCTCGAGAGGTGAATTCGGGAGCTGGAAAAATATCGTTAGATAGCCATATTTGGAGTACGGTAATATTTTGCAGTTGTATTATTTTAAGCATAATAAATTATATGCTCCTAAGTGTTAATTGCATGTTAGATATTTATCTGCTTAATTGATTTAATATTTATTATCAATTGCATGTATATACTTAAGTAGATCCGGCTAAGTCTTCCTCCTTTGTATTAAAAAATTTTAGAAATATTTTTAAAACTTGTATTATAATAAAAATTTTAAAATGCGGTCCCGGTCTGCTACTGTTCTGGGCCCACCTCCCAGCACCATCGTGGCAAGTTCTAGTGCACCCGCCTGATGCCGAGGGGATAACCATGCGGCTACTCCAGAAACTCGTATTATCCCGAGACAAGGGGACTCTTCAGGTCAGAGGGGTACAACACCTCCTCAAAACAATCAGGAGAGCCAATGCTCGAATGTTGTAATAAGGGAGCCCCAAGGGGACCAAGTCCAGCCCTCCAGGAACAGGAAGAGGATGCCTGATTCCATTCTTATAATTAGCAAAGGCAAGTAGGTGGTCGAGGGTGACCGTAGTGATGGCGAGACTCCTTCCTCTGAGGTAGAACAATTGTGGAATTTCAAGCGCATTGGCGATGAGGCGTTCGGCGCGACCGAAACGAGGGCACCACCATATTGAGCAATCTCCTGCTCGCCCGGAACATCACCTACGGGCTTTACCAAAGGGTCCAGTTCATGGGGGACCACGGGCATTGATACTCTCAAAGGGCGGATTAGGTGGCCGAGGATCTCGCTCACGCACTCATTTCCGTAAGTCCTCCTTTTCTTACTCTTGTTAAGTGTTTTCCTTGTTTTTCTATAAAATGCTAAGTGTGGGAGATTCTGCAGTAAGTGCTACCGAAGGTCAGAAACCTCCAATGACGCACGAAGGTGTACTCCGAGCGCAAATCTAAGTACAAAAAGATGGCGCGCTCAGCTGACCCAGCTTAACTCCAGGAGGAGATGGACGTATAGAAGGCCCAACTTGAATCCCTCGAGGCCGATCATGCGAAGGTGTAAAAGGAGCTGGAGAAGTCAGAGGGGACTCGGAGAAGGTACCGCACGGATTTGACTAAGGCCAAAGAGTATAACGAGAAGCTAAGGCAAGACTTGAATGAGAGGACCCTGCAATTGAATGTCGCTGAGAAGAAGTTTACTTAGGCCACCAGGAGGGCTTGTGAAGAGGAATTTAACAAGCTTCTCCCCGAGCATATTGCAGAGGCTAACAAGGAGACTCTGCTCGAATTTTTCCACACCAAGGCATTTGGTTTCGCTGCCTCCTTACATTGCTACGATGAGGCCCAGAATGCTTTTAACTTGGCGGTTGAGCAACTTATCCACCTGGGTTTGGCAGACGCTTCTTCCCGAGGGTACGTAAACACGGGGCTTCATTTCGACGAGCACTGCACGGTCCCTTAGGCGGGCGAGGTGGACCCCGAGGCCAATTTAACCGAGCCTGAATACCAAGACTTGGTTCACATCCTGCAAGAGGAGTTTATGAGGGCTCGTGTGGTGGAGGTGCCCTGTGCAGAAGGAAACAACGAGGGGGGTCACTGAGGCTGCACCAATCCCCGAGGGTCAAGCTGACAATACTGCTCCCGCTGAAGCTAATGAGACTACATCCACTCCAGCGGTCGAGGCCACTGAGCCCCAAAGCACCCCAGCTGCCAACGCTCAAGCCCAAGATGCACCTGATGCCCAAGCGCCCACTGAGGTGGCGGACTTGGAAGATGGCCAAGCCCAGAACTCCTAATGTTTCTCCTCTCTTGAAGACTTAGAAGTTTTTGCCTTATGAATTGTGATATTTCCTTCTGCTTTGAATGATTCCCAAGGGCCAGAAGTACCTTTTCATTTTCTAACTCGAGCGATAGCTCCTCCTTTTTTGGTAATGAAAGCATGTTTCTTCTTTTCTGCGATGTTTGCTTTTTTACGCATTTTACTTCTGCGCTCGTTTCATTAAATTCTTTCATAAGAACTGAATAGGAAGCTAAGTATGTATGGGATACAAACTTGTACAATTATACCCAGTCTCCGATAAACGCGAGGGTCCTGATTCGAGGGTACCCTGGTTAAGATTTATGAAAACTTGTCTAAAAGTTTGAATATTAGACATGAGGGGTTAGCCCACGAGGGCCCCTGGTCATTTAAAATTTTATAAGAAACTGTAATGGGCATGAGGGACCTTTTTCCAGGGGTTCCATGGCTGCTTAAGTTTTTATAAGGACTCATAAAGCACGCGAGGGGGCCTCTTTCGAGAGCTCCCTAGCTTACTTAATGAATTTCTTGCAAGTCTTGAAAGAACGCGAAGGACACATTCTCAAGGGCTCCTTGGTTAATAGTTTGCATTATGAGTACCCATTTTAAACAGAACGCGAGGGGCCTCTCTACGAGGGCGCCCTGGTTATCTAGGAACTTTCACAAGGATTTTTTTTACAAGGACCACGAGGGGCTCATTTATGAGGGCGCCCTGGTTAAAGTGCGCGTCGGGAATTCCTGCCTTGAACGTGAGGGGCTCGTTTGCGAAGCTACCCTGGTCATTAGGGATATTCCCGCACATACATTTGTTAAGAATTTTTCCTATGTGTTGGAAAATTCCGAGCATGAACTGGAAGCGAGATTCTTGTTGGCTATTTTGAGGCTTCGAGCGCGAACCAGAAGTGAGATTTTGTTGGTCTTGCCTTTCGCCTTGGGATCATTTTTAGAGTTATCAAGCTTTCCGATGAGGGCGAACCTTGATGCGGGGTTTAGCGCTTGATAAGCATAGCTTCACCCTCGATAAAGGGGGATTCACACGCCTTGGGCCTGTGTGGCTATCGCCTAGGGTTCCAAGGGGGATTTCCTCGTTAAATAAAAGAATACAAGAAAGCTCTTTATCCTGAAGAAAATCATTCCATTACTTTTATGGTTGTAAATAAGAAATACATCAAGCCCAAAACTGAAAATATTTCAAGAAGATTTAAACATAGAATCGTCGAAGGTTACATATGTTCCAGGGATGTGGGAGGCGCTCGCCTTGAAGTGTCTCGAGTGTATAATTGTTGTTGTTGTTGTTGTTTTTTTTTTTTTTTTTTTTTTTTGTTCTCATTTTTTTCTTTCTTGACTTCTTTTTCCCTTTTTCTTTCATAGCATCTCTTTTTCTCTTTTTCAACATTGTACATCACTTTCTCAAAATTCAAGCACAAGGGAGAATACAAAGGAGCCTAAGACATTTAAAATTCAAACCCAAAATGAGCAAGCAAGGTGTGATTCAAAATAGGGTAGGGATAATAATGTTGTGCATTGGCTTGTAATGCGGCTAAGAAGGAATTTTGCACAACGTTCAGGCTGAGCGGGGTCAAATGGGATAATTTTATTTGTGAAAAGATTAAGAAAAGGCTTACCACCGACAACGATCGCCTAAATCACTTCCCAAATCAATCGTTAACTAAAAATTTCGCCTCGAAGGGAGCTAAGACGCATTCTAATCAACTTTTAGACTTATTTGAAAATGGCAGACTTTTCTATCTAAGCAAAACACATTAACTCGTTCAATGGTGCGCGAGAAATGAAGGTATAAGATTATACTAATTCTTCAAATTTCACACAAATTTCATGCATTTAACAAGCCCAACTCGTTCTAGCAAGATTCAATAATCAAACCTAATAGAAAGTATTCAAAACGGGAGAAATATTTCCACAATTATCAACATCCTCAAGTTCTAAGTAATATCACAAGTTCAGCCACAAAACAAAAATTAAAAAAAAAAAAATTCAGTTCTAGCACTAGTGCACCCCCCCCCCCCCAACCCTTAAATCATGCATTGTCCTCAAGGCATAAGAAAACTCAAGATCTAGAGTAAAGAGAACTTCCCTGAAGTTCAGGTTGGGGAGGTAAGGCGTCTGGGCTCGTAAATTTCCCATTTAATTTGAAATTTTGGAAGTGGCGTGGGTGTTAGGTGTGGCCACGCTTAAGGGTTACATTAGCAGAAATTTGACAGCAGTTATCAGCAGCATATCAGCATTATCTGGGCCAAGTTACGCGCTCCTGCAAGATAGAAAAGGGCAGAAAATCAATACAAACACCACGAGAACCGAAAAAAAACAAAAGAAAAAGAAACTGAGGGAAGAAAATGGCGCCTAAATCGCCACAACTTGGGTTGCCTCCCAATAGCGCCCTTGTTTTATGTTGTAGGCTCGATAAAACTTGTTAAAGTGTTACTCAAACGGAGGTACACCCTCCATACAAATCCCCTCGACTATGTGGAGCTGAATCTTCTAGTCCATTGCATCCTCTAGATTGGGGATGGTAACTCAAAGAGACACGCAACATGGTTTGATAGTTCCTCATCAAATACTCCATCAATCATTTGTAGAAACGCTTACCACGATCACTAAGAGTCCTGAACTCGAAAAAGATATGAGATCTGAGGGAGGTAGTAGTTAAATAATCAATAATATCAACACACCAGCGCGTGACCTTAGAGCGTGGCCACGTCTTATGGTCACGTGTCTCGAAAAATTGCTCATCCATCCATTCAGCTTGTGTAGGCTTTGAATCTGCAAATTTTCCTCCACCTTTGAAGGTATAACTCAGATTATCCAAAAATTTCTTGAGTTCCTCAATAGGTGCCTGCAAAACGAAAGAATTCAGTTTAGCTAAGTCATCAAGTAGTTTCAAATTCGAAGTCTTTATACTTCGAAGTCTAACATGGTCTAATGGAATAACCATATCATACATATCATCATGTAAAGCAACATGTTTCGGCTTACTCTCAAAATTTTCAACTACCAAATTTTGAAGGGATTCAAAACTTAGCTTTTCCACATTGTTAGGCAAAAAAGTTTCATTACTAGAGTTTTCAATCACATCAGCACTAAAAATGCTAGAAAATTTACTAGGTCCTTCACTTGACTCGTAAACATTAAACTTCACAATATCACCATCAAATTCTAGAGTCAACAAGAATTTTTTAGACATCAATTTTAGCATTAGCAGTACTGAGAAAGGGCCGACCAAGCAAAATATCAGAAGCCTTAGAGGATTTATCATCCTCCATATCTAGCACAAAAAAGTCAGCAGGAAAAGTCAAATCGTTGACTTGTACGAGCACATCCTCCGATACTCCCTCCGGGTACACTACGGATCGATCAGCAAGCTGGATTATAATACTTGTACCTTTCAATGGACCAACATTAAGTGCAGTATAAATAGATAGAGGCATAACATTAATCGACGCACCCAAACCACACATAGATTTCTTAATACCAAGGTTACCTATTTTACACCGAATTGAAAACATACCTTGGTCTCAGCATTTTGGTGGTAATTTCTTTTGCAAAACCGCGGAGACATTTTCCCCGATACTTACCCTTTCATTACCTTTTAGTTTCCATTTGTTAGTGCAGAGTTCTTTAAGAAATATCACATAACGTGGAATTTGTTGAATGGCATCCAATAAAGGAATGTTGACCTCAACCTTTCGAAAAGTCTCAAGTATACTTTTCTCCTCCTTCTCTTTTCTCGTTTGGGTTAGGCGCTCTGGAAACGGAGGAGGTTCTACCCATGGCTTAGGCTGGACTTTAATTTATGCCTCTCTGTCGCAACTGGAGCCTAAGGCGTGGTCACGCTTAATGGTCAAGTCATCTTTCTGATCAGTTTCAGCCCTGTTCTGGCGAGTTTTGGACTTTTACACATCTGTAGGTAGTTCCTTATCACTTATAACCATGATTGCACTCACGTTGTGCCTCGGATCCTCGGTTTGAGAAGGCAATTTTCCTTAATTCTCAATCCTACCCAACGCTGCTACAATCTGTCCCAATTGAGTTTCCAAATTTTTAACTTGGTTTTCCAAGCTATTAATTCGGATGTCTTGTGGGTTGAGAGGTTGGTTTGGTTATTGGTTGTATTGTTGGGGTTATGGAGGTAATTGACAAACTGTCGCTACTTGTGGGATTCCTGCACTCATGTTAGATGCTAAAGCAGATATCATATTCTTGAGTTCATCAAACTGGGAAGAACTTATCTCTTTTACCTGTCTTGTCATGTCGGACTTGGCATAGTATATTTGTGAGGCCCTAGAAATTCTGCTAATTAGTTCCGTCAGTTCTGCAGGTGTTTTGGTCATAATGGAACCTCCAATCGAAGCATCTAACTACCTTTTCTTAGCAGGCATCAGGCCCCTATAAAAGTTATGAGCAACTGAATTTTCCGGCAAGTTGTGATGCGGGTACATTGTAAGCAAATTCTAGTATCGTTCCCAATACTCATGCAGGCCTTCATATTCCTTCTGCTTAATGGTGATTATCTCCTGAAGGAGATCCAGGTATCGATCAGCAGGGAAAAATCTGTCCAAGAATTTATCGTGCATCTGCTGCCAAGTAGTAATGGTTGCTGATGGTAGATAGTAGAACCATTTTTCCGCTGCATCTTGCAAAGAGAACGAAAAAGCACGGAGCTAGATTTGGTCCTCAGTAACCCCTTGAGGCTTGGTGGAGCAGCAAACCGTGTGGAACTTACTTAGATGTTGGTGAGGGTTTTTGTTTTCCAGACTGTGAAAGACGGGAAGTAGGTGAATTATGCCCGTCTTCAGTTCAAAACTAGCACCCACCTCTGGAAAAGTGATACAGAGGGGCTACTATGTGGCAACGGGGCGAGCCAGATCTTCCATGGTTCTGCGTGGGTCTGCCATGGTTAAGGCGTGGTCACGCTCAACGGTCAAGTCAGGCTTTCCTTCGTTCAAATTTTCCGATTCAGTTCCTGATTCTACGTCCTTGACCAAATCTGATGTCTCAGCTGGTTTCTTGCGTGATTCTTCCCTTCTTTTCCTAGCAGTTTTCTCAATTTCTGGATCGGAAATTGCTTCGTCCTTCCCGCGAATACTCCTGTTCATGAAAAGAAATAAAATCGATTAGAAACACAGTCCCTGGCAACGGCACCAAAATTTGAGAAGTGTCGAATCCATCAAAAATAAATAAAATTCCTATTCAGTGACTAACACAGAGTATAGTGCAAACAGGGTCGATCCTCAGAGACTGGTTGATTTACTTCTAACAATTCCAAGAAATTCAACAAAAGAAACAATTAAAAGGAGGGGGGGTGTGTTTGAATTATTCTAACTAAAGTACGCAATTAAAATAAAATAACAAGAATAAAAACTAATTAAAACTATTAAGCAAAATCACGTAGGATTAAATTAATCAGAGGGAAAATTACCTAGCCAGGGATATTCGATTTGAATTGTTATATTGATCATTGACTCAAAGATGAATTCAAGTTATTCAGACAGATTGGCTATAGTTGATAGAGACACTCGACTCAACCTCGTTTTTACTTAATTAATCGGATAACCTAGAGACACTCGACAGTTATCTTCCCTAACAAATTCACAACCCCTGGAGACACTCAACAGGATTTAATGAATTCGCAGCATTAAGAACAATAAAAACACCAACCCTAATCAACCAAGTCGTGACACACGCAAGATTTAAATTAGATTATCAAATCCCTTAGTGAACGAGAAATTCTATCGCTAAAACCCTGTCACTAATTTACCACAATTTATCAATCAACTTTACATACACTTCAAGCATCATGAATGGCTATATGCAAATTAAACAACCTATAGATCATGCACTATCCCGAAATTGCCTAATCACAATAAACACGAAACATGGAGATAAGATAAATGCCTGAATAAACATGAATTAATAAAAACATTTAGGTCTCACAATATCCAAAATCGAATCTTAATCCCTAGCTAGATAATTAAAAGTTTAACTACTAAAATTCATCAAAATAAATAAAGAATTCTTTAACATAAATAAACTAAATTGTCTAAAGAAGAAAGAAATTAAAACAAGAAAAACTCCCGAAGTCGTTTCGTGTTGCTCGCCTCTTCACTCCCCCAAAAGCTGCGTGAAAGTTGCTATCCAAAGTAAATATATAACTCCAACATTCCTTCCTACCAACGGACTCCTAATTCTCAAAGCAATAGGAATTGGACTTAACTTCTTGTTGTCTTCCAAGATCTCAACACAATGGGCCTCTATTAGTTTAATTTATTAGCAGCCACGCAGGCCTACTAGCCCATCATCCAAGTTAAGGCAAATTGGGCTATCCCAATTAAATTCCTAGATAATGTAGCCCAACTCCAACACCACAAATCCATTCCACAAACAATTCAACCACTCCAATTCACCTTCAGCTCCCCACTAAAACGTGAATGCATGCATGCTCCAAAATTCTCATGCATCTTAAATAATTATTCTTCATGCAACAACAAGGCTCAACCACGGCAGAATGCAACAAGGCAACGAGAGTTTGCCCTTTTTGCGTGGATTTCTTCTAAACATGACCAAGTTTGTTCCAATTTTGTATCCAACCCCCGATTCTACGAAATAACCAACAAGGCATCAATTCTTTTATCATAATATCAATTCAAGTATAATTCGGGATATAATTCGCTCATAAAGATGACGAAATAACGAGTTATCAACTAGCTCTAACTTCGATAATTTTGAAGGGTCCTTCCCAATTTAGATCCAATTTTCCAACGTGTTTCAAAACTTCCACGTTCTTTAAGACTAAGTCTCCCATCTGAAATGTCCTTTCTTTGACTCGCTTGTTGTACAGTCGAGCCGCTGGTGCTTTGTATTTGTGAATACATGCCCAAGCGTTGTTTCTTTTCTCTTCCAAAAGATCCAACTCAAAAGCCTTGTTCTCCTTGTTGGTTTCAGGCTCGAAATAGGCCACTCGTGTGGATTCATGTATGATCTCTGTGGATATCATAGCCTCTGAACCATAAACGAGGGAGTAGGGGGTTTCCCCAGTAGCCGCTCGGGGAGTTGTACGGTAAGCCCACAAAGCCCCTTGAAACTCTTTAGCCCATTCACTTTTCTTACTTTCAAGCATGGTTTTCAAATGTTGTAAGATGGTCCTATTGGTCACTTCAGCTTGACTGTTCGCTTGGGGATGCCCCACGTAAGTGAAGCGCTATTCAATACCTAATTCCGAAGACCACTCTCGAGTATCTGCCGCAACGAATTGGGAACCGCTGTCTGGAATTAGTACCCTCGGGATACCATATCTGCAAATAATGTTCTTCCAGAAGAAGTCCCTCACTACCCGGAATGTTATCTTGGCTACGGCCTCAGCCTCAACCCACTTTGTAAAGTAATCCACAGCCAGGATGATAAACTTTTTCTTTCCAACCGCCATTGGCAATGGCCCCACAATGTAACACCCCCAGAGCGAAGGGTGCTACATCCCCCGCACTAAGGTCCAACACGAGTAACGAAATGGAAGTTCGCACCCATATCAAACCATAGCGAACGGGAGACACACCAAAACTTAAACCCTCGCTAGGCGGCCTAGACCCTCAAGAACAGCGAGAATTAAAATCAGAGTAGCGGAAGCAATTAAAGCAATTCTCTAGCTAAACATATATCCCAAGATCACATATACATTTCAAAAGTGGGGAAAGGGTCAAGCATTCATGGTAGTTCCTATACAGAATATACAATGCCATCTAGGCCCAAAAGCGAAAGTGTAATCATAAATACATAATCCAAAATACAACAATAAGAGTAGAAGTAATCCACTACGATGCATGAAGACCCAAGCTAAACCACAAGTAAACCCAAAAGACACTTGCCGCCTAGCTTGACTTGGAAGAACCTGCAAACTCAAAAGAAAGGGGAAAGGGGAAAACAACAACGAGGGTTAGTCCTAGCGACTAGTGAGGGGGCTAACTCACGCACCCGCTATATATATATAGAGCAAAGCATTTAATCAAATGGAAAGATCCTTGAACCGAGAGTGGTTTTTGCAAGCCAAGTTAATTCCCGTGATATAGATATATATAAGTTAAAGGAAAGTAAAAAGGTCAAAACAAAACTCCAAGTTTTAGGTGAATTAAGAATCCGCTCTCGTTCCGTAGATCATACAAAGCTTAAACCAACTCGGCGAGTACGAGTCACACACATCCCAACTTCCATATACGAAGAACAAAGCAAAGCAAAACAAATCAGAATCCATCCCCAACACCGGTTGATAGAAGGGTTGATCGGCCCTAACTATCCACATACACAGACGAGACAAGGTTTAATTACTTCCTTGAAACCTTCGGCGGTTGCCTCCGCCGGCTCAAGAGAAACACCCTTCCTCAACCTCCCAAGGTTGGGTGAAACTCTCAAATGGAGGTGTTGATGGGAGAGCTCGGCGACCCCTCGGTCGTCCCGAGATCACCATACCACACTCCGGGCCCAAACAGATCACGAATGTCACACAAACATATCTCAAAGCTTATCTTTCAAAGCCACATCTCGCTTACACACACACAGTCTTGCACCAAACTAAACTTTTCAAACGAAAGCAAAATAACTTATATACTTATACAAAACGTTTTCAAACTCTTATAACAAATGGGGCAAATCCCGCAACATAAGTATCATACAC
The DNA here is from genome assembly GCA_037501455.1 of Lantana camara. Taxonomy (NCBI): domain Eukaryota; kingdom Viridiplantae; phylum Streptophyta; class Magnoliopsida; order Lamiales; family Verbenaceae; genus Lantana; species Lantana camara. Next base: position 107,459,896 of record CM074856.1, on the reverse strand, counting down.
TTATTTACCATATACTATACATATTCACATGCGGGGTTTCAAATCAAATAGGGTTATAGGTCGAGTAACTAAAAGAATAAAACCTCACCTTATCAACGGACGTAGCGGAGACAAAAAGGGGGAAACCGGACACCTATGGAGCAAGCTCGTCCTCAACAGGAAGATCCTCTGAACAAGACAAACAACAAGGAACACTCTTAGACTCAATATGAACCACATTGACGCTCGGTACATGCGTATATATGGTTATGATGCAAATGATATGAAATGAATCCACCTCTAGGTCATTTAAGAGCATTAAATGCATATTCGGACATAAATCATAAACGAGGCAAGAAGAAACAACAAGAAACAACGGAAAGGAAGCAAAAACGAACGAAAATAGAGTTCCTAGGAGACACGCCCGTGTCCCCCGGGAAGGGCAAGCTGAGACACCCCCGTGTCTCAGTACAGAACTAAACAACGGAAACCTGGAGGTGACACGCCCGTGTCACCAAGTAAAGGCAAACCGTGACACCCCCGTGTCACGGTACAGAAAAACGCAGACGGTCCAAACAGTAAACCCAGCAACCCAAATCAAAACCAAACCCTCAAACTCCAACTACCAAGCAAGGAAAAGTAATAAATGCTAGGAATCAAGTCTTAGGAGCATAAAAACATCATCAAATCTCAAGGAAACAAGAAAGGAGCAAGAATCAATCAAATTCTTCCAACACTTACTATTCACATGCTTGCCAAATCTCATCAATCAACTAAGGAAATGAACTCAAGAACACATAAAAGAGAGAAGAGAGAGTGAAGATGACAACCATAAACTTACCTTCCAAGTTGGAGAAGCTAAGGTGAAGATTTGAGCTCAAAAATCACAAAGTTGGACAAAGGGTTTCTTCTTCTTCCTTGCTTCCTTGTACCAATCAGTTGGGAGAGAGAGATGGGGGATTGGCTCGGTTTCAAGGGTTTTAGGGGCTGAAAGTGGGGTTTAACTCAAGTTCTAACTCATGGTTAAGGCCTAGTTGGGTTTAGATGGGTCCACAAGGTCTTATTAGGTCAAAGGATAGCTTCCAAACAAAAAGGGGCTCGTTACGGTTGAAATTCGAAGGCCTTAATGAGCTTAGAAAAATGTGAGGTTTGTCCCATTAAACCCGAGTCATCGAAATGAGTTCAACGGAGGTGACGGAATTCGAATTCGAATTCCCGAGCTCAAAATACGCGTCCCAGAACCCAAGGTACGCTAAATGCTCTTTAGCCTCCTTTAGGTCCCGTCTCCAAACGAACCGAAAAAGGCAATCAAAACAAATACCAAAACATATAACGAGCATATAAACGAGTTCATAAGGTATATAATCAACACATATCACGAATTCACAAAAATCAGAATTAATTACGAATCTAAAACGAGCAAAATACAAGGTGGAGGAAAGTTAAACGTTCAAGTTAAACAAGTCCATACCAAAGCAATTAAGTTCAAATAACTTCAAATAATCCACGTTGACAATTAATATCACATAATCACTTAAAGAACTAACTAAATAGCGCACATAAGAGGTTACCTGAAAAGTCTGATCAGTCTGGATGTTACACACAATGTCAATGCCCCATTGATCAAAACGCCACGAAGCGTCTATAAGGATCATTTGAGTCGTTGGTAATTGTTAGATGTTAGAGTGAAACTGACACTTGGAGCATTTCTTGGAAAGCGCAAGGGCGTCTTGGAGGACTGTGGGCCAATAGAAACCACTCCTCAATATCTTTTTAGCGGGAATATGCCCCCCATTGTGATTTTCGTAACTCCCTTGATGGGCATGCTCGAGGGTCTCTTTAGCTTGTGAGGGTCTTAAACATCTCATAGGAGGGCCGAGATAAGATTTCTTGAAGAGTCTTCCCTTGTGGTCTAATGAGAAACGAGGGGCCTTACTTTTTATCTTCCGTGCTTCCACTTTATCCATGGGACAAACTCCGTCCTTAATAAACCTAATGATGTCATCAAGCCAGCATGGTTCTCCGGGATCGATCATGGCTACCGCTCGGGCAGGAATTCTTTCCTTTATTAGGGGTTCCTCCGTTCTCAAAAAGGTGATAGAATGCTTACATGACCCTTCGAGAGTGGAATCAAATTTGGAAAAAGCACCGGCACGCCCATTTTCCGCTCGTGGGACCTGAAGTAATTGAAATTATTTGAACTTTTCAACTATTTCTTTCGCCTTTTCCAAGTACTGCACCATGGTGGTTTCTTGAGCCTCATAAGTACCTTCAATCTGACTTGCAATTAATTGTGAGTCAACATAAGCCGTGATCCTGTAAGCTCCGTTTTGAAAAGCAATTTTCAACCCTTGAATGGGAGCCTCATACTCTGCCTCGTTGTTTGTGACTTGAAAGTCCAACCTGATTGCAAAATCTATCTCAATTCTATTGGGGTCTCTGAGGGTTACCCCTGCTCCTCCCCCTTGAGAGGTCGAGGAACTATCCGTGTGCAGGACCAAAAGACGGTCATCTTCAGGAATGGTAGGCTCCAATCCGAAACGTTCAACCAACAAGTCCACGGCCACTTGCGCTTGTATAGCCGTTCTAGGTTCGAAACTGATGTCAAACTGGCTTAATTCAATGGTCCATTTTATTAACGTCGCAGAGACATCCGACTTGGACAATACCTGCCTTAGTGGTTAATCTGTAAGGACAGTGATTGAATGTGCCTGAAAATAGGGCCTCAGTCTCCGAGATTCATTGATGAGAGCAAAAGCAAACTTTTCAATTTCCAGGCACTTCTTTTCAGTGCCTTGCAATGTTTTGGTCAAATAGTAGATGGGTAAATGCTTACGCTCATGCACGGCTACTAAAACCGCGCTCGTGGCCTCCGCTGAAACTGAGAGATACACAATTAAGTTTTCTCCCTCAACCGGTTTTGTTCGAAGCGACGTGCACTATAGGTAAGCCTTCATATCCTGCAATGCTCTTTCGCATTCTTCAGTCCAAGTGAAATTTCGAGCGTTACGGAAAATCTTTAAGAAAGGTAGATTCCTATCGGCAGAGCGAGAAATGAACCTGTTCAAAGAGATGATCTTCCCTACTAATACTTGCACTTCGCTAATGTTACGAGGGGATGGAATATCCAAGATGGCCTTGATATTCTCCGGGTTGGCCTCAATTCCATGCTGGCTAACCATATAGCCTAAGAATTTTCCCCCTCGCACCCCAAACATACATGTAGAGGGATTCAATTTCATGTCGTACTGCCGTAATATGCCAAACATGCGCCTCAAGTCTTTCAGATGGGAGGATTGGCCCTCGCTCTTAACTATCATATCATCTATATAAAACTCCATCGACCCTCCGATTTCTCATTTCAAACATCCGATTGACGAGGCACTGATACGTAGCACCCGCATTCTTGATCCCAAAGGGCATTACAAAAAGAAATAGACCCCCATGTGCACCACGAACGAGGTTTTGGGGCGATCTTCGGGGGGCCATAAAGATTTGGTAATACCCTTGGAAGGCATTCATCATGCTCATGAGCTCACAGCCCGTAGTGGAATCTACCAGCTGGTCAATCCGAGGAAAGAGATATGGATCCTTGGGGCAAGCCTTGTTGAGATCCGTAAAATCATTGGACATCCTCCATTTGTTGTGGCTCTTGGGTACTAGAACAATGTTGCAAAGCCATTCTGGGTATAATATGGGCTCAATATATTGGGCCTCGAGGAGTTTGTTTATTTCCTCCCCAATAACCCTCTTCCGAAATCCATGGACATCTCTCTTCTTCTGTTTGATTGGTTAGAAAGCAGGGTCCACGTTGAGCCCATGGACTATAACACTGGGGTTAATTCCAGTGAGGTCTGACACTTTCCAAGCAAAGACATCAATGTTCTCTCTCAAAAAATCGATCATCATGATCTGCGAGGGTCCCGAGAGGTTAGAGCCAATTTGGGTGGTTTTATCTTTGTTGCCAGGCTCTAGTTTGATGGTTAGAAATTTCTCTGTGGGCTCAATCCACATTTTCGGATGAGGGATTTCAAGCGCTCTTTTCTTTCCTGTGAAGCGATTATTAGCGCCTTCTTTTCCTCATTCATCCGCCTCTTTCTCAGAGGATGATTCCCTAAGTACCCCAAGGGGGATGCTCTCGGGATTGCCTCCAGTGTTAGTATCCTTCTTCTTGTTTTTCTTTTTATTCAGTTTGGCCCTTTTTCGCACGGGACTGTCCTCATCTAGGCTGGGAAAGTCTATCGACTTTTTAGTGGACCCAATCTGGAATGCCTTTTCGGCTTTGGGCTTTTTGAGGGACAACATGTAGCATTCCCACACCTCTTTAACGTTACAGAGAACCTCGCCAACCCCTTCGGGAGTAGGGAACTTGATCTTCTGGTGGTAAGTAGAGATGATCACCTTGAAATCAATGAGGGCAGGTCGCCCGATTATGATGTTGTAAGGGATCTCAATCTCTACCACCGCATAGGTGACCATGAGCGTCCTTCGCTATGGTGCGCGACCAAAAGAGGTGGCCAAGCGAATCTGTCCCTGAGGGACAACCTCGTAGCCCCCAAAGCCAATGAGGGCCGTTTTGAGGGGCTCGAGGGGAATGCTGGTGATATTCATTTCTGGAAAGTGGTGTAAGGGAGAACATTAACGGAGCTTCCACTATCAACCAAAACCCTCTTTACAACTTGATTGTGGACATCTAGGCTTACCACCATGGGGCAATCAGAGGTTTCGCTTGCCCCGTGGGGTGTTATAATATGCCCTAAATCCCTATCACTAAACCCTATCACTTCATTTTCCTTAGGGTTGTTGACGTTCCCTTCCTTGATGGCATAAATTTGTTTAGGTGCCGAGGGATGTTGGTCGTAGCTCCGCACATAATGACGGCGAGAGGAGTTAGAATCCCCTCCCGAGGAGCCTCTAGCAATCATATAGATAACCGCAAATGGAACATTCTCTTGTTCAGACATCTTCTGCGTGCCTTGGGTGCTGCTCTCACGGCCTTGCCCTCGGGGGTTTCTTGAGCGCGACAGACTCCTTCTCTTTTCCCAGGTCCACTCATTGCAGTGTTCGTCGTAACGTTCCAACACCTTCACAAAGACCTTCAGGTGGCCCCTGATAATGAGCCTTTGAATCTCATTTTCCACCTAGCGGCATTCATCAGTGCCATGCCCTTTTTGCTTATGGAAGGCGTAATATTTTCCCGAGCACTTCTGAGACTCTATCTCCCTCAGTTTTTGAGGCCTTTTGAAGAGTTTCTTGTCAGAGAGAGAGTAGATCTCAGAGATGGGCCTATTGAGGGGGATGCGCTCGAGTCTGCGAGGCGGAGGGGATGACTTGCGTTGCTCCCTGTGGGGTTCATCTCGTCCCCGCTCGTTCTTCAGGTGGCTGGGCTATCTGGGGGCATTTGAACCATACATATCCTCGAGAGCAAAATAAGGCTCGGCGATCTCCCTCATGGCCATGAGCGATACTGGCCTCTTTTTAACAATAGCGTCCGCAAACTTCTTGCTCACATACTATTTATGATTGACAGCCTTGAAGAGTACATGGATAAAAAAGTCCATCGAGGGCCTTTCCACCAAGAGCACCTCCTTGTTAAAGCGAGCAAAGAAAGACCGGAGGGGCACATTGTTGGAAAACACGAATCAGAAAGCAGCGGAATTTAAAAAAAAATTTCCCAACAAAAGGATCTAGGACTCGCAATCGTGTAACCAAATTCGTAAAGATAGAAAACTTACTTTTCTTTTATTCTTTCTTGAAGTGTTTCAAACCACCCAAGAACGCTCTTCTCGCGGCTTGATCCCCTCTCCTTGGTAAAGCTCGAATCTTCAAACTTCTAACTTGAAGTATCTAGAGAAAGTCCACCAACTTGATCACAATCTAACTAGTAAGGATGCTAGTTCTCTAGTTAGTGTTTAGGCTTAACCTAGGGTTTAATTTAATCTTGGAGAAAGGAAGGTGTTCAACACATGAACCAAGAATTGTCTATTAGCTCCACAAGGAGATCGAGCTCTCCTATTTATAGAGAGAGGGTGCCGATCCAAATCTTTGTTGGGAAAGGATTTAGTTCCTCTCTCTCCTATTACTTGATCATCAAGTATTTTCCAACTTTGACTTTGAATTCTAATTCAAGTCAACTTTTAAGAGAGCTAAAAATATCCAAACTATTTTTGGATAATTTTATACTTTATTTATTATAAAATAAATAACTTATTTTTATCTAATTAATTAATTCATAATTAATTAACTAGATTATTTTCTCCAAAATTAGACTTTCTTTTTAATTCAAAATTAAACCAAAGTCTATTAAATAATTAACTAATTAATTATTTAATATATATATAATATATATATACACACGTGTGTGACACGTGTCATAGTGACACGTGTCACTCACGTGAGCCACACGTGTGATTTCACACGTGTGGAACCCTCTTGGCCCGATTAACTCGTTTAATCATTTTCAAGCCTCAACTCATGTAACCAAGTTGTTGTGTGTGACCCTCTAGGTTCTCAATTCAATTAGCAGTGACCCTAATTAATTAATTCACTAATTAATTAATCAGTCCACAGATTAAACGACCATAGTCTAGCAACAGGTGTTTAACCCCTAGCTGAATTGGAATGTTTGGATTCGACAGAACCTTTAAGTCATTGATTCATGTGAGATACAATCCTCCTACTTACTATCTCTCAACCAAGATCTAGGGCAAGGGAATAATCAGAACCCTAATAATCCGGTCGCTAAGTGCATTTCATATCCATTTGATCTCAATCCAAGAAACCCTTTTCTTGATGTCTTGATCTACTGCCTTGGCCAAGGACTCCATATGGCATATGAATGACTTACACAATAAGAGATCACCTTGCAAATGCAAGTGTAGGTCCTTTCTTGATTCTCATTCACTTTCATGAGTCACTTGTGCAGCCCCAGCATAAGCCTTGAATCAGCTGTCTAAGGCGACATCCTTTAAAGCTTATACCTAAGACTACAGAGTTAACTCATAAAGTGACAAGGAACCTCAAGTCTAAGGATCAATTAATCACATCAATGACTCGTGAGATATTTCCTAATCTGGAAGTTTCCATTTCCTGAAATAGAAACTTCCTTTCCCATTTAGGAATGTTCTCACACGGGGCACCTCAGTGAACTTACTTATTAAAGCAAGCACCCTCATGTATCACGCACGTATCAACTATACACTTTGCACCTCCATGAAACAAGGTGGTCCTTCTTAAGGGCGTGATCCCACAAGCAAGCCTTAGAGGAGTCAGGTTGACACTCCCACTGTCTGTAGGACTCATCGGCTTGGAGTATTTTACTAATCATGACTTATGTGATATAGGGCTCGTTTCATGAACCATTTCACCTAAATGGTAGAGTCCTAAAGTCATCAGGATTAGGGGAGTTCTCATACATGCACAGCTAAAGTAAACGCATACCAAACAAGAGCATATAAAGAAGTGTTGCCTCAATTCGTTATTTTATTCAAAGATTGTCTGTGATTACAATAAGGAAAAGCACAAAGCGGATATACAATCGGCTTTCTAGGGCACTATTCCTAACAATCTCCCACTTGCCCGTCAAAGCCATTCTAAAGCTATTCTAAGTCCCATCTTCTGAAGATGACCTTGGAAAGCTTCTCGACTAAGGGGTTTAGTAAGTGGATCTGCCACGTTCTCTGCTGATGTGACCCTCTCAATTCGCACATCTCCTCTTTTGATAATATCACGGATTAGGTGATACTTCCTCATAATGTGCTTGGTCCGTTGGTGAGATCTTGGTTCTCTTGCTTGAGCAACCGCCCCAGTGTTGTCACAAAACACAGTAATGGGGTCTTTCATGCTAGGAACAACATTCAATTCTTGAATGAAGTTTCTAATCCAAACACCTTCCTTGGCTGCATCATTTGCAGCTAAGTATTCGGCCTCAGTGGTTGAATCTGCAGTGGTAGTCTGCTTGGAACTCTTCCAACTCACTGCTCCGCCGTTTAGGCAGAAAATGTATCCTGACATTGACTTAAAATCATCTAAGTCAGATGCAAAGCTTGCATCGCAGTATCCTTCGACAGTAAGATCTTTCTGACCTCTGTAAACTAAGAATAAATCTTTAGTACTTTTCAAGTACTTAAGAATATTCTTCACGGCAGCCCAGTGACCATCTCCAGGGTCAGATTGGAAACGACTCGTTACACTAAGTGCATAAGCCACATCCGGTCGAGTACATAACATTGCATACATTATGCTACCTATTGCTGATGCATAAGGTGTATGAGTCATTCTTTCCTTCTCAAGGTTAGTCTTAGGACACATCTTCTTTGAAAGACATGTTCCTACACTCATAGGAAGGTTCTTAACCTTTGCTGACTCCATATTGAATCTCTTCAATACTTTGTCAATGTACATCAACTGTGATAGTCCTATTAACCTTCTAGATCTATCTCTATAGATTTTAATTCCAAGGATATAGGACGCATCACCAAGATCTTTCATCTCGAATTGGTTCGATAACCATAACTTAGTCACTTTCATGTCATCCTTCGAATTCCCAACAAGAAGGATGTCATCAACTTAAAGTACTAAGAATTGCACTGAGGTCTCCAATTCCTTTCTATACACACATGATTCATTCGAAATTTGGATGAAGCCAAATGCTTTGACCGATTCATCAAATCGAATGTTCCAATTCCTAGAAGCCTGTTTCAATCCATAGATTGATCTTTGGAGTTTGCAAACCTTTTGCTCACTCCCACTGAATGTGAAACCTATGGGTTGCTCCATATAAATGTCTTTGTCAATGTCACCATTGAGAAAGGCACTTTTCACATCCATTTGCCATATCTCATAGTCATAATATGCAGCAATGGCAAGCATGATTCGAATGGACTTTTGCATTGCAACTGGTGAAAAGGTTTCGTCAAAGTCCACGCCGGGTCTTTGAGTGAATCCTTTCGCAACCAGTCTTGCTTTATAGGCCGCAATGCTTCCATCAACTCCAAGCTTTCTCTTAAAGATCCATTTGCAACCTATGGGTTTGACCCCATCAGGCAAATCTACCAAGGTCCAAACTTGGTTGGAGTTCATGGAGTCCATTTCGGATTTCATGGCTTCTATCCACTGTTCAGAGTCAGAATCTGAAAGTGCCTCCTCATATGTTAAAGGATCATTATCCTTTTGAGAGATTTCATGGAAGAATCCATACCATCTCTCCGGCTGTCTAGGAGTGCGTTCAGAACGCCTTAGAGGAGGATTTTCATGTGTATCGAAATTCGTGATTGGTTGTGGTTGATCAGAGTGGGACGTTTCTTCAGTGGGTGGTGTGGGGTCACTTTGTACTTCTTCTAATTCTATGACCTTGCCTTTCTTTTCTCTAAGGAACGGTTCCTCAAGAAAAGTGGCATTTCTGGAAACAAACACCTTTTGCTCAGATTGATCATAGAAATAGTATCCTATGGATTCCTTAGGATAACCTACAAAGTAGCATAAGTTAGAACGAGATTCTAACTTATCTCCCACTGTCCTCTTCACGTAAGCAGGACAACCCCAAATTCTTAAATAAGAATAACTAGGGATTTTACCATGCCACATTTCATAGGGCGTCTTGGGGACTGACTTAGAGGGAACTAGATTCAGAATCTTTGCTGCACTTGCTAGGGCATAACCCCAGAAAGAAGGTGGTAAGTCAGTGAAACTCATCATGGAACGAACCATATCAAGTAGGGTTCGATTCCTTCTCTCAGAAACTCCATTAAGCTGAGGAGTTCCCGGAGGAGTCCACTGAGAGATAATCCCATTATCCTTGAGATGATTAAGGAATTCTTCACTAAGATATTCGCCTCCTCGATCAGATCGAAGTGCTTTGATCTTGTGACCAGTTTGGTTCTCAACCTCCTTTTGAAATTCTAAGAATTTCTCAAAAGCTTCAGATTTATACTTCATTAAGTATACATAACCATACCGACTAAAGTCATCAGTAAAGGTTATGAAGTACTGATGATTGTTTCTAGTGCTTACACTAAGCGGTCCACAAACATCAGTATGGATCAAATCCAAAACCTTAGTGGCACGTTCCACAGTTCCATTAAAAGGGACTTTGGACATTTTTCCTTTGAGACAGGATTCGCAAGAAGTTAACTCTTTGAGATCATTTTCAGAGAATGATCCTAAAGTGTTTATCTTGCTAATTCTGTTCTTGGAAATGTGTCCTAATCTAGCGTGCCATAAGGGAGCTGAAACTTTGTCATCTCTCTTACGCTTTGTTTCTCGTTGTATATTCTTAATATTGATATTTTGAGTTAGGTAAAGTCCATTACTTAGAGTACCGATAAGAACGGAAGAGTTGTTCCGTTTGATAAAGTATTTACCATTCTTAATATAAGTTTCATAACCTTCACAATCTAATATTGGAACTGAAATTATATTACGAATAATGCTCGGTACATAAAGGACTTTATTTAATACTAACTCAAAACTACCTAAATCTAATCTAATTGTGCCTAAAGCTCGAGCTTCAACGTTTGAGCCATCGTCGATCTTCAAGACACATTCTCCTTCTTTGAGTTGTTGGACTTCACTTAGCATCTGTACATCATTACAGATATGAGTTCCACAACCGGTATCAAGTACCCAAGAACTAGAATTAATAGAAAGATTTACTTCAACGAGAAAGATACCTTTCTTCAGAGTAGTCTTGTACTCTGGGCAGTTTCTCCTCCAATGTCCCGCTTTGCCACAATGGAAGCAAACATCCTCTTTCTGATCACGCTTCTTCTTTTGGGCCTTCCCCTTCGAAATGCCACCAGTGGGCCTAAGGGGTTTCTTCTTCTTCTTTTGGGCTTTCTTGCCCTTACCTTTAGAAGGCCCAAAAGAGGAAGATGGAGCATTCACCATCAAAACCTTATTGTCCTTCTTGATCGTGCTTTCAGCAGTCACAAGTTGACTAATCAGCTCAGCTACAGTAGCACCAGCATGATTCATGTTGAAGTTAAGGACAAATGGGTTGAATGATGGTGGGAGCGAAGCTAGCAACAAATCCACTGAAAGCTCATCTTTCAGTGGCATGTCCATGGAAGCAAGTTTCTCTGTAAGGGCAAGAAACTTGAGTCCATATTCATGGACACTTGAACCTTCCCTCATTCTCAAGTGGAACAATTCCTTTGAAGTGTTATACCTTGTAACACGTTCATGAGGGCGGTAAAGTTGCTCTAAGTGGTCGTAAATCTCCCAAGCAAATTCCATGGCCTCATGCTGCCTTTGCAATTCCGGAGACATGTTAGCCAACATAAGGCAACGGGCTTGGAGATTATCATCCTTCCACTTCTGAATCGCATCCCGCTCGGCCCAAGTGGGAGCCTCGTTCGAAGAGAACATAAGTTCTCTTCTCAGAATCTAAAATGATTTTTAGATTCCTCAGCCAATCAGAATAGTTGGGACCAGTCAACTTGTTTGACTCGAGGATCGATACAAGAGGGTTTTTGGTTGCCATTTCAAAACACGTAGAGAATCACAGAATCTACGACCTAAATGGTAAAACAGAGAACTAGTGAGCATGCTGAATTATAACGATATACAAAAGATAAGGTCTTTAATCTATTGTAGCTCCCACTGTTTTTCAAAGATCTAGAATTCCCAAAGATCTAAGAGGAACACGTTTCCCAATGGGTACTAAGATCCTAGGCATTTTACCTCGAACCCACGACTCGCGGACATTCTAAGTAAGAACCCTAGGTAGGTACAACTTACCAATTCTAACACCTTTAGAACTCTTAGTAATTGTTTTTGCATCACCTATCTTTCAATATGGACCCACGACTCGTGCGACATCCATATTTACTTAGGCGTTAAGCTAGACCCATCAATCATAAGATCATGACCAAAACTTAGTTCGAACGACCCACGACTCGCGGACATCGCCCTTGCTAATAATTGACCACGAAATATTGACCATTTAAAATGATTAATTAGGTAACTAAGAACTAATAAGCTCCACTAGCTATCCCACGACTCGCGGACAATAACTAGCTTTACTTACTAAACTTAAAACCTATTGATGGAATGCTAGGAATTTAATTCAAAATTTGCATCTCGAATTAAACACCTATTTGTTCGAAATTAGCTTAATATTTAATGGGAATTTTCGAATCAACCGGAGAGTTGTCCGGTTCGACCTCACCAACATATATGTTATCCAATTTTATTAGTCTTGATTAATGCAAGTACACTTAAATGCATTTCAAACAAGCACATAAACAGATAACATGTCCTAGCATGATACTAACATGTAATGATCATGGGTTCTACCTATCTTATGCGTGATATGTGGGAGCCACTCCACAATCACAAGTTCTAACATACATGCCACATAAACAGTTCAAATCACATAAGGGAAAACGGTAACAAAATACGAGCCCTATCTCTATTACATTTAACAATTGAGATTCCCCTCCCTAACATTTTGAGGGGTCTTCACTTATGGCCTCCTTGTTACTTGAATGTGGTCCATCTTACTCCATGGGTGCATTGTCTCCAAAATGAAAATAAAACCTCACCACCTATCTCTACTCTCAAATTACAATAAAAAGAAAAAGACATAAAGTAATAAGGCTCAATCTTCATATTGGCCTTAGACAATTACACGGGCATACCCCGGCCTCAAAAACAGTAATATGGAAAGCCACATAATAAATCACATAACAGTACGCACATAAGTGAGGCTCCAACCTCAATTGAAAAACGCAACTATAGGGCTCCAACCCCAATTTAAACCATCCATGTGCATAAATTAAAACCATACATAGATCTAAACCCATGATCACCTAACATGCTTTTGCAAGAATTTAAATTTAACCAATAAATTAAAATTCTCGCTTTAAGCTCTAATAGCTTAAAACACGACTTGATGCGAGTCTTATTTATAAAAGTTTTCAATAAATCCCAAATTACCAAAACAAATAAAATTCCAATTAATTTCTGAAAATTAATAATTTTATCAAGATGTATTTTCCCAAAATATAAACCGTTTCAATTTCTCAAAAATCCCAATTTCAAGTTTTATTCAAAAAAAATTAAAATAAATATTCAAAAATAAAATTTTAAAATTAAAATAAAAAATTGGGACTGGATTGCACGAAACACGAAAAGGCCGGATCACGAAAACGGGGTTGCCCGCCCCAAGTGCGGCGTGTGCGCACAGCATGCGCGCACAGCGCGCGGCCAAGGCCGCGCGAGTGCGCGCTGGAGCGCGCAGCTCCTGCCGGGCATTGGGCGGCCAGTCTCGGCCGCCCTGGGCGGGCGCGCCTAGAAGGCTCCCGCACAGGCGTGCGGGAGGTGCTGGGCGACTGGCCGGTCTGTCCCGGCCAGGCCTGGGCGGCGACGGGCGGACGGCGTGCGGGCGACTGGCCGGTCTGTTCCGGCCAGCCCTGGGCGATGATGGGCGGGCGCGCCGGGAGGACCTCCCGCGCGGTTGCGGGAGGGTGGCGCGCGAAGCCCGCGCGCGCGACTCCTTCGCGCGCGGGGTTTCTCGTGTTCATCGCGATCCGGGCTTTCGTTTCGTGTTTTCGTTCAAAAGCAAAACCAATCCAAGAAATCCAAAAACAGTTTATACAGTTTCAAATCTAAAATTGTTTTTCAAAATTAAATTTTATAAAAACCAATTTTCAGAAACTTTCAGGAAAAAAATACAGTTTCGTAATTCAGGCTTTCTAAAACAATTACAAATACTCAATCGCATCAAGCCTAAGAATTTCTACCAAATTCAGTATAATTGAGACGAATCAGAAACACGATTAACGAGGTGGCTCTGATACCACTTGTTGGAAAACACGAATCAGAAAGCAGCGGAATTTAAAAAAAATTTTCCCAACAAAAGGATCTAGGACTCGCAATCGTGTAACCACATTCGTAAAGATAGAAAACTTACTTTTCTTTTATTCTTTCTTGAAGCGTTTCAAGCCACCCAAGAACGCTCTTCTCGCGGCTTGATCCCCTCTCCTTGGTAAAGCTCGAATCTTCAAACTTCTAACTTGAAGTCTCTAGAGAAAGTCCACCAACTTGATCACAATCTAACTAGTAAGGATGCTAGTTCTCTAGTTAGTGTTTAGGCTTAACCTAGGGTTTAATTTAATCTTGGAGAAAGGAAGGTGTTCAACACATGAACCAAGAATTGTCTATTAGCTCCACAAGGAGCTCGAGCTCTCCTATTTATAGAGAGAGGGTGCCGATCCAAATCCTTGTTGGGAAAGGATTTGGTTCCTCTCTCTCCTATTACTTGATCATCAAGTATTTTCCAACTTTGACTTTGAATTCTAATTCAAGTCAACTTTTAAGAGAGCTAAAAATATCCAAACTATTTTTGGATAATTTTATACTTTATTTATTATAAAATAAATAACTTATTTTTATCTAATTAATTAATTCATAATTAATTAACTAGATTATTTTCTCCAAAATTAGACTTTCTTTTTAATTCAAAATTAAACCAAAGTCTATTAAATAATTAACTAATTAATTATTTAATATATATATAATATATATATACACACGTGTGTGACACGTGTCACAGTGACAAGTGTCACTCACGTGAGCCACACGTGTGATTTCACACGTGTGGAACCCTCTTGGCCCGATTAACTCGTTTAATCATTTTCAAGCCTCAACTCATGTAACCAAGTTGTTGTGTGTGACCCTCTAGGTTCTCAATTCAATTAGCAGTGACCCTAATTAATTAATTCACTAATTAATTAATCAGTCCACAGATTAAACGACCATAGTCTAGCAACAGGTGTTTAACCCCTAGCTGAATTGGAATGTTTGGATTCGACAGAACCTTTAAGTCATTGATTCATGTGAGATACAATCCTCCTACTTACTATCTCTCAACCAAGATCTAGGGCAAGGGAATAATCAGAACCCTAATAATCCGGTCTTAAAGCTAAGTGCATTTCATATCCATTTGATCTCAATCCAAGAAACCCTTTTCTTGATGTCTTGATCTACTGCCTTGGCCAAGGACTCCATATGGCATATGAATGACTTACACAATAAGAGATCACCTTGCAAATGCAAGTGTAGGTCCTTTCTTGATTCTCATTCACTTTCATGAGTCACTTGTGCAGCCCCAGCATAAGCCTTGAATCAGCTGTCTAAGGCGACACCCTTTAAAGCTTATACCTAAGACTACAGAGTTAACTCATAAAGTGACAAGGGACCTCAAGTCTAAGGATCAATTAATCACATCAATGACTCGTGAGATATTTCCTAATCTGGAAGTTTCCATTTCCTGAAATAGAAACTTCCTTTCCCATTTAGGAATGTTCTCACACGGGGCACCTCAGTGAACTTACTTATTAAAGTAAGCACCCTCATGTATCACGCACGTATCAACTATACACTTTGCACCTCCATGAAACAAGGTGGTCCTTCTTAAGGGCGTGATCCCACAAGCAAGCCTTAGAAGAGTCAGGTTGACACTCCCACTGTCTGTAGGACTCATCGGCTTGGAGTATTTTACTAATCATGACTTATGTGATATAGGGCTCGTTTCATGAACCATTTCACCTAAATGGTAGAGTCCTAAAGTCATCAGGATTAGGGGAGTTCTCATACATGCACAGCTAAAGTAAACGCATACCAAACAAGAGCATATAAAGAAGTGTTGCCTCAATTCGTTATTTTATTCAAAAGATTGTCTGTGATTACAATAAGGAAAAGCACAAAGCGGATATACAATCGGCTTTCTAGGGCACTATTCCTAACAACCTTACCCGAGGTTATAACTTGCATGTGATTGCGCTAATATATATGTATTGCCCCTCACACAGTCTTCGGTAGACTGATACTTCACTTTTCATGTAACGCCCCGGTTTCCGGATGAACAGGTAAGCACGCCACGTGTGCGTTTTGAGCGTAGGTTTATTTTATTTCTTTAATTTATAATATATTCTTACGTGGCATTCATAAAATTTTATAAAATTCATGAAACATTGTTTATATAAATCATTTGATTTCATAACATTGAAAATATTATTTCATGACACGGAAAATATTTCTTGCATGAAATTAATACCGAGAGTGGTTTAAATTACCGAATTGTCCCTAATTGAATATTTTCTAAAATGCTAGGGACTTAATTGCACGATTTCTAAGGACCTAATTGATTAGATTTCAAAAGTTTATACACTCAATTACATACTCTCATGAGTTAGAGGATTTATTGGCAATTTGGCAAATTTCACAAAAATCAAGATGATGAATTACGTATCATCTCTTCTCCCACATTTCTTGATCATTTTCTAGCAAACATATCCCCAAAATATTCATCTCTCTCTCTCGGTATTCCAAGGAAGGAAAGGGAAGAAGATAATTTTCATTTCAATCATCAAGATTTCAAGAAGTGTTCCAAGAAATTGAGAGTTCATCATCACCATCATCCATTTCTTCATTTCTTTCCATCTTTAAGGTTGGTTGGCATGAGTTGATGATTCTTGATCATATTTTCCTAAGCTAGGGTTTAAGATTTATGTGCTAAATGAGTTATTGGTGATCAAAGTGTGATTATGTGATCATATATGGAATTATAGCATGATTTGATCATGAAAATCTTGAATATTTGGCAAGATTGAGCTAGTTGGATCATGTACATGAAACCTTGAAATATTGTTGATATAGCATGTTCTATGTGTTTAAATGTTATATTAGAGTTTATTGAACTTATATGCATCATATTTCCAGAAATTATGGTATTTGGGATCAAAATCAAAATTGTTGTTGCTTTGTGAAAATTGGCCGAGAGCTTCCCCTGTTTCTGCTCTGTTTTTCAGTTGCAGAAACTGGGAACGACCGTTCCCAGCCTTAAGGCTTTGTGGGAACGGGCGTTCCCATTTCCTTTTCAAAATTTGGGCGGCCGAGCGTGGGAACGGCCGTTCCCATTTTGGCCTTGAGCCGGAAGGGCCGTTCCCAGCTCAAAGGCGTGCTTCAAAGGGGAAAAAACGCTGGCACGTTTTGGGAATTTCATGGGAACGACCGTTCCCATTTTACAAAGGGGACCGGAACGGCCGTTCCCACCTGTGTTGCAGAAAAAAAGTTTCTGCATAAAATTACGAAATTAGCCCCTCGACCCGACGACTTCTTTGACCCCGAATTGCTATAATATGTGTTAATATGATGTGAAACGAAATGTTATGATACCACATTGCATTTTCATGGTCGTCTCGACACATTTCCGCCGTTCGTCACTTTTTGGTCATTTTAGTTCATGTCTCACGAATGTACGTCGTATTTGCACAGGTCACTAGGGCGTGGACGGGGAGCAAGCTCCTTAGAACGCTTCTTTATTATATTTTGCAAGAAAGGTGAGGTTTTGTTTTGGTAAAACGAACCCTATAACCCTTATGTGCTAGTTTTCGGCCAAAATCTATTATAATTATAAACGTTTTCAAAGCTATCAATATTTCAAGCAAGAAAGTATCGATTGTCATGATTTTCAAGCATGTTTGGCGAGTACATGATTGCACGTGGGCCCGAGGGTAATTCTTGAGCCAACCGGGAAAGCAAGGGCTGACGGGTAACTCCTGAATTATCCTCACATTGTTGGGATCACCCCCGAAGCCACTAGGAGATTAGTGGTGGAAGGAGTTCCGTGTCTAGAGGGTCATGTCCTCTACACACACCATGTCGTGGATAGTCGAGCCTTGCAAACTCGCTATCACCCGGAGGAAGAAGGAGACTGGGGATTAATCCGGCATGTCGGGTTATCCTCGGGTTATTGCATGATTTCAAGCATGAACTTGTTTATGTGAGCACTAAATATATTGCATGATCACTTATTTATCAAGCAAGCAAGCATGATCACGTATTGTTCACGATTGGGAGTTCGGTTGGAGATTGCCCTTGCTCGCCGGGGCCACATGTTCATGATATTGACAAGCATGATTAAGTAAACGTGTTAAAATGGATAGTTGTAATCTCGGGCAAAGGATGAGATTTCTTGAACTATATAATTATTGTTTTCTAAAAGTCTTTACCCGAGGCTACAACTTGCATGTGACGTGTGTTATATTTAATTATTGCCCCTCACTCAGTCTTCGGTAGACTGATACTCCACTTTTCAGGTACCTTTTGAGCGTGGTTGTGCTAGGCGGGAGTTGGTCGAGTCCTGCATTATCACGGGTCTAGTGTTGCACCTTTCATGTATATATTTTGTCGGATATCATGTTATGTTCACGGTTGATATAATTTGGACACTTTAGTAGATACCTATTTTGTAGAGATGATAATGTATTGAGAGTTAAATGGTACCTATATGTATCTATGTAATAAATACGGTACCTATATATACGAATGACTTTACTGCTTCCGCTTTTCTATTCATGATTGTTGTTTTTGTTGGGGAGAGTGTCCCGCCTAGAGCGTCGTTTTGTTGTCACCCGTTCGCTGTGGTCTTGGTTTATGTATGAACTGTCCATTTCATACGTGGATCGAGGCTACAGTGCGGGGGATGTGGCGCCTCGGGGTCTAGGGTGCTACATCTACAGGTGGTATCAGAGCCCGGTTGCAAAACCGAGGTTCTCGAGTCGTGTCGAGTCAGTCTAGGTCGCACGGCATAGGATTATGTGGTACTTGGGAGTCTGCATTTGGTTGACTTGTTTGATTTACTTATTCCTTTGCATTAATTGAGCTAATTGATCTTCCTTGAACATGTGTTACTTGATATTATGGAAATTATATGCACTCATTTGCATTTATTGATCAAGCCACGCATGTTTAGTGATCTAATTTCAGGATGGAGCACGACAGACGTTCCAGTGACCGATCCTCGAGGCACAGGCATCATCATCGTCGACATCATCGCCGCGAGAGATCACCACCTCCTCCACCTGCTCAGGCACAGCCCCAGGATTTTATGAATGCAGTAGTGGGGCTAATCGACCAGAGGTTACAGGAACGGGTTCCTCCACCACCTCCAGCACCAGTAGCACCTCCGGAGAAGCCCATTTCTGCTATTCTACGAGAATTTCAGAACCAGCATCCCCCGAAGTTCTATAAGGGAGACGACATACAGGCAGAGATGTGGCTGAAGGAGATCGAGAGGATATGGCAGCTTATTCCTTGCGATAGTCAGGAGAAGGCCCGTTGCACCCTTACTCTTATTCAGGGCGAGGCCTACTCCTGGTGGGAGAGTACAGAGATTGTTCTGGAGGCAGCAGGGACCGAGATTACCTGGGAGGTTTTTGTACGGGAGTTCAGAAACAAGTATATTCCTCCAGCTTCCCGTACCCGCAGATTGAGGGAGTTTACAGAGCTAAAGCAGGGAGGCAGGTCCGTGGGTCAGTACATCGCCGAGTTCGAGAGGCTTTCTCGCTATGCACCCAACATAGCGAATGATGACTTTCACAAGGCGATGCAGTTCGTTCAGGGGTTGAGACCGGATATCCAGGATGCACTGAAAGCGGCTAACACCAGTACCTGGGCAAAAGCTACTGCAAAAGCCCTAAAGGTTGAAGATTCTGACAGTGTTAGGAGGGCTGCTCAGCGAGCAGGACAGGCTTCGGGCTCGAGATCAGGCCAGGGTTCGAGTTCAGGAAAACGGCCGATGGTTTACTCTACACCTCCAGCACAGAGGGACTCTGAAAAGAAGTTTAAGACTACGGGATCGTCACAGAAGGGTGCAGGGCCGTTGCTGAGAGGTCCGAGAGCTCCAGCTCCACCCCAGCCACCTCAGAGACCGGGATGCAGATGGTGTGGACAGCCTACACATACTTATGATAACTGCAGGCGCCGGTTAGGTTTGTGTCTGATCTGCGGGAGTAACGAGCACCTGGTTGATGGTTGTCCGGATCGTCAGGATCCACCACCTGCAGGACCGAGGCCACTGGTGAGGGCCCGAGCTTATGCACTCACGGGAGAGGAGCAGGATGCTGAGATTGACCCTGCCGCAGTAGTTGAAGGTATTATTTGCATTCATGGCACGAACATCCATACATTATTTGATCCAGGAGCTACACACTCCTTTCTTGCGCACTCTATTGCTATTACTTTGTCTTTGCCTGCTATGTGTACTTCTGTGCGCTATATAGTTAGTACTCCTTTCGGTAGTAGGCGAGAGACGGATCAGGTCTACAAGGATGTTCCAGTGGTGATTGAAGGCAGGGAATTTCTGACAGACTTCATTGTTATGCCGATGGAGAGATACGGGGCTATTCTGGGGATGGATTGGCTTTACAGACACCGTGCTACAATTGATTGTCGGGCCAAGAAGGTTCAGTTGGGTTCAGAGGTTGTAACGGGCTGCACTTCGAAAACTGTACCCCTACTTTCGTTTTCTGAGGCTCAGAGATTAGTCAGAGACGGGGCTACAGGGTTCATTGCCTATATTCTGAACAAGCCCAAAGATCAGGTGAAATTAGAGGACACAGAAGTGGTAAAGGAATTTCCTGAGGTATTTCCAGAAAAATTGGATTCCTTGCCTCCTGAAAGAGAGATTGAATTTGTGATTGATCTTTTCCCGAATGCTGAGCCGTATTCAAAGACTCCTTATCGGATGGCTCCAGCTGAGTTGAAGGAATTAAAAGTTCAGCTTGAGGCCTTGTTGGAAGTTGGGTACATTCGGCCAAGTTCTTCGCCGTGGGGAGCACCGGTATTGTTTGTTAAGAAGAAGGACGGGACTCTAAGAATGTGCATCGATTACAGGGAGTTGAACAGGATGACTATTAAGAACAAGTATCCCCTCCCACATATCGAGGAATTATTCGATATACTTCAGGGTTCTAAGGTGTATTCGAAATTGGATTTAAGACAGGGGTACTACCAGCTGCGAATCCGAGCAGAGGATGTTCCTAAGACAGGATTCAATACTCGGTACGGGCACTACGAGTTCGTGGTTATGCCATTTGGATTAACTAACGCCCCTGCAGCTTTCATGGATATGATGCACCGGATATTCAGGCCTTTCCTCGACAAGTTCGTGGTGATTTTCATTGATGACATTCTGGTTTTCTCAAAATCAGCCGAGGAGCACGCGAGACATCTTAGGCTCGTTCTTCAGACTCTAAAAGAGCATCAGTTGTTTGCTAAGTTTAGTAAGTGTGAATTTTGGATAGATCGGGTTTCCTTCTTGGGCCACGTGATTTCAGGAAAAGGGTTGGAAGTCGATCCCTCGAAAATTGAGGCCGTGCTTAAGTGGGAGAAACCAAAGAATGCCTCGGAGATTAGAAGCTTCTTGGGATTGGCCGGTTATTACAGAAGGTTTGTTCAGGATTTCTCCAAGATTGCGGCACCGTTAACCCGGTTGACAAAGAAGGATGTTAAGTTTGTTTGGGACGAGAAGTGTGATCAAAGCTTTAATTTTCTGAAAGAAAAGTTAGTCTCAGCTCCGGTATTAACCTTACCCGAAGGTTCAGAAGAGTATGCAGTGTACACCGATGCATCTAAAGAAGGCTTAGGTTGTGTTTTGACTTAGAAAGGAAAAGTGATCGCTTATGCTTCCCGAAAGCTAAAGGAGTATGAAAGGAATTATCCGACACACGACCTAGAGCTTGCAGCTGTGATCTTTGCACTCGGGAAATGGAGACATTATCTTTACGGGACTTCCTTTGAGATATTTACCGACCACAAGAGCCTCCAGTATTTATTCACGCAGAAGGATTTGAATATGAGGCAACGGCGCTGGATGGAAAAATTGGAAGATTATGATTGTACCATTAAATACCATCCTGGGAAAGCCAATGTGGTCGCTGATGCACTTAGCAGGAAGGCGAGTGTATCGAGTTTGGAAATAAAGGAAAGTGAGGAAGTTGCCCCGATTGTGTTAAGGGCTCGGGTTTCGAACATCACAATTCAGCCGGAATTAAAACATCAGTTATTTGAGGCTCAAAATAAGGATCCGGAAGTGCAGAAGCTTGTAAGTAAAGCTAAAGACGACCAGGAGAGTCCGTTCGGGTTTGATGAGACCGGGTTGCTTCGGTTTAAGAACAGAGTAGTAGTACCTGAAGAATTGAGACGGGTCCTACTCGAAGAAGCTCACAAGTCAGCCTACTCGATCCACCCCGGAGGAAATAAAATGTATAAGGATTTGAAGCAATATTATTGGTGGAATGGGATGAAGAGAGACGTGGCAGAGTATGTGAAACATTGCTTGACTTGTCAGAAGGTGAAAGCTGAGCACCAAAAACCCGCGGGACTTCTACAACCGTTACCTATTCCCGAGTGGAAGTGGGAACAAGTAACGATGGACTTTGTTTCCGGATTACCGAAGGTGAAAGGCGGGTTTGATGGAACTTGGGTAATCGTGGATAGATTTACAAAGTCTGCTCACTTTCTACCGGTCCGGATGTCCTATAAGATTCCGAAGCTGGCTGAAATCTATAACAGAGAGATTATTCGACTTCATGGTATTCCGGTGAGCATAGTTTCTGACCGAGACCCGAGGTTTACTTCTAAGTTGTGGCAGGAGTTGCAGGCCGTTTTGGGAACTAAACTTAAGTTCAGTACAGCATTCCACCCGCAAACAGACGGTCAAACTGAAAGATTGATCAGGTATTTGGAAGATCTTCTTCGGGCATGCGCGATGGATTTTCAGAACTCGTGGTCAGATCAGCTTCCCTTGATCGAGTTTGCTTATAACAACAGCTTTCAGGCTTCGATCGGGATGGCTCCTTACGAGTTACTTTATGGAAGAAAATGCCGATCTCCGTTGTTTTTCGACTTGGAAGAATGGAAGTGGTCAAAACAGGAAGGAGTAAAGAGAGGTGAAAGATTCGAAAGGCCTTCCAGAGTCGTCCAAGCTATGATTGAAAAGGTTCAAACGATTCAACAACGGATGAAAGCCGCACAAGATAGACAGAAGAGCTATGCGGATAAGCGCCGCAGGGATCTAGAATTCGAAGTTGGTGACCGGGTTTTCTTGAAGGTGTCACCAAGGAAAGGTTTCACCCGAATCGGGAAAGGAGGAAAGCTTAATCCTCGCTACTTAGGTCCGTTTGAGATTCTTGAAAGAATAGGCGAGGTAGCCTATCGACTGGACCTATCACCGAGTCTTACGGGGATTCACAACGTGTTTCATGTTTCACAATTAAGGAAATATTACCCCGATGAGACTACGATCCTCCCCGTGGAAGAAGTTGAGCTGGAACCGAATTTAACTTTTGTTCAGAGGCCGGTTAAGATCATGGATCGGAAATTCCAAGAATTGAGGAACCGGAGAATTCCCATGGTCAAAGTATTGTGGAGAAGCGATAAAACCGAGGAAGCGACTTGGGAAACAGAGGATAAGATGAAACGGTTCCACCCGGAGTTGTTCGAGCAGGACTAGAGAATTTGGGGACCAGATTCTTCTAAGGGGGGGAGAGTTGTAACGCCCCGGTTTCCGGATGAACAGGTAAGCACGCCACGTGTGCGTTATGAGCGTAGGTTTATTTTATTTCTTTAATTTATAATATATTCTTACGTGGCATTCATAAAATTTTATAAAATTCATGAAACTTTGTTTATATAAATCATTTGATTTCATAACATTGAAAATATTATTTCATGACACGGAAAATATTTCTTACATGAAATTAATACCGAGAGTGGTTTAAATTACCGAATTGTCCCTAATTGAATATTTTCTAAAATGCTAGGGACTTAATTGCACGATTTCTAAGGACCTAATTGATTAGATTTCAAAAGTTTATACACTCAATTACATACTCTCATGAGTTAGAGGATTTATTGGCAATTTGGCAAATTTCACAAAAATCAAGATGATGAATTACGTATCATCTCTTCTCCCACATTCCTTGATCATTTTCTAGCAAACATATCCCCAAAATATTCATCTCTCTCTCTCGGTATTCCAAGGAAGGAAAGGGAAGAAGATAATTTTCATTTCAATCATCAAGATTTCAAGAAGTGTTCCAAGAAATTGAGAGTTCATCATCACCATAATCCATTTCTTCATTTCTTTCCATCTTTAAGGTTGGTTGGCATGAGTTGATGATTCTTGATCATATTTTCCTAAGCTAGGGTTTAAGATTTATGTGCTAAATGAGTTATTGGTGATCAAAGTGTGATTATGTGATCATATATGGAATTATAGCATGATTTGATCATGAAAATCTTGAATATTTGGCAAGATTGAGCTAGTTGGATCATGTACATGAAACCTTGAAATCTTGTTGATATAGCATGTTCTATGTGTTTAAATGTTATATTAGAGTTTATTGAACTTATATGCATCATATTTCCAGAAATTATGGTATTTGGGATCAAAATCAAAATTGTTGTTGCTTTGTGAAAATTGGCCGAGAGCTTCCCCTGTTTCTGCTCTGTTTTTCAGTTGCAAAAACTGGGAACGACCGTTCCCAGCCTTAAGGCTTTGTGGGAACGGGCGTTCCCATTTCCTTTTCAAAATTTGGGCGGCCGAGCGTGGGAACGGCCGTTCCCATTTTGGCCTTGAGCCGGAAGGGCCGTTCCCAGCTCAAAGGCGCGCTTCAAAGGGGAAAAAACGCTGGCACGTTTTGGGAATTTCATGGGAACGACCGTTCCCATTTTACAAAGGGGACCGGAACGGCCGTTCCCACCTGTGTTGCAGAAAAAAAGTTTCTGCATAAAATTACGAAATTAGCCCCTCGACCCGACGACTTCTTTGACCCCGAATTGCTATAATATGTGTTAATATGATGTGAAACGAAATGTTATGATACCACATTGCATTTTCATGGTCGTCTCGACACATTTTCGCCGTTCGTCACTTTTTGGTCATTTTAGTTCATGTCTCACGAATGTACGTCGTATTTGCACAGGTCACTAGGGCGTGGACGGGGAGCAAGCTCCTTAGAACGCTTCTTTATTATATTTTGCAAGAAAGGTGAGGTTTTGTTTTGGTAAAACGAACCCTATAACCCTTATGTGCTAGTTTTCGGCCAAAATCTATTATAATTATAAACGTTTTCAAAGCTATCAATATTTCAAGCAAGAAAGTATCGATTGTCATGATTTTCAAGCATGTTTGGCGAGTACATGATTGCACGTGGGCCCGAGGGTAATTCTTGAGCCAACCGGGAAAGCAAGGGCTGACGGGTAACTCCTGAATTATCCTCACATTGTTGGGATCACCCCCGACGCCACTAGGAGATTAGTGGTGGAAGGAGTTCCGTGTCTAGAGGGTCATGTCCTCTACACACACCATGTCGTGGATAGTCGAGCCTTGCAAACTCGCTATCACCCGGAGGAAGAAGGAGACTGGGGATTAATCGGCATGTCGGGTTATCCTCGGGTTATTGCATGATTTCAAGCATGAACTTGTTTATGTGAGCACTAAATATATTGCATGATCACTTATTTATCAAGCAAGCAAGCATGATCACGTATTGTTCACGATTGGGAGTTCGGTTGGAGATTGCCCTTGCTCGCCGGGGCCACATGTTCATGATATTGACAAGCATGATTAAGTAAACGTGTTAAAATGGATAGTTGTAATCTCGGGTAAAGGATGAGATTTCTTGAACTATATAATTATTGTTTTCTAAAAGTCTTTACCCGAGGCTACAACTTGCATGTGACGTGTGTTATATTTAATTATTGCCCCTCACTCAGTCTTCGGTAGACTGATACTCCACTTTTCAGGTACCTTTTGAGCGTGGTTGTGCTAGGCGGGAGTTGGTCGAGTCCTGCATTATCACGGGTCTAGTGTTGCACCTTTCATGTATATATTTTGTCGGATATCATGTTATGTTCACGGTTGATATAATTTGGACACTTTAGTAGATACCTATTTTGTAGAGATGATAATGTATTGAGAGTTAAATGGTACCTATATGTATCTATGTAATAAATACGGTACCTATATATACGAATGACTTTACTGCTTCCGCTTTTCTATTCATGATTGTTGTTTTTGTTGGGGAGAGTGTCCCGCCTAGAGCGTCGTTTTGTTGTCACCCGTTCGCTGTGGTCTTGGTTTATGTATGAACTGTCCATTTCATACGTGGATCGAGGCTACAGTGCGGGGGATGTGGCGCCTCGGGGTCTAGGGTGCTACATCTACAGGTGGTATCAGAGCCCGGTTGCAAAACCGAGGTTCTCGAGTCGTGTCGAGTCAGTCTAGGTCGCACGGCATAGGATTATGTGGTACTTGGGAGTCTGCATTTGGTTGACTTGTTTGATTTACTTATTCCTTTGCATTAATTGAGCTAATTGATCTTCCTTGAACATGTGTTACTTGATATTATGGAAATTATATGCACTCATTTGCATTTATTGATCAAGCCACGCATGTTTAGTGATCTAATTTCAGGATGGAGCACGACAGACGTTCCAGTGACCGATCCTCGAGGCACAGGCATCATCATCGTCGACATCATCGCCGCGAGAGATCACCACCTCCTCCACCTGCTCAGGCACAGCCCCAGGATTTTATGAATGCAGTAGTGGGGCTAATCGACCAGAGGTTACAGGAACGGGTTCCTCCACCACCTCCAGCACCAGTAGCACCTCCGGAGAAGCCCATTTCTGCTATTCTACGAGAATTTCAGAACCAGCGTCCCCCGAAGTTCTATAAGGGAGACGATATACAGGCAGAGATGTGGCTGAAGGAGATCGAGAGGATATGGCAGCTTATTCCTTGCGATAGTCAGGAGAAGGCCCGTTGCACCCTTACTCTTATTCAGGGCGAGGCCTACTCCTGGTGGGAGAGTACAGAGATTGTTCTGGAGGCAGCAGGGACCGAGATTACCTGGGAGGTTTTTGTACGGGAGTTCAGAAACAAGTATATTCCTCCAGCTTCCCGTACCCGCAGATTGAGGGAGTTTACAGAGCTAAAGCAGGGAGGCAGGTCCGTGGGTCAGTACATCGCCGAGTTCGAGAGGCTTTCTCGCTATGCACCCAACATAGCGAATGATGACTTTCACAAGGCGATGCAGTTCGTTCAGGGGTTGAGACCGGATATCCAGGATGCACTGAAAGCGGCTAACACCAGTACCTGGGCAAAAGCTACTGCAAAAGCCCTAAAGGTTGAAGATTCTGACAGTGTTAGGAGGGCTACTCAGCGAGCAGGACAGGCTTCGGGCTCGAGATCAGGCCAGGGTTCGAGTTCAGGAAAACGGCCGATGGTTTACTCTACACCTCCAGCACAGAGGGACTCTGGGAAGAAGTTTAAGACTACGGGATCGTCACAGAAGGGTGCAGGGCCGTTGCTGAGAGGTCCGAGAGCTCCAGCTCCACCCCAGCCACCTCAGAGACCGGGATGCAGATGGTGTGGACAGCCTACACATACTTATGATAACTGCAGGCGCCGGTTAGGTTTGTGTCTGATCTGCGGGAGTAACGAGCACCTGGTTGATGGTTGTCCGGATCGTCAGGATCCACCACCTGCAGGACCGAGGCCACTGGTGAGGGCCCGAGCTTATGCACTCGCGGGAGAGGAGCAGGATGCTGAGATTGACCCCGCCGCAGTAGTTGAAGGTATTATTTGCATTCATGGCACGAACATCCATACATTATTTGATCCAGGAGCTACACACTCCTTTCTTGCGCACTCTATTGCTATTACTTTGTCTTTGCCTGCTATGTGTACTTCTGTGCGCTATATAGTTAGTACTCCTTTCGGTAGTAGGCGAGAGACGGATCAGGTCTACAGGGATGTTCCAGTGGTGATTGAAGGCAGGGAATTTCTGACAGACTTCATTGTTATGCCGATGGAGAGATACGGGGCTATTCTGGGGATGGATTGGCTTTACAGACACCGTGCTACAATTGATTGTCGGGCCAAGAAGGTTCAGTTGGGTTCAGAGGTTGTAACGGGCTGCACTTCGAAAACTGTACCCCTACTTTCGTTTTCTGAGGCTCAGAGATTAGTCAGAGACGGGGCTACAGGGTTCATTGCCTATATTCTGAACAAGCCCAAAGATCAGGTGAAATTAGAGGACACAGAAGTGGTAAAGGAATTTCCTGAGGTATTTCCAGAAAAATTGGATTCCTTGCCTCCTGAAAGAGAGATTGAATTTGTGATTGATCTTTTCCCGAATGCTGAGCCGTATTCAAAGACTCCTTATCGGATGGCTCCAGCTGAGTTGAAGGAATTAAAAGTTCAGCTTGAGGCCTTGTTGGAAGTTGGGTACATTCGGCCAAGTTCTTCGCCTTGGGGAGCACCGGTATTGTTTGTTAAGAAGAAGGACGGGACTCTAAGAATGTGCATCGATTACAGGGAGTTGAACAGGATGACTATTAAGAACAAGTATCCCCTCCCACATATCGAGGAATTATTCGATATACTTCAGGGTTCTAAGGTGTATTCGAAATTGGATTTAAGACAGGGGTACTACCAGCTGCGAATCCGAGCAGAGGATGTTCCTAAGACAGGATTCAATACTCGGTACGGGCACTACGAGTTCGTGGTTATGCCATTTGGATTAACTAACGCCCCTGCAGCTTTCATGGATATGATGCACCGGATATTCAGGCCTTTCCTCGACAAGTTCGTGGTGATTTTCATTGATGACATTCTGGTTTTCTCAAAATCAGCCGAGGAGCACGCGAGACATCTTAGGCTCGTTCTTCAGACTCTAAAAGAGCATCAGTTGTTTGCTAAGTTTAGTAAGTGTGAATTTTGGATAGATCGGGTTTCCTTCTTGGGCCACGTGATTTCAGGAAAAGGGTTGGAAGTCGATCCCTCGAAAATTGAGGCCGTGCTTAAGTGGGAGAAACCAAAGAATGCCTCGGAGATTAGAAGCTTCTTGGGATTGGCCGGTTATTACAGAAGGTTTGTTCAGGATTTCTCCAAGATTGCGGCACCGTTAACCCGGTTGACAAAGAAGGATGTTAAGTTTGTCTGGGACGAGAAGTGTGATCAAAGCTTTAATTTTCTGAAAGAAAAGTTAGTCTCAGCTCCGGTATTAACCTTACCCGAAGGTTCAGAAGAATATGCAGTGTACACCGATGCATCTAAAGAAGGCTTAGGTTGTGTTTTGACTCAGAAAGGAAAAGTGATCGCTTATGCTTCCCGAAAGCTAAAGGAGTATGAAAGGAATTATCCGACACACGACCTACAGCTTGCAGCTGTGATCTTTGCACTCGGGAAATGGAGACATTATCTTTACGGGACTTCCTTTGAGATATTTACCGACCACAAGAGCCTCCACTATTTATTCACGCAGAAGGATTTGAATATGAGGCAACGGCGCTGGATGGAAAAATTGGAAGATTATGATTGTACCATTAAATACCATCCTAGGAAAGCCAATGTGGTCGCCGATGCACTTAGCAGGAAGGCGAGTGTATCGAGTTTGGAAATAAAGGAAAGTGAGGAAGTTGCCCCGATTGTGTTAAGGGCTCGGGTTTCGAACATCACAATTCAGCCGGAATTAAAACATCAGTTATTTGAGGCTCAAAATAAGGATCCGGAAGTGCAGAAGCTTGTAAGTAAAGCTAAAGACGACCAGGAGAGTCCGTTCGGGTTTGATGAGACCGGGTTGCTTCGGTTTAAGAACAGAGTAGTAGTACCTGAAGAATTGAGACGGGTCCTACTCGAAGAAGCTCACAAGTCAGCCTACTCGATCCACCCCGGAGGAAATAAAATGTATAAGGATTTGAAGCAATATTATTGGTGGAACGGGATGAAGAGAGACGTGGCAGAGTATGTGAAACATTGCTTGACTTGTCAGAAGGTGAAAGCTGAGCACCAAAAACCCGCGGGACTTCTACAACCGTTACCTATTCCCGAGTGGAAGTGGGAACAAGTAACGATGGACTTTGTTTCCGGATTACCGAAGGTGAAAGGCGGGTTTGATGGAATTTGGGTAATCGTGGATAGATTTACAAAGTCTGCTCACTTTCTACCGGTCCGGATGTCCTATAAGATTCCGAAGCTGGCTGAAATCTATAACAGAGAGATTATTCGACTTCATGGTATTCCGGTGAGCATAGTTTCTGACCGAGACCCTAGGTTTACTTCTAAGTTGTGGCAGGAGTTGCAGGCCGTTTTGGGAACTAAACTTAAGTTCAGTACAGCATTCCACCCGCAAACAGACGGTCAAACTGAAAGATTGATCAGGTATTTGGAAGATCTTCTTCGGGCATGCGCGATGGATTTTCAGAACTCGTGGTCAGATCAGCTTCCCTTGATCGAGTTTGCTTATAACAACAGCTTTCAGGCTTCGATCGGGATGGCTCCTTACGAGTTACTTTATGGAAGAAAATGCCGATCTCCGTTGTTTTTCGACTTGGAAGAATGGAAGTGGTCAAAACAGGAAGGAGTAAAGAGAGGTGAAAGATTCGAAAGGCCTTCCAGAGTCGTCCAAGCTATGATTGAAAAGGTTCAAACGATTCAACAACGGATGAAAGCCGCGCAAGATAGACAGAAGAGCTATGCGGATAAGCGCCGCAGGGATCTAGAATTCGAAGTTGGTGACCGGGTTTTCTTGAAGGTGTCACCAAGGAAAGGTTTCACCCGAATCGGGAAAGGAGGAAAGCTTAATCCTCGCTACTTAGGTCCGTTTGAGATTCTTGAAAGAATAGGCGAGGTAGCCTATCGACTGGACCTACCACCGAGTCTTACGGGGATTCACAACGTGTTTCATGTTTCACAATTAAGGAAATATTACCCTGATGAGACTACGATCCTCCCCATGGAAGAAGTTGAGCTGGAACCGAATTTAACTTTTGTTCAGAGGCCGGTTAAGATCATGGATCGGAAATTCCAAGAATTGAGGAACCGGAGAATTCCCATGGTCAAAGTATTGTGGAGAAGCGATAAAACCGAGGAAGCGACTTGGGAAACAGAGGATAAGATGAAACGGTTCCACCCGGAGTTGTTCGAGCAGGACTAGAGAATCTGGGGACCAGATTCTTCTAAGGGGGGGAGAGTTGTAATGCCCCGGTTTCCGGATGAACAGGTAAGCACGCCACGTGTGCGTTTTGAGCGTAGGTTTATTTTATTTCTTTAATTTATAATATATTCTTACGTGGCATTCATAAAATTTTATAAAATTCATGAAACATTGTTTATATAAATCATTTGATTTCATAACATTGAAAATATTATTTCATGACACGGAAAATATTTCTTGCATGAAATTAATACCGAGAGTGGTTTAAATTACCGAATTGTCCCTAATTGAATATTTTCTAAAATGCTAGGGACTTAATTGCATGATTTCTAAGGACCTAATTGATTAGATTTCAAAAGTTTATACACTCAATTACATACTCTCATGAGTTAGAGGATTTATTGGCAATTTGGCAAATTTCACAAAAATCAAGATGATGAATTACGTATCATCTCTTCTCCCACATTCCTTGATCATTTTCTAGCAAACATATCCCCAAAATATTCATCTCTCTCTCTCGGTATTCCAAGGAAGGAAAGGGAAGAAGATAATTTTCATTTCAATCATCAAGATTTCAAGAAGTGTTCCAAGAAATTGAGAGTTCATCATCACCATAATCCATTTCTTCATTTCTTTCCATCTTTAAGGTTGGTTGGCATGAGTTGATGATTCTTGATCATATTTTCCTAAGCTAGGGTTTAAGATTTATGTGCTAAATGAGTTATTGGTGATCAAAGTGTGATTATGTGATCATATATGGAATTATAGCATGATTTGATCATGAAAATCTTGAATATTTGGCAAGATTGAGCTAGTTGGATCATGTACATGAAACCTTGAAATCTTGTTGATATAGCATGTTCTATGTGTTTAAATGTTATATTAGAGTTTATTGAACTTATATGCATCATATTTCCAGAAATTATGGTATTTGGGATCAAAATCAAAATTGTTGTTGCTTTGTGAAAATTGGCCGAGAGCTTCCCCTGTTTCTGCTCTGTTTTTCAGTTGCAGAAACTGGGAACGACCGTTCCCAGCCTTAAGGCTTTGTGGGAACGGGCGTTCCCATTTCCTTTTCAAAATTTGGGCGGCCGAGCGTGGGAACGGCCGTTCCCATTTTGGCCTTGAGCCGGAAGGGCCGTTCCCAGCTCAAAGGCGCGCTTCAAAGGGGAAAAAACGCTGGCACGTTTTGGGAATTTCATGGGAACGACCGTTCCCATTTTACAAAGGGGACCGGAACGGCCGTTCCCACCTGTGTTGCAGAACAAAAGTTTCTGCATAAAATTACGAAATTAGCCCCTCGACCCGACGACTTCTTTGACCCCGAATTGCTATAATATGTGTTAATATGATGTGAAACGAAATGTTATGATACCACATTGCATTTTCATGGTCGTCTCGACACATTTCCGCCGTTCGTCACTTTTTGGTCATTTTAGTTCATGTCTCACGAATGTACGTCGTATTTGCACAGGTCACGAGGGCGTGGACGGGGAGCAAGCTCCTTAGAACGCTTCTTTATTATATTTTGCAAGAAAGGCGAGGTTTTGTTTTGGTAAAACGAACCCTATAACCCTTATGTGCTAGTTTTCGGCCAAAATCTATTATAATTATAAACGTTTTCAAAGCTATCAATATTTCAAGCAAGAAAGTATCGATTGTCATGATTTTCAAGCATGTTTGGCGAGTACATGATTGCACGTGGGCCCGAGGGTAATTCTTGAGCCAACCGGGAAAGCAAGGGCTGACGGGTAACTCCTGAATTATCCTCACATTGTTGGGATCACCCCCGAAGCCACTAGGAGATTAGTGGTGGAAGGAGTTCCGTGTCTAGAGGGTCATGTCCTCTACACACACCATGTCGTGGATAGTCGAGCCTTGCAAGCTCGCTATCACCCGGAGGAAGAAGGAGACTGGGGATTAATCCGGCATGTCGGGTTATCCTCGGGTTATTGCATGATTTCAAGCATGAACTTGTTTATGTGAGCACTAAATATATTGCATGATCACTTATTTATCAAGCAAGCAAGCATGATCACGTATTGTTCACGATTGGGAGTTCGGTTGGAGATTGCCCTTGCTCGCCGGGGCCACATGTTCATGATATTGACAAGCATGATTAAGTAAACGTGTTAAAATGGATAGTTGTAATCTCGGGCAAAGGATGAGATTTCTTGAACTATATAATTATTGTTTTCTAAAAGTCTTTACCCGAGGCTACAACTTGCATGTGACGTGTGTTATATTTAATTATTGCCCCTCACTCAGTCTTCGGTAGACTGATACTCCACTTTTCAGGTACCTTTTGAGCGTGGTTGTGCTAGGCGGGAGTTGGTCGAGTCCTGCATTATCACGGGTCTAGTGTTGCACCTTTCATGTATATATTTTGTCGGATATCATGTTATGTTCACGGTTGATATAATTTGGACACTTTAGTAGATACCTATTTTGTAGAGATGATAATGTATTGAGAGTTAAATGGTACCTATATGTATCTATGTAATAAATACGGTACCTATATATACGAATGACTTTACTGCTTCCGCTTTTCTATTCATGATTGTTGTTTTTGTTGGGGAGAGTGTCCCGCCTAGAGCGTCGTTTTGTTGTCACCCGTTCGCTGTGGTCTTGGTTTATGTATGAACTGTCCATTTCATACGTGGATCGAGGCTACAGTGCGGGGGATGTGGCGCCTCGGGGTCTAGGGTGCTACATTTCAGGTACTTGAGAGCCAGTCGTGCTAGGCGGGAGTCTGGTCCAGTCTTGCATTGTCCCGAGTCTAGCAGTGTACCATCATGTATATATTTTGCTACTTCTCATGTTATGTCCGTTGTTATTAGCACATTCTGAATACTTGATCATGTATAGGTATATAAGAGATGATAATGTATTGACATCTGTTGGTATCTATTAATAGCTATATCGTTGATGTGAATATGGTACCTATATGTATCTATGAATTAATGCTTCCGCTTTTAACTTTTATGTATTGGTTTTGTATTGCTTTGGGGTTTAGTCCCGCCTAGCTCGTCTTTTCTTTTATTGTCACCCGTTCGCTATAGGTCATGTACGGATTGTCCATTTCGTATGTGGATTGGCCTATAGTGCGGGGGTGTGGTATCTCTACGTACAAGGGTGCTACAGCATTGTCGTTGCTTCCACATGGGAGGTCATCGCCGCCTCCCACTACGCCTGATCTGGTGGTGACCATGGTGAAGATGGTGTTTGTTTCTCAGCTAGCAAAAGAGAAAAAAAGGAAATTAGTAGTTTTCCACAGACGGCGCCAAAAATGATGGGTCTGAATCAGAGGTGACCAGAATCCGATCACTTTACGATTTGTTTAGTGTGGGAAAACAGGGGATGGAACTCAAGTCGAATTCACCAGAAAAGATGAGGGTTCAACCTGCTAGGACAAACACCAAAAAGAAAACGGTCAGAAGGCCAAGCTAGGGGAACTAGGGGTGATGCCCAGTTTTACTCTCCAACGCTCAAGTCAGACTATGAACTTCAAGAAGAAAGAGTTGCAGAGCTAGAGTATGGAAGCTTGCTTACAGTGAAGGGGATAAACTCCCTTACTTATAGTTGAGGGTCAGGGGCCCTTTAGTAATTGTCACCGTGTGGTCCTGGCCCAGTGTTACCCTAACACGTGGCGTGCTTAGGAGAAACCTAAGAGGAATCTCCTGCAAAAGCTGATGGAAAGTTTGTGGCGGGCAACAGTGGCAGGTGCGCGGGTGTGTGTACCTTGTGTCAGAGAGCCGTTTTAGGGGTTGATACAGAGGGCTGGATGCACGCTCCAGTTTAATATAGGCCATGGAGGCTCGCGGGTCCGAGGGGCATCTGGGCCAATGCCATGAAACCTAAGAGGAGAGCCCGTTCCTTTGTTTGCCCATGCAGGAAGGTACCTTTGAGGGTGAGTGCACAAGGGCGCTGAGGGTCGTAGTACCTCACGCTCGGGAATTAACCCCTAGAGGGATTGGAACATCCTTGGGAACGAGGGCAAGGCTTGTTCTGAAAGTGGTATATGTGGGGCCCGGGCTTCCAACCGTCGCACGCTGATGACGCCCCGTTGCAAAATGAGGGTCATGCATGTTTTAGCCCCATCACAATCTATTCAGGTCTGGTACTTATAGGCAAAATCGACCTCTCCACTTCGGTCAGGAAGATTCCGCCAAGTTGGCTTGTGTCGTTTACTACATCATGGAGTCAGGTGTCATGTTGACATCATGTCACAACAGTATTAGTTTTGTTTAAAAGAATCTAAACAAGACGAATTATTAACTTTGGAGATTTAATTGTCACTTTTAGAATGTTGATGTTAAAAATGACAAAAACTTAAAATTTCAAGGACTAGAATTCAGTAAAATTTGGTTTGAAAGATTTAAATAAATAAATTATTAATCTTGGGACTCAAATATTACTTTCATAATATTAAAGACAAAAGTAATATAAAACTAAAATTTGAGCAACTAAATATAATATTTACCCCAAAACATAAATCAAAAGGATTGTAGCAGATATTATAGCCTATCAACCCCCTTTAAGGAACATCCCTCGTGAACAATAAAACAGGCTCAATATTTTACTTTGATAAATTCGGAACTCTTTAAAATTACTAATAATATTATATTAATTTAAGAATTCAAATATGACTTTAATTTTTTATTGTTTTTGCACTCGGTGACATTACTATATAATAATTTGGCGATATAAAATGCTATGGATTTTAGAAATTATAAAAATTAGTTATTCTTGTGTAATAACTTAATAATGATTACATGATCAATATATTTTAGGGGAAACTAATTAAAAGTACCACGAAACTTCAAAATTTATGGTGAACTCCCAAGAGTAAAATATGTCATTCTTAACTTCCTCCTACATTTTTTATTTTATATAAACTCCTCAAAACCCTTTAAAATCTTTTTTTTTTTATTTTTTTTTCCTACAGCCACTCTGTTTCTGCTTCTTCCACACATAGTTCTCCTTATAGCCACCAAGTTTCTCTTTAATCAAACAATTTTCTTTTCTTCCATAGATGCCTTAATTTCGTCGGCAACAAGATTCATACCAAATTATTGTTCTTCCACCGCATACGGGGTCGAGTCTCTGACCACTCATCATAAAGTTTCCCTTAATCGGATATTTCCCTTTCATCATTTATTCATGCCCTAAATTCGTCAGTGACGAGATTCACTGAGAAGCGCTAGATTATTTTTTTTCCACCGCCGGTAGAGTCAATTATTTGACCACTCTACGCGTTTCTGTAATTTAATTTTCTCTTTTCCCTATTTTTTTGCTCAGCTCGTAGATTTTAATTAATCATAGCATATGTGATTTCTTTTATATTTCATACATTATGTTTGCATCTTCTGGATCATTTACTATTTTCTATTTTCATCATTTAGCTTGGAGGCATAATATTTTCAATTTTACAATTGTGGGTTTGCATCTAAATTTTATTTTATAACTTATAATAATTCTCTATTGATCATAAATCTATTGTAAATTATTGTTGTTTCAGCAACAACGAAGGATTAACAATCGAGGTTGTTATGTTATTGTGGGTTAAAGGCTCGTATCTTCATGAACAGGACTGAAAACAATCCTGGTAGGAGGTTTGCTCAATGTCATATCCATCATTGTGAGCTTTGGTAGTGGATCGATTTAATTAGAAGTGTCCCCTTAATATAGAGCATTTATTTCCAACTCATAAATAAAGATCAATGATCGAGATACTGAAATGAGGGCTCGAATAAGTGGACAAACTTTTTGGCAATTATTCTTCTTATTTCATGGCTCCTCTTCATATTACGATTGTTAATTTGAACCTTTTCAGTGCAAGATTTTGGGTGGCTTTTTATTTTTGGTAATTGTCTACCTTCCGCTGTAAATGTTCATGCATGTACATGAACGGAACTATTAGTCCCTTTTTCTCTAAGTAATTCTCAGACTTGGCGGTGAAACCTCAAGTTTTCGTTAAACCTCTTTTGGGCGTTAAAGGCCTAGTAAAGTATCAAACTTGAAAAGGACCATGAACTATTTATCGATCAAGGAGTTCTAATTACCCTATATGAGTTCAAGTGTACACAAGATAGTTGTAGCACACTAAGGTGTTGAATCCCAAGAAGGGAAACCAATCAATCATTCAGTACGTTCCCTAATCGATAGACCAAAATAAGAATCAAGGATTTATTATACAACAAACTAAACTTAAGGACAACTAAAACGAATAGCTGATAAACATGAAACAAAACCAATAATAAAATGAAGTCAAGGAATGAAAATTTTGTAGTTCGGTGCTCAATTCAATGCTCAACAAACAATCCAGTTTTCACAATCATAATCACTTATGTATATATGAGCTTCTCTCAAAGATTACACATGTGTCAAAGAGTTTGTAATGTCGCTCTCGCGATCAATAGCAAAAATAATTAGATCAAACAAAACAAGATTAGTGTAATTAGCTAACCAGCGGCTCAACAATGGCTCACTTTTACGAATTGTCTAAAACTAGGCTAAATCTCTTTAAACCTAACTTTTAAGTATTATGAAATTATTTCTGAATTCACAAATAGTTGTTTGATTAGCATGTAAATTATAAGCTCACGTCAAAAGTAATCAATCTCTAACATGCATTAAAGCCCAATTTCATAACATGAAAACCAAATTATTCAAAGAGGCAATTCTTCGAACACCTAGGCTACACAATTATTATCCCCTTTGCTAAAGGAGTTTAGCTACTCATGCTCGCAATACAAAACAAGGTAAAAACAAGAATTGAATTAAACAAACTCATATTTAAGCCATTCATTAGCTTGGGGGTTTTCCATGGTAGTGAACCTCTGATTTATCCTCATATCTCTATAATATTCCTTGGTTCGCTTGCTTTGGAATTAGGGCTATTGCTTCGAACCCAAAATTGGCATATGATGTTTTTTTCTATAAAAGATTCTTGATTACCGAATCAATTATCTTTGGGACTGCCTTGGCTTTGATCCATTTGGAAAAATATTAGACCGCCATAATGGTAAACTACCTCTGCTTCAGGGTAATTAGGAATGGGCCAACAATATTGATCTTTCATTGATCGGAGGTCCACAAGATTTTGTTAGCGATCATCTTGGCGGGATACTGATGGATTACATTCCTGTATCTTTAGCACTTCTCATATTTCTTTGAGAAATCTTTTGCATCATGGGAAGGTCGACCAGTAGTACCAATTCTCATAACTATTCGAGATAGAGACCTCCCATTTGCATAATTCCCACAACTTCTGGCATGAATTTCATGGAGGACCACTTGAGCTTAGTTGAGTCGGAAGCACCTCACTGCAGGTCCTGAGAATGATTTTTTGAATAATATAATCTGCTCAAGGCTTGATATTTTCTGAGCCTGGAATATGCTCGATTTTCTGGTAATTAACCATCTTTAAGGTAAATTACCAAGTCATCCATCCAAGGCTCCATGGGATCAATCATCATGAACTGGTCCTTGGTTTTGTCTAGGACTCAACCTAAAGACACCAGGTAAGAGATCAAACCGCCTCTTATGCTTCTTAATCCAATTTTTAGCTTTAATAAGGCATTAGCTCCAACATTTTCTGTCGAGAATAGTGCCCCAGATAGATGATTTGACGTAATCTACTTGGGACATTCCTTATATCACAAACAATCTTTGAATAATATACGATTGATTATTATCATAGGCAAACACTTTTTTATGTGTTATTACATGTTTTGTGTGTTTCCATTATGTGCACATGTATTAGATATCCCCTAATCCATAAGGTTGTTATGGACTTTGTCATTAGGTGAATGACACATGAAACAAGCCCTAACTCAAAGGCGGATTAGAAATTACTCTAAGTCATTGAGGCCAATAGACAGTGTCGACTTTGCCTTGATTGAGACTTGCTTGTGGGATTGCATCCTTAAGAAGGATCATCCTGTTTCATGGGGTATAAAGTGCATAGTTGATGCGTACGCAATATATGAGGGTGTTCGTTATTAGAACGGGTACACTGAGGTATCCCGCGTGAGAAGATTCCTAAATGGTAAAGGAAGTTTCCACTTCGGGAAGAGAAAACTTCCAGATTAGGAAATATCTCAGAGGTTAATGGCATGAGTAAATTAATCCTTTGACTTGAGATTCCATTGATGTTTTATGTGAGCTAACTCCGTAGTCTTTGATAGAAGCCTTAAAGAATGTCGCCCTAGATAACTGATTCAAGACTTATGTTGGGATTACACAAGTGACACATGAAAGCATATGAGAATCAACAAAGGACCTACACTTGCTTAGATGCAAGAAGATCTCTTATGGTATAAGTCGCTCATATGCCATTCTAAACCCTCGATCGAGGTAGTGGATCAACACATCAAGAAAAGGGTTTCTTGGATTGAGATCAAATGGATATGAAACTAACTTAGCTTTAAGATTAAGATTAGCGGGGCTCTCATTATTCCCATGCCCTAGATCTTAATCGAGAGATGGGATGGTAGGAGGATCGTACCTCATGGATGTTGTAGCACCTGCGCACAAAGCACCACATCCCCCGCATCGAGACCCGACCCGCATATGAAATGGATAGTCCACACACGTACCAAATCATGGCGAACGGGGACACAACACACACCCTGTGGTAGGTGGGAGCTAACCCTTAAACCAATCAAGAACGAGAAGTAATAAAATCAGAGCAAAGACAATAAAAGCGGAAGCATATCATATCATATAACATTTACAATGAGCATCCAAGCTCCAAAATATCCAAATCTATACAAGATTCAAGTATTAATGGCCCGCACGGCCTACAAAATCCGTAAACGCCCAACAAGATCAAAGTCATAATACAATATAACAATAATAAGAGTGTATGAGTGTAAAAGAAAGTGCTAGACCCAAATGCAAGACCTAGACGACTCGTATTCCCGCCTAGCACTCTCCAAACCTACACAACGTAACTGAAAGCAAACCGGGTTCAGTCTAAAGGAGACTGGTGGGTATAATAAGGGGCATATAATATAAATATCGCGGAAGTTAAACACGTTCATGCAAGCCGTAATCCCGTGTGAAGTTTTACAATAATTTCCCTAGTGGGTAACACAAAGAAAGGCATCAACGGGATTACAAATATCATATTCATTCATTAGGGTATTCATAGCCCAACGAGTGGGCGTGCATAATCTCCAACCTACACCTTGTGTAACCATAAACATAGTTCATTTGTTATCACACATATAGTCTTTTGTGCACATTCATAATCATAATCATACATATACATCTTTTTCCTCCGGGTGGTGGAAGGGTTTGCAAGGCCC
Source organism: Lantana camara (assembly GCA_037501455.1). NCBI lineage: Eukaryota > Viridiplantae > Streptophyta > Magnoliopsida > Lamiales > Verbenaceae > Lantana > Lantana camara. The sequence goes on along the minus strand of CM074856.1, from coordinate 107,419,803 downwards.
GGCCACCCATACATATTGGCTAGTGAGGTACATGAATCCTCAAAAGCTCGGTTCCCCTTCCTCACCAAATCTGCTAATGAGGTCGGTTTCGTCGTAATTTGGTTGGGACTAGTACATGGGATCACCATCGGTCAGCCCTTACCTCCCCGGATAACCACATGCACTAAGTCCCTGGGCCCATGTTTACATAATCATGCTCTCGCCAAAATCATGGGTAAGGTTACATAAAAGAATGGCTTACGTTGGAAATCATTTACTCTTGATAAGACTCGATATATATAAATATTCTAGTTTGGTTCAAAACTTTGTACATAATGGATATATCGGGTCATCATAGCTATTAGAAGAGAAACCCACCTTATAAGAGCAAAAGAAGAAGTACAAGAGACTCAAAGCTCGCCGTCGTCTCCGACCGGACCCAAATTTGTGCAAAAAAAGTAGTGTGAGACTCAATATGACCATATTCAATGCACGACAATGCTATAAGATGATATGAGATGCACATGTGATGTTAATCATGATATGGAGATGTTCTTGTGAAATTTAACGTCACATAGGCAAGTAAATGATCATATCATTCATTATATGGAAGAACCGTATTCATTCATAATCATATACTCAATCAAGGTTCATATCAAGTCACGTTTGTATCACGAAGTCACATTACACATAGTCACAACAACTAAATCATGATCAAATAGATAGCATATCCCTAATCATTCAATATACAAGTTATTAGCATAATTAAAACAAGATTAAGGCATAATTTAAACAAGATTAGCAAAATAATTAACACTCAAACGATTAAGGATACAAGGGGGGTAACGGGGATTACCCCCTGAAAGGCCAAAGTGATTAATGCCCGATTCTGGAGGCAGTGGCTTTGGTCTTGGTGGTAAAGGGCGTTACCATTTCCTAGTACATCTGGGGTAACGGGCGTTACCATAGGCAGAAGCTCAAAGTTTTGAAAAGCAATGGAGGTAACGGGGGTTACTTCCTTGTAAGGCATTCGGGGTAACGGGCGTTACCCTTGTCAGAAAGCCTGCCCTGCTCCTTTTTCCTTCTTCTTCTCCAACGAAACAAACCCAAGACATACCCCTGTTCCAAAAGCTCAGGAAAAGGCAAGGAAACCAACACTCCAAGGCACAAAATTGATCACAAATCAAGGCATACTCATCACATAATCATATATACTCAAGTAATCGAAGAAAAGAAAGGAAAAGAAATGATCAACTCTAGCATCTTCAAGCTCAAGAAACTAGTTCATTAATGGCAATTCATTTAATCCTCAACCACCAAGAGAATCAGGTTCATAATTCAATAAGGATACTATAGTGACCTATACTCATGCTTCAAAATAACCAAAAACTCTAAGGAATCAAAATGATCAAGAAATCATCCATTAACCTAACTATTCATTCATGTATTCAAAACTCCATCAAATCTAACTCAAAATTAAGGATACATGGATTAAAATGAACACAATTGAATGTATATTACAATTATATACTCACCTCTTGAATTGGATGAAGTTTGGAAGAGATTAGAGCTCAAAATCTCTCTAAAATGAATAGTGGCAAAAATGGAGTTTGGTGTTAGGCTTTAGCTGAGCTTTTTCTTCCTTCTCTTGAGTGAGGAATGAAATGGGAGTTGGTTCATTAGTTAGGGAGCTTAACTAGGGTCATTTAGGGTTAAACCATGGTTAATTTGGTAAAGTATGGGAAAAGTTATGATTAAAATGGCTATGTGTGGTCATAGAGGCGGGTAGGGCTTGTTTCGGTTGAATTTCGGGGGTTCAAACGAGCTTAGAAAAATATAAGGCTTATGCCATTGAATCTGAATCATTGATTCGAGTTCAACAGAGGTGACGGAATTCGAATCCGAATTCCCAAGCTCAAGATATGTCACCCGGAACCATTGGTTCCAAAACTCGAAATAACTCCAAAACCCAAACAAACAAGTCCCGAAAATATAAAACAAGCATATATACATGGTCATAACACGTAATTCTCCAACATACCATAATTTTCACAAAAAATGGAAATTAAATCGGATAGAAACGGCAATCAAATATAAACATATAGGCATAAACGTTTAAGAATTCATATGAAAATTTGAATTCAAATAAAATTCAAAATGAATAACAATTAAATCAAAGTATGACAAGTAATGAAATGAATAACGAAATTTAAACAACTAAACAATCAGATTGCATAAATAATAACATATACGTCATACCTGTACGGCCGAAATGTCGGGGCGTTACAGATGTCATTGACTGAAAGGTTCTTTCCAATATATTTATTCATTATTTAGGTAGGGGTCACACACCTGTTACTGGACTATGTTCGTGTGATGTGTGAGCTAATTAAGTGATAAAGTGTATTTAATGGGGTCAAAATACGATCGTCCCACATGAAGACACGTGGCATCACCGAGCTGATGACATCTGTCTCCACAAGGCTGCACCCATCAGCGCACGAGCGCTAAGCCATGCGCTAAGCCAGCCGCCATCAAGGGTGCATCCATCTGCGCACGAGCGCCAAGCCCAACAAGCGCAATCCTTCTTCAAGGAGTTAAGCCCAACGAGCGCTATCACTCCCACGAGCGTCCAACAAACTGAACGATTGGTACGCCCACGTGCCAAGGGAGCACTCTTCGAGCGTCACACTCCCTCAGAGTGGCCTCCCCTTTGGCTCGTCACTTGAACTGGAGCCTTCATCCCCCTCAGCGGATATCTTGGCCTCCAATACTCCAGGTTGTCACGAGCGCGCTCTTAAGCCCTCGTCACCAACCACCCAAATGGCTCTCTGACACAACGTACATGCCCGCGCACCTGCCACTGTTGCCAGCACTAACTTTCGGCCACTTTTGCAGAAGATTCCTCCTAGGTTTCTCTCTCACAGCGCCACGTGTTAGGGCAACATTAGGCCAGGACCACTTGAGGCAAATGACCAAAGGGCCCTTGACCCTCAACTATAAATAATCCAAGTCATCTTCTACACTGTAAGCCTTCTTAAGCTTTCTTCATCACTGCAACTGTAACTGAGCTTACACTTATCTTCATACATTGAACTGACTTGAGCGTCGGAGAGCCAAACTGGGTATCACCCCCAGTTCCCCCAGCTTGGCCATCTGACCTTTCTTGTGCTTGTCCCAACAGGTTGAACCCCTTTCTCTTTTTCCGGCGAAGCTCCGGTGGTTTCCTCCACAAAATACAAATCGTAAAGTGATCGGATTCGGACCCATCCATTCCCGGACCCGTCATTTTTGGCGCCGTCAATGACGGGTCCGGGAATGGATGGGTCCGAATCCGATCACTTTACGATTTGTATTTTGTGGAGGAAACCACCGGAGCTTCGCCGGAAAAAGAGAAAGGGGTTCAACCTGTTGGGACAAGCACAAGAAAGGTCAGATGGCCAAGCTGGGGGAACTGGGGGTGATACCCAGTTTGGCTCTCCGACGCTCAAGTCAGTTCAATGTATGAAGATAAGTGTAAGCTCAGTTACAGTTGCAGTGATGAAGAAAGCTTAAGAAGGCTTACAGTGTAGAAGATGACTTGGATTATTTATAGTTGAGGGTCAAGGGCCCTTTGGTCATTTGCCTCAAGTGGTCCTGGCCTAATGTTGCCCTAACACGTGGCGCTGTGAGAGAGAAACCTAGGAGGAATCTTCTGCAAAAGTGGCCGAAAGTTAGTGCTGGCAACAGTGGCAGGTGCGCGGGCATGTACGTTGTGTCAGAGAGCCATTTGGGTGGTTGGTGACTGTAGCACCCCAGAGCGAAGGGCACCACATCCCCCGCACTAAGGCTCAACACGAGTAACGAAATAGTAAATCCGCACCCGTATCAAACCCTAGCGAACGGGAGACAAACATAAAAACTTTCCTAAGCCAGGCGGAGCTAGACCCTGCAATGAAAACCAATCCACAAAGTATAATGTATAGCAAACCAACTTCGATCATATAAACCATAAACGGAATTTGGGCTCTTCCGGCCTCTTTTAAATCATGACAAATCCCAATAAAAGCAATTTAATAACAATTATATAATTATTCAAGTTCATATTACTATAGAATCGATACAGACATAAATTCAATAAATGAATGAGTGCAAAGACTCCCCTAACCTAACTCGACCACTTAAAGACTCCAAACATCTCCGCCTAGCTCGAGCCTCCAACTCAAACCTGCACACTAAAAGATTGGGGAGGGAAAGGGGTCAGTCTCTAGAAGACTGAGTGAGCAGGAGCGATACATATATATATAAAACATGCACATGCAAGTCATAAATTCCGAACAAGGTTTTGTTTGCAATTAGTTCCCTAAAAGGGCAAGAGAATGATTAATCAATGCTCGGATTTATGACTGATTCATATTAAATTTATTCCATTCATAAATCATACATAAATATAAGGCTCGGCGAGTGAGCGTGCACAACCTCCATCCAAACTCCGACCGTGTACGACAAATATCAATAATATATTGATTAGGCGATCATACAATATATTATAATACACACAGACCATAAATCATATCATAAAACATATTCGTTTGGGCGATCCGGATCCCGGCATTCCCGCACGGTGCATAATCATATCATAACATATACATAAGAAAAGCCTAATTCTTAACCAACCTTCTTCCTCCGGGTGGTGGACAAGTTAGCTAGACCTGCCCACCGATAAATACATAGGCCAATGGGGGTACATGAATCCCCCAAGGGCACGCAGCTCCCATTCCCCGCTAAATCTCCTAGCGAGGGCCGGTATCACCGTAGTTTGGTTGGGACTAGTATATGGGATCCCCGTCAGCCCTTGCTTCCTCGGTTAGCCACGTATACTAAGTCCCGGGGCCCGTGAACATAACAGCTTAGCATAATCTCGCCAAAACATATCAATACATACATATGATACATACTATAAGAAATCATACCTTACCGTGTAACTCGGCATATGCTATATACGTACCTCTCCGTGTCATCCTAATCCATAGCTAGCATGAAGACACACGGTTTGGAGCATAGCCTCATTACAAAACCATTTTTAAGCTTATATACGCTCATACGTATAATTCAAAAGAATTTACTCGATAGCTCATTTGAAAACCATATATATATAATCATAAGGTTTTGGCCAAAGCTTTTCACATAAGGGTTGTAGGGTTTAATACGTAGCTAAAACGAAAACCACCCTCACCTTAACCGTGAAGTTACAAGGATCGAGCACCAAGTGCCTGAACGATCAAAAGCTCTCCACCCTGGAGACAAACTGTACAAAAGACCAAAAGACGTGTTCGTGAGACTCAAGACCCTAAATGAACCATATATGACGCACGGCAATGCTCACACATGATATGAGAACATAAAGATCATGAAAATCATATAACCAATTTATTCACTTGTTCGATCATAGATCATTCAATTCATACTTCCAATCCAATAATTCAAGAATCCAAATAAGGGCACAGAACATGTTCAAGCTCGTCCATAATGTTACCATATACTTCATATTACATAACATAGCATATATTCGAGGTTGGGCAACAAGAAGAAGTGATAAGATATAGAAAATAAGCGAGGCGATTCATAAACGACACATAAACACCCATAACCGGCATTAAGTAAAAGCATGCCTATAGCACATCCAAATGCCATGAAATTAAACCAAAATACTCCTAACACATAGTACAACAAGTTCATAGTTCAACATAAAGGGAGATAAAGTCATTAAGGATGGGAAACAAATCAAAAACCGAAAAGGAAGCAACACGGACTGCACATGGGAAGTGACACGGGGGTGTCACCAACCCTTGCCCAACTGAGCCACGGGCGTGGCTCAGTACAGATCTGCCCAGAGAGTGTGACACGCCCGTGTCTCCCTCTTATGAGTAAATGAGACACGGGGGTGTCACGGTACAGAACTTAATCCCCTTTGAAATTTTTCCGGCAAAACTGAACTCAAACAAACTCAATCCAAAGGCATACCAAATGAACTCCAAATGCTCTGAAACTTCATATACAACATATTTGGCATGTTATGAACATTTTTCATTTAGAGTGCAAAAGCTAAATCACACGTTAAGATCATCGAAATCGTGAAATAAAACTGGGTCGCTACAATCGGACATATGAGCCCTAATGATTCTATCATGCCTTGATCAAGTACTTAGGGCTTGAATTTGGATCTGAAACTTAGGGGAATGCATGCTAACATACTAAACAACTTATATACATCATATATATGCAAAATGGCACCATTTAAAGCACATTAGAATGACCAACAACCTCACATAGGCAACAGCAACAAATCTGTCAATGATCATGCATAAGAATAGGCCATGTATTTCGGTTTTGAGGCTTCAAATGGAACCAAATACTTAAAGCATGAATGCTAACATACATAACAATGAGTGTACATCAACTCCATGCATTTTCACACGAAATGGAGGCCATATGATCATGCAACAACACCAAATTTCACACAGCAGTTCGAAAACAGGGGAAATAGTTTGATCACCAAGTTTGGAGCTCCATATCTCATAATTTCATAAAAGGAGCAAGAGATGAAATCCTCCTAACATCATATACTATGAGTTAGGAAAGAAATAAGCCAAGAAACAAGTTCATATGATCACATATAAGCAAGAAATTCAGCCACACCAACATATAAGTCACTAGAGCAAAAATCCCCAAAAGTTCATACAAAACCCAACATTCAAACCCTAATCAAATCTGATCCAAATCATGTTTTAAATAGATGAAATCAAGCATAAGTGAGTAGAGAAGACATAAATATTCATACCTTGAAGTTTTGGTGAAGAAAAATGGTGATTTGAGCTCAAAATCACAAAGGATGGCCAAGGTTTTCTTCCTTTCTCCTCTTCTCCCTTCTCTCGATCAGTTGCAGCTGGAAATGGAGGTATATGGTTCGGTTTTTGCAGCTTAAGGGGAAGAGAAAGGGTTAACTCAAGGTACAAGAGTCAAGGTTAAGGTTTGGTTAGGTTAAGGAGTGTTATGGGGTCCCACCATGAAGACTAGTCAACCAAAGGAGCTCTTCTTGCACGAGTTGTCCGTTACGGTTGGATTTCGGAGGTCTTAATGATTTCAAAAAGGTATGAGGCTTGTTCCATTGTCTCCGAATCGTCGATACGAAGGCAACGGAGTTGACGGAATTCGAATCCGAATTCCCGAGCTCAAGATATCACGTACGGAACCAAGGGTGCGCTAATTGCTCGTTAGCCCCCGACTTGGTTCCAAAAATCAAAATAAATTCATAAACACGCCAAATAAATCCGAAAACATAAACTAAGCATATAGGCATGTTCAAAACATACATATTTACGACATATTAAATTTTCACGCCAATCTGATATCATTACATATAAGAACGAAGTAGAAATAGAACACTTAAGCGCATGAACGAATTCATATTGTTATGAATAAATTACTAAACTTAAATTCCATATTAATTAAATTAAATAACAAAAGTTTACGGTTTTAAATCAAATAAAAACACTTATAAACAATTAATCATATAATTAAATACTTAATTTGCGCAATTTATAAACAAATACGTCACATTATTTAAACTGAAAAACGGGGGCGTTACAATCTCTCCCCCTTAAAAGAATCCGTCCTCGGATTCAAAACACGCTTGAAATCAAATAATGAGAGATTCCCCGTCTCTCACAAACAACAAGGAGAGAGCCCCGTCTCTCAAGCAGCAATGAGAGAACCCCGTCTCTCCAATAACAATGAGAGAACCCCGTCTCTCGCAAGCAAAGAGAGTACCCCGTCTCTCAAACAAAATAAGAGAATCCCCGTCTCTTAACCAAAAATAAAGCAAGGAAGTCTCCAATACTCCCAAGCAACTCACGCAAAAACCAAATTTAAAATCACGTAAGGCACCCAAAGCAAGTAATAAATATCGCCCACATTAATATCCAATTATTCCAAGCAATTTAACACAATACAAGATTACAGCACCTAACATAAAAGTTATATAAGTTAAAATTGCATGGATGCATGTATCATGAATGCTATAAGTACCGTTCACCGAAGTTTCAAAGTTTAGGACTGAGAGTTGCCGTTGTCCAGTGTAGGATCTATCCTGAAGATAGCTCAGTGGTCAGCTTGTCTTGAACCTCTTCAAGGTTCCTTGGTGAAGCTATTGATAAATCCTTTAAGGATCATACTCTTGGATCCGTTCTGACTTGTACTATTTCCAGTCTTCACCATTTCCCACAATCTTCGTTCGACCATCCCATTCTTTTTTAATTAACCGAGTTGGATTTCCCGAATGCCCTTAGATCATCTGTCTCGAAGTTAGACCTATAGCTTCTATCTTACTCATACCAAAGTTTAAAATACCCTCAAGGATAACTACTCCTGACAATCTTGACGATTCGATCCCTACCTTGGGGTATTCGTCATTAGGACCTACCTTAACAAATCCATTCATTCCCTTTTGACCCCTTCAGGTTATATTTGGCATCTAGCTCCATTTTTCTTGAATCGAAGATAGAGTGTTCTTGATGCGTTTTGAAGTTTGATGTAAATCCTCCAATGATCATCCTTTCCGGTTTGGTTTCTTCGTGGATTTCCGGATTCTCCTTAATGTGCATCCCCGTTGTTGCTATTGACATATTTATTCGAGCATTACTTCCATCTTCCATTTTCTCTCTCGGTCGTGCTCTCCCCCTTAAAATTTGCTCTCCCGATTGAACCCCATTGATTCTTCTTTTATCGAAATTCTTGATGAGTAAATCCCGTTAGGTGAAGTTTAACTGATATAGAAATCAAGGATTTGGCCTGTCAACTTCTTCCCCATTTCTCTTGATGTTCGAAACTCCTTCTGAATTCTTGTTTACGTTAACCTATCCCTCAATGGAAGTTCTTATTTCCCAAATTCACCTTCCTCATAATTCAGATGCGGCTCAGTTGTACTGATACTTGATAGTTGAGGCGGAAGGACTTCCTATCAAGTAAACACTAAAATGCATGTTGGGTTAAAATGACAATGCATGGGTCACGTTTACATCAAGCAATTATACAACACATTAGCACAACGAAACCAATTAGAAATGCACGGTTAAACATAAAGTCAAGAGAATAAATAACTAATGTAAAATATGATGCACGTGCTATGAATGTTTTGGAACCTGTCACCGATGTGGGAAGTTATTAGCTCAGTAGCTTTCCTCGTTCTTCCGATCCCAAGGTCGCTTGACCTGGCAATTATTCCTTGTCTTTCCCACGGTCTTCGAGATTCCCCTGCATCTTTGTAAATCAATGTGTATCCTCCACTGTCCGAGATTGCAATTTCTTGATCCCTAATTCTTTCATGTCCACTGAGTTAGCATCCACCCTTCTCCTCGCAATTCGACCTTTACTTCTAATGGTCACCTTAATCAAAAATCCCGTGCCTATCCTTTGTGAATTCAATTCACCTCCAATTGCTTACATTTGAGCGCATGATTTCCCTTCTTTACCATTTCCATTTGTTGCTCCATATCTTCCAATTTAACCTCACAACATGACAATTCAGCTTGGATTTGGAAAATGAACTCAAATCCTGTTTCCCCATATCGCCACCTTCCCTCTATTCGTGTTTCCCCAACTGCTTGCCTTCTAGAACCCGACTTCTAATCACTAGACTTAGTTCGAAGTCCTTCTTTGTAAACCCTTGATGTATAACCTTTGCCGGACCCCTGTTGTCTCTACTCCTCTTAATGACTAGTACCTCTTCCATGATCCAAATCCGAGACCAAAATGTCTTCAAGGCTTTGTTTAATTCATTCCTTAGGTTGAAAGATCCTGTTGGATTCAATTAATGCACTCCAAATAGCCGATTCTCATAAGTTAGTCTTTTGAATCTCAACAATCCCATGATTAACTCCCATTCCGATTCCTCATCCTTGACTCTAGCTCCATTTGGGAAGTCTCACATCTCTAAATCTCTACATTCTTCCCAGAATATCCTGCCCATCTTCCATGTCTCAGAAAAGTTTGCAATCGATCTTCTTTATCGTCGAACTTGGCCGTGGTTTGATATTATCTCCATAACCTATAAATAATACTTACTTCAAGAATAGATGCATGCGATTAGTGCATGCTCATGGCACATATTCAATACGAAAGACAAGAATCCATATAAAATGCAACAAGTAATTCAACGAAATTCTTAAGGAAACCAAATTCCATATTCAAGATCGATGCAATGCACATAATATCACGTAGTCCCTATGCCGTTCGACTTAGACTGACTCCGACACGACTCAAGAACACCGGTTTTGCAACCGGGCTCTGATACCACTTAAGGATGTAGCACCCCAGAGCGAAGGGCACCACATCCCCCGCACTAAGGCTCAACACGAGTAACGAAATAGTAAATCCGCACCCGTATCAAACCCTAGCGAACGGGAGACAAACATAAAAACTTTCCTAAGCCAGGCGGAGCTAGACCCTGCAATGAAAACCAATCCACAAAGTATAATGTATAGCAAACCAACTTCGATCATATAAACCATAAACGGAATTTGGGCTCTTCCGGCCTCTTTTAAATCATGACAAATCCCAATAAAAGCAATTTAATAACAATTATATAATTATTCAAGTTCATATTACTATAGAATCGATACAGACATAAATTCAATAAATGAATGAGTGCAAAGACTCCCCTAACCTAACTCGACCACTTAAAGACTCCAAACATCTCCGCCTAGCTCGAGCCTCCAACTCAAACCTGCACACTAAAAGATTGGGGAGGGAAAGGGGTCAGTCTCTAGAAGACTGAGTGAGCAGGAGCGATACATATATATATAAAACATGCACATGCAAGTCATAAATTCCGAACAAGGTTTTGTTTGCAATTAGTTCCCTAAAAGGGCAAGAGAATGATTAATCAATGCTCGGATTTATGACTGATTCATATTAAATTTATTCCATTCATAAATCATACATAAATATAAGGCTCGGCGAGTGAGCGTGCACAACCTCCATCCAAACTCCGACCGTGTACGACAAATATCAATAATATATTGATTAGGCGATCATACAATATATTATAATACACACAGACCATAAATCATATCATAAAACATATTCGTTTGGGCGATCCGGATCCCGGCATTCCCGCACGGTGCATAATCATATCATAACATATACATAAGAAAAGCCTAATTCTTAACCAACCTTCTTCCTCCGGGTGGTGGACAAGTTAGCTAGACCTGCCCACCGATAAATACATAGGCCAATGGGGGTACATGAATCCCCCAAGGGCACGCAGCTCCCATTCCCCGCTAAATCTCCTAGCGAGGGCCGGTATCACCGTAGTTTGGTTGGGACTAGTATATGGGATCCCCGTCAGCCCTTGCTTCCTCGGTTAGCCACGTATACTAAGTCCCGGGGCCCGTGAACATAACAGCTTAGCATAATCTCGCCAAAACATATCAATACATACATATGATACATACTATAAGAAATCATACCTTACCGTGTAACTCGGCATATGCTATATACGTACCTCTCCGTGTCATCCTAATCCATAGCTAGCATGAAGACACACGGTTTGGAGCATAGCCTCATTACAAAACCATTTTTAAGCTTATATACGCTCATACGTATAATTCAAAAGAATTTACTCGATAGCTCATTTGAAAACCATATATATATAATCATAAGGTTTTGGCCAAAGCTTTTCACATAAGGGTTGTAGGGTTTAATACGTAGCTAAAACGAAAACCACCCTCACCTTAACCGTGAAGTTACAAGGATCGAGCACCAAGTGCCTGAACGATCAAAAGCTCTCCACCCTGGAGACAAACTGTACAAAAGACCAAAAGACGTGTTCGTGAGACTCAAGACCCTAAATGAACCATATATGACGCACGGCAATGCTCACACATGATATGAGAACATAAAGATCATGAAAATCATATAACCAATTTATTCACTTGTTCGATCATAGATCATTCAATTCATACTTCCAATCCAATAATTCAAGAATCCAAATAAGGGCACAGAACATGTTCAAGCTCGTCCATAATGTTACCATATACTTCATATTACATAACATAGCATATATTCGAGGTTGGGCAACAAGAAGAAGTGATAAGATATAGAAAATAAGCGAGGCGATTCATAAACGACACATAAACACCCATAACCGGCATTAAGTAAAAGCATGCCTATAGCACATCCAAATGCCATGAAATTAAACCAAAATACTCCTAACACATAGTACAACAAGTTCATAGTTCAACATAAAGGGAGATAAAGTCATTAAGGATGGGAAACAAATCAAAAACCGAAAAGGAAGCAACACGGACTGCACATGGGAAGTGACACGGGGGTGTCACCAACCCTTGCCCAACTGAGCCACGGGCGTGGCTCAGTACAGATCTGCCCAGAGAGTGTGACACGCCCGTGTCTCCCTCTTATGAGTAAATGAGACACGGGGGTGTCACGGTACAGAACTTAATCCCCTTTGAAATTTTTCCGGCAAAACTGAACTCAAACAAACTCAATCCAAAGGCATACCAAATGAACTCCAAATGCTCTGAAACTTCATATACAACATATTTGGCATGTTATGAACATTTTTCATTTAGAGTGCAAAAGCTAAATCACACGTTAAGATCATCGAAATCGTGAAATAAAACTGGGTCGCTACAATCGGACATATGAGCCCTAATGATTCTATCATGCCTTGATCAAGTACTTAGGGCTTGAATTTGGATCTGAAACTTAGGGGAATGCATGCTAACATACTAAACAACTTATATACATCATATATATGCAAAATGGCACCATTTAAAGCACATTAGAATGACCAACAACCTCACATAGGCAACAGCAACAAATCTGTCAATGATCATGCATAAGAATAGGCCATGTATTTCGGTTTTGAGGCTTCAAATGGAACCAAATACTTAAAGCATGAATGCTAACATACATAACAATGAGTGTACATCAACTCCATGCATTTTCACACGAAATGGAGGCCATATGATCATGCAACAACACCAAATTTCACACAGCAGTTCGAAAACAGGGGAAATAGTTTGATCACCAAGTTTGGAGCTCCATATCTCATAATTTCATAAAAGGAGCAAGAGATGAAATCCTCCTAACATCATATACTATGAGTTAGGAAAGAAATAAGCCAAGAAACAAGTTCATATGATCACATATAAGCAAGAAATTCAGCCACACCAACATATAAGTCACTAGAGCAAAAATCCCCAAAAGTTCATACAAAACCCAACATTCAAACCCTAATCAAATCTGATCCAAATCATGTTTTAAATAGATGAAATCAAGCATAAGTGAGTAGAGAAGACATAAATATTCATACCTTGAAGTTTTGGTGAAGAAAAATGGTGATTTGAGCTCAAAATCACAAAGGATGGCCAAGGTTTTCTTCCTTTCTCCTCTTCTCCCTTCTCTCGATCAGTTGCAGCTGGAAATGGAGGTATATGGTTCGGTTTTTGCAGCTTAAGGGGAAGAGAAAGGGTTAACTCAAGGTACAAGAGTCAAGGTTAAGGTTTGGTTAGGTTAAGGAGTGTTATGGGGTCCCACCATGAAGACTAGTCAACCAAAGGAGCTCTTCTTGCACGAGTTGTCCGTTACGGTTGGATTTCGGAGGTCTTAATGATTTCAAAAAGGTATGAGGCTTGTTCCATTGTCTCCGAATCGTCGATACGAAGGCAACGGAGTTGACGGAATTCGAATCCGAATTCCCGAGCTCAAGATATCACGTACGGAACCAAGGGTGCGCTAATTGCTCGTTAGCCCCCGACTTGGTTCCAAAAATCAAAATAAATTCATAAACACGCCAAATAAATCCGAAAACATAAACTAAGCATATAGGCATGTTCAAAACATACATATTTACGACATATTAAATTTTCACGCCAATCTGATATCATTACATATAAGAACGAAGTAGAAATAGAACACTTAAGCGCATGAACGAATTCATATTGTTATGAATAAATTACTAAACTTAAATTCCATATTAATTAAATTAAATAACAAAAGTTTACGGTTTTAAATCAAATAAAAACACTTATAAACAATTAATCATATAATTAAATACTTAATTTGCGCAATTTATAAACAAATACGTCACATTATTTAAACTGAAAAACGGGGGCGTTACAGTGACGAGGGCTTAAGAGCGCGCTCGTGACAACCTGGAGTATTGGAGGCCAAGATATCCGCTGAGGGGGATGAAGGCTCCAGTTCAAGTGACGAGCCAAAGGGGAGGCCACTCTGAGGGAGTGTGACGCTCGAAGAGTGCTCCCTTGGCACGTGGGCGTACCAATCGTTCAGTTTGTTGGACGCTCGTGGGAGTGATAACGCTCGTTGGGCTTAACTCCTTGAAGAAGGATTGCGCTTGTTGGGCTTGGCGCTCGTGCGCAGATGGATGCACCCTTGATGGCGGCTGGCTTAGCGCATGGCTTAGCGCTCGTGCGCTGATGGGTGCAGCCTTGTGGAGACAGATGTCATCAGCTCGGTGATGCCACGTGTCTTCATGTGGGACGATCGTATTTTGACCCCATTATTTTGCCCCCCAATTCTGTAGTCCTTAGTGATAAGGACTGTAGAATTTTATCACGCTCTGTCTCTCGTTTATAGCGCTCGTGTAGAGCTTGGCGTGTTGAGCAATTTTCCTCTGATGGTGTCATTAATGCGGTCTTTTCAACCGACCGCTCGTAACAGTTCCGCATTAAATGTTTGTACTATTCTGAAGCCCTTGAATCGTCAGAGCATTAAATGCGGGTGCGCGTGGGGCGCGTGAGTTTGGGGAAGCATGTGCCGGTTCCATAAAGTGGGCGGTTTCCTAGGCGGGAAATGATTGCCATTTTGAATTTATTGCCTAAAACGGTACCAACTCCCATCCCTATAAATAAGGGATTCTGAAATCTTGTCATTCTTTACGCATTCAAAACTTTCCAAGTCTCCTTTGCAAGAAAAATTCTCTCGCATCTCCAGCATCTTCAACCTCTTCTCCAGTTTTCTCTAAAGCTTCCAAGGTAAATCTCCATTGTAACTTGCTAACTTTGCTAACCGTGGACTTCGGACTTTAGGATTTCATAACCTTCTCCGATCCTTGCCCTCCTGAACCCTAATCTCCTTCCAAGAAAAACTTTCAAAACCTCTGCTTCTGCCATGGCTGACCAACACATTGAAGAATTTGCCCGTGAAATCCAAGAGATGGCCACGGAGAGTTCTTCTTCTCACAATTCCCCCAGAGATGAAGAGTTGGGGGCGGCGGTAATGGCTATGGAAGACAGAAACCCAGGCGGAGTGGATCCTCTCTTTGAGGAGATGGATCTGGTTATGGAGGCAGAGCGGCAAGGGTCTGTTCTCCCCATAACCCAAAGTGCCACGCATCCCCACCGCCATAGAGTGACAGTGGCCGTTGCAAATCCGCTTCCAGTGGCGGAAGCCGTAACCGGGCCTTCAGAAAGGGCCCGTGTTGCAAATCCGCTTCCAGTGATGGAAGCCGTAACCGGGCCTTCAGAAAGGGCCCGTGACAAGGGCAAGAGAACACATCCTACAATCAGAAGTCTACAATCTCTCTGATAAGAAGCTCTTCAAAAGACCCATCAAAATGAGAGAAACAGACTCACTAAGGCGCTCGAATAAATACTGCGCCTTCCACAAGCAGAGAGGGCACGACACGGATGAGTGCCGACAGTTGGAGGCTGAAATCCAAAGGCTCGTTGCAGGGGGCCATCTGAAAGAATTTGTCCGGGTGCTCGAACGCTACGATGAACAATGCAACGAGCGCTCCGGAAGGAGAAGAAGGAGTCCTTCCCGGTCAAAGAGCCCAAGGGGTAGGGGACCCCCGGAAAGCAGCAGTCGCCGAGGCAACAAAGGCAAAGCCCCTGAGCAAGAGAACGAGCCCTTTGCAGTCATAAATATGATTGCAGGAGGCTCATCAGGGGGGGATTCAAACGCCTCCCGACGGAGGCACATACGGAGCTACAACCAACGCCCAGCAGTGCCCAAGCCTATCTACGCTATCCAGAGATCAAGCGCTCCAAAATCAAGAGAAAATGATGTAATAGGCTTTGATGATAGGGATCTAGAACATATTGTAACGCCCCATGGGGAGGGTGTAACCTCAGATTGCCCCATGGTGGTTAGTTTAGATGTTCATAACCATGTTGTAAAAAGAGTATTGGTTGATAGTGGAAGCTCCGTTAATGTTTTGCCTTACTCTACATTCTTAAAAATGAAGGTTGATCTCCCGCTCGAGCCTCTTAAAACAGCCCTCATTGGCTTTGGAGGCTCAGAAGTTGTCCCCCGAGGGCAAATACGCCTGGCTACTTCATTCGGACGAGCCCCTCAGCGCAAAACGCTTTTGGTAACGTACGCGGTGGTGGAGATTGACATCCCGTACAACATCATAATCGGGCGCCCTGCCCTCGTGGATTTTAAAGCTATCATCTCCACCTACCACCAGAAGATTAAGTTTCCTACTTCCGAGGGCGTTGGAGAAGTGCTCTGCAATGTACGAGAGGCTTGGGAGTGTTACATGCTGTCCCTCAGAAAGCCTAGAGCGGAGAAAACCTTCCATGTCGGCTCCACCAAGAAGTCAGTGGATTTCCCCAATTTAAACGAGGACAGCCCAGCAAGGAAACGGGCGAAATTGAACAAGAAGAAGAATAAGAAGAAGAGGGGAGACAACGGGGAGAATCCCCTCGAAAATGTCCCTCCAGGGGTCGTTGGTGAATCGTCCTCAGGAGAAGATGAGCCGGAAGAGGGTGAACCAGCATCTGGCGATCGTTTAACAGGAAAGAAGAGGGCGCTCGAACTTCCTCGCCCAGAGGTAAGGATCGAACCCTCGGAAAAATTCCTTACCATTGAGCTGGAACCTGGAAACAAAGATAAGACTACACAGATCGGCTCAAACCTCTCAGGGCCTTCTCAGATCATGATGATTGATTTTCTAAGGGAGAACAAGGATGTATTCGCGTGGAAAGCCTCTGATCTCACAGGGATTGACCCGAGCGTCATTGTCCATAGACTTAATGTGGATCCATCTTTCAAGCCTATCAAGCAGAAAAAACGGGATGTACATGGCTTTCGAAAGAAAGTCATTGAAGAGGAAGTCAATAAGCTCTTGGAGGCTCAGTATATCGAGCCCATCTTGTATCCGGAGTGGCTGTGCAACGTAGTCTTGGTGCCCAAGAGCGCAAATAAATGGCGCATGTGCAATGATTTCACTGATCTCAACAAGGCTTGCCCTAAAGATCCTTACCCGCTGCCCCGGATTGATCAATTGGTGGATTCGACCGCTGGCTGCGAGCTCATGAGCATGATGGACGCTTTCCAGGGGTACTATCAGATCTTTATGGCCCCGGAAGACCGCCCCAAAACTTCGTTCGTCGTCCATATGGGGGTATATTGTTTCTTGGTCATGCCCTTTGGACTTAAGAACGCCGGAGCTACCTATCAGCGGCTCGTCAATAAGATGTTTGAAAGTGAAATTGGGGGGTCCATGGAGGTCTATGTGGATGATATGATTGTCAAAAGCGAGCGGCAGGATTCCCATTTGGAGGATCTCAAGCGCACGTTTTCAATTTTGCGCCAATATGGGATGAAGTTGAATCCCTCGAAGTGCACCTTTGGTGTACAAGGGGGAAAGTTCTTGGGATACATGGTCAGTCAGAGGGGAATTGAGGCCAATCCGGAGAAGATCAAGGCCATCTTGGAAATTCCTTCCCCTCGAAATTTGCGGGAAGTACAGGTCTTGGTAGGCAAAATCATCTCGTTGAACAGGTTTATTTCACGCTCGGCAGACAGGAACCTTCCCTTCTTAAAAATCTTGAGGAACGCACGTAACTTTGCTTGGACAGAGGAATGCGAAAGGGCGCTGCAGGATATGAAGGCTTATTTATCGAGCGCTCCACTGCTGACTAAGCCTGTCGAAGGCGAAAGGTTATTCATGTATCTTTCTGTCTCTCCTGAAGCCACGAGCGCGGTTCTGGTCGCTGTACGGGAGCGGAAACATTTGCCTGTCTATTATCTGAGCAAAACCTTGCAAGGAGCCGAAAAGAAATATTTGGAGATTGAGAAATTTGCGTTCGCTCTTATTAACGCCTCAAGAAGGCTAAGGCCTTACTTTCAAGCGCATTCCATAACAGTTCTCACCGACCAACCCTTGAAACAAGTATTGTCCAAGCCGGACGTATCTGGCAGATTAATCAAGTGGGCCATCGAATTGAGCCAGTTTGACTTATGCTTCGAGCCCAGGACCGCGATACAAGCTCAGGTTATGGCGGATCTGTTGGTTGAACGTTTTGGTTTCGAACCCGCCGCTGCGGAGAATGAGGGGTTATGGGTACTGCACACGGATGGTTCCTCAACCTCTCAAGGGGGAGGAATAGGAGTGGCCCTCAGAAACCCCGATGGGATTGAACTGGACTTTGCGATCAAGCTGGATTTCCAAGTCACTAACAATGAAGCAGAATATGAAGCCCTCGTGCAAGGTTTGAACATAGCTTTTCAGAATGGAGCCTCCAGAATCACTGCTTATGTGGATTCACAGTTAATAGCGAGCCAGATTGAAGGAACATATGAGGCTCGAGAAACCACCATGATACAGTACTTAAAGAAAGCCAAAGAAATCATTGGGAAGTTCAAGGAATTTCATCTACTTCAGGTGCCGCGAGGAGAAAACGAGCGAGCGGACGCTCTGTCAAAGTTTGCGTCAGCTTTAGAGGGTACTTCTGAACATTCTGTTACGTTCCTTAGGACTGAGGAACCTTTGATCAAAGAAAGAGTCGCCACCAAGATAATCGCTATGATTGATCCAAACGAGCCCTGCTGGCTTGATGACGTCATCATTTTCCTTAAGGATGGAATTCTTCCCACTGACAAGGTGGAAGCTAGGAAAATCCGAAATAAGGCCCCTCGTTTCGCTTTGGATCCCGAGGGGAGGTTGTTCAAAAAATCATTTCAAGGACCCCCAATGAGATGCCTAAGGCCCTCACAAGCAAAGGAGACGCTCGAACACATTCATAACGGGAGCTGTGGAAATCATTCTGGGGGGCGTATTTTGGCAAAAAAGGTTCTGAGAAGTGGGTTTTATTGGCCTACAGTTCTCCAAGACGCCATTGAATTTTCGAGGAAGTGCCCCAAATGCCAATTTCATTCAAATCTCCCTCAATTGCCAGCCGCACAAATGATCCCGATAGACGTCTCTTGGCCTTTTGACCAGTGGGGAATAGACATTGTGGGCCCCTTACCCATAGCCGCAGGATAAAGGAAGTTTGTCATTCTAGCCGTCGACTACTTCACCAAGTGGGCCGAGGCTGAAGCTGTTGCAAAAATCACTTTCAAGGTTGTAAGGGACTTTATTTGGAAGAACATCATCTGCAGGTACGGAATACCGAGGGTGCTCATATCTGACAATGGATCCCAGTTCATAGCAGCTGACACACGAGAGTGGTGTTCCGAGCTGGGGATAGAACAGCGATTTACCTCTGTAGGACATCCACAATCTAACGGACAAGCGGAAGTTACCAACAGGATCATTTTGCGACACCTGAAAACCATGCTTGAAAGCAAGAAAGGTGAATGGGCTGAGGAGTTGCAAGGAGCGCTTTGGGCTTATCGCACCACCCCACGAGCGGCCACTGGAGAAACACCTTACGCGCTCGTTTATGGATCAGAAGCAATGATACCAGCGGAGATTGTAAATGAATCCGCTCGTGTCGGCTATTTCGAGCCTCAGCTCAACGATGGCAACAGGAGCTTGGAGTTGGACCTGCTGGATGAAAGGAGAGACCGAGCGTGGGCTAAGATCCACCACTATAAAGCCTCTGTGGCCCAACAGTACAACAAGCGTGTGAAGGAAAGAACTTTCCAGCTGGGAGATTTGGTCTTGAAGAAAGTGGAAGTATCCAAGCACGTGGGGAAATTGGACCCCAATTGGGAAGGCCCATTCAAGGTCGTACAACTCAGAGCTAACAACACTTACACCCTGGAGACACTTCAAGGTGAGCGCTTGCCTCGCCCTTGGAACGCATGTAACCTCCGGCGGTTTTATGTTTAAAAGCTCTTTACAAATCCTGATGTAACAACCCTCTTTGACGGGTTCTATGTACTTCAAATCACAAGTAGAAGGTAACATAATCTTTTTAATTTCTTTAATATTCCTGTTTCTTTGGTTGCTTGAATGAATAAGTCCCACGTCCCTCGTCTTCGCGAGCGTGGTTGGCAACTCATTCCATTGTGTATGCTGTTATCTTGTATGGGTTACGCTGGCCAACACTCTACTCCGCATGGGGGGACGCCCTCATAAGGATAGACTGGTTACGCTCACAACCAAACAGGTGAGTTGGAAGAAGATTGTGAAGAAAATCCTAGTAGGCCTTGGCTGTTTCTTACAACGCCTTGCGCTCGAAAACGGGATCTCCTACAAGAACGCATCCTAGTGGGCCTTGGCTGTTTCTTACAACGCCTTGCGCTCGAAAACGGGATCTCCTACAAGAACGCATCCTAGTGGGCCTTGGTTGTTTATTAAAACGCCTTGCGCTCGAAAACGGGATCTACCACAGAAATAGTCCTAGTAGGCCTTGGTCGTTTCTTAAAACGCCTTACGCTCGAAAAGGGGATTTCCTGCAGAACCAAGAAAACGACAAGAGCCAGAGCGCTCGAACGATGGCCTCAGAATTAAAAAGGAATTGCACAGGTCTTGCACGAGGGCAACCACTCAGTAAGACCCTCGCAAATACTCAAGACCTAGCAAAATCCCCCCAAGGGCGGAAAGAATGTCGCAAGTCTTGAACGAGGGCAACCACTCAGTAAGACCCTCGCACACACCCAAGGCTTAGCCAAATTCTCCCAGAGCAAAAGTTTATACAAGTCTTGAGCGTAGGGGCAATCTCACAGTAAGACCCTCACGATCGCTCAAGACTTAGACAGATTTTCAAGATAAATTTACAAAAGAAGAAATTTATACAAGTCTTGAACGTAGGGGCAATCACACTATAAGACCCTCACGACCGCTCAAGACTTAGACAAATTTTCAAGAGCAAAAATAAAATTTATACAAGTCTTGAGCGTAGGGGCAATCTCACAATAAGACCCCCACGATCGCTCAAGACTTAGACAAATTTTCATTGCATCAAAGGAATAAAGCATTCACAGGGGTATACCACACAATCTTATTATATGATTCATAAAGGAAATGAAGAACAAGGGCATGGAAAACGGAATCTTTATTCATTAAAAAAGGGAATTATTACAAAACAAAAGGGCTCAAAGGCCCATGAAATTCTATTACAAGAAATAGCAGAAAGTCTGAAAAATACAGGAAATTGCTAAGGGGAAGGCTTCAAGCGGCGGGGGCAACGTCCTCATCAACAATCACCAGAATGGGGCCTTGAACTGGGCCCTCAGGCTCTTATTGTTGAGCATGGGGATCGTTGGGCTCATCTGCAGCGTCTTCTGGGGGGTTGGCATTTTCAGCGGCTTGAACTGGGGCTTCTTCTATGAGGGGCGCTTGAGACTCGTTATCGGGATCATCAGATGGACCCACACCCCTTTCCCTGTGGGCATCGGTGTACTCGTCCTGGATCAGTTTTACCAGGAAGTCATACTCCATTTCCGCTATGATGTCCCCGGGGTCGTTTGGATCCTCATCTGCCTCCTCACAGCGCTCATTGAACATGAGCCCCGTACCCTCAGCACCCTTCATCGCCGGATCTGTCAGACCTTTGTGGATGCCCTGATCCACTGCCAGGTTGAAGGCATTTTGAGCCTCGTCCAAGCAGTGTAACGAGGCCGCAAAGTTGAAAGCTTTGGAATGACAGAATTTGATCAACGCCTCCTTGGTCGCACGCTCTAAGCTCCGAGGCCACTCGCTAACAGTATCATTAAACTTGCGCTCGGCCTCCAGAGCCCTTGTTCTCCAGCTCTCCCCCTCTGCCTCAGCCTTCTTGCACCGCTCGTTGGCTTCGGCCAACTGGTTGCCCAAACGGATTCGAGCGCCGTCAACCGCCAAGAAATCCTCTTTCAGTTTCGACAGCTCCTCCTCCGACGTATTGTATAAACCCTTGAGGGTTTCATACTTGGCGATTTCAGCATCCAACTCCGCCTGGATTTGAGCCGGATCATTCGAGCGGGCCATCTTCTTGTATTTGGCCTTGCGCTCGGCGTAAGTTGAGGCTCGCATTTGCACGTTTTTGAGCCGGGGAAGAACTTGCTGCGCGAACGAGGGGAAAAGTGTTAGAAAAAAATGGTGATTTACAGAAAAGAAGAATGCAAAGAATGAAGACTTACAGAAATCAGAGCGTGTGCCGCATCGAGCGTCACTTTCTCTACAGACTCGCTGAAGAGGTGACGATGGTCAGCCGAGAATTGGGATCTGCTGAACAGATCCTCGGTGATAGTTTGTGCGACCGAGCCGGGCCTCAGTAAAACGGGCCCACCGTCTGGGGCGCCTGTAAAGCCCCTGTCCCCTCGTCGGGGGAACTCCCATGCATGTTCCTCCTCTGAGGAGGAAGTATCTCCTTGGCCCCTGGGGCCCTCAACTACCTGCTTCCCCTTGCCCTGGATTGCCACGGAATCGGGCATCCTCTTCCTCTTGCGGGAAGGCCTGCTTGCGCTCGCACTCGGGGAAGCCTCTCTTATCGCCAGGGTAGTCACTGGCCGCCTCGTTGTTTCTGCAGGAACGGGGAGTTGAACATCATCTCCTCTCTCCGTTCGCCTGTTCTCCCTGGGGACCAACCTACGTTCCCCTCGGCCACGAGGGGGTTGCACCTCAGGGTTGGTGCTTGAACTGGCACCCCCACGAGCGTCCCCTCTATCATTGCGGTTACGGGAACGTTGGGGCTCGCGCTGTTGGTTCCCCTGGGCGGCTTGATTCCTCTGAGCGTTGGCGAAACGAGCCGCTTGTCTAATTCCACCGGCCATTTCTAAGATAGCGGCTCCTGCAAAAATGAAAATACGAAGGTTATAAATCCTTGGACAAAAATTATTATATGCAAGTTACAAGCGCAAGAAAGAAGTTAGTATCTGTTCCTATCTAAAGTTAGTGCCCTAAGAATCTAACCGTCTCTCTCTATGTCACGAGCCGGAGGGTTATCAAGGAAGTAAGGGTCGTTGGAAAGACCACACAAGAACATAAGTTCTGCATCATCTATCCAGTCCTTCGCTTGTATGAGGTGACCCTCGTCCCTCAGGGTTGCCGCTAGGCTTTTGGCCCAATCTTTGGGGAGTGCATGTGGCAGACGGCTCTTTGAATACGAGCCCCATTCCGTGATCACCCCGAAGCCCTCTTCCGCGGGAGCCCTGACAAATATAAATTTTTCTTTCCAGTCAATGCCATAAGTGGTCGAGGGCGAATTGATCAGCCTCATATGGGCCTTTGCTTGGACATAGTAAAAGCCCGCCGCCGGAGAGGAGCGAGAGGAGCTAACCACTTGGAAAAGGGCATTGAAGTTCCGCAAATAGGGCTCGTAACCCATGGTCCTCATCAGAATTATGTAGCAGGTCAGGAGGGCCAAGCCGTTGGGCACTATCTGGGACGGGCACAGGCCCAGGTCATTCAGCAAATGGGCCATTGAGACTGAGATGGGGAACCTCAGGCCTCCCGAGCGCACGGAATCCACGTATACTGTCATCTCCCCGGGAGGCGGATTGTTTGCACGCTCGTGGTTTTGTGGGATTCTCCAAGTATACCGCTCGTCCCAGTAGATGGGGGCCATCATTGTCTTTATATCTCCCACGGTGACTGTGCTGGGAGTCTCATCAGGTGTGCGCTCAGTAGCTTGGTAGCCTGAGCCTGAGCCTTCGCCCTCGTCTTGTCCTTTGGATTTCTGGGTTTTCTTTCTCTTGCCCTTGTCACGGGCCCTTTCTGAAGGCCCGGTTACGGCTTCCATCACTGGAAGCGGATTTGCAACACGGGCCCTTTCTGAAGGCCCGGTTACGGCTTCCGCCACTGGAAGCGGATTTGCAACGGCCACTGTCACTCTATGGCGGTGGGGATGCGTGGCACTTTGGGTTATGGGGAGAACAGACCCTTGCCGCTCTGCCTCCATAACCAGATCCATCTCCTCAAAGAGAGGATCCACTCCGCCTGGGTTTCTGTCTTCCATAGCCATTACCGCCGCCCCCAACTCTTCATCTCTGGGGGAATTGTGAGAAGAAGAACTCTCCGTGGCCATCTCTTGGATTTCACGGGCAAATTCTTCAATGTGTTGGTCAGCCATGGCAGAAGCAGAGGTTTTGAAAGTTTTTCTTGGAAGGAGATTAGGGTTCAGGAGGGCAAGGATCGGAGAAGGTTATGAAATCCTAAAGTCCGAAGTCCACGGTTAGCAAAGTTAGCAAGTTACAATGGAGATTTACCTTGGAAGCTTTAGAGAAAACTGGAGAAGAGGTTGAAGATGTTGGAGATGCGAGAGAATTTTTCTTGCAAAGGAGACTTGGAAAGTTTTGAATGCGTAAAGAATGACAAGATTTCAGAATCCCTTATTTATAGGGATGGGAGTTGGTACCGTTTTAGGCAATAAATTCAAAATGGCAATCATTTCCCGCCTAGGAAACCGCCCACTTTATGGAACCGGCACATGCTTCCCCAAACTCACGCGCCCCACGCGCACCCGCATTTAATGCTCTGACGATTCAAGGGCTTCAGAATAGTACAAACATTTAATGCGGAACTGTTACGAGCGGTCGGTTGAAAAGACCGCATTAATGACACCATCAGAGGAAAATTGCTCAACACGCCAAGCTCTACACGAGCGCTATAAACGAGAGACAGAGCGTGATAAAATTCTACAGTCCTTATCACTAAGGACTACAGAATTGGGGGGCAAAATAATGGGGTCAAAATACGATCGTCCCACATGAAGACACGTGGCATCACCGAGCTGATGACATCTGTCTCCACAAGGCTGCACCCATCAGCGCACGAGCGCTAAGCCATGCGCTAAGCCAGCCGCCATCAAGGGTGCATCCATCTGCGCACGAGCGCCAAGCCCAACAAGCGCAATCCTTCTTCAAGGAGTTAAGCCCAACGAGCGCTATCACTCCCACGAGCGTCCAACAAACTGAACGATTGGTACGCCCACGTGCCAAGGGAGCACTCTTCGAGCGTCACACTCCCTCAGAGTGGCCTCCCCTTTGGCTCGTCACTTGAACTGGAGCCTTCATCCCCCTCAGCGGATATCTTGGCCTCCAATACTCCAGGTTGTCACGAGCGCGCTCTTAAGCCCTCGTCACCAACCACCCAAATGGCTCTCTGACACAACGTACATGCCCGCGCACCTGCCACTGTTGCCAGCACTAACTTTCGGCCACTTTTGCAGAAGATTCCTCCTAGGTTTCTCTCTCACAGCGCCACGTGTTAGGGCAACATTAGGCCAGGACCACTTGAGGCAAATGACCAAAGGGCCCTTGACCCTCAACTATAAATAATCCAAGTCATCTTCTACACTGTAAGCCTTCTTAAGCTTTCTTCATCACTGCAACTGTAACTGAGCTTACACTTATCTTCATACATTGAACTGACTTGAGCGTCGGAGAGCCAAACTGGGTATCACCCCCAGTTCCCCCAGCTTGGCCATCTGACCTTTCTTGTGCTTGTCCCAACAGGTTGAACCCCTTTCTCTTTTTCCGGCGAAGCTCCGGTGGTTTCCTCCACAAAATACAAATCGTAAAGTGATCGGATTCGGACCCATCCATTCCCGGACCCGTCAGTATTAATTAATTAGGCTCACTGCTAACTGAAATGAACCCAGAGGGTCACACACAAATACCAGGTTTAAAGGGTATTGATGGAAAGATCAAATAGTTGATCGAAACGAGACCACACGTGTAAAGTACACGTGTGACACGTGAGCTATGAATTGGGCATGTGGTCTGATTGTAAAATTGGCCCATGTGTTAATTAATTGGAGAATTAATTATAAAACCCAAATATAATTAATTATTAAATCCCTAATATAATTAATTAAGATAATTAATTATATAGCCTAAAGAAATTAATTACAGAATTAATTTTAGTCTGTTACAATTAATTGGAGAATTAATTCTAAAGCCCTTCATGGAATTAATTAGAGAATTATTTAATTATTTAGTTATTCTAATTTGATTAGAATAAATAAATAAATAATTATAAAATATCGTTTATTTATTATTCTAATAAATATTAATTCTAATGTGATTAGAATAAATATTATTGGGATAAGATATTTAATTGTTATTACAATAATTGAATATTCTTAATTTGATTACGAACTCTTTTTCTAGAAGAATAAATATCTTATTTGGATAAGGTCTTATTACTTGGAGGAAAAAAAAAAAGAAGAAAAGTCAAAGTAGGAATCCTGTTCCTACACTGACTTAGTATTTAAGAAATCCTATATAAATACAAGGGATGGTGGAAAGATTTTTTTCAACGAAAGAATATGAATGAAAAAATTGTTTTACGTGAGAGAAAGTCAGTGAGAAAATTTTCGGCTCTCGAACACGAAGAAATTAACGCGACTTTCATGGGGTTTTTGGTAAGGGGATTCTGTCACCAACAGCCATGGTTTTGAAGGGAGATTTAATCGTGCTCTTTCTTATCTCATTTCTTATCTCTTTCAATACACATATCATAGAACTAGCATCCTCACTGATATGATTTGAATCTAGGTTGGTGTGGATTATTACTCTAGAGGATTTTTGCTTTGGAATCTCTATGAAAGAATCGATCAAGAAACGGGGATGTCATTGTCGCATGAAGAACGTTTGAGGGAGGCTCAAAACATTACAAGAAAGCTTCAATTCTTGTAAGTTCTTGATACCCCAAGATTTTGAAATAGAAATTGTAAGTCAAGATCTTATTTTTGGGAGAAATTTTAAATTCCGCATGAAGAACGTTTGAGGGAGGCCTCGATTCACGAGGAAAGTTCCACTCCGGGATTGAGATCAATAACAAACTCAATATCCCGGTCAGGTGGTAGAGATCCCAAACTTTCCGAGAAAACATCAAGGAAGTCCTTCATAATCTCTGTCTCTTCGAGCTTGGCTTGATCCTTCAGTTTGTTTAAAAGATAAGCCGCATAGTGCACCGTCCCGGACTAACCGATTAGCTTCAAACGGGTTAGCCTTCAATCTCTCCCCCGAAAATACCTTCGAACCCAACAAAACCTTCTTCTCGTGGCAATCCATCACCGCGTTATGCCCAAACCACCAATCCATACCCAAGATCGCCTCATATCTCTATCTTGATCAATTCTCCCGGGTACTCTTGGCCCTCAATACTCACCGAACACTCCCGGAACACTCGGTTCATCACTAAGCTCCCCCCGAGAGGAGAACTAATCACATAAGAGTCATCAACACAAATAATGGGTAAAGAGAGAGTAGAAGCAAGCCAGGAAGCAATAAAAGAATGAGTTGCTCCCAGATCAAATAATGCATGCAATGGAATGCCATGAATGCTTATAGTACCTTCCACTACGGCGGTAACATCAACCTCTGCATCCTCTTCTTCACCTTCAAGAGCATAGGCCCTAGCTTGTATCGGAGGCCTCGGAGCAATGGCATTCAAGGGCTTCGAATTGTTGTTCGGACAAGCACTAACCATGTGACCGGGCTCACTATAACCATAGCATCGCCCCGATTCCTTTTGGTAAGTTTCCTCCGTGTGATTTTAGACCATTACAATACTCACAATGAATCAGTATTGGTAGAGCAGGCACTGTAGCTGGACCGGGAAGTTGGGGTTTTCTCTTGGCATTGTTGAAACCTTGGGGCATGAAGATCGAAGGCCCACCTTAAGGTGCGGGCCTCTTACCCAAGTTAGAGCTAGACCCCGATCCATGCCCCGAATGAAATGTTTAGGGCTTCAATCTCAGCTTTTAAGCCTCGACTTGTACCGCTTTCCTAGTAGCCTTTGCCTACGTGTTCACCGTAGAAGCTTGCAAAGCTTATTGAATATCAATCCTCAACCTGTGCACAAAACTCCGAGCCTTCAAAGAATCAATGTCCGTTATGTGGGAGGCATAAGGAGCAAGCCTCTCAAACTCAAGAATATAATCTTTAATGGACCGATTCCCTTGCCTAAGTTCCAAGAATTCCTACAACCTTCTTTCCCGAGTACTAGGAGGAATATACTTATCATGGAACTCCCTCACAAAATTTCCCAATTAAACTCTTCCCCATTCCTTCCCAAACGAGCACTCACTCCTTTTAGCCAATTATAAGCTTAGCCTTGTATAAAGCGGGCAGTGCAAACGGCCTTCTCTTGAGAAGAAGCGGGGCAAATCACCCATGTCCCCGTGATTTTCGACAACCACTCTTCGGTCTTTAAATCGTCACCCCCAAGCCACTTCGGGGGATTTTTGTTACGTAACTCTCGATAAACCAATGTAACTTTCCCTTTTTGAGTTATCCCGAGCGGAGTTTGATGTCATTGGTTCTGTTGCAACTGGTTCAGAAGGGCCTAAACAATATTCTCCGCATTAAGAGGTGGTAGCGGAGGAGGATTATTAGGATCCTGTGTCTGACCTCGGTCTCTTCTTCTTGGAGGCATCCTGAAAAGCACAAATCAAAGCAAGTATCGATGCATGGGGTTTAGTATATGTTCATGTGAACAATTAATACAAATAAGAATAATTAAGTCACATAAAGTGAAAGTGAATGCAAACAAATACATAATCCTAAGCCGAACGACCTAGAAAGACTCGACACAACACTAGAGCTCCGGTTTTACAACCTAGAGCTCTGATACCACTTACGGATATAGCACACCGAACAATGGGCACCACATCCCCCACACTAGAGCCTGACACGTGTAACGAAATGGAAAATCTGCACACGCACGAAACAATAGCGAACGGGAGACAAACAAAAAGCTCTCCTAAGCTAGGCAGCCTAGACCCTCAAACAAAATGTGCAACAAAATAATTAAGTGTGGAAGCGATTAAAGATCAAATCATAGCATGCTAACAAACTTCATACCAAGTCAATAACGATCATACCAATACATGTACATATCAACATGCCCATCCTGGGCCTAACGAATAAACTCCGGATCAAATTCTAACAAAAGTATCATAATTATAAAACATATGTCCAAAAGAGATCATAGATACATAAATAAAACCACTGCGATGCATGTAGACTCGAGCTACACCACAAGTATGACACTAAGACAGACTTGCCGCCTATCTCAAACCTCTATGCTCTACCTACAACTCAAAAGAAAAGGGGAAAAAAAGAGAAACAACAATGAGGGTCAGTCCTAAAGACTGGTGAAGGGATTGACACACACACCCATATATACGTATAAAGCAAAGCAAGTATCAAATTCGAAGAAATCCATGAACCGAGGATGGTTTTTGTAAGCTAAAACATTTCTTGTGATAATAGACATATATACATTACTAGAAAAATGCTCTATAGCAACAAATTTAGCAACGAATTTTGGCCAAATTAGCAACGGATTCGGCTTAGCAACGAATTTAGCAATGAATTTTTTTTGTTGCTATAACCCTCGTGGCTAATCTATAGCAACGAATTTAGCAACGGATTATTAGCAACGGTATTAGCAACAAATTTAGTAATGGATATCTAGCAACGGATTTAGCAACGAATTATTAGCAACGGATATCTAGCAACGACTTTTGCAACGAAAATGAGAAAAATAATTAAATTAAAAAAAAATAAAAAATGCTACCACCCAACTCCGGGCAAGCCACAGACCACCCCACCTAGCCACGGAGCAGCCACACAATATTTCAGATAATTGCACTGAAAAGGAATCAAACCCTGGTCTCAAGTGAAGAATATTGAACCCCAAACCAACTTGACCAACTACATCATTGTTAATATTATGTCATTTGTTATATTTAACAACTATCAAATATTCATACACTAATTTAAATAATTAAATACTTGTTATCATAGTTTAAATAAAAATATTTTTAAATATATAATTATTTATACTAATACATATTCCATTAAAAATCTAAATACTTATTAGTTAACTACATATTCCAAGTTTTAGTTATGACATAAAATCTAATGTATATCAACTTAATTCTAACTTTTTATGACATACAAAAAAAAAAAAAAAGGATGAAAGTTTTACATAACTAAATAATTAGATTTAGTTGGTTGTTGAATAAAGAACTTTTATGTTAATATGAAGTATTCACTTATACATTTGTAGAACAATATCTGCTGCATTTTGAGGAACTATTGTATTATTTAGCAATCGTAGTTGAATAACTTAATGAAAAATTATTTCCTTAATATGAAACATTTATATTTGAATTTGTAGAATTATATATTAAATATTGAAGAATTATTGTGTTATGCAACTATTAGATGTTAAATGAAGAACTTTCTTTTAATAAAAAGTATTTATATTTTAATTCTTTCAAATAATGCATGTCAAGGTAAGCATTTTGTTGCACATTACATCATATACATTAAACGAGAGTGTCGGAAATGATGTACACTTTTGCTATGATGATTTCATTTATAGTTAAATCCAAGAAATTAGAAAATAGTATTTAATTAAATGTGATCATTACTTACTACCTGTATTTATATATAAGTGTGTGTTGTGTGTGATAATTTGTAGTATTAAGAATTTCATTCAACTAGATTTATAGGTTAAAGTATTTTCATGCCATTTTATTGTGTTTTTATTGCCACCTTTTTCCTGAGACATGTATATGTAATAGGATTATGAAATAAATACGTGAATACTATTAAATACTATGCATAATTTTATTCATGATTTTTTGTTTCTCATTAAATTAATTGTCAACCGTTTTAGCCAGACACGAGTTCGTTTACTTGTTTCGCTTAGTCATGTGAACATGTTCGAATATTTACGTTTACGGGATATAATAATATTAATGAATGTGCTTTGTACTAATTGAACACTTGCACACTAAAAACAAATATTATTATTCTTTAAATTTTTATTATTAGCTCGATCATGATATGTTACGTGTAATTAGGGGTTGGATTAATTACTCTGCCTGCCAACATAAATTGTGTGATTAGTATGCATATTTAATAATTTAATTGTTTATGAATTCTTACTTCATGGCTTGTATTACAAAAACCTTGATTAATTGCTTTTTAATTGTTGTGAATGGAATTAGTTTAATTGTTCCTCATATTTGTGTGAAAATGAATGGCGTTACGTGCGATTTGTATGATTTCAATTATGTGTTTAGAGTTCACGAATAACACTTTTAATTACATATCTAATTACTAACTAGAGCATTAATTGTGCACATGACCACTTTCATGGCATGTAATAATGTTAATTAATTTTGTATACATGTCACAACATCTCATATCATCTCACGTCACTATATGATCGCTACCGTGCATCTATATGGTACATATTTGAGTCGTGTCTCACAAGTATTGTCATGTCATTCTTATAAAGTTAATCTCCAAGGTAGAGACAACCAGGGTACATAGCCTCATTCACAGTCCTTCTTGCACGGATGCTCCAGGTGAGGGTTTTCTTTTATACTCGACCTACAACCTTGCATGATCAAAATGACCCAAATTGTTTTAAATATAAAAACTAGCCATATTTTCTCTACCGTATATGTACCGAAAATATTTCGTGAAAATGTGTTGCCCTTAACCTTCTTGCGAGATCCTGTATTATACCATTACTGTTCTTGGGGCCTAAGACTCGTACTTTGAGTGAACAAGGGAGGCATAGGGCCGATGGCTAGCTCATTATATGTTAAATTCCATACTGTTACTGAGGATCACCCCGGAACCCATTAGGAGGTTTAGTGGAGGATGGAGTCTTGAGGCGTGAGAGTCGTGCACTCACGTCCTCGATGTACCTGCTTCGATGGCGAGGGCTAGCTACCCGAACCATCACTAGAGTAAAGGATAGAATTGTACTTATTCCTGTAATTGAATCCTATATTTTTACTGCTGTTGTCCTGCTTGTATTGTGAGTGCCTGATCATGTCATATTAACAATTGAAAGAGGAGTCCAGGATGGAATAAATACCCGTACTCACCGGGTCCCCTTAATAATATGTTCATGGATATCCATAATCCCACTCTTGTATGTTATGATCCCTCGGTTAGGTCGACCCTGTTGGAAAACAGGAATCAGAAAGAAGCGGAAATTTAAAAATTTTTTCAACAAAAGGATCTTGGACTCGCAATCGTGTATCCAAATTCGTAGAGATCAAGAAACTCACTTGGGTAGTAGCTTTCTTGACACGTTTTGAGCCGCCCTCAAACGCGCTTCATGCGGTAATGGCAACCCGTTCCTCAAAAGTCTC